>OX382316.1:3750000-5000000 GCA_947507805.1 Aporophyla nigra | reverse complement strand
CAAATATCCCTACCTTTTGGTGAAAGACTCAGATTACTTGCCAGTTGTGAGAGCCTGTGATCAGATTGCAATAAATGACAAATTCCTGTGTACCAATGATGATGTGTTGCCCCACCTAGAACCATTATGCGAAGAACAGCTAATGAAGTTTCATTCCACTGCTAGTGCATGCGAACAGCACACAGTTGACATCGAAGATCTTAGAGCCCAACGAATTGGCCGTCGCAGTTGGATTTTATATTCAAACCATTACGTGATAGCAAGTAGAAATTGCTATGATGACGTGAACCACGAGTCCATATATGGGACATACATAGTTACCCTGGACGATGCCTGCACCTTTAACGTAGGGCACATACATCTTCAAAATTACAAATTTTCTGCTACACATCTGACTTATCCAATAACTCATACTCGTGTGTGAACACTCATACGCACAGTACGCGCCACTCAAAGAAATAGATCGCCAACCTTTTTACGCTTTTAGTTCAAATCAAATTATCGAATTTTGAAAATGAAATCGTGTGCAGTATGTAACGTGCAGTTCAACGATGGGGTCCAGTGTGGCAGTTGCAAGAAACACCTGGACTTTGGATGTGCAAACATCTCAGAAACCGGATGGAGAAAGCTGGGTGCCAATAGGATGGCACAATGGAAATGCCCTGCCTGCAGAACGTCATCACCAGCTGTGCCTACCCCTGAACCTGCGTCGCTGGATACAATATTAAGTGAGATACGTGACATGAAGCGGCAGCTACTCAATTTGCCCACCTTGGTTGATGATATTCGCGTGATCAAAGATGAGTTGGCCGAGCTTAAGTTGACATGTGAGGGCACTGCTGGGAGACTCAGCGAATTCGACACAAGACTCGTGGAAATTGAAGCAAAAGTGTCTGAATTTGATAAGCTTCAGGAGTCAGTGAACTGTTTACAGACCGACTTGGCGAGCACGAAGTATCAACTTTCGACGTTTGAACAGAGGTCCAGGCTGAACAACGTTGAAATTAAGGGGGTACCTATAAAGAAGGATGAAAACTTGTACTCAATTATCGACGTTATCGGCCGTACAGTTAACTACAGTTGTCCTAAAACCCAAGTGAACTACATTTCAAGGGTCCCTATTTTTGGTTCTAATGAAAAGCTGATAATAGTGAGTTTTTTAAATCGATATGTAAAGGAAGATTTCATTGCGGCGGCACGCGCCAAGAAGGACCTAACTGCTTGCGACATCGGGTTTCAAGGCTCATCTCAGCGT
This sequence comes from Aporophyla nigra, assembly GCA_947507805.1. NCBI lineage: Eukaryota > Metazoa > Arthropoda > Insecta > Lepidoptera > Noctuidae > Aporophyla > Aporophyla nigra. The sequence goes on along the minus strand of OX382316.1, from coordinate 4,998,745 downwards.
GTGTATATTAATGATCACCTAAGCGTGGAGTACAAAAAGCTTTTAACCAAAGTTAAAATCATTGCCAAGGATAAACATTATGAGTACGTATGGGTTAAACATGGTAAAATTCATATACTTAAAAATAATCACTCAAAAGTTTTTATTATAAGGAAGGAGTCAGATTTAAACAAGATTGTCTAATATGCTTTATAATTTTTACATTAACTTTCCTATTTTGCTATAATATTCTATTTCAATGGCTCAAAATGCTTAACACCATTTGTGTCACAATAACTTTTTACAAAATGTTGAATACCTCTGCCGTACTAATGACCTCGACACCTCTCTTTTGTTTAATTACCTGTTTGCTTTGTGTTCGTTATCGCGCTGTTTGTTTTAAAGCTTTACTGCACTACAATATGTTTTACTCTCTCGCACTTGCACGCACCACGCACTATTGGTTGCTTTTTCGCACAGTTGTTTACTACTTAACATCGTATGATTTTTGCACTCGCGCAAATCTTTTTGACTTTTACCTTCATTATACTTATTTAATTATATTATACCTTATTCTACAATGTTATTTAATGAAATGTTTTAGTTTAATGGTTTATACAGATTTATACACAATTATTAGTTTCGGCTTTCAATGGCTCCTAAGTTAAATATATTTTATCAAAACGTTCGCGGGCTTAGAACTAAAAGTGATACTTTCTATCGTCAAATGTTGCTAAACTCGTATGATATTATTGTTCTTACAGAGACATGGTTACTAGATGGAGTTTTGAGTTCCGAATTCTTTGATGAACGGTGCATTGTGTGGCGTCGTGATCGTGATTATGTTTTGACCGGACAATCGCGTGGTGGGGGTGTGCTTATTGCTTCGCGCAGGGAACTTTCAGTTATATGCCAACCTACCTTCTATTCTACAGCAGAGGATTTATGGCTCAGCATAAGACTGAAGAATCTTCATACACGTAAATATATTACCTTACATATTTGCGTTGTATATTTATGTCAGCAAAACTTAGGTCTTTCTTTTTCGTTACAACTTCGCAACCACCTCACTAAATTAAACCAAATAGTTATGAGTAACTCTTCCGATACCTTTCTCATAATAGGTGATTTTAACATGAGCGGTATTAACTGGGTCCTATCTGACAATCTATCGCTCGTCCCAATGAACCCGAATAGCCCAGACGAAGTTTTATTTGGTGACGAACTATGTACCCTAGATTTTGCTCAATATAATGGTGTTCTTAATAAGTATGGTAAAATTTTAGATTTGGTACTTTGTAACCAATTAGTTAGCGTGGTTGAATGTTCAAGTCCGCTGGTTCCCATCGACGCCTATCATCCAGCACTCCTAATTAATATGGACTTCGTCCAAGCACCTCTACTACAGTGCGCGTCACGGACGCAATATCTGTTCGACAAGGAATCCGAGTTTGCGACACGATCAATGGATGAATCATTAAACTTTTTCAATCAATTTATTGTGTCATGCTCTGCAGCAGAGCCACCATTTTAGAAACCGATCAATTATACCTTAAAATGATGTACGTCAAACGTACATGATGTACGTATACCGTTATCGCTGTACGTGCATTAGGTAATCATAAAATCGACATTGATTGTGGCTCTGCCGGAGAGCATACTCTCTAGCAGAGCCACACAGAACATGTACCCAGGAAAGATAAACGCTACTTTTTTTTAGTGAAAATTGTTGTACGGATAGTGTTTATTGCGTACGTATTGAAAAATATCATTATTGGACAGCGGTTTTATTTATTTTAACTTTACAAAAAATTTATAGAAAGCGCCTGGTAATTTTGTGACAGCAAAATGTTTTGTAGCATTTGTGTTTAGGCGCATAACTATAAATATTATGAACGAGGAAAATGAAAATGTTATTGCTTACATAATATCACTAGATTTATTTACTTTTCGAATTTTCAAATAAATTATATTCAACCTATTTTCAATTATAGTTTTTCATGGTTTTTTTTTTTACATTTTACCACTTTTGAAGTCTGAATGTTTGCAGTTTCAATACAATTAGAGACGTTAGTGTTCAATTGGGATTTGTTGTATTGCATTATTAGTTAACACTAACGTCTCTAATTGTATTGAAACTGCAAACATTCAGACTTCAAAAGTGTTAAAATGTAAAAAAACTTTTTTACAAAAAAAAAACAACCGACTTCCTTAAAAACACTACAAAGTGAAAAATAAGTTTAATTTCGGTAGTCGGTGTCTTAGGATCTGTATTTATGGTTTTTTTGCCACCGACTTCCGAAATTAAAGTTATTTTTCACTTTGTAGTGTTTTTAAGGAAGTCGGTTGTTTTTTTTTTGTAAAAAAGTTTTAATTTTTTAATTTTTAGTTGTGGTATCCACCCCGCACTAATTCCAAACAAACAGTGCATATTTATGCGATAGCAGAAATCGCGGTTGATTTGCTGTCATTTTTTAAAGAGTTCCGGTGTCTGTCTCCCGAACTCATCATCAGATAACCCAGAAACCCCTTTCGAACAAAACAAGAATTTTGCAAATCCATCTATATATGACGGAGTTATGCCCGAACATACATAAAAAAAAAAACATATAAACATCCGAATTGAGAACCTCCTCCTTTTTGAAGTCGGTTAATAAAAATATAATAAATGGCCAGGCCAAAATGATTAAGGCTGCTTTTTAGGGTTCCGTTGCCAAATGGCAAAAAACGGAACCCTTATAGATTCGCCATGTCTGTCTGTCTGTCTGTCTGTCTGTCTGTCTGTCCGAGTATGTCACAGCCACTTTTCTCCGAAACTATAAGAGCTGTGCTATTGAAACTTGGTAAGTGGATGTATTCAGTGAACCGCATTAAGATTTTCACACAAAAATAGAAAAAAAGCAATAATATTTGGGGTTCCCCATACATAGAATTGAAACTCAAAAATTTTTTTTTCATCATACCCATACGTGTGGGGTATCTATGGATAGGTCTTTAAAAATGATATTGAGGTTTCTAATATCATTTTTTTTTAAAACAATAATATTTGGGGTTCCCCATACATAGAACTGAAACACAAAAAAAAAATTTAATCAAACCCTTACGTGTGGGGTACTATGGATAGGTCTTTAAAAATGAAATTGAGGTTTCTAATATCATTTTTTTCTAAACTGAATAGTTTGCACGAGAGACACTTCCAAAGTGGTAAAATGTGTGTCCCCCCCCCCGTAACTTCTAAAATAAGGGAATGATAAAACTAAAAAAAATATATGATGTACATTACCATGAAAACTACCAACGAAAATTGGTTTGAACGAGATCTAGTAAGTAGTTTTTTTTTAATACGTCATAAATCGTAAACCACAATTTACCTTTCATTCAGTCAACTCAAATATAAAAATTAAAAAAAAAACATTTAATTTCATAAACGATGATGACGAATGATGATGATGATGACCTGCAGGTTTGTACGGAACCCTCGGTGCGCGAGTCCGACTCGCACTTGGCCGGTTTTTTTTTTTTTTTATTAAGCAGACAGTAGAGTGGGTACGAGCCCACTCTAGTGTCTGCTGAGGAATCAATTCTCGATGTCAACGAGTATGTCTATCTAGGACAAGATATCTTCTAACTCCTGATCGATAAGGAGTTGTACCTTCCATCATCAGCTCAACGGAATATAAGAATACAACTAACGGTCTAAACGTGCCTATAATATTCAAAGAATTATCCCCTAACCTTCTAACCTTTCACTGTAAGTTCCTATATGTACTGTTCACCGATGAGGAGTTCCATGCGGTATCTTCGAAGACTATAATTAGTTCACCACGGATGGATAGATAGAACCAGCAATTATTTTTGATCTTTAGTACAATATCCAAATCACATTACGTGTACTGTTTGTTTTTGAGGAGTTCCTTCGTTTATCTCCCAAAGTATACATCAAATCTTCACAAAATTAATATGGGACCACCTCAGGAGTATACCCTTACGAATAAAAAAAGAATTTTCAAAATCGGTTGACAATTGGCGGAGAAATCGGTGAACATACATAAAAAAAAAAAAAAATACATACAGTCGAACATATAACCTCCTCCTTTTTTTGAAGTCGGTTAAAAAAAAAACCATGAAAAACTATAATTGAAAATAGGTTGAATATAATTTATTTGAAAATTCGAAAAGTAAATAAATCTAGTAATATTATGTCATCATCATCATCATCATCATTTCAGCCAAAAGACGTCCACTGCTGGACATAGGCCTCCCCCAAGCTCCGCCACTTCGACCGGTTTTGTGCTTCCCGCATCCAGCGGGTTCCTGCGGCCTTCACAAGGTCATCGGTCCACCTTGTTGGAGGCCTTCCAACTCAGCGTCTTCCGGTACGCGGTCGCCACTCCAGAACCTTTCGGCCCCATCGGCCATCTGTTCTGCGAGCAATGTGCCCTGCCCACTGCCACTTCAGTTTAGCAATTCTTCGGGCTATGTCGGTTACCTTGGTTCTCCTACGGATCTCTTCATTTCTGATTCGATCGCGTAGGGAAACTCCAAGCATAGCCCTCTCCATCGCCCTTTGGGTGACTTTCAGCCTTCTAATAAGGCCCATTGTGAGCGACCACGTTTCGGTTCCATATGTCATCACTGGCAACACACACTGGTCAAAGACTTTCGTCTTGAGACACTGCGGTATGTGGGACGAGAAGATATTGCGTAGCTTCCCAAACGCTGCCCAGCCGAGTCGGATTCGACGATTGACCTCTTTCTCGAAGTTGGACCTACCTAACTGGACAGTCTGTCCTAGATACACATATTCGTCCACAACTTCGAGTGTAGCGCCTCCGATCTTCACTGGAGTGGGTATCATACGAGCATTGGACATGACCTTTGTCTTGTCCATGTTCATCCTGAGACCCACTCTTTCGGAAGCTCTACTGAGGTCATCGAGCATTGTACTGAGGCCCTCCATAGTCTCAGCCATGACAACTATATCATCGGCAAACCAAAGGTGAGTGATGTACTCGCCATTGATGTTGATGCCAGCCCCTTTCCAGTCCAGAACCTTGAAGACATCCTCCAGTGCAGCGGTGAACAGTTTCGGAGAAATAACGTCTCCCTGTCTCACCCCTCGCTGCAGAAGGATAGGTTTCGAGGTCTGGTCCTGAAGTCGGACTGAAATAGTGGCGTTTTCGTACAGACACTTCAGCACCTCCACCGATAGTCGATCTGGCACCGTTGAAGAGACTGCAGTACAGCCCAGGTTTCGACCGAATCGAAGGTTTTTTCGTAGTCCACAAACGCTAAACAAAGAGGCAGGTTATACTCTTCGGTCTTCTGTATAACCTGCCGCAGCGTATGTATGTGGTCCACGGTGCTAAAGCCTTTACGGAATCCGGCTTGTTCGGGAGGCTGGAAGTCGTCAAACCTGCGCGCCAGACGGTTCGTGATGACTCTTGAAAACAGCTTGTAGACATGGCTCAGAAGTGAGATGGGCCTATAATTCTTAAGTAGGGCATTGTCACCCTTCTTAAAGAAAAGTATCACCACACCTCTGTTCCATGCCTGTGGCGTTTTGCCCTCGAGTATGACGGAATCAAACAGCTTCTGAAGGGCCTTGAGAACGGGTTTCCCGCCAGCCTTCAGGAGTTCAGCCGTAATTCCGTCATCACCCGGCGCCTTGTTGTTTTTAAGCTGCTTCAGAGCCATCCGAATCTCGTACAAGCTGACGTCCGGGATGTCTTCGGTGTAATGTCGGGTCAACCTAGCTCTTGGGTCATTTGCCAGATTTTTAACGGGGTTACTTGTTGACATGTATAACTGTCCATAGAACCTCTCAATCTCCTTAAACAGCTCAGGTTTGGCGGATACGACTCTGCCATCATCGGTCGTCAGTTTCGTAAGCTGGCTCTGCCCAATAGACAGATCCTTAGTAAATACCTTGGAGCCTTTATTCCGCTCTATCGCGTCCTTAATCCGCTCTGTGTTATAGCGGCGAAGGTCGCTTTTCAAGGACTTAGAGATCTGTCTATTGAGCTGCCGGTACTCGAACGCAGCTTCTGAAGACTGCAGGATCATTCCGCGCCTCTGTTCCATGAGCTGTAATGTAGGATCTGAGTTTCTTTTTCCTATTAGTACGGCGGGTCTTGAAGAACTTAGACCCGACCGTATGGACAGTTTCCACGAACCCATCGTTAAAATCGTCCACGGAGTTCCCTAGGCACTCAAAACGATTCTGGAGTTCGAGCTGAAAGCTCTCGGGGTTTTGAAGTTGGATCGGTGCTGGACGGAGCGTTGACTTCATCAGCCGACATCTTTCCAGCTTGATATTGATATTCAATGTGCCTCTTACCATGCGGTGATCGCTCTCGGTTTTCACCGCGTTGATCACAGAGACATCATTGAATATTTGCTTCTTCGTCGACATAATGAAGTCAATCTCGTTTTTTGTTGCACCATCAGGACTCTGCCAGGTCCACTTCCTGTGCTCACGTTTTCTGAAGAAGGAATGCATCATAAAGAGGCCTTCCTTCTCCATAAAACTAGCCAGTAGGTGACCCCGGTGGTTGCGACGTCCAACTCCAAATTGCCCCACTCTCAACTCATAATGTCCTCGCTTGCCCAGTTTCGCGTTGAAGTCCCCCATGACAACGGTGAAGTGAGTTTTGGAACCATGCATGGCTCTGGAAATATCCTCATACATGGTCTCCACCTCATCTTCGGGGTGTGACGAGGTCGGAGCGTTAACCTGTATGACCTTCAACGAATACCTTGCGGATATTCTGAGTATAAGGTACGCTACTAATATTATGTAAGCAATAACATTTTCATTTTCCTCGTTCATAATATTTATAGTTATGCGCCTAATCACAAATGCTACAAAACATTTTGCTGTCACAAAATTACCAGGCGCTTTCTATAAATTTTTTGTAAAGTTAAAATAAATAAAACCGCTGTCCAATAATGATATTTTTCAATACGTACGCAATAAACACTATTCGTACAACAGTTTTCATTAAAAAAAAGTAGCGTTTATCTTTCCTGAGTGCATGTTCTGTGTGGCTCTGCTAGAGAGTATGCTCTCCGGCAGAGCCATAATCAATGTCGATTTTATGATTACCTAATGCACGTACAGCGATAACGGTATACGTACATCATGTACGTTTGACGTAAATCATTTTAAGATATAATTGATCGGTTTCTAAAATGGTGGCTCTGCTGCAGAGCATGACACAATTTATTCTCAATTTACATACGAAATACATTCCACAAAAATTACATCGTAACAAAACATATCCAACTTGGTACAGTTTGGCATTAATTAAAACAATTAAAGAAAAATACAAATATTTAAAAAAGTTTAAGACGTACGGCAATATGGCGGACGAGTCAACATTTAAGCTTCTTCGTGAAAGGGTAAAGTTATTGGAATCGCAATGTTATGAAAAGTACTTGGATTTAACTGAGAAATCTATAAAAGAAAATCCAAAATATTTTTGGACCTTCGTTAAAAAACGACACAACTCAAATGCAGTTCCAAGCACTTTAAACTATAAAAGCGAAGCTTTGCGTACCGGAGAAACAATATGCGAAGCGTTTTCTACATACTTTCACTCTACATTCTTGGATACTAGCCCTAGTGATGGAATTTCTTCACCCCGTCTTATTACTGAATCTTCCAGCCTCTCGGATATAAGTAGCATTGAGGTGAACATTGATGAGGTTTCTGACTTGCTTCGCAAGTTGGATACTTCTAAAGCGGCTGGCCCAGATAATATTTCATCCAAATTTCTTGTGCGATGTTCGACTTCGATTGCCAAACCTGTCTCGATTCTTTTCAGGAAGTCCTTGGATACTTGTGTTGTACCCCAGCTTTGGAAATCGGCTTTCATAACGCCTATTCATAAAAAAGGAGACAAAACTGAAGTTATAAACTACAGACCGATATCTAAGCTCTGTATTGTGGCAAAGATCTTCGAAAGGATCATCTACAACCAGGTGTATAGTGCTCTAAAAAATTCGTTTAGTTCTTTCCAACATGGTTTTTTGAAAGGAAGGTCTACCGTCACCAACTTAATTCTGCTCAATGATTTTATTACTGACGCCATGGATAACGGTAAGCAGGTTGATGTCGTTTATACTGATTACAGTAAAGCCTTTGATCGGATTGACCATGACATCTTAATATCAAAGTTATATGGCATGGGAATACGAGGTGATTTACTCAGATGGTTTTCTTCGTACTTGGAGAACAGGTCCCAAGCAGTAGTTTTAAGCAATTATATATCTGGTTGGGTGCCTATCCCTAGTGGAGTCCCCCAGGGTTCGTTGCTCGGTCCATTACTCTTCATTATCTATATAAACGACATCAACTCTTGCTTAATTTCTTCCAAACTCCTGTGCTTTGCCGACGATATGAAGATCTATGCCACAATATCATCACAAGTGGACGTGAATGCACTTCAGGATGATTTACGTCGTCTGGAGGCTTATTGTTGTGAGAGTAAGCTTGATCTCAACCCTGCTAAATGTTCGGTTCTAACGTATTCTCGAAAGCGTGTTATTATACCTTCATCGTATATCTTAGGCGATCAAGTACTACCTAGAACGAATTGCATCCGAGATCTGGGGGTAAATCATGATTCTAAGCTTACATTTGAGTTTCATGTTGATGCTATAGTCGCTAAAGCCTCTAAGGCACTGGGTTTCATAATGCGGCTGTCCAAGTGCTTCACTCAAGCCAAAACTTTAAAAATTCTATACTGTACTTTTGTTAGAAGCCACTTGGAATACGCGTCTGAAATCTGGAATCCGTGTTATCACAAGTACATAGATCGTATAGAGAGCATTCAGAAAAGATTCATCAAATACTTGTGTTATCATCAGAAAGTGCCCTACCGGTCTGAAGATTACCTCAACCTCTGTAGGAGGTATCATATATTGCCTCTAATTAATCGGCGTGCAATCTCTGACTGTACTACATTATTTAAAATTTTCAATAATTCTATTAATAATTCGGATATTTTATCTAAATTTTATTTCAAGGTCCCCAGTAAGTCAAAGCGATGGAACGCACCGTTGCGTGTCCCATTTACCTCTACAAATTACAGACAAAATTCATTTATAGTGCGTGCAAGTAACAACTTCAATAAAATGTGTAAACAGCATGATTTCGATCCTTTTATAACGAGTGTGTCCTCGGCCAGAAAGTGCCTCAGCCTTGGTTTTTTTAATTAAAATTTTGTATATCCTGGTTTTGATTCTTGCTTCGATTATAAAATGTGAATTTAGTTTAAGTATTAATGTTATACTGTTTTTTTTTTCTTTCTATATATTCTTTTTTGGTAACTGTGTTGTAATGTTCACACTCTTTTTTTCTCTTCTTATCTGTTCCTATAAGTGATGACTTGTAATTGGCTGTCAGTTTCACACGCAATTTTTTATTCTGTTTGTTTTAGCTGTAAGTCATCCAAAGTTAGTAAATAAATAAATAAATAAATAAATAAACTCCAATAATTACCTTACCAGAGTTGAAGCCTGAAAAACGTCCTAATAGTGTCAGTGCAGTGAATGTGAAAGGTATCAATCTTGACGAGCTTAAAGAGTTGGCTCAAGTAGTGAAAATGAACCAGGTTAAATTCAGTGAAAATGATAGTGCAGTGAACACTGAAACCATTAGTTTAGGCACGGTTATTCTTTATGTAATGTTACTTCTAGGATTAACATCTTTTATAGTTTTTAAATATTATAATTTTAAATTGTTCAACTGTGAACGAAATGATCAGAATTCTAACAACCCTGATAATTTCGTTCTTGAGGAGGGAGGAGTTATGCAACCTGAACCCCAACGAGTGATCACCGTGAGAGCATAAAATGCCTCGTTGCAGTTTAGGGTGGTCCTTCTAGACGATTCCATACATTATTGTCACTCTAGCATTCTAAGTAACTGTAAGCCCCACCATGTAACCGACAGGATGTTCTGAGACAATACACTAGAGCATTCGCTTCTGCTCACACGTATCCCTATTCTTTTATTGAATTATCGCTCCCAAAAACTTGACTAGCTAATATAAAGCGTGTAAAAAGGCATTATCAATAGTTCACTACAAAATAATTCTGATCACTTTCCATACAAAATAAGAACAAAAATTGCTTTTTCCTTACTTTCAACACTTCAATCAAGTATTTTATCCCCCTTCACAACACTTTTATGATACCGTAAAATTACTGCATCAGCCTGTTTACAACACCATCTCATGTATTATTGAAATCTACTGAAAATGTTGCTGAAATATACCTAAGGCAAGTGTCCCACCGCTGACAAGGAAGCGACTAAATATAAACGAATTTCTCGCTCATGAAACGTACAAAAAGTAAGTTCAAAACGAAAATCACTCTCTAAAAGTATGAATTTGATCAACAATCAACTGTATGCAAGATTTTAAAATTGTTATATTATAGTTTTCCTACGTCTATCCATATGGCGTAGACATATACTTTTATGGAGGCTTTTGCCGATTAAGTTTATTAATTTAAGTAGAATAATTCAGTTATATCAAAGTAAGTAGTATAACGCAATAAATGTTAAATAACCATAAACTCAATAAGTTTCTGATAAGAAAATGTTTGTTAATGTGACGTAGCTTATAACCAGCGGCTAGAGCTATCAAAGAGAGAACTCGCTCAGTGACGCTCACTAGGAGGACAGAAAACTCGCTGAGGGATCCACGCTTCGCACACCCAAAGATTATTCACTTAACAACTTTATAGCTCCTTGGGTACAACCCATACCAGCAAAAACCGATCGTCGCCATTGCGAACTCGCTGCTCATCATTTCAACCGAAAGACTGCTGGACCTAGGACTCCACCAATTTGGAAGGGGTTGCCACAGCGGGCCCTATCGGAATACCAGCGCTGCGGTAGTTGTTTTACAAATCATATCTATCATAATAATAATATCTTAGGACAACCAACACAACCTTATCTGATCCCAAACTGGGCAGAGCCTGTACTATGGCAACCAGACAACTGATAAACATACTTATATATTTCTAAATACATACATATTATAGATAAATTACACCCATGCAGAGAACAAATGATTGTGCTCATCACACAAAGATTTGTCCTGGGTGGGAATCGAACCCACGACCTCACTCATATCAGTCAGGGTCACTAACCACTAGACTAACAGGCCAGTCTACCGCAGCATTATGCTGAGAAAGGAGCCTTTTTGGCCTCGCACAGGTCTTACTCTTTTATTTTTATATCTTTTAGTAATATTTTGTTATTTTTCTCTTAAATGTAAATGTTTCTATGTTCTTCTTATAGTTTTTGTCCTGTGCGTGTCCTAGATAAACTATTTTTCTTTCTTGCCTTCTATTTTATAATCGCCGCGCTTGGCACGCGGGTTTCCGATTGCAGTGTAAAATATTGTGGTAAAATGCATGGAGATCGCTGCTGCCTTTCTCTATTAGTCGCATCTTACGACACCCATGAAAAGAAATGAAACGGGGCTTCTTTACGTCTGGTACCACAAGGAACACTGAAACCCGTAAATTCGCTGCTCATTGCTCATCAACTTGTATTTAGTGGGTAGCTTTAATCGCTTCTCGTTAATCGCTGGCGGTGGGATAGGTGTCTAAGGAGCGTGAAACAAATATGGCGGTAAGAATCTGGAAGTGGCGCAACCTTGACCGATATTTTAGTGCTGTCTTGGTGAGGATTAAGATTTTTAGCTACTTAATTGTTTTTTAATTATTATTATTTTCGCCCAGTAAATATAGTTTTATTAAAAAAATAAAAATTAGCTACTGCCCGCAGCTACGGCGGCCAGGATGTCAGAAATTATTCTACGGGAACATGCTAAATAAAAGTTACCTATGTTACTATTACTACTCCGTATAACATCAAAATCGGTCTAGCCATTTCGGAGATTAGCCGAAACCAACAGACAGAAATAAGATCTATATTTTTACATGCTTTATATTAGCTTCACTTGTATGTTTGTATGATATGTTTCTTTGTAACCGACTCCTTATAGCGCGATTTTGACCCACTTTAAACGACCAGATTTCATTCAAACTTTGCACACCTGTTAAGAACCGATGACAATGCATTAATTTCATAAATTTGTGCCATTATCCTTGCCAGGGTTACCAGGACAGCAAAAAAACTGTCTTCGAAAACTAAGCTGACATACGTCACAAACTAATTTGTGCCATTATCCTTGCCAGGGTTACCAGGACAGCAAATAAAATCTGTCTTCGAAAACTACGCTGACATACGTCACAAACTACGCTGACATACGTCTCAAAATTCGAACCACCCTAAAAAATAACTAAAAAGTACAAAATAATGGAAAAAAAGCGTGGGGTGCTTTTTAAGGTATTTCTTTATTGATATCAGGCACCCCACGCTTTTTTTTCCATTATTTTGTACTTTTTAGTTTGGTTTTCAATGAAAGCGTGTTTTTTAGTTTTTTTAAACTATTATTTTTTTGTTATATTTACCGTTTACTCATATGCATTTATTAAAAAAAGCTGTTATTTTGAAATTCCAAGTAGACACTTCAATTTTTTTTAAATTGCACATACGTATCGATTTATTTTGTATGTATAATCATATTTAAACCAACATACGACACCACACCACAACACAAACCTCACTTGCAAATGGCAAAAAACTAAAGAAAATTTTAATTTCGCGGGTACCTTAGCGCATCCACTTTAAACATAATTAGTGATTTCTGGTGTAAGCTGGCATTACAAGTCCCATGCTTAGAAGACGACCCATATAATTAGCAATGAGTCAGAAACAGGACGAAAACCTACCTTTAAATAATATAAAAACCAATTCAAATTTAAAAATCGTCTAGACTTACGTGACTTTGAGTTCGAAAAAGTAACATCATTGGAAGACCTTTTTAGACAAAATAATTTATCTGACGTTACAAACAAGTTTCCAGACACTTTTCAGTCATAATTAAACAACTCTTTGCATGAAGTTAATTAATTTAGACTTGACGGTTTGCGATAACGAGACGGTTTTCTGGAGTGTAACAGTTTTTCAACTGTTTCGGTATTTCTCTGAATTCATATTGTAACTGAAAGTTGTGAGGTTATGTGAATGTCAGTATGAAGCCGAAGTCAGAAATTTAATATTTAATAATATTAATGTTTTTAGGGTTTCGTAGACAAGTCTGGCTCTATGATTTGATTAGATTAATTAAACTCAAAAATTTATTTCAACGAATTTACTTTTTTTATCCACTCCTATTCTATTCTGTTACACGTAGTCCAAAAAACTTAATTTTCAAATTAAATTTCCACTACTGAAGTTACGAAATACTTAAAAAATAAACATTTATCAATAGCAGACAAATTACAAAAACAACTTAAAAACATGCAATATATTTTTTAATAGCTTCTGCTCGAAACTGTTCAAAAGAGATACCGTGACCCTGGCACATGGGCAATTGAAGGAACACGGGTGGGTTTTAGTCAGTAAAAGTCTGACACGCCCTCCCGCTCCGCCCAGAGCGGGAGAAGTCATTTCATGATTGCCCATCCAAAAAAAAGAAAAAAAAAAGACATGTGTGACAAGTGATACAGAACGTGTAACACCTCGTATACTAACTCTCATTTTTTTCCTCTATATTATATTGTGAGTATAGATAGATTATTCTCATTATTTTCAAGATAACTACGGTTGATTCACATAATTATGTTCATAAACCAGTGATCGGAAATTCGAATGCATATTTACCTAATCTTACTATTTAACTGTGAAAGCATGGAATCGGCTTCGTATTTTTATTAAAGCCGGGTTTCATGGATCATATTTATTTAAAATTAATATTTAACCCCAGTTGCAAATACATATGTGTGTAGGGTGGTATGTGTTAGTTAAAACAATACACAAAACACGGCCTAAACTAACCATCTAAACCACGTAGAGTGCGTCCCTGCACACATTCAATATATAATAAATTTATGAAACATGGTTCCGTGCACTTTATGCGATATTGTATGCGCAGAGCTTGGCTTTTTATTTGACGTTTACGTTAAGTAGTCGTAAACTAAAGAAATAACTTATAATTTTAACTGCAATACGGTCATTGCTATCGAATAGGTTGTAAACTAACCCCGGTTTATGATAGTAAAGGCTTGGCTATTCAATCTGTTTTACTTGTGAACTTGTAATAATAAAAATGATCAGTTAATTTAGACACGGCTACATATCACGCTTTGTGATTCCAGTTTTAGTTGAACTCAGGAATAGATTTTCATACAAGGAGCAGTCCGCTAATACTGAAAATGTTGATTTGTCGCTGCCCGTACTTTTGACTGAAAATTAAGCTAACAAACAGCTTGAACATAAAATATCAAATTTAAAAAAAGAATAAAAATAAGCTGTTATTAAAATGCTGTGTATCCATATGATTGATTACGTTTTGCGATACCTTTGTACCATCCTAACTTATCGCTAAGTTTTATGTAAGATGTTTCAAATAACCGTGTGTTGGGTTTTATATACCTTTTTCCAATTTAATGTTTAGGAATGATCTGCCGCTTAATGTTTAATTACCAAACATACAATGAAACAAAAGAACATCGAATAAAAAATATAGGTATACTTGTGTGTACTCCACAGCAGTCGTTTAATTTCTCTCATCTATTACTAGTAATATATTTAGCATTTTTATTTTTAGACAGTTAAGTACTAGATCATTAAAATGGTTAGTAAAAGTTTAGCACTTAAAATAGTATTGTAAGTAATTTAAATTACTAAAACATAAAAACGTAAATCTAGGACATCAGTTCCTCCATACATAGAAGCCATACAAAAAAAAGGTATCCGATTAAGCACTATTTGTCTTATTACGGCGGAAGGCAGTATCTGCCGCTATAGCTTTTAGATAGGTAGTTGACAGTTGCTTATGACAGTTGTCTATGACAGTTTCTCTGACAGAAACGTTTGTACTTTTGGCGGCGTACAGTTTTCGTCCACACGCCGTATCTGTGTTACTGCGTCAACACTATAAAAGAGTTCTCTCGAGGATAACCAATCCTGGTTATAGTCAAAGGTCATCTCCACCAAAAAACTAAACTTCCTGTATAGATAGGCTAAGAGAAAATTGCCCATTTGCGCCAAAACTACAGCTGATTGGATCGAAATCCTCAATAAACCTCGTCATTATTCCCGGAAAGCCATTGTCAAAACAGTGGGAATTCAGACAGACTGCTGACCTGAACGATAGATAAATCAACACGATTTACAATCGAAAGGTTGACAAACTCGACCTGCTGTGTTTGTCAATAATTTGTTGAAAAGTGATTTATTAATTAACCAAAGCTCGACTTTGATCGATTGATTATGAACTTTTAAATTACGTAGCTGGGTCGCTAAAGTGTCATTTAAGTTTGCAGTAGTTAAAACATATATTAATTAATTTTCTATCGAAGAAACTATAAGTAGAGCGAATCCTTAAATATCTTACATACTATTTACAAAACGAAAGGTTAAGTAATAGTGATGCAGCGAGGGATAGGTAGTAAGTAGAACGGGCGGGTGTCCGCAACTCCACGTCTGAGCGCACATTTTGCGTACGGGTGGGAAATCGGTTATTCGGCCCACCCCAGTTCTTCGAGGAAGGCCAGCAACGCCTGCAGCAAGGGATTAAACAAACTCAATTTTTTTCGCCATTAAGTATCGTGGCGTCTCGCACTTAAATATTTGGGTTGACCTGAGATCTGAATCAGAGAAATTATTATTTGCAGCTGCATAAGCTAGCAGACGTAAAATAAACAATAAGCACAAAACAACACAATTATAAAGTAGTTTCAAAGCTGCGCGGGGACAAACTAGAAGAGAGTATCTTATTTTGAACAGAAATAAGATAGTTACGTAAGATTCAGCCAATCCCATTAAGTATACTTCACGCTGCGAGCGAGATCATAATTATTTCACTTGGTACCCTCTACTAGGGGTAAAAGACGACAAACAACCGACTTAAGAAATACGAAATGTCTTTTAATTTCTTGTCTTCCTGTATTTTCATCGACGTAGAAGTACCTGATTTTGAATATTTAATTCTCTATAATTATAGTTGATACCTGAAGTGTTAAATATTCGATGTCACCAGAAATTCCTCCTTTTCTTGTTTCAATCACGCATAGTGTTACTGCGTCAGAAACGAAGTTCCTTACGCTTGTTCTTCAACTTCAAATGTAACGCCATTAACTCTATCTTTGAAACACTCAAACTTTAGTTTCAACTTCAACACCCGCGAAAACCATGAAAACGAAATCCAAGTCAGAAGTGTTTGCAGCCGCCTTTTTAGATGTTCATCGACCCTACTATCGGCATCAGCACCCTCGACAACCATGAAAACTATGTCACTCACTCTGTCTCTTTCTATTATATTATTTATGCTGAAAACTTGCATGTTCTTTTTCGTTACATGACGATTTCTACAATTTTACTCCTTCCGCCAGCTGCGTTAAAGAACTTCGTTCCAATAAATGTTTAAAGTCACAAACTCGCTTCTGACGAGCTAATGGTAGAGGTATATCAGTCAAAAACAAGGGGTAGACTTAATAGCTCTCTACTTTATTCTCTTTATCCTAGCGCTCGCTTCAAAACAGAGTGGTTTGACGTAAACATCCTGTACCGTTTTATAATTACTATTTGTTCACTTTAGATTAACACTGTCGAGTTAGATAATTAGTTAGATAGAAACGCTTTAGTAGCGTTTGTTTTGTTTTGAACTCTTTCTCATTTTCATTTGAACTTTGCTCCAAAACTAGTTATTAGAATAGTAAGGTCACCGAACGAGATAAGTAACACGGTCCGTCGGATATAGTTGAAGTTTAGTAACAAACCTGTAGATATTTTCGAGTACAGTTAAATGTAGGTCATCATCTGTCTTGCCTTTTCCCAACTATGTTGGGGTCGTCTTCTAGTGTAACCAGATGCAGCTAAAAACCAATTGTTTACATGAAGCGACTGCCTATCTGACCTCCACAACCCAGTTACTAGGTAGTACGATATCCTTTGGTAAGACTGGTTGTCAGACTTTCAGGCTTCTGACGACCAGTAACGACTGTCAAAGATCTACAAATAACAGACGGGACCTACGGCTTTACGTGCTTTCTGCAGCACGGAGCATCCACATCCACGGACTAACCGCGGCAAGCGTAGCTTAACCTGATCGATCGACCCGTGAAGCTGTTATAACTGAGCCACAAGCGCCTCAGTTAATATAGTTTAAAGTAGGTGAATTATAGAAATCAAAAAGTTTAATAATCAAATTAAGTTTCATTAAGTATTTGTGTTTGACTTTCATGTGTTATTCGACAGTTATAAAATGTAGCGCAGCAGTCAACCGATTGAAGCTACTGCGAAAACGGTGCCGTCAGTACTGTCCCACTGTTGGGCACAGGCCCATAGCCTTCTATGTTCCTTTATCTTTTTCCGGCCTGTTTTAAGACCACACAGAAATCAACTACGGAATGGTTGCCGAGAGACTGTACGAGGAATGTTGGCAGACCAACAGTCAGATGGGTCGTAGATGACCTACAGAAGATCATCGGAAGACCTTGGAGACTCGCAAAGAACAAGGAATTATAGCATAAAGGAAGAGGACTATACTCAGCAGTGGATGGAATAAAGAATCTAATAATGACGAAGATTAAAAATATTTACTAGGTTAATAACCATAGGTCGGAGTAGGTAGATTGATTTTACGTACTCGCATCATGAATAGTCATAAAAATCACAACATGGATAAGCCTTTTTCCGGAATTTCATTTAAGTACATACGGGATTGAATCAAATATTGTGAAAATAAGGATTTTTAAACTAGGTACTACATTAGAAATTTATATGAATGCGATAGATAAACATTTAAAATTGTTTTTTTCTTACTGTAGAAGGCCGATCACCTATAAAAGACAGCAAAATGGTTATACATTTCTTATTCATATTGATGTATTCTTTATTCTACACATTACTACATTTGAAATTAATTACAAAATCCCTGAATCCCGGAGGCATATCCATACTAATATATACGTGCCAGTTCATTGATCCCATTTCAATCTACCTACTCCGACCTCTGTTAATAACTAAAAGAGACCCTTACTCATAATTAAAATGCTAAAGCATATAAACAGACAGTTTCAAACACGTCATATACAGTATCAACATAATAACCCATCCTTTTAACAAAAAAAAAAAAAACAAACAAGCAAGAATATGACTCACTCGCAGAAATAATTCTCTCATTCACAGAATGATTACGACACTAAGTAAACAAACATACACATAAAAGAATATTAAAAATCTTAACATAAGCACACCATGTATGTTGTATGTTTTCAAATGAAACCCTACAAACAACGTTGTGATTGCTCTTGAAAATCTCATAACTGAGGGAATAAAGCAAAGAGATTAAAACGATATTAAAACTGCATATTATACGAGATTTGTTTAGAGACACAATATAAAGGTTTTACTAAATAGTTAGTTGGGAAAGAGTATTTTTGAGTGGAAAATCGACAAACGTAAGGTAGAACCTTAGGATAGGTGGAGCAATAAACTTCGCAGGCTGGCTGGTAGCCCGGGTGTTACCATTGCGTGGATCGTCTGGAGGACATTTGGAGTCTGGAGGTTTAGCATACGTTGAAGGTCTACCCTGCCTCGTCTTAGCACCAGCGTGTCCACGTGGTGCAAGCCAAGGTACGGAGCGAAAGGGCATGGGAAGCCGTCACCACCTTCTGCGAAGCAGTACTGCTCGCGAAGGAGGAAGCAAAACGCGTGAGGAAGGGGCAGTATGTGCGCCCTCACGCCCCTAGCCGCAGCAGGAGGAGACGCCCTGGGCGTCGGGAGTCGATGGCGGGCTTGCGGGCGGCGAGAAACAAGTAGCTCGCCGGCTGGTAAGGACCAGGCCCAGGTTGACGTCGCGTTGTGTTCCACGCACGCCTCAAAGAGATGTCAGCACAAATTGAACGGGTGCGCGAGGACCCATGCCTGCCAGAGTCGCGAGATTTTTTCGAATGAGTTACCGTGGCCCTGGCATAGCCAACTGAAGGAACACGGGTGGGTTTTAGTCAGTAAAAGACTGACACGCCCTCCCGCTCCGCCCAGAGCGGGAGAAGTCAAGATTCGCAACCATAACAAATTAGGCTTCACAAAAATATAATCATCAATACTCTAGGTTAATTTAATCGTAGTTATTAAATGACTATTTCATGAAAAATCATTGATGAAAGACCTGGAAATTGCAAAAATAGAAAGAAGATTTAATCGCGGGCTACACTGACATTAGCACCTTAATCTCGTGTCCAGCGTGACCTGTTGTCTGCACGCTACAGGAGTTGAAGGACGCTACTGAATGTGCCAAGCACGTAGCCAAATTCTGAACTTATTGTATATAGATTTTATAGATTTGTATATAGGCTATGGACACGCTGAGAAGATTGTATATCACATTTATATGACACAAATCAGTATTTATAATGTTTCTGAAATTGAATTGGACTAACTATTGTGAGTGATATTTTATGGAAATCAAACAGAACTGACTGCACACAGTTCAACTCTAGAATTCCCGAACATATATGCACTGTGGTTGAGTATTCGAAGTCTGAATTTCCAATACTATAATAATAGTTGGACGGACTCGAATCAAATGTAGGTGTGTTTGAAATTAAAGATATGTTTTATATATGTAGATAGTTTCAATCAGAGAGTCTCTCATTCGGGTATAAGTTACCGTGACTTACTTGGAAAACCTTTCTCAAACTTCGTGCCCAAGAACCAAGGTACCAAATCAAGGACAGCACACGCCTCCACAAGTGGGGGTTCATGGACGTCTCAGACCTCCGGTGTGTATAAGGCTTCTCTCCACGGACAATGGCTCACCTCTCATGTTGCACCGCATGCCTTGTCACCTGCACAAATGAGGACCTAATGGCTGCGACAGCGAACGGTATTTGCGCTGCTGAGTTTTGAGCCAAACACTATAGGATATATTTTTTTGTTTAATTTTGCCAGCTACAAGCCAAGAAAATTAATAAAGAAAATATTGCAGTTAGTTTTCATACGTTTTCAAATAAACAAAACAAATAACTTCTTGTCCTGCCGTCATTTCCCAAAAATGCAGCTACAGCGACCTCTAAGCTGCTACTGGACAATGCCGTGGCAATGGCGAAATTTCGAGCCTAAAAAACTTAATAAACTGTCGTGAAATGGACACGACGAAGACATAAAAATAAATACAAAAGAAAAACTTAAGAACTATGACACCATCTGACCTCTTCTTAACCTTGCCAAAGCCCAAAGAAGCCATCCAACATTTCAAGATCCATTTTCTCTAACAAAAAGAAATGTCAAAAATATATATAAATATCTCTCGACCTTCAACCTTCCATAACGCTCAGGACAGAATTAGTATTCCCAATTCGTTCAAAATGGCGTCTGTGCCATAAAATCTCAATGGTTTTATAAAACATTTTGCGAAGTAGATGTGCTCGGGAGACACTGAAACGGAGCTGTAGCTGAAAATACAGGGTCTAGTGCACCGGCCATTTGACTAAGCCACTTTACTGAACTTCTGAAAGGATGGCTGAAGGGGCGAAATACAGCGGGTTGAAATTACGGAGTTGAATTCAGCTGCAGCTATCAAAGGCGACCGAAAACTACCACTCACAATTATGACGATGTCGTCGAGACTTTTTGTTGATTCACAATTTAACAGTATTGCGATTTATACCTACTTAAGGTTTTTATAAAATTTTATTTTTATTGCAAAATTAGTCGTATGCAGAATGACCGCTGGGCTAAGGTCTGCACACAATGGGTGCCTGAAGATGGACGTCGTCGCCACCGCGGTCGGCCCAGAAAGCGCTGGCGAGACGACCTAGATACGTACCGCGACGACTGGTTTGAGGTGGCGTGGGACAAGAGTTCCTAGAAGAAATTGGGGGAGGCCTTTGCCCAGCAGTGGGACAGTATAGGCTAAACAAAAAAAAAAAGTAATTGCAAAATGGATTTGCTCTTGCCCCTTAGGTTTTTTTTATATTTCACGTTTGCAATAATGGTTTCCAAGTCTTTTTTTAACCCATTAATAGCCAAGCCAAAGTTAAAAACGTTACTGTTCCAAATTATTTACTTTTATACTGAGTGAAGTAGTAAGAATACAAAAAGGCAAAAAAAAGAAGTTTTTTTTTGTTTTTGCTTTTTACGTCGTTTATGCATGTAAATTCAACATAAAAGTTAGCTAAAATAA
This sequence comes from Aporophyla nigra, assembly GCA_947507805.1. Classification (NCBI taxonomy): domain Eukaryota; kingdom Metazoa; phylum Arthropoda; class Insecta; order Lepidoptera; family Noctuidae; genus Aporophyla; species Aporophyla nigra. The sequence goes on along the minus strand of OX382316.1, from coordinate 4,977,482 downwards.
AAATAAATATGGTAAACGATTACAATATTATTATGAACACGAATATATCTCATAATAATTTGCACAAAACATGATACATGTTTAAAAGTTTAACTGTGCCAAATCTGGTACAGCGGCCGTAAATAGGTTAATGGTCCAAGTTGAATATATTGTTACCCTATGTTCGATTCTCAGGTCGGACAAAATATCATTAGGTTGTTTCTATCTGGAATTTCTCAGTAGCAGCTCGGAGCCTGGATTTGTTCCCGGTTGAAGACAATAGGGTCGCCTTTATTACTTGAACATTAACAGAACTGGTTAAATGTGGGTGTACTATTGGTACACCTCTGCCCAACCCTTCAGCAAAACAAGGCGTGACGTTATATAAATAAATAAATATCTTAGAACAACCAACACACTGTTATCTGATCCCAAACTAGGCAGAGCCTGTAACTATGGTAACCAGACAACTGATAAATGTACTTATATATTTCTAAATACATACATATTATAGATATTTTACACCCAGACACAGAACATGATTGTGCTCATCACACAAATGTTTGTCCTGGATGGGAATCGAACCCACGACCTCAGTCTTTGCAGTCAAGGTCACTAACCACTAGACTAACAGGCCAGTCAGTCATTATTATAAATTTAAGTAATACAACCAACTCCAGCCCCATTTTGAAAACCGCCTCAGCCAATACCTTTCACCACAGCCCATATCGTTTTGTACGAACCAAATATTATGCAAGGGAATCAGTAACGCACACTTTATATGAGAAAACGATTCTTCAAATGGTCTGCACTCAGTATTTGCACATTATCTTTTGATGGCCCAAACGTATGCAGTAAGAGCTTCAAGCACTTTCCGATGCAGACTTAAAGTAGTATTGTTTAGTTCCACTTACGAAGAATTTTACTGCAGTAAAGGTTTTAAATGAGGTTGTAAAAGACTGTACGTATCTGTGAGTGCTTTAAAAGGGGCTTAAGTTATTATGGCGAAAGAACCTGCAGAGATATATGTAGGTACAAGCAGAGGTGGCCCAATGGGTACCCAGGCATGCACTTTACTTCGTATAAATAATTTCATTACCAGTGCTCTCAAAACGGTGAGGGAAAACATTGTGAGGAAACCGGCCTACCCTATAGCTAAAAATTCAAAGACACTTCATATCTACCAACCCGCACTAGCCCATTTTTTTTTTTTGGATGGGAAATCATCAAATGACTTTTCCCGCCCTGGGCGGAGCGGGAGGGCGTGTCAGACTTTTACTGACTAAAACCCACCCGTGTTCCTTCAGTTGCCCATGTGCCAGGGTCACGGTATCTCTTTCGAACAATCTCGCGACCCTGGCAGGCATCGGTCCTAGCAGACCCCTTCAGTTTTGCTGACATCTCTTTGAGGCGCGCGTGGAACACTACGAGCCGTCGACCAGAGCCTGGTCCTTACCGGGCGGCGAGCTACCCATTGCTCGCCACCCGCAAGCTCGCGCCTATGGTGGCCGGGAGTCCGCTATCGACTCCCGACGCCCGGGGCGTCTCCTCCTGTGGCGGCTAGCCCTGAGTGGTAGATTACGAACCACTCCCTCTCAAAGAGAGGAGGCACGTGTCCCAGCAGTGGGAACATTAAAAGCTTATTATGTTTATAAAGGTTAATGATATTTTCCAAATTCGAATACTTAATTGGAGCCGCAGTCAGTCCGATAATTCTTGAAATAATTATAAAAGACAAAGTCGGGCAGACACCAACACAATTTAAAGTTGAAGACGTGTGATATAGTGTCATAAAGAAACTAATAAAACTTCTGCTTCACCGAGGGTCACACTTCAAACCTCAAGTGTATTGTCGTCTAGCTCTGTAACGGCCATACTTATTTGTCTTTTAACTCCACACCGTTCCAAGTTCAAAATATAAATTCAAATTCTAAAATGTTCCAAGTTCAAAATACACAGGTTAACTCTTTCAGTCTTGGTGGTTAGTATCACTAACCACCTCTTTCCGATTTATTTTATTAAAATCGGTTGAATCATCATAAAAGTTTACATCATACTTAGCAAGAAGAGACCGATTGGTGATTTATTGAATTTATGACAGTTTTAGTTTCAAAATATCCTTAATGTACTGCGTGACTGAAAGAGTTAAGGCGCGGACTGACTACGATTTTAAATGCTACAACTACATGCTACAGCTCCAACAAATAAGGTTGAAAATTGAATAAATATTTGGATTGACGATGTGACTAAGCTGCGAATTGGCATTTATTTTACGGTTTTATTTAGATTATTCGGACTACACACATTAAATAAAATAATTGTCTGGTTAAAGTTTTAAAGTAATGTTTATTCTATTGAACTCTTTAAAAAAAAAATGTTGTTATCGCTGAAAATACAGAGATGTTCGACATCAAAGTTTTTTTTGTGAAACAATTTTTATTGGGTATATCAAACAATTTTTCACTATTCTATTCGGTTAGAATTTTTCTTTAAACCCTTCTCTGTCCACTGTATTTTTTGTGTCGTATATTTTCATTGCGTTACGTCATACTCGATTGTCAAAGACACCAGTGTTTTGTGAATATTGAGGTAACACCGCGCCTTAAATTTAAAATGTAAAATGTTCCAATTTCAAAATATATACGTTAAATTCAAACTATAAAATGTTCCGAGTTCAAAATATTATTCATCTTTTATTCACCCAGCAATTTTCTAGAAGGCCTAATGCGTGGTTCTTGAGCAAAAACATCAAGCCCAGAGCATATATTTAACCTCATCTTCATAAATCAGTGTGTTCGCTCGACCTTTTCGAAATTTCTTTTTTAGTGAAACTCCTAAACATTTATTACTTGTGATAAATTTTACAACGCTGGAGGACCTGTTACACATTTTCTTTTACAGATTGTTCGTTGATATAGTAATTTTTAGGCTCTTAGTCGACGTACACACTAAGGTAATAATATCGTGGTGGGGTTTTATCGTGCACGGGAACTTCATACGTATTGCTCAGCGCCGAGAATTGAAAATCGAACAGTACATTTTTTTCGACACGCTAATATTCATTCTGTTCGATTCTCAATACGGGTTTCAATTCAACACCGAGAGTCGAAAAATCAGTGCGCGATAAAATCCCGCCCCGTCATTTTTACGTCCGTGTGTAAGTCAACTTATTAAGAAGTTTCTAATTCAATCCTTTTCAGTATCATTTCTATAAGAAGTTAGACCAGGTTAAGCAGCCCTTGCCGCGGTCGGTCCGTGGATGGATGACCAACTTTATGTACCAAGACCCCTCCATGCCTTGGAAAGCACTTTCAAGCCGTTGGTCCCGGCTGTCATTCTTCATCTCTGACAGTCGTGACCAAACGTCCGAAAGTCTGACAACCAGTCTTACCAAGGGGTACCGTATCACCCAGTAACTAAGTTGTGGAGGTCAGATAGTTGATCGCTCTTTGTATTAAAATACTGGTATTCAGCTGCATCTTTGTTAAAGTAGAAAATTTATTGGTATCACAGAAAATCGCCTAAGAGCTGACACTGACTACAAATATGGAATTTCACAAATACAGAAGACACTAGTCGTTGATTGCAAAATTCCTTGTAAGTAACAGTATTGTTCAATTCGAGAGTCCATTTTGACGTCAAATAGGCGTTTACTGGATACGGACATTACATAACATTACACCAGCATTACCCGAAAGGATAGCAGAGATAAAAAATAATAGTTTAAAAAACACGCTTCGTTTATTTTCTACTTTTTAGTTAGGTTTTCTATGGAAGCGTGTTTTTTAAACTATTATTTATTTTCTATATTTTAGTTCGGTTAGCTACAAGAGTGTTTTTTTTCTATCCTGGTAACCCTAACAAGGATAATGGAACAAATTTATGAAATTATTGTATTGTCATCGGACCTCGATGAGTTTACAAAGTTCAAATGAAATCTGACGGTTGGAAGTGGGTCAAAATCAAGTCCAAAGGAATCGGTTACAAACATGCTTACAAACAAACATACAGGCATTGTTATTCTACCAGCTGCAAAACTCAAAACACAGATAAATCCAGAATTCCAGGACCAGCAGTTAAACAAATCAGGTACAAATGCGAGCAATTCTTATGCCGTCGCATCTCCAGTTTCGATTCGTGCTCAAAGTTGATCCTGTACTTTTTGCATCCACTCCAGTTTCCAAATGATTCATAAATTTAATACAAGCTGGAATAAATTCGAATCAATGTCGCCTAGGAATACTGACGCTGAATCCAAAGTGCGGTGCGTGGGTTGTACTGGCAACCTTTGCGATTTATGAACTCCTAGTCCTGTATTTTTGTTTTCTAAGTTTGTTAGTTTTGTGAATGTTTTCTTGGGATTCTGTTTTTTAAAGGTCATGGGCGAGTGCTAGGTTTCTGATGTTTTCTTTGAGAACCTACATATACAACAAAAAAAAAAAAACTTGAATACACATGAAGCAAAAACTTTGTCCCTTTATTACGACTATTACGCAGACGGAGGAGTATGAAATTAGGCATAGTTAAAGATGATACAGAGAAGGAGTGCACAAACCATGTTTTTTACCAATATGGTCGAATTTCGACCACTAGGCGACCACTAAAATAACGCTACTGTATTCTTACCAAGGACTTTCAAGGTATTTGTGGTTTAAAGACTAAACACGTAAAAGAAAATAAATAAGAACTACTATTTTGGGCTACTAGGCATATGTCTATCATAGCTTAGGAGCCCAAAATTGTAGTTCTAAGGACCACTGGAGGACGATTGATGATGATGATGATTTTTAGGGTTCCATTACTAAGTGTCCGCTGTCTGCCCGTTCCTTCGTCTGTCACAAGGCCTCTTTCTTATGAACTATAGTAATAGGTAGACAATTCACGAAGTCTACACTATTATGGCCGCTATAATAACAAATAATAACAATACTGTACCGTGATACAGAACCCGTCGTGTGCCAAACGGACCGTCACTTAAAAAAATAAATTAAAAAAGATCATTATTTTAAAATATTAAAATAATAATCTTTTTTTGTTTGTTTTGTGTAAACCTATGTGACTAACAATTTTTGCATTGCATTTCTGTCTGCTTGTGAATTATCTTTAATAAGTATAAAACAAAGCCGCTTCCCGTGTCTGAACGCTTAATCTTTTAAACTACGCAACGGATTTTAATGCGGTTTTCATCAAAAGACAAAGTGATTCAAAAGGAAGGTTTACATGTATAGTACGCGGGCAAAGCCACTGGCAAAAGCTAGTCGTTCTATAAAATCTTTATGTACAGACTAAGTTTTTATCCAGTGCGTAAAGTGTAACCATGAATTCAGCATATCATTCTAGACCCCCTAGCGCAGAAATTTTTCGTCGGTTTTCCAAAAAAAAAATCTGCTGTTTCATAGAAAAATGCAATACCTATGGGGTCAAAATGTATGGAACAGCTGATTTTTTTTTGTATAACCAACGAAAATTTTCTACGCTGGGGGGTCTATAATGATATGCTGAATTCATGGTTACAGTTTGCGCACTAGATAAAAAATGATCCTGTATATAATTCTACTGTACGTGTGTATGTCACTGAACTCCAATACGGCTGGACCGAATTGAATGAATTTTTTTGTATGCGTTTGGGTGGCACCCTGGATGGCGCTGCTATCGAGTTCTAGGAAACAGGACAACGTCTGTACGGTCAGCTAGTATTCTTATAAAAATGTAACTAGATTTCTTTACCGTCTTACTGTTGCTTTCATCAAATTGTAGTGAATATTTGGCCGTATACCTAGAGGATCATTGATTTATACATTCATACACATTAATTCAATATATTCAATAATAGTACTTTATATTAATCGACCTAATGGCTGTACCTTTCATTTGGTTCAATAGTCCTCCACTTTTTACGTGACCGTATTTTTATAGTGCAGCAGTATCGAAGACTTCAAAGAAACGGTCGAAGTATCAATTCATTTCAGAGTGAACTCCTTTGAAAGAGTATTTGAGTGTTGGGCCTATATTTTTGCATCAGGGTTTCAAACGGAGATATTTCTAACAAATTAAAGAGTAACTATTATAACGGCCTTTTAATATCTACTTCAAGGAAATGTGCGTGTCCATGTGGCGCTGAACGTAAATAATACCACCATCCCATTTCTTCCCGTGGGTGTCATAGAAGAAGACTAAGGGACTTGCTAGAGAATGGGCAGCAGCGTTCTCTATGCATCTTACCACCATACTGCGATCGCCAACCCGCCTGCCAAGCGTGGCGATTATGGCAAAGCGATTGGACTGGCCTGTTAGTCTCGTGGTTAGTGACCCTGACTGCTAAGACTGAGGTCGTGGGTTCGATTCCCACCCAGGACAAATCTTTGTGTGATGAGCACGTTCATTTGTTCTGTGTCTGGGTGTAATTTATCTATAATATGTATGTATTTAGAAATATATAAGTATGTTTATCAGTTGTCTGGTTGCCATAGTACAGGCTCTGCCTAGTTTGGGATCAGATAACGGTGTGTTGGTTGTCCTAAGATATTATTATTATAAGCCCCCCAAATTAGGGTTGGTTTAAGTCCAGCAGTGGACGTCTTACGGCTGAAATAATGAGGAGGGAAATGATTTGACATTGACTTTTTCATACACAAAATAATTGTAGTTTGGTCGCAATTGCTTACGCTTTCACGCCAAAACGGTAGCATGGATTTAGATGAAATTTGGCACAAGGATAAACCATGACCACCAACCATGATGATGATATGTATGTATTTAGAAATATTTAAGTATATTTATCAGTTGTCTGGTTACCATAGTACAGGCTCTGCCTAGTTTGGAATCAGATAACAGTGTGTTGATTGTCCCAAGAAATTATTATTATCATTTATTCATTTTTTAACATATTAAGTATATTTTTAAATATTTTAACAAAAATCTAAAAAAAAACATTTAAAAATATAAAAAATAGTGATCCATCGGCATCGGGAGCAGGGTCCAAGCTGCCGGTGGTCAGGGCTCTAGAGAGAGGAACCTCCTGACTATGCGTGCCGTATCCAGGATTACCGCCTTCTGAATCAAGCCCTTGATCCAGCCGTGTAATGAGAGCCTCCTGAGGTGCTGGTCGAGGCTCTTCGCTATTAGGCCATTGACTGTAACGATTATCGGTACAATGATTGCAGAATCCACGTCCCACATGTCGACAACCTCGTGTGGTAAGTCAAGATACTTGATTTTTTTATCTTGCTCAGCTTTCACGAGATTCTCGTCATGAGGGACAGCGATATCAACAATCATTGCACGACGCTCTCGTCGATCTATCACTACAATATCAGGCTTATTGGCTACAATAGTCCTGTCTGTGATGATAGATCGATCCCAGTACAATGTGGCGTGACCATTCTCGAGAACTGGGTCGGGCTAAATTACTATTATTATTATTTATTATGACCTGGATTACGACATAGAAAACTTTTTATCCCGATATTCCAACGGGATCGAGACTTACGCCGGTAAAACCGCGGAGCTTAGCTAGTCCACACAGATGGAACATATGATTTTTTGTAATGGATAAACTCAAAAACCGATTTTAAAAATTCTTTCACCTATGGAAAGCTGCATTATTCCAGAATAACATGAGCTATAAATTTCATGCGGACCAAGTCGCGGGCAAAGTGCTAGTACATAATAAAAGTGGTTGGACCTAATACAGTTGGCCCTAGAACCAACCACTTTTTTACATGCTTTATATTAGCTTCACTTGTATGTTTGTATATTTGTATGTTTGTATATTTGTATGTTTGTTTGTAACCGACTCCTTATAGCGCGATTTTGACCCACTTTAAACGGCCAGATTTCATTCAAACTTTGCACACCTGTCAAGGACCGATGACAATGCAATAATTTCATAAATTTGTGCCATTATCCTTGCCAGGGTTACCAGGACAGCAAAAAAACTGTCACAAACGACGCTGACAAACGTCTCAAAATTCGAAACACCCTAAAAAATAGGAAATATTACAAGAGGAAAGTCGTATGAAAAACTTGTATTGTCAAAGCAGAATCTCGTTTAATGACACAATAATAGCGGGTCACATGGTCATAATATCATGATTGTACCAATTATAGCCAATTACTTAGACTTTACGGCTTCTACCAACAAAGTTATGGCTCATAAAAGTTATAAATGTTATAACTTGTAAGTATCTCGTGTGGAAACAATCGTGTTGCTTTTGTTTTTATTAATTATGTTTACTTTACTGTTAGTAGTAAATAGTTCTGGTTTATTTTACGTTTTAATTCTAGTTTTTAAATGCAGTGTTTATTTTTTTAAATTGCATTTTATTGTCTTTGAATTGTTTTCTTTGCATTTAAATGCCGATTCTCTGTTAATTTTCTTTATCTTTGAATAAATAAATAAAATAACTAACTGCTACGATCCCCACATGACTCTTTTTGTCTCGTTTACGTTCATACATCTGGTCATTAGTTGGTATACTGCGCATCCGGCTTTTCTGAAAAACATCAGCAATCAGCATCCTGGGATTTTTACTCAGATCTGCCTTGGAAAGAATATCTCTCTTGCGCTGATCCTAATTTAATTAAGGTCGACGGAATATGACCTTTTCTTCCATACTTCTCTATTAGCCATCTCCATTCTGAGTATATCATATATCACAGAGTCCATCCATCGTTTCTTCGGTCTTCCTCTTCTTCTTAAGCCATAATATAGCCATATTGATACTCAAAACGTCCTCACGACATTTTCCTCAGTCCTCCACATCATATGGACACGATTTAAAAAATAATAGTGGCTCAATATTTTTCTAATACTGTAAAATCGACATCAACACGTTCGTGGGCTGAGCTGCTTTACAAATAAAGGCAATCGCGGACCGTGCAACGCTTCTATAGTAGAACAATTTCTATAAAAGTTCATGGAAACAGTTCAACAGAATCCCTACAGAATTCTTACACTTTTGAGTTGCGCCTCTCCGTCTTTAATCACGGTTGAAGGTTTAGTAACAAAAAAAAGTCGCATTCTTTTAGGAGTGCACTCTCCTACATTTAACATAGATACGAATCATCCAGAAAATCCAGTTGTGAAGCTACCACAGAAATTTAATATCACAGTTAAAGTATTTAATAACATAACATTTTACGATCAAAATTCGACTTCACAAGCATTTCGCTGTAATCATTAAAAAACCTAATTAAAAAAATTCACTGCAGCCGCGGGTGTGGGGTACATCGGACCGCCTGCGAGGCTTTTAATTATTTCCCTCCGTTGCCTTTTTACTGGTTCTTTTATAAGAAGGATTTGTTTTACGAATGACATCAGGCATCCTTTAATTTGGGCTCAAGTTTATTTGGAACAAAGGTCGGTGATTACCCTGTATTTGTACACCTGGTACTAGTAAAGAAGTAACGGATTTCGTCTGTTTTGTTTGAAGGTATTCGTGGGTATAACTGTTAAGTCCAATGTCTTGATATACAGGGTTGAAGTTCGAATGACAAGGCTGAATTTTTTTGGGGATGTCTGTTAAAATTTTTATTTTTCTACAGGCCATATTTCGAGTATTTATGAAAGAATTTAGATCAAGTGCCCCGTCAAGTGGTCCTAATTCCTCTTTGAGCGAGAGTAACTTAAGAGTAGTTTACTTTAAGTACAAAATAAATATTTTGAAACTAGCTGTGCCTGCGGCTTCACCCGCGTGGATTTTGGAAATCATCCTACGGAACGTGCTACACAAGCAAAAATTTGCCTGAATTAGAATTAGCATATGATACTCCTTATAACATTAGCTATCTGCGAATGGAAGTCTCGTCAAAATCGGTCCAGCCGTTTACCAACCAGTTTTACTTATGGGTATCGTATTAACCTACAAGTACCGGTACCGGTGGTAGTCGTGACAACCTGTCTTACCAAGGGGTATCGTATTAACCTGTAACTGGGTTGTGGAGGTCAGATGGGCAGTCGCTCCATGTAAAATAGTAGTATTCAGCTGAATTCGGCTAGACTGGAAGCCGACACCAACACAGTTGGGAAAAGGCTAGGCAGATGATGAACAGCAGTGACGCGTATTCAGTTGAATATATTTTAAAACGAGGACATATTGACTTCCTCGGAAACAAGGAATATTATATTTCTCATTTAATACAGCTTCCCATAATAACTCAAGCTGAACAAATCAGTGAGTCCAAACAGATTCAGATGATTAATAATGAGCCAAACTCAACACTAAGACTTAAATCCAATATTTACAGTGAAACAATTATATTTAGGATCAAAGATGGCCGCTGAACAACGGTCGGGTCCGGAAGACCGAGGATACGTTTTAAGGGTTGTTGTCAAATTCGGGGCTGGGTGTCCGAAAACAATATTAAGATACAGTTGCGTCTGTGTGGTGGAAGACACAGGATTTCAGCGATATTATTGAGTAGGTCAAAATAGTAGGCAGGCCTAATCGTAACTTAGGTAATTTCATGTGTTTTGGAAAGTTCAATTTAGAATAATTTCGACTATATATTGCGAGCAGTGGTGGCCCAGTGGTATCGCCCCCACTTATATGTTGTAGTTTGTCAGTTTGCACCAAGGCAAACACTACTCATCATTTCAACCGTAAGACGTCCACTGCTGGACTTAGGCCTCCCCCAATTTGGGTGGGATTTGCCATAATCGCCACGCTTGGCAGGCGGGTTGGCGATCGCAATATTGTGGTAATGCATAGAGAACGCTGCTGCCCATTCTCTAGTAAGTCCCTTAATCGCCTTTTACGACACCCACAGGAAGAAATGGGGTGGTGTTATTCTTTACGTCCGACACCACACGGTATAAAAACACTACTAATTGGTGTAAATAATTTCATCACCATTGCTCTCAAAATGGTGAAAGAAAACATCGTGAGGGCACACCGACGCCTGCCAGGGTCAAGAGATTGTTCGAAAGAGATACCATGACCCTGGCACATGGGCAACTGAAGGAACACGGGTGGGTTTTAGTCAGTAAAAGTCTGACACGCCCTCCCGCTCCGCCCAGAGCGGGAGAACTCATTTGATGATTTCCCATCCAAAAAAAAAAACAAAAAACCCGCATGTCCTAGAATCAAATATTCAAGACGTCATGTAAGATCTACCAACCCGCACTGGAGCTGTGTGGTAGATTACTGCGCACTTCCTCACGAAGTGAGAAAGCTTGTGTCCCAGCAGTGAGATCATTGCAGGCTGATTTTGCCACGGGTTTTCTGAATGCTCAGCAAAATAACTGCAGCTAATGTGGTAAATTATATCCAAATCCAATCAGCCGTTTTAGCATAAAAGTATAACAAGCAAACAAACTTACTTTCTCATGTATATGGTTAGATTTTTTTTAAATGAATTATTTGTGATTTACGTCATTTATTACACTTCGGCTTTGTGGTTACGCTGTAAGTTTCTGATTACGGGGAGTAAAATCAAGCTTTTATAGAGTAAAGCAAATCTGAGGTAGACGTATAATTCGGTATGTAACGGTACGCACGGCGAAAAATCAAGCTATACATTTCGATTTTCGAGTAAAAGCTGAGTTGTCATTGCACGAAAAGCCTATACAATGCGGAACAGCTAAAACTGGAAATGAACAGCTTGATATGTAGCCGTGTGTACCATCTAATAACCTAGCCTTTTTTACACACGGGATAAATACAATATCACACCCGCAGTAATCTCTTCACTTGCACCACAACAAAGACAAATAAATCCCGAATCTGAACAACAAATTCGCAACTGAACTGATTCGCGTTGGACTTTTTGATTAGGAGTATCCGCTGCAAACAGATTGATTACATTACTGTACAGCAAACACCACTATATTGTTCTTATTTTCTTTTCTTTTTGTTGCAGACTCACCATGTTTATTTGGTAAATATTTGATGTGGTTTTTAAAACTATTTTTTATCGCAAACATTGGTTATCTTATAACTTATATTGAATTCAGGCAACTAAAAGGCCAAGTTAAACTACCTACGCTCATTTTATCGTAAAACATTTTGACTTTTTAGAAAAAAATATATAGCAAAAAAGTCTGGTCTTGACTGTAGAAGCTAAACAAAAGAGGTTTCTATAATTAAGTATTTTAATCTAATTCGTCAAAAGAAAATGCACCAATTTCGATATTTGAAATGAGAAAACCTGCCAGTAATAAAGTGCTGGTCTGTGCTAGCCAAACTTAATAAAAAAAGTTTTTGACAGCAGCTGTCAAATGATCGAAACGTCAAAGTGAATTGAACAATTATTTCTTAAAATAAATAAGTAGCTGACAGCTGAGAGGCATTTACGAGGGTTCCTTTCAATTCAAATCAAAAAGAACTACGTATTTGGATATAAAGTGAATTTTCTTTTAGTTTTTACGTGTGTTCGTGAATAAATGTTAGAAAGGGTTTCTCTGCAAACAAAATGGACCGTGAAGGTCTGAAAATAAAAATAGCTCACACGTAGAACAATTGAATTTGGAATAACCTAAAATGGGCGAAATAAAAATACCAAACCCTTAAGACAGAAAGAAGAATTGGCTGGGTTGAAATCAAACCAGAATATTTTATTTAAATATTAGCATTCCATTGAATATTTCATATTAAGTTTAAAAAACCCATAATACGTTGGTTCATGAATAAGCTTGGCAATATTACCATCCATTACACTATGCCAAGATTTTACTTAAATATAAAATTTTCTTTATTATTTATGTTCTTCAGAAAGGTCAGGTGCGTAGTACTCTCAACCGGCGTGCGTGTATGATCAGGTGTATGAAGGTTAACGAAGCAAAAGGAGTATTTAAGGATCATAGCAGATGGTGTTCTGTCGCTGCCCATTCCCATGAGAAGATGGCCTGAGTTTATTTACGTATGTGTATTAATCTAACATCAGTATTAAAATCTTAAAACAAAAAACTGCAATGAAAGTGAAATAAAATCGATTGAAGAGCAATCGATTTGACGGTAGGAAGGGCCCAACAAAAGAGAGCTGAACTACCCTCATTAAGACAAGTATTTCCAGTATTGTACAACGAAATGAATTTCTCTCGGCAGTGTAAACGCTTTTCAGCTTCCATTGTCTTTAACTTGGAGTACGCTGAGCAGGAATAGAAAAGATAAAAAGCAAAAAATATTATTAAAAGCTTACATTACAGTGTCGATCATTTGTTAGTGATCAGATGATGCAGAATCATTTAAATGAACTTTTCACAGAAACAAAATATTTAAAAATAAAAAACCCTGTCTGTCAGAATTTAAGGAAAAATTGTAAAAAAAAAAATTCTTCGGATAAAGATTTTAAAAATGGTAAACAAAACAAAAACGACTTTGTTATTCTTGTTTATTTATTCTTCGCCAAAAATTTTAAATTTGATTCCTAAAAACATTTTCTAGGGGTTCCCCTAATCGCCACGCTTGGCATTCGGGTTGGCGAAAGCAGTATTTTGGTAAATCGCATTGAGAACGCTGCTGGCTGCCCATGCTCTAGTAATTCCCTTAGTCGTCGTTTACGACACCCACGGGAAGAAATGAGACACAAAATTACCACAGCTCATTTCAGCTCCCAATTTCCATGTTTTTCTATTCCTGTTCCTCTCGGTTCCAAGTGTTGGAACAACTATACCTACTATATTATTTCAGTGCGCTGTTTGCATAAGTTTTATGAAAACGCTCGCAATAAAGAGCCTCCCGACTCCTTATTGAGCCATTTCTTTAATATCAGACACTTTCAAATTTAAATCTTGGCGAGTTTATCTCGGTTGACGAAAATATTTGACGTTGGTATTATAGGTAGGGGTTTTTCGGCCGTGAGGTGGGATTTTGAGGATTAGCATTGAGAATCGTCCTCCTTTAAATATAAGCGGCATTCAGATCTAGTGATAAGTATTTTTTTTTACATGCTGTGCCCGAAATGCGAAACACACTATCAATCGCCGTTATTGCTTATCCATTGCTTAATACGGTCGCAAAAGTTGTCCGTTCAACAACATAAAAACCGTAATGAATGTTGTTGAACTGTCAAAATGAAAACTATTACACGTAACAACTATTATACGTAACTACCCCGTAAATGTCAAAAGGTAGTCTGATCAGTCATTCTGAAATTGTTTTTAAGATAATTAGGCAAATTCCATGATTTGTGAATGGAATGATATGAAAACGGTTACATTGATTTGTGAATAAACAAAAGCGTGGAAAACGGTTCGAAATGTTTTGTTTTCTTCTAGGTTTGTGAAGCACACCAAATACCCGTAGACTTTCGTTTACAATCGTTCGTAGCTATCCACAATTATCTCATAGCCTTATCCAAATTCTATCCATTTATATTATCGTAAGTGCCACTATGCATGCAAAAATGAGCTGCGTGCGAGTCGCCTATAGAGCATACCTAATTGAAAAGTGTCAATACACCCGATTCGGGCGAATAGATTTGTGCGAACACACACATCGTTGCCAATATACAAAAAAATCACACAAAGTAAAAATATTCGAGAATGTTTTCTACTTATTTTTATTTCAGCAAAAGTAAGATTGCAAGTAATTTAGTCGAGAAGATACGTCAGATAAAATGTGCAATCAAATTAGGTGAAATAGCATTTGTTTTGTCATAAAATTAGCAAAGTTTCGGAGTTATTAAGAGGGCGTCGTTTGTCTTATCTTGTGTTTTGTTTATATTTTCTGCTTCGCTCGTTATTTTTATTTTGTTTGCTACTTGAAATGGTAGATTTTTTATTATTTTTATCTTGTTTTAAAATGGCATTGTGAAGATAAGGCTATTGGGAAAATGATTAATTAAACAGTTCTTGGTGGGATTTGATACTATAATGGACACCAAGCCGATTTCAATTGCAAATAACCCTAGTCATATTATAAATGTGAAGGTTTGTATGTTCAGATGATTAAATGTTTTGATATACGATTGCTAAGCTAATAACATTATCAATCGCAATAAAATCTAAAATGTAGTGACAAAAATTGAAAAAAGTATGCTTAGATGGTTTGGTCATGTTGAGAGGATGAATGAAGGTCGGCTCACAAAAGGTATTTACAAGGCAGATGTGAGTGGAAACACCGGGAGGGGACGCCCTAGGAGGACATATAGGGACCTTGGTGATATTCTTCAGAAAGGTCAGGTGCGTAGTACTCGCAACCGGCGTGTGTGTATGACCAATTGTATGAACCTAAACGAGGCAAAAGAAGTGTGTAGAGATCGTAGCAGGTGGCGTTCCGTGGTTTCTGCCTACCCCCATGGGAAAAAGGCGTGATTGTATGTATGTATGTAAAATCTAAAATCTCCAGTAAAAAAATTCAAATAAATGTGGAATTGGCTAAAAAGAAAAGTACATTACGGAGCCCCTTTTGGTTCGGAAGTCATCAAAAGTCATCTTGATCTCCCGCTCTGGGTGGAGCAGAAGGGCGTGTCAGACTTTTACTAATTAAAACCCACCCGTGTTCCTTCAGTTGTATATGCCAGGGACACGGTAACTCTTCCGAATAAATCTGCGACCCTGGCAGATTACGGAGACTGTAAGGTTTCAAAACTATAGTTTGTCATGACAACCTCCATCTTATCTTTGCAGGAAAAGGCTGTACATACCGGATGACATTTTTTACCGTCTCGACCTTCATGTGGTGTGTTGTGTAACTAGAATAGAAGGCAGGAAGGCCTTCAGATTCATCGTAGGTGACTAAAGGAGCGCGGGACGCGGGTGGACAGGGATGCGTGTGCGGCTCGTGCGCCTACGAAAGATCAATGAGGCCGCCTATCAGCCAGCTTCAAAGGGTAGGACCGCGCTCCGAAATCAATGATACATGCCGCGCATTGAGTAGGGTGCGTATGATTTGAGTTTCGATAGATTTAAATATATTTTTTTGTTTTTTTTTTTTCAAATTTCTGTTTTTGTTGTTCTAGTATGTAAATGTTTATGTATTTATTGCTAGATCAATTTAATTACATGTTATTCAAAAATAAAAATAATAAAAATTTCTATGCCAAAAGCTTCTACTCCGTTCACCTATTACCCCCATTTATTTTCAAGACGCTAAAAAAAGTCACCCAGTATATGTAAATCCTAATAATGAGAATAATAAAGTGAAAGCTGAGAAAGAGAAACAGATTAAATATCTCGACTTAGCACACGAGGTTGTTGACATGTGGAATGTTGACTCGGCTGTCATTGTGCCGATTTTCGTATCAGCCAATGGGCTGATGGCCGATAGCCTCGACCAACACCTGTCGAGGCTATCGTTAGGCGGTTGGATCAAGAGCCTGATTCTGAAGGCAGTACTCCTTGACACAGCTCGCATCGTGAGGAGGTTCCTGTCTCTGCAGTCCTAACCACCAGTAGCTTGGACCCTGCTCCCGCTACCAGATGTCCACTATTTTTTATATTTTTAAATGTTTTTTTGTTGTAAATTTTATTTTTCTTAAAACATTTAAAAATATAACAAATATGTATATAAAGAAATAAACAGAATAATAAATCTAAAAGTCGGAAAACGCCGAACGTATTTGGATGAAATTTGGCACACCTTTTATCCAGCACCCTAATTGAGAAACGCACAATTTATCAGAATCTGAATGGGATTGAAGATTATTTCTAAACCATTGCGTCATTTGTTCGAATAAACTGTCGTCTCAGCAACGTAAATAACGCAATGAATGTTGTTTAACTATGAAGATTAAACCAATTCCTACCGATAAAAAATTCCGCAATTACCCCTCTGGTAGCATGTTCCTGTGGGATAATTTCCGACCTTCACACAGGCGAAGCCGCTAGCATAATCTAGTCTATTAATTAGCCCAAGATTACCGTGTGGTGACGGACGTAAATAATTACACCACCCCATTTCTTCCCGTGGGTGTCGTAAAAGGCGACTAAAGGACTTACTAAAGAATGGGCAGCAGCGTTCATGCATTTTACCACCATTCTGCGATCGCCAACCCGCCTGCCAAGCGTGGCGATTATGGCAAAGCCCCCCAAATTGGGGGAGGCCTAAGTCCAGCAGTGGACGTCTTACGGCTGAAATGATGATGATGAATAAGCCCAAGATACACATAGGTAATATATAGGTTTAGTACAATTTGTACATATTTAATTACCATTACCAGTTCTGTTAAATTCTAAGTTGTAAACTAAGTTAAGCATGTTATAAGCTAATAAGCGCTTGTCAAAGCTGTAGCTAAGTTGGAACAAGTTGGAACTATGTTGTTTATATGTATCTTACTTGCGATTGTATTCAATACTTGAAACTACTGCTAAGTAGTTATGAGTTGTGTTCATTTGATTTATCGTAGTCATCGATCACTAATAAAGAACTAGATACACAATCAGCGGCAAAAAATGGCCTCACCAAATGAGCACCCACTTGAACATTTGGGTGCGCTTTTGATTTAGTAGCATTCGAACGCTACGACGGTAAACATGTCTCCGTGCTCGATTAAAAATTGTAAAAATCACACGTCTAGGACGCTAAAATTGGATGGAATTTAATTTTTTCGATAAGTATTAATATTATCATTATATAATTGTTATCACTGTATTAAAAATGCTAATATTTTGTCAAGAAATCATCGTAAAATCATTTTTAAAAATGAAGTCGTAATAAACAGCAAGAGATATAAACCATCTTAATTGTAAAGACTCTTACTAAACCTATTAATCATACTATCGCATGCCCACTTAAATTGTTCGAGTTACGTGCGTTGACTCTGTTCCATTTGTAGAGACGCTATTATTTTAAAAGAAAATATTATTAAATAATAAAAAAAAATATTTAATGCGAGAGTTTTGCTGTTTCTTTTAATACTATAGCAACATTTTTATAGATTTAATTTAGATCAAGTGCATGTAATAAAATTGAAGACGTGAGTTTTTGTAGCTTTCTTCGAGATCTTTTGAGGTGTGGAGAATGGATATCAGTTTTAGCACGCCAAAGATCCAAACCGACCCAAGGAAGCGTTGTATGTTTGAAGCATTGCAACTACGAATGGCATTAGAAGCCATGATTTTACTTCAAGGAAATTAAGAGCGTTTATTAAGAAAGTGGACAACGTCGGAAATCATCATGATCATCATCATCAGCCTATAGCAGTCCACTGCTGGACATAGGCCTCCCCAATTGCACGCCATTTAGCTCGATTTTTGGCAACTCTCATCCAGCTGCTACCAGCCACACTGCGAAGATCGTCGCTCCACCTAGCCTGAGGGCGTCCTACCTTACGTTTGCCGATTCGCGGTCTCCACTCAATAGCTCAATAGTTGTCAAATATTTCGCTGTTTTGATTAATTCGGCAATATTATTGTATGGAAATAAGAAATATGGCTAACTAGTGACCTAAAATATGAAACATAAAATTCAATAATAATATCGTAACACGGAATTTTTAGTTTCAAATGTAAAAAAAGTATTTGGAAACTTTCTAAATTCCTTTTACACCTAAAACGGTTACAACATCAAATTCAGTGTTATGAGAAATTGCAATTCATTATTAATATTTAAATTACTAGTTGGCAATATTTCATATTTCCTTACACTATTGCCTAATTAATCAAAACAGCTAAATACACATTTTTTTTAAATACTTTAATTTAAAAAAAGGCCATTTCTTATTGCAGTTTAAAGAAAAAAATATTGGTCAGTTTGACTCCACTCATTCCTTGTCCTAGCGGACAGCCTGGATCGTATGACTGTTTTGTTATTTATTGGCACTTTTTAATTCGAACTTTAAGACATGCGTCTAAGGTTGAATTTCTTTTGTTGTATGTTGACAATGAGTATCGGTCGTAAAAATTTATTGCTTTTTGTACATAACTTTGTGAAATAAACTTTAAGCATTGCGAATAAGGTTGAATTTACATGAATGTATATTTGTTTCAACTAGCATTACAATAACACAATTTGGTGACAGTTTTAAGAGAACTTTTGCTTGGGACTGTGTATCTAGTTCTTTATTAGTGATCGATGATCGTAGTATTTTTACTAATGATAATACATGACTTTATTTTTGCAAGTAGGTTTGTACAAACACTTTTACACGTTGTTGCGTCAAGCAGCGCCATCTATTGACTTTCAACGCACCCAGGATCCATACATAATTAGTAGCGACATCTGTTGCTCAAAAATGACAGTACGGCTCGCTCGCGACAGCTTCGAGAAAGGTCGGTCCGTCCTCACCAGTGTGATATACAGGGTTATTTGTAAAACACCGGCAACCTCTCAGGACTATATTACTAACATCTTAATCAACAACTTTTGTTCTATGACTTTTAAAAATTCATCATATTTTAGTTCATCAGATTTTCATACAAAAATAAAAATATTTAAATTGAACGCTCTAAATGTTACGAACTCGATGTGAAGCAAAAGAAAGCGATAGAACATTAGCGAGGGAAGCGAGATTAGGGCGGCGGGGGCGCTGAAATTTGACCTATTTACGGGCGGCCGATTTTGTATGAAAATCTGATGAACTAAAATATGATGAATATTTAAAAGTCATAGAACAAAAGTTGGTGATTATCATGTTAGTAGCATATTCCTGAGAGGTTGCCGGTGTTTTACAAATAACCCTGTATACACGCAGCATCGTGTGTACGATAACTTTTGTAAAAACGGAAGAATATATTTTATTGTAAAACAATACATGAGCCTTATTGAAGAAGCCCTGCCTGCCTCCAGTCTTCATTGCCAAAACACACATCAATCATATTTTTTTAAACTAGATGTGGTTGGCGTTTCTTATCTGAGTACTCCGAGAAAAAAGGCCGAAACAATCCTACAAGTCAATATAATCTTGTCCAGATATAATCTTGGTCAGATCATGTGAAGACCATGTGGACTGGTGTCGGAAATGGTCTTTTAAGGAAAAAACCACATAGATTGAGTGGACCTGTCCAGTCAGTGCACGAATTGGTCAGTAATCATACGTAGTGTTTAAAAAAAAAAAACATTGATTTCAGGTCTTCAACCCATATAAAAATTAAAAAGGACACAATTGCCATGCTTGCACTATATGTATATGTTATACATACTATAACTTACAGATTTAATAGACAGACAAAATAATTACAGAAATTGAAATTAGAATTATTATAAGTCAAATACAAATGTTTAAAAACGTCAAAAATAAAATGTCCAAAGAAAATTTAATACCAAAGTCAAAGATTGTATATGTGCAGGCGCTGGCATGCAGCTGCAACCATCTCCGCAAGGAGACACGGCTCGGACAACACGCTCAGGATCCCGTTCGAGCTGCCCCTACAGCGACGCAGAAGCGATGCACTCCTTTTCCGGATTATTCCGTAGAATTCATCGGTAGTAGCATCAGTGAACATCGCCAATGCGCTACAAAACCGGGGCCGCCCCAAAAGAATTCTGAACGCGTTGTTGTACTGGACACGAAGCGCGTTGTACGCCCACAGAGTGAAGTTGGGCCACAGGCTGCACGTGTTTAAGTGTTTATTCTCAATCTAGTTAAGGGTGATGCGTAAAAATTGCAAAAAGCGTAAGTAATGTAAGTTTTCTTAGGTGTTTTGCTGACGCTTTCGTCTTAACCTGTAATGTACCACACCGAGGCAAAGGCCTCCCTCGCCCTTTTCTTCACATGTCTGACAGATTTCGGTAGGGATGTAGGTATGGGAGGGAGTAGGTTGGGCGATTAAACAGGGTACACTTTCATGGCGTTTTCTGGGGATATAATATCCCCAGGTGAGGCCAAACGTAGTTAGGTTTTTTTTTAGGATTTGTCATCAGTCCAGTCTGGGTTTCTGACCGGAGAATAGGCTCGCCCTCAAATACATTCATGAAAAAAAAAGTAAATTGGGAATTTAGGTAGTATACAGAGAACGGTCTAGCCATTTCAGAAATACATATTTGGAATGAAAGTTTACCCTGTTTAATTGGCTTTCACGACAGACTAAAATGGGAGCACCTTAACTACCGTTGGTTCTGGCACGGAGTAACTCATGACTCAATAACCTATTCCTCTGCTTACCCAACTTTATAACAAACATCAGTGTTAGCAATAAACTAAATATAGCGGTCCCTACGTTACGAGCGCTGACAGAATTATTACTCAGTTAGAGTCGCCGCACACGACGCGCATACAATATGCAAGAGAAGTTAGTGAAATATGTAGCTAGTGTGTGTAGCAACTAGAAGGGAACTTTACGACCATCTTATTGTGCGTACAGGATAAGCAGTACTGTGACTGATTGACACTCAAGCCAGGAACACTAAACATACACACACGAAATGATAGAGAGCTTCATAGTGTGCAACCAGAAATATGTACGAAGAAAATCTGTTAAACGGCAGCATGACATTAGAAATAATACAAGTTAATCCACTTGTGCGGCACATAAGAACAAATATTATATAGGTATATACTAGCTGTTACCCGCGACTTCGTCCACGTGGTATTTAACAAAAAAGTTTTTCATTCGTTTTTTTTTTTTGTCTGTCTGTTTGTTCCAGCTAATCTCTGAAATGGCTGGACCGATTCTGACGGGACTTTCACTGGCAGATAGCTGATGTAACAAGGAGTAACTAAGACTACGTTTATTATAGAAAAAAAAAAAATAGGATCTCACTAAGTCAGAGATTAGCCGGAACAAACAGACAGACAAAAATTGTAAAAAAAATTGTTTTGGTATATGTACCGTGTATACATCCATATACACTTAGTAAAAAGTGGTTATCTTAATAACAAACAGACACTCCAATTTTATTAATTTGTATTGTACAGATAAGTCGACATACCCATGGGTGTAATATAATCGCGTCGAGAGAAAATCTAACGTTGTGTTCTTTCGACGCGCTGAGACTCACTCCCGCTGCACTCTGTTGAAATCTCAATGTTCGATTCAACACCGACATTTGAAAATGCAGTGCGCGTTGAAATCTCGCCACGATTTTTTTACGTCCGTGTTTACGGCGATTTACTCGAATGCGTGGGAATATAATTACTAAGTTTTCTGCTGGCTTTGTTTCTTTATTATTTTAATAATCATCACCATAATTTCAGCCGGAAATCATCCACTACTAGGTCAAGGGCCTTCCCTTATCAGGGCCTTGTTTCGGCTCCCTCGATATTGTAGTGCATCCGGCATGCTTGCTGATGCCAGCGTAGATGACTTCTACGCAATTATGCGTAAAAAAGTTGCGTCGGTGGTGCGACGAGTTCGGGGGAGCCCGAATAGCGTCCTAAGGATGATTGGTGAGAGAACCGATACTGTTCTGCTCAGTAGGTTCACTGAACTCCATGTTTTGCGAGACCGATGAACCTACTGTGCAGGGGTAGACGGTGTGCATTCGTTATTTTTACTTTTACTTTTAATTACTAACATTAGTTATAAGCAAAATCTTTGTTACTAACAACCTTGCCTTGCCTATGCCTACTTATTGTCTGAAATAAAAGATTTTTATTTTTTTATCTGCTTCACATCCCGGTTCCTTGCGTCCCTTATCCAGATACCGCGACTTTGACGATATCATCAACCCATGCTTTTGGACGGCCCTTGTTACTTTGGCTTAACCGTGGCCACCATTCGGTCACTGCTTTACTCCATCGGTCATCTCCTTCTCTTCTTATTTGTTAGTTATTTGGATTTTATATGAATTAGTTAAGAAGTTTAGTTGATCATCGTATGATGTATATCGTATGATTGTAGTATTTTCTGGCTTATAATAAATATTATAAAGCGCTTAACTGTGCGCCAAAAAATCTGAGCGATTTACGGGCTCCAACGTTTGGGCGGCGCACGTCACGAGTCATACCAAACCACAGACTGCCTATACATACATAAACTATAAGTTCTATACATAGACGGACAGACGTCGACTCGTCCACAAGTTTGGGATGATCCCGTAATCCCGGGATATCGCGGTGTAAAGGTCACGCCACAACAAACAGTCCCGGACACGAGACGGTCTGTGTGGAGAGGACTTTAAGAGGCTTCAGAAGTTTCATCGCTATAAATTATTTATATACAGGTGTATTTTTTAAGATGAATATCTATTTGGTTTGCGAATTGTCTACTTCAGAATGTCCAGGTGCGTAGTACTCGCAACAGGCGTGCGTGTATGACCAGCAACCTAATTGCGAAACGCACAATTTATCACAATCTGAATGGGATTAAAGATTATTTCTAAACCATTGCGTCATTTGTTCGAATAAATTGTCGGGTCAGCAACGTAAATAACGCAATGAATGTTGTTTAACTATGAATATTAAACCAATTCCTACCGATAAAAAGTTCCGCAATTACCCCTCCGATGTGTGAAAGTTAACGAAGCAAAAGGAGTAGGCAAGGATCATAGCATTTGGCGGTCTGTTGTTTCTGCCAACCCTCATGGGAAGAAAGCATGACGTTATTTATGTGTATTATCTTCTTTGCCTGTGCAAACTTTCACTAAAGGCGGAGTAGGTTTAGCTAAGAATTTTTTTTTTAGTCTAAATTTGACATTTTAATAAAAATAATATATTAACTTAACTAAAACTATATTTATATACACAAACTAAAATAAGGCGTCGAAAAATTCATCCTCATCGCTGTCGACCGGCAATGTACCCAAGAGACTGGCGGCATTACCACGCTGTATAGCAATGCTTAGCCGCTGGCCAAAATAAAAACCAGCCCTTGGGTCACGAGAATTGTCAACCAGCCGTTTCGATATTTCTTTAAAGAGGCCATGAGCACTCTGACCCCACGGCCCGAGGGTTTCAACCCCAAACGGCTCGAAAATATAATTAATAATAATAAATATCTTAATAATAAATATCGATATATAATTGATATGTATATGTATGTATATTTTAAGTTATATCAAGAAATTTCACTCGGACTAAGTCACTGGAAATAAAATTTAAGTGTCTCTTTGGAATGTCAAATAATAGCCTTTTACTAAATGCATATGCATATACGGTACTTATAACAAATAAGCAATGTGTATGTCCGTCTGTCCCTCTGCTTGTTTGTTCCAGGTAATCGCCGCAAAGACTGGTCTGATTTTGATGGGACTATCACTGAGAATTATATGATTTTATAAGAAGTAACTCTCTCGGCTACTATTTGTTCCTGAAGCTCGTTTCTGTGGGATAATTTCCGACATCCACGCTGGTGAAGCCGCGGGCACAGCTAATATATGATATACATAGTAAAAGGTTTCCAAAGATTCTTTACATTAATTTTAATCCTAAACAAACATTCCTTCTATTTACGACTATTCAAGTGACCTACTGATCTACCAGGGTCACACGACAGTGGTGCAACCCTATTCATCTATCAGCATTAACTCTGCCTACCCTCAGGCTGTGGGATTATCGATGCCGACAGTGATCTCTAGCACTTTGGGTTGATACACGATTTATGTGTTACGTGAAACAATCTGTAGAAATAGGATACCTAATGTGGAGACAACAATCTGACAATGAATAAAAATACTATTTTAAAATTAATCTTCCTTGTGTTTTCACAACTATGTTGTGGTCTGCTTCCAGTCTACACTGATCCTGCCAGGGTCGCGATATTTATTGGAAAGAGTTACCGTGGCCCTGGCATATAGGCAACTGAAGGAACACGGGTGGGTTTTAGTCATTAAAAGTCTGACACCCCTTCCGCTCCACCCAGAGCGGGAGACGTCATTTGATGATTTCCCAGCCACAAAAAAAAAGTCTAAATTGATGCGGCTGAATACCAGTATTTTACATGGAGCGACTCCACCCACCCGCGGCCCTCGAGGCTCTGACGACCCGTAACGTCTATCTAAGGTGGATCTCTTATATGTGTGAATGACCTGATCTGTGATGATCACCCATCTATGGACCCACCGCGGCAAGGGACGCTAGACCTAATTGGTCGACCAATGCGACTTTTATAACTACGTCACGAGCCCTTCTCTATCAAATAATGATAAATTTTAAATTTAATTTCGAGTATCAGCGATATCGATGTCTAGGGCGAATTGATACATTAAAAAAAAGTTATGACATTAGTTCAATTTTCTTCTGCCCTTCTGTTTCAGTTAAGGAAATAATCGTATTTGTCTTACTCGATAATTCTAGTACCTTATTCAATAAATAAAGTTCGAAACGTGCCAACTGCCTAATATGTATTTCTAGGTTCGTCAATTTGCCCACAAATAAATTCACCTAATGCGCATCGCACACACATAAATAATATACTATTTCGCCCGTTTCGGGCGGGTAAATTAGTGCGAATCGACTAATATATCGTAATCTATCTACTGCCATTCTTATGGACGTTAATTAAGGCGAGGTTGCAGTACTTTTTAACTTTTTTAAACCTCTGTAAATGTAGCAAAATGGCTTGTTTCCGTAAAAAAAATTATTTAGGAAAATTGAACATACTGTTAAGCGTTGTCTGAAGATATAAACGTGAATTAAAACAAATGGCTCGATAAAAAATAATCATAAAGATGACACTAAATCGCAATTTAAAACGTGTACCTTGAAGAGATTCCATCATTAAACCATGTAAAACTTATAACCAAACGATAGGTTTTATTGTTTTTTAGGGCATGCTGAGAAAATATTTTATAATTTCCTTATCATTTTGTCTCCACGAAACAATTATACACAAAATCTAGCAGCTAAAGCGCTCGCAACGACCGGCCAGTGTTCGCCGAAACGTCTTCAACTACAAGAGGGCCTTAACGCCAATTCTCTATTATCTTAAGTTATTTTGATAAAGATGAAGCTAGTTTATTTTGGTACTACATCGACCACACACTCAAATGATATGGGCGACCGGCGAGCTAGAGGTCACTAGTTCAGACCACACTGATAGTACTAAATATACATACAATGCAGTAATTTATCACTCGAAAGGATATTTTATTTACCCATTTATTAACCGACTTCAAAAAGGAGGAGGTTCTCAAATAGTCTGTATTTTGTAGGTGTATATGTTCTGTGATATCTCCGGCGATTGTGATTCGATTTAGAAAATTCGTGAATAAGGCATGCCTCAGAGTCCCATATTAATTTTACTAACTCTACTTGATAGTTTTTGCTTTAGCTTCGCTAGTACGTATTTTTTCTACTTTGTGTTTCATGGTGATGCTTAGCTTAGACTTAGCATCGGACTAAGTAGTCAGTTATGTAAAAAGAACTATATTTCAATTTCTGTTAGGTTCTTATTTCAAAAACAGATGGTTTAATACTTAAATAAGAAAAAATAAGAGAAGACGAGGACTGACTGTTGCCAATTTTTTTGGGAGAATTAAGCTGTAGGCAAGTAGGTATATTATTTTATATAGAACCGGGCAATACAAAGTGCAATGACAAAGGTTTTCCCGGGACTCTGTTTTGGTAATAAAGTTTACGAACCGTGTCAACAGGCAACACTGGCTAGTTTGAGATATGTCACTTAAATGCACTCGGGTTCGTTTCCCGGATTTATCTTGATGACCCGGAAGTTTATGGCCCTGAGCATCCTAGTTAAAACCTGGTCAGTAGTGTGAGTGACAAACATGTATTTTCTACCAGGGTCGCGAGATTGTTCAAATGAGATACCGTGGCTCTGGCATATAGGTAACTGACGGAACACGGGTGGGTTTTAGTCAGTAAAAGTCTGACACGCCCTCCCGCTCCGCCCAGAGCGGGAGAAGTCATTTAATAATTTGCCATCCAAAAAGAAAACATGTATTTTATAATGAAACAACTAGATTTTTTTTTGGCAGTTTGATCAGGTTAAGCTACGCTTACTGCGGTTGATTCATGGATGGGTGATCTATAATTTCCCCATCGTGCCGTGGAAAGCAGGTAAAGCCGTCAGACCCCGTCTGTGAATCGTGGATCTTTGAAAGTCGTTACGGGTCGACAGGAGCGACAGTCTGACAACCAGTCTTACCAAGGATTATCATGTGACCTGGGTTGATGAGGACAGATAGGCAATCACTTCATGTAAAATACTGTATTCAGCTGCATCCGGTTAGACTAGAAGCCGAACCTAACATAGTTGGGAAAAGACAAGGCAGATGATGAGGTGCGAATAGATATATTCTTACAGATGTTTACTCTTAGGAAAGCCGGATACAGAATCTTTTAATAAATTAAACAAATGCCAAGGTATCGAAATATACCAAGCATGGCTTCTAAAGCTAAGTTTGTATAGGTATAACTCACACAACTGCAAGAAGGTACTCGTTATTGTTTCTCTGGATACATACCTGCAACAAAAAGGAAATACAAAGCATTAGTTAAATTGTACCGTGCGTACCGTGTGGTGCCGGACGTAAAGAATAACACCACCCCATTTCTTCCCGTGTGTGTCGTAAAAGGCGACTAAGGGACTTACTAGAGAATGGGCAGCAGCGTTCTCTATGCATTTTACCACCATACTGCGATCACCAACCCGCCTGCCAAGCGTGGCGATTATGGCAAAGCCCCCCAAATTGTGGGAGGCCTAAGTCCAGCAGTGGACGTCTTATGGCTGAAATGAAGATGATGATGAAGTTAAATTGTTAAAATTTACAGCACAAAGTGGGGTAGTGATGGCTCAGTGGTTACAGCCTCGACTTACAAGTTGTAGATCGTAAGTTCGAAAGCCTTTATTTCATCACCATTGCTCTTAAAACGGTAAAGGAAAATATTGTCAAGAAAACGGCATGTCCTAGAACCAAGAATTCGAAGATATCGATGGTCTCTATTAACAATGTCGGTTATGCATTTTTACAAATATTCACTTTTTTAGATAAATATAATCACAATAAGAAGATCTTATCATCATTCATCATTTCAGCCGTAAGACGTCCACTGCTGGACTTAGGCCTCCCCCAATTTGGGGGGCTTTGCCACAATCGCCACGCTTGGCAGGCGGGTTGGCGATCGCAGCATGGTGGCAAAATGCATAGAGAACGCTGCTGCCCATTCTCTAGTTCCCTTAGTCGCCTTTTACGACACCCACGGGAAGAAATGAGGTGGTGTTATTCTTTACGTCCGGCACCACACGGTACAAGAATAAACACCGTAATAAGAAGATCGATAAAACATTTTTTTTTTTAAATCATGGTATTTAGCCACTTTTAAAGATAATATTGTCGGTTGGCCGCGCAACAGTGTTAGTAGTAAAACAAACTTTGAACTGCTCTACTGATCAGTAGTCTTTTTGCAGAACCGACATTGTTTATAGGGATCATCGATATGTGACATCTACAAACCCGCTTTGCAATCCCACAGGGAGGAGGCCTGTGTCCCAGCAGTGGGAACATTGAAGGCTGATTATTTACAGCGAAAATATTCTTTAAAGACCATCGCACGATGCGCAAACCAAACAAAACGAAATTCAAATACAGGTATACCCTTGGGTGTATCTTTCAGTCTATCACCCTTCACCCCTAGATTTTAATAAAACAAAGCCTACCCAAGCAAAATTAAAGCAATAACATTCACTACAGTACGCCCAGTATATTCTAACAAAATCACACCCTTTTAAGTCAGGTGCGAAATATCAAAAACGCCGTCTTTTTATCCTCAGGGGATCGCATTATCGCTAACACCAGTTACTGAGGATTAAAGGGGGAGAAAAGGGGATAGCTGACGTAAATAGATGTATTTATCGTTCAAGTATTTCAAATTGAATTTGCAAAAGTGTTGCGAGTGGGAAGGTCCTTTCGAATTCACTTTTGAATTCAGTCTGGGATTATGGGAAAGGTTATAAGTTGTGTTGTTATGAGGTAGCTATATGGCTAGTTGTTACATTATATTAGGTAAAGAGATGAACATTTTCTACCTAAAATGATGGGCCATCATGAAAAAGAAACCTTTAAGAAATAGCAAAATTGTTCGCATTGGATTGAATGCTGTATTTCCTCACAGTGAAGTCAAGGCTTCTGGGGTTTACTTACATTCAACATTTAACGGAGTTCTTAAATTATATCGATCAAAGAATGTGTTATTACAAATCAGCAACCGTGATTGCAAAGATGCCCTACCTATATCATCCTAATCAGCCTATAAAGTTCCAAATGCTGGGACACAGGCCTCGTTTCTGTGTCTCTGTGAGAGGGAGTGGGCCGTTATCTTGCAAGCGGGCCCAGTGCGAGTTGGTATATCACACAATTTCTTCGCAATATTTTTTTTCACGGTTTTGAGAGCATTGGTGATGAAATAATTTATACAAAGTAAAGCGCATGCTTAGCTACCTTTTTAGAGGCAATAATCTTCCAATTGCTATGAAAAAATGAACACGTTTACGCTTTGTTTAAAATAAATCAAATAGCTCTGCTTAACCAGATACCTTTTAAATAAATTCCTTTTCACCTCATCTACAAAGCGTCACTTCCGTATAGCCGAGTCTTCCACACAAATTCATACAATATCTGAAACATGAATTTCCACCACTTTCGGGCGATCCGTTTGCATCAATAACACTACTGAAATCACTCAACTTGCACGTACCGACACCACATACATAGAATACAGAAGGTTTAGTCCATTTTAATCTATCTCACTTCTTGGCAACGACAATTATATCGCTTTTAGGATATTTTTAAGACGCATAGAAACTAACTGTTAACCGTCATTGTCAATGTCAGTTTTGTAGTCCACACAACTAGGTACACAAGGAGATTTCATTCAGAAGCAACTTCCATAAAAACTTTTTACTGATATCTGGGGATACAGAGGAAGCACATACTACGTCGTACCTTAAATAAGAAGCGAAGCGAACTGAATTGCTATTTTTATAAACCAAAAAGGAAATTTACTAGGTCGCGTCGCAAATTGATTTTCTAATTTGACGGAAGATATGCTGTTTGTGAGTTTGTTGCGCCATTTCTACCCATTATGAAGTAGTGAGTGGCAGGCGTTTTGGGGACTGTCCATAGAGTATAAGCAAAAGATCGTGGCTCTAAATTTGCTCTTTTTGAACGTCAAACCTACTAAAGACGTGTAATGAATAAATATAATAATTTCTTATTATATGTCAATTATATTACAAAATAATAATCAATGAAACTGTTATTTGTATATTTCTTTTGTTAAAATAGTCATTAATAGTAGTAGTAGTAGTAGTATTAGTCGTTATTAGTAGTAGTAGTAATAGTAGTTAGTAATAGTCATTTAGTCATTTTAGTCAATATGACCATGTATAAAAATAAATAACAAATAGAAATTAAAAAAATATTTCGATCGTTTCACACAGCTTAGCTCACACAACTAAAACTTTTGGTCCTTCTGTGTTTCCCCTACAGTGACCGCATGTTCTACAGCCGTAATCTAAATTGCTATGCATCCCCGTACCCAGTGAATATGTCATTAACGATGTAACGGGGTTCGACTCCCGTGGGATCGCATTAACACTTACTATAGTCGGATATGGAACTCTATATACTATGTGGAGTAGGGTGAGATATCGCTGTGAATATTTTTGGTAGTCTTTGTTACATTTTTAGATTATATGTATTATTTTGTTGTATTGCAAACTAGCTTATGCCAGCGGCTTTCTTTCTCTTGAATCACTCTGTCTATTGATGAAAACCGTACTGAAATCCGTTGCGGAGTTTACAAGATTGAAGCGTACAGACGCGTGAAGCGACTTTGTTTTTAACTGACTTCAAAAAAAGGAGGAGGTTATCAATTCGACTGTATTTTTTTTAGTTTGACTGGGTGAACCGATTTTGATGATTCTTTTTTTATTTGAGAGCTGGTGCTTTCTGAATGGTCCCATTTTAATTTGGTTCCATTCGGACAATGGGATCCATGTGAAAACCATATAAGTCTTAAATTTGCATTAAGTATTGGCGACAAATGAACGTATAACGCGATTAGTGCAGAGTATCTACCATAACTAAAAAGTTAAAAATAAAAACTTATTACAAAAAAATAACAACCAACTTCCTAAAAAAAAACACTACAAAGTGAAAATTGGAAGTCGGTGGGAAAAAAAACCTTAATTACAGATCCTAAGACACCGACTTCCAAAATTAAAGTTATTTTTCAATTTGTAGTGTTTTATACTATGTAAAGATTATGCAGCAGCACCCGGTTAGACTGGTGGCCGACCTCAACATAGTTGAAAAAGGGCTAAATAGGCAGATGATGTTGTATTGTATTATTAGGATTTTTATGGTGAATGCGCTACGGAAACTCGATTTTTTTCGAAACATGAAATGTAATTTTGCCTACGGGTTTTGGAATTTGCAAGCCAGTGATAGGTTGTATGTTGATTTTGAGGTTGATGACGCAAAAAATACAAAAAAATTACGCAAAAAAATTCGCAAAAAATATCTGTGTCCACGAAAAGTTACAAAAACACCTGATGGATTATGGGCATTGAGCGTCGCCCATCGAATGATGAAGAAAGCTATGTTCTTTTTCCACAATTTTTCGATTTCGATACCAAAGACATGAGTAATGTATTGCCAACGAATGAACTTGACCCTGTATATCCGTAAATATGTTTCGATCAATTTGAGAATAGTTACCTACCCTATGCAATTTTTTCAGGTACCTTATACATAAAGACGTATCTAACTAGAATAAATACTGATAACAAGGCACCATACACTATGATTACTTCTCCATATGAAAAGTAAGAAACGATCTCAATTCAAGGTGATCAAAATTTGGCAAATTCTCAATATTTTACACACCCAAACTGCCTTCTTACTTCACAATTACGTACCAAATACAATAAATCACACATAAATAAGGTACGTCACCCAATTAGCGTCCGAACACATTTGACAAACTACGCGCCGCCTAATATCTAAGGAAATTATTCAATAGCACGCCCGCCACTCGAGAATTGAGATAGATTACTGTTTCCTTGTGCACGGAAGCTGCTGACAGATCATCTAAGACGCTCCTTGCGCTGGTTACGGTTGTCATCCGAACCCGGTGACGGAGAAAGTTTATTTGCGAGTGTGGATGTTTGGTTTTGTGTATTCGTTGGGCATTTTTTTTTTTTGTCACGTGTAGGGAATTATGCGCAGTTAAAATGATGATAAACTAAAATAAGCATTATGTTTACTAGCTTTTGCCAGCGGTTTCGCCCATGTGGAGGCCGGAAATTATCCAGGTTATAAACTATCTGTCTCGTGAAATTTCAGCCCAATCCGTTGAGCTGTTTTAGCGTGACGCATTAATTGTTTTCATTTATACTAAGTAGGATAAAGTGGCCTGTCACAGTACTTCATAAGTTCCGATTACAGACAGACTTTTTAAAATCAATTTTTTTTTTTCTTCGAAGCTGTAAATCACCAACTCTTGATAAACTCCAATTTACAAAACAGGCGGATTCTTTGAATTCTGTTCGAAATTTTGTCTATACCAATAGTGTGAAACAGGTCCAAAATCAGTAAAACATTTGGCATATCACACACATATCATCACGCCTTGTTTCTCCAAAGGGTTAGGCAGAGGTATACCTAGTTTACCCACATTTCGCCTGTTATGTTTAAGTCCCAAATCGTCCATTCTAATCTATTTTTATTTATGGCAACTGTGCCGTTATCGACAATTTCGCTAAAGTCAGATGAGCCAAGTAGAACGTCATAGATTCATCGAAAAATATCCAAAGAATTTGAGAGTTCAGCGTGACAATCAATGATAATGACATTAAACGAGTGACAACCCTCGGCACGTGTGCCTCGCCTTCACACTCCAAGCTAAATGATCGAAGGGGGAAAGTCAATTATGAAATGGGGGTTTTCAATTATATTAAGATGTTTGTCAATAGAAGAGTTTGGGGGAAACTTCACCCTTATGGGATATGATTTCAAAGTAGTGTCCTGGGACTAGTAATAGTGATGTATGTTGTTTGGGCTTTTTGTTTTGTTTACATTGTGAATTAAAGTGTAGTGGATATCCGGTTTCGTAAAAAACAGAGGGGGTGAAATGACACACGACACTACCCAAGATACATGTATAAAGTCAGGCCTCCCTCCCATGGGGCTAGGTAGAAACTACAGAACGCTTCCTGCTGCTATCCTTACATTCCCCTTTTGCCTTGTTCACGTTCATACATCCAGTCATACACCGACGGCGGTTGCGATTAGTATGCACCTAACCTTTTTTCTGTCAAAATTGGCTTGACATTTTAGCTCCACAGCAAACAGGAGTTTATCTGTCAATCTCTAATCATCCACCATCATCATCATCATCTTTTCAGCCAAAAGCGGATTATTGCGACATTTACAAGATTATCGGTCCACCTTCTGAGTGGGTGGCTTTCGAGCGCTACGTCTTCAACCCAGAACCTTTCGGCCCAATCGACTACTTATTTTTTAAATATATATTCTGACCAGCTTTTCCCAGCGGGTTCACCCGCGTGTAGTTCGGAAATTACCGCACTGGAACATACTACCGGGATAAAAGTATCGTATGTATTGACAAAGTTTATAAACTAACGGTGTGCCAAGTTTCATCCAAATCCGTTCCACCGTTTTTGCGTAAATATCCGAACATAGAGACTTTCACATTTACATTTATATATTATAGAAGGAAGTAGTATTATAGAAGTATCTGATCGTATCTTCAGCGTCAATTAAATATCATCATCTGCAAATGAATTCCTAACTGGAATTGAAATTGACATGCACGATCAATTTCTATCTTGCCCGCTTCACCAGTAGCTTTCCGATTGGACAACAATTTCGAACGTGAGATGCTATCCATTTCATGGGAGCAATTGCATCCGATTTTTTACTGAGATCACGACTTACATTGGAATCTTTTTACTCAATATCTATAAACGTCTTTTTATTAAAGGGTACATCATCATCATCATTTCAGCCGTAAGACGTCCACTGCTGGACTTTGGCCTCCCCGAATTAGGGGGGCTTTGCCATAATCGCCACGCTTGGCAGGCGGGTTGGCGATCGCAGTATGGTCGTAAAATGCATAGAGAACGCTGCTGCCCATTCTCTAAAGGGTACATATGAAAGTCAAATCTTTATAGGTATGAGGAACAGGGTGCAAAGTTAACTCAACATCCCTAGAAAAGAGAGGATTCTTCCCAGACGGGTTTCGTGGCTACTGTGGTTACTGCCCGACCATTGATGTCGCGACGTTGTATATCTTGCTAGTTGCGCGGAAAACTCTTTTTGCGCGATGCAGGATCTTTACGTGGCATTTGCGTTATTAGTAGTTTTCATATGACGGTGTAGATGGCGTTATAATCAATCTTTTCACTAGGAATTATTTCTGAATCGTGGTTTGCGTAACCTTTTCCCAATTATGTCGAGGCTTCCAGTCTTACCCGATGCAGCCGACTAGTGTTTTACAAAGAGCGACCGCTTATCTGAACTTCGCGATCCAGTAACTGGATAATACGATACCCCTTGCAAAGACTGGCAATCAGACTTTTGGGGTTTGACAACCCGTAACGGCGTAACAAAGAGCCAGACCAACCCACGAGTTAACGTGCTCCTGTAGGCACGGAGGATCTCGGTATGTATAGATGATCACCCAACCACGGAATAGCCGCGGCAAGAGTGGTTTAACCTGATAGAGGGGAAGAAGAAGTGGCGGAACAAATTCCCCAGCAGCACAGCTGTTTGTTAAGTTAGAAGAACTTGATTCTATACAATATTGTGTAAGTTATTAATATTATAAAACAAAACATACATTATTCGCCATAGTATGTCAGCTAGCACACGCCAATATACAAACAAAACATTGAAAACTAAACTCAAGCTGAAATAAATAATAAAACAAAATCGTAAACAGAACTTAAAACCTTAATAAAGCCTCCAGGCATAAAGGGCGTGCCCGCTTACATATACAACGATGCAAATGATACATATACACAATACATGAAAAAAAAAAAACAAAAGCAGTTAAATAAAAACAACAAAAAAAAAAACAATTATATGAACTACCCATATAAACTGTCAGTAGGAAGACTAATTCTGGATTGAAAGAACATAAACATTGTCTTCAGTTGATCACAGCGACCAACTATTCTTATCAATGATCTCTGTAGCACTATGAAGCGTGATATTTCAGGGGCTAATGCAAAGCTTGGGGTTCATTCGGGTCTGGTCAACCACGCTGGGCTCGGCGCATTTCTTTTATTAATTCGTCGGTGACGTCCCAGTGACGGCTGCGGTGGACTAACTCTCTAAAGGTAGGTATAGTACCTTGAGTTTGACAGCTGAACCTCTACTACAGAAAATTAACGTTTTTTCAATTTACCAACTTTTAATTGTCTATGCCAGTGATGGCGACGGGGTCGACGTGGAAAGTGGAAAATTACTTAGAATACGGGTGTTGGTTGTCAATCGTGGATTAAAGTTAGAATTATTTTTTTTTAATGTGAGAATTTTACTTGTCTCTAAACATTTCTTAGATCATCCATCTGCCTAGCCTAGTCCCAAAGTTGTAAAGATCGACTTCCAATTTAACCGGATGCATGCACATACAATATTTTAAACGGAGTGATTGCTTCTGACCTCCAAAGCCCAGTTACTGGGACTACGGTAAGCCTTTCTTAAATATAAAATTTTTATGAAGTATAGAACAATTTTAAAACTCGTCTCCTAATTTCGGACAATTCTTGCTGAAAATGTGATCTTTACTTTTAAGTACTTTGTAGAGAGCTATATTGAGCTGTGTTGAGCACACTCGCCCAAGGAAACATAGTTTTACATACAAAAGGCACTGGCCACATTAGCAAAACAAAATGGCTGAATAGCTCGTCCGGGAAAGCTCTTTGAAGCCTCGATATCGGTCGGAATACTGAAGAATTGAGAACAGACAATTGGTTTACTGGTAAAAGTGTCCGCAAAGGGTGAAGTGGTTTGTATTTCAAGTCTTATTTTCTTCTTTTAATACCTTATAGGTAACTACAGTTTTGAGCCGTTTAGCGATGAAACGCTCGGGTCATGGGGCCCATCTCTTTTTAAGGAAATTTCTTATCGACTGGTCGACACTTAACGCCATTCAACTGCCAGCCTTTTGGGCGCGTTTCCGGATGACAGTGATTCGGACGAATACTTCGACGCCTAAGTGTCCTTTTTAGGGTTCCGTTGCCAAATGGCAAAAAACGGGACCCTTATAGATTCGCCATGTCTGTCTGTCTGTCTGTCTGTCCGAGTATGTCGCAGCCACTTTTCTCCGAAACTATAAGAGCTGTGCTATTGAAACTTGGTAAGTAGATGTATTCAGTGAACCGCATTAAGATTTTCACACAAAAATAGAAAAAAAAACAATAATATTTGGGGTTCCCCATACATAGAACTGAAACTCAAATTTTTTTTTTTCATCAAATCCTTACGTGTGGGGTATCTATGGATAGGTCTTCAAAAATGATATTGAGGTTTCTAATATCATTTTTTTTTAATACAATAATATTTGGGGTTCCCCATACATAGAACAACTGAAACACAAAAAAAAAATTTCATCAAACCCTTACGTGTGGGGTATCTATGGATAGGTCTTCAAAAATGAAATTGAGGTTTCTAATATCATTTTTTTCTAAACTGAATAGTTTGCGCGAGAGACACTTCCAAAGTGGTAAAATGTGTGTCCCCCCCCCCCCCCCGTAACTTCTAAAATAAGGGAATGATAAAACTAAAAAAAATATATGATGTACATTACCATGAAAACTACCAACGAAAATTGGTTTGAACGAGATCTAGTTAGTAGTTTTTTTTTAATACGTCATAAATCGTAAACCACAATTTACCTTTCATTCAGTCAACACAAATAAAAAAAATAAAAAAAACATTTCATTTCATAAACGATGATGACAAATGATGATGATGATGACCTGCAGGTTTGTACGGAACCCTCGGTGCGCGAGTCCGACTCGCACTTGGCCGGTTTTTTTTTTGTATTTATTTGCATAGTTAGTAATTTATTTTACTATTTTCTGTTCATAAAAACTTTTTCATGGCATAGTCATAATATGTGTAATACCGCCGGTTGACCGCCTGTCTTGTTTTTTGTTTTTTGTGGGTGGGCAATCATCAAATGACGTCTCCCGCCTTGGGTGGAGCGGAAGGGCGTGTCAAGACTTTTATTGTCTAAAATCCACTCGTGTTCCTTCAGTTACCTGTATGCCAAAGCCACGGTAACTCATTCGAACAAATGTCGCGACCCTGGCAGAGTTACCGCTAATCTAGGAACTTTTTATTCACTATTTAAAGCTGTATTTAATTCCTATAAGAGAATCAGTCCGTGTAAGGTCCGGTAAATAACAAAGAGGCAAGCTCGGTATTCCAAGGGACTTTAAATCAGTGGAGTGGTTATAATACGCGCACACTTCGCTGAGTTGAAGGGTTGAATATTGTTGAATACATTCACACTGAGTACACAATAATATCTACCTTTACTGACCTATTAGACTACATTCGTAAACACGTAAAATTATCGCGATGGATTTGGTCGTGCACAGGATTTTCAACTATCGGTGTTAAACCGAGGACTGAGATTCTAACAGAATGCGTCAGAATGCGTTAAAAAACACACGGTTCGATTATTAACTCTATGCGCTGCGCAG
Organism: Aporophyla nigra; assembly: GCA_947507805.1. Lineage (NCBI taxonomy): Eukaryota > Metazoa > Arthropoda > Insecta > Lepidoptera > Noctuidae > Aporophyla > Aporophyla nigra. The sequence goes on along the minus strand of OX382316.1, from coordinate 4,940,038 downwards.
TACGTTTAAGATCCATCGTACGTTCGTGCGATCGTGAACTTGTTACTATTAAAAGCGTGTGATGTCCCACAGCTGGGCAAAGGCCTCGCTACTCTCGTTCCACTTCTCTCTATTTAAAGCTGCTAAGGATTAGTCATTGTTAAAGGAATTCATCTCAGCCCTCTCCGTCTTGGCCTGCTACTATGTCGTTTGCAATAAGGACTCCATCGGTCGAGAGTTTGGCTCTTTGATCGTCTGACATACGGCAGATGTGTCGAGGCCAATTCCATTTAACGTAGGTATATTTTATTGACACCCAATCTGAAAATAGTCTTCAGGAGTGAAGACATTTTATGTCCAGCGTACCTTCGGTAGTCAAACGCTCTCCCACCTTGCTGAACTTTGCTATTTTTACCACGGCATGACCAATTAAGCAGTAGTGGTCCAGTGATAACAACCGCGACTTACGAGTTGTAGGTTCGAATCAAAGTAGGTACGCTCTTTTGTGTAAATTATTTCATCACTACTCTCAAAACTGCTCCATTATGTCTTTTGTGGAAACGAACAGCGTTTTCTTCGTTAGAAAACCCAATATTTTGGTTTCCTACTTCAGTAGTTTTTATTTTTCCAACGTATTTCTGATGGCTATTAATAATGGGAAAAGATTTCATACATCATACATATGTCATACGCCTACGTCGGTTACCAGTACTACGCAAAAGAAGCAAAAAGAGTATGTATGGATCGTGGCAAGCGGTCTTCTGTAGTTTCTGCCTCACGCGTGTTCCCCCATGGGTTTATGTATGTATTATGATTTCATTTCGACACAAGTGGACAAGGACCCTTTAAAAATTATAAACATAATGTTGTCATAAAATTTAGCAACATTTTTCCCACAATCAAAGCCAATTGAAAATGTCAAGGACATATAAAGAGTTGCCATTACCAAAACATATGTGAGATGATATATAAATACACGCCTCCTGTCATTATATGAATGGCATACAAGTTGTATTGAATGCTATTCATCATGGCTGACCTTCGGACGGATTGCGACACTGATGACAGGTAAAAAAGATGAGCTTTATATGGCAAAGATGTATGGTTGACGGTTCAAAGTGACGGTTTTGGTAAGGGTCACTCTGTCGTTATTTGCCCTTTTTAACACGCTTTCATTAGCTTGAAATGTATGTATCGGAAACTTTGAACGTGATTTTCACCTCCTACAAAACGTTGGATTCATTTGAGACTTTGCACACTTGTCAAGAACTGATGACAATATAATATTTTCATATTAAATTTGTGTCATTATCCTAGCCAGGTTCATAAGCACAGCAAAAAAAAAGCGAAGAAATGCGCTTTTGAAAAACTCGAACTAGAAAATCAATAATAGTTTTAAAAAACACGGTTTTTAAACTATTATTTTTTGTCTGACTTCAAGAAGGCGGAGGTTTACAATACGTCGTGTATATTTTATTTATGGATTATAAATCTGCGATACCTCCGATGATTGTGGATCAATTTAAAAAAATCTTTTATATTGGATGGGGTATTCCTCAGAGTCCATAATGTTTTTTATAAACTTTTCTTGTCTAGTTTCTGCGTTAGCTTCGATAACACGTTTTTAAACTACTTTGTGTATCTTGATCTTGGGGGCTCAACAAACACACAAGTAAAAACGGGTTCCCGATTAATACATGGACATACATTATTTATTTGTGACTGACAGAAATTCTTTTTAGGGATGACACTGTGAAGTTTCGAGGTTTCGAGTCGGGGGGTGTAAGGGGGCACACTTACCATCTCAGTGCCCCAAGTCAACCTCACCTGCACGTGGTGCACCCTGCTGAATAACAAACGAGGCTCTGACGACCGACAAGTGGCGGGATAACCACTTCTATAAAAAACTTCACAGCTAAATGGCACAGACTAGTGATGGGCAGCAGCGTCACCAGCGCAAGAAGCTGTGATCTGCGATCGCCAACCCGCATGCCCAGCGTGGCGATTATGGGCAAACCCTCCAAATGGCAAGCCAAAATCAACCACGGCCCCCAGTTCCCGGCCGCCTTGCTATTCCTGATTTTGGCGGCGGTCACGGTAACGGCAAGGTAGGGGGTGCGAAGAATCCCCGGGTTACGAATAGCCGCCAAACCCAACTGACCTTGGCTACGTACAACGGACGCACGTTACGGCTCGACGAACACCTAGTGCAGCTAGAAGAAGAGCTCGGAAAGATAAAGTGGCACATTCTTGGGTTGAGTGAAGTCCGAAGAGAGGGGGAGGACACCATAACCCTTGAATCAGGCCACCTTCTTTATTTCCGAGAGGGAGACCAGCTATCCCAGGGCGGAGTCGGGTTCCTGGTAAACAAATCCCTTTGTGACAACGTTGTGGAAGTCTCCAGTGTCTCGAATAGGGTAGCGTACCTCGTAGTTCAGCTAACCAAGAGGTATAGCCTCAAGGTTGTCCAGGTATACGCACCGACCTCGGCACACTCGGATGACGAAGTGGAGGAAATGTACGAGGACATTTCCAAGGCCTTGCATTCCACCACTAAGGCCCACTACAATGTTGTTATGGGGGATTTTAACGCTAAAGTGGGAGTACAGAATTGCAGTGAATCGGTAGTAGGATCCTACGGGTTTGGCAGCAGAAATCATAGGGGGCAAATGCTTGTCAACTTCCTTGAGAAGGAGGGGCTTTTCTTGATGAATTCCTTCTTCAAGAAACAGCCCCAAAGGAAGTGGACGTGGCGAAGCCCCGACACTATGACAAAAAATGAGATAGATTTCATCATAACGGATAGGAAGGATATATTCAGAGATGTCTCAGTGATCAATAGGTTCAATACCGGCAGTGATCACAGACTTGTCCGAGGCTCTCTGAATATTAATTTCAAGCTCGAGCGAACTCGTTTGATGAAGTCTAGGCTCCGACCAAGTATGCTCCAAACTATGTTAGGATCTGAAGCGTTCCAGTTAGACCTGGAGAACCGATTCGCTGCCATGGAAACCACAAATGACGTCGACCAGGCCCTCGACCAAATGGTGGGAATCCTCAGGGAAGAAGGTGTGAGGTTTTGCAAAATGCGGCGTACGGGCGGGAAGTCCAAACTTTCGAAGGAGACTCTGGAGCTTATGACGGAACGACGTGAAAACCCACCTGTCACTTCGTCAGAACATCGGGCACTCAACAATAAGATAAGATCATTGGTACGAAGCGACCTCCGACGCTCTAATACACGCTTCATAGAGAAAGCGATTGAGCAAAATCGGGGGTCGAAAGTGTTCGTCCAACCACTTGGGAGGAGCCACCTGACGAAGTTGACTACATCAAGTGGGGATATCGTCGTTTCGAAGCCGGAGATCCTTTCGGAAGTCGAAAACTTCTACGGCCGTTTGTACGCATCGCATGCATCTCGACCTGATCCCGAAAATGAGGATTCTAGAGCCACCTTAACCCGCCACTTCACAGAAGACCTGCCAGAGGTCAGCCAAGACGAAATCGAGGCGGCTCTCAAACAGCTTAAAAATGGAAAAGCCCCTGGTGAGGACGGGATTACGACCGAGCTCCTGAAAGCGGGAGGAAGTCCTGTACTGAAAGAGCTTCGGGAGCTCTTCAACTCTGTCCTGTTCTCTGGGAGAACTCCAGAAGCGTGGCGAAGGAGTGTGGTCGTACTTTTCTTTAAAAAGGGAGACAAAACCCTTTTAAAGAACTACAGACCCATTTCGCTCCTAAGCCACGTATATAAGCTGTTTTCTAGAGTCGTCTCAAATCGTCTAGCGCGGAGACTCGACGAGTTTCAACCACCGGAGCAGGCTGGGTTTCGTGGAGGATACAGCACCATAGACCACATCCACACAGTGCGGCAGATTATACAGAAGTCCGAGGAGTATAGTCGGCCGCTGTGTCTTGCGTTTGTGGACTATGAGAAGGCTTTTGATTCTATCGAGACCTGGTCTGTTTTGGAGTCTTTGCAGCGATGCCAAGTCGACTGGCGATACATCCAAGTGCTGAGATGTCTTTATGAAAACGCCTCAATGACCGTCCAAACTCAAGACCGGCAAACTGAACACATCGCCCTGCGTCGAGGAGTGAGACAAGGGGACGTAATCTCCCCAAAATTGTTCACTAACGCACTGGAGGATGTGTTCAAGACGCTAAACTGGAGAGGACGCGGAATCAACATCAACGGCGAGTATATCTCACACTTGAGATTTGCAGACGACATCGTCATACTGGCGGAATCGCTGCAGGACTTGCAGCAGATGCTGGACGGCCTAGTTGATTCTTCTGTACGCATTGGTCTCCGGATGAACTTGGACAAAACACAGGTTATGTTCAACGATCACGCAACTCCGGGACCGATTGCGGTCAATGGCGGCGCTCTCAAGGTTGTTCGAGAATACGTTTACCTCGGGCAAACTCTGCAGTTTGGTAAGAACAACCTTGAGAAGGAGGCTAACAGGAGAATTCAGCTGGGCTGGGCAGCATTTGGGAAGCTTCGTCGAGTCTTCTCGTCGCGTATTCCACAGAGCCTAAAGACGAAAGTCTTCAACCAGTGCGTCCTACCTGTTATGACCTACGGAGCCGAAACGTGGACACTCACGGTACGGCTGGTCCACAAATTTAAAGTCGCTCAGCGAGCTATGGAACGAGCTATGCTTGGAGTATCTCTGAGGGACAGAATCCGGAATGAGGTGATCCGGCAGAGAACCAAAGTTGTCGACATAGCTCATAGGATTAGCAAGCTGAAGTGGCAATGGGCCGGCCACATTAGCCGTCGAACCGATGACCGTTGGGGTAGACGTGTTCTTGAGTGGAGACCGCGAATCGGCAAACGTAAGGTAGGACGCCCTCAGGCTAGGTGGAGCGACGATCTTCGCAGGGTGGCTGGTAGCAGCTGGATGAGAGTTGCCGAAAATCGAGCTAAATGGCGTGCAATTGGGGAGGCCTATGTCCAGCAGTGGACTGCTATAGGCTGATGATGACTGTGAAGTTTGAAATAGCTAATACGCAGTGAGCAGACGTGGTGAATAAAGGCTCCCGCAGACAGTCGTCAACGTTAAAGCGCGACGCGACTTTTGTAAAACAATTTCTATAAAAACTTCATGGAGGTTATTCATGCCTCTCTATATGTATGAGAATTAAGAGGCCATCGCCTTACCGGCTGCTATATTATTATAGTGGCGCCACAATCGTACTGTGTACAAATAAATACCCAAGTTATTCCGGCTCCTAATGTTGACAGGATCCTAACACCACACCCACGTGACATCAAAGTCAACAGCACTGATTACCATAACTCATGGTGTACAACAAATACTTGGGATGGTGTGCTTAGGAACGGGTTTTAGAAACGACGGGGAAGGCTTCGCATTCATTAAAGCAGGAACATACTTTTTCTCTTTTTTTTTTTCGAAGATTATTGACTGGTTTAAGGATTTACGTTTAACATGAAGTGTTAACTGTAAATATTCTTTGACTAAAATGGAGGGAGTATTTTGCTCTATCATTCATCGAGAAAATAAAAAGTATGAAAGAACACCAAGTTCCTTACAAATCGAGGATTTGATTGAATTCGGAAAACAGCCAATAGACGTAGATCCGGGACAAGAGTATATCTCTACTAGTACTTTATAGTTGATTTTGTGGATATTTCACAGTCGTTAAAGAAGCCCGAAAGCCTGACAAGCTGTCTTACCAAGGGGTATCGTAGTACCCAGGAACCGTGTTATGGAAGTCAGATAGGCCGTCGATCCATGGCGGTTCTCTCACAATGTTTTCCTTCACCGTTTTGAGAGCAGTGGTGATGAAATAATTTACAGAAAGTAAAGTGCCTGCTTGGGTTGAAGCCCAACACCTCCAACTCTTAAATCGTGGCTATTACCACTGAGCCACCACTGCTCACATAAAATACCGAAAGTTTTGAGTATGAATATCGATGGCTATAAGAGTAGAGGGACACCGAATAAACGATGGATGGACTGTGTGAATTATGATATGGATAGAAAGGGGGTGACTACTGAGATGACGACTTATAGACAAATGTGGAAGAAAAACACATGTTGCGCCGAACCCAAATAATTTGGTATAAGGGCAGGACAATGATGATATATTAACAATAATAGCAATATAATAATAATATAATATATTAATAATCTAAAGGCGTATGTCAATTATATTTGAAATTGTTATAGAAATACGAACCGCATTATATTGCCATATGGCGTCGGGTACTTGAAGAACTAGTCCAGACTCTAGGACACCAAGTTTTTTTAAAGATAATTTTCATACAATTATTAGACTTATTTTCTATGTAGGTTCATCAAGGAGTGACAGAAGAGTCAACATCAGTGATTAACATAAATCATAACACAACAAATGAGTTAAAGGTGTGTTCAAACCGGTTGGAGGAACTCGCTCGGGGAGACGTCTGCTGGGATAGTTAGGGTAAGGTTTTGTTGGTGGGGCGATAGCGATTTGATTCATGTGGATGAAAATGGGATGAAAAAAGTATTCTCTGATACTAGAATAGTGTCGGAAGACGCTCGTGATAGTATAAAGCACTCATAATGAATCCCGACGTACGACGTACGTACCTATATACTTGCTTTTATTTAAGATTATGTCTGGACTATCAAAGAGACTGTGACCTCTCAGTTTGATTCGGCCGTCCTTCTCAGAGTAGTCAGTTAGGAAACGCCGACCTCATCTAGTTTAAAAAAATAAATAACTGACGTGTAAAAGTGTTTGTACAAACCTACTTACAGATATATCTAAAATCATTTATCATTTAACCGTGATTTATATATTTGATAGCAAGAATAAATTAGACAACTGTAAACTTGATTATTATGAAAGAGTAGAAAAAGTGAGAGAGGTGATGATGATGACCATCGGATAAAATAGTTTTTTTAAACATTCGACGGAAGAACCTTTTTAGATTTCCTTAAATTAACTTAGCGAAGTAATTTTAGTTAATAACACCAGACTAGACAACGAATTAATCTATTTGCCAGCATCATACATCTATATTACCTTTATATCGTACGATCAACGGATTGAAAAAAAAATACCGCTGACAATCCACGACCTCTGCTATAAATAACATATTGCAATCCATAATATTACTTCATTTCTAGCCTATATGAGCGTCTATGCGTTGACCGCGGCTCGGCCAATCCGTACATTTTGCCAAGATGTGAGGGTATGTAGAGTAAAGCCTTGTAGCGTTAGGGGCTGAGATATACTTGTTTTCTTTTACTCTTTTTTCTTTTGCCTATTGTATATATGAATAGTTCATTAAATAAATAATTTTAATTATGTAACACAACCCGCTGCTGCTCCGCAACATGTCCTCTACCAAACGCGGTGTCAGTGACACGGCGCGCGCGCAGCCTTCGTCCGTCGCTGCTTCAGATACAACCTCACTAGATCACAACTACAATACTTTTATGTTCTAATACTTTTACTGAGAAACACAGTCATTAAATGTATTATAGTGAAAATATTTTGAGATATATTCGATTGGGGAATCACCTAATCATTTGAAATTTAAAAAGATATACTTAAATAATGTTATTTTAAGGATTATAGGTAGGTAACTACCGTCTGTTGCATACGATTTCACCAGCCATTGTATACTAGAAGAACAAAGATTTATAAGGAGCCTATACTGTTCCCACTGCTGGGACACAGACCTGCTCTCTATGACAGGGAGTGGGCCATCATCCACCACGCAGTTCGAGTGCGGATTGGTAGATGCCACATGTCTTCGATTTTTGGTTCTATGACATGCAGGTTTCCTCACGATGTTTTCTTTCACCGTTCTGAGAGCAGTGGTGATGAAATAATTAACACAAAATAAAGCGCCTGTCAGGGTTCGAACCTACGACCTAAAACTTGTAAGTCACGGCCGATTCTCCTGGGCCACCACTGCTCCTAAAGAGCATGATAGGCATAAGGCTGTAGGCTATATAACATATAACATTGCGCTCGGACCCTTAGACGCCGAACAGATGGAAAAACGTTAAGAATTCGAACTCCCCACACGCGCAGGCGATTCGATTGCGACGAGGTAATTCGTAGGAGCAAGAAATTTGACGCGATTATTTTCGCGGTCGGAAGCTTGTCAATCACAGTTTAAAAACGCATCCGTGTGGTGACGGACAGAAAGAATAGCATCATTCTATTTCTTCCCGTGGTCCGTGTGTGTCGTCAAAGATGACTATGGGACTCTCTATGCATTGTACTACCATACTGCGATCACCACCTCGCCTGCCAAGCGACGCAATTATGGTAACAAGTCAAATTGCGGAAGGATTATATCCAGCAGTGGACGTCTTTCGGCTGAAATGGCGATGAGTTTACAAAATGGTGATTACTTACCATAGTTTCTGCAATATCGTAGGACTTCTCACAAATCGATGCATTTGCAATTACTGTTGCGATAAAAAAGTGACAAATAGCACCAATTTCCCCGGGCTCTGCGAATTGCAATCGATTACTATTTCGCAGTAAAAGTTCGCAATTTCTTATAGTCCAATCATAGTTTGAAATCATAGCTAACTGCGTAATCTGTTGATGACTTCATATATCACTTTACTAGCACTTTGATATTACTGAAATTGGTGAAGAAAAACGTTGTGAAGAAACCTGTGGAGTAAATGGTAAATGATTTTGTTTCTGTAAGTAGGTTTGTACAACCACATCAATAAAATACACCGTGACATTTGAGTCGTCTTACAAAACTTGTCCACTCAATATATCCGACATAATAATATATACCTCCTAGGCGTGATTAAAAATTGTTACCATTAATTAATATAATAGATATTAACAAAAATAAATAATGGATTAGAATTATGAAACATCCTGTTAATAATGTTTACGTATCATACGGTAGAGAACATACCTACCCAGTGCACGAGTCGGCTAGATCATTCCATCTCCATTTTCCATGAGACAAAGTATCAAATTTTAACCATATCATGCGTGGATAATATAGGATAATGAATAATATTTTTATTTATTACTTATTCAAATGTTCATTTTTTTCTTATGGATGTGTAGTAGTCAGTGGTTTCATGAAGTGGGCTCCCGTTGTATGCAGGCGCGGTCGCAGCCTAACATTTTGGGGGCGGTCACCATGAGTACTGAAGAATATTTTTAGGAAGGTACATCCTCTTTGGTCAAGTAGTCGCAAGCATCTTTTTGCAAATGTCCATTGGAGTCTCCGGGGCTCAAGTGAGAACAATTTTAAGATAGTAAGACAGGCAAATCGTTCAGGGTTTTGACAGCATGACTGTCTTTGGGGGGGGGTCATGACCCCTAGGACCCCCCCCCCCCCTCGGACCGCGCCTGGTTGTATGACGACTAAAATGTCACGGTGTATTAAATATTAAAGAGTAGATTAGATCGGCGTTTCCTATCTGACTACTCTGAGAAGAAAGGCCGACACAAACTTAAGTGACAGTTTCGTTTAAAGTCCAGACATTATCTTGGTAAGATAATGTGAAGACGCTGTAGATAGTCTGAAATGTTTTCTTGAGGAAAGAACTACACATGTTGAATGGAACTGTCCAGTTATTCAACGTCTTTGTCAGTAATCTTGCAGTATTTGACACGGAGCATCTGTCTGCCGGACTTCGACAGCCTAGTACTACTGGGTAATATATACCTCTGGGTAAGACTGGTTCACGTATGTTTTGGACTTGACTACCTGTAACGACTGACAAAGTTTTACCAATAACTTTGTTTTATTTACAACTAGCTTTTGCCAGCTGCTTCACCCGCAATTTATACATAAAAACCTTCCTCTTGAATTACTCTGTCTATTGATAAAAACGCGTTAAAATCCGGTGCGTAATTTAAAAGATCTAAGCGAACAAACGCGAGAAGCCACTTTTTTATACTATGTATCAAATAGAAAAGAATGAAGCTTTACAGCAAAATAAGAAACGAAGATTCCCTTTCATGAAAAGATCTTATTTAATTAGTAAAAGGAGGAGACGATAGTCGGGGCCGGGTGAAGGCCACTTATAGTTCGGTCACTGACCCGGTAGCCTAGCGTAGTCAACTCTAAGGACCCAGACTTTTTTGCCTACGGTAGTCTACCGGCTTTGTAGACGCGGAAATGTATTTTTAATTAATATGCAATGGTCAATATACAACGTGTTCCTTTTGATATCTCATAACTCTAGGGTAAATGAGGCTATAACAAAGAATCAGCTGTATTTAATCCAGAAAATACCCTCTTCCCTTCTTAAACACGGTTTAATTCTCAGAAAACAAAAGCAGTCTCTCTATTGTTCTCCATGGACAAGGTATCTAAGTTACCAACCAGTTTTCCGGATACCGCTACCCAAGATTATCGTATAGCCTGGAGCATCAAACGGGCATCGAACGTGAACCTTCGATCGTGATGCCTACTTCACCTAAGGGGATGTGTCGTATTTAATTTGTTTGTGGTTGATATTGGAAGGTTTGATTCGGATATCTCTTTGAAACATGATGTTTAAGAGGTTGGTTAAATGTTGTTGTTTCTTTTTAACACATTAACAAACACCACGCCTGTACTGCTCAAATGGTTATGCTGACATGTATTCATTACTTACTTCCGCCCGCGACTTCGTCCGCGTTAAATATCTTGTTCCCCTGACCCTTCCCGCCGCGTCGAATCGGCTACCCGTGCTATTTTCGCCGTTTTTGCAACATTTTTCATTACTGCTCCGCTCCTCTTGGTTGTAGTGTAATGTTATATAACCTATAGCCTTCCTCGATAAATAGACTACCTAACATAAAAAGATTTTTTCAATTCGGACCAGAAGTTCTTTAGATTACCGCGTTCAATCAAACAAACAAACTCTTCAGTTTTATAATATTAGTATAATAGATTATAATATTAGTCTAGCACATATAAAATCTATAACACCCTCACATTACGCCAGGTATATTTAAGTCCCGCTTATCTACCGGGCTTAAATCCAGACTCCGAGCTGCTACTGAGGAATTTCAAATGGAACACTGCAATTTCCAATAACACTTTGCCCAACCTAGGAATTGAGTCCAGGACCTCATACTCAGGACTAGCGCTTGCGGCCACTAGACAAATGACGCTAATTTCAGTTTTATTTTTCTAATCATTGTTCGGTAAATCACGAGTGTACTACGTGAGCTCGACAAATGGATGTACGAATAACACTTGTGCGACAAAACTGTACTGCGACTCACATAGTTCGAATGCGCGCTTGTGCGACACACTGAATCTAGTCGTTTCTAGCACTCGCCGGCCGCCGCGGCACCGCTCGCTTCGCTCGCTCGACTCGTGCGTCACAGTTTTAACCTAACCTAACCTAGGGTACAACGTGAGCTCGAGTGTGTCGCACAAACGTGCATTTGAACTATGGTGAGTCGCAGGACAGTTTTGTCGCACAAGTGTTATTCGCACATTCATTTGTCGAGCTTACGTAGTACACCCGTAAATGACATGTCGGGAGACAAAGATTCGAAGGCATGTGGTGTCTACCAATCCGCACTGGGCCCGCGTCGTAGACCACAGCCCAGTCCTCGAAAAGAGTAAGCCAGTTTCCCAGCAGTGATAGCTGATTATGCTTCAATGACAAGTGACTGCGGTCATCGAAATAATGTTTTTTTTTTTTTTTTAATGAAGTATAAAGCTCTGCCTTCAAAGCAAGAGTGAACTGGTATCTTCTGGGCACGCTCTTTCCATCAAACACCATGAGATGTCCATCGCTTGCCATCATGCGTGATCGACGTCAAGGCCCATTCAGCAATAAGAATAAGATATATGAAAGCACTTACAGGTATTCCGACGCCAAATCTTACTTCCTAGAATATGTAACGTTTAGTAGCGGTGAAAACTTACCAGACAGGTGGACAGAGTTTCACTTTCGAGTTCGTTGTCTTATAAGTGTGGATTCCCGAGTACTTGTGAAGAATCAGGGAAAATAACCAAAGTAAAACACCCTACGCCATTTTGCCCATCAACTAACAAAAAATTACAGCTGGCGTGAATATACGGACAATTTAAGTCAGTAATTTTGCCCAATGAGCTCTTCCCTGTTTCTGTTTGTATATTACCATCATCTGCCTGCATTTTCTCAACAATTTCCAGTCGGCTTCCAGTCTATCCGGATGCAGCTGAATATTAGTATTTTACCTGAAGCCTGACCTCCACAACCCAGTTACTGGGTTATATCGTACCCCTTTGTTTTGATGCACATACATACTTACATTGTACAACTTCCATGTAAGGACTCAAAACATGTATTTGTGAGTTTAAAAGTGATTATTAATTATAATAAAATTACTCTAGCACCACCAGATATGATTTAACTTGAACAAAACTTATTGCGTAAATGCTCAAAACTTTTATAATCCCCTACAATTTATTTAAAAAAATGAATCTTCAAATCAAAACGTATTACAAGTTCATGCGCGCGCGCAGGCCTCTCCGCATTCCCGATGCCGCCGAGATTATCTGATTGTTCTTATAGATATCGTAAGGTAACGGTAAAATAAATTGTATTATAGCGGGCATACCGGCCATTGTGGGCATAATAAACAATGCGCTGTACAGCTAAATAATAGTTCGAAAACGGATTTAATTTCAAGCACTTAAAAAGAAAAGTAAGAAAGAAAATACGTTTATTTGCGGTAAACATGACGCAAAAAAAGCCTAAACACAACAAAAATAATTTAAAAAAAGCTGGGGGCAAACTGCGTTACATCCACGCAAAACGGCCATCGCTCAGTATAATGCCTCTGCGACCCTATGCGGGTCAGAGCTCCAGCGCTGGTGTCGCACTTCTTTTTAGGGTTTAGTAGGTACCCAAAGGGGTGAAATAGGTATTACAAAGCCCCGCAGTCCGTTCGTCCGTCCGTCTGTCTGTCATCAGGCTGTATGTATCTCATGAACCATAACGGGCAGATATATGAATTTTTCTGAGATGTTTATAAAAAAAAAAAACTTTTGGCTTTCTTCCTATAATTATCTGCTGATCATTTTGCTGACTGACTTACACAGTACCAAATGCTTATAAGAGCTCTTGCTTATTACACGCTTTATATTAGCTTCACTTGTATGCTTGTATATTTGTATGTTTGTTTGTAACCGACTCCAAATAGCGCGATTTTGACCCACTTTAAACGACCAGATTTCATTCAAACTTTGCACACCTGTCAAGGGCCGATGACAATGCAATAATTTCATAAATTTATGCCATTATCCTTGCCAGGGTTACCAGGACAGCAAAAAAACTGTCACAAACTACGCTGACATACGTCTCAAAATTCGAAATACCCTAAAAAAAAGCGTGGGGTGCCTGATATCATTTAAAAAATACCTTAAAAAGCACCCCACGCTTTTTTTCCATTATTTTGTACTTTTTAGTTTGGTTTTCAATGGAAGCGTGTTTTTTAGTTTTTTTAAACTATTTTTTTTTTACTATATTTACCACGTAAAATTTTACCCATGTTTATCTATCCAACCAATTAACCACTTATATAAGACAGGTTGTCCGAATTTCGAGCTTGTGACGATTCATAACAACTGTCGAAGATCCTCAAATGACAGCCGGGGCCTACGGCTTAACATGCTTTACGAGACATGGAAGGGTCACGGTATGTAAAGATGGTCATCCAAGGCGACCAACAGCGGCAAGGGTAGATAACCTGGTCGACCGATCCAAGCGGTTGTAATTATTATTACTTACTAGCTGACCCGACAGACGTTGTCCTGTCTCTTGATTGATGATATTTGAGCACGCATTCTGTCAATTCTATGTCAAATGTCATAATGTTACATTAAACAAGTTTACATTGTCCTATTATATGGTTGTTAAGCATTCTTAAATAAGAGTTCTTAAATTTTCTAATTTTTCGCGCAATTTTTTCTTTTTTTTTTCTTTCATAAGAACCTTCTCCTGACAATTACAAACACAACAAAAAAACAAAAAGTGAAATCGGTCCAGCCGTTCACGCGTGATGGCGTGACCAAGGGAAATAGGGATTAATTTTTATCTATACAAATAAATAAAATTGGAGTGTCTGTTTTTAATATTAAGATAACCACTTTTTACTAAGTGCATATGGATGTATACACGATACATATACCAAAACAACATTTTTTACAATTTTTGTCTGTCTGTCTGTCTGTCTGTCTGTCTGTCTGTCTGTCTGTCTGTTCGTTCCCGCTAATCTCTGAAATGGCTGGACCGATTTTGACGGGACTTTCACTGGCAGATAGCTGATGTAACAAGGAGTAACTTAGGCTATTTTTATTTTAGAAAGATTCTTTTATTTTAGAAAAAAAATAACTATCTTCGAAAACTACGCTGACATACGTCTCAAAATTCGAAAAACCCTGGCTGAATCCTACGAAATAGATCAAAATAATGTACTACAGTATTGTACACCTTAAAAAGGCCTACAAAAATGTCCTCAATGGTATATGTCTATCTCATAGGGATAACCCACAATAACCATTTTTTATCTTTTACTTTTTACGAGAAATAAGGGCTTATTTACGAAGCGATTTTAAGCAATACAGCATTAATCCTTATCCAATTAAGTACCTTAAATACATTGTGCATTTAATATAGATCAATATGGCCCTTTACAGCATGTAATTTAAATGAATATCTTAGAAGATATTAGAGATTTAAAAAGTGGGCGCAGAGCGCGTTGGCAGGGGCCGGGTAGTACAGGATAAGTAGGATTGTAATTCATATTACTTTGGCTTCATAGTAATTGCAAATATCATGTGTGTTCATTATAATCAAAATAAACCTAATAGTATTATTCCAAGTAAGAGACCGCGAAATGGCTTAGATGTTTAGATTTTTGGATGTTTGTTTCTCAATGATGCAAAGACGGCCAAACGGATTTAGATCGAATTTGGCACAAAGATATAGGTATTATATCATGGATACGTAACAGATAGGATACCTACTTTATCCCGGTAGTAGGTTCCCGGGTGATATTTTCCGACAGCTATACGGGCCAAGCCACTGGCAAAAGTACTATTCCTATAATTATGTTCGGTGTCTGGTAAATGATTGAGTGTCTGTATAGGTAAAATAGGAGCGTTAAGAAAAACCAGGAAGACTTATATTCAACTAAACCAAGCCCTATGTCACAGTCTTCTTACTCTGAATACTATTACTTTTATTTTAAAAACACCAACACACGTGATGTTCTCATAAACTATGAATCCTAAGTAATATGAGTTATAATCCTACTACTAATAATATTATAAATGTGAAAATATGTAGGTATGATTCGGTGTTTGTTTCTCAATCACGCAAAAATGGCTGAATGGATCTGGATCGAAAATAGCACACAGAGTCTATATTACCTATATAACCTGGAATAACACATTCTTATCGCGGTAGTACGTCCTCTTGCATTAATTTCCGACATCCACGCGGGCGAAGCCGCGGGCAAAAGCTAGTATATATATATAGATAGATATGATAGACAGGGCAGGTAGATAGGACAGGCTTGTCTATCACGGCTATTTAACACTTATCTATAAGGAAATTATTTTATGAATGAAAACTGAATAAAGCTATTAAAAACAACCTCTCCGAAGTGTTACTCCCAATTAGCAAAGCCCTTGAGTTATTGAAGGGGGAAGTGAGTCTATTAAAAATGTCAACCAAAGAAAATCTTGGGAAGTTTCTTTTTAATTATTTTAATCTAATCAGTTGCTGGAAGGTTCTTCTTGTGTTATTGCGTCCGACAATTTCTACCACAATCTCATGGTTTAATAATTTCATAAGTTCGCTTTAAAAAGGAGACGCGCACTCGGGCCTCATAATAACATAATAAATAAATAATAAGTTTATTGTACACAGAAAAACACTTAAAGCTAGACATAAACTAAACATGATTGTACAAGCAGTGGTCAACAATGAGGTTGAACAGCTGGCTCCTGAACTAAGTAAAAGGATACTTGTATCTCAAGAGCCAAAGTTCCTCTTGGTTAACAATTTAAATGCAATCAGGTTATAATGACTAAGTGCTAAAATGTTACAGTATTGAGTAGGTTTTCATGAAGTGATCATTTCAATACTCTCAGTACAGTCGTAAGACAAATTCTGCCACCAATTGGTTAGCTTTACTTTCAGCGTAATCTTGGTCGACGTGTAAATACCAATTAACCGATGAACCTTATTGTAAAGACGAGCGCTTAGGACTGTGTAATGGCGGCTAGCAAATGCAGAACGACATTGGACGGAATCACAGACTGAACGACCTCGACGTCTTAAAAGAATATTCGAGTCGACAGGTAGGATGGAGTGACGGCGTAAGACTACACGCAAAATGAAGAGTTGTCGCACAGTGAGGACCTGGGTTTCGGAGTACAGCGGTTGGATAATCTCTACGCTTGAAATGCATAACCTTTAAAATCCCCCTTTGAGCACGTTCTATTTGAATTAGAAGAGATTTATAAGTGCCTCCCCATACTGTAATACAGTAGGTAATTATTGACGCACATAGACTTTGGTAGACTAACGACAAGGTTGCAGATTCAGCTGAATGTCTCAATTCTTTAAATATGTAAGTTGATAAGCTTCCTTGTACGGGTACATAACGCCTCGATGTGTGCGCGCCAGGTCAGTTTTTCATCAATGTACACCCCTAGGTATTTGATGTTTGAAACTAAGGAGAGTGTAACACACCAGCAGTTGATATCGTGCTCTGAACACGAATGGGCTTTTACTACACTAGACTCGGTAGTTAACGGAATGGAATTCGGCAAGGAAAAACGTAAGAGTTTCAGTTATGACCCAAGCGTTTCGACCCCAAACACCTCAAAACTGTAGTTACTATAAGGTTACAGTATCTGCTCCGCTAATCTCAACACTTGCAGCAGCAGCACCAGCACAGCCCGCCATGCTTGGAACATCATCATCATCATCATCATCATCATCGATCCGGCCGAAAGACGTTAACTACTGGTCATAAGCCTTTTTTTATCTCGAGGTGGAAATTCTCATAGATGTCCTCCGCCCTGAGGTGGGCGGAGGGGTCTGTCAGACTCTTACTGACTAAAACCACCCCGGTGTTCCGTCCCACCTACGTCGGGGACCACGGGAACCAATATGTCTTCCAAAATCCCCGAACAGGACATAAGTCTCCCCTAACTTGGGGGTAATTGCCATAATTGCCACGCCTGGCAGGCGGGTTGGCGATCGCGGTATGGTGGTAAAATGCAGAGAACGCTGCTGCCCATTCTCTTGTAAGTCCCTTAGTCGCCTCTTACGACACCCACGGGAAGAAATATAATGGTGCTATTCTTTGCGTCCGGCACAACACGGAACAACCTGGAACATAAGATGGCGCAAAGGTGTCAATCAACATAGGTGACGTCCTTCACCAGAGGCCTACCTACCTTCTTACGGCAACGACGTCATGCCGTCTGGTCTCTTCCTATCGTCACGTACCAAGCCATTTTGTTCTAATACCACTGGCGCGGCGGTGACAAGGGCTGACTCCACGCTGTCCCCATTGTTTGTCCCGAAACATGATTATCATCATTAATATCTTCCCGCCTTTATCCCTTTAACTTGAGGTCAACCCGTTTTTTTTTTTCCATTCTCCCATGGCAGCCGTCATGGTATCATTTACTCCTTTCTCTTTCATGTCACTCAATTCATACATCTTTGGCCTTCCTCTTCCTCTTCATAGATCAACATATTTTAGTCACATGCGTTTCTTCCTTCCTCATCACATTCCAAGACATACGATTTTCATCCAATTTTTCCGTCATTGGCTTCATTTTCAAACTTCCCCTCATCATTTCAGCTGAAAGACGTCCACTGCTGGACATAGGCATCCCCCAATTTGGTTCGCTATAATCGCCACGCTTAGCAGGCGGGTTGGCGATGGCAGTATGGTGGTAAAATGCATAGAGAACGCTGCTGCAGACAAGAGTACTTACTAGAGAATGGGCATTCAGATGAAAATTTTGAGATGAATTTGTAGAGTGATAAAAATGGATAAAATATGTATGCAGTATTTACTAAATACTGTTTTCATAAATTCTAAACCATGACAAAAGAAATATTTGTTGCACTGTATACTATCACAGGTGACAATTTAGTCGCGCCATAGTATTTTAAAAAGATCCCATAAAATATAAGCACAAATACACTTCGAACAGGACTTCTATCTGCCGTCAAAACACAGGACATGGCGTTATCTACCCTCCAATACGGTCCATGACACTCCATGACACATAAGCCGTGGGTCGCCCACTGTTACTTAGCAATGCGGTATTAACGCCCTCCATAAGGATGTAGCGTCGCTTCTAATTCAAATAGCCATAGCCGATAGTCAGATGAATGTGGGCAAAGAGTAGACTGAAAACAGAGGCGACAGATTTTTTTTAACCGTAGAATAAGTCTTTTGCGTCAAACCAAAGTCAAATGAAAATAACGCCATTGTGGACATTCGTTTTTATCTGGCAAAAAAAATAACGATTTTTATTTCGAGGTATTCGCAAATTGTATGAAATTATTTATATATAATTAGTGATCACGTAAAAAAAATACTCAAGCAATGTTCTGCTTGATTAGTTAGTAAGTTTTGAGAAAATCTACGGAGCAAACGGGGTAACAAATAGCCTTGCATTATAAAATTCTTAAGACTTTTGTTTTTTCATTTTCAATCTATCCAAACAGAATCCAAGAACCATAATTTTATACTTATATTATTATTTACTAACTTCTGCCCGCGACTTCGTCCGCTTTAAATTTCTTTTTCCCCCGATCTCTCCCGTCGCGTCGAATCGCCTACCCGTACGATTTTTCCTGTTTTTGCAACATTTTTCATGACTGCTCCGCTCCTCTTGGTTGTAGCGTGATGTTATATAGCCTATAGCCTTCCTCGATAAATACCGTAACCGTGGAGTTTCATGCCGGCTCTTCTCCATAGGAATCAACAAATTGGGACCGTGTACCTATCTTCTGAAGTTTCATAAGTACCTATTGCAGCGTAAATCCGCTGCGGACGAAACTTTTTGGTTTCTAAATCAACCTTTTTTTGAAACACTGGCCTTTATATTTTTTGTTCTACCTCAAATTTCGAACCTGTAAAAATTGAAGGCGAAAATTTTCTCTTGTCAACGGGCAGACTGCAGATTGAATCCGAACGAATCAGATGAATTTTTTATTTTCGGAACCTCCAGGCCTAAATTTCTATTATTGAGCCCTATATTTTAAATAAGTCTACGTTGTATTAAGTGCTATCCGCTCAAAGTGAAAAGTTCTGTGTGCAACTCATCCGTTTAGCTGACGACGACCATACAAGCCGAATTTCGGCTTTTCCCCGACGGGCTTCTGGGAACCGGCTCATTGTGAGGTCTACGACGTGTCCAGTCGACGTCGTCGTAACATAGTTGCGGACATTCGACTCCCGTCGCAGAGTTTTGGTGACCTCGCTGACACCGATCCATTGGCGTCGCTAGACATCGGCACCAACGGCAACCTTCCAGAGCATCACATCCAGCTAGTTTAAGGGACCTCTTTACATTACCTATTTTCTCATTTTACTGTAGTAGATTATCTAATAATTATTTTCTACTCTGTTATCTAACTTCGCATACTAATAATTATAACGTGTATTTTACGGTTTAACTTAGTGTACGTTACAAAAAGGATCATATTGATCTACGTGCATAGGCCTATATTTTGAATCGATTGCAATCGTTTTAGGGATAGGTCGTGCGCGAAGATAATTTCCGTTATATCTGTTTAACCACTAAGTTTGACTCGTCCCTCTTTTTTAAAATCCATTTTTTTTCTCAATCTACAGTCTAACATATACCTTTTTATATACTATTGTTTTTCTTATTTTTCAAAATTATACAGTAATTTTTAAAAGTGGTGAATTGGTTTTTTTTTTTTTTCAACCGTCTCGCTACAAAATGGCGCCCGAACTAAAGGTAAGTTCATTACTAATAATTTAATTTTTTTGTTACCTTGTGTGTGGTTGCTCCATATGAGCAAATTTTAATTTTATTGTGAGTTTCAGATTTTACAATCGGCAGAAACCGGTGTGGAACTAGAAAGGATTTTTGTCTCGGATGCTTCGTTGAATATACCTCATACGCGTGTGGACTACAGTACTGCTTACTGAAGTTGTTCCTTGTTTTAATGTGATGTTTGTGCATTATTATTTCAAAGAATAATTTTGTAACCATACCCAATATCTCTCTTTTATTTCTCCCCCAAAGAAATACATATTTAACCCGTGTTTTATTCCATTCCTATAGGTAGCTGTAGTTAGTTTCCCGTAGTGTGTGTTTGATGTGTGGATGTTTAGGCGTC
The DNA here is from genome assembly GCA_947507805.1 of Aporophyla nigra. Lineage (NCBI taxonomy): Eukaryota > Metazoa > Arthropoda > Insecta > Lepidoptera > Noctuidae > Aporophyla > Aporophyla nigra. The sequence goes on along the minus strand of OX382316.1, from coordinate 4,919,696 downwards.
GCGATAATAAGGTAAGTTTTTTGAATGTTGGTTTGCTAGTGTCTATTTTCTTTTTTTAGATTCTGAGCCCAGCTGTTACCTTTGTCGTTTATTTGTCGTCCTATTTCCCTATTGATCTTACTACTTGGTATCTAACGCGTTCCAGCTAGTTTCAGCAGACTTGATATTTATTCCTGATTTTTCCTTTGCGTTATAAACATGGCAGAAGAAGCTTCTATTAGTGAGACACCCCTTCGCCAAAGCCCGATTATTTCTAGACCACCACCGATCCCACCTAGGGCAACTCCAGGTTCTAGTCTTCCATCTCCTATGAAATCTGAAGATTGTCCGCCTTACCCCCAAAAAAGATTCTCACCTATGAAATGGCACGTTAGTTTCTCTGGCGATAGGTCTGTATGGATTCATTTCGCGCTAGTAGCCAGACTCTAAGCACTAATTTAGCTGAAAGTCGGGAACAACACGCGAAGAATCTGACTTCTCTGGCTGAGATTTATGCGAAAGTGGCAGACAATCTCTCTTCTGCTTTCCTACGAAATTCTCGAACTTATAATACAAACCGGACAGCAATTACACTTAACACTGGTGACATTGTATGGAGGCGTAATTTTTCAAGTCTTCAGCTAGTGAATATTTTTCTGGAAAGCTTGCTCCTCGTTTTATTAAATGCCGAGTGATCAGGGTCGTCTCTAGGACTTACATATGTCCTACAAGACTGTGATTCCTCTCATACCGGCAAATATAAAAGATATTCTTAAATGATTAATTACATTTATTTAACCTTCTTAATATCCATTTTTTGTCTGACTGAAGTCATTTTTTTTCTGACTGACGTCGTTTTTTGTCTGACTGCATGTCGTTTTGTCTGACTGCATGTCGTTTTGTCTGACTGCATGTCGTTTTGTCTGACTGCATGTCGTTTTGTCTGACTGCATGTCGTTTTGTCTGACTGCATGTCGTTTTGTCTGACTGCATGTCGTTTTGTCTGACTGCAAGTCGTTATGTCTGACTGCAAGTCGTTATGTCTGACTGCAAGTCGTTATGTCTGACTGCAAGTCGTTATGTCTGACTGCGAGTCGTTATGTCTGACTGCAAGTCGTTTATTTTTCTTTGTTCTTGTATATATTTAGGGGATTTCCAGGATTTAATTAGGTCGTTTATTTTCATTAATTAATTCCTAGATTTTATGTCTTTTGTTATTGTTAGGTTCAGTGGACACATCTGGAGCTCGCACTGATAACGTTTAAGTGAAGGTCGACTTTCAATTTTATTCTGTATCAGCTGCACTGCGATGTTGTTAGTTTTTAATTCCTTTACTGAGTCATATTATTTATAGGTTTATTAAGTTAGGTTATTTAAGTTACTTTATTTAATTCTAGTGCTCCCCTGTAGGGTTGTCTCTACTGTACTGTTGTTATTATACATTTGACAGTCTTATAGGTTTGGCACTCTGATATATGGTGGTCACTCACTTAGGGTTGTCACTTCCTTTAAGGGTTGCCACACACCTTTTTTTTTGCTGGAAAAGGGGTACTGCAGCGTAAATCCGCTGCGGACGAAACTTTTTGGTTTCTAAATCAACCTTTTTTTGAAACACTGGCCTTTATATTTTTTGTTCTACCTCAAATTTCGAACCTGTAAAAATTGAAGGCGAAAATTTTCTCTTGTCAACGGGCAGACTGCAGATTGAATCCGAACGAATCAGATGAATTTTTTATTTTCGGAACCTCCAGGCCTAAATTTCTATTATTGAGCCCTATATTTTAAATAAGTCTACGTTGTATTAAGTGCTATCCGCTCAAAGTGAAAAGTTCTGTGTGCAACTCATCCGTTTAGCTGACGACGACCATACAAGCCGAATTTCGGCTTTTCCCCGACGGGCTTCTGGGAACCGGCTCATTGTGAGGTCTACGACGTGTCCAGTCGACGTCGTCGTAACATAGTTGCGGACATTCGACTCCCGTCGCAGAGTTTTGGTGACCTCGCTGACACCGATCCATTGGCGTCGCTAGACATCGGCACCAACGGCAACCTTCCAGAGCATCACATCCAGCTAGTTTAAGGGACCTCTTTACATTACCTATTTTCTCATTTTACTGTAGTAGATTATCTAATAATTATTTTCTACTCTGTTATCTAACTTCGCATACTAATAATTATAACGTGTATTTTACGGTTTAACTTAGTGTACGTTACAAAAAGGATCATATTGATCTACGTGCATAGGCCTATATTTTGAATCGATTGCAATCGTTTTAGGGATAGGTCGTGCGCGAAGATAATTTCCGTTATATCTGTTTAACCACTAAGTTTGACTCGTCCCTCTTTTTTAAAATCCATTTTTTTTCTCAATCTACAGTCTAACATATACCTTTTTATATACTATTGTTTTTCTTATTTTTCAAAATTATACAGTAATTTTTAAAAGTGGTGAATTGGTTTTTTTTTTTTTCAACCGTCTCGCTACACTATGTAGGTTTATGTGAGACTAGCTTTTGCCCGCGACTTCGTCCGCGTAAAATTTCTTGTTTCCCCGACCTTTCCCGTCGCGTCGAATCGCCTACTCGTGCGATTTTCCCTGTTTTTGCAACATTGTTCATTAATGCTCCGCTCCTCTTGGATGTAGCGTAATGTTATATAGCCTATAGCCTTCCTCGATAAATAGGCTACCCAACACAAAAAGATTTTATCAATTCGGACCAGTAGTTCCTGAGTTTAGCGCGTTCAATCAAACAAACATACAAACAAACTCTTCAGCTTTATAATATTAGTATTGATTATCAACTAGCTTCAGCCTGCTACTTCGTCCGCGTGTGTCCAATCTGTGTGTCAAATTTCATCCAAATCCATTCAGTTGTTATTGCGTGATTGAATAACAAACAACCAAACTTACAACCGTCTACCTCGTAGGATTTAAACTATGGCCAGACAAAAGCAGCCTCTACACCTCAATAATCTATGAGAATTTACAACCATTATCCGTTGTCAATGTAAAAAGGCTTTCTATGAGACTCATATCAGTTACTACCGCTCACAGAATTAACAAGTAGGATTAACATTATGCATGCAAGATACAGATGCAATTAGATATGGTTATGTATGTATCTTTCTTGAAGCATGAGGAATACTAATTTTGTTTGGTCGACTTTGATAGGCATGTTTATAGATATATCGTGGCCTTTTTATTTTGGTTTGGGAAGTTGGTTTAAGTTCTCTAGCGATAAAACAGGGAAATGTAATTTTACTGTATAATTTTGGGATAACACGGCTGTTTCCTACTAGATTTGGTTTTCGTCGTATGGAAATGAGTCGCCTTGGCTTGTGATATTATAACCAGTTTAAAAATAAAATAAATAACTAACTATAAATCAAATCAAATCAAAAATATTTATTGCTAGAATATGGTATATAAGGTGTTACAGTAATTTAGTTTCAACATATCCTGCCATAACCTGGCGTGCAAATGTCAATTACAATCAGCCATGTCAATTATTTTACCTTACAAATTACAGAATAAATATTCTATTGATTTGTCTTCTAAATAGTCCTTAATGGTATAATTAGGGAATGCAGAACCGGTGCTGTTTTAAAGAACCGGGATTTTTGGGACCTTCTGGCTTAAGAACCGGGATTCCCGGTACTATCGATACTTTTGATACTTTAATAAGTCTTTGTAAGAGAGTTGAAAGTGTTGAAATGGAGAAAGTAAAAAGAAGACGAAATGACAGGGCAAAGTAAAAACATTTTAATCAAATCAAATAAAACGTTTTATTTCTTGTTTTATAGACACTAAATCAGTCTTATTTAGTATAATTTTACTGGTAATTACGCATATTATGCCAGCAACATTTTTTAACATTAAATGATTTTTATACCTTATCCTACATAATATATAACAGAAACATTTATTAAACATCTTTACTTTACCAAACAAATTAACATGACTCTTGTTGTAATTCTGCATAACCAAATTATAATTTAAAACTTACGTAACATCTACAAAAAAAGGAACTATGGAGTTTTAGCGTAGCATTAATCAGTCTCAATTCTTATTGATTAGATAATCTTAACAAACATTTTTTTTTTAATTTTAACCTTATATAATAATTTAACAATAGTTTGGAACAACTTCAATTGACAAATTCTTTAAATCAACTTGACTCTAATTATACATTTAAGAAAAAATAAAATAAAAATATAACTTTAAACTTAAATATTTTTGCAAAACTTAAACATAGATATTCATCCTTACAATACTATAAATAAAAATACCCAACCTTTAAAATTATAAAAATTTGGAACACTTGCTCAGACCAATATTACATTGGTCTGATTCTTATAGTTACAATGGGGGCACTCAATAACCTAGGTTAGGTACCTGTTTATTTATTTTTTTGAGTATATCTCTCCTGCCTATATAATGATCTTAAAAATATAAGAGCGTCCAAACTCTTATCACTTAAACGTGATCTTATTTTATTACAAAGGTACCCAGCTGAAGAAAAAACTCTTTCCGGCTCTACACTTGTCGGTGGAATTGATAAAAGAAAGTCGAAAGCCTGCGACAAATAACGTCCACGATCCCCTCCGTTCTCAAAAAGAGCCATTTCGATCCTCACATTCGTATCAAGATCTTCACTGCGAGTCATTCTTGTTCTTTTACAAGCAGTAGTTTTTTTAAGCTCTGCATTAAGCTCCTCTTTTTAGGGTTCCGTTGCCAAATGGCAAAAAACGGAACCCTTATAGATTCGCCATGTCTGTCTGTCTGTCTGTCTGTCTGTCTGTCCGAGTATGTCACAGCCACTTTTCTCCGAAACTATAAGAGCTGTGCTATTGAAACTTGGTAAGTGGATGTATTCAGTGAACCGCATTAAGATTTTCACACAAAAATAGAAAAAAAGCAATAATATTTGGGGTTCCCCATACATAGAATTGAAACTCAAAAAAATTTTTTTCATCAAACCCATACGTGTGGGGTATCTATGGATAGGTCTTCAAAAATGATATTGAGGTTTCTAATATCATTTTTTTTTAAAACAATAATATTTGGGGTTCCCCATACATAGAACTGAAACACAAAAAAAAATTTAATCAAACCCTTACGTGTGGGATATCTATGGATAGGTCTTTAAAAATGAAATTGAGGTTTCTAATATCATTTTTTTCTAAACTGAATAGTTTGCGCGAGAGACACTTCCAAAGTGGTAAAATGTGTGTCCCCCCCCCCGTAACTTCTAAAATAAGGGAATGATAAAACTAAAAAAAATATATGATGTACATTACCATGAAAACTACCAACGAAAATTGGTTTGAACGAGATCTAGTAAGTAGTTTTTTTTTAATACGTCATAAATCGTAAACCACAATTTACCTTTCATTCAGTCAACTCAAATATAAAAATTTAAAAAAAAACATTTAATTTCATCAACGATGATGATGAATGATGATGATGATGACCTGCAGGTTTGTACGGAACCCTCGGTGCGCGAGTCCGACTCGCACTTGGCCGGTTTTTTTGATTGAAGTTCTCTTTCTATGTCTTCATCTGTATCTGATGGCAATTGAGCTGTTTCCAAAAAAGAATCTCCTCAAGTACGCCTTAGCAGTTCCACTATCTTGCTGCATATTTCGTAACTACTTGGCCGAGTAAACACTGACATCTTGTATTACTAGGTAGCAACGGTGGTAGCTAGGTAGTATAGTAACAGTGCAGCGGTCGGATTTTAGGCAATAAAATTAGAAAAATTCTAAACGCGAATTATCTTTTACCGAAAGTACCGAAAGAACCGGGATTTCGTTTTGGAAAGTCCGGTTCCTAAAACAACGCAAATTTCCGGGATTTCCCGGTACTTTCGGTTCCGGGATTTCCCGGGACTATTCACTAGGTATAATATCTTTTGTACAGCAATAGTTTGAATAGTATTTTTTTAAACATTGTCGGGGGTAAGTCTTGAAAACTATTTGGTAAATGATTGTAAATAATAATCGACATGCAGTATACATTTTTTTTTAATAATTTTAGTTTTATTGGTGGCAGCTGAAGTCTATCTTTATGCCGTGTGCGGCTATTTGGCCTGACTGTACTTTCTTCAAATAAATTATAATTTCTCTTAACAAAAATATAAGTTTCAAAAATATACAAACACGGCAAAGGTATGATTTTAACAAATAAAAAAACAAAAGACACTTAGGGGTCGAAGTACTCGTCCGCATCACTGTCATCTGGAAACGTGCCCAGAAGACTGGCAGCATTGCCACGTTGTATGGTTTTACAGGAACTCCTAGTACAAGAGCCAGGGCTACAATGATGTCTATAACCTGAAGTGAACAATAAATAAATAACTTAACTTAAATAACTTAAATGCTAATTCTTTGGCCAAAGAATGAGTCAGCCTTCTGGTCACGTGAAGTGGTGATCAGACGATGAGAGATTTCCTTAAAAAGGAGACGCGCACTCGGGCCCGTGGCACATGGCCTGAGCGTTTCAACCCCAAACGGCTCAAAACTGTAGTTACCTATAAGGTTACAGTATTTGCGCCGCTTGAGGGTCTCAGCAGCCACAGCAGCGGCGCCAGCACAGCCCGCCGTGCTAAGAACATGAGATGGCGCAAGGGTATCAACACAGGTTGCGTCCCACACCAGAGGCCTACCCACCTTCCAAAGCAACGACGTCATGGCGTCTGGTCTCTTCCCATCGTCACGTACCAAGCCGTTTGGTTCTAATACCGCTGGTACGCCGCCCGGCGGTGACAAGAGCTCGACGAATAATACCGTTTAAATAGACAAATCTTTAAATGGCAAGAAAAACGTTTGTGTACGACGGGCCTAAAAACCACATTTTGTATCAAAGATGGTTCAGAAGTTGCTGCGGCTTTCAACTCCACGTAACTGTGAATTTACACTAGTTTAGTAAACACTGCCCAACTGTAATAATTAGCCTGAATATTCCCACAAATCGAGCATAGTATAAACGGAAGATTTAGACGAGGAGATGGCCGATGGAATAATGCAGTGGCCGAAAGGTGGCAAAGATTAGGCCAAAGAAACCAAGCTCGACGAAAAGCACGTTGGGTTGACGATAATAGTCAAAGTCGCGGAAACGCATGAATGATAGACGCACGGAACCGAGAAGTGTGGTGGAAAAACCGGGAGGCCTACAACCAGCAGTGGATGATTCCGGACTAAGATGATGATGATGATGAAGTAATGGCTGTGACGTTACAAATTTGTTTCGTTAATTCCAAAGATCATTCAAATTTCAAATCAAAATATATTATCTATACTTCTATACTAATATTATAAAGCTGATGAGTTTGTTTGTTTGTTTGATTGAACGCGCTAATCTCAGGAACTACTGGTCCGAATTGAAAAATTATTTTTGTGTTGGGTAGCCTATTTATTGAGGAAGGCTATAGGCTATATAACATTACGCTACATCTAAGAGGAGCGGAGCAGTAATGAAAAATGTTGCAAAAACAGGGAAAATCGCACGGGTAGGCGATTCGACGTGACGGGAAAGGTCAGGGAAACAAGAAATTTTACGCGGACGAAGTCGCGGGCAGAAGATAGTTTCACATAAACCTACATGGGTACTTATGAAACTTCAGAAGATAGGTACACGGTTCCAATTGGTTGATTCCTATGGAGGAGAGCCGGTTTTCAAATTACAGTTTAAATAGGTATGGGAGGACAGAACAGGTCTGTCAACAAGTAGCAGTCACTTAATAAAATAGAAAATAGTCTACAAGGCCTAAAACGTCTGAAATTAGAAACTTGTCTACTGTGAGAGTGTATTTTGTGAATGTGAGAGCGTTGTAAACCTACAAGGTTTACAACGCTCTCACATTCACAAAATATATGTAAAAGAATCTATATAGATAAAATACTACTCTAAATCCAAAAAAGTCTCCCAATGGTTTCAATATTCCCACTTTTGATTAAACGACCTTAAAACACTGCTAAAGGCTAAATCTATGAGATTAAAACTCATTCCCCCGAAATTATGTCCTAAAAATAGTTTCATCCCAAAATTATGTACCCAAAACCGGTTTTCAGGATGAAATACAGCATATTAAGTTTACACAAGGCGGGTAATGACTCCGGAGCTGAATTTTATCGTCGCTTTGACGTGTACCTACGTACCCAATTTTGCTAATAGCCCCTTTTGGAAGTTTTTGCTAAGTCATATCCAGGCATTCTACATGTTTGACCTGGTTCTGGAGGCTTTTGTTCTTTGTTTTGAAAGGATGAGCAAGAAAATGTTGTTTTGGATTTCAAGCCAAGAACATTACGGAGACTTTAAAGTTTCTAGAACGGTTGTCATGACAACCTTCAAGTGTTTATCTTCGTCAGAGTTATATCGCAGGAAAAGGCGATACTGTTTAAATTTTCTTTACATAGTATAAAACAAACTTGCTTCCCGCGTATGTACGCTTAGATCTCTTAAACTACGCAACGGATTCTAATGTGGTTTTTATCAATAGGCAAATTGATTCAATAGGAAGGCGAAGCCGCTGGCAAAAGCTAGTAAATAATAAATCCTCTTGTTAGATAATAATAATAAATTGTTTATTAATAAAAAGGGACACATTTACATTAAATACGTTAAATAATTAAAATAGAGCAGATTTGCTAATTTGCCTGAACTAGGTAGAACCTGTGTTTCAGGCTACAAATGCACAAATTCTTAATGTAATAAATTACCAATGAATAGTAATAACTAAAATTAAAACTTAACAAAAGTAAAACAGCGTGTTAGCGGTTTTATTTGCAGACAATTAGTAAATCTTCTGTCTGTGCATAATCTATGGTTAGTAAATATTGAAGTATAATTTTTTTACAGCTATAGTAGTTTAATTTTTTGACTGGCCTGTTAGTCTAGTGGTTAGTGACCCTTACTGCAAAGACTGAGGTCATGAGTTCGATTCCCGTCCGGGACAAATCTTTGTGTGATGAGCACAATCATTTGTTCTGTGTCTGGGTGAAATATATAAGTATGTTTATCAGTCGTCTGATTACCATAGTACAGGCTCTACCTAGTTTGGGATCAGATAACGATGTGTTGGTTGTCCTAAGATATTTATATTTTTATTTATTTATAGATACTTAGTTGTCTATTTAATCTATTGTACAGAAATGGGCCTAAAAATGTATAGAATCTTTCTACAAAGACAGATCATTGCTATAACAACCGATATTTTCTACTTTGGAATAAAAGAAAACTTATAGATATTGAAAGCTTTTATATCAATGCTGACAATGAGATTCCTTGATTTTAAATGGACAGCTTTGAGGAACGTCTAAATTTCATTTGCAACCAGCTGTGTGCCTGATGATATCCCATTGGCAGAAATGACGAAATTTCAACCCCTAATAAATGTCAGTAAGTGTGTTCAGTGGAGATCGGAAATTATCCGACGGGAACGCACTACCTGGACAAAAGTCCTTTGTGTTCATCTAGGTCATAAAGTATCTGTGTGTCAAATTTCGTCCAAATCAGTTCAGCCATTTTGTGTGATTGACGAACAAGCATCAAAACAATAAAAATCTTACTAATATTATAAATATGAAAGTTATCTTTCATTTTTATAATATTAGTAAGATTTTTAAACAAAAATTCATGCTTCTAGCTCGAGCGGGTCAGAATGTGCGTTGTCTCCTAGTGATGGTGTATTAATCCCTTTTAAATTTTTAGTACGTCGAAATTTCACCCTTCGCCATTCATCATCATCACCATCATTACAGCCGAAAAACGTACACTGCTGGAGTCATAGACCCTCAATTTTGGGGGTTTTTCCATAATTCCCATGCTTGGTAGGCGGTTTGGCGATCGTAGTATGGTTGTAAAATGCATAAAGAATGCTGCTGCTCATTCTCTAATACTTCACTTAGTTGCCTCTTGCAACACCCACGGGAAGAAATGGGGTGGTGTTCTATACGTCTGGTACCACACAAGCCAAGCGTGTAATATTTAGCAACGTTGCTGATGTCATTGTTATCCTTAGAAATTATTTGGATAAGTTTATACCGAACTAACTCTACAGATTCCAGACCAACCATTTAAATACTGCTTAAAACAGGATGTCAACCTAAAGTTTTGCTACATTAGTCTACTTAGCTTCGTAATGCACATCTCGCTTAGCAACTGATTTAGCTGAGCACTTCCTATATACGTACGTTTCATGAAAATTAAGATGCAACTTGGTATATGATAAGTGTTTTGGTACACATATTAGAGTTCTCATCAAGCAGATGTTTGAAGTAGTTAGTCGACTGGCTTGTCGTTGAAGGGCGTAAATTGAAGAAGTCTTTGGGTTCGTTTCCTGACTGTGGAATTTTTTTATCAATCATTATAAGTCATCATCATCTGCCGAGCCTTTCCCAACTATATTTTATTGTATAGTATTTTATCTGGAGTGACTGCCTATCTGATCTCCACAACAATTTACTGGTAATACGATACCCCTTGGTACTGCCCCGTTGGTCTCGTGGTCGCAAGCGCGGCTGCTCAGCTTGGGGTCCTGGGTTCGATTCCAAGTCGGGCAAAGTGTTATTCGGGTTTTCCATTAGGAATTTCTTAGTAACAGCCCGGAGTTTGGAAGTCGGCGGTGTGATACCCCCGTGCCTCGGAAAGCACGTTAAGCCCCATCGGGTTATGAGAGTGAGGGAAGAGTGAGTGTTCTTGTGTCTGCGCACACACTTGAGCACTATAATATCTCCCGCGCCGATGGCTAGTCTCCGTTGAGATTGGCCGCCGTGGCCGAAATACGGTCAGGAGGACTATATATATAGACTCCTTGGTAAGACTGGTTGTTAGACTTTCGGGCTTCTGACGACCAACTGTCAAAGATCTACGAAAGACAGCCGAGACACGGAGGGGTCTTGGTATGTTAAGATGGTCACCCATCTACGAAACCACAACCTTAACCTGATCGATCGACCCGTGCGGCTGTTATTACTTAGTCACAAACCCCTTTAGCAATCAATCATAATTAGTATCAGCCAATAATGCTGGGACATGGACCTCCTCCCTGTGAGAGAGAATACGCTGTGATCCTCCACACGTCCAGTGCTGGTTGGTAGACGTCACGTTATCGAATTTTTTGGTTCTAGTACATGCCAGTTTCCTCACGATGTTTTCCTTCAGTTTTGAGAGCAGTGGTCATAAAATTAATTAAATACACTAAATTTCATTAGATAAATCTAAACTAATATTATAAAGATGAAAATTTGATTTTTTGTATGTACGTTTGTAATGGATAAACGCGAAAACCATTGAACCGAATTTAAAAATTCTTTCACCTAAAGAACGCTACATTATCACCAAGTAACATAGGCTATATTTTATCCCGAAAATACACAGTTTCTGTGAGTCACGCGGACGAAGTCGCGGCCGAAGTGCTAGTATACAATAAAAAGGTCAGTTAAATAATCTGTACCACAACCTTAAAAATGACCACACATGGCTGATCGGCGCTATAAATTTGACAGGATTTGTACGATTCTTAAAACAGTTTTAACAAAACTACGAGGATTCAGGTAACTAGGTCGCAAAACACGCCGAAATAGCTCTCAATAATGTCCCAAAGAATCTCCTTAAAGACCTTCCTAACGATACTTCGGCAAGTAAAATAAAACCTTCGGAGCAGCATATTAAGGTAACTCTTAGAGTATAAATTATCGGGAAGCGATGTACAGCCGTGTGTAATGGGCGAGTCGTGGATTATTTATCGCCAGCGCGTGGGGATTGGCGATGTGGGGACATGGTGGGAGCGGGGAGCGGGTTTGGTGTTAAAAGAGCTATGTTGTATGGTGTCATTTGGGTTTTCAACGGAAATAAGTGAATGTGTATGTCATACATGTCAATGCCCTAATAATAGCAAGAACAAAACAGATACCTTGGTTTCTGCTCTGTTACTGGTACTGTTAGCCTGCCCACTGAGCAAAGGAGTATCTCTATGACTTCCAGCCTTCGCGATTCAGGGCTAAAGAGGACCGTGGGTCGTGAGCGACGTCAGGTGTGGTGTTGTGAATATGATATGTCGATTTGGCTTTGGCGCCTAGATTACTGCGCTCCATTCAGTTTATCCTGGATAAAGTCTACGTTCAGCAGTAAAGTTTCTCGTAAAAGTGAAATGAAACTGGAGGATGACAATGATGGAAGATAGTGCCCAGATGTTCTAATGGTTCGTTTCTTCAAGAAAAAATCTATTGAACCCTTAATCCTCTCGCTCGCTCAAGCAATAAGGTAGAACCCTAAGCAGCTTTAACAGCGTTAAGCTAAAGAGCGGCAGTAATGACGATATTGATGTACTTACATTAATTATGTATACAATGCACGTGAACAGATGTGGTAGATGAAAATTATACATTAGCTGACGACGGATCAAAGGCACTTGCTAACTCCTATATCAAGAAGACACAGAAGTACCTTTTTTTTGTGGTTGGGCAATCATCATATGACGTCTCCCGCTCTGGTTGGAGCGGGAGGGTGTGTCAGACTTTTACTGACTAAAACCCACCCGTGTTCCTTCAGTTGCCTATGCCAAGGCCACGGTAACTGTTTCGAACAAATCTCACAGAAGTACCTTGTGGTGGCATCTACAACGACACATGCGAACTACGCATAAAACTGACAACACGCAAAATCCTACATCGCGCAAGCAAAGTTATCCGCGCGATTGGTAGGTATACCTATATGCAACTTTCCGACATCATTCAACAGACAGTAGTCAACAACACAGTACAGATAGTATAGATAGTTACATGGCCGTCTTGTTGTAGAATTCTTCATTTTCTATGAAGGATGAAGAACATCCCAACCTGGTCCTCATACCTTTATAGCGTGATGCCTCTAACTGACTTCGGCGCCCATAATTCGGTCACGCAGTAAGTTGTAGTAACCAAGATTGAATGTGTGTCAGCGCAGGAGCTTTCCATACCGTCTGAGGGAATCGCAAAATCGTAAATTTGCGTGAATCACTCGTTTTCACGCCCACATACACAGCGTGTTTATACCAGGGCTTTGAATAACGTTAAAAATTTGGTATCGTATTTCATCTCTTTCTTTCGTCTACATTAATGAAGTTGCAATTGCATCGTTTGATTGGCGATGTTGCCGTAGAGCGCCGCCGCCCATGGCGTGCTGCTTAGGTTGCGCGGGTTGAAAACAACGCATTAAGTAACGATAAAAGTATCGATACTAGTAACGGTAAAGGTAACATTATTTTATGGATTCGATACTAAAGTTATCTACCCGTGTTATCGTTAAAAAATTAACTTTATGAAAATAACGTTACTTAACGATACTTATAGTGTGAATTTGGTAACGTTACCAAGCCCTGGTTTATACACGTGGTTACCACATGTAAAGCGCGCGTCCCTTCGTGAGAGAAAAATACTGTATCAACACGAAGATGATTTTTTTAAGATAAAAATGTTGGTACCTGGCAAAAACACAGTGAACTCTTCATACGGGCTTAAAAGATTAAAAGCCCACCGTTGCATACAGCCTACCATAAACCGTCCGATACAACAAAAAGACGCCGACAGCCCAACCCACAGAGCAACAGTTAATCCATAACACAGTACAAATCCACCGCATTCTATCACAAACAAAATATACATCCACCCTTTAGTCCGAACCCGTGTTTTAACTTTTAAGGACAGGCGCACACAATACGACAAAAGATGAAATGTGTATGAATGATATAAAGAGTTATATAGTGTATCTCATCTTCATTTCAGCCGAAAGACGTCCACAGCTAGACATAAGCCTCCCCAAATTTGGGAGGGTTTGCTATAATCGCCGCAGTAGGCGGGTTGGCGATCGCAGTATGGTGGTAAAATGCATACAGAATGCTACTGTCCATTCTATAGTAAGTCTCTTAGTTGCCTTTTACGACACCCACGGGAAGAAATGGAATAGTATTATTCTTTAGGTCCGGCACCACACGCATGTATCAGCTACGCATTAAGGCGCGGAGTGACTACGATTTTAAATGCTACAACTACATGCTACAGCTCCAACAAATAAGGTTGAAAATTGAATAAATATTTGGATTGACGATGTGACTAAGCTGCGAATTGGCATTTATTTTACGGGTTTTATTTAGATTATTCGGACTACACACATTAAATTAAATAATTGTCTGGTTAAAGTTTTAAAGTAATGTTTATTCTATTGAACTCTTTAAAAAAAAATGTTGTTATCGCTGAAAATACAGAGATGTTCGACGTCAAAGTTTTTTTTGTGAAACAATTTTTATTGGGAATATCAAACAATTTTTCACTATTCTATTCGGTTAGAATTTTTCTTTAAACCCTTCTCTGTCCACTGTATTTTTTGTGTCGTATATTTTCATTGCGTTACGTCATACTCGATTGTCAAAGACACCAGTGTTTTGTGAATATTGAGGTAATAGCGCGCCTTAACTCACTATTTGTACTTATTATTTGAGGGGCGTGTGGCTCAGAAATAACAGCCTCATGGTTCAATCGATCAGGTTGAATTACGCTTGCCACGGTCATCTTTACATATCAAGAACCCTTCGTGCCTCGGAATATACGTCAAGCCGTTGATTTTTGTTGGCCTCCTGTGGATCCTTGTCTGTTGTTACCGGTCGTCAGAACCCGGAAAGTCTGACAACCAGTCTTACCAAAGGGTGTGGTATTACCCAGTCACTGGGTTGTGGTTGTGGTGTGTAAATTACCGGTAGTCGAGTGGATCCGGTTGGACTGAAAGCCGACTTCAATATCGTTGAGAAAAGGCTAGCCTTTTGCTTGCAGCTCCAAGGAACAGTAGACTTGAGTATTTGATATAAATTTCAGCTTGATACCTCCACGCTTTACTGAGAAAAAGGGTCTTGACAGACGGACGGACGGACGGACGGACAACAAAGTGATCCTATAAGGGTTGGCAGATGATGAAGATGATTTGGTATAGATACCGAATTTTAAGGATTTCTGTTGAACCTTAAAGATGGTTATCAAATGTGTCGCTAGAAAATAAAGAATAGTCGTTCTTAAGGACAATTTTTAAGCAAATTACCTACCAATTAACAGTCTTTAAATAATAATATGTACAAGTATATAAAAAGAAAAGAATCATAGAACATCAAAAAATTCGTCCGCAACGTTGTCAACGGGAAACTGTCGAAATAGATTGGCAGTATTGCCACGTTGCAAGGCAATGTAGATAGGTATATGGATTCTTTGGCCAGAAAATAGGCCAGTCCTCTGTTAACCGTGAAACTGCCGCTACCATCTTAAATCACAACTGTAATTGCATGACGGTTGTATGAAATAGCTCAAACCCGGCAAACTGATGTACATTTGCTTAACAATTCGACTTTTCCTATAGCACTCAATTCGCAGCCTAGTACTTTGTAGGACACTAAGCCTCTCAGACGTCATTAAAATAAAACGCATAATTGTGTCTCGTTTAGTGTCTTTCAATGGGTGTTAATATAATTCAGTCGCAGAACGAAAAAAGCACGACTAAATCCCTGCGACTATAAGTCGCACATATGCGCCTTTCACAAAGTTTCAGTACTAAAGTATCTATTGTGCGAACAGGCTTACAGGCGGGACACAGCAAAGGATTTGCTGCCACAATAACATGAAACCGTTGAACATTCTAACGTAATACCCGACACATTCGCGCAGAACTCAGATCTAGAGATGCTGGACTGTTTTATAGTCCAATAGGAATGCTGTAGATTTTAGTAGAGTATGCTCAAACTTGATTAAGTTAAAGTTTAAAGTGGCAAACCAACGAAAAAAGAAAACCAGATACACCGAATTCCGAAAATACCGATATGTGGTGTTTTTTTTTTTTAATCATTGTTTTTTTTTTGTAAAATCATCCTTTATGTTTTACTTTAGGTGTGGTACATTAGACGGAGTAGGCTGTAATCTTTTATGTTTTACTTTTTATGTGTGGTACCTTACCTTAGGACAGGGAGTGTAATCTAGCGGGACCTGTGCGAGTTGGTAAAAGACACATGTATTAGAATTTTTGGTCCTAGGAGATGCCGGTTTCCTCACGGTGTTTCCCTTCATCGTTTTGAGAGCAATGGTGAAAATTAGTTACACAAAGTACAGCGCAACAACTCCGTTTATGGAGGCAGATACTACTAGTCGACCACTGTTCTCTCTTCTCTCTCTAATGACAATCATGATATATAAGTTCAACTTAAATTATTTTCATGTGTTATTGACATAGTCTAATTATTAGTTATTTGTTTTTTGAGTTGTATTGCACATGATCGTATTATTCTTGTCTGAGCAACTGGCAGTAAGTTTGTCATGCTCCCTTAGATGTCACTGCTTACGGTAGCGTCGGGGGACGGCTTGCCACCTTCCCTCAAATAAATCTTAACACAAAAATATCAGCCATGTCTCTTCCACCAGCCTCACATCCGCGTACAGTTTACATACAGTAAAACGATACAAATAACACAATGAGATTCATAAGAAAAACACACAATGTCCCAAAACAGGGTACTTACTCGTACATAAAAGAAATATCTACCTACTCGCCACAAAATAATGTACTCGGAATGGTCTCAGTAAGTTATTACCTAAAATAATGATCAATTTGTCTGATATAGGCTTTTTACCAGAAATATGTCCTATTACGAGTAGAAAAAATGTTTTTTCTGATAAATTATGTTTGTGTAATCATGTTGTATGGAAGTTCTTTCATGATAAACGGTTACGCTTATGTGTGGAAGTGAATGTTGGGTGTTGCAAAAGAAGCACGAAAGTAGAATAAATGCTGTGGAAATGCGTTCTATGAATGATAGGCTGAGGAATGACATGATAAGGCAGCGGTGCAGTTTAAAAGAAGATGTAGAGACAAAAAATCAAAAGAATATGCTTATGAAGGGCAGCTAAATAAAGGTAGATGTGAGTAGAAATGCCGGACGCCCTAGGAGGGCATTTAGTGACCTTATTGGTGATGTTCTTCAGAAAAATCAGGTGCGTAGTACTCGCAACCGGCGTGTGAGCAGATGTATGAACGTAAACGAGACAAAAGGAGTATATAAGGATAGTAACAGGTGGCTTTCTGTAGTTTCTGCCCATCTCCACGGGAAGGAGGTGTGTTGTATATATATATGTGTGTATGCTGTATGTATGGTTCAAGGACTTACCAGTCCAAAGGTTGAGGTTATGAACTTGCCCAATTATGTGGTAAAGACATTAATTAGGGCTTGTGGTAAAATGATAACAACCGCACGGGTTGACCGAAGGTAAAGCAACGCTTGCCGTGGTCAGTTCGCGGATAATTTACCATCCCTTATATACCGAGACCCCATCGTGCTTCGAAAAGCAAGTTAAGCCGCTGGTCTCTGCTCTCTTTCGTGATTATTGACAGTTGATGCTAGTCGTCAGAAGTTCGAAAGTATTTTTTTTTTTTTGCATGGGATATCATCAAATGACTTCTCCCGCTCAGGGCGGAGCAGGAGGGCGTGTCAGACTTTTACTGACTAAAATCCACCCGTGTTCCTTCAGTTAACCATATGTCAGGGCTACGGTATCTCGTTTGAACAATCTCGCGACCCTGGCAGGCATCGGTCCTAGCGGACCCCTTCAGTATTGCTGACATCTCTTTGACGCGCGCGTGGAACACTACGCGCCGTCGCACAGAGGGGTATTTGACCTAAAAAGTCGATCAAAATTATATGGTGATAATTTTCAATTGGGTATCAAATAAAAAGTAGTTTAGGGTAATAATTTTGTATTTAGAACACCATACACATGTACAATTTTACATAAAAAAAAATAATTAAATAAAATCTCTCTAATCAGAATCGGCTTCACTTGATTCACTGTCCTCCTTATCGTCATACTCTGCAGATGACACAAATGAAGTCTCTGGGAGCAACAATTCTAACGTCTCAACGGAAAATGGCTTACTTTTTTTCCGTTGCCTTTGCCTAGTACTGCTCAAAAAAGGATCGGAAGTTAACAAAAGTCTGTTTAACACGTCTCTGTTACAGTCTTCACGCGAAAACTTTCTTGAAAAATTTTGCCTATACATGCGGAAGTGTTTATTTCTGGCCTCAGCCGCCTCTTCCGACAACTGGCCAATAGGCAGAATAGCATGTTCAATTACCGTAGCCCCATGTCTTAAAACTTTGTGCATTGTAGGCGACATGGGGTGCCACTCGTACAACTCTACATAAAGGTT
The DNA here is from genome assembly GCA_947507805.1 of Aporophyla nigra. NCBI lineage: Eukaryota > Metazoa > Arthropoda > Insecta > Lepidoptera > Noctuidae > Aporophyla > Aporophyla nigra. Next base: position 4,901,503 of record OX382316.1, on the reverse strand, counting down.
TGCAGTTTCTTCAGCAAAGATTTCAAATTTCTCTGTATCGATTTTCAATCCACATGAGAGGGCCTCTAATATAACACCGCATTTTTTTATTAAATTAATGTCCACACCTGTGATGCGGGAAGAAGTTTCAGGATTTGAGAAAAATCTCCTTGATGTGTTCCCGTCATTAGTATTCCCAAACCCTGCCTTCGGAATGTCCACTAGCAGCCCCATTTCTTCTTTAAAAGACTCCTGAATTTTCTTCTTTCTGTCTGCCACTATATTTTTATGTTCTTGACTCCTTGCCTGCCATTTTTTTATAGGTATTTTGTATGCCAGATGAAGGAGTGATTCAAAAAATCGAATTTTAGCATGTAGTGTTGATAGCCCAAATTTAAGAGTATCTGGTTTTTCTACGTTTCTTTTATTCAGGTTGTTGAAGTCCTTTGATGTTTGGCCACATATATAGCACCTCATGGTAGATGACGTGTTTGTCGCAGCATTGCAAACCTTTGCATCAATCATGGTAAAGGCTAATCTGTGCTTTATTTTTATTATGCCACCATTTGTTCTCGGTATATCACTTGGTTTCAGATTTTTTATTTGATTCTCGATGTAGGAGATTTCTTCATTCGTGATGTCTTTTGTTTCGTGAACAAAACGTATTCGTATAGGTCGGCAGTATCTTGCGGAAGAAGGTACTGGATTTTGCCAAATAATCTTATTCTGGTCATTGCAAATCAGTCGTATGGGCACAAACGAACTCTGAAAGATGAATGCGTCACTGTCTGTACTGTTCCCAAATTTTTGTTTATATTGTTGTTGTTGCGAACCATCACAACCCCATTTTGATATTAGCTCTAAATTGGTTCTGTCTTCTTCATTTATAGTATCGAGTACTTCATTTAAATACATACATAACCGAACAGATGTATGATCTAAAAGATCCTGCAAGTTTATTTCAGCACATGTTTCTGTAACTCTCATTGACTCTTCACGCGGATAACAGTCTTTCTTTGCCTTTCTAACAAGTGAGTAACATGGATAAATATTCTTGTTAGCAGCATGAATAACTTCGTATTGTTTTTTTGTCAAATCAGCTTCCACGAAAATAGCTAATGCTTGTGATGGGGAATGCTTTTTGACTACCTCGTTTTGAGCAGAATTATACCGTGTTCTGTACTTTTTGGCTCTTGTCGGTGTTAAAGTCATATCTTTGATAACTTTAGCCGCATCACCATGCCCTGCAGCACGTTGGCTCATTTGAGCTGCGTAGGTTAACTCTTCACAGGGTGTTTGTTCTCTCAAATCCTTTGTTTTGCGCCTCTTTGCTTGATCGCTCAATTCCTTGAATTCTTTTGTTGGTCGGCCGGCCTTTTTTGTTGTCCACGCAGGTAGTGTAATAAAGGCATTGAGCCATTGCTCATTTTTTGATAAGAAGCGTTCTTCCTTGTTACTGGCCGCAGTCCATTTTTGTTTAAATTGATACTTAAATGATTTTAATGCACTTCTCAATGAACCTTGATTGTTTTCAGGGCATTTCGTCATTATTTTAAGCCGATTTTCTAAAAACTCAAACTTCTGGTCCATTGTTCTGCCCGAACATTGTTTTATGACTTCATAGAGCGATTTTCTAGTCATCTCTATCGACGTCATTAGATGTTCTGAAATAGAAAAATAAAACGTATTTTATAAAAGCTGATTTCGACTTTTCGGTAAAAAAAAATATTTAAAAAAATGGCGTGAATAGGCGGGACATTTTTAAAAAAAAATCTTATCAGGAATAACGAAACTACATGTTTCATCCAAAATCATAAGTTAACTAGGCTTAACTCATAAACAAAAACATCTTTGATTACAGAGTTTACTAAAAAATTGTTGCATTTTTTATGGTGTACATTTAAGGTGCAAAATGTCACTTAAATCAAGTGTAATACCAAAATAAACATGCTTTTATAAAGTAACTACATACCTTCTCCCGAAATATCCATAATGGTTGCCACACAATATCACGAAACACAGACTAAATGGAATTTAAAAATCACGTTTTAACAGTAGTGCCGAGAACAAAGACATACGATTCACACAACGACTGGGTTCCGACTGCTGCTACGGTTAGCGGAGGGGCGGCGCGGGACCAAGATGGCCGTTTAGTGACGTAATAGTTATTAGGCTCTCACGATACAATAATTGTAACGCAATATAACAAAATTCGTTTTTTCGACTTTTGATCGCCTTTTTGGGTCAAATACCCCTCTGTGCGTCGACCCGAGCCTGGTCCTTACCGGGCGTCGAGCTACCCATTGCTCGTCGCAGTTCGAAAGTCTGAGAACCAGTCCTACCAAGGGGTACTTATAGAATTTCACAATATAGATGAGAAAAGGCTAGGCAAATTAATCCTGAACATTACTGAATTACGATGAATAAAAATAACACCTATCTGAAAACTGACCTCCCCAAGCGCAGCTTAACCTTTCCGTTCGATGAGAACCTGCGGCTGTTATTATAACTAACCTATTAGTATTTACGTATAAACATTATTCGTAAATAACAATAATGGTTCTGAAAAGTACTATTTCTTTTATAACAAGAAAGATAAATAGCTCCAGTTGCTTTCAGAATAGTAATTGGACATTGAACATATTTTGCTTTTATAAGAAACATATTTTTCTAACGAAAAATATACACAGTAATTTGTAAATAAGGGTTATTATTTTTGTGAAGACACATTTTATGATAAAATAATATAATTTTGGTCGGTTCAACTACAAAATAAGTGTTGCTAGAACAAAAATATTTCTTCTCGTTCAAGCCAAGAGGAAATAATACTAAAACTTTTAAAACTACGACCCGACAGATCTAAAACACACTCACCAACTCCCCAAAACTAACACTACATTCCAAAAACTACTAACGAATTCAAAGTTTCAAACCTAACCCCCCAACTGCAGCAGTGAGTACAAAAGTCACAAAACGGTGTTATGTTTATTGTTCACTGTTCGGGTTACCAGGCGGCACATTAACATCGTCATACACTTCCCGGGGTTTCCGAGGTGGGTAATTACCCGGGGAAGGCAAAAAGTGCAATTAAAATGGTCCCACGTTGGGCGCCACTCGGGTAGCGGGGCGCAATAACGGTAATGCAATTGTAACGCAATATAATTTTCGTAGAATGCCGGCTGTTTCGTGAATAAGTTTTACTTATTTGCAGTTTTGAAGATAATTATGTTATACTGCTTTGTAGTTGGAGGTGTTCGTCGTTTGCAGGGCTCGAGGCTAAGTAATAATAGCCGCACGGTTCGATCTATCAGGTATAGCTACACTTGCCGAAGTTGGTTCGTAGATTAGTGACCATGTATCTATATATCCGCGACTCTTCCATATCTCCGAGACAACGTAACGACGTGGGTTCCGGCTGTCATTTGTAATATCAAGAACACAACGCCGCTGAATGTAACCAGAATTTTCCACTTAATTCTAAAACTAACACAAAATATCAACCGTGCCGCCACTAAAACGCTAAACCATTAAAACCATATAACCACAAATTCCCTGCAACATAAACTATTTACATAAAAATCTTAATGCCGAGAGCAATCCATCTTCTTTAAAAGGCGTTCTCAAAGCAACTTAAAATTTTCAACCCGTAAATGCGAACAGCGGTCGAGGCGGCCCCTAGCGGTGACGGCGCACAACTTTTAGTGTTCACATTAAAACTGATAAACCCTTAATGCAAATTGAAAGCGTGCGGGCGTGAAACATGCCGCGGTAGTCCGACGAGTCTGTTAGCTGTTCTGGAAAAATAGGTGTTTGGTTTTGAGACGGGCGGATAAAGGGTTAAATTGTGAGGGTAGTTTTAATTAAACATCTGCTTGTTTGGTTTTTAGGTTAGCTATTTTTTTGGCTGACAAAGTTAATTAATTGTAAGCTGATTGTATTTCTAAGCCACAAAGAACATGCTACATTCAACATTTTTGTTAGTCATCAACACTCAACTCAAGTTATTTGGGAACGGCTCAGCGTCTTCTTCTATACATCGGTCTTCTAAGAATTGATCTAAAATCCGCGTATAAAATCGCGTCCTGTTATCAAAAACTAAGTACAACCCCATTCTATTTATTTAGTAGAATTTCCCTTCAAATATCGTAAAACCTCATTCAATTGACCAATAATTTGGTCACCGAAAATCTCTAATATCCGCACTCTCATTCATCGTGTGGACCGCACTGGAAGCGGGCGGTTATCCCAACTAAAGGTTATTATGAGCGCAGCATGGCAAGCCTCTATGCGGATATTTCGGATAGATAGGCCACTTAGCGAGATATTGCCGACGAATTTGGTTAATGCACTCGCTCCCGGAACATTTTGCTTGTAATATTTTGCAGGGTGTTTTGTTTTGCGTTTTAAAATAACTTTGTAAAACCTTTTTGTAAATATGCGCTGAATATTTTAATTAAAGCCCAGGAGCTAAGTTTTGGTTTTAAATAAATAGGTAGGTAAAATATGAAAATGTACGCGTTGAATGATTTGACAGTTTGATTGACAACCACTGTTATCTGTTAATGAAAAAACCTTTTAACATGACCATCACAAAAACATCCGCCTACTCTTTAGTGCTTCATCAAGAGATAATAAATTAAACCAAACAACGAAACCACACGAAATTAATCAATCAACTGCATTCGACACGTTTTTAAATATATCATCGTTCGGTGCTTTCGACCGGCAAGGGTTAATTATCTGTTAATCGTGGCAGCAACATCTGACCGCCGAGCGGTGTCGTATCCGAAATTAAAATTTCAATGTTGATATGTTAATTGACGCGGATATTGTTTTTATTAAAGTTGGTCGTTGTGACCCCGCCGCCGTTGAAGGGTTGATTGAGCGGAATTGTATTCGAATAAATTGTTTATGAATTAAAAATTAAGTTTTTTCGTTGCGTGCTGGCAACCGTGAGTTTGCTGACAAATTGAGATGCTGCAGAGAAAAACAAAGTTATGATATTCTAAATTCGAAAGTATCTTTGTCTGTTTATTACCTTTTCGCGCCTAAACTATTAGACGAATTTGTGTAAAATTTGGCAAGGAGATAGATGAAACCCTGAGAAAGGATACAGCCTACTGTTTGTCCCTGTAGCACGTTTCCCTGGGATAATTTCCGACAACCACGAGGGCGACGCCGCGGACAGAAAATAGTATGAAATATCTTTTTAACTCGCTTTTATTCTTTTTAAGGGGCAGATACATGATTTTCGTGACTTTTAAATCTGTTACTACGCTTTCAAATACTGCACATGCCCTTCGACCATATGGTCGAAAAAATATGTTAGTACCGCGCTTGCGCAAAGTGTCAGCGTCTACCCGTGACAGTGGTCAGCGGTACACTGCCACCCGTCGCCCGCGCAGGGCATCTCATGCCGTTTCGTTCAGATTTATAGGGAATATATATTTTTATTGTAAAAAGTCTGAATATTTCAAAAAAAATCACAGATAGAATTATATCAAATCAAATCAAATATTTATTTGCGTAAAAGATGGAATACAATGGTATACCATGTTTTACGAAAATAAATAATATACCTAATACAAAATAAGGCACAAACATGTTTAGTTAGGATATAACATAGCATGCAAAATTTTAAATGAAGAATTAATTGAATCACACACATTTGAATCACCATGAACATTTTTTATCAAAAAATTCTCTTAAACTATAAAAACTGCATTCGAGTAACCATTTATATTGATAATTATATAATCTCTTTGTATAAATAAAAGTCATGAAAATATCTTAAGTAGTTTGAAAGAAATATCGTTTTTATATTTTGAGTAGACCTTACTTCCTTAATTTATTTCAGATAGTATTTAACTAAAATACCAAAATATTCACAGACAGAATTGATGTATATGCGATCTAGTTTCACATATTTTTTGCGTAACTAACGTGCAGTATTTGAAAACGTAATAACAGATTTAAAAGTCACGAAAATCATGTAACTGCGCCTTAAGTATGGCTGCTCTTTGCTCAAAATTGGTAGTTCAAACCATCTTGGTAGTCATAAAGGATGATTTGTAAAAAAGTTAAATCTAATGGTGATATTTGCTTACGAAGTTTTTAAAAATGAGCTAAGTTCACTAAAGTAAGTGCACATACATTATGCATACTATCAATATGATTGATCGCTCCTTTGAATATTAGCATGAATATCGTTTTTTCATTTTTATTTAATAGAAAACGATGAATTTTGATTTTGTACTAGCTTTTGTTAGCGGCTTCGCTCGCGTGGTGGTACAATTTTTTCCCACAGGAACCTACTGCCAGGATAAAGTGAGCCTAATTTCATTCAAATCCGTTTAATCGTTTATGCGTAGTGTAATAACAAAGATCCAAACATCTAAACATCCATATAAAAATTCTTTTTTATAATAGTATACCCTACCCCCTACTACCCTACTACTATTAGCAGGGTTATTTCGTAGGTTTACTTATTTATTTTTGTGTTATACAATGTGCAATGATACTTATTTTTTTATGTTATTTTTGCCATCGACATGCTAAGAAGAAGAAAATCAGACAAGTGGATTTTTTGAGAGACAAAAAAAGACAAAAACTTTTTTCTTGACTTCAAACCGCATTAAAGCCGTTGTGGAGTTCCGACGCGGAATGCGACTTTGTATAGATATTTCGTGCATTTCAACGTTAAATAGCAAGCAATCCGTTTACCCTAAAGAAGCTTTATTTTCCTAGAGACACGATGACTTCATCCCTATAGGTGCCCATGATTTTCCAGCTTTTATCTAAAAAAAACTGTTTCACTTAACTCCAATTCTTATTCCCCAACACTTCAAGTCTTAAAGTGTTGGTATTTACCCGTATTTTATTAATTAGCTCACGAATCAGATGGTACAAGGCGGGCTAAAAGCATTCGTGTGTCTGTTTAATGCTGTGTACGGTGCTAGAATAATTGCTTCGTTTACCTTACTAGTCGTAGATACTGGAGAGTTTATTTGTTTGGTTGAACGCGCTAAACTCTAGAATTACTGAACGGATTTGTTTTTTTATTTTTTTATTTGATAGCCCGATTTTTGAGGAAGGATATAGGCTACTATTACTGACACCACGCTATGACACTCAGGAGCCAAACATGTTATCGTGGCCCCGGCACAGGCAACTGAAGGAACACGGGTGGGTTTTAGTCAGTAAAAATGACACGCCCTCTCGCTCTGCCCAGAGCGGGCGATGTCATTTGATGATTTTCCCACCCAGAAAAAAAGGGGCCCAGCAAAATGTGTATGTAAGGATCGCAGCAGGTGGCGTTCTGCAGTGTCTGCCTACCCCCATGGGAAAAAGGCGTGGGATTATGTTTTTGTTTAAAACAAAAACTAAACAAAAGGTAAATTACAACGTTAATAAAACATCAGAATTAGCTTTTTTTAAGAAAATCGCGGATATACAACATACACACATAGACCACACACAGAATCTCTTTTCTTTTTTAAGTCAGCCAACAAAATATAAACAGAAAGGAGGTTTTCTTATAATTTCCTTACATTAATAACAGGGAGATCATAAATATCATTCAGCATGACTGGGGACAGAGCACCCTGTATACTCTTAGAACAAAATGGCGTTGTAGCCGGGGTGTTCAACAATTATTATTATTGTTGTAGTCTGCAGGTGTTTCTGTAAGACAGTCTAATTTAGAGGCGCGCGGCGATTTCATTTGATCAAAACCTTATTATTCTACTTTTGTTAATCTCGACAAGTTTTTGACATTTGATTATAGATGAGACAGCGACTGGATTTTAACGTTTTTAATTGCGAGAATTGGCCTTCTGTAACGAATGTCAAAAAAAAAAACATTGGTAATTCAACAATGTGTCGCGATTTCTAAATATTGATAACATTTGTAGTGACTTTAAATTCTTAAATTTAAAATTGAAAGTGTGTGATTAGTCTCAAATATTTTTGTATCCGTGTTGTCATGAAACGTACCAGTTCTTAAATTATTTTGATATTTGGAGCATTGACAAAGTTCCAAATTGCTTCTTTTCGACCTTCAAAATCAAAAGGTTATCTTGAAGAAAACTGTATTGTTATTATGTTTGAGTACCTAATTAAATAATTTATCATAAAAATATTGCTAAAAATCTGGAATAGGTTTCTACGTTTTCAAGAACGTTAAATAGGTACAAATAATATTATACTGGAAAATTAGTGTTAATTTCAAATCAGAAAAAAGCTAAAAATGTATATTCTTTTATCCAAAAACAATTATATCTTCAATGCAGCGTAAAAACTTAAGAAAAAATCAAGCACAATTATGTAATTTTAATAAAATTCTATTTCAACTTGTACCACAACGTACAAGTAGCATTGAAATTAAACTAATTAGCAGCATTTGCGTGAAGAAAAGACGGCGACGAACAAAATTACTTGTTAGTATTATTTGTAAGCAAAAATGAGTATTTTCGTTATTATAATAACAACTTGCCAACTAACTTTGATGAGGGTAGTTTTATAAAAGGGTCTTTAACGGTTCTGTATGTAAGCGTTTTGTTAAATCAGTACATTAATTTGGATGGCAAAGAAAATTTGAAATGATATAGTGTACGCACGGCGACAAATCAAGCTGTAATTTTCCAGTATAAGCTGACTTCTCATTGTACGGAAAGCCTATACAATGCGAGGTCTGTTAAAACTGGAAATGTATAGCTTTGCTAATCCATTGCTTCGTATGTTCGGAAAATTAAACAATCAACCACGTAAAGAACGCAATGAATCTTGTTGAAGTGTCAAAATGGATTTTTTTAAAATAAATAAATAAGTCATTCTTACATTTAGTGTGTTGCGTAATTGCCCTCTGTATCCATGGAAGTCTCAAAATCTTTGGTAGAATAAAGCGATCTCATAAGTACCTAATCTACACATTTAATTTTTGGTCTTAGGTACAGACGCGGCCTGCCGGGGTCGCGAGATTGTTCGAAAGAGATACCGTGACCCTGGCACATGGGCAACTGAAGGAACACGGTTGGATTTTAGTCAGTAAAAGTCTGACATGCCCTTCCGCTCCGCCCAGAGCGGGAGAAGTCATTTGATGATTTCCCATACAAAAAAAAGGTACAGACGCGAGCGTATCGATCTACTACAATATGTCAAATTTCAATAATAGATTTTCAACTTTATCGCTAAAACATTAGGTTCAAGGTTGAGTGGGAGAAACTTAGAGTTTCGGGTACGTTGATGTGCTGGCGTCTGTACATTGCAAAGATAGGTTCAATTTCATATCATAGTCATAGAAAACATGTCATCTAGTAACTAGGCTGTGGTAGTCAGATAGGCAGTCGCTCCATCATAAATTCAGCTGCATCTGGTAAGACTGGAAGCTGATCCCAAGGGACAAGGCTAGGCTGATGCTGATGAAGAGTAGACGTGGCCCACAGTCAAGACCCTACCCATATAATACAATGGATTCCTTGTTTTATCACACAACCCTAAAATGTCGGTGTGAAAACACTATGTTGTTACGAATGTCAGATGACGTAAAAATGAGTTAAAATGAGGTTTCAACCCTGCCACTGCTTGCACGGTTTTGACATTAAATACAGTATTTAACTACAAAATCATATATCATTTCAAGAATAAGAAATGGTTATCTCGTTTTCTGTTGTAAAATGTCGGAAAAGGCGGTTAAGTAATTACTTGTATGGTGAATAATTGTAGGCGCTACTGATTTACTTGAATATAGATACTTTAGACCAGGGCTGTCCAAGCTACATACCTTCGCGGGCTAATTAAATTTACTACAATAGCAAGTAAAAAATATACAGGGTAACCATTTCCTATGCGTTTATTGGTTCTTAATTAATTAATTTATCTAATAATAGTAATCGAGACACCGGCCCGCGGACCGCATGCGGCCCGCGGGCCGTTGTCTGGACAGCTCTGCTTTAGACTTAGAGGGTCCTTCCTGGTTCATCTTTCGCCATCGACAGCATAATTCCAAAAATTGTGGTTTCATCTGACGCAAGGCTTGCTGAACTGAACCTTATGAGCGCAGCCGTGGGGCACACTTAAATGCTAGTATATAAATAACATCGCACTTTACACTTTTTATTAATTTTCTTTTTGTTTTTTGTTAATTAATATATTTTTTGGCTGTATTATTTTGTGTGCCTTTGAGTTTGTGCTAAATAAATGTATTTTGTTTCTTCTCTTTCAATGCAAAGCTACTGTGTGCTAGTTGTACCGTATGGTGCCGGAAAGAATAGCTCCATCCCATTTTCTTCCCGTGAGTGTAGTAAGAGGCGACTAAGGAACTTACTAGAGGATGAGCAGCAGCGTTTTCTATACATTTTACGACCATATTGCGATTGCCAACCCGCCTGCCAAGCATGGCGATTATGGCAAAACCCCCCAATTGTGGGAGGCCTATGTCCAGCAGTGGACGTCTTTTGGCTGAAATGATGATGATGATGATGAATGCAAGACTAAACTCAAGTTTGTATGGTACTTCTATAAAAGCTTAAGTTTGGTTTTCTCTGGATTTGGAAAATGCTTTTCGCCTTTGAAAACCCAATTCTTGAAGAAGGTGATCGACTATTGAACAAAGGAATAAAGGGGGATGGAAAGCTCAGTAAAAACGAAGTCGTAGCTCGGGGGGCGATGGGAGCCAACGCGGCGGGTTGGGGAACAAAATTTCCTGTGGAAATTGTGATCAGAAGCTTGTAAATAATACAATAACTGCATGCGTAGCATGACCACCGTAGAAAGGGGTTTTGTCGACGGAAGAATAGACAAAATTACAGATTGTAGAAAGAAAAAACACAGAATTAAAGATTGTAGAAATATTTTTACCGTTTTATGCTGGCGTAGCATGACAATTCTATCTCTATTCTACCAAGAATAGACCAAGTTCTTTCTATGATGGTCATGCTACGCGTGCTGGCTGGAAAGTTTATCACTGGAACGATCTTAGTTTTATTTATTAACCCTACAGTAGTCGCGCACCTAAAAGTAACGGGAGTGTCCAATTTCAAATTGAAATAAATAAACTTATAAGCATTAACGTTTTAATAAATATATGAAAATATTATCAGTACAGTTTTCTTAACTAAATATGATCAACATAAACTAATCACAACCTCTGTGTTCCAAAAAATCAACAAAAATAAAAAAACTCTTTGTATGAGTGGGCTACATATGTAGTCCACGCGACTACTCCAGGGTTAATGACATCTCGCCGGTCAACCTATGAGGTTGTCGGCTGCCTAACCGGACTTGCCTGTGGCTACCTTAATAAATTAAGGCCTCCAGTCAGGGCTTAAAATACTTATAACTAGAGCAACTACTCGCTAAGGGCACCCCCTGTGGAGTACGGACCTCGGCTTAGGGCATCGCTGGTAGAGTGCAGCAAGGGACGGGCGGCGAGCAATGGGTAGCTCGCCGCCCGGTAAGGACCAGGCTCGGGTCGACGGCGCGTAGTGTTCCACGCGCGCCTCAAAGTGATGTCAGCAGCACTGAAGGGGTCTGCTAGGACCGATGCCTGCCAGGGTCGCGAGATTGTTCGAAAGAGATACCGTGGCCCTGGCGCATGGGCAACTGAAGGAACACGGGTGGGTTTTAGTCAGTAAAAGTCTGACACGCCCTCCCACTCCGCCCAGAGCGGGAGAAGTCATTTGATGACTTCCCATTCCAAAAAAAAGGTCATCGCTGGTAGAGGGCAGCAAGGGACGGGTTGGATCGGAAAGAGTTAGAAAAAAGAAGCAAAGCGTATAAAATCCTTTCACAAAAAACAGGAAATCCTATCTAAGATTACGCCACTTACAGGAATGTATCTCTGCCATCTATAGCGTGTATTAATTAATACAAATCACACATCTAGCAACTAACATTAGGTAGGTACATTATGGAGACATGTTCATGCAAATCGGGCCATGTTCGCTTAGTTTGCCACGGGAGACAATTAGTGGTTGCTAGGTACCTCTACCTGGTTGGTACTATTGGTAGTGTAACCTGGGAGAATGTTGGTTGTTCCTGGTAATGTACGCTTATGTATTATATTAATTAAATGTTCAGACTTAGGAGTAACAGGTTCGAATTTAAAAATGCTTTAAGTGTTGTATAGCTCATTTATTGAGGCAGGCTATATGCTATATAGCATCACGCTTGGATCCTGAGGACCCGAACAAAAAAGAAACACTCACGAATGCGAAGTACTCGCACTCGTGAGTTTTTCATCAAGAAATTTGACGCATACAAAGTCGAGGCCAGAACTTAGTTATATTACAATATGATAAGGTTGAAGTTGTAGAAGAGCGTATCTAGCATCAACTTGTACAAAGATGGGTAACAGCAGTGGTAACGGATGCGACTTACGACTTGTAGGTCGTGAGTTCAAACCCAGACGAGCGGTTTACTTCGTGTGAATTATTTATTAATCGCTGCTCTCAAAACAGTGAAGAAAAATATCGTGAATAAACCATGGCATGTCCTAGGACCAGAAATTGGAAAGATGAGCATACCAACCCGAACTGGGCGTGATAGATTACGGCCTGCACAGAGTACGCCTGTGTCCCAGCAGTGGGACATAATAGGCTGATTGAGCAAACAGATATTTCAATTTATTCAGGAGATATAGATAATGTTTTAAGTCTGTAATAATAAGACGAAGAATTAATTTAATGTGTAGAATAGTGTATTCAAAATTTTGTCTCCCGTAATTTTAACTTTTCACAAATTAAAATATGGCTTCCCGTATCCGCATCGCTGTCGACTGGTAGTGTACCCAAGAGACTGGCGGCATTACCACGTTGTATGGCAATGCTTAGCCTCTGGCCAAGGTAAATCCAGCCCTTTGGTCACGGTGTCAACCAGCCGTTTCGAGATTTACTTAAAGAGACCATGATCACTTAGACCCCTTATTTTGGGTGGGCAATCATCAAATGACGTCTCCCGCTCTGGGCGGAGCGGGAGGGCGTGTCAGACTTTTACTGACTAAAACCCACCCGTGTTCCTTCAGTTGCCTATATGCCAGGGCTAAGGTACCTCTTTCGAACAAATCTCGCGACCCTGGCAGACTCACCCTGTTCCTTAGTTCGTAATCGAGCAATTCTATAGCCACAAACTTTCCCACCTTCTCAGAATTGACTAATCAATTCCCACTACGCCTATTCCTGTAACTACATTCATCTCTAACAAGTATATACTCCCGAGGGATCACTTTATACAAGTTCTATATAATCCCTAACGATATTAATTTCATATAATACAAGCTCCTATAATTAGTTCTACAATGTTCATGATACAAATAATTAATTGTTTAAGGCGTGTGATTGGGTGTGGTTAACGTTAATTAAATATGGTATTTTAAATTGTTTTTGTGATGTCAGTTTTGGGTGGAGTATTCACGGGGGTTTTTGAAGGGTTAAGGCTCCCACAGACAGGCGCGATGAGACTTTACTCGAACAATTTCTATTTAAACTTCATGAAAGTTTTTCTGGTAGATCAGCGCGTCGCGCCTATCTATGTGTTCGTGTTCTAATATTTTGATTTGTCATTTGTCATGTTATGTGCTGGACACTGAATAATACAGGGTGGCCGGAAAATCGACCCGTGAACTATAACCATGGTTTCTGTACATGATTTCCGACCCACTACTTTTCTATAAATAGCAGATTTCTTTTTTTTATATAAATAGCAATAAATATCTACCCTAGTGTTGGGTTTGTGCGTCGTTGTCCCTGTATAACATTACTTCATGCTTGTTTTTACGAGTCAGAGTAGAGTCAGGCTGAGGTGTATCACCTATAATTAAAAAATATGTATATTAACATCGATAAAAATTACTACTATTTGAAATGAGGAGATCGAAAGTAATACCTATGGCGGAAGAAGACATACTCTGCCAACCCCATATTAATTGAAATTAGTGCAAGTGTGTGATGATAAAGTTCTTAAACGTACTCTATGCCAAAAAGCTGTATATTAGACTTAACTTTGCCTCGATCTCATTCAGGCAAAATCTAGAAGTCTTTGCACTATTTCAACGGAGCAAAATCCCACGTTCTAAATACCTGCACAGAAACAATGTATGAAAACGAGACAACAAAAACTAGACCGCATAAAAGGCAGGAAATGCAAAAGAAAAAAAAAATCGATAAACACACACAGCCCTATGTTCAAAGCGAAATTAAAAATATTTCACGCAATTATGAAACAAAAATGTACAGGTACAAAATTAAAATTGTTGTCAACCGTAAGCGGAGTTGCCAGTGAAAAAAAAAAAGTTATCTAAACAACGACCGGCCACCCCGACAGTTCGGAAACTCGTAAAAAAGAAATTCGCTTGTAAAACAAGACTAAAATTATGACGATAAATTTTGAGGGGATCAACTATTGAGGGAAAATTAGGACAACGAAAAAGCACGTGACTGAGGTGATTTATTGATTGAGAAAAATGGTTTTATTAGAAATTGTGAGCTCTTTTCGTATTTTAAGGGTAGGTGGTTTTAAGAGTAAAATCTTTTTATTTTATGGAACTTTTTGATGATTCTTTAGTGTGTGTCTGACAGGTAGACCACAGGATTTTGTGGTTAACAGAGTTTGTAAATCATCATCATCGTCATTTCAGCTGAAAGACGTCCACTGTTGGACATAGGCCTCCCCCAATTCAGAGGTTTGCCATGTTTGCCACTCTTGGCAGGCGGGTTGACGATCGCAATATGGTGGTAAAATGCATAGCACAGAAAACGCTACTGCCCATTCTCTAGCTAGTCCCTTAGTCGCCTTAGTCGCGTGGCATCACACGGAGTATTTAAATATAACATTTTGATAAAATCTTGTTTAAACGTTACCAAACCTATTATTGAATAGACGCTCAGTTATAAAAGTATGAATTAACTAGCTTTTGCCAGCGGCTTCGCCCACGTGGAGGTCGGAAATTATCCCGTGGGAACATACTACCGGGATAAAAAAGTACCCTATGTGTTATTCCCGGTTATAAACTATCTGTGTGCCAAATTTCATCCAAATCCGTCCAGTAGTTTTTTCGTGAAAGGGTAACAAACATACACATAATAATGGTGTAATGAATTTAATGTATTTTGTTTTAATGAATTTGATGTATTTGTGATGTAGTTTAGTTATTGGGACTTTGTACCTTAGCAAATAAATAAATAATAATAATAATAATACACATACATCCATCCTCACAAACTTTCGCATTTATAATATTAAGTACGATGAAAAAATGCAACGAAATCTTTGTTCAAATTTCAACAGATTAATAAACATTGAGAATCATAAGAAGTCATAACAGTAGCCTGCGAATTGGGTTCTAATGTAATTAAACTTAGCAAAATAAAATAATTTGATCATTACTAATATTAGCAAACTTTCATTGGACCAGTCATTTCACGAAATGGGCAAAGTTGTGAAAATTGTGCAACTAATTTTTGAGATGTCAAGTTCAAATAGTCATCTTCATATTAATATTAATAATATTTGGGTCTGACACGAAATATTATTAATAAGAAAGTTATATTAGTTAAAGTTGAGATTACTGGTTGGTGACTCTGGTGTTTATCCGTTGACTGCCCGTCTTTCAGGGTGTTTCAAGAACTCAAGTTATATTAAAATTTCGTGGAATTTGTGCGTACAGAATCGCAACGCATCGTCGCCTCGTGCTTATCTGTGGAAGCCCTAAGCAACCTGTTTCTGATATTTTCGTAAATAATACTCAGAACTAGATAAAGTCTAGACAATTCATCTAAAACAATTAAGTACGCTAAAATTAAACTATTGCAATTGTAGGTACTGAGAAATGAAAATTATTTACAAAACTTATATCGAATAACCATAGACAATAATTTCTTTGACAATCATATTGTCACTGTTAACGTTACGACATATAATTATGACAAAAATATCT
Source organism: Aporophyla nigra (assembly GCA_947507805.1). NCBI lineage: Eukaryota > Metazoa > Arthropoda > Insecta > Lepidoptera > Noctuidae > Aporophyla > Aporophyla nigra. The sequence goes on along the minus strand of OX382316.1, from coordinate 4,885,593 downwards.
TAAATATTCCTTAAAAATAATACCAGCCTATTACTGTCCCACAGCTGAGCATAGCCTCATATCAGACAGAGAAGACACGAGCAATGATCAACATGCTTACTCCAGACGGATTAGCGATTTCGGACTTATTTAATAAATAAATAAATGTAATGTGTGTGTGTAATTTATGTGTCTTTTTGTAATGTCAAAACAACAGATTTTTACTAAATGCATAAATGAAAATATACGGTACTGAAAACAATTTTTTTTTTTTTACATTTCAGTTCCTTCTCCGAAACGGCTAAACCAACTTTGTCGGGACTTTTAAAGGCAGATAACAGATATAATTTGGCCTGGTAACAGGTTTCCGTGGATAATTTCTGACGTACATGCGGGCTAAGCCGCGGGCACAGCTAGTATGGTAATATGAGTCCAGGTTTCCTCACTATGTTTTCCTTTACCGTTTTGACCGTGGTGATAAAGTTATTACACAAATTAAACCGTCAGCCAGGTTTAGTCTGAATTTGTACCCACGACATACAACTCGCAAGTGAGGGCCGTTATCACTGAGCCACCACTGCTTGTTTTATATCTTATCTTATCTAACAAAAATTCCTACTAATATTATAAAAGTGGAAGTTCGCGAGGGTGTATGAATGTTTGTTACTCTTTCACGCTAAAACTCCTGCACGGATTTGCACGAAACTAGGCACACAGATACTTTATAACCTGTTTTAACAGAAAAGGTTTTAAAACTTTTTATTCCGGTAGTACGTGCCCGCGGCATAAGTTCCGACAACCACGTGGGCGCAGCCGCTGACAAAATTTAGTTGCTTATAAAAACAAGTACACTATGATTAACATTACACCACAATCACATAGTGTTGTCATAAATTAAATTAATGGCACTTCTACAAAGTATGGCATTGAATGGGAAGCTATTCATTATCACCGTAAGTTATGTGACAAGAGGGGGAGTGAACGGCCATCCTGTTTAAGTAGTAGGGGTGAGAGGCACACCCCTAAGCAAGCACTCTTGTTTCTTTTATAATATTTAAGAATTATAGTGTAGGTGTGTTTGTTTATTTGGAGTATTAAAAGGGGCTGTTTTGGGCAAACTAAGTTATAACTTAGTTGTCTTTCTACTTACTAAGAACTAAGAAAGAATAAATAACTGTTAGTCTGATAAGAATCAACAATATAACAACAATAACAACATTTCAGCCTAACGACGCCTACTGCTGGCCTGCCTCCCCCAATTTGGTGGGTTGGCGATCGCAGTATGGTGGTAAAATGCATAGCAAAAGTACACTTAGGCATCGAAGCGTTTTCGAATGACATCCTAATCCAAACGAAAATGTGCCTAGAAGACTGGCAGCATTGCCACGTTGAATGGCAATGCTAATTCTTTGGCAAAAGAACCAGCCGTCTCGTGAAGTGTCGAGCAGTCAGCGAGAAGTTTCTTTAAAAAGAAGACACGCACTCGGGTCCCATGAGCTTTTCCACCCCAAATGGCTCAACGCTAGAGTTACCTATAAGGTAAAAGTATTTGCACCGCTTGAGGGTCTCAGCAGCCATCGTAGTCTTGAAAAATCTTCTGTCTTTTCAAAAGGCAAAATACGAAATCATATACGAAGCTTATTAAAATAATTCAGATAAGCTTAAGGAAAACACATTGCACAGTGCGACAACTTCCGTAAGCATCGAGTCCTAATATCCTAATAAGTAAATGGATTACTTGCCTATAACTTGCAATTTGCATAGCAATATTCAATTCAGCTACTAAAAGTCAGCTTTAAGTTTACCATGAAAAGACCGAGAAATTCTAAGATATGTTTTATTAGAGGTACTGTGTTACTGAATAACTCTGTTTAAAAGGCACAGAATAAAACACAGAATCGAAGATATGCTTTTAGCACATACATACTGACGCGATTCGACGGTGCGCCTTCACTCTGACAGAACAGTTTTTAAGAAGCTTTGATAGAAATTATTTAACTAGAGTCGAGGCACGTCTGTCTGCCTTAAGTTGAATGATTGTCAAATTTGAAATGGTCGTACAAAAGGAGCGCGGTTGCAAATTTTTTTCGCGATTTCTACAGTTTATTTTAGCCCATCTACCTCTCCTACACGTCGAAGCCAACATAAATCTTCTCTAGTCAATAAAGAATAAGTAGGTTTTTTTTCCTTCCATGTTATTAGTCCCTGAAAAGTGTTTTTCATTTTTAGCATATTATAATTTATTCCGTTTATTAAATCGAGTACCGAAAGCCATTCGTCTAAAACCCACCAATATCCCCAATTTGTATTGAGCCGTAATAATTTATTTGTTGAAAAGTTTAACAACGCGACGTATAAAGTAGAACATTTGCATACCTACCCTATTTTTTGGGGAACAAAAAAATATAAATTACAGGGGAAAACACGGTTGCTCAAACTTTTCGAGTTATAATCGTTAATTAAAACCCCCGAAATCCCCTGTGAGTTATTACAGGAATCCCACCCCTTGACATTTAAATAATGCGATCGCATACAAATTAGCGTTGCATTTTATTACGAAAAGTAAACAAATGTCTTTTGCTTTTCTTGTAGGGGACCATAAAATGTACGCGTCAATGTGTAATTTTCTTTCTTTGTTGTTGAAGGGACTATAATACGTCGGTTGTTGTACATAGAACTTTCTTACTTTATTTAATTAATGTAGGGGTGTACGTATAACATCTGTCACACCATATGATTGTGCAAAAGAACGAAACAGATGAAATTTAAACTGTACTTTCATTTAAAAAAAGTACAAGCGTAGAAAAACTCACCTGTGTAGTTTTAAAAAGCAATACAGTTCAAAATACCTATATAAACAACAAAAACAACGGTGCTACGTACAGCTCCCGAGGTAAATACCCCAGGCTTTGGCGTGCATTTATATTCTATGCAAATAAGGAAATTCCTTTAATGCCACTGTGAATGCAATTAACTAATAACTTAAAAGATAAATTTCGAACTAAATGCGAAAAACAGACGCGTTAATTTTATCAACATAAATCTCAAGATAGCGCACTGCGGATTTTATTAGTCAAACTAATTTCGGGGATTTTTAATAGATTTTGATGACTGTGCAAATTTTAAATACGAATATTAAAGTTTGAATATCAAACTAAAAGAAAAATCATAAAACGTGGAATTAATTTCAAACTCATTCATTTCAGTCTAAAAAACATTATTCGCTAGAAACTTTGACTAACTTTTCTGAAGTGAAAATGAGAAAGAAATTGAAAATTTTAAACTAGGTTCACAGTTAAGTAGGTACGAAACCACCTTAGGCAATATTTTAGATTTTATGTTGTAATGGAAAGTTAATTAAATATAAAATGGTTTTAAATGAAAAAAACTCTTACAGCTGGTTGCATCAAACTTCAATCTTTCTTTTGATTATACACTTTCAAGTCATGCGTATTTTTGTTTTGTTTTGTTCTAATGTGTTTTACTTAACTACTCTATGTTAAGTTTCCCAATAGGCTGCTATTTCAAGAACCTAAAATATCTAGTATACACTACATTTATTTTAGATAAAATTTGTGGTATTCTTCCGAACTCCTGATCGGAATCAGAAAATTCTTTCACTAATGAGAATATACAGTATAGCCAAATATCATAGTAGGTATATATTTTATGTTAAAACAAGATATTTCACGCGGACGATGTCGCGAGCAGAAGCTAGTTAGAATTCTTACCGTGTCAATAGCAAAAATAATTTAAAAAACAACCCTAAATTAAAATGTTCAATTTTAGATTAATTTAGCCCAAAATTCAACACAATGCGAATATCGTTCGCTGACGCAGCCATTAGATCCTCATATGGTCCGGTATGTGCAGGTGACAGGTGACGGTGCAAAATGTGAGGTAAGGCATTGTCTGGGGAGTGATGCCGCATACACACTGGTGCTCTGAGCTGTCCATGAACACACTTGTGGAGGTAGTCCTAACTGAGTGCGAAATCTGTTTAAAGTTTTCCAAGTTAGCCACGGTAACTTGTGCCCAGATAGGTATGCTGGCTGACTAGGCTGTCTGATGGTTCAATAATGAAATCAGCAGGTTTAAGGTAGTTAGTTATAAACACAATAGCTTTTGCAAGTAGCCTCGCCCGGGTCGAGGCCGGATAGTTTCCCACGGGAACGTACTACCGGGACAAAAAGTATTAAGGCTCGTACAGACAGGCGCGACATGTCGCGCGACCTGTCGCGGAGGCGATTCTGCGATAAATCGCGACGCAACACCTTTCACACTGGCGCGACCACTCATGCGCGAATCGCCCGCGATTCGCGCGCGACGAGCAGCGCGACAGCTTTTAGTACATTTTGTATGGCGTCGCCGCGTCGCAGCGATTTCGCGGCGATATCGCCGCGACACCACACAAATGGTATAAATGGCGGTGCAATCCGGGCTGAGCTCAGTAGTAAGCGATTTTAATCAGAGGACGCCGGCAGGGATGTGGGTGTTGGCGAGTCGTAGGTTCGATTCCCTGGTCGGTCGACATAGGTACCTACTTAAGTTAGGTAATGTCACATAACTCAATCCAACTAGGGGTACCTAAGCTTGAAGTACTTTTACGTAGTAGTTGTTCAGCCGGTGGAACTTCGTCGAGCACTTCCGACGTTTGGCTCCCAGACTGGAGCGGGCTGGGGCTGCCTTAAAGCGGCTCCTGCCCAATCTGGGGGGTCCAAACGCCTCCTGCCGGAGGCTCTACACGGGGGTCGTGCGGTCCATGGCTCTCTACGGGGCACCGGTCTGGGCGCCCTCATTGAGGCTGCGCCCAGCGCGCCGGTTGAGTGCGGCCCAGAGGGTCATGGCCATCCGGGTATTCCGGGGATACCGCACGGTCTCGTGCGAGGCGGCGAGCCTCCTTGCCGGAGTGCCGCCATGGGATCTGGAGGCAAAGGTCCTCGCCCACATGTGGGAGTGGCGCGAGGAGGCGAAACGCCGGGGCGAAACTCCGCTGCCGCAACAAATCGCGGCACGGCGGACAGAGCTCCGGCAGGATCTCATGGTGACATGGCAAGTACGATTGTCGCAACCCAGCGCCGGGCACGCCACAATTGCGGCGGTAAGTCCCCTCTTTGAGGAGTGGATAGAGAGGCGCCACGGCGCCCTCACCTTCCGCCTGACGCAGGTTCTCACCGGGCATGGGTGCTTCGGTGGGTTCCTGTTCAGGATAAAGCGGGAGGAAACGCCCGGGTGTTTCCATTGCGAGGATCGTCTGGAGGACACGGTGGAGCATACGGTGGAGGTGTGCCCTGCATGGGCGGAGCACCGCCGTGTCCTCGTGGAGGCGATCGGCGGCGGCGACCTCTCGCGTCCGGCCCTGGTGCGAGCCATGGTTGGGAGCGAGAGGGCATGGGAAGCCGGCATAATGTAGGTGTAGGTACTATACGTACCGTTACCTCTGTGTAACCCTTTGGGGAATGCAGGGGCGATGTTATGTGTGTGTTTAAGAAATATTCAGTAATAACTTAATATGTCCAATGAGTAGTGGTGGCCCAGGTGGTAACGGCCGCGACTTACGAGTAGTAGGTCGTGAGTTCAAACCCAAGCAGGCGCATTACTTTGTGTAATTATTTCATCGCCACTGCTCTCAAAACGGTGAAGGAAAACATCGTGAGGAAACCGGCATGTCTTAGAACTAAAATTCGAACACATGTGACATCTACCAACCCACACTGGGCCCGCGTGGTGGATCATGGCCCACTCCCTCTCACCGAGAGGAGGCCTGTGTCCCAGCAGTGGAAACATTATAGTCTGATGATGATGATGATGTCCAATGAGTGATCTAATTGTAAATATAGTAACTTCTAACAAACTGCTTCGTTGGTCTAGCGGTCACACGTACAACAGCGCGTGCGGTCCAGGGGCTTGTAATATGCACACACAGTCGTTCGCTCGCATTCACACGTTGACGTTTGAACTCGAACTGACCCTCGCACAGCTGACATCACGCACTTGACTGCTAGCGGAGACCTAGCGCTCTTACTATGAATCGGGCGCACGCTCCGCCGCGAGCCATTTCAACTCGAGGTGCACCAGCCCATTTAGAGGTATTAAGGAGGTATTATTATTAGTGATATAAAATAAGTTGTGTGTTCGGGGTAGGTTTATCTACGTAATTAAACACTACTTTAAAATATGTATTATAAAATTATTATTATCACTATTATGTAACATACACGGCGCAATCTAGGAATGGCATGCATTCACGGCTGAGGTTTCTAGATTTAGTGGACTGGCGAAGGCGTCCGAAGGGCGCGGGCCGTGCATGGGAGACGCGGCGGCCGGGCGGCCGGAGCGACTCAACGCGATGGTCCGATGGTCCTCGCGGTTCGGTAATGTTCGGTCGGTAGGGAAGAAGCGGCCTACGGCCGAGTGAATGCTGCGGCTCCGGTGGCGGCCCGCGGTATTTTGCTAGGTGCATACATACTGCATAGTAAGAGGATGTACAACACGTGCTTAGCCTACATACAAAGTATTAATTTGACAAACAAATTACTTATATTGACAAAAAATTTACAGGCGTTGGAGGCAGACTGCTGACTGTAATATTGAAGAGCACCATTTAAATTATTGAACAACTAAACTCGCTGCAGATACGAATAAAAATGTTGGACAAAGTATTATCTTGTAATCATTGAATAATGCCAAAGCATAATTGCAAAAATGAAAATAAAAGGCGCTATATTCTCACGGACGCCACGCCCGCCGTTCGCATCTATTTCAAAGAGAAGCCTCCGCCGCATTTGCAGCGCTGCGCAGCCCCGATACGCGTGCGCTCTCCTAATCCACTACCAGATTAAAAAGTTTTTAAGCAAAATACAACCGTCTTTGAATTAAGTTCACACTTACATAACTTTTATCCCACGAAACAACGCATTTTGGTAACCAAGTGAACAAACACGTTGTGAGTGTGTGCGGGAAGACGAGTAGTGTCAGCACATAACACATACACGAACACAAACACACATTGGTTATGTCTCGGACAAGTCGGAAGTCGGAAGTCGGACGATACCACGGTAGGACGGTACCGTCAGCTCCCGCACTTATACTCACAACTGTCTTTTGACACGCTTTATATTAGCTTCACTTGTATGTTTGTTTGTATGTTTGTTTGTAACCGACTCCTTATAGCGTGATTTTGACCCACTTTAAACGACCAGATTTCATTCAAACTTTGCACACCTGTCAAGGACCGATGACAATGCAATAATTTCATAAATGTGTGCCATTATCCTTGCCAGGGTTACCAGAACAGCAAAAAAACTGTCTTCGAAAACTACGCTGACATACGTCACAAATTACGCTGACATACGACAGAAACTACACTGACATACGTCGCAAACTACACTGACATACGTCACAAACTCCGCTGACATACGTCACAAACTACGCTGACATACGTCACAAACAACGCTGACATACGTCTCAAAATTCGAAACACCCTAAAAAATAGAAAATAAATAATAGTTTAAAAAACGCTTCCATTGAAAACCAAACTAAAAAGTACAAAATAATGGAAAAAAAGCGTGGGATGCCTGATATCAATAAACAAAATACCTTAAAAAGCACCCCACGCTTTTTTATACTTTTATTTTGTACTTTTTAGTTTGGTTTTCAATGGAAGCGTGTTTTTTAGTTTTTTTTATTGTAAATTATTTCCTCACCACTTCTCTCAAACCGGTGTCAAACTGTGTTAGAACCAAAAAATTCGACAACATGTAACATCTATGAACCCGCAGGGTCCGCGTGGTGGATTAAGGCCCACTCCATCTCTGCGAGAGGAGACCTGTGTCCGGTAGTGGGAATATTATAGGCTGATGATGAGATATACATAATATGTAATGTGGATGTTTAAAGGCAAAAATATTTCCAAACTATACTGCCATTGCAACCTATACTATTTCGGTATTGTAGCAGAATCAGTCAGTTTGAATTTACTCATACTAACATATTATATTAAATTCAATGATTTTAGATTACAATGATCGAAATCGAAAATAGAGACCGTAAACTGAGAAATGTAGGGTAACTACCTATTTGGTAACCACCAAATAGGTAACTACCCTACATTTCTCAGTTTCCCTGTACCTCATCGACGGTATAACCACTGCTCTCAAATGACGATGAGACCAGTGGTGGTCCAGTGGTAACGGCCGCGACTTACGAGTTACTTAGGTCGTGAGTTCGGGTCACGGGTCGTGGGGCTTTTGGGACCGGGACCGCGGTCCCGGATTCTACCTAAAAAACAATAATCATTTTGCAGCAGTTTTTTGAGACCACAAGAAAATTGAAATTAAAGTACTGTTACCAAAAAAATTACGAGAATAAAAGATAATAATTCACTTTCTCATACATTTGGTGTGTCACCTACAAAACGCGTTATGCCTTTAAAGTACCAGGTTGTCATAACTTAGTAGGAGCTTAGGAATAGGTAGAACGGGCTGGTGCCCGCAACTCCACGTCTGAGCGCGTATTTTGCGTACGGTTGTAGGAGCTTACCAAACTTAGGAGTGTCAGCTAGAAATCGCTTTATGCCTTCAAAGTACCAGGTTGTTATAACTTGGTAGTTGATTATGTTTAATTTACAAAAATAATGATATTCAATAATTGTAATGATTATGACTGCTACTGATGTGTCAAATTAAAGTTGTGAAGTTTTTTAAAAGTTTATTGTTACGTTTTGGTGGGTGATTAGGGGGACGATAGGTGATTTAAACACTCAAGATTACTTTTTTTAAAATATTATTGTGTATTCTTTTAAGGTTTAATTCTTATAAAAGGCTGCCATTGTAAAAAAGTATTATATCGTTTTATAAAAATAATTTTATTTGTATAAATTCAAAATTTTTTGGTTGACCGTACTTTCCCAAGACATAACTTTGTTTATTTTACTTGTGGTCCCAAAGTACTACTAAAAATATTTATTTTTATTAATAGGTGGATTCTGGAACCGCGGTCCCGGTCCCTAAAGCCCCACGACCCGTGAGTTCAAACCCAAGCAGGCGCATTACTTTGTGTAAATTATTTCATCGCCACTGCTCTCAAAACGGTGAAGGAAAACATCGTGAGGAAACCGGCATGTCTTAGAACTAAAATTCGAAGACATGTGACATCTACCAACCCGCACTGGGCCCGCGTGGTGGATCATGGCCCACTCCCTCCCACCGAGAGGAGGCCTGTGTCCCAGCAGTGGGAACGTTATAGGCTGCTGATGAAACGACGATGTACATTTTTTTTTTTTTACATATATCTATCACATAATCTAGGTACTCTTTATTTGACACTAGCTTCTGCCCGCGACTTCGTCCGCGTTAAATTTCCTGTTCCTCCTACCCTTCCCGTCGCGTCGAATCGCCTACCCGTGTGATTTTCCCCGTTTTTGCAACATTTTTCATTACTGCTCCGCTCCTCTTGGTTGAAGCGTAATGTTATGTAGCTTATAGCCTTCCTCGATAAATAGGCTACCCAACACAAAAAGATTTTTTCAATTCGGATCAGTAGTTTTTGAGATGACCGCGTTCAAACAAACAAACAAACTCTTCAGCTTTATAATATTAAAGTATAGATTCTAGACCTACAACTATGTAGTTTGAACCCAGTATTATTGGTTGTCATGGCCATAATGACATTTGTTTTAAATAGGTTATTATATTTTATTTATGACATACCTACTATCATTAAAATAGATTCGAATGTGAGAAGGTTGTAGGCCTTATAGGACAGTACGCAATTTTCTATTTTATTAAGTACCTGGTACCTACTTGTTGACAGCCCACTTACGAGAACAGTTCCTCCCATAGCTATTAAAACTAACACCTAACCTAAGTAGCTACAAATGTCGATCGACCAGGGTATCGAACCTCGGACCCCAAGCTAAGCAAACACGCACCGACCTGCCTTCGTCCTATGACGAAGATCGTCTACTACTGAGCTCAGCTTGGATTGCACCGTCTTTTATACTCTCATGTCGCGTCGCGTCGCGGCCGCGAATTCGCGGCGATATCGCCGCGAAATCGCCGCGACGCCATACAAAATGTACTAATAAGCTGTCGCGCTACTCGACGCGGCGCGACCGTGTCGCGGCGCGACAGGTCGCCCCTGTGTGAACGGTCGCGCGCGTTTTCATAGAAATTGTTCTACGGATATAAATCGCCGATTCGCGCGCGACCGTCGCGTCGCGCTAGTCTGAACGAGCCTTTATATGTAGTAATCCAGGTAATAAACTATTTGTGAGCCAAATTTCGTAGAATAGAATATTATTTTATTTGCTCAGAATGTAGGTATTTACAATAAGATGATTATATGATTTAAGAAATCCTTGTACATTCTACCACTTTGGCATGCAAATATTGATGCAGTTCAAACATCAAAGTAAGTGTCAAACATTGATATATTTACAACTAAAAGTTATCATCTAGGAAAGCGGATACCGAGTATTAAGATTTATCTAAAAGAAGCAAAGTTAGTCTTTTTTTGAAAGTTGTTACTGGTTCCTTTTTTATGGAATTAGGAATGTGGTTAAAGATAACAGGTGCCATACCAAAAACACTTTTCCTCAACAAAGCAGTCCTATATCTACCTGTGCGTAACAGGTTTTGGTATTGAGATCGCACAAATCCGTTCGGCCCTTTAGGCGTGATTGAGTAACAGACATCCAAAATCGAATCCGAACTTTCATATTTCTAATATTAGAAGGATAGTAGGATTATTTTCATTAGCACCTTAATCCCTGCTCACCCCAAACCAAATTAATACCAATCAAACTACCGATTACAATCACTCAACACATAGACACACTGTTTTCGTACCATTAGCGACATGTACGGTCACCAAAACAGATAAGTAACCAGGGTCGTCAGTTATAGTTTAAGTTTACTAAAAAAACCGATGGATATATTCGAATAAAACTTAATTTAATTAAAGGGAAACAAATAGGTTATTATTCAAATTAAATTCCATTCGAAAACATCCATTGGTTTCTAACTAAACTTCAACTTTATCCGACAAGAGACGAAGTATTTATTTTTATATGTGGGTGAGAAATCATCAAATGACGTCTCCCGCTCTGGGTGGAGCGGAAGGGCGTGTCAACTGGGCGACTATTACTGACTAAAACCCACCCGTGTTCCTTTAGTTGCCTATCCCAGGGCCACGGTAACTCTTTCGAACAATTCTGCAACCCTGGCAGGATCCGACGATCCTGGTTACTAATCTTTTTTGGTGACTGTACACGTAACTACATCAGATAGGTAAAGCCATGGAAATCGAATGTCAACATCGTCTTCTAATAGCTTTGTCTTGGGCGTAGGATTGTAGATATAGTGTAGTGTGCTGTGACTATCTTAGTGGAGCACTGATAGACGGTGATCAACGTTTATGTTTATTGCGGCTTTATTTTGTTATGGACACACTACAGACGAGCTTCTGCCCGTAACTTTTCCCCGTGAAATTTGACCTCTGAACACGTCAGATTCTGTCACCCCGCCCGCACTATTACCAGTTCGTTTTCGCTTAGCCCTCTTTCGGTTTTTTTTTTCGTTTTGTTCAGGTCCTCAAGGTCGTAGCGTGATGGTAATTAGGCTTTAACCTTCCTCTAGAATTGGGTAATCAAAAACAAAAATATTTTTCGAAGAAAGGCCGAAAAATCTCAGAGGTCCAGACATAATCTTAAGTAGATCACGTGAAGACCATATAACGTCTAATAATGTCGTCAATAATGTCTATAATGGTATTTTGGGCTTTCTTCAACCACACAGATTCAGTGGACCTATAAGTCATAAGTTATTTATTTCTTAACAAAATATATTGTATTGAAAATCATCATAAATTAAATAAAAAAATCAATAATAGTAACTACATCAGTGCAACACATAACAAAAAAGCAGAAACAAAACAACAAAAAAAAAATCAGAACAACATAATAAAAAATGAAATTAAAATGTCAGTAGTTCAATAACAAAAAAATAAAAATAATAATTAACACAGCATTTAGATTGAAAAAGTCAAAAATCAGTCCAAAAAAAAAGAAAACATTTCATACAAACAAGTCATAATTTACAAATCATTTAGTTAAGGCCTTCGTTTATATAATCTTAGGCTAATGTTTCAATCTTTAATCAAAGGTTTCAATTACGTTATTAAAAGTTGATGAGTGCGGACTTAGAAAGTGCGGAGTTAGATGAGTGCGGACGTAGAATTTAATCCGCATTTTGTCAACCTTCTCCTAATTAACATTAATTCAAATTGAATTAGTGACTCAAAAACCCATTTACATGAATAATAGTTACCAAATAAAAAATAACAACAACCATTGTTTTTTTTTAAATCAATCAATCAAAACTGTCAACTGTCATTGTGACAGCTAAAATTAGTGTCATACCACAGTTTTTTGTTCCTCATTTTTTTTTATTGTAATGAGTACGCCTTGGTATTGCAATTATTCTATTTATACCTGTGATTGACAGATGAAAAAATAGCAGTTCGTATTATTTAGTTCACTGTGTAGGTTTATATTATATTTCGGTGGTTCTCGCTGACGTTTAATGACTGATATGATAATATAAGATGACAGGTAACTACCTCATGAATAAGTTACAAAAAATGTATCCTATTGTAGCTCAAATCTTTTGTACGAGTGCATGTCACTGACCTCCTCATAAACGGCTGCACCGATTTGATGAAAGTTTTTGTGTGTTTTGAGATTTTTTATTCGACCTGGTAGGTCGAGTTCTAGGAACGAAACAGGACGACGTCTATCTGGTGAGCTACTATTTTTATTTTACACATAGCATCTATCTACCTAAGCAGCTATACAGCCACCTACAAGTAGAGAATATTTTTTTCTAGAGGAACCGAACTTATTCCATACTCATTATTTTATTATTTCAATCAAATAAGGCTATGGTTGTTTTAGTAATAAAATAAATAAATAATATCTATAAATATCTTAGGACAACCAACACACCGTTATCTGATCCCAAACTAGGCAGAGCCTCTACTATGGTAATCAGACAACTGATAAACATACTTATATATTTCTAAATACATACATATTATAGATAAAGTACACCAGACACAGAACAAATGATTGTGCTCATCACACAAAGACTTGTCTTGGATGGGAATCGAACCCACGACCTCAGTCTTTGCAGTCAGGGTCACTAACCACTAGACTAACAGGTCAGTCAAAGACTAAAAGTTTAGTAATAAAATAAAATACAAGTAAACAAGTTTAGTAGATGCCTTAGCAAAAGGCCAATCTCTACTTACACTGGATATTGAATAGGACCGCGTCAAGAGGATACTTTGTTGGTATATTGGCATGGCTAGCTGACATATAGCAAACAATTTAATTTAACGTTCCGTGTCTCGTAATGTTGATTACTTTGCTTACCCACTATTGTTTACATTCAAGTTTATCTAGACACACCGTAGCGTGTCAAGCCAAGTTCAAGTAATAGAACTGGCGAGCAGCACCGTGTGTAAAATTACACGAACCATTTGGAGCCACTTTGGACCCTCTAATAACTCAAAAACTATTTCACATATTCACGTACACGAGAACTAGCCAAGTCAGACCTTAGGCTACAATATATTATCCTAAGTTATAAAAAGAAATGATATTTTATGTAGTTATAAATACATTTCAGGACTGACCATTGAACTTGGCACCCATTTAGATCTCACTTCTTTTGTCATTGAAATCAACAACCAAGGCATATATCACAATATTGAACTTGGCTCTTATTTCACATTTATGTTTTTGATGGGTCTAACTAAACAAAGATAGACTTTCCGGCTTTTGAGGTCTTACGCCCCCTAATGAGAACTACGGATCCAAGAATGACAGCCAGCACCAATGACATAGCGTGCTTTCCGAGACACGGAGAAGTCTTGGTATATCAAGATGGTCATCCATCCACAGACGGTAATTGATAGACCTGTGCGATGGTCATTACTTAGCCACAAGCCCACGTCATTCCAGCTAAACGTCGAAGTATTTAATATTTTTTGTCTCTTAACGTTTACTACTACTAGAGAGCAGTGGTGGCCCAGTGGTAACGGCCGCGACTTACGTCGGTCGTGAGTTCGAACCCAGGCAGCCAGTTTACTTTGTATAAATTATTACATCACCACTGCTTTCAAAACGGTGAAGGAAAACATCGAGAGGAAACCGGCATGTCTTAGAACTAAAAATTCGAAGACATGTGACATCCACCAACCCGCACTGGGCTCGCGTGGTGGATTATGACCCGCTCCATCTCACCGAGAGGAGACCTGTGTCCCAGCAGTGGGAACGTTATAGGCTGCTGATGAACGTTTACTACTTACTAATATATAGAACTAGCTTCTGCCCGCGACTTCGTCTGCGTCAAATTTTTCGCTCCCTTTCCCATCGCATCGAATTGCCTGCCAGTTTCCGTCCATTTTTCGTTTGCTGCTCTGCTCCTTTTGACCGTAGCGTGATGTTATATAGCGTTCCTCAATAAATGGGCTACCCAACACAAAAATAATTTTTCAATTCCGACCAGTATAGTTCCGCAGATTCTTGTCATTTCCCTTTTCGTACAAACTTTCATCCTTATTGTTATTTTACCCCCTTAAGGGTAAAAATATAACAAACTTTAAATATAATTCATAAATATATAAGTATTATATATTATGTAATAAAAGCCAAATAAAAAAGTTTCATCATTCTAGCTTTAAAAATGACAATACTTCCCTACAACCTTTTATCATCCCTTTCAACCCCTTATAACCCCTTTTCCGCAATAAAAACCTATATAGTAGCCTATGTCCTTTCTCAGGCTCTAAACTATCTGTGTACCAAATTTCATTTAAATCGGTTCAGTAGTTTTAGCAGGAAAGCGAGACAGACAGACAGACAGACCGACAGACAGAGTTACTTTTGCATTTATAATATTAGTGTGGATCAGTTCAGACAGCTGTGTTGCTGGGGAGTTGTTGCGCCACTTCTTCTTCCCAGCTAAAGCACTAGGAAGTGGTAAAGAGCGGGCGTGCCAAGGGACTGTCTTATGTAATTTTGACGTTCGAAAAGTGCTGATCTTTAGCCTAATTTGAATAAATGTCTATTAATTTTGATTTTGAAGAATAAATACTCATTCGTCAGCAAACAAATCCCAAGTACAAATAATTCGCCAAAAAAATACTCCATATAAAACTTGAAAGTTAATAAGAAAATTTCCTTTCGTCCGTTCTGGAACACTTGAACATCTTATTAAAGTTCCACGGCAAATTATCCTGTCGGTCTTAATCCAGGAACCTCATTAAAAACTCCGCCAGTCTGACCTCTCCGCGAATTTCTACGGCCGCTTCAATTCTTACCTGAAAAAGAGAAGAAAATTGTAATTAATATTATTGGATTTCATTTTCGTATTGTGAATAAGAAAAGTTTTGGAATTTCGTCTATTATTAAATTGGACAAAGCTGTTCTTAAGAGAGCATACCTATAACTTGTGCTGATAAATATGATAATATACAAAATTTGAAGAAAATAAATTATTCCATTTTGATTAGGAAGCAGATATTGATTTTCTAACACAGTATCATTAGTACCGACTGGTACTGGAATGTTTCTGGGTATAGGTCTCCCCCAATTTAGGGGGGTTGCCATAATCGCCACGCTTGGCAGGCGGGTTGGCGATCGCAGTATGGTGGTAAAATGTATTTCTCTATACGCTGCTGCCCATTCTCTAGTAAGTCTCTTAGTCGCCTCTTACTACACCCACAGGAAATGTGATGGGATTATTCTTTACGCTCGGCACCTCACGGCACGTGTTATGCATGTAGGCATTTTTTCCTAATTCGCTCAAATCGATGGCATATTAGTAAATTTTTCGGTAGTAATGGGCGAGTAGTCACTCATAAATAGTATATTATTTTCTTTAAGCGATTTGCATGAATTTGATTTATTTGTAGGCGAATCGACCACTCCAGAAAAACGTTTTAGGTAATTGGTTAAACGCATTTGAAAGTGTCCATTCCCCTGTTCCGTGTAACTAAACTGGTAGGAATCGACTGAGAAGTCAAATCAATCAGTTAAAAAAATAATTTCGATTAGTAAAAATTAAGGGTAAGCATATCGCCAACCTCAAAAATAATTGTATGCGCGGCTATGTAAAGGCTTTTACTTTCTCATAAAAGAAACAAACAAACACACCCACATACCTAAATCTAATATAATAACAAAGTCATAGATTGTCGCATCACTAAAAAATTTATAACTTCATAAAAAGTCAGACAATCTCAAGGTAAGTTTTCATTTTACTTGTTAAGTTATAAAATAAAGATTTCACACTTATAGCGATGATATTTGCCAGCTCGTGAAACTGTAATAGGATTACTTTGGAAATTGCTGAATACGGGTTAAACTATGCACGAAAAGGCTGTGTAACTAATTTCAGAAATTACCTCATGAAGTTAGTTTTCTAGAAATTTTATAAAATAAGAAAATAAATTAGTAATTAACTTAATTTAGTTTAATTAAAATCAGTACCGCGGTATAATCATATAATCTCTAGAAACTTAAACAAAACCACACCCAGACACTAAAACAGGCAAGTCTTCTGGTAGCGTGAAGAGTCGACAAACCGCTAGGCAATGTCTTGAAAATCTAAGTGGACAACCGACCCAATGACCCGAGAATGTCAACATATAATCTCGAATAAGACTCTCATATTTATACAAAAACAGTGCAATCCAATAAAGTATATTTCACCTTGATTTAAATCCTAGTGTAATTTCAAATACACTTTCACGATACGACGCTGCGCTGTTACAATTTTCATCCTTAATAAAGTCGACACCGAAACACTACAAGAACGAAACTATTTCGCAAAATATTCGAGCTAGTACTGACTTCGTCAACCATTTTCCCATCCACCATTTTTAGCTAAAGGCCGCGTCCACTCGACTTCTTTTTCATCTTTTTTGAGTCCACCAAGAGGCCCGTTACCCAATATAAACTTGCCTACTAGGGTAGCCCGCAGTTAACCCAATCTTTTTACTCGTTCAACGTAGATTAAATTTAACTGTAGTACGCTCATAACTTTTATAATAGTCGTTCTTTTTGTAACTTGAAACTGTGAAGTGTCAGGGAAATCGGCCCAGTTATGGAGGGACATCAAAAATATTATGAAGAAGGTATTTAAATCAAGGAATGTTTGAGAAACTAGATATGGCTTCGTTCATGGGACTTGGCAGCTACTGCTGAGTCGTAAAGGATACTGAAATATGCAGGTTTTTATTATTTTTTCTGTTTTATGTTTAACTTTTTATGGGACAGGGAACTGCTGAGGTGGCATTTACTTTTAAGTCATTTTTCTTTTATTTTTTCTAGCTTCTGTCCGCGACTTCACCCGCATGATAGTCAAATAGACTATGAAAACATACTCTCTTGTCACTCGGCAACAATTTATCTATCTGCCAGTGCAAGATTTTCGAAATCGGTTCTGTACGTACCAGTTTCCAGAGATTACCTCTTTTAACCAAACTTACAAATTTTACTTCTTTATGTTATTAGGGAAGATTTCTTAGTGCTGTCTGTTTGAAATACTACCCATAGAGCATATCTGTTAATTTTTTTTTACAGAAATTGAGCTAAGTAAATTGTTTTTCACGTTTAATCAACTTCATTTATTACAGAATATAATTTATTCATTATAACGTATTCGCGCTAAAAACCGTCCCAGCGGCCATTTTGTCACCACATTTTCAAAACTATAATAGTGCCGTTCACAAGGACATAAAAACTAATATACACGTAGAATTTTAATTAAAACACATCAAACAACGTTGTTTCTAATTAACATTTCTATTAAATTAATAATCCAGATCCGAAATTGTAGAACAGAGCAACAAATTGGCCCTCAAAACGAATGTGGGTCAAACTTCTAAAACTCTAACTGAAATGCGTCAAAATATTTTAATTATCTTAATACTACCTAACCTACATATAGCTAATAACTTGAAATAATTAATAAGCAGTTTACTAACGAAGTAAATTCAAGGACGAAGGAAGTGGGTTTTCGTGAATTTTTAAAGACCCGAATGTAGGGTAGGATCGATTTTCTTAAGTGTTCATTGCTCTAGTAACCTATATGCAATTTGGCTTGGGAATTGAACTACCTATTTACTTAAGTAATTAGTTCCTATCTGGCTATCTACTAACCACCTGCTGCATGTGTCAAGTGAATATGAGGAGGGTAGAATTTTTAGTAGCAGCAGAACCCCTGGTTATAGGAGTCCTGAGGGGTGATTGCGGAACTTTTTATCGGTAGGAATTGGTAGAATATTCATAGTTAAACAACATTCATTGCGTTATTTACGTTGCTGAGTCACGATTTATTCGAACAAATGACGCAATGGTTTAGAAATAATCTTCAATCTCATTCGAATTCTGATAAATTGTGCGTTTCGCAATTAGGGTGCAGGGTAATAATAGTAGGTAATGATTTTTTTAAAGAGTGTTAACAGCATCCCCATTGAGTAATCTATCAATCACAATCTTAACATTTAGGAGAATATTGCTAATCCACACACACATTGCATATGAATGTTTGAAAAATGTGTCTGCTCAACAATGTAAATAACGTAATGAATGTTGTCAAACTGTCAAAATGAAAGACAGTCCTACTGTTCGTGTGTTACGCAATTACCCCTCTAGTCTGGGCATAGCAATAAACAGCGTAATAATGAAAGGCAGATTAGATTTTATGGCGTAAACACAATGAGAACTAGTTGTTAAAGGTTCTTATTGAAGTAGGTTTCAGAGATGATGAGAAAACGCTTATGGAGAAAGAAAAATTGTTTATACAATATAACGTAAAATACTAATACATACACTTGAATATAGTACCCAAAAGCCTCATATTCAACAAATAGAACAATTTAAAAAAAGAAAGAGAAATTCTTAAGTTAAAATTTTTCCAACCAGTTCTAAAGGCCAATATCTGAGTTCTTCGTTCCGCAAAAACCCGCACATAGCAACAACATACCTAGTAATTAACAAGAAAATAGCAAAACAAGAACACATACTAATATGAAATTATCATTCCGTCGTCCTGTTCCGGCGATAAATTAGAAGCAGGATGAAATCTGCCTTCCCTTGGGAGAGTCGGATGTAATAACGACACAAGGAGGAGGTAGTTTACACTATGAGTAACTGGGCTAGATTTATTATAAGCAAACAATTTGACTAGGTGGCGCTGTCGTTGAAAATATGTCGAAAGTTTTGTGAAATTTATTGAAAAAAAAAAACTGGCTAAGTGCAAAATATGTCGCATAGCGTTTTTTTATTGTGTAATAAAAAATATACGAATTGATAGTGTATACAAAATTTGATTTTTTTAGATCTCTAGGGGACGTAGACTTACGAATCACTACATAATATAAAACAAAGTCGCTTCCCTCCGTCTGTCCCTATGTATCTTTAAAACTACGGAATGGATTTTGATGCGGTTTTTTTGATAGATAGAGTGATTCAAGATGAAGGTTTATACTTATTATACGCGGGCGTACCCGCTGCAAAAAAAATAGTTTTATATAAATTTTAACTCGATACCTCCACGCGTTCCCGAGGAAAAGTGTCTTGATAGACAGACGAATGAACGGACAATAAAGTGATCATAAGAAGGTTCCGTTGTTTCCTTTTGAGGTACAGACCCCTAAAACAAGATGGCGTCAGTACGATTTTGGCCACACACCGATAGATCCTAGTACAGTACAGCTGTAGGCTTGGCTAGAAAAAGGAATTGCAATCAATACTGATAATGTAGTTATTTACAGCTAGCAGTTTTTATTTGCTGCTTATTTATATGCGAAAGAAATGAAGTTTCGCCTCGGCAATGTCGGCAACTTGTATGTTGTGCAGGATAAAGTTTTTTTTTTTCTAAATTTTAATTCAAATATCATCTCTAACTGAAACTGCATTTTCTCATTTGCTAATGAATACAGCCATTTAAACCTGTAACATTTCAACAGCAAATCTTTCAATTGGAACCGTAAAAGTACGCCGTTAAATCTAATTCAAAGTTTCGAAGTATAAATCTATACCCTTTTTAATTTAATTAACTCATTCCCGGCCCCTCAATTTACAGCGTCAGGCAGCGCCATACGTCATTCGGCACGCAGCAACGTAATGTCGCTAAAAGCCCGTAGATCACGCGAGATGGCGCTACTAGTCAAAACAAACAAATCACGTTCAGTCGGACGGCGACCTCCACCGGGGCCGCACGTTATTTATGTAACGCTCTTAAATGGCGATTGACATGCAAACGCTGTTAGAGTTTAGGATTTTTTGGAAATACCGTTTCGCGTTCGGTTCTAAAAGTGGATTCGGAATTGGGTTGTTTTCGGTGATAAACCTATTATGTCGACGGAATAGGGATAAAATATTGCTTGACTACCTTTTCATTACTTTCTGATATATAAACTACTAGCTATTGCCAGCGGCTTCGCCCGCGTATTATACGTATAAACCTTCCTCTTGAATCACTCTATGTATTAAAAAAAACATCAAAATCCGTCACGTAGTTTTAAAGATCTAAGCATACATGGGGACAGACAGAGGGAAGCGACTTTGTTTTATACTATGTAATGATTATCATTGCCTTTCTTACAATAAGGTTGAATGATTGTATGGAAGTGGTCTTCTGTAGTTTCTGCCAACCGCAACCCTCTATAAACGTGAATTTATGTATTTTATAAGAGTGACCCAATCAATCATGGCCTATTGTGAGGTTAACACATCCTAAATCTCTCCAAATCCTATATGACAGGATATACATACATATCATTGGATCGGATTAAGCTACTGGTGTTAGTCTACTCCCAAAATGTTAGTACTATCAGCTCCAATGTTGAAGCAATCTACTTACATAAACAACTAAAGCAGTAACGTAAATACATGAAGCCTTGTGTTAACTCGTGATTGGCAGTTAATTAGCAAATCTGTATTGTTCTCTCTAGGAAATCTCGTGGCAATTGTGTTTTCACGTAACAAAGCCGATACTGTGGTGTTTCCCGTAGTTTTCGACAATGTTAAGCCAGTCCTCTCTTGTTAGTCTTTTGGTGCTTTTGACTAGGCGACACTTATGAAAGCTCGGTATTGGGTTTTCAACGCTAGGCTTAGCGCAGAAAGTTTATAATAAAGGCATTCGTCGTGAAACCCGAAGGTATGATGTTGAGAGGATGGGCAGCACCTATGGAGTTTGTTTACAAATTGCATTCACAAATCCGTTGTAAACTATGGTGTTTGGGTAAAGTTCTTTGACTTTTGACGTAGCGAGCGGACGGTGATTGTTTTTTTTTTTTTGGGATCACTAAATCGGTTGCGTTTGTGACGGTAGGTACTAAAGCTGGTTGCAAATTTAATGACTAGGTACTATCCTGTGAGCGCTAAAATCTGTTCCTGAAAAGACCAATGATTTTTAGTTTCAAACCCAACTTTCCCTAAGCACTCAGTTCCGCTGACTACCTTGGCATTATCAGCCTATAATGTTTCCACTGCTGGGATGTAGGCTTCCACTTAGTAGAATGGAGTGGGCTGTAGACCACCACGTGGGCCCCAGTGTGGGTTGGTAGATGTCACATGTATTCGAATTTTGGGTTCTAGGACATGCTGCTTTCCTCACGATGTTTTCCTTCACCGTTTTGAGAGCAGTGGTGATGAAATAATGTACACCAAATAAAAGGGCTTGTCTGGGATCAAAGCTACAACTCGTAAGTCAAGACCTTGTCAGTGGCCTTCACACTGTGAGAAAGCCTGTCTGACCTTCAGCCATCACCAACCTGCTGACTTGATCTCATTATTTGACCATATCATGGACAATTCATGCAAGACTTCAAGATATTAATACGAAGTTTAATCTTAAAACCAAGTTACTGCGATCCACGAATTCTTCAGAATCTTTCTTCTAATATTATTTTTATGAAATGACGAGTTTAGTAGGTACCTCAACCTTTTTTTTTATGCTCAGTAAAAAGATAATGTACTCGAGATGTCTGTTCAGACGGGCTCAAAAGTTTTAAGTGTAATATAAAAGTGAAGTGGGACAAATTCTTGGCGATTTGTTATCGTAAGAAACTTGCCCTATAAACGGCGCCGTGGAGTCATTACATTACGTTTTTGGAGCGGCTCCGAAGTTTGGGATTAAGGATTTTGAGGTTCTAAATTCGTTTCATGGCAATGATGGTGGTTTTAGCTGATTAAATGGGGTAATTTACGCATTGAGGGTTCCGTCTTTTAAGACATGACATGAATGTAACAATTTCGCCAGAGATCTATGAATGGTCATTTTTAATTAAGGTTTAAATTGCATAATCTGTCATTTGCCAACTGCTGGGCCACAGGCCTCCTCTTTATTTGAGAGGGAGTCGGCCATATTCTACCACGCGGGTCCAGTACGGGCTGGTACATCTCACATGTCTTTGAATTTTTGGTTTTAGGACAACCCGGCTTCTTCACTATATTTTCAGAGCAGTAGATAAAATAATATACACAAACTTCCTGATTAGGTTCGAACCCGCGGGCTAGAACTGGTCCAAAGGTGTTTATGTTAAAAACCAATTCATCAGCTCGATTTGTGTTGTGGCAGTGTAATTATCTTCTGCTCTGAGTTTAAATATGTTGACACCTGCAACTTCGCGTGGCGAAGGAGTGTGGTCGTACTTTTCTTTAAAAAGGGAGACAAAACCCTTTTAAAGAACTACAGACCCATTTCGCTCCTAAGCCACGTATATAAGCTGTTTTCTAGAGTCATCTCAAATCGTCTAGCGCGGAGACTCGACGAGTTTCAACCACCGGAGCAGGCTGGGTTTCGTGGAGGATACAGCACCATAGACCACATCCACACAGTGCGGCAGATTATACAGAAGTCCGAGGAGTATAGTCGGCCGCTGTGTCTTGCGTTTGTGGACTATGAGAAGGCTTTTGATTCTATCGAGACCTGGTCTGTTTTGGAGTCTTTGCAGCGATGCCAAGTCGACTGGCGATACATCCAAGTGCTGAGATGTCTTTATGAAAACGCCTCAATGACCGTCCAAACTCAAGACCGGCAAACTGAACACATCGCCCTGCGTCGAGGAGTGAGACAAGGGGACGTAATCTCCCCAAAATTGTTCACTAACGCACTGGAGGATGTGTTCAAGACGCTAAACTGGAGAGGACGCGGAATCAACATCAACGGCGAGTATATCTCACACTTGAGATTTGCAGACGACATCGTCATACTGGCGGAATCGCTGCAGGACTTGCAGCAGATGCTGGACGGCCTAGTTGATTCTTCTGTACGCATTGGTCTCCGGATGAACTTGGACAAAACACAGGTTATGTTCAACGATCACGCAACTCCGGGACCGATTGCGGTCAATGGCGGCGCTCTCAAGGTTGTTCGAGAATACGTTTACCTCGGGCAAACTCTGCAGTTTGGTAAGAACAACCTTGAGAAAGAGGCTAACAGGAGAATTCAGCTGGGCTGGGCAGCATTTGGGAAGCTTCGTCGAGTCTTCTCGTCGCGTATTCCACAGAGCCTAAAGACGAAAGTCTTCAACCAGTGCGTCCTACCTGTTATGACCTACGGAGCCGAAACGTGGACACTCACGGTACGGCTGGTCCACAAATTTAAAGTCGCTCAGCGAGCTATGGAACGAGCTATGCTTGGAGTATCTCTGAGGGACAGAATCCGGAATGAGGTGATCCGGCAGAGAACCAAAGTTGTCGACATAGCTCATAGGATTAGCAAGCTGAAGTGGCAATGGGCCGGCCACATTAGCCGTCGAACCGATGACCGTTGGGGTAGACGTGTTCTTGAGTGGAGACCGCGAATCGGCAAACATAAGGTAGGACGCCCTCAGGCTAGGTGGAGCGACGATCTTCGCAGGGTGGCTGGTAGCAGCTGGATGAGAGTTGCCGAAAATCGAGCTAAATGGCGTGCAATTGGGGAGGCCTATGTCCAGCAGTGGACTGCTATAGGCTGATGATGATGATGATGATGACACCTGCAACTGAAGTTCAAAATTGTTATAGGAGTTTTTGCTTTTTTTGTCTGTCCTGGGGATTCATACTGGGTCAACGTTTCTGTCCAGACGAAGCAAATAACAATGTTTACCTCATTTGCACTATAACTCAGATAAACTAGAGAAGGTTTTGCGTTTCGGTAAGCTTCGAAGTTTTGAATTAGTACGAACTTCGCGCTACAAAGTAAACCCCCACAGATGAAAGCTTTTAAGATTTTTACTGCCACGCTATTACGTAGTGCACTTGTAATTGCGCGTTTTTATATTAAGTTTGTTGTTTTTAACACCCGTGTATAAGTTTGACCGTTACGTGTGTCAGTCTGTGACACCGTAGCTCTTAAACGGGTGAACTGATTTGGATGCTTTATTTTATTACAGAAGGCTAAAAACTAAAATACAGATATACTAAAATAAATAACTAACTATACAAATAAATACAAAAACAAAGGACACTTAGGCGTCGAAGTACTCGTCCGCATCACTGTCATCTGGAAACGTGCCCAGAAGACTGGCAGGATTGCCACGTTGGATGGCAATGCTAATTTGGATGCTTATTTATTTAAAAGTAGGCTTTCGTCCACCGCTAGGTGGTTATTAGATATGTTTAAACAAAATCTGTTCAGCCGTTTCAACATAACGACGCTTTGATCAATATATGACCTACAACTTCTTAATAATTATGTTTAATAAGAAGTTGTAGGTGATATTTTACATACATATATTTTGTTTTGGTAGGAGGTTTTTTTACATTTTTTATATAAAGGTTTCTCTCTGTTGGGTTACCTATTCCGCTCACACATCGTTATCTGTCACTGAACATTTTGCAAACTTTTTGGAATGGAGTTCTTAGGTAAAATTTTTCAATAGTCTAAATAACTTGTATCTGAAGAATAAATTTGACAGTTTCACATAATTTCTATACAAAAACTGTCGAACGGCAATATTTATTCCTCAGAAAAAACTTTTTACCAAAATATTTAACCGCCGAAAAAACTGAAAAGCAAAAAATAATAAACCTTAAAATTATGAGTCGGCGCTTTGAGTGATCTTTGTTCATTGATTTTTCAGCGCCGACTCATAATTTTAAGGTTTATTATTTTTTGCTTTTCAGTTTTTTCGGCGGTTAATTTTTTTGGTAAAAAGTTTTTATTTTATAATTTTTTGTGGCTTTAATGTACTTATAATACTTGGCAGGTATACCCTATCCAATGAACAAAGAATTATCAAAATCGGACTACTCTGTATAAAGTTATGCGTGGTTAAACATTACAATCAGTGAGTGAACAATCAATCATCCCCTGTTTTCCGACCCTTAGGGTTCGATTTTGTTTTCCAAATTTATATGGGACCACCCTTGGAATATACCCTTTCCAATAAAAAAAGAATTATCACAATCGGACTACTATGTAAAAAGTTATGCGTGGCCATACATAAAAAAAAAAAAACAAAAAAAAAATATACGCGTCGAATTGATAACCTCCTCCGTTTTTTTTCGTCGGTTAATAAAAATTGTGTTACTATCGAAGAGTCGGGCCCTCATCAATCATTTTTTAATCGTGGTAATACAAATTAAGCAGGTTGTTCGTCGTATCAGCCGAAATATGTCCACTGCTGGACATAGGCCTCCCCAATTTGGAGGGGTTTGCCATAATCGCCACGGTTAACAGGGTTGGCGATCGCACTATGGTGATAAAATGCGTAGAGAACGCTGCCTATTCTCTGGTAAGTCCCTTAGTCACCTCTTACGATACCCACGGGAACAAATGGGGTGGTACTCGTCACGTCCGGAATAAACCAGGTACTTCCACTATACTCATCATCGCGCGTTCGTATCTCCGAAGACAGACGATGACTCCTGAAGCAAATACTCTACTTGGAAGATCAGAACGTATCGTTACAACTCGCTTATACCCGACCGCTGTCCTCATAGCTCTACACAAGACCACGCCCATGTCAACGCTTCGCCCTCAGATCTTTTATAACAAATGTATAATCTCCGAATACTGAATAACTAACTTGTGACTGACACAAACTTGTGAGTTAGTGGCTGACAACCATTTTATTACCATTACCTTCACTATTTCAAGTAATTTGTAAGCAATCACTGGTGATTTTGTAAATAGTTAGGCGTATTTGGGATTTTAATTAAAATAGAATAGATATTATAATATATTAAATAACTATTAGTAATTGAGGGGTTCGACGCTAAGTAACGAAAGCCACACGGGTCGATCTCTTAGATTAAGCTACGCTTGCCGCGGTCAGTCCATGGATGGGTTACCGGCTATTAATACCGAAACTCCTCGGTACTTAGGAAAGCACGTTGGTCCCGGCTTTCTTTTCTTTTACTGGTCGTCAGGAGCCCGAAAGTTAGACAACCGGTATTACTAAGGTGTACGCGCAAATATTCCCAATCCCAACGTGTTTGGGAAAACTCCACTCTATCACAGAGAGGAGAGCTGTGTCCCCAGCAGTGGGAACACTCTAGGCTTATCTAGACAAATAAATAAAATTGGAGTGTCTGTTTGTAATATTAAGATAACCACTTTTTACTAAGTGTATATGGATGTATACACGGTACGTATACCAAAACAACATTTTTTACAATTTTTGTCTGTCTGTCTGTTTGTTCCGGCTACTCTCTGAAATGGCTGGATCGATTTTGACGGGACTTTCACTGACAGATAGCTGACGTAACAAGGAGTAACTTAGGCTACTTTTATTTTAGAATAAAAAATAGGATCTCACGAAAAAAAAAAACCAATGAAAAACTTTTTTGTGAAATACCACGCGGACGAAGTAGCGGGTAACAGCTAGTATAACATATAACATTAAGTATATATCAGCAAAAAAAAAAACGTTCCTATATTTAGAAAGTAAGACTCTAACGTTATCAAAATAATGAAGAAACAATCTACCAACTATCCCAATTAATATCAAAGAAAAATTAAACAAGAGAAAATAAAACCAAATCTCCCGAACCCTAATAAGGTGTCACATCTCCTTAAAATACTCTGTTCTTAAAATTCAATACATTCAAGAACTCCAGACCTAAGAGAATTTCATTAGTATTAAACCTTCGTTCCAATTAACATTAAAAACAATGACCTCGGCTAAATTGTATTTCTTAATATGCTATTTCTACATATACTGGTCTTTTTGTAGAGGTTTACTTGTGTTGAACATTCTGTTTTAATAGAAGATATTAGGAAAATATCAGGCTTTCATTGTGCTACTTCTGGGCTAAAGGTTCTCGAACCTATAGAGCAAGAATTCAAAACTATATTCAAAATATGTTATTTTATTTTTTATAACTAGCTTTTGTCAGCGGCTTCGCCCGCGAGGAGGTCGGAAATAATCCCACGGGAACTTGCTACCGAGATAAATGTATATATGTTCCTGTATCCAAGACTATCTTTGTGCCAAATCTCATGCAAATCCGTTCAGCCGTTTTGATTGTACGTGGTGTTTATAATGTCTTATAGAAGACACACTAGCCATGGACTGAAAAGGCTGGAAGTTTTGAGAGACGCCTATGTCTGGCAGGTTAACAGTGCACAATTTTGCTAAAAAATCTTTGTTGTGTCGGGATGAAGCTAGCTCATGCAGTGGTGAAAAGATTAACCAGTCAACAGGTTGGCAGCATAGCTGACTGCCCAAAGTCCAGGAGACGAACGTAAAGTACTGTCACTCGAACACACATTTCCATTGAAATAATTGCCATAATTGTCTTGGAAAGTGAACCCTTAAACCAAAAGGAACAGAGACCCTTGTAATTCTGCCATTACCAAAGATTCATCAACATAAAAGTCAACGCTAATGAAGCAAAAACCTGAATACAATTAAATACGGCCAACACGGCAACATTGGAATTAACATCAAAACAAAACATAATCCACAAAAGTTTTTTAGCAAAAATAAACTTAATGTATTCGGTGGCAAGCCTAAGCCGGAGTTGGTGGAACCCCACTTTAATGTAGTCTTTACAATATTAAACACTGAATATTAGGTTGTGGTGGCACTGTCAGCGTTTTAGAAGACAGAACAAGTCTCAGTAGGCGGACATGTACTTATTTACGTCGACAAAAGAAGACAAAGACGGAATAGTGACCTTATTAGTGATGTTCTTCAGAAAGGTCAGGTGCGTAGTACTCGCAACCGGCGTGCATGTAAGACCGTGGACCAGGCTCGGGTCGACGGCGCGTAGTGTTCCTCGCGCGCCTCAAAGAGATGTCAGCAATACTGAAGGAGTCTGCTGGGACCGATGCCTGCCAGGATTCGTTCGAAAGAGTTACCGTGGCCGTGGCATATGGGCAACTGAAGGAACACGGGTGGATTTTAGTCAGTAAAACTATGACACACCCTCCCGCTCCGCCCAAGAGCGGGAGACGTCATTTGATGATTTGACTTTAGAATTGATATTTGAAGCTGTCGCTCCACACTGACAGTGGCACCCAACTTATTATGAAACAATAGCCACCCCAGCATTAATGAAAATACCCCTGTAAGGTACAAACGTAATATTTTATTTACCGTAAATTTCACCTTACCTCAGTGTTCAATGATCTATAAAGTTTTATGATAGTTGGTGTCTCTTCGTTAACGAATATAAAATAATGCGATGGGCTGTCTCAGTGGGCTTCGGGAACTATTTGGGCGAGCTGAACGGATATTATTTTTTCTTTGTAGTATTTTAAAAACGTGGGTTTTAGGCCTTTTTTTGCTATCTTATATGGACAGGAGATTAACAAGAATATAGGCGATATTGTCTGCAGGAGGGCACTTTCTTGCACAAGATGTGCGGATTATCCATCAAAGGACTCGGCAAGTTATAGTCCAAAAGCTGGACAAAAGCTCAGAACAGACATTTTCTTGTTGCTAACTACCTAGTTATGTGGAAAATCTATCTTGTTCAATATAAGAAGGGACAGAATGAGCAAAACAGTTCTGATATTTATCTGGAGAATATAGAAATACACCTACTTCCCATAAGGATAGGAAAAACCTACAGAACGCCACCTTCCAAGACCCACATACTTCTTTTGCTTCGTTTTCGTTCATACGTCTGGTCATACACGCACATTGATTTTGAGTACCTCCTGATCTTTCTGATATGTCCTCCTAGGGCGTCCCCTCCCGACGTTTCTACGTACATTGCTACGCCTTCTTAATAACTTTTGTTAAACCTCTTTCATTCATTCTCTCATCATGAGCAAACCATCTAAACAAAATCTTTTCAATTCAAACAGTACCGTCCAAATACCGAAAATCTTAACGAACTGACACGAAAATTCAAACATCGAACCACACTTAACACTGAAAAAGCCGCGCGGGAGTTTTAGATAAAATTAATACAATTATTATTTTATTATCTACCCACATTTACCGTAGCACAGAATACGTAATGGAAGCGTACAGATATTCTACCACTTTGTTGATTAAAATAGGAATTAATTAAGTGAGTTGTTGAATGGTATTTTAGATACAATTAATGCAGGAGGAGAATATTTAGGGGTTTCAGTGTTAATCATAATGAAATGGTGATGGGTTGAGTTTGTGATAAGTTTGGAGGACTCTTTAAGAATACCACCTAAGAATACATGTGAAAGGCAATAAATTTATTGAGTATTGAGAATCTTTCAGGGCTTAAGGAGTTGAGAAAGACCATATTTTTCTAGCTATCACGAAATAGTTGTTCTCAGTAGGAAATCAACTTACATTCAATTTGCTGTAGTTAAGGGTGATGCACTAAGGTAGCTCACCAAGTTTAAATTTTCTGCCGTTTTTCGATTTGTGACCGAAACAAATTATTGAACAAAATAAATGATTTGATTTTGATTTGAATGGCTTTTCAGAATTATAATAATTGAACTCATCAGTCCAACCCTGTAAGTTCATTTACTCCCATTCAATGATAATTTCATGCTAAAATCATTAAATGGGATTAAATGAACATATTCTATGTTCATTTAATCCCATTTAATGATTTTAGGTTGTATTGATGATGATGATGTTTATAATTCTGTGAATACATGTTTTTGTTTTTCGTGCATTTCGCGTTAGTTACACGTATACATACGTGTTACGGTCACGAATCATAATATTATTAAAAATATAGCCTGAAACTAACTAGCAAATTCCAAAAAATTTAAGAAAATTGGAATTTGACTACCCTAGCGATTTCACCTTAACGTTGGACTGCCCGATCCACAAATCAGCCCCGATTTTTACAAACATGTATTAAAAGGTTTCAGAAACCCACAACAGATAAATAAACAGAAAATGTACCTAATATGTGAAACTGTAACCGATTTAGGTCAAACTAACCAAAAGAGCCATATTTTCTTTCCCCGACTAAAATGAAGCCAAATCAGCCAAAATCAAAGCGACTTCCGACTTCAAAAACTTGTAAACAATACTTCCAAGTGAATCGGACAATAGGCGTGCGCTGGAGTGTGTCTGACCATTAAAAATGAAGCCATAAATCGGGGGTCTTAATGACCATTGTGTAATGGCGCGTTGTGGGCGCGCCGTTTGAGGGTTGAGTTTGACGTTCCCAGTATTAATGTTGGTTAAAAGGTTTAATTTCAACTGTGGGTAGTTTTAAGTAAAAAATGTATTCGCCTATATTTCCCAAGGGAGTAGGCTTGTAGGCCAAAATGCTTGTATGGTGTGCAAAAATATACACTGAATATATTTAATGTTTTAACGTACGCCTGAGTGTTATTGTTTATATGATATTGATATTGTTGCAGAGGACCTCGTGGCTATATGTATAACAACAGAAGCGCTGGTCAATCAAAAGTTAAGCTACACTTGCCGCGGACGATTCGTGGACGGGTGACGGATCCACAACATATAGAGACTCCTCCGTACATCGGCATCGGAATCTAGTTAAGCCGTTGGTTCCGGCTTTTAAACTATGTACATCTTTGACGTAAAGAATAGCATAACCCCATTTCTTCCCGTGGGTGTCGTAAGAGGCGACTAAGATACTTACTAGAGAATGGGCAGCAGCGTCCTCTATGCATTTTACCACCATTCTGCGATCGCCAATCCACCTGCCAAGTGTGGCGATTATGGCAAACCTCCCCGCCCCCTTTGGGGGAGGCCTATGTCCAGCAATGGAGGTCGTTCGGCTGAAATGATGATGACATCTTTGCCAGTCCTTATGGGTTGTCAAAAGCTGAAACGTCTGACAACCAGTATTATCAAGGTTAATCGTATTACTAGGTATATATACTACGTGTTAATCCAGGTTATAAACTGTCTGTAATCCAAATTTCATTCAAATCCGTTCGGCCGTTTTTGAGTGATTGAGTTACAAACACATGAACAAAACTTTCCCATTTATAATCTTCAAACGTAACCAACATTGTACTAATGAAACGTTATTCAGAAACCAGTTAAATTGACAATGAGAAACCTGTTTTACAGCAAAGTGGAGGCCTTGAAGACTTACTCGAGAGTCCTTGAAGACTAAGACACGTGATATTTACTACAAACATAGTTGAAGGGTTTGATGTTCAAGGAAAAGGCTTTGTGTAAAAGGTTACATAATATCAATAGTCAAAAATAGATCAAAAGCGAGTTGAGCAAATTTTCTGGTGTCTAGGTGCATATTAGCATGTTCTTTTTTTGTGGGCGGGAAATCATCAAATGATGTCTACAGCTCTGGGTAGAGCGGAAGGGCGTGTCAAACTTTTACTGACTAAAACCCTTCCGTGCTCCTTCAGTTGCCTATGCCAAAGCCACGGTAACTTTTTCGAACAATTCCGCGACCCCGTCAGGAAAATTGGCATGTCCTTGGATCATATTCGAATACAGTTATGTGACCTACAAATCCTCACTGGGCCCGCGTGGTGGATTACAGTCCCTCACAGGGAGGAGACCTGTGTCCCAGCTGTGGGAACATTTTAGGCTGATTATGCTATGAGCTTGAAGGAAGCTGTCGATCCACCTGGTGCAGGATTGGCGCTATTCTTCTTCTTAGCATGTCGATGGCAAAAATATCACG
Source organism: Aporophyla nigra (assembly GCA_947507805.1). Taxonomy (NCBI): domain Eukaryota; kingdom Metazoa; phylum Arthropoda; class Insecta; order Lepidoptera; family Noctuidae; genus Aporophyla; species Aporophyla nigra. The sequence continues at coordinate 4,853,519 of OX382316.1, read as the reverse complement.
AAAATATGAATGTTTGATTTTCTAAATTTGTTGGCCCAAAATTCAGCAATGCGAATAACGTTCGCTGACACAGTCATTAAGTACTCACGTGTGCAGATGACAGGGCATGCGGTGCAAGATGGGAGGTGAGCTAGTCTGTGGAGAGAACGCATACACACCGGAGATCTGAGGTCCGAGCTGTCCACGAACCCCTACTTGTGGAGTTTAACTTGCTAATTGACTCTATTGTCGACTAACTTAAAGCGTTCTTCACCTAAGTTTTCTACAGCTTAATTATTGCATGTGTGGTACATTTGTACCGATATATATATCCATCAGTGGCAACGGGTTAATACAAGCTGATTCCCATAGGCTTACCTTTAAAAACTCCCACCTCCCATCGATCCACCATTCATTTGTGTTTCTGCATAAATTTTATTGTGCTTCTAATCTAAGTTTTAATGAAAAAAAGGCCTTCGCGCAATGAAAAGCAAATTTTTCGTTCGACGCTTCCTCCTTAAGTCTGTGAACTAACCAAAGCTGTTGCAAACTACCTCTAATTAACTCTGTAAGATTAGTCCAAAGAATCGCTCATAATTCATCACACAAAACAATGAAATCCCACAATCTAGCCAAGAACGTCCACTTAAAAACCAATACACAACAGCAATAAAACAGTACAACATACTTGGGCAATTTAAAACAACATCGGGCTATAATTGTCACGGCTGGGCTAGCGCTAACCGTCCCGGGCTAAAGATTAAACAGTTTGGCACGGTTACCCAAACGGAAACATTTGTGTTTAATAGTATTCGGGTTATTGGTATCAATTTGGGAATGTCCTGATAAGTTCGGCTGTTTGGACTCAATTGAGCAATCTTCTGTCATAAACTTGTTTGGTTTGTTTTGTGTTTTACAAGTAGTTTAAAAATACTTCTGCTAATGGGTCAAATCCCAGGTTTTAATGAGTTTTTACCTACATTACGAAATAACAACTACAACTTATGGCTAAATATAGTCCTCCAGACCGTATTTCGGGTAAAAAAAAGTTTATTACTTTTGATAAAATTGATAGTCAAGTCAACAAGGTTGCACTACAACTCAATGTCATCATCAACAGCCTATAAAGTTCCCACTGCTGGGACACAGGCCTCCTGTCGGTGAGAGGGAGTGGGCCATTATCCACCACGCGGACCCCGTGCGGGTTGGTAGATGTCACATGACTTCGAATTTTTGGTTCTATGACATGGTTTCCTCACGATGTTTTCCTTCACCGTTTTGAGAGCAGTGGTGATGAAATAATTTACCCAAAGTAAAGTGCCTGCTTGGGATTCGAACTCACGACTTACAACTCGTAAGTCGCGGGCGTTACCACTGGGCCACCACTTCTCACTCAATCTAGAGTAGGACAAATAAATCAGCAACATCGTAGGCCCTTCGTTGACGAAAATTATTATGAATATCGTATAAACGTAATTCCAAAATAATTTATTCTAATTTCTGAAAACCTGGGTAATGAAATAATAGTTCTCTAAAATATTTGCATTGAAGATATAAGGCTCCCACAGACACGCGCAAACCGACTTTAGTAGAACAATTCGTATGAAAACTTCATGGAAATTGTCCAAACCGAATCGCGTCGCGCCTGTCTGTTACCTTTAAATAACTCTCTTCGGAGGAACTACGAAACACATCACTTTCCAGTACAAGTTTCTCAACTTTGTATGTATATGAAAGTTTTATATAGTACTGCTTTCAATATTTTGAAGTCGTAAATTCGAAACTTACTATTTTATTTAACTATTTTTACTACACTATGACGTGGGTAGTATAAGATGAGTTCTGTTTAAGAATCGATCGTTTTACTATGAAATTATTTACTAGTTTCCGCACGCGTCTTCACCCGCGTGGTATTTGGATAAAAAGTGCCCATGCCGCATTTCATCAAAATCGATAATGCCGTTTTGGACATAATCCGGAAGAAACAGATAGACTGGCAAATATTTTTTTTAAGCCTTGTACCATATAGTTCGTTGAGTTCAGAGTTTATCAATTAACTATAACAATAAACTACATTTCAACCTTCTTTTTTTTAAACTAACTTCTAAATCTATCCCAATACAAATTAAACCTACTGCCAAGTAGGAATGAATATTTCAAGGGTTACCGAGATAAACCCAAAAACCAGCGGTCACGAACATTCCCAAACACTGATAACAAAAACTCTAATTAACTATTCGATTCCCATCCGAACCCGTCTTAAATCGATATATAATCGCTGCTAACTCGATTCAAAAACATTACCATTTTCCCGCATTGACAGCTCAGATAAGATCGGTAAAACACTGTTATATTATGCGAATAAAAACATGTAAACTCGGTATCGATATCGAGTTATCGAGTAATCGGTTACCGAAGCTCACACGTCATAGCGACAACTTATCGCTATGTAGCGCCCCGGGTCGTAAAGTGGGTACACTTGCGGCCGAAGTAACGTGTAAACATGTTTCTGGGTTGATATTGTCGTGTTTGAGGATGTTATGAATGTTCTGAGCTGGGTTTTGTAGCTGTAATAAAAAATGGACTGAAATCTTTTTGATAATAATGTTTTTAGAAGTGGTGAGGTTTATGTTGTCTTTGAAATATGCTAAGGTTGACGTCAGGGTAAGTTGGGACACCACTTTGCTATTTCAGAACTTTTTGCTCCTCGTTCTTATTAATTAAGCGTTCTTAGAATGAACGTTAAATAAAAAATAAAAATAAAATGAACAAACGAATGAACGTTAGTTAATTAAGTTTTGTAAAAGTAGGTAAAAACAACATCTAAATTACTTGTAAGTACTTTAAAGATTCACTCGAAGCAATTAAGTTTATTTTCAATAATAAAAACTAAGATAACGTTATTATCGCAATTGGTTTTTCAGTTAATAGCGAATGCGCAAAAAACTACACCCAAACTGAACACAAAACAGGTACCGGAACAGATAGGCAAATCTGCTGAGAAAAACCAGCAGTCTGAAGCTGTACAAACAGCAACTCTTAATATGTCCGAAGTACTAGACTCCCATATACTGTCCGAATACGAAACATCAACGGAATCGTACAACACTCCTAGTAAACTGTCTAAAAGCGTAGACGGGACAATTTCTGAAACTATAACAATTTTAGAAATGAAAGACACAATAAAGGGACTTACAAATAAGCTCGATAGCACGGAGAATGAGCTAGAAAATACAATATTAGAAAATAACAATCTTCGTCAACAAATAAATAAGCTAACTACGGAAATAAAAATGTTAAAAACAATTTGCCACTCTCCCACCATCGAAAACAACGCAGATATGATTAGAGGAAGAAAACAGTCCCTACTACAACAGACATTCTCTACACCTTCCACTCCTCTTACTAGCAAAACTAATGTAAGTGACTACAAAAGCAACAAAATTGTTTTGTTACAACAGAAAATTGCAGACCTACAAAAAGAATTGGAAAACGCACAGGAACAGCTTACAACTTACAAAAAACAAATAGACGCGCTCAAACACTATAATGATAACAACCATCAACAACCCCGGGTGCCGAAAATCTGCTCACAAATGTCTGCGTGTACTCTGGAACAACAATGTGAATTGCCAAATAGAATCCTAATCTTTGGCTCTCAACAATGCGTCGGCCTAGCAGCAGCTATCATTCAATCAAGGAAAAATACTCAGTACGAAAGGTATGAAACAATCTCTGAAACAAAACCTAATGCTTTAAGTCACCAAATCATAATGAACTGTCGTCGTACTAAGTTAAACCCTAACGACAAACTCGTAATTTGTGTTGGAGAAAACGACCATAATTTAAAATTTATTTTATCGCAACTACGGATTGTGCTAGATACATTTTATAACAACATGATTATTGTCCTGAATGTGTTTAAAAATGAGAATTAAGATATTAATAATCTTAACTATCGTATTAAAAACTTGTGTAAACAATACAAAAAGTGTAAATTTTTAGAATGTGGAACTTCTAACACATACGGCATATTATGTAACAAAATAAATTTCCTTATAGACTATAATGACTACAGCGAGAACTATCTAAATCCAAGAGAACTAATTAAGAAGATAGCGAGTAACAAACCAAGCCTTAAATTAAAAGCCAATATTAATGAACCCAAGAAAGGAACAATTCCTTTCTATTTTCAACTTAAGAATTCAACACCACAAACACTAAACTCTATACATCCCGTAGAAAAACCTCAAAAAGGAACTATTCCGTACTATTTTCCGAAAATAATACGAAATAGCACATTTTTTCTTGCCCAAAATTGATCCTCCAGTAACGCATAACCTTAAAATACTTCACCAAAATATTGCCAGTATCATATCAAAAAAAGAAATTCTAGAATTAACCATACAAGAACTACAAGAAGAACATAACGACCCAGACATAATATGTCTTTCCGAAACCTTTATCAAAAGAGACTACGAAAGCTACATTAAAATTTACGGTTATGAGATGGCTTCTAACTACTGTAGAGAAAAACAAAGAGGTGGTACCTGTATTCTTGTAAAAAAACACCTATTATTCAAAGACTTGCCACTAATAAAAAGCTACGCCACGCAAAACATTTTCGAAGTATGCGGAATTGAACTTACACATCAAAATTTAATAATAATTTGTGTCTACAGAACACCTCAATCAGACCCGAACCAATTCTTAATCAAATTAAATAGTCTCATGCATAATTTATTTCAACAATATAAATCTAGAATTAAAGTGGTTTTAGCGGGTGATTTGAATATTAACACCCTAAAAAAAGGCAACATTACTACTCAATTGCAGGATCTAGCATACAACTATAATCTGAAAATTCACATTGATGTACCAACACGTAAGTCATCATGTATAGATCACATTCTGAGTAACATTCACGACGCTACTGCTGCAGTTTTGCCACTTCACCTGTCTGACCACGATACAGCACAAATGTTGACTATTCCCTTAAAACATAAAACCCAAAGTCAAGCAATATATTATACATACAAAAGAGATTATAGTTCAGATAATATTCACAAGTTTAAGGAATGCTTAAGTAATCTTTCTTGGTCTAATATACATACGGCTAACAACGCAAACTCAGCATTCAATCATTTTCATGAAACGTTTTGCCTACTTTACAATCTTTGTTTCCCTAAATTAAAAGTAAAAGTAAATTTAAATAACAAAAAGAAGCAAAGTTGGATAAGCAAGGGCTTAAAAAAAAGTTGTAAAACAAAACGGTCATTGCGCCATCAATTTTATAAAAACAAAACTGCGATTAATAAGACTAAATATCTTAAGTATGCTAATCTCCTTAAAAAATGCATATTTAATTCCAGGAAAAACGCAAATATCAAATACATAGCTAAAAACGATAATAAATGCAAAGCTACGTGGAATGTTATAAAAGACGAGCTAAATAATACAAAGCCTAGACATAATATAGACAGTATCAAATATAACAACACACTTATTACCAATCGAGTAGAAATAGCGTCTGCCTTTAATGACCATTACATCGATTCAACAAACAAATCAATGCCGCCGAATGTCTCAGGTAACTCTAGCAATAGTGTAACTGTTGGCTCTATGTTCCTCAAACCGATGTCGATAGCTGAAGTTAAGCAGAAAATACTGCTTTTGAATAATACAAATTCTGAAGGGCACGACGAAATTAACACCAAAATCATTAAAGACTGTGTCGACGAAATTGTTGAAGTACTAACACACTTGATCAATTTGTCATTCTATGAGGGATTTTTTCCAGAAGCTTTAAAGCTTTCCATTGTTAGACCACTTTACAAAAAAGGAGACAGACATGACCTAAGCAATTACCGCCCTATAACCCTAATACCCATTTTATCTAAAATATACGAAAAATGCATGTACAAAAGAATTGCAAACTACTGTACAAAGTTCAATATTATAAAAAAAGAGCAGTATGGCTTTCAAAAGGGGAAGTCTACAACATTAGCAATCTATGCCCTCATAAATCATATATTAACTAACGTCAATGACAACAACCTAACCACAGGATTATTCTTTGATTTATCGAAAGCCTTCGACCTAGTATCACACGATCTACTACTGCAAAAGCTAGAAGCAATCGGGATTAGAGGGCCTACTTTAAAGTGGATTAAATCGTACCTAGATAATAGGCAACAATGCGTTACCATAACAAATATTAATGAAAATAAAGAAATAACACAACACTCGTCGAAATATAGATGTAACAAGTTTGGTGTCCCACAGGGAAGCATACTAGTGCCGATCTTATTCTTGATATATATAAATGACATCATTAAAATAACGAAACATAAGTGCATATTGTTTGCTGATGACATCTCTATTATTGTGACATCCAATAAAAAAAATTATACAGTTTGTGACTACGAAACTGACATTAACAATACAATTGACATTTTAATTCACTGGCTTTATGTAAATAATTTAAAAATAAACCTTAACAAATCCGTTTATATACAATTTAATAAATCAAATAATCATAAATTTAACCTCAAATTAAATATACCCAAAATTAAACTAGTTACGCATACCAAGTTCCTGGGAGTAACTATTGATGAAGATCTACATTGGAAAGTGCATGTAGACAGTGTTTCAAGCAAGATAAACAAATTTGTGTATGCTCTTAGACAAGTAAAAAAAAGTACTAATCTAAAAACAGCTATATTAGCTTACCATGCATATGTGGAATCTATATTACGTTATGAACTTATAATATGGGGTAACAGTACCGACCAGAATAGAATAGACGAGATCCTCACAGGCTCATGCTTAACAATGCTCCCAGGCTTGCTAAGTACAATAAAAGCTGCTTAACTATGTGTGTACGAATCTATAACAAATTACCTACTGATCTGAAAATGTTAAACTCGAGATATGCTTTTAAGAATAAATTGTATGTATGGTTAAATGATAACAACTTCTACAGTATAAAGCAATTCCTCGAGCGAAAATAGTATTGTTGTAATGTTCTAGTAGTAGTAGTAGTAATAATTATGCTTAGGAAATTGTTACTATAATTTTATTATAATGTTGAATATTTGCATGCTATGTTTAATCTTGGCAAAACATGTCTGCTCTATTTTGTTACCATAAGACCCTTTTATACCATGTTTTACGCAAATAAATGAATAAATAAATAAATAAATAAAAATTCACACGACCATCGGAAATAAATACGCAACACTAAACAAAATACGCTCGAAAAGTTTTATCGAATTGAATTATTTCGATACCGTTAAACTGTGTCGTTAAATGCGTCCCCGAGTGTAAAGAGCACATTATAAAATATTCAACTTGATGTTGCCATACGTTTTCACGTGGCAATCGGCTCTTAATGCCTGGGGTTGCCAGCCTAGCTGGCGTTTTTAACGGCGTTTCGCTGCCAAGTTGCCAGCACTTAAAATATGACGCGAGCTGAGATGTTTGAACATAATTGTGAGTAAATAATGTACTTGAGAAGGTGGAGTTAAGTGCTCTTTTGGAGGGAAAGTGTTGGATTGTTAACTTTGTCCTTATTGCTAATAACAGCAGGAGTATTCCTAAGAATATCATCATAGTTTGGGTAGGGGCCTGACTTAGAGGCAGTCTAATGATACAAACTTGAAGGAGACTCCTACTTTAAAATTGGATTTTAAATGACGGATTTTGGACTAAAACGGGTTATTTACCACTATAGTATAATCCTTTTACTCATTATTTGAGAGGTCTCAAGGGCTAGTTCTGAACATGATCCTGGGTTCGATCTAAGGTTATTGGATTTTTCTATCTAGGAAACCTCAGTAGCAGAACGGTTGATAGCAAAATAGCGTAAGCATAGTCAGCCTATAATATTCCCACTGCTGGCCATAATCCACCACGCGGGCCCAGTGCGGGTTGGTAGATGTCGCATGTCTTCTAATTTTTGGTTCTAGGATATGTCTCCACGATGTTTTCCTTCACTGTTTTGAGAGCAGTGGTGATGAAATAATTTACACCAAGTACTGCGCCTGTTTGGGTCCGAACCCACGACTTACAACTCGTAAGTCGCCTTTATCATTGGGCCGCCGCTGCTCATAAAGGTTCGTGCAGACAGGCACGACTCGTCAGCGCGACCGTGTCGGGCCGCGACAGGTCGCCCCAGTATGAAGTGTCGCGCGCGTTTACATAGAAATTATTCTACGGATATAAATCGCCGAATCCCGCCCGATCGTCGCGTCGCGCTATTCTGCACGAGCTTTAAAGCAAAAGTTGGCAATAGGCTCGCCTCGTTTTACATGAGACTTAAACATAACTGACGAAACGTGGGTATAGTTATGTTATATTTATAACCAATTTCAGAAAACTAGAACTGAAAATAATTACTCAGAAAACATTAGGTGGATAAAACTAATTCGAAACAAAGACCCAACGAAGTAAAATGGTTGAGTTAGTTCATATTCATGCCTTTTGTGTTTGACGTCAGAAAATGAATAACAATATCAAAGAGCTGCTACTAATTTTACCCGCCCTTGTAGTACTTACATACAGTTGAGAAAGTTTGCAAACGTAATTAATAGTTAACTCTACTTGACTGGTTTTAAATTAAATTAAATGTGGAAGAGACTTAGACTAAATGTTAAAATTAATTGGGGAGAGGCTTGTGGCTAAGTAAAAGGAGCCGCGGCTGGTCCGTGTATGGGTGACTATCTTTACATACCAAGACCCCTCTACTACGTGCCTCGTAAAGCACGTTACAGCTTTCGTTCCGGCTGTCACTCTTAATCTTTGATAGTTACCTAGGGATCGCCAGACGCCCGAAAACCTGGCACCAGTCTTACCTAGGGATATCGTATCATTTACCCAGTTACTGGGTTGTGTTCTATGTGGAATTTCTCAGAAGCATCATGGAGTCTGGATTTGTGCTCGGCTGATGATTTTTTAAATGTTTAATTTGTACTATGTACCGTGTATATTTTCATATGTATTTAGTAAAAAGCTGCTATTATTACATTACAAACAGACTTCACTTTTATTTATTTGTATAGTACATTTTACATTCTTTAATGAAGATAAGTCTTCAAAACTCCTAGTTGCAAAACAAGACACTGATTTGGTACATCGGGGATCTTCTTCGATACAAATCTCATCAAACAGGCTTCAAACTAACATCATCATCAACTGCTTAGCCTTTTCCCAAGTATGTTGAGGTCGGCTTCCAGTCTGACCGGATGCAGCTGAGTATCAGTATTTTACATGAAGCGACAGACTATACACATGATGTGACCAAGATTTTAACTGAACTTTAAAAGAGACTGTGACCTCTCAGTTTGTTTTGGCCTTCCTTCTCAGAGTAGTCAGTTAGGAAACGCCGACCTCATCCGGTTTAAAAAAAATATAATTGACGTGTTAAAGTGTTTGTAGAAACCTAGTTACAGAAATAAAATCATTTATCTGTTCTCCACATACCCAGTATATGGGTAATATGATACCCCTTGGCAAGACTGGCGGTCAGACTATCGGACTCATAAACTTCGCCCTTCAAACTGACATACCGTGTGTATATTCGGCGACATCAACAACACAAAGTGCGCTCTCTGAATTATGTATTAAAAGCTCAATCGAAACGGCTTTTATCTCCACTGGGGGGCAATTGTGACCTTACTAGTTACCTTTTAATCCTTTTTGTACAAATAGCTATCTGATATCAGTATCCTTTCCTTTTCTGCCTTTTATCTACACATCTATACATATGTCACCTTACGATGATTATGTGGTGTTATCAATGTTACCATTTAGAACATCGTTAGATTAAAATCTATTTTGCGACATTATAAACTATCAAAAAGTTATGAACTGCAAAAATCATTTACAATTAACATTATTATTTTTTTGCATAATTTTTCTATTGTATATAATCTGTCCTTGCCATGGACAGATTATATCATTATCATCATCATTTCAGCTGTAAGACGTCCACTGCTGGACTTAGGCCTCCCCCAATTTGGGGGGCTGGCGATCACAGTATAGTGGTAAAATGCATAGAGAACGCTGCTTGCCCATTCTCTAGTAAGTCCCTTAGTCGACAGATTATATATTACTTACAAATAGTGAACTGGGAACTGTGAACAGGGATCGCATCTTGGGCTTATACTAAATAGCCAAGTAACTGCCATCAGCTTGGAAGTAGCGCTCGTAGCAAAGACAGTTCAAATGGCTTATTAGTCGATTTGCACGAATTTACTTTCCCGAATCGGACGAATTGACACTTTTAAATAATATACATCAATATTATTTTCTATCGAAATAATCTTTTCGGAGTTAGCAAATCGTTAACTCCTGAAATACCGATTAGGTAATTGGCACGTTAAGAACTTTACGAATTTTATTTCATGTATCTGCAGTGAAATTTGCATAAACATAAGTATATCAAGTGAATTTCATGGGAATCGACTATAAGCCAAATCTGTTCATACGTCTCCACACACCCGTTCAGGGTACAAGCTTGATATCACAAGTAAGTCGAGGACACCATCTAGTCTAGAAAGATAATTCATTCAGCCCAACCTACATGTGTACATTGTCCCAGATTTCTTTGTGTTTGACGGCTCCAGCCACTGGCTCTGAAGTGGAACGCATCTCAGTCGTCACGGCTTAGTTTTCTAGGCCTGTCGTCGAGGCCTGAGCGTATTGTAAGTAGCTAGGGCCTCCAGAGCGCCCTAAATTCATAATTTCTCTAGAGACCCTTTAAAAGAGATTCGATCAAGGATGTAATGGTATCAGAATGTAATCTAAGATTCAAGGCAAAAAGGAAAGTAAAGGTACATCCTACTTAATAATATTAGGTATTATAAAAGTGGATGTTTCTATGTTTGGATGTTTGCTAGTCTATCACGTATGCGGCTGAACGGATTTTTATGAAAGGCACAGAAACAGTTTATAACTTAGGATATTTTTGGAACGAAGTTCCTTATCGCGCGTTGTGAAAGGGGGCTAGACGGAAAAAAATCTTACGAAAAGTTGTCACGACACTTTTTAACCGACTTCAAAAAAAGGACGAGGTTTCGCAATTCGACTGTATATATTTTGTTGTTTGTATTTGTTTGTATATTGTTATTTTTTTTGTTGTGAGTAGAGAGAGAGAGAGAGACAGGGAGAGAGGGAGAGGGGGGAGAGAGAAAGAGAGAGAATAGTTTTGCTGAGTGTATACAGGTTTTTGTACACAATAAATGTTCCTTCCGGGTGTCCCTTGACACCTCTAAAGTTTTTTTATCCCGGTAGTTCGTTCTCGTGCGGGTTTCCGACCTCCAGGCTATCGAAGCCACATGCAAACGCTAGGTGAGAATACACCGTGACATTTAAGTCGTCTTACAACGGCAGCCCACTTCATGTAACCAATGACTACTACACATCCATAAGAAAAATATGAACATTTGAATAACTAAAAAATAAAAATATGATGACGCATGACGTGGTTTAAATTTGATATTTTGTCTCATGGAAAATGGAGATGGAATGATCTAGCCGACTCGTGCATTGGGTAGGTATGTTCTCTACCGTATGACACGTAAACATTATTAACAGGATGTTTCATAATTCTAATCCATTATTTATTTTTTTTAAGGGGAATGCTCCAAACCAGCCCGCGAAATTCAAAATTTCTTGTGTTTTTTGCAATTTGCAGGCCAGTGCTAGGTTGTATGTTGATTAAAATATTATTCGCGACTGTAAGACGTATGCAGTTACAGAATTATAATCATCAAAATTATTGGTAATTTGATTTTTTTTTTTGATTTGAGGGTTGTATTGGTACAACCCTCCAAGTTCATAAAGGCCTAAGAACAAAAACAAAAAACAGAAAAAGTCATTCCTACAGCTTTATGAACTTAGAGCGTTGTATTGATGATTTTGATGATTATAATTCTGTAACTACATATGTCTTACAAGCGCGAATAATATTTTAATCAACATACAACCTAGCACTGGCCTGCAAATTGCAAAAAAACGTAAGAAATATTTGAATTTCGCGGGCTGGTTGAAGCATTCACTTTAATATCTATTATCTTAATTAATGGTAACAATTTTTAATCACGCCTAGAGGTATATTATGTCGGATACATTGAGTGGACAACTTTTGTAAGACGACTTTTTAGTCACGGTGTATTTCCGAAATTTTTGATTAGTCGTTTTGTTTGTCTGCTTATGCGTCACGTAAACGCAACTTCTCAGTAGCAGCTCGGACTCTGGATTTGTCCTCGGTTGATGGGCAACTACCTTAGGCACCGGTCTCCCACAGTAAACGAAACCATATCGTACCCAAGTGTAACAACCTCTGTAATGTTTATTGTGGTGAGAAAAAAAAATGTTTCTCACTGACAGACCCTTTATTATCTCTTTATTTCAGGATTAAATTCCATAACTGAATATATTTGTTAGTAAAGGACTACTTAAACACTATGTTAGCCTATAAAATAATACAATACAAAGATGTTAGTAACATAAAAACTTAAAAAACTATGTTAGTGGACATTATTAATATATACAGGAGCATGAAGCTGACTTAAGTGCCAGATAAGAGGACAATCCAGTTTGTTGGCAATGACACTCAGGTGACTGTTGTTACTGGCACGCACCCTGCGCAACAAGGACGCTGCTCGCTTGCGTCTGATTGCAGCGAAACTGTCAGTCTGGGCGTCTGCAAACATCCCTGAAGCACTACAGAAGCGTGGCAGCCCCAACAGCATCCTGAATGCATTATTGTACTGGACTCGAAGAGCATTAACGGCTTTTTGAGTAAAGCCAAACCAAAGACTGCACGTGTAAAATACTTGACAGTAAGCTTTGAAAAGGGTTATTTTAACTGAACCAGTGCAGCGTGAGAATCTTCGGATCAGCATATTACCCTTTGACCATTCAAAAGTGCCCGTGAATGGTTTAATTGATATGCATGACTGCCTCGTTGGTCTTGCAGTCGCAGGCGCTACTGTTCAAATTCAAATTCAAACTTTATTGTGGATCATAGGTAGGTGCATAACACAGGTCTTAAATAATAATTAAATTAACATCGGCTACGTCCCGCACTTAGGGCATACAATAATTTACATACAATTATAATTACAATTACATTATTATTATAAATTCAAAATGTCACATAAAAAATAAGAATTAAAATAAAAAGATAAATGCAAAACGGAACGAATAAAGGTAAGTCACTGTTGAGCATGAGGTCCTAGGTTCGATTCTCAGGTCTGACTAAAGTGATAATGGGGTATTTTATCTGGAGTCTAGATTCGTGCCCGGTTGATGGCAATACGCTCGCTCCCTATCACATGAGACTTAAAGACATAACAGGCAAAATGTACCTTACGGGGCACAAGATGTGATGTTATTTTAAATTTTTGGGTTTGAATTCGAATACAAGAGTGATGTTGAGGCTCCCGCAGACTGGCGTGACACGACAGCGCGACTCGACTTTTGTAGCAATTTACAAAGAAATTGTTCTTTCGCGTCGCGCCTGTATGAAAGAGCCTTTATGTTATGAAGAAGCAAGTTAAAGATACTTCTTTAGCCACCATAAACACTTCACGTTCCATTACACATTAAAACTCATTTAAAATTAATCGACAGGAAACAACGCAGCTCATGGACGTCAAAACATCATTCCGGAACACTTTACAGGAACTTCCGTCGGCTGAAAAAAAAAAACACTTACAGATTTCCGTTACAGACAGAGACACACTATTGCCCCATTGCCCCTTTGAACGGCGCGGCGGCAACATCAAAAAACAATTCCGACCAATCACAAAGCAGTTACTCACAAAATGGATGCACTCTCGTAATTGAAAGCACATTCACACCATTTTTAATTTGATTGCACGATTTAAATCGTAGGCGTAGATTAATGTAATAAGTTTAAATTGAATTATTTTTACCGATTTCCTAATGTGGGTGGGTCAAGCTTTTACGTTTAATTGGTTAAATACGAATGACAAATGAAATCAATAAAAATGTGTCGGTCTGTAATTTAGTATGAGTTAGGTGTGATATATTAATTTTATATTTAAATTAGATATCTTGTTTCTTTTAAATGTATGTCGTTAATTATGGTCACAGAAATAGTTGGTGTAATGCGAAGTCATTCTTTTTAGGTTTTTATAAATGTTTTCTGTAGTTTCGACTAACCGTATGTAACCCACTCAGAAAACTGCTGTGAAAGCGTGCGAGCTCATATTATTTTACATTGCACAAACATTCGTACTCAAAATGAATGCTTTAAGATATTTATTTTAATGCAGGATTAAGAAAACTATTCCATGAACTTTTATTTTTGTTTTGAACTCTTTTCTAACTTATAGAAAATCACAAACGGGATTCAGAATTTCAGACTAAAAATCCTGCACCATTAGAACATTGCAATACCTGGTACCTGGCATTAGCATTCCCATTCAAAACAGTAGCTACAGTCTGCTAAAAGCTGAAATGCGAGTTAAAAACGATTGACAAATGAATAAACCAAATTACAACAACGATTACGAATTTCCCCTGCATTATCAAACAATTGTCGCTAATAAAAACTGTCAATCCACGTCTTATCTCGATCAAGAAACTAACAATAAAAAAAATAACTCAAATAATTTATTTAGGGGCGAATGCGATCACCGAAACGCGATAAGGGTTTTGAGGGGTAAGTACGTACAAGGGAAATAAGTTATTAACTGAAATAACACGATATCATTTTGTGGGGATCGGAACAAGATGAAGGGATAGATAAGGGGTAGGGAGGATAGCGTATCACCCCCTCTTAATAGTGTAATTTCACCCTTGTGGCGAAATTAATGATTGTTGTTTTTAGTGAATGGTAATTCTACTGTTGCTAGAATGTTCGTTAGCCCGCCCTATTGTTAGTAAGAGAATTTCATTGATCTTTTTATACATCACTTCATAATGAACGGGGCTCATGGGGCTTATGGGGCTCATGGCTAAATAATAATAGTCACACGGCTCGATTGATCAGGTAGGTCTGTGGATGTGTGACCCTACTACCCCCCCCCGTGCCTCGAAAAGCCGTTGATCTGTTTTGTTATTCTTGGTTTCTTGGCTGGCGTTACGGTTCGTCAGAAGCCTGAAATTTGGCCAACCAGTCATACCACGGAGTGTCATATCTCCCAGCAATTTGGTTTGAAGGTCCCATAGGATGTCACAATGTACAGGGCAAGCACGGCCTACTGTGGTAAGCTTGAGTCACACATTTTTATCACAGGTTGGGCGCAAAAATCGTGATTAAATGCGTGACTGAAGTCTATCAGAGAGGCCGAGCTCATCCCGCTGTAAAATACTGGTAAATACTAATACTGATTAATTTAGTTCATTACTTCAAATTTTTTATAGGATGTTATGTCGATTTAGATATGATTTCATCTCTTAAGCCTAAGACGTAGGGCCTATATCTAAAACATAAAACCTAACCATCAAAGCTTTTTCAAACGAAACTCACTTTCATAAAGACTTGTATAAACAATGATGTTCATAATTTACATCAGTAGATACTGTCTCTTTCTATTAATTAAACTAATAAGCATTACATGCGCTTTTTTTCTGGGGGGTGAAACAAAACGCATTAGTTCACATTCACACTTACGTAAAAATATCGCAACGGGATTTTTTCGCGCAATTGATTTTCAGCGCTCTGCTTAGGGCCGAGAGTTGAAAATCGGATAATGTGTTTCTTCGACTAGCTTGGGTGCACTCTGTTGGATTCTAAATGCTCAGTTCAACACCGAGAGTTCAAAATTCAATACACGATAAGATCTCACCGCGATACTTTTCATCATCATCAGCCTATAGAAGTCCACTGCTGGGCATAGGCTTTTCCAATTGCACGCCATTCAGCTCGATTTTCGGCAACTCTCATCCAGCTGCTACCAGCCACCCTGCGAAGATCGTCGCTCTACCCAGCCTGAGGGCGTCCTACCTTACGTTTGCCGATTCGCGGTCTCCACTCAAGAACACGTCTACGCCAACGGTCATCGGTTCTACGGCTAATGTGGCCGGCACATTGCCACTTCAGCTTGCTAATTCTGTGAGCTATGTCGACAACTTTGGCTTTCTGCCGGATCATCTCATTCCAGATTCTGTCCCTCAGAGATACTCCGAGCATAGCTCGTTCCAAAGCTCGCTGAGCGACTCTATACTTTTACGTACATGCAAACGTAAGTACCTCTCCAAAGATAAGCGATTAGCGTCATCACCATCTGGGCCATCCCCACAAGATAAAACAAAAAGATAAAAGATCACGATCAAAAGATACTACAATAAAAGTTTTTAATTAACACTGCACTAATTGACGATAGTTATCTTTAAATAATTATAGTTATTAGTGTAATTAAAATAAGTGTTTTAAGGGGGTTATTATTGCTTCATCACTTGGGTGAGGATTAGTTAATGAGGTCAATATTTGGATGGTCCGCGATTCCCATTGTTCTGTGTTGACCTGAGTTTAAGGGTGATAATTACTTTTTGCTAAGGTTCGTATTAACAACTTACAGTGTAATTGTAATACTATAAGCAGGTGAAAAATGTAAAAAAAAAACAAAAGTCGAAAAAAAGACAGTTGTGTAGTCTCTAAAGTCGAAACAAAATCTAAAGTCGAAAGACTCAAAAGTTGAAAATACTTAAAAATAGAAAAGATTAAAAAGTCGAAATGACTCAAACTCGAGAAAACTCAAAAAACGCCAAAATGGGAATCGACGTAGAGTGACAAGAACCTTTTGGCGCCAGAATGTCATTGAAAGGGGGCATTATAAGTAAGCAATTTGTGAAAATGTCATTAAGATTTTATTGTTCATTTAAAAAAAAAAATAACGTAAGTTGGAGGCATTAGTGACAATTTTGGCCACACGCTTAAAATCCTAGTACATATCATTGTAAAGGGAACGATTGGGCACGCCACAATTGCGGCGGTAAGTCCTCTCTTTGAGGAGTGGATAGAGAGGCGCCACGGCGTCCTCAGCTTCCGCCTGACGCAGGTTCTCACCGGGCATGGGTGCTTCGGTGGGTTCCTGTTCAGGATAAAGCGGGGGGAAACGCCCGGGTGTTTCCATTGCGAGGATCGTCTGGAAGACACGGTGGAGCATACGGTGGAGGTGTGCCCTGCCTGGGCGGAGCACCGCCGTGTCCTCGCGGAGGCGATCGGCGGCGGCGACCTCTCGCGTCCGGCGTTGGTGCGAGCCATGGTACGGAGCGAGAGGGCATGGGAAGCCGTCACCTCCTACTGCGAAGCAGTAATGCTCGCGAAGGAGGAGGCGGGGCGCGTGAGGGAGTGGCAGTCTCTGCGCCCTCACGTCCCTAGCCGCCGCAGGAGGAGACGCCCCGGGCGTCAGGAGTCAATAGCAGACTCCCGGCCACCGGGGCCAGGCTCGGGTCGACGGCGCGTAGTGTTCCACGTGGGCCTCAAAGAGATGTCAGCAGCACTGTAGGGGTCTGCTAGGACCGATGCCTGCCAGGGTCGCGAGATTGTTCGAAAGAGATACCGTGACCCTGGCACATGGGCAACTGAAGGAACACGGGTGGGTTTTAGTCAGTAAAAGTCTGACACGCCCTCTCGCTCCGCCCAGAGCGGGGCAAGTCATATGATGATTTCCCATCCAAAAAAAAAGGGAACGATTGCATCACACAAAGACATTTGAAACTTTGACAGATTTAAGAGTTGACAAATAAAGATCAAAGCTGACAAAGATCCACTAAGGAGGAAGACAAGAGTCATAATCTAGGTGTACGGTTCTAATCTGTTGATTCCTATAGAGAAGAGCCGGTCAGAAACTCTTGGCTTTTACAATGGTTTCAAATTACAGTGTTAATAAGTATGGGAGGACAGTATAGGCCTGCCAACAAGTACTTGGTACTGAATAAAATAGAAAATTGTCTACAGTCTACAAGGCCTACAACGTTCTCACATTCACAAAATTTCTGAAAAGGCATAAGTTGATGACTTCATCATTCATCGTTTCAGCCGGAACACACTCGTAGCTGGACATAGGCTTCTCCCAATTTGGGGGGGGGGGGGGGGGGGGGGTTTGCCAATTTTAGAGGTTTAACTCTAATGATATTATTAGGGTAAAATGGACGAAGCGTTAACTAAAAACGATATTAAATTAAACAATAATCCACAAAGTTTCTAAAACCCGTCACCAAACCGCGATTATTCCGTCACGCGCTCACACGTGACAATTAGCGGCAAATTACCACCATTTCAAATATTAATCAAATCTATTACAAACACCAATTCATGTTGAACCCTTTAAAAGTACGGAGTTCATATAAATTAATCAGCACGAGAGTCCTAATTAGGCTGGTTACGTAAATCAATCGATCACCGTGTCGGCGCCGATTCGGTTCTAATTGGCCCAACGAGATCGGAATTTGATTTAGGTTTGATTTGTTCATTTATTATGGGGTAGGTGTATATTTGATGGTTTTAGATTGAACCGAGGTTTACTGTGGTCGTTTTGATGGGTTTTGTCAGTCATTGATTGTATTTTGAAGAGAGCGCACGCTTTATTTATACTGTTGCTCTGTGGTTTAGTCACTAGGAACTTGTATTTCATAATTTTGTTAGATTTAATTTTCTTTTCTATTTGTTATATACAAAGAGAAAAGAAAATTAAAACTAAGAATTATCATTACCATTCAACGTGGCAATGCTGCCAGTCTTCTGGGCACGTTTCCGGATGACAATGATGCGGACGAGTAATCGACGCCTAAGTGTCCTTTTGGTTTTGTATTTATTTGTATAGTTAGTAATTTATTGAAATAAATAAATAAATAGTAGGTATATCGAAATTTGTATATATCCAATGTGTGCCAATAATATTTTTTTCTGTCTTTAATTTTTTCTTAATAAATCATCAAAAAGGTACTAAGGTAGGAACTTTAGTTTGCCTGACGTCATCAAAAACGCTTCAATGTTTGTTCTCTAATAGCGACCTACCACTAAATCAATAGCCTTTCTGCAGTTCCCAATCCTCCTAATGACAATGGACGATCAAAAATATAGTGCCTTAATTAACTTGCTTAGCAGAGGCATTGGTGATCGCAGTTTAAGCAGCCAGGAAGATGTTCTTGCCAAACGAGAAGAGGATTGATGCTCTTAACCCTTGATAACGCTTAGATATGCCCCTCACTTGTGCAAAAGTTGCTTATTCTCTTTAGAAACCCAGACAGAACTGCCGAAGAACAGACAGTAACCTCAAAATAAAACAAGCAAAGAAAAAATGTTTATTCCCCACCCATCAAACTTTATTAAAATGACACCGAAAATTGACACAATTCTTGTCAAACCAATTACCCTCCGAACCACGTTAAAAAGTTCGAAGTACATCAATCAAGCCACGATTTTCCCGTTACAATTAAAATCTTATTTCGGAGGACCCATCGGCGTTTTAAAAACGAATTACTGGCGACCAACCCCTACTTGGGTATGCATCAGGGGATGCGAACGTTCAAGATTCGCGAAAAAAATTGGGTACCGCAAGATGATTTTAATTCTGAAGACTTGACAACAGTCGTGTTACTTTTTCGCAATGAAAATTTCAATGCATATTGAAGTATTTGACTTCTGAGAATAATATAAGAGAGGTAACAGTATATGGGTAAGTAGTAAGACTATTTGGTTACTTGACAAAGATTATCTGATGAACCCATGATGGAACGTTAGATTCGTTTTTTTTTTTATAATCAGTCTATTTTCCACAACTGGGACACAGGCCTCTTCTCTGTGAAAGGGAGAGGAACATAAACCACCTCCATGCAGACCCAGAGTGGTTTAGTGGATGTCACATGTCTTCCAAAAGTTTGATTCCTGGCCACGCCAGTTTCCTCGCGATGTTTTCCTTCACCGTTTTGAGAGAAGTGCTGATTAAATTAGATACACAAAGTAAAGTCTGTCTCAGGTCGCACTCATAAGTTAAGGAAATGATTGGAGACATTGGACACTGCCCAGCAAAGGATAAAATTACACGGATTACTTTCAGTAAATGCTTCAAGGAAAATACATTTTAAACGAACTTAAGATCGAAAATGGTTTGCGTAAGCAGTTCCAACTCAATTTATCTATAATATGTATGTATTTAGAAATATATAAGTATGTTTATCAGTTGTCTAGTACCCATAACACAAGCTCTGCTTAGCTTGGGACTAGATGGCGTTGTGTGATAGTTGTGGAATATTATTATTATTATTATTTCAAAAGTAATTTCAAATTAAATCTAACCTACAGGACCACGGAAGCTTCCCTCCTCGATTTTTTCGCAAGAAATCCCGAGTAACCCTCACCCGCCGTGGGTGACAAGTTTAATTTAAAACTTCCCGGGTCCAATAGGCCCGCGGTCGAGTTTGAACGATTATAACTTTCAAGTGTTATTTTTAATGAGTTTTTGTGGATTTTGATATTATTAATGCATTAGATTTCCAAGTGCTAACTTACATAATTCAGTGACTTAGCGCTTTAAGTAAACAAAAGTAATTTTCGGCTTTAAGTGGTCATCTGAGGATTGGCAGACGGCGTTATATTTCATAAGGATAACGAAGTAAAGAAATAAATGTCTTATTTCGAGGAATTTTGGAAAGAAAATTTCTTTTCGCTAGGTATATTATATAAGAAAACGGAATAAATTATTGTGTTTTATTAGCCGTACCGTCAAATCTATTACAGCTGACAAAATATTCAACACGTGTTGTTCAACATATAAAATCTATTAAAATAACAAATTATAATATGTAGTTACAAACTACATGAATGACTAATTATTTACAAAACGTGTAACTCTTATGTTAATCTCAATCATTAAACTTACCGCTTCAACAGTGAATAATAATTAATATCTTTCATTCCTTACATATGCCAGATGTCCCATTGATTTCATATGTTACTATAATTATATATTTTATTTCAGAGGGTTACGGATGGTTTTTGATTGGCATATTTTTGTGGTTAGTTCAATAAAATCGTGTAGGGGTCAATAATACCGTAGACAAGTAGTGATAGGGTTAATATGATGGCCATAAAAAAATCTGTACGGTTATTGTTTGGAAGATTATTTAACAGATGTACTACTTGTTATGTGTAGTTTTTTTTTAATAACAGCATCTGGCATAACTTCTTTAATAAAAAGATTTTAGCGGCTGCAAACACAGAATACTTACAGATAAAAAAAACTGCTTGTTAGAACCCTTTTTTTCTTTTGTAATTTATTATCAATACCTATACGGTTATTTTAAAAATTATCGTAAGACTGATAAACTGCCGGGGTCGCGAGATTCGTTCGAAAGAGACACCGTGACCCTGGCAAATGGGCAACTGAAGTACGGGTGGGTTTTAGTCAGTAAAACTTTTTTTTTTTTTTGTATGGGAAATCTGACTGACTCTGAGACTGAGTCTGACACGCCCTTCCGCTCCACCCAAGAGCGGGAGACGTCATTTGATGATTTCCCATCCGCAAAAAAAAAGAGACGCTGATATAACTGGTTGTGCTTACAAATATTATTTTATTAACCAACGAAAAAAAACGGAGGAGGTTATCAATTCGACGCGTATATTTTTTTATTTTTTATGTATGACCACGCATAACTTTTTACATAGTAGTCCGATTGTGATAATTCTTTTTTTATACTCCGAGAGTGGTCCCATATAAATTTGGAAAACAAAATCGAACCCTAAGGGTCGGAAAACAGGGGATGATTGATTGTTCACTCATTGATTGTAATGTATAACCACGCATAACTTTGTACAGAGTAGTCCGATTTTGATAATTCTTTTTTCGTTGGATAGGGTATACTTTGCCAAGTATTATTAGTACATTAAAGCCACAAAAAAATTACAAAATAAAAACTTTTTAACAAAAAACTAAATAAATAAGTTACTCAAAGTTAAACGCCAGTCTGGGTTCGAACCAAAGACCTACTTCTTGGCCGTATAAAAAAACTTTTTAACAAAAAATTAAACCGCCGAAAAAACAGAAAAGCAAAAAATAATAAACCTTTAAATTTTGAGTCGGCGCTGAAAAATCAATGAACAAAGATCACTCAAAGCGCCGACTCATAATTTTAAGGTTTATTATTTTTTGCTTTTCTGTTTTTTCGGCGGTTTAATTTTTTGTTAAAAAGTTTTTTTATACGGCCAAGAAGTAGGTCTTTGGTTCGAACCCAGACTGGCGTTTAACTTTGAGTAACTTATTTCATCACCACTACTCTCTAAAAGGTGAAGGAAAACATCGTGACTAAACCGGCATGTCCTATAACCGAAAATTCAAAGACATATGTCATCCATCAACCCGCACTGAGCCTGCGTGGTGAATCACGGCCCATTCCGTCTCATTGATGAGGCCTGTATCCCAGCAGTGGGACCATTATAGGCTGATTATGCAAGTTACAAAAAGATGATAAAATGATGGTGATGTTGTGATGTTAGTTGCAAAATCGCTTACAAAATGTTTCCTATCTGAAAATAGCTAACATCAATTTGAACTCACTTATTTTCAAAATAAACTTAATGATCCATTAGTTAAGTAACAAAAAGAACAAGTGATTAAGAAACTAAAATCAAAATGCATTCATTCGTTCCTCAAATGAAAGCACATATCTTACCAAAACATTTAACTCCACCTCTCCACGCCTTTCAGTCCAGGTACAAAATCCCCGGATTATCCGGTTGGCAGGTGAAAAAAGTAAGAGTATCCGTGTACAAAAGTTTAAAGAGAAGTTCTATCTGCAGTATGCGACACTCGCTGAGTTAAGGCGGCTGTCTGCAACTTAAGTTACGATTTAACTGCATAAGTTACCAGCGCAGATATGTTCTGGAGTAGGTTTAATGTGGACATGGATTAAGTTGGGGTACGCCGTATGTGTTATTTAATTTTGAATTGAAATTTTTGAAGGGAAAACTTCTTTGGGCACGTTGAGTGTGGGCAGGAAATTCTTTTTGCATTTGTTTTCGTCTGGTGCCGGACGTAAAAAAAAGCAACATCCCATTTATACCCGTGAGTGTCGTAATAGGCGACTAAGAGACTTACTAGAGAATGGGCAGCAGCGTTCTCGATGCGTTTTAGCACCATACTGCGATCGCCAGCTCGCCTGCGAAGCGAGGAGATTATGGAAAACCCTCCCAAATTGGGGGAGGCCTATGTCCAGCAGTGGACGCCTTTCGACTGAAATGATGATGATGATGACGTATGTCTGTGTTATTTAATTTTGAATTGAAATTTTTGAAGGGAAAATGTCTTTGGGTACGTTGAGTGTGGGCAAGTAATCTCTGGAACTTACTGTCAGATTTGTACATTTCTTTTACTACTTTTTGCAATTGATAGCCCAATCTAATATTGAGGGAAGCCAAGGCTTCGCCTCTCATATAAGAGACGGTAGGTTTATATACTGGCAAGTTCCTATTAAGATTTAAAAATTTATATGCAGTTTCTGAATTTGTCTTCTACGTAACTGACATCTGTGAACGAAAACATCACGAGAAGGGCAACATCATCTAATACTTTAAATTTGAAAATTTGTCAGGATGGCTGCATGAATGTTTTGTACACATTCACGCAAAAACTCCTAAACGAATGAATTTTGGCACACAGATAGTTTATAAGCTTTATTAACACGTAGGATACTCTTTTATGTCGGAGGTTTCCGCGGGATAATTTCCAACCTCCACGCGGGCAAAACCGCGGACAAAAGCTAGTACTTAATATAGATCTGAAATCACCAACCCATCTTGAGTAAGCGTGGTGATTAATGCTCATGTCTTCTCTGTATGAGAAAGTGCCTAGCAGTGGAATAATAATAGGCTGATAATATTATCAAAGTTACGAGTGCTGGTAGTAGGTTTGGACCCTGACAGGCGCTTTCATCTTCATCATCATCATTTCGGCCGTAATACGTCCACTGCTGGACATAGGCCTCCCCCAATTTGGGGGGCTTTGCTGTAATCGCCACGCTTGGCAGGCGGATTACACAGGCGCTTTACGTAGTGTAAATTATTTCATCTTCTCTGCTCTCAAAACTATGAAGGAAAACATCGTTAAGGAACTGTCATATCCTAGAACCAAACATTCGAAGACATGTCAGACAGACGGTTCGCTCAGGCCTGTGTCCCAGCAGTGGGAAACATTATAAGGGTTGATTATGAGTTATTACAACCCAATTGAACCTACCGATACTATTTCCCAAATCAATAGGATTGTTGCTAACCAAAGCATGTCGTATACCGACGCATGTAGTCTATTAGGGGTAATGATAACCCGGTTACTGACTCTGGCGACCCTAACTAAGTTAGTTTGGAGTTCATCAATCAACCGAGACCCATTTGAGTGGAACAGAGTTAGGTCGATAAAAGAGTTCGCAAATCTAATCAATTTTTGGTTGGTCATTGGTCGATTTTGGATAGATTGGAAATATGATAAAACAGTAAATTCGAGGCTTGTTTCTAGGAAGATCCTTCCCTAGAAATCCCTCTCCTGAATTGGAAAAGTTATATAGAATAGTTTAAATAAATAATAGTTTAAGAAAACTACGCTACTACGCTTCCATAGAAAACCAAACTAAAAAGTAGAAAATAATGGAAAAAAGCGTGGGGTGCTTTTTAAGGTATTTTTTTATTGATATCAGGCACCCCACGCTTTTTTTCCATTATTTTCTACTTTTTAGTTTGGTTTTCTATGGAAGGGTGTTTTTTGTTTTTTTTTAACTATTTTGTTTTTTTTTTTTTTTTAGGGTATTTCGAATTTTGAGACTTATGTTAGCGTAGTTTGTGACGTATATCAGCGTAGTTTTAGAAGTAAGTTTTTTTGGTGTCCTGGTAACCCTGGCAAGGATAATGGCACAAATTTATGAAATTACAGTATTGTCATCGGTCCTCGGTAAATCTACAGAGTTTAAATGAAATCTGGTCGGTTACAAACAAACATACTAACATACATACAAGTGAAGCTAATATAAAGCGTGTAAAAAAAGCTTCTATGAAGTTGAAGGGTCTCGGAATAAAACTCTAGACCAAACATACGGAAGAGAGAGATATCAATTCATCATCATCATCACCATTTCAGCCGATACACTGCTGGACTTAGACCTCCCCCAAGCTCCGCCACTTAGACCGGTTTTTTGCTTCCCGCATCCAGCGGATTCCTGCGGCTTTCACAAGGTCATCGATCCGCCTTGTGGGAAGCATTCACAACTCTACATCTTCCGGTACGCGATATCACTTCTTTAGACAGAAAATAAAAACATCCGCATTAATTTTATATGATTAGTTTCATCGCTTTCATTCGTTGATCTTAAACTGTCATTATTGGCAGTACAAAACTCGAAAGTCGGTTGGGAGTCAGAGCAGTCAGGCAGTCGCTCCAAGTAAAATACTGGTATATTTTTTTTTTTTGGATGGGACATCATCAAATGTCTTCTTCCGCTCTGGGCGGAGCGGGAGAGCGTGTCAGACTTTTACTGACTAAAACCCACCCGTGTTCTTTCAGTTGCCCATGTGCCAGGGTCACGGTATCTCTTTCGAACAATCTCGCGACCCCGGCAGGAAAATACTGGTATTCAGCTGCATATGGTTAGACTGGAAACCCACCCTAACGATATTGGGAAAAGCCTCCACGCAGCTGCGGCACACCTAACAACCCCAAAAATCCTAGCATAGGCTCGCAACAAAATGAAATGTAAAAAGACCATTAACACCAGTGAAAAATGTCGTCAAAGCCATAGGTGCTGATGCATCTCAGCATAAAAGAACCCACAAATCATACCCTCATCCACTGCAGACAACCGACCAACTAAAAATCTCGACCAAGAAAAAACGACACAAAGGAGAAGTTGCAAAACCAAAATCCACACTTTCTGCTCGAGTAAAACTTATCTATTCATTTTTCACTTCCAGTATAATGGTAAACTAGTTAGGGAGCCTTTGCAACCCGTAGCTAAGTTAGCGGAGTCTTTGTAACATCTATCTAAATCGAATTATACGCTGGGACGGTCGTGCACCTCGGGCGCCGGACTGGACCGCGATTGGGTCATGAGATGTGGGCGGGTAAGGTAGTTTTGGAAATTATTTTGGCTACTGAATTGGTCATCATCTGCTTAGCCTACTAGCTGGATTCCATTCAAACTGGATGCAGCTGAACACAGTATCGTACACGACGTCTGACCTCGACAACTCAGTTACTGGGTAATACGACACCCTGATAAGACTGGTTGAAAGGCTTTCGGGCTTCTGACACATTACGACTGTCATAGATCCACGTATGACAGTTGGTATATGAAGTTTTTATTTTCGACATAGGACCGATGACTTGACTCGACATCTTGGGTGGACACGGCGAATCGGCAAACGTAAGGTACGCCTGAAGGTTAGTTGGAGCGACGATCTTCGCAGGGTGGCTGGTAGCAGCTGGATGAGTTGCCGAGAATGGCGTGCAATTGGAGAGGTCTATGCCCAGCAGTGAACTGCTGTAGACTGATAATGATGATTATGTAAAGTTAAAGACGATAGAAATGGTCGAAGGCATGCAGTTAATTGTTTTTCAATTTCAATATTAAAGTTCATTCACTTAGTCAAAATTACTGCCACATACTACAGTACCAAATACTTAAATTATAAGTATTAGGACTGACTATTACCTACATTGGAACTAACTTCTCCTAACTTACACCAACACCCACCAATGTCTGAAACAATACTTTAAAGCTATTTTCCCTTCTAACATGTTTTTTGGCTTATTTACATATAAAAAGTTTGTTTTTATTCAGCATTAATGCCACACACTGTAATGGCAAATTCTTAACTAAGAAGTATAAAGACTGATTATAACCTACATTGTAACCAACTTCTTCTAAGTTACACCAACACCCACCAATGTTGGTAACAATACTTGTAAAACTATTTTCCCTTCAACATTGCAGTTTTTTTTTTTGACGTTTTAAATATTCCAAGTTAATTTTTATTCAACATTATTTCCACACACGGCAGTGGCAAATACATATTATAATTAAGAAGTATTTAGACTAACTTCTTCAGCTAACTTACCTCTTCTAACTTACACCAACACCCACCAATATTTGTAACAACACTTGTAAAGCTATTCCCATTATATCTTCGGCAAGCGGTTACTACATTTCCACGTGTTTAGCCGGGCTGTATTCAGCGGGGCATGTTTTAGTTCGGAGTTAACTAACAAATTTTAATTAACCTCGAACCGAGGGCTGTCTGAGTTCTGTTCTGTTATTTAGTTTTGCTAAAGGAATGTGGCTTTTTAAGGTTGTAAGGGTGGTTGATTTGTTAAAGAATGTTTGTCAAACTTGTGTTGTCCCACTGCCCATCAGTGGGACAACACATTATTTCCACACACGGCAGTGGCAAATACATATTATAATTAAGAAGTATTTAGACTAACTTCTTCAGCTAACTTACCTCTTCTAACTTACACCAACACCCACCAATATTTGTAACAACACTTGTAAAGCTATTCCCATTATATCTTCGGCAAGCGGTTACTACATTTCCACGTGTTTAGCCGGGCTGTATTCAGCGGGGCATGTTTTAGTTCGGAGTTAACTAACAAATTTTAATTAACCTCGAACCGAGGGCTGTCTGAGTTCTGTTCTGTTATTTAGTTTTGCTAAAGGAATGTGGCTTTTTAAGGTTGTAAGGGTGGTTGATTTGTTAAAGAATGTTTGTCAAACTTGTGTTGTCCCACTGATGGGTTAAGGAGTTTTTCTTCCGTCTTATTTATTTATTTAATTTATTTAAATAACATGGGAGACTTACAGCTACAACGAACAGATCAAGAACAGTATATTAGTCAGAAAGCCAATAACAGATACCAAGCCGATAACAGAAATAAGTGGAGACACTTATGAGGAATAGAGAAAATAAAATAAAAAAATCTAAGGACATTCACACCAAGTTACTACATATTATATACAGTGTTATAACTGTGTTGCTCATACTGAATAACCATCATCACAACAAAATAAACGTATGAAAAGATAAAATGCATGAAAAAAAAAAAGAACTAAAAGAAAAAATTACGGCTTAAGCACTTCCTGGCTGACGACACGCTAGTTAGGAACGGGTCTATATCGTACTGTTTACAAAGCTTGTTAAGATTTCTGCTTGCACGCACAATGAAAGAATTCTGCCTATAATTGGTTGAAGCAAATGGCACGCGCATTATAACTTACATTTTCTGGTTCTAATAATAAAAACAACAACAATATCTTTCCTGACTTTAGACTGACTTAACTGCAATGCAATGTCAACTGATTGATTCACTACTATCAATGAAAACTACCTACACACACGAGAAGTTTTCAAGCTACCTAGCCTTTTCCCAACTATATTGGAATTGGCTTACAGTCTAACCGGATTCAGTCGAATACCTGTATTTTACATGGAGTGATTGACCACCACTACCCAGTTACAAGGTAATTCAAGACCTTTTGGTAAGTCAAGACTGGTTGTCAGACTTCCGGGCCTCTGACAACCCGTAACCATTGACAAAGTTCCAGAAAGAACAGCCGGAACTAATGGCTTAACATGCTTTCCGAGGCACGGAGGGGGATTTGAAGATCACCCATACTCGGACCAACCGCAGCAAGCGTAGATTACTTCTATAAATATTTGCATTCGAAACTTTTGAAGCATAGGCATAGTTACAAACAGATATAACCTTTCGTTTTTTCTAGAGCCTAGAACTCTAGACCACAAACACCACTAGGTAAATTTCCTGACAAAAAAAAATGTAACAAAATGACATTTCTCCCACATATTAAAACAAATTAAACTTAATTCACGCTGCCATTCCAAAAACCAACAAAGCCCTAAAATTTTCGCTCACACATATCGCCGGATCTCGACACAGACACGAACCTAAAACGGTTCCCCCTATCTACCATCACCTGTTCGCAGCGCGCTCTGAATTAGAATTGTTCCTGACAGTTTAAAAAAAAACTGCGATCTCAGATTGTGGTGGAGAGGTGTAAGAAAAATCCGTGAGCTAAATTTCGCTGCTTCGTTTAAAGCAATGTTCGGCTTGAAATGATATGGGTCTGTTGATGAGGAGTTTACAAGCATAGTGTATGTAGACTGGATTATTGCCTGACAACCAGTCTTACCAAGGGGTATGAGGGGTATCGTATTACCCAGTAACTTAGCTGTGGAGGCAGTCACTCCATTTAAAATACTGGTATTCAGCTGCATCCGGTTATACTGGAAGCTGACCCCAACGTACCTGAGAAAATGTTTTTAGGACATGCCAATTTCCTCGCTAAGTTTTCCTTCACCGTTCTGAGACCTGTGGTGATGAAATAGTTTACACGGCGTAAAGTGCCTGTCTGGGTTTGAACTGTTACGTTACCACTGGCCCACCGCTGTTCACACTGTATATGGAGAGCTGCTTAAATCCTGCCAAATCCTCTTGGGGGCCACATACTAAGGTTAAAGAAACTTAGTCGTTAAAATACGTGTTTTAATGACTTTAGTTTGGTCATTAGTTGCATCTACGTTTTGATAATCACATTGCTCTTTTTCTAGTTAGTGTGTCCATAGTTTGGTGGTTAAATTTTCAACCCGCCTCATTATCCATCGGTACACCGAGGGATTTGCGAAATAATTGCGTTCGTTTGATCCCTTGCTACATCGTTATGACTTTACCGTTAGTTATGCAATTAATTAAAGGATTCGCTTTATAAGTCGAACATTTTAAAAACACGATTACTTGTAGTTTCCTCTATAGACAAAAAATGCAAAGTAATCTCTAAAAAAACACAATAAGCGAATAGTACCTACGGCGAAAAAACTTCACGGAAGGACATCAGATTTTTCATAATAACTAAACTACATGTTTTGTTGTATACGTTATACATTTAATATTTTCAAAACGTGTATTTGTTTTTAATAATACAAAGGAAATACTCAAATTAACGCGCGAGCCGCGCGTTCTAGCCAGATCCGCTACGCTCCTATTGGAACCAGAAGCTCATTATGTCCTTAATGTTTAGAGCCACAAACACTCCATCAGTCGAGAGCGCTTGGTTAGTTCAGATTACGAAATCGAAATCCTAATATATGCGTAGGTGTTAAGCAGACCTATTTCATTCTCCAAGCCCAAATTACCGAAACAAATAAAAGAGTAACAACCAGCAAAACATACACACCTAAATGCCATAAAATTTTTAGGACTCCCTTTTCTCATTTGTACAGCAGATCAGAATACCTATGTTGTTTATCCAAGATGGGGATACAAATAAATCAATAGAAACCATTATTTCTGATGCAAAACACGTTTATATGCTCCTAAACTTCGTTTGACGTCCAGTAGGAGACATGAAGATGCAATTGAGAGCAGCTTCGGCTTTTTACGGGCAAAATAGCCGTTGTTCAGAGGTTTTTTCCTCTATAAACATTGACCGGGTCTAGTTCTTGCCCTGGCACAAGTTATGAGCGAGAATCGTTCGTAAGATTGGAGCCTGATAAGCCAATTGTGTTCGCTGATTCAGAAGGAGTACGCACGATAAGAATCTTGAATAGGTAAAGGTTTATGAATACTTCAGAAGTAATTTATTTTTTTGTGTATGGATTTGTAAGCGTTTTGTAAATACTGTTTACGATGTATTGAGGCTATTGACGCAATTCGAGTAACATTTTAGTTTTTGAAAAGGTGAGTGTTTGACGGCTTGTTGTATTCAATCAAGTTACTCGTGTTCTTGGATTTAATAAAGATGAAAAATTCTGGATTCTTGAGGAATAACGATAAATGTTTTTATTTCTGTAAGTAGGGTTATACAAACACTTTAACACGTCAATTATATTTTAAAACTATTAAGTTCGACGTTATAAAGGCCGAAGCAAACTTAGGGGTCACAGTCTCTGTTAAACTCCAGTTAGATTATGTCTTGGTCAGAAAATGTGACGACCATATAGACTGGTGTCTAACATGGTCTAATGAGGAAAGAACCACACAAATTGAGTGGATCTGCCAGTCAGTGCTAACATTTATCAGTAACCATGCAGTTCTACTCAGTGCAGGAATCATCATGATTGGTAACCGCATTGAACATCAAAAATATAGACCTCCAGACCGACTTTCGGTCATGGCGACCAACCTCAGCGAAGATTCGCCTCCAACGCAGGAGATATTATAATGCAAAAGTTTGTGCGCAAACACAGGTCCACTCTCTCTTGACACCTCAGAGAATCTTGAGCCTACTTCGTCTAGTAGGCTATTTATCGACGTTCTTCCAAACTTTGTATACGATGTCTTCGTTAATAGTCTTTACGTCACCTTCGACTGAATTTGGTCCCGAATATTTCTTAGAGAACCAGGTTTTAATGGTCCACTCTATTAAACGCTAATCCGCCGCTTCCATCGTATTAGAAAGAGGGGGGGAGGTAGAATGTAAAAAAAACGGAAGCCCCCAGCGGTAAGGGGAATACAAATCGAAGTATCGGATTCTGTTATTTTTTACCATAAAATCCTTCTCGGAACGTAAGGTGAAACTGTATTGAATAAAGGAAATCATTTATTTTTATGTTATTTTTACGAGAAGCCCCTATTATATTGTTTTGTCGCAATAACTAGGGCGCAGTTGTTGTCTCTTCATTTTTATGTGATTACAAGTCACGTATGAGTTTTAGCTATATCCGTTTTGATGTTGCTATCTAACGATATACGTAAAATTATTTAAATTTGTAATCTAACAATCATTTACATAAAAAATACAAAATTAGCTTCATTGCTTTTATTCTGCTTTTGAAATATAGTGTATAATATAGGCAGTGAAGATCTATGGTATTGCAACGTGGTCGCTCAGAATGGACCTTATCAGAAGGCTATATATCACCCAAAGGGAAATGCTAGGACCGATGCCTGCCAGGGTCGCGAGATCAGTTCCGAGAGTTACCGTGGCCCTGGCATATGGGCAACTGAAGGAACACGTGTGGGTTTTAGTCAGTAAAAGTGTGACACACCCTCCCGCTTCACCCAGAGCGGGACACGTCAATTGATGATTCCCCCCCAAAAAAAGGGGTATACTTGGAGTTTCCCTACGAGATGGATTCTGGAATGAAGAGATTCGTAGAAGAACTAAGCAACCGACATAGACCGAAGAATTATCAAACTTAAGTGGCTGCGGGCAGGGCACATTGCTCGCAGAACAGATGGCCGATGGGGCTGAAAGGTTTTGGAGTGGCGACCGCGTACCGAAAGACGTAGAGTTGGACGGCCTTCTACGAGGTGAACCGATAACCTTGTGAATGCCGCAGGAAACCACTGGATGCGTGAAGTACAGAACCGGTCGAAGTGGTGGAGCTTGGGGGGAAGCTCAATGGACGTCTTTCGGCTGAAATGATGATGAAGATGATTATAGAGTCTAAAGCTCCCATGAAGAAGGACTAAATGAATTAAATTATGGCGCCATTTTGAACTACCATCTATGTTATTACCAAGTAACCTGTACCTATAGTAGACCCAAATTTTACCAGTTTTGTTTGAGTTCCATGTAAAAGGAGGCGAGCCTATTGCCATCAGTCGGACATATATCCAGACTTCGGGTTCATCATCATCCGATATCCATTATCCATCTTCGGGTTGCTAATGAGAAACCAATTAAGGACTTACATATTAAGTCCATGGTTTTTATCTTGTTAGTAAGGGTCTCGTAAAACATGGTGACGAGACCAAAGAGGCCTTTGCCCTGGAATGGGACAACGTAGGGTAGTAAAAAAAGCAAACCCAGCGTAGTAGTTCCCAGCCGGGGTCGCGCGATTGTTCGAAAGAGATACCGTGACCCTGGCACATGGGCAACTGAAGGAACACGGGTGGGTTTTAGTCAGTAAAAGTCTGACACGCCCTCCCGCTCTGCCCAGAGCGGGAGAAGTCATTTGATGATTTCCCATCCAAAAAACAAATAACAATCGCTTCGTTTCACTTATGCATATCATTTTAAAACCCAACCGTCAAAACGCCCGAGGACGTACGAACTGACACGATCTTGACACGAACGCGCTGTGTCATCACGGGAACTCGCCGTCTGTTTATTTACAAGACACGGGAAGCAAAATGGATTTAGAATCGTAGACGTTGTGGAGGGTTCGTTCCTTTTTGCACCCTTATTTAGTTTAGATTAGTTTTACGTCATGAAGCCGCGACTATTCCGAAGCCGATATTATTTTTCTTTTTCTTCGTCAAGTCGATGATTCCAATCTTTGATTTGGTTTTAAATAAGCTTCGCCGAGTTGCCGAGAATCGGGCTGAAAGGTGTGCAATTGGAGAGGCCTATGTCCAGCAGTGAGACAGACAAGGAGACCCGTTATCTCCAAAACTTTTCTCAGCAATCCTGGAAAGTGTATTCAGGGATCTTGAGTGGGAAAATGTTGGTATAAATGTCGACGGCAGTAAACTAAACCACCTAAGATTCGCGGATGACTTAGTCTTAACAACTGACAATGCTAACACGCTGCAACACATGTTGCAACAGCTGACACAGGCAAGCAGAATAGTTGGTCTCACCATGAACAAATCAAAGACGAAGGTAATGACAAACAGAGAAGAAATAGCCATAACAGTAGATGATGAAGATATTGAATACGTAAAGAGTTATACCTATTTAGGTCAACTAATATCATTCAGAGACCAAACAGACTTGGAAATAGAAAGAAGAATTGCTTGTACATGGAGACGGTATTGGTCACTCAAGGAAATATTCAAAAGCAAACATTTTTCCATGACAGCGAAGAAAAAAGTGTTTAACACGTGCGTATTACCATGCCTGACATATGGATGCCAAACCTGGGCACTGAGTCAAAAACATTCACAAAAACTGAGAACATGCCAGAGGGGAATGGAAAGAAGTATGATAGGCGTCACGATTCAAGATCGCAAAAGAGCAGAAGATATAAGATCCATAACCGAAGTGGAAGATATAATAAAGAAAGTAAGACAGCTGAAATGGAGATGGACAGGACACATGACAAGAGACAGTAGGACTAAATGGACAAACATTATAACAGAATGGCAACCACGTGATGGTAAAAGGAAAAGAGGCAGGCAGGCAAAAAGATGGATTGATGATATGGGGAAGGTTGGAGAGGCTATCTGGTCAAGGAAGGCTAAAGATAGAAAGGAATGGAAGCAGCTGGAAGAGGCCTATGTGTCACAAGACACGCTGATCACTAAACCGGGAAATACGATGTGTTAGTTTATAAGTTAGTAGTGATTTACATTAAATGTTTAATTAAGTTTAGTTTCAGCAATAAAGGCTTAATAATAATGTCCAGCAGTGGACTGCTATAGCCTGCTGCTGAAGCTTCGACCAGAATTCAGCCACTTCGACGGCGTTATCGTTGGCCTCGCAATGGTGTTTTATAGTGCAGGTGTTAGTACACAGAGATCATGACAAGAGATGGGGCATAATTTGCGATGAAGCTCCACAGACGCCGCCATTGTCTGTGTCCGATTTTTGACGGGTCTTTCACTGGCAGAAAACTGATGTTCACATAGTGGTTAGTGGCTTATTGTCCCGGCAGCGCGTTCCTGTGACCAAAACCGCAGGCAGCAGCTAGTTATTAATATAATCAAACGAATCTCATAACTACCTTGTAACCTTTTTCTGTATTACCTTTTCACCCGACAGAAAACTTAGGTACACAAAAAACTTTTCCTTCAACCCAAAATCTAAGCTAATCCAGCCTAAGGTCTTGTAGAACAACATACAATAAACCCAGAGTGGGTGTAAATACATACAGAAACAGTTGGAAGTCCCCTAATCTCGGATTATGAGCTCCCTTTGTTTGTCGGGAGCAGACTGACATCACTAATTTCTGTTGAGAAATCAGATAACGGCACCGTATTCTGAAAGTGACAGGCTGAAGTTTGTAAAGTGGTAGTATAATAATATGTAGGATTTCCATAGCTATCGATTCTTATCTACGTCTGGAAGTAACAGTTGAATTTGAAAACATAAATTTGCCTGCTTCGCGCAATATTGAGGCTCCCTTCAAGCTACTAGAACCTCACGCTTTGACTCTTAGGAGATAAGTAAAAAGAAAAACCGCAGGGTATAGCTAGTTTTAGATATAGCGAGACCGCAGCCGTTTGGATAAAACGTTAGTATGTTGTTGCAAAAAATATTTGTACATTATATTTAGTCCTCCAGACCGAATTTCGGCCACGGCGGCCAATCTCAACGGAGACTAGCCATCGGCGCGGGAGATATTATAGTGCTCAAGTGTATGCGCAGACACAGGAGCACTCACTCTTCCCTCACTCTCATAGTCCGATGGGACGGCAATCCGACACGACCGGAGAGAGATCAGGCGTAGAACCAACTGCTTAACGTGCTCTCCGAGGCACGGGGGTATCACACCGCCAACTTCCAAACTCCGGGCTGCTACTAAGAAATTCCTAATGGAAAAACCCAGTAACACTTTGCCCGACCCGGGAATCGAACCCAGGACCCAACGCTCAGCAGTCGCGCTTGCGACCACGAGACCAACGGGGCAATTATTTGTACATTATAATGCAATAGACAACATAAATGGATGTAATGGACATGAAAGTAAAACTTTATATTTCGTGGATTATTAATGGAATTCGCGCCATGAAGTGACATTAATTACATTACAAAAATATATAAAAAAATTGCGAAGAAATCTGGTCAACTCGGTAAAATTCTCGAATTAGTTAAAGGGAAATGAGGCTTAAAAGCTCTTATATGTATATCTAGACTTCTAATCAAACCATCCCCCACTTATATGGTACAGTTTTGTTTTTTATTCCAATAGCCAAATTCATTATTTCAGCCGAAAGACATCTACTGCTGGACCTAAGCTTCCCCCAAGAACAGCCACTTTGACCGGTTAATTTTTTGGGGGGTTCGCCATAATCGCCACGCTTGGCAGGCGAGTTGGGGACCGCATCATGGCGGAAAACCGTATACAGAACGCTGCTGCCCATTGTCTAGAAAGTCCGTTAGTCGCCTGTTAAGACACCCACGGGAACAAAATGGGATATTGCTATTCTTTACGTCCAACACCATTCGGAAAATATAATAATAATAGACAAATTAATGAGCTGAAAACTGCAACTAACCCTCAGTCACAAGTAGAACAAGCCATCCGTATTCGTGCAACACTCTTGTTCTCAATGACACGACTGTTTTGTTTCCGCTCTCCAACGAAACGTTATTTACGTGAACATACGTAAAACTTACGACGTGTAGCGTTTTGTATGCAAGATGTACCTACACTTACATGCATTGTGTGATTATTATTTTATTTTGCTAGTTGTTTTTCAATGCAAGGGTCGTAGCAAATTTATAACAGTGTGGGTTGATGGAAGGTTAAGCTACGCTTGCCGCGGTCAGTTCGTGGATGGATCCATTATAAAGCGAGATCGCTTCCTCTCACGGAAAACACGCTAAGGGACTACTCACACTTATTCAGCTCTATTCAGCTTTTGCCCATAGAAAACAAAGCTGAACGGACGCGTACGCGTCTCTATACAAAACCGTTAATAACCGAATATCTTTGGACAATAATTCCGGGTAATTAATAAGACCGAAAGTTTGACCACCAGTCTTACCAAGGGGTATCGTAGGTTACTCAATGAGTGGGTTGTGGAGGTCAAATAAGCAGACGCTCTATGTAAAAAAATAGTATTGTTGCTGTGGCTGTATTTGTTTGGTACAGTTTTGCACTAAAACGGCTGAGCAGATTTAGATGACATATGGGTAGACCATGATAAGGCTAATGACCTGCAAATTGCAAAAAAAACGTAAGCAAATTCTAATAACGAGATTTACCTTATCGCTGCCCACTGTTTTTATTAGGGTTCCGTTGCCAAATGGCAAAAAACGGAACCCTTATAGATTCGTCATGTCTGTCTGTCTATCTGTCGGTCTGTCTATCTGTTTGTCTGTCTGTCTGTCCGTGTATGTCACAGCCACTTTTTTCCGAAACTATAAGAGCTATGCTGTTGAAACTTGGTAAGTAGATGTATTCTGTGAACCGCATTAAGATTTTCACACAAAAATAGAAAAAAAAATCCATAATATTTGGGGTTCCCCATACTGAAACTTTAAAAAAATATTTTTCATCAAACCCATACGTGTGGGGTATCTATAGATAGCTCTTCAAAAATGATATTGAGGTTTCTAATATCATTTTTTTCTAAACTGAATAGTTTGCGCGAGAGACACTTCCAAAGTGGTAAAATGTGTGTCCCCCCCCCCCCCTGTAACTTCTAAAATAAGGGAATGATAAAACTAAAAAAATATATGATGTACATTACAATGTAAACTTCCACCGAAAATTGGTTTGAACGAGATCTAGTAAGTAGTTTTTTTTTAATACGTCATAAATCGTAAACCACAATTTACCTTTCAGTCAGTCAACTCAAATATAAAAATTAAAAAAATAAACATTTAATTTCATAAACATAAATCTTATGAATAAACCGTGAATACCTGCAGGTTTGTACGGAATCCTCGGTGCGCGAGTCCGACTCGCACTTGGCCGGTTTTTTTTATTAGCCTCCATTGTCCCTCTGCTGACCAAAGGCCTCCCTCCCCTTAAATCCTACCAGGCATCCTTCTCATCCCTCTTAACATACAATAAATATTTCTACGGCATTCTACTTAAGTACCAGATTGCCATGCCAACTTCACCGCCCACACAGGTAACTCCGCTGTTTAAGCACAAGCTAAGAAAGCCTTTGACAGATAATCACTATTACAATATGTACATACACAACACCAAGTAATAGCTCCTAAGCGAGCTCCTAAGTGTCAGGAGGACGCTTTGTATACGTGAATCATTTATTCATTTGTCATCATCTGAGGACAACGGGTGAATGTCCATGGATAGACTTTGATCGTGTGATTTAATATAACATAACATCACGCCTTGCTTCCGCGATGGATTGGGCAGAGGCGTACCTATATTACACCCACATTTCGCCTGTTATCTTTAAGTCTCACGTAATAGGGGGCGAGCCTATTGCCATCTCCGAGAACAAATCCAGACCTCGAGCTGTTACTGTGAAATTCCAGATAGAAAAACCCAATAACGCTTTGCCCGACTTGGGAATCGAACCCAGGACCTCATGTGCAGCAGTAGCGCTTGCTACCACTAGACCAACGAGGCCGTCATGTGATTTCTGAGGTATTAATGGTGCCATGATGAGTACATAGACCTAGATTAAGTAGAGTATTGACTCAGATACTTTTATTAAAGTCTTTTTAGTGTTTCGCACCCAAAAGATGCCAACAGAACCGTATTACTAAGCCTCCGCTGCCCATCCGTCTGTCTGTCAACGGGCTGTATCTTTAAAATAAAGTTAAAAATTGAATGAGGTCTCGATACGAAATCGTGTTTTTCATTAGATGAGTAGTGGCCGAATCGAAATTGGCCGATTTTTTTTTTTTTCTAAAGTGCCTTGCTCCAGGTAGGTACGTTTATTTCACAAAAGAATTAACGAAAAATATTTAAAAAATCCTAAAATATCAGTCAAACTAAGATTAAGCAGTGGGTGATTGAACTGCTAATAGATCTACTCAATATAGCAAATGCAAAGAAATTCAAAGCAAAATATTTGAGAATCCATCAAAAGAAAAAATTGATAAGGCAATTCAAATTATTCATCAAATTAGCTGCTCAACTCTAGTTCATAAGTAAAAAAGTTTTAAAGTCAGTTTAAAAAGCTTCTATTTTCATCTTAACATTAGTAATTGGTCACAACTTTTATCGTCTCCGTTTAACATGATTGTCTTGTCCAATTACTTAAAAAAAAATAAGTTAAGATCTAAAATAATATCAGAAATATTCTGACGTGAATAATTTGACAGGTGAAAGAGCAGAAAATTTAGAAATTCAATTTAGCTAACTAAACCTAATAATATTGGAACTTTGACTATGTGATTTTTACAGATTACCCTCCGTTCATGATTGGCGAGGTCAAAAAGAAACAGAATTACCTAAGTTTGATTTTATAGTGAAAATAGTTTTTGTACCGAATTTGTAATTGGGTTCAAAATACTCATGAATTATCATCATTCCAGCCCAAAGACTGCTGGACGAGTTTAGATAAGCCTCGCCCAATTTTAGGGTGTTTGCCGTAATCGCCACGCTTGGCAGGGGGTTGGCGATCGAACTACAGAGTAGCGTGGATTATCCGAACTAATTGGGGGCAGGAGTGTTCGGAAAACCGGTTTTTTCGGATAATCGAACTGTATTGATTCAGCCATACATATTTGTGTACAGGTGAATGAAAACCTTATGTTTAGACATACGAAGGGCTAATGAGAAGAACTGGCTTAGTCACATTCACCAAATTTGTCAGTGTTGACATTTAAAGTTTTGATATCATTTTATAGCTAACTTTAAAATATTTCTCATACATAAATAATTGATTTTAAAAGGAAATCTGGTATGTTATCGATACTGAGATCATTAACTCCATAAAAATTACCCGTTTCACATTCGCTTTGTCATGGAAGAAGTGACTTAGTCATGGACAAAGCTAGTTATTCACTATTGAATCCAAAATTTAGTCCATTTTTTTAAGTGACCCAGCGAGTTCTTGCACTGTTTGTTTTAGATACGCCTATGGTAAAATGTGGAGTTTTGTGACCATAGACAATAAAAAATCAATTTGAATAAAATGTGACTTAGCCGATTCTTCCCCTTAGCCTTTCATATCTTGGAGGCGGAGCGCGTGAGGGAGTGGCAGTCTCTGCGCCCTCACGTCCCTAGCCGCCGCAGGAGGAGACGCCCCGGGCGTCGGGAGTCTATAGCGGACTCCCGGCCACCGTAGGCGCGAGCTTGCGGGCGGCGAGCAATGGGTATCTCGCGCCCGGTAAGGACCAGGCTCGGGTCGACGGCGCGTAGTGTTCCACGCGCGCCTCAAAGAGATGTCAGCAATACTGAAGGGGTCTGCCAGGACCGATGCCTGCCAGGGTCGCAAGATTGTTCGAAAGAGATATCGTGACCCTGGCACATGGGCAACTGAACACGGGTGGGTTTTAGTCAGTAAAAGTCTGACACGCCCTCCCGCTCCGCCCAGAGCGGGAAAAGTCATTTGATGATTTCCCATCCAGAAAAAAAAAAGCCTTTCATATCTTTAATGACAAATAGTTTCTTTCAGGCGCTAAAATTTAGTTTATCAACTAACGGCTACTTGGGAGTGACATATGAGTACAACTAACAGTTCGAGACAATTTCGCGTGTATTGTAGCGCGGGAGGAGGATAGCACCTGCGAGTTGGGCGGGCGTAGTAGTTCGGATAAGCGGTCGTTCGGATAATCGACGCTCTACTGTATGTTTATAAAATGCAAAGAGAACGCTGCTGCCCATTCTCTAGTAAGAGACTAATAATATGATTGTACGTAAAATATAAAATTTTCAATTTTGTGATCACCTGATTACAGGATCATCTAGCTTTCTTGTGAGAAGCAGAGTTTATTATTTCTTGGAATATAAACTCTATGTCCTAATAATAAAGCTGAAGGGTGTTTGAACGCGTTAATCTCTGGACCTACCAGACGGATTTGATGAAACATTCTTGCTTTTGTTTGCCCAATTCTTGAAGATGGATATATGTTGCTTAGTATCACGTTAGATCTCTCAGGAGCGTAGCAAAAAACAAAAAGTACGGATGAACGCTAAGTAAAAATGAAGTACAATACTAAGAGCGGGCAAGGGATGCGATACGACGAGGTGGGTCAGAGAAACAAGCAATTTCACATGGACGAAGTCGCGGGTATAATCAATATAGAGCTTTAATAAGAACTAAGTTTAGGGTAGCCTCTTATAAATCAGTTACCGTGTCCCTGGCACAGGCAAGTGAGGGAACAGGGGTGTGTTTTAGTCAGTAAAAGTGTGACACGCCCTCTCGCTCTCCTCAGCTTATAAATTAGGTCTGGACTAACTACGGCGTAAAAAGATCGATAAAAATACATGCAGACGAACATAGACTATATCCGGAATAATGAAAATAACCGGAAAAGTACACTTCAATCAATTTAATTCAATAAAAAATATTTTCACGTGACCCTTTTAAGTACGATGAAAAATCACGTGTTTCCAATGAACCTCTCAATAAACGCGCCAAAAATATACCTAACAGCTTTTGTTTTAATATTCGGGTCACGACAGAAAATGGTTATTTTATTATTGAAAAAGGTAGGTGGTATTATGCAGTCCCTTCTGATGTCACTTTTACCTTATGGAGTAATTTGGAAAAGGTGGCACTAAATTCGTGGCTTAGACGACGTAAACATATCGCAGCGAGATTTTATGTGCTAACTGAATTTTCCACTTTTTTTTCTTTTTTTTTTGTGGCTGGGAAAACCTCAATTGACGTCTCCGTCTACGTCCCACTCTGGGCGGAGCGGGAGGGCGTGTCAGTCTTTTACTGACTAAAACCCACCCGTGTACCTTCAGTTTCCCATATGCCAGGGCCACGGTACCTCTTTCGTACAGATCTCGCGACCCTGGCAGGCATCGGTCCTAGCAGACCCCTTCAGTACTGCTGAGATCTCTTTAAAGGCTCGTTCAGACTAGCGCGACGCGACGGTCGCGCGCGAATCGGCGATTTATATCCGTAGAACAATTTCTATGAAAACGCGCGCGACCGTTCACACAGGGGCGACCTGTCGCGCCGCGACACGGTCGCGCCGCGTCGAGTAGCGCGACAGCTTATTAGTACATTTTGTATGGCGTCGCGGCGATTTCGCGGCGATATCGCCGCGAATTCGCGGCCGCGACGCGACGCGACATGAGAGTATAAAAGACGGTGCAATCCAAGCTGAGCTCAGTAGTAGACGATCTTCGTCATAGGACGAAGGCAGGTCGGTGCGTGTGTGCTTAGCTTGGGGTCCGAGGTTCGATACCCTGGTCGATCGACATTTGTAGCTACTTAGGTTAGGTGTTAGTTTTAATAGCTATGGGAGGAACTGTCCTCGTAAGTGGGCTGTCAACAAGTACCAGGTACTTAATAAAATAGAAAATTGCGTACTGTCCTATAAGGCCTACAACCTTCTCACATTCGAATCTATTTGAATCTATTTTAATGATAGTAGGTATGTCATAAATAAAATATAATAACCTATTTAAAACAAATGTCATTATGGCCATGACAACCAATAATACTGG
Organism: Aporophyla nigra; assembly: GCA_947507805.1. Lineage (NCBI taxonomy): Eukaryota > Metazoa > Arthropoda > Insecta > Lepidoptera > Noctuidae > Aporophyla > Aporophyla nigra. Next base: position 4,811,332 of record OX382316.1, on the reverse strand, counting down.
GTTCAAACTACATAGTTGTAGGTCTAGAATCTGTACTTTAATATTATAACGCTGAAGAGTTTGTTTGTTTGTTTGAACGCGGTAATCTCAAAAACTACTGATCCGAATTGAAAAAATCTTTTTGTGTTGGGTAGCCTATTTATCGAGGAAGGCTAGGCTATATAAAATTACGCTTCAACCAAGAGGAGCGGAGCAGTAATGAAAAATGTTGCAAAAACGGGGAAAATCACACGGGTAGGCGATTCGACGCGACGGGAAGGGTAGGAGGAACAAGAAATTTAACGCGGACGAAGTCGCGGGCAGAAGCTAGTGTCAAATAAAGAGTACCTAGATTATGTGATAGGTATATGTAAAAAAAAAAAAAAAAAAAAAAATGTACATCGTCGTTTCATCTGCAGCCTATAACGTTCCCACTGCTGGGACACAGGCCTCCTCTCGGTGAGAGGGAGTGGGCCATGATCCACCACGCGGGCCCAGTGCGGGTTAGTAGATGTCACATGTCTTCGAATTTTAGTTCTAAGACATGCCGGTTTCCTCACGATGTTTTCCTTCACCGTTTTGAGAGCAGTGGCGATACTGGCGATGAAATAATTTACACAAAGTAATGCGCCTGCTTGGGTTTGAACTCACGGGTCGTGGGGCTTTAGGGACCGGGACCGCGGTATCAGAATCCACCTATTAATAAAATAAATATTTTTAGTAGTACTTTGGGACCACAAGTAAAATAAACAAAGTTATGTCTTGGGAAGTACGGTTCGCCAAAAAATTTTGAATTTATACAAATAAAATTATTTTTATAAAACGATATAATACTTTTTTTACAATGGCAGCCTTTTATAAGAATTAAACCTTAAAAGAATACACAATAATATTTAAAAAAAGTAATCTTGAGTGTTTAAATCACCTATCCTCCCCCTAATCACCCACCAAAACGTAACAATAAACTTTTAAAAAACTTCACAACTTTAATTTGACACATCAGCAGCAGTCATAATCATTACAATTATTGAATATCATTATTTTTGTAAATTAAACATAATCAACTGACATTCAAAAAATGCTATCATAATAATACTAGCTGACCCAGCGAAAGTACCGACTCAGAGTCAATAAGTGATGTGTTGACTTATTAGGCTCCTACCAAGTTATAACAACCTGGTACTTTGAAGGCATAAAGCGATTTCTAGCTGACACTCCTAAGTTTGGTAAGCTCCTACAACCGTACGCAAAATACGCGCTCAGACGTGGAGTTGCGGGCACCAGCCCGTTCTACCTATTCCTAAGCTCCTACTAAGTTATGACAACCTGGTACTTTAAAGGCATAACGCGTTTTGTAGGTGACACACCAAATGTATGAGAAAGTGAATTATTATCTTTTATTCTCGTAATTGTTTTGGTAACAGTACTTTAATTTCAATTTTCTTGTGGTCTCAAAAAACTGCTGCAAAATGATTATTGTTTTTTTAGGTAGAATGACCCGAACTCACGACCTAAGTAACTCGTAAGTCGCGGCCGTTACCACTGGACCAACACTGGTCTCATCGTCATTTGAGAGCAGTGGTTATACCGTCGATGAGGTACAGGGAAACTGAGAAATGTAGGGTAGTTACCTATTTGGTGGTTACCAAATAGGTAGTTACCCTACATACGCAGTTTACGGTCTCTATTTTCGATTTCGATCATTGTAATCTAAAATCATTGAATTTAATATAATATGTTAGTATGAGTAAATTCAAACTGACTGATTCTGCTACAATACCGAAATAGTATAGGTTGCAATGGCAGTATAGTTTGGAAATATTTTTGCCTTTAAACATCCACATTACATATTATGTATATCTCATCATCAGCCTATAATATTCCCACTACCGGACACAGGTCTCCTCTCGCAGAGAGGGCGTGGGCCTTAATCCACCACGCGGACCCTGCGGGTTCATAGATGTTACATGTTGTCGAATTTTTTGGTTCTAAGACAGTTTGACACCGGTTTGAGAGAAGTGGAGAGGAAATAATTTACAATAAAAAAAAACTAAAAAACACGCTTCCATTGAAAACCAAACTAAAAAGTACAAAATAAAAGTATAAAAAAGCGTGGGGTGCTTTTTAAGGTATTTTGTTTATTGATATCAGGCACCCCACGCTTTTTTTCCATTATTTTGTACTTTTTAGTTTGGTTTTCAATGGAAGCGTTTTTTAAACTATTATTTATTTTCTATTTTTTAGGGTGTTTCGAATTTTGAGACGTATGTCAGCATAGTTTGTGACGTATGTCAGCGGAGTTTGTGACGTATGTCAGTGTAGTTTGTGACGTATGTCAGTGTAGTTTCTGTCGTATGTCAGCGTAATTTGTGACGTATGTCAGCGTAGTTTTCGAAGACAGTTTTTTTGCTGTTCTGGTAACCCTGGCAAGGATAATGGCACAAATTTATGAAATTATTGCATTGTCATCGGTCCTTGACAGGTGTGCAAAGTTTGAATGAAATCTGGTCGTTTAAAGTGGGTCAAAATCGCGCTATAAGGAGTCGGTTACAAACAAACATACAAAAAACATACAAGTGAAGCTAATATAAAGCGTGTCAAAAGACAGTTGTGAGTATAAGTGCGGGAGCTGACGGTACCGTCCTACCGTGGTATCGTCCGACTTCCGACTTCCGACTTGTCCGAGACATAACCAATGTGTGTTTGTGTTCGTGTATGTGTTATGTGCTGACACTACTCGTCTTCACGCACACACTCACAACGTGTTTGTTCACTTGGTTACCAAAATGCGTTGCTTCGTGGGATAAAAGTTATGTAAGTGTGAACTTAATTCAAAGACGGTTGTATTTTGCTTAAAAACTTTTTAATCTGGTAGTGGATTAGGAGAGCGCACGCGTATCGGGGCTGCGCGGCGCTGCAAATGCGGCGGAGACTTCTCTTTGAAATATTTAGATGCGAACGGCGGGCGTGGCGTCCGCGAGAATATAGCGCCTTTTATTTTCATTTTTGCAATTATGCTTTAGCATTATTCAATGATTACAAGATAATACTTTGTCCAACACTTTTATTCGTATCTGCAGCGAGTTTAGTTGTTCAATAATTTAAATGGTGCTCTTCAATATTACAGTCAGCAGTCTGCCTCCAACGCCTGTAAATTTTTTGTCAATATAAGTAAATTGTTTGTCAAATTAATACTTTGTATGTAGGCTAAGCACGTGTTGTACATCCTCTTACTATGCAGTAGGTATGCACTAGTGAATAGTCCCGGGAAATCCCGGAACCGAAAGTACCGGGAAATCCCGGAAATTTGCGTTGTTTTAAGAACCGGAATTTCCAAAACGAAATCCCGGTTCTTTCGGTACTTTCGGCAAAAGATACTTCGCGTTTAGAATTTTTCTAATTTTATTGCCTAAAATCCGACCGCTGCACTGTTACTATACTACCTAGCTACCACCGTTGCTACCTAGTAATAAAAGATGTCAGTGTTTACTCGGCCAAGTAGTGACGAAATATGTAGGAAGATAGTGGAACTGCTAAGGCGTACTTTAGGAGATTCTTTTTTGGAAACAGCTCAATTGCCGTCACATACAGATGAAGACATAGAAAGAGAACCTCAATCAAAAAAGAGGAGCTTAATGCAGAGCTTAAAGCTACTGCTTGTAAAAGAACAAGAATGATTCGCAGTGAAGATCTTAATACGAATGTGAGGATCGAAATGGCTCTTTTTGAGAACGGAGGGGATCGTGGACGTTATTTGTCGCAGGCTTTCGACTATCTTTTATCAATTCCACCGACAAGTGTAGAGCCGGAAAGAGTTTTTTCTTCAGCTGGGTACCTTTGTAATAAAATAAGATCACGTTTAAGTGATAAGAGTTTGGACGCTCTTATATTTTTAAGATCATTATATAGGCAGTAGAGAAATACTCTAAAAATAAATAAACAGGTACCTAACCTAGGTTATTGAGTGCCCCCATTGTAACTATAAGAATCAGACCAATGTAATATTGGTCTGAGCAAGTATTCCAAATTTTTATAATTTTATAGCTTGGTTATTTTTATTTATAGTATTGTAAGGATGAATATCTATGTTTAAGTTTTGCAAAAATATTTAAGTTTAAAGTTATATTTTTATTTTATATTTCCTTAAATGTATAATTAGAGTCAAGTTGATTTAAAGAGTTTGTCGACTGAAGTTGTTCCAAACTATTGTTCAATTATTATATAAGGTTAAAATTTAAAAAAAAAATGTTTGTTAAGATTATCTAATCAATAAGAATTGAGACAGATTAATGCTACGCTAAAACTCCATAGTTCCTTTTTTTGTAGATGTTACGTAAGTTTTAAATTATAATTTGGTTATGCAGAATTGCAACAAGAGTCATGTTAATTTGTTTGATAAAGTAAAGATGTTTAATACATGTTTCTGTTATATATTGTGTAGGATAAGGTATAAAATTCATTTAATGTTAAAAAATGTTGCTGGCATAATATGCGTAACTACCAGTAAAATTATACTAAATAAGACTGATTTAGTGTCTATAAAACAAGAAATAAAGCGTTTTATTTGATTTGATTAAAATGTTTTTACTTTGCCCAGTCATTTCGTCTTTTTTTTACTTTCTCCGTTTCAACACTTTCAACTCTCTTACAAAGACCTATTAAAGTATCAAAAGTATCGATAGTACCGGGAATCCCGGTTCTTAAGCCAGAAGGTCCCAAAAATCCCGGTTCTTTAAAACAGCACCGGTTCTGCATTCCCTAGTATGCACCGAGCAAAATACCGCGGGCCGCCAGCGGAGCCCCAGCATTCGCTCGGCCGTAGGCCGCTTCTTCCCTACCGACCGAACATTACCGAACCGCGAGGACCATCGGACCATCGCGTTGAGTCGCTCCGGCCGCCCGGCCGCCGCGTCTCCCATGCACGGCCCGCGCCCTTCGGACGCCTTCGCCAGTCCACTAAATCTAGAAACCTCAGCCGTGAATGCATGCCATTCCTAGATTGCGCCGTGTATGTTACATAATAGTGATAATAATAATTTTATAATACATATTTTAAAATAGTGTTTAATTACGTAGATAAACCTACCCCGAACACACAACTTATTATATATCACTAATAATAATACCTCATTAATACCTCTAAATGGGCTGGTGCACCTCGAGTTGAAATGGCTCGCGGCGGAGCGTGCGCCCGATTCATAGTAAGAGCGCTAGGTCTCCGCTAGCAGTCAAGTGCGTGATGTCAGCTGTGCGAGGGTCAGTTCGAGTTCAAACGTCAACGTGTGAATGCGAGCGAACGACTGTGTGTGCATATTACAACCGCTAGACCAACGAAGCAGTTTGTTAGAAGTTACTATATTTACAATAAGATCACTCATTGGACATCATCATCAGCAGCCTATAATGTTTCCACTGCTGGGACACAGGCCTCCTCTCGGTGAGAGGGAGTGGGCCATGATCCACCACGCAGGCCCAGTGCGGGTTGGTAGATGTCACATGTCTTCGAATTTTTGGTTCTAAGACATGCCGGTTTCCTCACGATGTTTTCCTTCACCGTTTTGAGAGCAGTGGCGATGAAATAATTTACACAAAGTAATGCGCCTGCTTGGTTTTGAACTCACGACCTTCTACTCGTAAGTCGCGGCCGTTACCACCTGGGCCACCACTACTTATTGGACATATTAAGTTATTACTGAATATTTCTTAAACACACACATAACATCGCCCCTGCATTCCCCAAAGGGTTACACAGAGGTAACGGTACGTATAGTACCTACACCTACATTATGCCAGTTATGCGTATTTTACGAGAGTGTAAATTAAGATTTCAAAATCACAATATGTAATCTCCTCATAAAAATTGTTGTATCGGAAAATACACTTAACATGTAGAAAACAAAGTCATTTTTCCGAAATCACATGAATTGGAAACTAAAAAGTACGTCAAAAATCAACGATTCACACCTAGACTTAAAATCTTGATTTTTAGGGCTCTGTTGCCAAATGGCAAAAAACGGAACCCTTACAGATTCGTCATGTCTGTCTGTCTGTCCGTGTATGTCACAGCCACTTTTTTCAGAAACTATAAGAGCTATGCTGTTGAAACTTGGTAAGTATTCTGTGAACCGCATAAAGATTTGAAAAAAAAAATTCATCAAACCCATGCATGTGGGGTATCTATGAATAGGTCTTCAAAAATGATATTGAGGTTTCAAATAACATTTTTTTCTAAACTGAATAGTTTGCGCGAGAGATACTTCCAAAGTGGTAAAATGAGTGTCCCCCCCCCCGTAACTTCTAAAATAAGGGAATGATAAAACTAAAAAAATATATGGTGTACATTACCATGTAAACTTCCACCGAAAATTGGTTTGAACGAGATCTAGTAAGTAGTTTTTTTTAATACTTCATAAATCGTAAACCACAATTTACCTTTCATTCAGTCAACTCAAATATAAAAATTAAAAAAAAACCATTTAATTTCATAAACATAAACCTTATGCATAAACCATGAATACCTGCAGGTTTGTACGGAACCCTCGGTGCGCGAGTCCGACTCGCACTTGGCCAGTTTTTAAACAACTACTACGTAAAAGTACTTCAAGCTTAGGTACCCCTAGTTGGGTTGAGTTATGTGACATTATCTAACTTAAGTAGGTACCAGGGAATCGAACCTACGACTCGCCAACACCCACATACCTGCCGTCGTCCTCTGATTAAAATCGCTTACTACTGAGCTCAGCCCGGATTGTACCGCCATTTATACCATTTGTGTGGCGTCGCGGCGATATCGCCGCGAAATCGCTGCGACGCGGCGACGCCATACAAAATGTACTAAAAGCTGTCGCGCTGCTCGTCGCGCGCGAATCGCGGGCGATTCGCGCATGAGTGGTCGCGCCAGTGTGAAAGGTGTTGCGTCGCGATTTATCGCAGAATCGCCTCCGCGACAGGTCGCGCGACATGTCGCGCCTGTCTGTACGAGCCTTAAGGCGCGTGTGGAACACTACGCGCCGTTGACACGGGCCTGGTCCTTACCGGGCGTTGAGCTACCCATTTTCCACTCTCAGTGTTGAGCCGAGCGTTCAGAATGTAACATAGTGCATCGCGTTGACAAAACCCAGGGTTCAGTTTTTTACTCTCAGCGCTAAGGAGTGCATTGAAAACACAGTCACCATCAGCAGCCTATAAATCTTCTCATTGCTGTTTGTTACACAGGGCTGCTCTCAGTGAGAGAGAGTGGGCGGTGGGTGGCTTCGAATTGGGGTAGGACGTGCCGGTTTCCACACGATGTTTTCCTTCACAGTTTTGAGAGTAGTGATGAAATAATTTACACAAAGAAAAGCGCCTGCTTGGGTTCGAACTCACGACCTACAACTCGTAATACGCGGCCGTTACCACTGAGCCACCACTGCTCACAAAAAATACACAGTGCTTGCAGCTAAAAACAAGTATTATTTTATATAAATAGATTATTATACATGGATCGACTAGCTAACAGACCACAACCCAGTTAATGGGTAACTGCCAGGGTTTCGAGATTCGTTCGAAAGAGATACCGTGACCCTGGCACATGGTCAACTGAAGGAACACGGATGGGTTTTAGTCAGTAAAAGTGACACACGCCCTCCCGCTCCACCGAGAGCGGGAGACGTCAATTGATGATTTCCAATTCGGAAAAAAAATGGGTAATATGACAGTCTTTAGAAAGACAGGTTGCCAGACTTTCGGGCTTCTGACTAATCGCCTTAGTTAAGTAATCTATAGGTACAAATATTATAGGTACGTAAATTGTGGGAGATTTTATCTTCGAAATTACCTAACCGATTCCGAAAATGCGTCGTAGGAATTTCACGCAGACGAAGTCACAGGCAGAAGCTAGTCTTCAATAATCTTTGCCACTTAATCTGTCAACGTTTCGGAGAAGATTTTAAACCATTTTACCTTATCGTTATAAATCAAGGACAGCTTTAAAACTTTGAAGGAAATCGTTTTATGTTAACGATAGATCGTTAAAAAAGAATCTTTGGGATTCATCTAATATCCTTGAAAGAACAGTTTAGAAGTTTATGATAGTAACTAAACAATACAAATAATAATTTTATCGCCTTATTTAATAATAGCTATAAAGATCATTTTATCTGTTGCCAGTTTTCTTTTCTAATACCTAACAAAACACTTTAATGATGCTTAGGTTACATAGGTACCGTACCTTACTACATATTATAACATGAAAAAACTTTTATACTCAAATAATAATACTGACATTCTAAAAAAAACTTTTTAACAAAAAATTAAACCGCCGAAAAAACAGAAAAGCAAAAAATAGTAAAACTTTAAAATTATGAGTCGGCGCTTTAAGTGATCTTTGTTCATTGATTTTTCAGCGCCAACTCAAAATTTTAAGGTTTATTATTTTTTGCTTTTCTGTTTTTTCGGCGGTTTAATTGTTTGTTAAAAAGTTTTAATTTTGTAATTTTTTGTGGCTTTAATGTACCAATAATACTTGGCAAGGTATACCCTATCAAATGAAAAAAGAATTATCAAAATCGGACTACTCTGTACAAAGTTATGCGTGGTTATATATTACAATCAATGAGTGAACAATCAATTATCCCCTGTTTTCCGATCCTTAGGGTTCGATTTTGTTTTCCAAATTTATATGGGACCACCCTCGGAGCATACCCTTTCCATTAAGAATTATCACAATTGGACTACTATGTAAAAAGTTATGCGTAGTCAAACAGTAAAAAAAAAAAACAAAAAAAAAATATACGCGTCGAATTGATAACCTCCTCCGTTTTTTTTCGTCGGTTAAAAAAAACACTACAAAGTGAAAAATAACTTCGAACCTGTAATTTAGTTTTTTGCACTTCTGAAATTAAAGTTATTATTAATTATTTTTCAATTTTTAGTTATGAATTTATGATACCTCTCCCTACCCCACACCAATTGGTATACCACTACTTGAAGTTACAACAGCCGCACGGGTCGATCGCTCAGGTTAAGCTACGCTTGCCGCGGTTGGTCACCATCTTTACCTCGGAAAAGCACGTTAAGCCGTTGGTCCCGGCTGTCTTTTGTAGATCTTAGATAGTCGTTACGGGCCGTCAGAAGCCCGAAAGTCTGACAACCAGTTTTACCAACGGGTATTGTGTTACCCAATAACTGGGTTGTGGAGGTCAGATAGGCAGTCGCTCCATGTAAAATACTGCTACTCAGCTGCATCCGGATAGACTGGAAGCCGACCCTAACGTAGATGGGAAAAAGGCTCAGGCATATGATGATACTTGCTACGTAAACAACAGTAAAACAGTGAAAAATACCGTCGCGGTATTGTACGTCCGTAGGAACGTGCATTTAGTTTCTTTTTTTCTTTGAAGTCGCAATGATTCTCATCAACCACAATCACAACTTCGAAACTAAATCAACAGGTCTAAAAATCCAATAGACCGTTTCCTAAAAGGATTTGTACGCCGGACCGAATACGACAATAAAACTGACCACAGGGCGACCATTGACCACGCCCACTGTATTGAGAAAAGGGCCAAAATTAAGGGAGAAACCGACGAAAATGTTAGGATTTTTATCTTATGGGTGTCTTTTATTCACGAGGGGCTCGTTTCTAAATGATAGCAGGTAGACGGGGAGATCGAAGGTTAAGCTTCACTAGCCGCGGTCAAAAGCGGTCGCGGTAAGAGCAGTGGTGGCCCAGTGGTATCGGCCCCGACTTACAGAGATGTAGCTCGTGGGTTCGAACTCAGGCAGGCGCTTTACTTTGTGTAAATAATTTCATCACCACTGCTCTCAAAACTGTGAAGGAAAACATCGTGAGCAAACCGAAATGTCCTAGAACCAATCATTTGAAAACATGTGACATCTACCATCCCGCACTGAGCCCGCGTGGTAGATTACGGCGGTCCACTCCCTCTCACCGAGAGGAGGCCTGTGTCCCAGCAGTGGTAACAATATAGGCTGATGATGATGAGCCGCGGTCAATTCGTGGATGGGTGACCATTCATTAGAAATCCATGCCTCGGAGAGCAAGTTAAACCGTTGTTCTCTGGCAATGCGTAGATCTATGGCAGTTGTTTTGTTAGTCATTATCATCATTTCAGCCGTAAGACGTCCACTGCTGGACTTAGGCCTCCCCCAATTTGGGGGGCTTTGCCATAATCGCCACGCTTGGCAGGCGGGTTGGCGATCGCAGCAGTATGGTAGTAAAATGCATAGAGAACGCTGCTGTCCATTCTCTAGTTAGTCCCTTAGTCGCCTTTTACGACACCCACGGGAAGAAATGGGGTGGTGTTATTCTTTACGTCCGGCACCACACGGTACCGGGGTACGGTGTTTTGTTAGTAAGAAACTCAAAATTCTGACAACCAGTCTTACCAAGGGTCTTACCATATTACCCTGTAACTGGGTTGTGTAGATCAGATAGGCAGTAGCTCCACTATTAGTTAGATTACAAGCCGAACCTACATAGTTTAGAAAAACCTAGGCATAAACACAACAGACATTAATTCTAATTACAACTTTAATTACCGGGCAATAATTAAGAAACCTTGATGTTCTTTTTTCACGCTTTAGATTAGCTTCACTTGTATGTTTGTTTGTATGTTTGTTTGTAACCGACTCCTTATAGCGCGATTTTGACTCACTTTAAACGACCACATTTCATTCAAACTTTGCACACCTGTCAAGGACCGATGACAATGCAATAATTTCATAAATTTGTGCCATTATCCTTGCCAGGGTTACCAGGACAGCACAAAAACTGTCTTCAAAAACTACGCTGACACACGTCACAAAATTCGATGCACCCTAAAAAATAGAAAATAAATAATAGTTTAAAAAAACTAAAAAACACGCTTCCATGGAAAACTAAACTAAAAGAGTAGAAAATAATGGAAAAAAAAAGCGTGGGCTGCCTGATATCAATAAAAAAATACCTTAAACCACCACCTTACCCACGCTTTTTTCCATTATTTTCTACTTTTTTAGTTTAGTTTTCCATGGAAGCTTGTTTTTTTTAATTATATAATAGGTACCCAACGAATAGGTAGCTATGAAGAATAGGTAAGAAACTCCATTGCTACGACTGTGACCTCTGAGTTTGTTTTGGACTTTCTTCTCAGAAAGGAAACCCCGACCTCATCTAATTTTAAAGAATATGATTGACGTGTAAAACTATTTGTACAAACCCATTTGCAGGAATATGATTTCATTTATCATTAACTCGTTTTGATAGTAACTAAAATAGCAAGTTAACTATCATTTACATCAAAACGACATAACCAAGAACATAACTAGTTAATTAGTCATCCAATTAATTGATAATAGCAATTAATCTAGAGACGTTTGCTAATTATCATATCATAATTAGTATGGACCACAAGCTCCCAATAAGTAAGCTGTACATCGCTTCAATGAATGCCTAAACTACTACATTGATCATTAGTTGTTTATTATGAACACGATAGTACTGCAAAGGATCTCTAAACAAAACAATAAATTTGTTTATCGGTCATAGTAAGCCTAACTTAATTTCTTAAGGCGCTGCTCAAACGTTGGACGCTGTAAAACGCTCAGTATTAATTATGTCGCATAGTTAGACGTATTGGTTCATATTCTAAGCTAGAAATAAATTGGGTGTGTTATCAAATGTTCAAAGTAATGACTTATTTAAAATCATTTCATAAATATCTTTATTTCCCATAAGAAAGAAATTTCAATTTCATGAGAAATATTTACATAATCAAAAAAAAAACATTGTTTTTGTGATGTACAGTTTTGGTAAGAAAAAAAAATAACACAATTAAAACAAAACAGGAATAGTCAAAAAGTGTAGGGTAATCGCTAATAAAATGTAAACTAACAACTACTAAAACTAAAATGTAAACATACACGGAACGCGCGCAACTAGATGTGTTTTATGCAATATAAAATAGTCATCATAATCTGCATAGTGTTTTCCCAACTTCGATCAAAAATTGCTATGCTTGGAGTTTCCCTACGCGATCGAATCAGAAATGAAGAGATCCGTAGGAGAACCAAGGTAACCGACATAGCCCGAAGAATTGCTAAACTGAAGTGGCAGTGGGCAGGGCACATTGCTTGCAGAACAAATGGCCGATGGGGCCGAAAGGTTCTGGAGTGGCGACCGCGTACCGGAAGACGTAGAGTTGGAAGGCCTCCAACAAGGTGGACCGATGACGTTGTGAAGGCCGCAGGAATCCGCTGGATGCGGGAAGCACAAAACCAGTCGAAGTGGCGGAGCTTGGGGGAGGCCTATGTCTAGCAGTGGACGTCTTTCGGCTGAAATTATGATGATGATGATGATCAAAAATGTATTATTATGCTATTATTGATCGAAGTTTCCCAACTATGTTGTGGTCCGCTTCGAGTCTAATCGGATGCAGTGGTTATCATGATCAAAATAATCTAAAATCAGAGCAAAATAATTTTGTAAACAAGCATCAAGTATCATGTCATGTGTAATAATAATAAAGGAGAATCAATCAACTAAAGAAATACCTCAAAATATTTAACTTCTTCTTTTTAGCGTGTCGAGCAATCTAAATAGAATTAGTCTAAATATTTTATTGAGTCGTGCGTTTTTAAAAAAAATTAATTAATACTTACTTAGAACGTGAAATGGTCTCCACAATATACGGTTTTTTTTTTCAAGGAGTATGTACCTATCTTTTCGGACTTCATATCCCTTTAGTACTTGCTTTGAGAATAAAACCTCCAAACATAAAGTGCGATAGGTATGTAATATATGATATTTATCTAAAAGGAATTCCTTTTTATAATTAGGTAGTATGTGCAAAGAATTAATTACGTAGGTACTCTATTTGTAATAGATCTTGAGATTCTGCCCAACCCTTTAAGGAAAAAGGCGTAGTGTTATGTTATGTTGATCTTGACCGCAGCCTCTCCACCTTCTTCTTTGGCGAACGTACCTGTAAAAAGAAAAAACTAATTAGAAAAGTTAATTCAAGTAAAAAACTGGCCTGAACAGATGAAGATAACAATTAGGTAGATATTTATGAAGTTCCTGTTATATCTAGGCTATCGGGCTAAGGCCACTTCTCAGAGAAGGAATGAGCTTCATCACCATGCTGGCTCTATGCGGGGTGCGAGTTGAGTTCAGACTGCGGTCCAGGATTCCCTTATGACGTTCCGTCAACACGCATTGGATCCGCGTAGTGCATTATGGCTCACTTTCTCTCACAGAGGTCTGTGTTCCAGCAGTGGGAACATTAAATGCTGCTTATGTGTATGTGAAGTTCAAGAGCATAATAATTTACTAATAAAATAAACAAACCTGACAATGAGCCTCTTAGTCCTAAAGTATAAATGAGTGCTTTCTCGAATATACTGGTAAGTTATTTTCCTAAATATATAAACATAGAACTTAATTTCCAACAAACAGCTTAAAATTCAAAAGTTCCAAAAGAATAACTTGTTTGAACTTAGTTTGGACAAAAGCTATAGAAGACAGAATAAATATTTATGTATCAAAATTAAACTTACTACAAATTTAACTTGCAATACCTAAACAATATCGCAAAATGTTGATATAATAACATATTTCAACATAAATCAGACTTAAATGAATGAATACCATAAAATTACCATATTATTATAATTATAGATTCAATCTGAAAATAAAAATGAAACTGGGCGAATAAAAACAGCGTTAGTCATACACAAAAAAGGAATTTAATAACAAAAACACAATTTAAAGAAACTAATTTGTAGAAATCTAATCAAAACCGGCATTACGGCACGCCCTCTAACGGGCATGGGATGAGTCCCGCCCATGGTGTATTAAGTTATAAAAGGTAGCGATGACCGCGCTCTTGTAAAAAAATATCCATATAGGTAGACAGTTGTCAGTCGTTGTCGACGACGGACGTATACTCTTAGGGCTCGTTCAGTTAATTAATATCCGTAGAACAATTTCTATGAAAACGCGCGCGTGACTTCACACAGAGGCGACCTGTCGCGCCGCGACACGGGCATAGAAATTTCTACGGATATAAATCGCCGATTCGCGAGCAACCGTCGCGTCGCGCTAGTTTGCACGAGCATTTAAAGACCGTATGTCAGTCATGGGGGCCAATCTCAACGGAAACTAGTCATCAGCGCGGGAAATATTACAGTGCACAAGTTTGACAAGTGAGGACGTAGTAAAAACGCGGCGATGTTTTTTCTGACACTATCTTCAATGGACTTCTTAGCGCCGAGAGTTGAAAATCGAACAGTAAACAAACTGTTCGATTTTCGCCGCGCTGAGATACACTCTGTGGGATTCTCAATCCCGCCGCGATTTTATTACATCCGTGATGTGCGTGTGCACGTTAACTAATTTACAAATATTAAGTAAAAAGTTGTTTAAATGACGGACGTGTGTGGACGACCTACGAAGATCGCAGGGAGATGGCCTGCACCCTAATTGCGTAACACACTATTAATTAGAATCTATATCATTTTTAAGGCTTATTGCTAATCTGGGCATACTTTCATATTTGGGAGGATACGCCCGGGTGTTTCCATTGTGAGGATCGTCTAGAGGACACGGTGGAGCATACGGTGGAAGTGTGCCCTGCCTGGGTGGAGCACCGCCGTGTCCTCGTGGAGGCGATCGGCGGTAGCGACCTCTCGCGTCCGGCCCTGGTGCGAGCCATGGTACGGAGCGAGAGGGCATGGGAAGCCGTCACCTCCTTCTGCGAAGCAGTAATGCTCGCGAAGGAGGAGGCGGGGCGCGTGAGGGAGTGGCAGTCTCTGCGCCCTCGCGTCCCTAGCCGTCGCAGGAGGAGACGCCCCGGGCGTCGGGAGTTGATAGCTGACTCCCGGCCACCGTAGGCGCGAGCTTGCGGGCGATGAGCAATAGGTAGCTCACCGCCCGGTAAGGACCAAGCTCGGGTCGACGGCGCGTAGTGTTCCACGCGCGCCTCAAAGAAATGTCAGCAAAACTGAAGGGGTCTGCTAGGACCGATGCCTACCAGGGTCACGGCACATGGGCAACTGAAGGAACACGGGTGGGTTTTATTCAGTAAAAGTCTGACGAAGTCTGAAGTCATTTGATGATTTCCCATCCAGAAAAAAAAAATACGTTCATATTTTCGAAAAAGATAGTATATTTCTCAACCGTACCATCTAGAAAACAATTACTACGATTTCAAAACTTCTAGGCATAATGTAATTATTTTTTGGATATGTAACGGTTCCGATCTCATAAATTTAATATATGGTTGAAAAAAATCAACAGTTTACACGTTAAGCGTTAACGCTACTTCTCCCAACTTGACCCAAACAAAATTCACTGTACCATAAAATATGGACGAAAAACTCTACCCCGTAGCAATTACAAGCAAGACATGTGAAACCATTATATACAGATTAAGGCAGCAGTTGTTTATTAAAAAGATGGTTCCGATAGATAACATGGATACAGACACCTTGGTTATGAACTAAATTATGTTTAAGAGTTTAACAGATTATTATAAGGTGGCAATGGATTCGCTGATCGAAAACGCCTACGCGGATCTGCCCGTTTAAGTACGTATGGGTGGGTATGGGAACTTATCGGTCTTACTAAAATCGATAAAGCGGTTATTGATAACGGGGATGTGAATCATACCCAGAAAGAGGTTCTTCAAGACATTACGAGGGTGGTCTGAAAAATTTCGGCACTAGCAAAGATACGAGATTTTTTTTTTAAATAATTTATTTTTATTTTTCTACATTGTCTGCCTTCCAAATAGTACTAGGCGTTTCTCTCTGCAAAATAATGGTTCATGAACGTGATTGTCTCCTCATTGGACCAGAAACTCTGTCCTCCGAGCGCAATTTTTAGCTGAAGGAACACAAAGAAGTCGCTCGGGGCTAGATCTGGTGAGTAACGTGGATGGTCAAGCAGTTAGAACCGTTACTCGTGGATTTTCACCATGGCAACCGCAGAGGTGTGAAACGGCGCATTGTTTTAGTGAAACAGGATTTTCTTTTCTGTAAATGTCACCGCTTTTCCGCAATTTCTGACTTCAGTTTGTCAAATAATGATGCGTAGGATGCTCCTGTAATGGTTTTTATGTTTTGAAGAAAATCGATAAAGATAACTCCATGAATATCCCAAAAAAACAGTCTCTATCACTTTCCCAGCCGTAAAAACAGGTTTTGCTTTTTAAAGGCACTGTTGAACGTCGAACGAACATTAAAATAGAATTAATTCTAGTCGCAGACGGAAAATATCATCAGGAACTGGGCGTGCTGGAGTAGAGCCCCTTTTCGTAGAGAGGAGGCCTGTGTCCCAGCAGTGGGAACATTTTAGGTTGATTATGCTATTATGCCATGTATCTCTAAGCCTATTTCATGTGCAAAAGTAGATCGCTCTAGCTAAGGCATCACACATATTCAACATCATCGTCATCATCTGCCTAGCGTTTTCTCAACTATATTGGGGTTGAATTCCTGTCTAACCGGGTGCAGCTGAGTACCAGTATTTTACATGAAGCGACTGCCTATCTAACCTCCACAACCCAGTTACTGGGTAATACCCCTTGGTAAGACTGGTTGTCAGATGACGTGTAACGACTGTCAAAATTTACAAATTACAGCCGGACCCAACTGCTTAACGTGCTTTCCGAGGCACGTAGTGATCTTGGTATGTATAGATGGTCACCCATCCAAGAACAATAAATTTTGTTCTAAAACTAGACAGATTAGTTTGTACTGTAATCCATTACTCGCCAGTTCTATTACTTGAACTTGGCTTGACATGCTACCGCGTGTCTAGATTATTATTGAAGACAAGGCACCAAAAATGTTGAAACCAATGAAATCAAGAGACCTTTTTCTGTTCTAACAAAAAACAATTGCCATCGACCATCTTCATGAAAGAAGCTCATTGAGTACAATACATTAACACTGACATCACATTGAGAAGTGTTTTTGCTTCGAGCACGCGCCGATTCAGGACACAACTGTCATTTGTTTCAAAACAAGGGCTTAGTTGTGACTGCCGTCAATCGCGTGCGCAGTTATTGAAGCATGTTTGTTCAGTAGTTTATACATTATTGTTTGAATGAGTCAGACTTTGGAGAACGCGCTATGTTAGAGCTCTTACACACGACCGCCATTTTGTAACGGCAAAGGTGACTCCTGCCGTCGAAAAGTGTCGCCGGCAGCCGACGACATGCCATCTTCAAAGATCAGCGTCATCATCGCGTGTCGACGGCTGCAGTTACCTGCCGTTGGCAACATGCCGCACGTGTGTAAGAACTCTTAACTCGCGAACTTTCTATTTCCGTTTTTTAAACCCTGATGCAACAAGAGGAGTGTTAAAAGTTTGACCGCTGTCTGTGCCACCGTAGCTCTTAAACGGGAGAACCGATTAGGGTGTGTTTTTTTTTTCTCTTTAATAGTAGGCTTTCCCGCGGTAGTTTATAGACATGTTTTATCGAAATTGGTTCAGCCGTTTCGACACGACGATTCTTTGTTCAAAATTTTACTTATAACTTTCTATGAAACTTAAAGGGCCAATATAACGTAGAAGTTTTTTTAATTTCTTCAGGTTTTTGTTTCAGTAGGGTTTTTTTTTAAATTTAAGTTTCTGCAATTGGCTGATCAGTGCCAGGTTGTATATTGAATAAAATATGATTTGGGGATTTAATTTCATCCACACTGCTCTAAAACGGTGACGAAAAACCTTGATTTTCTAGAAACAAATAATCGCACACATGTGACATGTATCAACCCGCACTGGGACGAACCCAGAAATGGGTGCAGAAATACGGCCCAGCGGTGGGAATATACAGACTATACTTAGGTACGTCACTTGTTCGTGAGTAGTTTTTTGTGCAAAATGGGGACATGTTAACAATTATACTTAAAGATTGCCATGCATGGCATACCAAGGTATAATAGACAGAAAATTACAAGCCATGGCCCACATAAGGTAATGACCAAGTTTCCCATAATTAACTCTGGCTTGATGACCAGAAGCTCAGCGGGACATTAAGTCATCAGCGGTCAAGTTGGGTTCGGTAACAGTATAATATAATTGTGAAATACAACTACCATTAGGGAAATGTAAAATCCCTGTCATTTTTAAGGTAACTACATGATCTTCAAATAAACCAGCATATTAATTGCTTAACACTTTCAATCAGAACCTGCACCCTAATTGCGAAACGCACTATCTATCAGAATCTGAATCGTCTTGAAGATTATCTGTAAACCATTGCGTCATTTGTTCGAATAAATTGTCGGCTTAGCAACGTAAATAACGCAATGCATGTTGTTTAACTAACAATATGAAACCAATTCCTACTGATAGCAAGTTACGCAATTACCCCTCTGAATCATTTTAAAGGAACGTCATCAACATCATCATTTCAGCCGAAAAACGTCCACTGCTGGACAAAGGCCTCCCAAAGGGGTTTTTGTCATAATCGCCAACCTTGGCAGGCGGGTTGGCGATCGCAGTATGGTGATGCAATGTATCTGGTAAGTCTCTTAGTCGCCTTTTATGACACCCACGGGAAGAAATGGAATGTTGCTATTCTGTGCGTTCGGCAACAATCGGAAGGATTTTTGAAGGATAATCAATTGCTTTATGTGTTGTCTAGCGTGGAATTTTTTTGAAGGTCATTAAGAAAATGCTGTTCCATACATTTTGACCTCATAAGTAATGCACCGAAAGGTGGTCGCTCACAATGGGCCTTGTTAGAAGGCTGAAAGTCACCTTAAGGGCGATGGAGAGGGCTATGATTGGAGTTTCCCTACGCGATCGATTCAGAAATGAAGAGATCCGTAGGAAAACCAAGGTAACCGACATAGCCCGAAGAATTGCTAAACTGACGTGGCAGTGGGCAGGGCACTTTGCTCGCAGAACAGATAGCCGATGGGGCCGAAAGGTTCTGGAGTGGCGACCGCGTACCGGAAGACGTAGAGTTGGAAGGCCTCCAACAAGGTGGACCGATGACCTTGTGAAGGCAGCAGGATTCCGCTGAATGCGGGAAGCACAAAACCGGTCGAAGTGGCGGAGCTTGGGGGAGGCCTATGTCCAGCAGTGGACGTCTTTCGGCTGAAATGATGATGATGATGAAGTAATGCACTTTTACTTGTATAAGCATGAACTCATTCCATGTTAACAGGTTGTACATCAAAGTCCCAGCCACGCTGTATGTGTCATAATTTACGTTTAAAACTAATTGTCCTGTTACAAAATCTAACGCATCACCTAAAGGTCAACAGAATATATTAGATAATTACTTTTTTACCAACCGTGGATAACATCTTTATTTAGCTATAACATCTTCAATTACCACTAGGTACAAGACAAAAAAATTAATCGAATTCCATTTTTGGGGTTCCGTACCCAAATGGTGTCAATATGACAAGCGGAGCCTGTCCATCCGTCCGTCTCTGTCACAGGTTGGAATCGTAATAGGATACACTAGACACTTGCAATTTTCACAGAGTATGTACTATGAAGCCGCTAGCAGGGGTCCTTTTAACTATACTTACAAGAAACATGTTTTAACTTTGTTTTACGTTAGCCTACGCTGTCCTACTGCTGAGCAAAGGCCTCCCCCAAACACCTCCAGGCAACCTTTTTCAGGTCCACCTTGATCCAACCCTTACCCTTGCAATAAGCGTGTTTTTAGCTAAACTATAAAACAATTGTATTGTTGAATATTGTGCGTGAGCATGTGAGATAGATGGAAAGCAGCACATGAAGTGAATCGATGAACTAACTTTTTGACTCCGTTGTTGTATAGCATTCCAGAGCGTTCATAAATTAATAAATAAATAATAATTGTACAGTGGCACGGAACCCTTCGTTTGCAAGTCCAACTCGCGCTTAGCCAGTTTTTTACTCAGTCACCTAATCATCCTACACACAGAACCCATCTAAGAACTCTGATATTACTTCCGCTACACCAAATGTTTGTATAAACAAAAACTTTGATTTAGGTGTAAGAAAAAATGACTAGCTCCCGGACTAATGGCATCATCAGGCTTTGAATTAGTCTCGGAGACCGGCTCAAGTTATTAGCGTGGCAGTCAGTAGATTTGACGGAATACATTATGAGAGGCTGTTACTGAGAAGTCAAACCATTCGTTATTCTTAGGTAATTACCAAAACGAAAACAAACATAACATAAAAGTTATGTTTAAGTCTCATGTTCGCACGAGTTTAAGTAAGTATAGCCAACCGGCCATAAAGGCAAACTCCGGGCAAACTCAGAAATTCCTCAGGAGAAAACCAATAACAAATACGTAAATGAAAATGAGTCAAAGAATACTCATACCCGATTTTTGAATTCAGAATTAGAAATTGTCTAGAGTTAGATACTTAAGATGATTCCTTCAATAAAGCCCACAAATTTTCAATGTTTTCCGTTTTTAAAATATTTTTAATTTCGCGGACGACGTGCAAGGAATCGTCAACTAAGACTAAAATAAAGTATGACAGGTTATAAATTCAACATTTATTACGGAATTTGCAAAAATATTGTTGTTTATGCTCAATACAAAAGCCGGTTTAAGTGATTATTCAAAGAAAGTATTTCTTTACTTCTGCCCAGACGGGGTTGCAGATGTCATTGCTGGGATACCATAGGTGAGCAAGACAAGGTAATTATTAGAGAGATGCCTCCGCTCATCAGTATCCAGAAAAAGGCTGAAGCTACATATCGCTGCACTAGTTCAACAGTAAGATATCTTAAAAAAAAAACAAAATTGAGTTAAGTTTTGTTTCATGTGAAAAATTTGCTCTTCTGTCTGGTTCAAAAATCGGATATTTGTAAAACGCAAAGTGCCTAAATTTCAATGTCAATGAGACATTGAAGCCTATTTTCACCGACCTTTAGTTCAAGATTCTGACATCTTAAGATATTTATAAAGTCAGGAAGATTTCCGTAACACATCCGTCACACATTAAACTAAGCTATAGTTTAAAAAAATCAACCACATTTCAATTAACAACGAGTGAATTAATGACACTAAAATCATAAAAGTATGAATAACTCAAAACATACTTTGTTCAACATATCTTACTGTTGAACTAGGGCAGCGGTATATTCCCCTGGTGGACACATTTTGAACACAGAATAGGCCCGCACTTTATCTCAAAAAGAAGTTTGCCCCACTGCAAATACTGAAAAACGATCGCAGAGCCTCCGCTTTTGACACATTTCAAGCTGAATAACCGACGTTGAATTTTTATTCTGTACTCAAACAAAGACGAAAATGTTTAGCAATACAGGTTGTTTGGCGACGGACCAAAAAAATTTTTGTGAGGATTGGGAGGGTCATTTTCTATCTTTTACCCGTAAACACCACGTCCTAAGTGTCACTGTAATCGAGATACAAATTTTTTGTTTGTTTTTGATAATTACCTGAATTATTGTCTTTAAAACGACATATTTTTTTAGTTTGTTGTTGTATTTGCACCAACTAACTTTTACTGCATTCTCTAATGTATGATTACTCTAAATAAAACATAAATTCATATATAGTTAGGTAAACATATATTTATATATAGTTAGGTATATGTAAGTATTATGTTTATGATTTAAATAGGTAATACGTTTATATTTGAATATGTTCAATTTCATTGCACCTACCACTGTTTGTCTCTGCATCACCCAAAGGTTGACTGGTAGAAAATGCCTATGGCATTAAGTCCGCCTCTGTACGTTTATGTGCTTAAAGTGTTAAATAAATAAATAAATAAATTCTTAGCACAGATAACAAAAATAAATACTTGACGAGCTTTCACTCATCAAAATGAATTTATGAAAAACAGGGACACATCATGGATTAGATCTTAGGGACCTCAGGGATCGACACTCAGGATATGGGGACTATGGATGACAGATGGTGCTTGGCCAACCCAATACCCTAAAACAAATTGTCGATCTATGCGCCGAACACCCTGTATTACTGCATGCATAACGCCATCCAAAGCATAGTTATGCATTTTTCACGGTAGCTGTCATTCTGAATGAGTAATTTGTACATACAGCGTTATTATTCCGACACCTCTGTGTTTTTCCCACAATTTGCTCCCTTACTTATAAAATACACACTTTTTTCCGACTACCCTCATAATAACAACTTCTATTACTGAGTGTTAAGAGTGGTATTTGATTAGCATGCGTTGGAGTAGCGGCAAAAACAATGGTTGCATTTATGAATGACAATGATAGATCTGTTTAATTCTTTGTTCCAAGTTTTGGGGTTCTAACATCTAAAATGAAATTCATATTTGATGGTTTGTTGGCGAGTTCGTTTCAATAACAAATGTTTCCGAACTTTATTAGGAACTGTAGGATGTGCGGATGTGGTGTGGTGTTCTAACGAATAAACTCATGTGGTACAATTTAAACTCACACGGGAACCCGTCAGAAAGTTAAAATAGAAACGTCGCGAATTCAGGACATCGGTATAGCCCGTGTGCACTAGTTTAGATTTTTAGCTCGTATGTTTGTTAATTGCTTGTAGGCACTTTTATTTGGCTTCGTTATTGGATGTTCAAAAGCAAAGGGAACTTTCATTTCCTGACTAAACGTACTAAGTCAATACCGTTATGTAAAACCTATAAAAATAGGAGTTTACTATGGAGTTCTGGCACAAGTAACAGTTATGCCCCAAATTCAATAATCATAATCATACTACCTACCCTCTTTATGTACTAACTAAGCATATTCAGCCTTTAATGTTTCCACTGCTAGGACACAGGCCTCCCTTTCGGTGAGAGGGAGTGGGCCGTAATCCACCACGCGGGCCCAGTATAGGTTGGTAAATGTCACATGTATTCAAATTTTTTGTTCTAAGTCATGCCGGTTTCCTCAATATGTTGTTCCTTTACCGTTTTAAGAGCAGTGGTGTTTCATCATCATCATCATCATCATTTCAGCCGTAAGATGTCCAATGCTGGACTTAGGCCTCCCCCAATTTGGGGGGCTTTGCCATAATCGCCACGCTTGGCAGGCGGGTTGGCGATCGCAGTATGGTGGTGGATGCATAGAGAACGCTGCTGCCCATTCTCTAGTAAGTCCCTTAGTCGCCTTTTACGACACCCACGGGAAGAAATGGGGTGGTGTTATTCTTTACGTCCGGCACCACACGGTACACGTGGTGTACAGTGGTGTTTACACAAAGTAAACTCCTTCTCTGGGTTCCAACCTATGACCTACAACTCATAAGCAGCGGCTGTTACCACCAGGCCACCACTGTTCTAGTACTAACCTAATTAGTTTTAATTTTAATGTCAAATAAAGTATTGTTATGTCAACAATGATCATAATCATTTGAATAGAAAAACTTCTACTGCTGGACGTACACCACAACCACCGTCATTCCGTTCTTGTTGCATTCAGCATTCCCACGGCCTTCACAAAGGTCATCAGCCCACGTTGTGGAAGACCTTCCTACGCTACGTCTTCCAGTACGGAGTCACCACTCTATAACCTTTTAGCCCCATCAACCATCTGTTCTGCGAGCAATGCGCTACCCATTGCCAGTTAAGTTGGGCTGTTCTTCAGGCTATGTCGGTTACTTTGGTTCTCCTACAGA
This sequence comes from Aporophyla nigra, assembly GCA_947507805.1. Taxonomy (NCBI): domain Eukaryota; kingdom Metazoa; phylum Arthropoda; class Insecta; order Lepidoptera; family Noctuidae; genus Aporophyla; species Aporophyla nigra. Next base: position 4,787,755 of record OX382316.1, on the reverse strand, counting down.
TTACTTAAGTAATACTTACTTAAGCAAAGAGCAATTTAAGTAGGTATTAAGTAAACGTACGGAACTACCTAAAAGGTCAAATGACTTGATATAATTCAAAAAGTATACCTACCTGCTTCGTTTTTAAGATGACTAACACTAATGAAACATACATTAAGATTATATGACAGTGTTTTTTTATGTTTTTATAAGAGATTCCTAATTGATATTGATGTGAACTGCAATTAATTTTTTTGCTTCACACTTAACGGAATTACGAATTTAATTAATTGTTTTAGATGCTTATAAATTAGGTGAGAATAAAAAATAATAGCATATCTTTTGCAGTTTTTCATGACGGTGATGATGCTTGGAAAACTTAGAATATATAATATGATACAGCCATAAGGGTCAATCGACCAGGTTAACCTGCGTTTGCCGTAGTTGGTCCTAAAGTTCTCAAGTCTAAGAACTAGTCTTACCGAGTAAAATACAGGTATTCAGCGGAAGGAAGGAAAACGCTAGGCAGATGAGAGGATGAAGGGATCATGGAGGGTGAACGGACATTAAGGGCATTCCATACTGATGAAACCATCTGTATTTTCAGTATCTATCACTACCTGTGTTTTGAAAAGCCCCTATTAGTCCCACGTAATAGAAGCAGACGTCGTAAAATACTGTATAAAGTACTGATTAACATTATACGACGATTTAAAAATAAAGACCCAGAAAATAAAGCTTCTGTTAAACAAACTCAATAAAATATTGAAATATTAAAAGATGTTTTCATATCCTTTAAAAATCCTGATATCAGTATAATTTTACTGTCGGGGAACAGATCGGAATGGCTATACTTCTGTGGATAACAGTGTTTTTATTACTTCTGCACATATGGTAATGCTTTTTCAAACTTTTATAGTTTTCGGTTTTACGAGAGGGCCATAGCAAGTGTCGTTTAACTTACTTTAAAGATGGCGGCATTTAAAGTATTTATTGTGGAATGTAATTTGATAATCGGCGGTAAAGGCGATGTGTGTATTGCTTTGCTAGGAAATTAAGTAATTTTATACCTCATAACAAGGTTAATTTACCGGAAAAGGGTGTGAGAAATTGTTGTAACTAATAAGGTTTTATGAAGAAATTAATTACCTACTTATTTCAATATAAGGTTTCGTTTCGAATGCTGAAAGTGTTCAAAGAACAATGGAGAAGAATATGCTAGGAGTTTCCCTGCGTGATTAAATCCGAAATGAAGAGGTATCCGTAACAGCCACTGCCCGAAAAAATTCCAAACTGAAGTGGCAGTGGGCAGGCTATATTGCTCACAGAACTGATTGCTGATGGGGCCGAAATTTTCTAAAATGGCGACTGCATACTGAAAGACGTATCGTTGGAAGGCCTCTCACAAGGTGGACCGACGACCTTGTGGAGATCGCAGGAATCTGTTAGATGCGAGAAGCGCAGAACGGATCGAAGTGGCGATGCTTTGAGCAGGCCAACGACCAGCAGTCGGCGTCTTATGAAATAATGAGGATGATGAAAAACCATTAACTTTAGAAACTCCTTGTTATTTGGCAAGGAGTCTGTTTTTAGTTTGAGCTTAAGACATCTTTTTTTTGCGTGGAGAATTGCTCATACATACTGCGTTACCACGGGGAGATAGTGCAGTTATGTAGGACTCCAACCCACGAAAACTCCACGGTGTCCGCCTGTGCCGCTTGTGGGAACCCGCGGAAACCCTCACACACACACACACACACACATAGCACTACGCCTAAGTTAACCTATGTATGTTCTAAAACTGATACTGCAAATAAAACGCAAAACTTGTCTGTTTTATTACTCAGCCAAATCTGAGACTAAAATCTAATCAAGGTAGACTAGATCGTAAAGTATTTGATAGCCATTTCTCTCATATGATCTTAATTTAAGATAATAAGGATGGTTTTCGATTGATTCAGCAAAACAGAATTGTGTCTAGCTAGGTGGACTGCCAAATTATTAATTTTATGAGTTGTAAAGTTTTGATATGATTTATTTACTACTTGAATTGCTGGTATGGGCTAGCAATAAACGTAATGAATAAAGACATGTATTTAATCGAATCTTAAATAAATCCCGTTTTGCCTTCCTAAAAGTATTTTTAAACACTGTAATATAATGAATCTTTTTGTGAACATTATTCCTAGGAGTAGGAGGGGAGGGGAGGATTCCCGGGAGGTTGGAGTCCTAACAAAAAAAAAAAACTGCTAAGTTACTGCGACCAAATCGGCTAGCGTGTCACAGTTATGATCTAACTTAACCTGTTTGGTCAAGGTCACTAGCATATTTACTGCTATGTGAAAAGGACACAAAGTGAAAAAGAGGGTCATTAGTGTATGTTTGTATGCCCGCGTTGTTCTCCTGAACTTAGCAAAGGATTTTGATGCAGTCACCATCATTTGTGTGATGAAGAGCGTGCGTTGTGGGGGACTGTCTTATGTAAATTTGACGTTCGGGAAGTGCTGATCTTTAGCCTAATTTGAATACATGACTTTATTCCGGAAGATAGGATGGTGTAAGGAAACATTTTTACTAAACTTACTACTATGACTGTAATATAATAGAAATTTCGATGTTTTACCTAAAAATCCCAAAAAACATAAAATATAAGAAGACATTACAAAAAAAAAAACCGTTTCAAGGCACGGATGACTGACTGTCAGGAATGAAAAGGCAATTTGGAAAGCTATTGGAAAGGCTTCATCTTTTACAATGACGTAATCAGTTTATCTGAAGACCTACCCCCGCAGTCGGTCAATAGTGACGAAATGAAAAAGGACGCGCTTTGAATTTTTTACGGAATTTTTGCCAAAATTAGGTTAAGATTCCACGTGTACCTTGTTCAGTTTTTGTAAGTACCAATTCTAACGCTTTCCTCAAACATATTGAAATTTGGGTTAAGACAATTTTAAGATTTCCGACATCAAACCAAGACTGACTTAATCAAAATCAAAAGTCATTTATTCAAACTAGGCTGAGAGTCAGCACTTTTTGAACGTCAAAGTTACATAAGACAGTCCCCCCAAAACGCTCGCCCTTCGACACTTCCTAGTGCTTTAGCTGGGAAGAAGAAGTGGCGGAACAAACTCCCCAGCAGCACAGCTGTCTGTTAAGTTAGAAGAACTTGATTCTATACAGTATTATGTAAGTAATTAATATTATAAAACAAAACATACATCAAATTATGCGTCATATGTCAGCTAGCACACGCCAATATACGAACAAATCATTAAAAACTAAACTCAAGCTGAAATAATAAAATCGTAAATAGAACTTAAAACCTAAATAAGAGCCTCCAGGCATAAAGACCGTGCCCGCTTAATACACAACGATGAGGAAAGCTAATTCTGATTCTGGTTGAAAGAACATAAACATTGTCTTGAGTTAATTACAGCGACCAACTATTCTTATCGTTTAAGAAGTCGTTGATAGAATAGTATGCCTTTGAACAAAGGTTGGATTTTACTTTAGCTTTAAACTCATTAAACTGCAAATCTAGGAAAGCAGAGGGAAGCTTGTTGTAAAAGGTAATACCAAGACCAACAAATGAATTATGAACCTTATGAAGCCGGTGAAATAGCACGTAGCTTGTCCTTATTTCTAGTATTAATATTATGAATATCACTGTTTTTAATTTGTGGGCGAATCGATAATTTCAGAAATACGTATCATGAAATTGGCAAGATTTGCAATTTGCCGATTCGCTCACAAATAAATTAACTTCGTGCGAATGCCCTGCCTAAAATAATACCTATACCTATTAATTTAAAATCGCGATACACCCGTTTCAGGCGAACAAATTCCTGCGAATCGACTGACAAGCCGCTGCTGCCCACTGCTGGGACACAGGCCTACTCTTGGTGAGAAGGAGTGGACCGTAATCCACCACGCGGGTAGATGTGACATGTCTTCGAATTTTTAGTTCTAGGACATGCCGGTTACATCACGAGGTTTCCCTTCACTGTTTTTGAGAGTAGTAATGATGAAATAATTTACACAAAGTAAAGCGCCTGCCTGGGTTCGAACCTACGACCTACAAGTCATAAGTCGCTGTTACCACCGAGCCACCACTGCGCACACATAACAAGGATAAGAATAATACATCAGTATTATCAACCGTTTGTTCGTTAAATACCCATTCTCAATCCATACGAATTTCGCCCTCTATTTGCGAGGTTCTCAACAAGAGTTTGGTATCATCAGAAAGTGCTTTAAAAGAGTTCAACCCTAAAATGCTCATGGCCTTACAGACGTCGGTGTCACACGTGGCGTGTCCTCGTAAAACGTAACGTTTTTACACGCGACTTACCGATTGCGTGTCGTTGCTTGCGGAATTAAGTGACGTCATGACAATTTCAAAGGTAAGTCTAGGTAACTACGTTAAATTTAAATTTTAACTTAGAAGTATGAAACTTCTAAGCAAGTAGATCTTACGGAAGTTAATGATAAATGATATTTATTTTTGCAAATTAGATTAAAAGAGAACCCTTTTACGCGTTAATATTAAAGTATAATCTAAATGAGATCGGAGTTTCCTAATTGACTATTCTTAGAAGAAAGACTAAAAAAAACTCTTTAAAGTCTAGACAAATCTTGGGCAGGTCATTAGAGAAACAGAGATTAATGTCTGAGATTCTTTTGAGGAAACGACCATACAGATTTGATTAGACCTGTCCCAGTATATTACAAATATGTATGTACTCTCAAAGTAGTGAAGGAAAACATCTTGAGGGAAACGCCATGTCCTAGAACCAAAAATCCCAAGACATTCGACTCTACTCACTCGCACTGGGCCCGCGTGGTAGACTAAAGCCCACTCCCTCTCACCGAGAGGAGGGCAGTGACTCAGCAGTGGGAACATTATAGCCTGATTATTATTATATTTATGTGTAAAATATCTAAGTTACCTTTAAGTAACAAAGTTGTTGTATAGCCTTAAATCATAAATTAATTCCAACATAAATCAGTGAAGAGGCCAACACTAAAACAGAAAAGTTATCTGGTACTAGCCCAATCTAATTTCCTCCTTATTTATTAGCAAGACACAAGATAATCCCGAGACCGTTACTAAATCCTAATTCCCAGTCACGGCTAAACAAACACCGGAGTAGGTAGTATTTAGATATGTGCCAAATATCCGTATCTATATCTGCGGATATCCGAGGGAGAAAAAGGATCCGTATTCGTTACATTTTTGGTGGATCTTTTACTGATCTTTTACCGTACTAAATAGATGAAATTTTGAATATCGGTGATTAGATACCAATGAAAAACTATTAAATTCATTTTAGATTTTTTTTATTTCTTAAAATCAAATATTTAATGACTAAACTATAAACAAAACCAAAAGAAAGACCCGCGCAATGCAAGTCGAAACATGTCCTGTCAAGCAAAGCGCCAAGTTGCGCCAACTATATCGACACCGATTGTGTAACAAAGTTAAGATTCGTAACTGTATCCGTATCCGCGGATCTTGACTGACAACAAATATCCGTATTCAGGTCCGTATCCGCGGATATACATTTTTAACAATCCGGCCATCCCTAGTAGTATTTTAGGCGATTTTACACCCAAACTTTACTGTCGGTAAGTAAATTTGCACGGAACGTATTGATGTGCGTTTGTTTACAAAACGAGTGGGTTTGTGGCGCGCCGAGGTTTATTTCACATGTTTTTTTTATAACAACGTTTAATGTTATTAGGGTTTTAGAGCACTTTTATTGATTGGATTTTATGGGGCAGGTGGAGGGTTATTTTTGCGATGTACTATTTGTTTTGAATTCATTAAGGTAGACTTTAAAGGAGAAATTAGCCTAGCTTCCCACGGACGTAATAAATTTTTTGTAAGCGGGATCTTCAACGCACTGCTTTACGCCTAGAGTTGAAAATCAAACAGTAAAACTCACAGTTAAATTTTCGAGGATCTGAGATGTCTGTGTTGAATTCTCAGCCTTCGGCTCACTATTGAAAAAGTTGAAATTCCAGTGGGTGAAAATAATCACGCCGCGCTTTCTTACGTCCCTGTGAACGTAGATTAACACAGTGAAGGGAAATGTACTGTTACTGCCAATAAAGTCAACAAAAAACACTCCCTGCTGATAGTTCAGAGTATAAATTGCAATTGTCTTTCAACAAGCGTTATTCTCAGCAAAATATCATGGAAATTACATAATAATTATTCGTATCTCCAGCATGCATCTGGGCACTTTGTTCTGGGCACCAGAGCGTGTTTGGTATCGTGAGTACATTATACAAATGGTAGGAACAACGGTTGTTTAATGATTGCTTAGCCGTCGTTTTTAGATACAACTTTGATGTTTTTTGTGAGTTTGACTTTAAACTGTTTGACATTAGTTGGGCTTGTTCGGTGTAATGACATATTTTAGTGTGTTGTTTGAAGAAAATTGGTGACCTTTTAAAGTAGATAGTCTTGTAGGTAGGTACACGTCAAGCCACTTAAGTAAGTTATACTAGCTGTCGGTTTCACTATTTCTTTGATGACTATTCATGTTGTTTAGCAAAGCTGCAAAACGGGGCCAATTATGATATTAGCTTACATCCTAATAAAAGCACTTGCAACTGCTGGGTTTGCTAATTACCCACTGGTTCGTTAAGCAAACGCTGAGCAACCAGTCGCTAATTGCTGCATTTATACAATAAGGCACAATTGAGATTATTCCTCTCTACGTACATTTTTAATGAACTAACTCGGGTGAGGTTATAATTTATTATTTATTTTAGCCATTTTCTGTAATCGTACGCTGTTTTCATACGAAGGCAGGCGGGTTTTCTCGTCATTTTCATTATATTTTTGAATTTTATATTTAATCCCGTCTTTGGATTACATTCGTTCCGTAAAGCAGGAATTAATCCAGGGGGAGGCTGAGCAGGTAAACAGGATAAACTGACACCTCTTCTGACTTTCCTTCATTTAGCTTTTAACATTGCCGAAGTCGGCAATATCACAATCTTGCTTTTTTTCCAAACATATCAAAATTGATCTTCTCTCAATTCAAGAAATTAAAATAAAGCACAAATTCAGAGTTCAGAAAATATTCTCATTATGACTCAATTTCACACATTCATGAATGAAAACTCCAAATTTTTGTGACGTATTCAAGAATTATTTTCAGTCAAATTTTGGAAGTTACTGATTTTTACTGGCCCTTCATCAATTACATAGACAAAGTAAAAAACTAAACATACATGCATTAACTGAATTTTTAACCGACTTCAAAAAAAGGAGGAGGTTATTAATTCGTCTGTATTTTTTTTTTTACCATTAAAATCATCAACCTAACTCTCTAAGTCACCCTTCTGTAAGACGTAGAGACGTATTTGATGATTAATTCAGAAAATGCATTCTACCTATGTTACGATCACAAACCATATTTTAATCAATCAACTGGAGACTGACCTGCAAATTCCAAAAAATCCAATACATTAAATATTCTTTAGGAATTTCTTCAGTTGGTTGAATTTCCTTTATTATGTTTCCTTTGTTTACATATATTTAATAGTTTTGTGGTATTTTTTACAACTACATCTTTTCTTTGAACTTTGACAGTACACTCAATATTTTTTTGGATAGTAATATTTATCAATACGTTTTTTTGGATAGTAATATTTATCAATACGTTTTTTTGGACAGTAATATTTATCAATACGCCTAACTGTGCGACAAAAACTGAGCGTTTTACGGTGTCCTACGTTTGAGCAGCGCCTTTACATCCCTCTTAACACCTACCATGCGACCTAATAACTATACGTACCAAAACCGCATAACACATTTTACACCTGATTTAACCCATGACAATAGGTTAAACGCTATCTCATTACCCATATCAGATCACGGTGGACAAGCCATGACAGACACGTCACACGAGCACGCTCAATGAATCTATTTGGACGAGTGAATGCGCGATATCCGTTACTGAATTGACTGACGTTTCTAGCCAACTATGGCATCCGTCCCACTGCCGGCGATTAGCGAGAAGCGAGTAGAGCGAGCAAATAACAAGGAGGAGCGAGAGCGCTACGGCGACTGCCGATTACTCCCTGGTATGCGTAGGTACGCACGGCTACACATCAAGCTATGTATTTCCAGTATAAACTGATAAATCATTATTTGAGATTTCCGTATAATGAGAGGTCAGCTTAAACTGGAAATGTATAGCTTGACCTGCCGTGAGCCGTGAGTACCAAGAGTGAGTCAATCAGCGAGTGTTCTGCCCGCAAGCGAACGTCGCTGAGCGAGTTCTATTCTTACTAGCTCTAGTCGCTGCGACAATACTCGCCGATGCCGGTGGTGTGAACAGCCAGCGATGAACTATATTAAACAAGGTGTAACATTCTAGGTCAACTCTAGTTTCGAAACGCAAGCCCTGAAATTAATTTATTCGCAATTGACTATTGAATATAAATGTGAATAAGATGAAGGTCATGGTGTTCAACGAGATCAATAGACTGTATGTGTATGAATTCTCAAACGTCGAAAAATCCTCGTACATGAAAATTTCAAAATGCGATATCTCAGCGAAAAAAAAAAAGATATTTGAGTAAACTCAACGTCATTTTAAAGAGGAAAACTAGTCCTTTGAGATGCTTTCAATAATTTTTGAAAATAACTAGGATCGGCTGTGCTACATAACCACAAAAATGAAAAAAAAAAAAACGGTATTTTTTGCACTTTTAGGTTAGGATATCTCGAAACCCTGACGTGATAAAGCAATTTTGAAGCCAGATTGAATTCAGCGCGTTAAAATCCTTCGGAAAAGTATAGTCTGGTAAAAAAATTGTCGGCCTGTGTTATTAATATAAATGTACCTGTATCTCCTACTTACACGGGACTTACAAGCTTTTGTACGTTTCTTGAGCGATAAAATCGTCGTCAATGAATGTTGCTATATTTTTTATTCTTAATTTGTATTAATATTTGCGCACCATGACAATATGGTAAACATGTTAACACAACTCCATGTACTTATGCATTTTTTTTTTAAATTGTTATTACACACATGTGTGAGCAAATAAAGTTATCTGAATCTTATAGCTAGTCGCCCTCGTCCGCAGGTCGGTGGGACCAAGTGCCTATAGGGAGTCACCTGTTAGGGTTGTCAGTCGGAACTGTGATTGGTTTTATTAAGTTAAATATTAGAGAGAACCGTTCGGTCTGGTCTGAAATTAGAACTTGATTCCGTGCGGTTTGGGTAACAGTTTCAGTTTTGAAGTCTTTATATTTGTTAGAAGTGCCAATCATTATAAAAAGTTTGCTCTAGGTACCTATTTTAGGTCTTTGCCACTTGTTTATAATGTATTATTTCGAAGAAGGCATCGCAGTAAACCCCGTAAATGGCGGGACGACCTGGAGAAACCACACGACCAAGTGGTCCACTTCAGCCCTGGATCGAAAGAGCTGGAAGTCCCCTGGTGAGGCGAGGGAACAGTAACATACACGTACAGACTCACGCCTTCCTCTCCATGGACGTAGGCAGAAATTAAAAAACGCCACTTGCTAATACCCTTATAGTATACTCCTTTTGTTTCGTTTCCGTTAATACATTTGGCCATACACGCACGCCGGTTGCGAGTACTACGCATCTGAGTTACGAACATTATTTTATCGTTTAGTTACAAATCCTTAATTAATAAAGAACGACCTAATAAAACTTTAAACCTTGTAAGCAACCATAAAAAAACACAAAACACGCCTTAAATCGGACTTTAAAAGTAAAAAGTCTCCATTAAACGCAAGAACATATTTTAGAGCTGACTGTAGAAGCACGCACGCAATCCTGCGTGATGAACGCTAAACACGTTACACGCTATAGGCACTCCTGCGGCCATGTTTCTGCCAATTCCAATGCTTAAACGTCAATCCATATTTAAAACGTTGCATCCGAAAAGGAATTTGATTTAATTTAATAGCCGTATCGCTGCTGATATTCTGCAAAAGAGATTTCTGACTGCATGCAAAGGGTTATTCTGAAACGAACAACGTCATCATCATCATTTCAGCCGAAACGTCCACTGCTAAACATAGGCCTCCCCAAAAAGAGGGGCTTTGCCATGATCGCCACGCGTGGCAGGCGGGTTGGCGATCGCAGTATGGTGGTAAAATACATAGAGAACGTTGCTGCCCATTTTTCTAGCAAGTCCCTTAGTCGCTTTTTACGACACCCACGGGAAGAAATGGGATAGTGCTATTCTTTACGTCTGGCACCACACGCAACACGGAACAAAAACGTGATCTCCTTTATTTTTGATTTCTCGTGAAAGTGTAAGCTCTTAATGCTAATGCACCCTTTTTTTATTCAACAGGAGTATTTTTCCATCAGTTCTGATAAGTGGTAACGTACCTTCATTTTAACACATAATTCTAAGAAGTCTTCAGTTGAGTCTGAATTATCATTACCTCCATCGTTGTTCCATTAAATAAATAAACAAGAACGTGAAACCTACTTTAGCAATTCCTTGAAATCCGATGACAACTCCGACTCAAGATATCTCAAGCCGTTAGAAGATATTACCGATTCATCCTTCACGAAATTCAAATAAAGCATAGGCATAGAAATAAGGACATGTTCCAGATTCTTATTTCATATCTCGTCTAGTAGGTACCTTCGTCTTCTACGACAAGTCATTTGTCGTTATATCACGCCTCGTGACGTTATTTGACGACTTACTGGGACATATTTGATAGAAACAACTTTCAGAATTATTGGAAATACGTACCTTTTGGAACAGTGATTGTTAAGAGTATTGATGATGATGAGATGTATTGATTTCTGGAGGATTCTAGATGTTATATTTTTTAATAAACTCTAAAAAGGCGGAGGTTTTTTTTAACCGACTTCAAAAAGGAGGAGGTTCTCTATTCGGATGTTTATATTTTTTTTTTTTTTTTTATGTATGTTCGGCCATAACTCCGTCATATATAGACGGAATTGCAAAATTCTTTTTTTGTTTGAAAGGAGTTTATTCCGAAATGGTCCCATATAAATTTCATATAGATCTGATGATGAGTTCCAGAGATAGACACCGGAACTCTTTAAAAAATGACAGCAAATCAACCGCGATTTCTGCTATCGCATAAATATGCATTGTTTGTTTGGAATTAGTGCAGGGTGGATACCACAACTAAAAATTTAAAAATAAAAACTTTTTTACAAAAAAAAAACAACCGACTTCCTTAAAAACACTACAAATTGAAAAATAACTTTAATTTCGGAAGTCGGTGGCAAAAAAACCATAAATACAGATCCTACGACACCGACTTCCGAAATTAAAGTTATTTTTCAATTTGTAGTGTTTTTAAGGAAGTCGGTTGTTTTTTTTTTGTAAAAAAGTTTTTTGCCTAATTTTTTTAGGGTTTCGGAATTGTGGATCGATTTCGAAAATCCTTGTTTGTTACAGGGGTGGCCGCATAAATATATTATTAATTTTGCATGAGTATTTTTGCGTTAGCTTCGATAATACGTATTTAAACCACTTTAAATTGGTTGTTAATGGTGTTAAGTATTACTTCCGGTCACTGTTGACTTCCCAAATTAAATGACTTGGTGGAAGTGGGTTGTCTTTTTAGGGTTCCGTAGCCAAATAGCAAAAAGCGGAACCCTTATTGATTCGTCATGTCTGTCTGTCTGTCCGTCCGTATGTCACAGCCACTTTTTTCCGAAACTATAAGAACTATGCTGTTGAAACTTGGTAAGTAGATGTATTCTGTGAACCGCATTAAGATTTTCACACAAAAATAGAAAATAAACAATAAATTTTGGGGGTTCCCAATACTTAGAACTGTAACTCAATTATTTTTTTCAACAAACCAATACGTGCGGGGTATCTATGGATAGGTCTTCAAAAATGATATTGAGGTTTCTAATATCATTTTTTTCTAAACTGAATATTTTGCGCGAGAGACACTTCCAAAGTGGTAAAATGTGTGTTTCCCTCCCCCCTGTAACTTTTAAAATAAGAGAATGATAAAACTAAAAAAAAATATATGATGTACATTACCACGTAAACTTCCACCGAAAATGGTTTGAACGAGATCTAGTAAGTAGTTTTTTTTTAATACGTCATAAATCGTAAACCGCAATTTACCTTTCATTCAATCAACTCAAATATAAATATTAAAAAAAGAAACATTATGCTATTTGCTGCTATGGAACCCTTCATGGGCTAGTCCGACTCGCACTTGTTTTTTTTTAATAAAGCATCAGCATTTGCAAAACTTCATGTTAGGTATAATGACAAAAGTTTCGTAAATACACTAACGAATATGTAACATTAAATGTTTTCAAACATATTCATTGTTTCAGAAAACACAGAGATCAGAAGATCTAACCGCACAATAAGTAGTCGACCTAATTTTGCGCGCTATTTCAGATTCACCCAACCAAATTCTCTCGATACAAGCAAAATATTCTACTGTGTTAAACCGTTCATATTTTGAATTTCAACAGAATAATTTGATGATCCAAATAATCGTATAACACTTAGCGTATGTACGTAAACCGAATCGTGATGCGAATACGAAATTGTGAAAATTAATTCTCTTCGCCGACTGAATCACGAAATTAGCCAAGCGAGCTACAGAAACAGGAAACATATATCTACGTGGCGAAATGAAAATATGTGACGGAGACATATTTGTAGCGTCACTGGGTTTATGTTGAATAGGTATTTATTTACATAAGATAAGTAAGGAATTGCAGACTTGTCTAAGTAATAATGGTCGCACGTATCGATCCGGTTAAGCTACGCTAGCTACGTTAGTCCATGGATGGGTGACCATCTTTAAATACAGCACCCCTCTGTGCCTCGGAAAGCACGTTAAGCTGTTGGTTCTGAGTCTTTAGTGGCTCTTAAACAGTCGTTACAGGTCGTCAGAAGCCTGAAAATCTGACAATCAGTCTTCTAACAGATGGCTTGTGGAGATCAGATAGGCAGTCGCCCTAAGTAAAATACAACATCATCATCCCGTTAGACTGGTAACAGACACCAACGTAGTTAAGGCTCGTATAGACATGCGCGACATGTCGCGCGACCTGTCGCGGAGGCGATTCTGCGATATATCGCGACGCAACACCTTTCACACTGGCGCGACAACTCGTGCGCGAATCGCGCGCGACGTTCTAGTAGCGGCGCGACGAGCAGCGCGACAGCTTTTAGTACATTTTGTATGGCGTCGCGGCGAATTCGCGGCCGCGACGCCACAGTCGCGGCGCGACGAGGTCGTCGCAGCTGCGAGCCGACGCCACACAAAATGTACCTTATGTTGTCGCGCTGCTCGACACGGAGCGACCGTGTCGCGGCGCGACAAGTCGCCCCTGTGTGGTGTCGCGCGCGTTTTCATAGAAATTGTTCTACGGATATAAATCGGCGATTCGCGCGCGACCGTCGCGTCGCGCTAGTCTGAACGAGCCTTTAGGAAAAGGCTACGCAGATGATGAGTCAAATTGAATTATAGGTATCTACTTTATTTAGTTACTTCTTTAAAAACGAATTTCTGTACTTACTTGAACAAACAAAACGAAAATTGTTTCATTGACGGCTGACGCACTTCAGGATTCTATGTCAGCAAGATTCATCATGAGCTTTCCTGTCATCATCATTTTAGTCGAAAGACGTCCACTGCTGGACATAGGGCTCTCAAGCCTTCCTTAACATCAAAATGATGTCTAACTACACTGCACGTCAACTATCATGACATGTTTTGCTGATGTTAGTAAAACGAGTGACCACATGGTCAAAATCACCAAAACACGTTTAACAAAAGTCCCCCAAAATTAATTACTGCGTTCCTACCTCATAAAACATTTAATCTTGCTAAAACTTGAACCAAACATAAACAGTCAACTCCGCACACCATCTTGACCTCAAAACCGTCTCAAATTGGTCCCAGAGCTAACTAAATCATACGTGCGATGTTCCCGTAAACCCCTCAAGCCACTGGAGGACTGTGGACATGTCTGCCAGCATAATTGGAGCACGCCAGAGTCACTTATGTCGTGACAAGTTGACAGAACGTGCCCAGCTTGCTACTAAAATTTAACTAAAGTTAGCTTTTAAGAATTTAGGGAGCTTCTCGTTTCTGTTGCTCGAGGGTTGTGAGAAAAAAAGTTTGCTATGAGTTTTGGGTAGATCGCACGTTTGGACTGAATGGACTGCTGTAGATTCGTGGGTCTATAAATCTTTCATTATGCTGCGGAACATAATGCTCTACCAAAAATTTTATGCATTGTTATTATAACTAAACATGTCCTTTTTAATTTGGTTGGGAAATCATCAAATTACGTCTCCAGCTCTGTAGGCGACGCATCACACATTCATACTTACCTGTAATGTGTACCTACTTAAGCTAATAAACTTATAACTAATCCTAAAACTATAACTTAAAGCTAAATAACCTAAATGTGTCTTAATACTAAATACTTACCTTGTATGTTGCCCATGCCTAAATCATGTATTTATGTGTGGAACTATTGATGTTATCAATAAATTGAAATGCCCGCGCGAGCGTCCCGTTCGCGCCTGTGCTCATTCGGTCTGCGATTCGCTTCTACATTCAATCATTCGCGGAAAGGGTTGGCGCGCCATCGCGCCCCCTCGCCCCCGCAGTCAGACGTTAGATTCCAACACGCGCACACGCACTGCGACACAACGCGAAGGACGCTCGCCCGCCGTTTGTTTACCGATGAAAACCGTTGTTTCCGTTCATCACCCGGCCTCCCAACACACCAGCGACCTACCTACGAACTCTACACTTTACAATCTGGTCTACACTTTACAAGCTCTATGAAGGGAGGGAGGGCGTGTCAGACTTTTAGTGGCTAAAATCCACCCGTGTCCCTTCAGTTGCCTATACCAGGGCTACGGTAACTATTTCAAAAAAATCTCGCGATCCTGGCAGGAAGTAAACAGATCCTACTAAGTAAATTAAAAGAAAACACTGACGCACACCGCACAAAATGCCGCTTCGTAAAACACAAAATATATCTCTTGATATTTGTTATGACAATTCAAGTTCACTTCCAATTGTCAAAACACACGTAAAACTTTTCACTTCCAAAATTAAACAAACATTCATAACGAACACTCAGAATAACTTCAAAAATTACTGACACTTCAAAAAGGAAATCGAAATTTAAACTCAAATAATAAACAATTGGTGCGCGCCATGTTTGTGCTGGCACCGCGTTCTCGACAACCGTTTAGCCGACGTGTTAAATATTCAATCCGTGATTAGCAGGGTAAACAAAAGAACGTTGTCACAACACTCGCTTTGTAGGAGAGGAGCCGCCGTCTGGGTTATTTCCGGCATCAGGAACTTATGATCTTGCGTTTGAATACCTTATTTGCTGTAAATTAGTGGCTTTATGAGTTTTATTCAGAGAGAAACGTGCTATTGACAGCGTTCATTATCAGATTTTAGGGCGTCTGGAGTAAAAATATATTTGAATTCTGAAAGCAAAATCTTGGTTAGGTTTGTCGTATGCCTGGGGAATGGAGATTATCCAACGACAAATTAGTTTATGGTCCTCTATTTCCGGTGACATGTTTTATGAACAAATAAGCAGCTTTAGAGGTTGTTAGACAAATAAAGCATCTTTGAGAGATATTAGATAATAATTTCAAAATGGCACGATTAAATTCGAATTCCCCCAGCTCCAACCGATCACCTGCGTCTCCAAACCTAACATTTAATCCCTCTGCGCCAGACGGAATTGGAGCACGCGCAGCGATTTACAATTAGAAATTAAACAATTGCGTTGAATCGAATCGTGTCGTCGACGTCACGTCACACGTCGTACGACATACGTGACGTCCTGGAAACACCTTTAGCAGGAGACCAAGTAGGTAGGATTTTAGAGAACAAAAATAATTCTAAAGATTTGGCCCAAAAAGCGGTCATGGTCATTGTTTTCACACAAGCTGCACTGTCTGAAGACAAGACGTTAACAGACCTTTGATAAGTAGGTATTGGTCTATTTCTGTGACCTATTTGTGTATTTAGAAACAGATGTTACTCGTTCTATCTAGACCACACACAGTATCCAACTCTATTGGATTGAGATCAGATATTATTTTTAAATAAAATCTTTCATCAGCTTTATCTTGGTACCAGAATAGAATGTATTATCTTCAATCATTTATTTATAGGAAAATAATAAACTTAATATGATAACTGTCTACTAATATTATGCACTCTGATATCGCCCTAATAACGATAAAAACAAGGACTATCTACAGATACATTTTTGGTTCAGCCATTTTACTTTTTGGTGGCTCAATATTCATGGCCAAAGGGAAACAAAAGGGATATTAAAACACCTTGACAGTAAACCCTATTATACTCTTTCCTCATTTAGCGAGCATTCAGATGAAAATACTGTCTAACATTCACGCAACGCATATTTCGTGATTATGCAAAGCAGTCTTAATTGCGTTTAGAGACGCCAGCGCGGCCATTATGGACTCAAAATGTGTTTGACGAGTAATTAAATTATTTTATTGCGCTACAATTCAATTAGTTTATGGCGCACGACACGCTAAATTCGGTTATGTTCAAAAGTCACGTTAGGAGGGTAGTTTATGGTTTTACGGACTTGCCTTACTGATTGATTTACTTGGAGTTTTCGGTGCGTTATAAAATTTTAATGGATAATATCCAGTTTTTAGGAAGAAGCTATTAATAGCATAGTACCTACCTAATAACTGTAAAAAATCGGCACCTGAAAAATATTTTCTTCAAACAAAAGGAAGGCACATTATTTTACTATTATGTCACTGAGTAAAGCTACTGGATTATCAGGGCCATTTTTCCAAATATAATGTTTTCCTTCCCCATTCTTCGAAGATATGACCTCAATTTGCCTCTGAAAGAGATAAAAAGGATTGAAATTATGTATGTAAGTTACATAAGTATAGCCAAAGACACATATTAATGCGAAAGAGCCACTCTCAAACGAGATGTAGGGCAGGAAACATTAGCATAATGTCGTCGAAAAAGTAGCTTCAGCAAAATCATATTTCCCCAATGTAGCTGAAAGTCGGCTTTTATCGGATCTTTGTGCTAATAGTTTTCGTGCTGATGTATGCGAGAAGTCTTTTAACACTTGTAATCCTATCGGAAGTAGATTCTTTTAATCACCTTAATGTGCTTTCGATTTTTCGACGAGACTTGCGCTAGCAGCTAGCCGGTATTACAAGGAGTAACATAGGCTACTTTATGTTTCGGTAGCCCGTTGCTTTGAGATAATTTCCGACATTAAAGCGGGCAAAGCCGCGGGCAAAGCTAAAGTACGTGATAATGATCATACGACAAAGTAACTACATCATATTTTACATCTTTTGTCCTGTTCTTAGGTCTTTAGGGAAACTGTAGTGCCATTGTAAGATAGCTTTAAATGAAACTCACAGGCATGAATACTTGGTCTTTATTATTAGCCCGAAAGTACGGCGTACATAAACTTAATTAATTAAGATCCAAAAATATCTTAGAGACCGCAGCGTAGGTGGAATATTCCTCGTTGTCTTAATAATAACATTTGTCGAAAACGAACTAATAATCTTGGAGCAAATGTTTCTGAGAATGAAATTAAGAACGAAAATAAATCTGTACGTAATTTTATAAGATAAAATCACTTTTCGTGTCTCTATGTGGGCATTTGGAGTACAATGTGGTAACCTAATATATGTCAATATATATAAATATATTTCTGTAAATAAGAATGTGTTTACAAATGTTGAACAGATATTATTGAAGGAAACAAACATCAAATTAATACTAAAAATGGTCGAGCTGACATGCGATGTTATACTTTTAATTACCTATTAGTTAAAACAATCAACCTAAAAAATTGAATCTACCACAGTTCCAAATTAACAAGCAGAGAAAATAATAAAATAAATGACAATGCTCTTTAATTAACTCAAGACTACACACACAGCCCAAAAATTAATTAAGAATCTAGTTCTAAACGTACAACTGTACCGTGTAGGCGTAGAACCACAAAAATATGATTTTACCAAAGAAATAACGAACAAAACCACTTATTACATGAAGGTAAGTAGTACTTACTTCTACTTACTGAATGGAAATCTTCCGTTTTTTGTTGAAACGACTTTAAGAGCCATTATGAGTACCGTTAACAGTCCAATTTTGCCACGTCAGCGGTGGAATTGTCGATATTTCGAGTGTTGGTGGGTTGGAATCTTCTTACCTACGTGTGTTGTCTTTTTTCAAGTTTAGGTGGGGATTTCGACATTGTAACAATGCAGCAATGGTGAGCCTTTTTACTGTGAAACATATCTGTCTTTAGGTATTCGCTGGATTCAAAATAAAAAATCATCTATTCAAATTAGGCTGAGGATCAGAAGGTTTCGAACGTCTAAATTACATAAGACAGTCCCCCAAAATGTCCGCCTTTCACCACTTTCTAGTGCTGGGAAGAAGTGGCGCAACAAACTCCCCAGCAGATTTGATTTTCTTCACTTAAGATTTATCCCCAGACGGACCACAAATTGGGTTTTCTGTTAATTATGATAGATAACTCGAAATTCTGAAACTAGTCTTACCTAGAGGTATGGTTTAACCTCCTCCCCAAAAAAGAAAGGTGGGCCATTGTCTGTACAATGGCCCACCTGCACCGCATGCCGTCACTTGTGAACTTGATGATCTTGATCTTGCATTAGTGAGCCGAGTTTGCGGGGCTGAATTTTGAGCCAAAGATGTTTAACTTTAATGCCATCGATAAGCTAAGAAGATGGTTTAACCCAGTAACTGGGTAATGGAGGTACACAGACAGTCGCTCATGTATTAAATTTTTAAAACCCCGACCCAACCAAAAAAAACAAAAAGTAAAAAAATTAACTTATTGGCTCTTTCAGTTTAATTAGGTGTAGGTAATATTTTTATCAAAGAATCGTTGTGTCAAAACGGCTGAACCGATTTTGATGAAACGTATCTAGGAACCAGCTCTAGAAAACCTACTTTTAATGAAAAAAAACCCCACCCAAGTTGGTTCACCCGTTTAAGAGCTACGGTACCACAGACAGACACACATACTGGTCAAACTTATAACACCACTCTTTTTGCGTCGGTGGTTAAAAATAGTATTTTCTGCTGCATATGATTAGACTGGAAGCTGACTTCAACATAGCTTGGAATACACTAGCCAGATGATGATGTAGGATAGTTACGAGCGAGACTGTAATGGTGTACAGTAGCTTAGCTAGCTATGATGTATGTTTAGGTTACCAGTTAGTAATAAACGAGACGTCTCACTGGCTAAGCTATGCTGTTCACTGAACACGTATTTGATTTATTATTAATATAAACCCTCACAATACATGCGTCATAGAAGCTACGGTAAGGCACGTCATTACAGAAAGTTTCATTCTGGAGATATAAGCTTACGACGTTACGACATCTGCAACCTTGGAGGACCGTGTCAAGGTTACTGAACTCATTAAAATATTAAGAACTTTTGTCTGCAAAGGTATCAAACTAATGAAAGAGCAATTAAATGGAATTGTGTCGCAGTTTCAACGCTTGAAGTTTTAATTTTTCAGACTTTGAAATGTCATATGATCTGTGGTACTTTGGGGAGTAATTCTGAAAATCATAGTAGTACTTAAGTGATTTATTTAATTAGCTATACTTACTTGCGCCATTCCGATCCAGCCCGCACTTTGCTGCCGTCTACCAGCGATACCCTTTTTTTGTGGGTGGGAAATCATCACATGAAGTCTCCCGCTGTGTGGCGCGGGAGGGCGTGTCAGACTTTTACTGACTAAAACCCACCCGTGTTCCTTTAGTTGCCTATATGCCAACGCCACGAACAAATCTCGCGATCCTGGCAGGCATCGGTCCTAGCCGACCCCTTCAATACACCAGCGATGCCCTAAGCCGAGGTCCGTACCCCACAGAGGGTGCCATTAGCGATTAGTCGCTCTAGTTTTAAATTTTCTTAAGCCCTGACTGGAGGCCTTAGTTGATTAAGATAGCCACAGGCAAGTCCGGTTAAGCAGCCGACAACCTCATAGGTTGACTTCCGAGATGTCATTCTTTTCTTTTTTTTTATACTTAGGTAAGGCGTTCTGACTACGATGAAAACGTAACTAACAAAAATTCAGTAGCCTCTAGAATAATAACCGACGCCAGGCCATGGTTAGGTTAATCTGACTGTTAAAACTAGCTTCCCTTTGAAACTAAAACACACGGTGGTCTAAACAAATGTTCAGTATAAAGTATAAATAGTTTTATTTTTTTATCTGCCAGTTAACCGTACGGTTAAGGAAGTGTGGTGAGCTTTTATGGAGTAGTAAAACTAAGTTGCTGACGATAAAAATGCGGGTACTTTGTAGTTTGAATTCAGTTAATGTATCGTCAGTCGATCGTTTTGCAAGAATATAGTTAAATGTTAACGTATTGGTAGTTATTTCAGGTTTTGGGATGTCAGGAACGATACCTTTCTGACTCACTAATGCTTTTTTCACGGAATAAGCTATTGAGAAGATAATACTCTGGGGATCAGAACGTTAGAATATTCAATTTCTCGGTCAAGCTTGTCGTTTTCATCATTTTTAATCTGCACTTGTAGTCAGTGAATGTAAACGTTTTTGCTACTTTATTTGCAGTCGTGACTAACAAAATTATAAAAATGTAGCTTCCTCAGTTTAAGGAGTCACGTACAGGGAAAACCAGCTGGTTCCTCCATCAGATTAGTGCGTAAGTTGTCAGCATTGCTTAACTTTTTAACAGTTATTCTTAGTAATACCGTTTCAACGTCGCTTTATTGTTGTAGAAGATGACCAGCCGATAGGGATCAACATAAAGCATAAAAATGTTACATAGCAATTCAAATGGCGCGGCGGGGAGTGCCGACAATTTTAACAAGTACTTAAAGATGATAATAACACAGGAAGTGGATGTACCAAACAATGTACGAAATGGTTGCACGAAGCGTTCTTTGTATTATTGAGTTTTGTAGTTGCTGCCTCCTTATATGGGAAGGTTTGTGATAAAAGCTAAATCTTCAGAGCAAAGAGCCTATTTTAATACCATATATCATACCAGTAGCAACCTGCGGTTTCACACTCAAAAGTTACAATCCCGTGGAAATTTCGGCATAGTAAAAAATAGAATTTCATCCAAATTCGTTTGGCCGTTTTAGCGTGATTGAGTAACAAACATACAAACCTTAATTGGTAACTTAAAGTACGGTAGAGTCGAAAATAATAATGTACATAGTAAAACAATACATTTCAAAGCTTTGCTCCTGTTATTCGATCAGTAGGTCTCCAGCCTAGAAAAGTTCAAAAGAACTCAGTCTAAATGTACATATAACAGCTTCAAAGTTTTAGTTTTTGGATCAAGATCAGCCGAAAGACAAAAAAAAACTTTCGAAGACGAATCCATTAAATTATTCAGAACATTTTGTTTTCGTCTTTTTTCTTCTTGGCTTACCGAAATCCACGACCTTTGGAAGATAATACGCTCAAATATCAAAATACATATAAACGGTAAAAGGATCTGTCTGTGCATTGAATCTATAGTTATCTGGGGATCTCTTTCTCTATGGAGGCTGTGATAAATAAAAATAAAAAATCCTGCAGAATTCTCACGGTGCGAAAGGGACTGATAAAAGTTTATTGCAACGCTACTGAAGGCGCATACAAATACCTAAATTTTTTTGGCTTGATCATGAGAAGCATACTTCAAGACAAGACGGTTGCTTTGGGATTTTGCAGGCTCACGGGATTAAGACATCTGAAGTCTTAAGACCGTTTAGCGTTGCCATTTTTTTACCATTCAACTAACAACCGGATATCGGCGTGGGAAGGCCTCCCACAAGATGGACCGATGACCTGGCGAAAGCCGCAGGAATCCGCTGGATACGAGAAGCACAGAACCGGTCGGAGTGGCGGTGATGATGATGATGAACAACTGAACATGGGCCTTTCCACAAGTTTCATCAATTTAATAATAATAATAATAATATAATTTATTTAGCAGATAATAGAATCCAATTTTGTTAGTACTTACAAACCTACACACCTTAAACACTAGTGTTAGTACACACATTTTAACATTTGGCAAATTATATATAATTATTATTAATAATGTCAAAACAATTAATAGTGATGTCAAGATAATCAATAGCAATGTCAAAATTATTCATAATAATGTCAAAATTACCATTAAAAACGTCAATACCACCATTAACTATGTCAAAATCATTAATAATCAAATAGAGACCAGACTAAAATGCAAACAGTACAGACAAGGACAACAACATTATTTCAAGGCACGGTTTGAAGGAAATACTTGTGTTCTGGTCCAGTGTTCGAGTATTCGACCTTCTGCCCTATCAGCCACTGTGACCAAGAGGCTGTTGGGGCTGCCCCGCACCCGCCGCATCAGAGAGGCGACACGCTTTCGCATGATTGCGTAAAAGTCGTCTATTCGCGCTTCTGCAAACATCCCTGATGCGCTGCAGTGTCTAGGCAACCCCAGCAGCGCCCTGTATGCGTTATTGTACTGGACACGCAGGGCGCTGTAAGCCCTCTGCGTATAGTCGACCCATAGACTGCAGGTGTAAAAAGATTGGCAGTATGCCCTAAACAGAGTAATTTTTACACCCCTCGAGCACTTTGCAAACCTACGGATCAACATATTGCTCCTGACTGACAGCGCCCTACGCTCCCTCTCCATGTCAACACTATCCGTCTGCGACGCCGTCACCCAGTGCCCCAGATATTTAAATGATGTTACCCACTCTAACGCAGTCCCAGCGAGTGTGACAACAACTTAAAGGTAAGACAACAATTTAAAGGTCCCCAATTTCATCCAATGCTCCTCGTGTATGAATACGGCAATTTGAACTTTCAAGTAAGGAAAAGAACCGCTAGATTGCATTAGATGGCCAATTTATTGCTCAAAAGTGCCACAGAGAAACTCATACAGTTGACTATTACCCTTTCCCCCTTATGGTAAGTAATTAAATCGATCCAAACTTTTCTCTTTTCAATTCGAGCTTAGCAACTAACCTTCCATTCCAAGTAAGTCAACATCGAATCGCGTGATAGAGTCAGTAAAGTATATAATATTATTATTCAGTAATTCAATTCAATAATTACGAATATTAATGAGCGCGGAATGTCAAACACGTCATTAATTACTGCCCTAGTAAGGCTATAATTATGTTATCAAGTCGAAGTCAGCGTTCGATGACATAAAAGGAACGAAATGGTAGTAGAGTTGAATTAATTTGAAGTCTTCATTTGATTTTTTTTTTATTTGTCGTTGAGTGTTTTTAGTCTCGAATATTGACGTTTTCGTGTCTTTGGAGTTTTTCCTCTTTGGAAAAACTACTGTATGTAGATTTCAAACCAGAAAAAAAGAAGAGACATTTGCCTAAACGTCTTTAATGTGTAGCTTCTTGCTCATTCTTCTCCGTACGCACCTACCTCTTGGGTGAGCCGGGGCGCGAGATTTGCTCGAAAGAGTTTTCGTGGCCCTGGCATATAGGCACCTGTTGGAACACCGGCGGGTTTTAGTCAGTAAAAGTCTGACACGCTTTGGGCGGAGCGGAGCGTCATTTGAGGATTCCCCACCCACAAAAAAAATGGTGGGCAACTAGAATGAATTCGAATTTTTTGTATATTTTGACGTTCAAAAGTGCCTTTTGTTGGTCAATTTCAGATTAATGATTTGACTTTAACTATCTTGTTCCAAATCGATACTGTCTCTCAAACAAAGGGACTGATCCGCAGTCTACTTGAAAAGCAACTATCCACAACTACGCAGACCAGTAAAAATATTCATATCACAAAGCTTTGACATGCAAATTTTCTTGAAACATTAAAAATACATCATATTATGTCGGTTTATTCCCAACACAGTTATTTTTCTATGGGAAAATACACGTGGTGGAAAATCCTTATTCCCGTTTACATTTTTAAGTAGGCAATGAATACGTTATCGAGTAATTATAGGGGTTTAAACGTTTAAAGACTTTTATGGTTAGGTATGAAGGCGGTGAGTGTGGGTATAATGGGAAAAAATATGGCTTTGTTAAGTGCGGATATCATGGGATTTGCAAGGCAACATACATAGGTACCTTCAGAACATGCTGAGAGATTCTTTTATTGAAAACTGGTATGAATGGCGATCAAGAGAACACCTAGGTACTTTTGGCGTTTGATGAGTTTTTTTTTTTATGAGCCATTAATGTCCCACTGCTATGCGAAGGCCTCCCTACTCTAGTTCCACGTCTCTCTGTCCAGAGCAGCTAACGACCAATCTTTATTTAAAAACCGGCCAAGTGCAAGTCGGACTCGCGCACGAAGGCTTCCGTACCATCAATAAAAACGGCAAAAAAATATATTATTATAATAAATATTTATTTTATTCAGTTTTTTAGTATTTGTTGTTATAGCGGCAACAGAAATACATCATTTGTCTAAGTATCATGGTTCATGAGATACAGCGTGCTGACAGACGGACGGACAGCGGAGTCTTAGTAATAGGGTCCCGTTTTACCCTTTGGGTACGGAACCCTAAAAAGTCCAGCTCATCCCGCCATC
Source organism: Aporophyla nigra (assembly GCA_947507805.1). NCBI lineage: Eukaryota > Metazoa > Arthropoda > Insecta > Lepidoptera > Noctuidae > Aporophyla > Aporophyla nigra. The sequence continues at coordinate 4,763,137 of OX382316.1, read as the reverse complement.
TACGTATGGGCCAGCCGGGATCTCGTTCGCCAACGGTTACTATATTACCTTTAAAATAATAAAGTATCGTACTTTTTGGTACAATCTCCCACCTTTCGAATACTACTATACAGCAGACTCATTTAAACCAATTTGGCGCCCAACATCACAATTCGGTCAACAAAAAAAAACCTCAGACATTCTCAATAGCCATTCTTCAAAAAGATCGATAAGCGATTCCCCGTGTATAAAAAAAGGAGCACCTTATACCTTGCGAGACCCCTCACCTTCCCGCCTCCCTATTATTAGGAAACATGTGTTCTCCAAGCCTTGTAATTTTCTGCCCGATACTCTTCATTATACGGTTCATTTTACGCCTTTGTAGGAGCACGTATTGATACCACTTTTGAGACGTTTGTGGTAAGATTTTTATGTTCCCACAGAGAGGGAATTTTTTGATTAACAGTGTTGGTAATGTTACTTACATTTTGGATCGTTTAACGTTTTCTCAACTCATTACATAATCAGCCTACAATGTTCCCATTGCTGGGACACAGGCTTCATCTAGAGATTTCATAGATGACAAGGGGGGCCGTGATCCACCACGCAGGTTCAATGCGGGTTCCGGTATATGCCACGTGTCTTCAATTTTAGGACATGCCGGTTTCCTCAAGATGTTTTCCTTCACGGTTTTGAGAACAGTGGCGATGAAAAAAATTACACAAAGTTCAGCCTGTCTGGCTTCGAACCTACAATCCACAACTCTTAAGTCACGGCCGTTACCACTGGGCCACCACTGCTCTCACTCTCGGGATGTTTTACGTAATATATTTGTCTGACAATTAAAAATATTTGTTTCTTTCAATGGAAATCAGTTCAAATCTGAACAATGTTGTTACTATAAATACATTGCAAGCAAATAAACCCTGGCTAAAGGAATTCTGGATTTTATCTAAGGAAACAAATTACTACGCTCTGATACCAAGTAGAATGTTGAAAAGCCAAATCTAAAATGATTCTCATTCAAGAGGAAACCGTTACTCCTTTGATAAAACTTTATGAAAATAAGCGGGTAGTTTGAGAGTAATAACTACGAGGCTATAGAGCGCGACTAAGTCTTCATGAATAGGGAAGAAACTGAAGACTTATAGTTTTTCGGGAGGCGATGTTCGAAACGGAACTTGGAGACTGGTACTTTTGTGATGGAGTTCATGTAACATTATTTCAATTTGGAGTTTAAAGTCTTGAGACATTTTCACAAAATACAGTTTGCCTATTTCCTGAATACAAATGAATCAGACAGTGGTGCCGATTCCCTTATTCACAAACTAAACTAAATTTAAGTTCAGTGCATCTTTTTCTTTCTATTTCATTAAGGAAAGGACAGAAGATAAATTTTAGTTTAGTCCTGTCAGCCCTTAATCAGCGCTTGACGTAAATTGACGTAATTTTAGTAGGCAAGTTTTTAATCACGTCTAAACTAGTATGGAGTAGTGACAGGCGCTGATTAATTTGACAGGACTAAACTAAAATTTTTCTTTTGTCCTCTTCTTAATGAGATACAAAGAAAAGATGCACTGAACTTAAATTTAGTTTAGTTTGTGAACAAGGGAATCGGTATCAGTATATGCTCAATTTAGAAAAGTCTTTTCCTAACATAGTTGCTCGAATTCCTTTTTAGAAAACACATTTCTTAATAAGGTCGATTTCTGGCATCATGTCCCTCACATATCTACGCCCTATGCACCAAATAATTAATTAAGAATTTCCATCAAAAAGTTTACGCTTCACTTCAGAATGGAATGTTTCTACCACACGCACTACAATTCTGGCGGTCTACCGTTGTTTTGGTACTTAATCACGGGCAATTAAATTTGAACGCCCCGCGAAACGGAATTCTAACTGCACAGCACTCTTTCAATGAATGCATAAAGTTGATAGGTAACAAAAGGTACTTATCAAGGCAGATGTGACTGGACATGCCAGAATGGGACGGCCTAGGAGAACATATAGTGACCTTATTGGTGATGTTCTTTTGAGATGTCTGGTGCGTAGTACTGGTAACCGGCATGCGTGTATGACCAGTTGTATGAACATAACCGAAGCAAGAATAATATGTAAGGATCGTAACAGGTGGCGTTCTGTATTTCCTGCCTACCCCCATAGGAAAAGGCATGACTCTCTATATGTATAAATGAAGTTGATAGCGATATTAATAGTATCCATAAAACTACTCAGGTAACCAAATCTAATATTAACCATAAGCTTAGGTTATATAAGCTTCATCTCGTGAACATTTGTATAGACAAATTATTTTCAAAATGCTTTCAAGTCTGGCGATCTAGTTATTGAAATTTCACCTTTAGGAATTGAATTTGTAATTTCAAATGAAACTATATTAAATCTAGACAATTTTGACAGAATGTTGGTTGTTCAAAAGTGCTTTGCGCTTTAAGCGAAGTAAAAGCCAGGTATTAACAGACTGCACTTGCTTCTAAAAGCGAAGTATCTACCTTAGTATGCTGAGTTCCAAAGCAACAGTAAAGGAATAAATTAATACTTTTACTAGCTTTTGAATTTCATATTACCTATGTTAGAGCTATTTATTGTGTTTCATGTATAAGGTTTCTGGAAATTTTAAATGGGATTCTGGTCATACCTAAATAACATATTATCATAATGACGGTACAGGTCTACTCAATCTGTATGGTTCTTTCCTATAAATACTATTTGAGACACTTATTCCATAATCCACTAGGTTGTCACATGATGTGACCAAGATTATATCTGGACTTTAAAAGGGTCGATAACCTCTGAGTTTGTTTCGGCCTTTCTTCTCAGAGAAGTCTGATAGGAAAATCTGAATTCATCTAGTTTTTAAAATATGATTGTCATATAAAAGTGTTTCTCTTACAAAAATTAAATCATATATCATTTAGCATTCAACTACAAGGCTGAGGATAATTATAAACAAACAATCCTTTTTGTAGTGCTTTTGCCTATTCTGAATGAATCTCATCAACTGACTACCCTTCCGCGATATCTACGTTGTCTTCGATAATCATGTTGAGGTTCTTCCGGATAGTCCTGACAAAGAAAGGTAGTATAATTAGATTTTTGATGATATATTTTAGATGGTAGATACCAACCATAAAACACAACTTCTAAATTCAAACATTACCAAAGACATGCAAAATGAAACAAAATTAAATGATGAGAAAACTAAAACCCATAATTCTAACGAAGTGGAAACTAATGATAAATGTGAAGAGAATGATGCATGGGCAAGAGCTTAAAATTCTCGACAGCTGTCAAACAAGTTTGGCAACAAATCTATTGGACGCTGGGCCCCGAAACTGAAGATTTATTACAAAGGATTAAATCACACCGGCCATATCCAAAAGGTGTTACCGTATATATTTTGAGGACAATATTGGAGACAACCAGTGTAAGCCTTCCGATTTTGGAAAAGATAGTAGAAGTTTGTTCGATGTGGTGCCGCACGTAAAGAATAGGACCATTCCATTTCTTCCCGTGGGTGTCATTAAAGGCGATTAAGGGACTAACTAGAGAAATGGCAGCAGCGTTCTCTATGCATTTTACCACCATACTGCGATTGCCAACCTGCCTGCCAAGCGTGGCGATTATGCAAAACCGACCTCTTTGGGGGAGGCCTATGTTCTGAGTGAACATCTTTAGGCTGATAGAATGATGATGATGATGAATAGAAGTTTGATGAGGACTTTTTGGGGAGACAAATATTTAAAAGACAATGTTATGAGAAACGGTTATTAAAACAGTATCTAGGTTTGACGTTGAGGACAGTAATATGGTAATGTCAGATTACTCAACAGTTCACTGATAACATAACATCACAAATGTTTCATCGAAAGGTCAGGCAGAGGTGCACATATAGTATTTCCACATTTCGCCAATCTGTTTAATTATGATGAAAAATACCAATAATACTTTGCCCGACCTGGGAATACAAGGACCTCATGCTCAGTAGTAGAGCTTTCGACCACTACACCAACGAGACAGTTACTGATAACATTCATGGAAACCTGTCAAACTAGTTCAACACAACTTTATGGACACTGAGCAGGTGACGTAATGGCGACGGAAAAACATCAGAAACATTGATACCAGAAAGTGTTTGAGGTAAAAATGAGATAAGGGAACGATATTGGTACGTAGTATAATTTCTTGGGAAGTAGTTATGGTAGTAGTATCAGCAGTAGCTTGAAAAGTTCGTCATACGCCTTTCTATTGATCCCGACAGGCATTTATATCGTTGAAAAAACGCATCGTTTGGAATAGCGTTAAAAATGTGTCAAACGCAATTTATAATTTAGGAAATGACTTTGGAACTGCTTCCTGAGCCTCAGAGCGGACAAAGTGTATTTGGGTTTTTCTATCTGAAATTTCTCAGTAGCAGTCCAGAGTCTCTCCATGTAAAATACTGGTACTCAGCTGCATCCGGTTAGACTGGAAGCCCACCACAACATAGTTGGGAAAAGGCTAAGCAGATGATGATGAGTCTAGAGTCTGGATTGGATGCGCACGTTCCATGGCAATAGAATCGCTTCCTATTTATTTTTTTAAATTATCTTTTGATGTCCCATTAGTGGGCGAAAGCCTCCCTAATCTTTCCACGTCTCTCTGTCTAGGAGCTACCACGGACCAATCTTTATCAAAAGAGTCCAGCTCATCCCGCCATCTCTGTTTGGGCCTGTTGCGATGTCTGTTGCCATTAAGCGGGACACATTTTTTTTTTTTGGATGGGAAATCATCAAATGACTTCTCCCGCTCTGGGCGGAGCGGGAGGGCGTGTCAGACTTTTACTGACTAAAACCGTGTTCCTTCAGTTGCCCATGTGCCAGGTTCGCGGTTTCTCTTTCGAACAATCTCGCGACACTGACAGGCATCGGTCCTAGCAGACCCCTTCAGTTTTGCTGACATCTCTTTGAGGCGCGCGTGGAACACTACGCGCCGTCGACCCGAGCCTGGTCCTAACCGGGCGGCGAGCTACCCATTGCTCACCGCTCGCAAGCTCGCGCCTACGTCGGCCGGGAGTCAGCTATCGACTCCCGACGCCCGGGGCGTCTCCTCCTGCGGCGGCTAGGGACGCGAGGGCGCAGAGACTGCCACTCCCTCACGCTTACTTCCTTTACCCGCTTCCTATTGCATGGAACTTAAACATACCTGGCGAAATGAGAATATACTATAGGTACACTTCTAGCTAACCCTTCGGGAACAACAGGGGTGATGTTATTTTATGGACACAGTCTGGATATTCCAAGCGAGTTGCAAGATGTCATCCCAGTATAGTAAAAACTGAGAGATAAAATTTAAAAGATTACCAACTTGATGCTACTAAGAATGTTGCAGATTGGCGTCTTAATTTACGTTCTATCTAGATAAGTTTAACTAGTTAAGCAATAAAACTAAATGAGTCTAAGTAACAGAGATGGCTTGCAAACGATCTAATAACGAGGTGATAACGCTATTATTAGAGATGTTAAGACTTGAGAGAGCGATAACGTAATTTATTGGAACTATTCTAGTGTTTAAGTTTATGAAAAGTTGCTACAATACATTTCTAGTTTCCTATCTAATACTATGTCTATAAACATTAGGTAAATCTCTAATAACGTTATTTTTAACTAGCGATTAAAGACCCACTACTGGGAAAAAGTTCACTCACTTTCAACGTCTCTCTGCCCAGATCTGATAAGGACCAATCTTTATTTAAAGAGTCCAGCTCATCACGCCATTTCTGTCTGGGCCTGCCGCGTCGTTTGCCACTAAGCGGGACCCAATGGCTCGTAAGTTTGGCCCATTGATCTGTAAACTTAACTAAGTGAATTAAGTTACAGAGTTTTATTATAATGGATAAGGCAGTCAAAACATAAAATGGCTGCTGAGCTTCATAACGTGCATCAAAGCTTCAAGTTCTATAAAAATAAAAGAAAATGCGAAGTTGAAATGAAATCTAATGGTTAGTAGAAAAGAAGAATTAACTTTTCAGTTACTAAAGCTTTCATTTCCTAAGAAAACAGTGAAAGGACAAACACCGCTGTCCGAATACAGAGCGTTTTTACCGAACTGCGCGAATCATCTTCTTAAATTTAACAATATAGACCTCTATAGCCTCTGACTGCGCACCACTATTTGCTCTGTAAACAACAAACAACAAATCTATAAAATTGATATGGGTGGTCCCATATAAATTTGAGGCATACTCTATCTAATATTTATCGTAATCTATCCACAATTGCCGGATATATCGCGGAACATACATACAAAAACACAGTTGAATTGGGAACCTGCTCCTCCTTGAAGTCGGTTAAAAATTATTGACTTATTCAGTGATAATAAAGAGGGTCAAAACGGTCAAGGGCATGCTTTTAAATAATTCAAGAGCACACACTTGTTTAGCCATGCTTGAACAAGCGTGAACATGTTTTATTTCACCCCTGTGCATATGTTTAGAACTTGAGGTCAAAGTCAGATTCGACCCTTCTCTTATTTACTTTAAGTACATACTTAAAATCAGGTGACAAAAAACCTTACTATTCATTCATATTATAAACTAGCTTTTACTAGCGGCCTCGCTCGCGTGGAGGATACAAACTACCAGGATAAAAAGTATCCTATGTGTTAATCCAGGTTATAATCTACCTGTGCGCTAAATTTGGCGTAAATCAGTAACAAACATCCAAACATTCATACTTTCACATTAGTTAGATTCGAAAGAAACTCTGTCTATAATCTATATGTTACCTTTTTATCTAAACAACTGAACGGACATAGGCTTTTTGTTGTAGTTGTACGTTTCCGTGGAATAATTTCTGACATCCGCAAGAAGAAAGCCGCGGGCAGAAGCTAATAAACTGAACGTTGTGAAGTGAAATTTCACAGATAGGATACCTGGAACCTGCAAAAGGACATGGGCTGATTTTTATTCCGAATTATTAAAATTAAAAAAAACATTAAATTCAAAACGCATGCAGATAAAGTCGCGAGCATCAACTAGTAAATTTTATATAATAAAATTACTACGAACATTTTAAGTATTTTAACAGTGGTTAGAACTTCTAATGAAAAGCGTGGTCTATTGATCTTTACGACAATCCTAATAAACCTAACTATTTATTACCGAGATAAAGTTTTAACTAAAACTTAACTTAATTGCAGATAGAAGTAAACACGCTCGACAGCACTTTATAAACTAGCCGAAATTAAACTCTTAATTAATTTACAGCTTAAACTAGGTTACACCGCAAAGCTAGACTGAATATAATTACTAAATATCTAGTTATCTAGAGCTTGTAGAAATTTCATTACAGTAAACAGACTAGACTTCCTAGAACATTACTCACCGTTCATCATTTCAGCCATATGACGTCCACTGCTGAACATAGGCCTCCCTAAAGACGGAGTTCACAATCGCCAGGCGGATTGGCGATCGCAGTAATCGTGGTAAAGTGCATAGGGAACGCTGCTGCCTATTCTCCATTAAGTCCCTTAGTCGCCTTCTACGACACAGACGGTCAGAAATGGGATAGTGCTATTGTTTACGTCCGGAGTTACGGAACAGAAACAAAGTACATTACATTTTTTTTAACTCGGCTCCTTACCGTCATAGCCTGACATTAAGTATCCTATAGCCTTCCTCGAAAATAGAGCTATTAAATAAAAAAATATTTTTTCAAATGCGCCCTGTAGTTCCAGAGATAAGTCGTTCAAACAAAAAAAACTCTCTAGCTTTTTTTAATAGTGGTCGAAATTCAACCGTAATTCGTTTAAAACGTAATGTATTTCATATTTAAATATTAGCTTTCTGCACTCCTTCATATAAACTTTAACTGTGCCAAATGACTACAACGTCCGCGTAATTTTTATAAAAGGGGTATAAAGTTTTTGTTTCATGTATTAGTTTCAACGATATAGATAGATGTACGAAGTATGATTTTTTTCTGTATTTAATAAACTAGTTCACACTTGTATTTTTTAATTAATATCTATCGTACCAGCGGCATGAAGAAGAAAAAAATCAATGTATAGAGAGTGGAGATATCAACTGCTCTGGAAATGCATAGAATATTGACGATTTCTACATATATTAAGCACTTACAAGTAAAGGAAGTGTATCAAATAAAACGTGCTTTCAAACTCCGCTTGAGTGAGATGAATAAAACTGAAAACCATCTTCAAAGACAAGAAAACAAAGAAAATAAAACTACCCACATCCATAAAATAACAAACACACTATACAATGACAATTCTGTCCGACACGGAATGGTAGAATTCTTTAAGTAAATAAAACTTAAAGTTAACGTACGGAGATAAAAATACCACGCCGGTCATTTAAAATATCAATAAAACTTATGACTAATACTGTTCATTATTCTCTCTGGGAAATAACTCTTTGTTTTCAAATGTTAAGTGTTTGTTAGTGTTTGTAGTTTCAAATAGACTTGCGTCGAATTCAAGTTTACACTCAAAGCTGTCGTTTATGTTACGTCGATGGGTATTCTTGTGAACGCTTATCTTATGGCTACAAGGATAAGAAAGTATTTCTTAGGACACGCACAGGATAACAAACTAAACACAGTAATTAAAACAAATACCTTGGCTGTTTAAGACTAGAACATCCAACTTTGCTCTAAGATTACAAATACATATCAATCATTTTTTGGCTAGTATGACAAAACATTGAAGCTCAAAAATATATTTCCAATTTCGGCCGAAAGAAGTCCACTACTAGACACAAGCCTCCCCAAGTGCCACCACTTCGGCCGGTTCTATGCTGTCTCGCATCCAGCGGATTCCTGTGGCCTCCACCGGGCCATCGGTCCACTTTGTGGGAGACTTTCCAACGCTACTTCTTAGAGTATGCGGTCGCCACTCTAATACCGTTCGGCCTAGCAGTAGCGTTCTCTACTCTCTTTCTCTACTCAATCTTCGCCTGCCAAGCGTGGCGATTATGACAAATCCCCAAAATTGATAATTTGAATTATTTCAACCATGTCGCAATACATAAACCTTTGAAAACATAAATTACTCTTAATAAGACACGTTGATAAAGTACTAAATCCTAAATAAGTTCAGTTATAAACATTGCAGAACGAATACGAAAAGCTCGGAGTAAGTCCTTTTATACGCACTCAATGTCTAAAACACTGTAAACACAGAGTAAAAACTAAGAAAATAAAACATATTACGAGAGCTCAACACGACTCAAGTTTAACATGTAAAATCCCGGATCATACCGCTTTACACACGAAAAAAAACGTCATTCCTCGACAAAAAATTCCCACAAATAAACATTTAGCTGTCAAGGGACACAGTTATGTTATATTTAGAAGCTTAGGGGCGTCCAAAGTAGATATTTTAATGGACCAAAGCCATTATTCAACGATGCAAGACGGATGTGTCAAATGGTAAGCTTAAAAAACTAAAAACATACCTTGTATCATGAAGATTAACTCCTCGTCTTAGTCGAGTGAAAATGGACTTAATGACTCGAATAATGAACAGTTGGGTTACGAAGTTCCCTCCTTTTATCTCTGTCCATTGTGCTTTTAGACGAGTTTCAGAGTAAATTCATTTTTAATTTCCACAGTCTAAGAAGCATTTTTAACTCAGTAAAGCTCTCCAGTACTCGTTTTCGCGTTCAGATTTCGAGCAACAAAAGGGACGTCGGAGTCCTTAATTTCTGGCCGAAGAAAAAAAAAACAATATTTGTCTTTAAAGAAATTAAGTCGTGTTCTTGGGGATATTATGCAAAGTAGGACAAAAGCCGGGCAAAGGGAACAAGCTAATTGTCCGGACAAACGGATGTGACAGCCGAAAAAAATGGTAAGGAAATACTCGACTTTATAGCGGAAGCTATGGTAGTGTTTTACGAGTATTATATTTCCAATAATACGGTTTAGTGAAGACTAATGAAGCCAAAGTTTTATGATATGAAGTTCATACAAAACATGACAGTTACAAAAATGATTCGAAACAGAGTTTTCCAATTCTGGCGTGAACAAAGGCAATTTATGCTCATCGTGACTAAAAAGATTATAAGTCTGCTAACATCCTTAGGACACAGATAAGGAATGCTCGGAAATATCTATTCCACTTACTATTCAAGCCAAGAACTCCACGTTTTAGAGGCAAACTCTAGCAATTGAGCTAACTAGGTCAGAATTTACTTATCTCTTGAGAATTTCCTGGTTCTTGTCTTAATGTGTACAGCTACATTTAATTTCCTTCCAAAAATATGCTACCACGAACTCCGCAGCTGCAACTTTACAATAAATAATTGCAAATTAAATAGCAAAATTGAAATTATTATGGACTGTATATCTATCGAGATAAGATTCAAAATAATCGTGCGATATCGATAAAATGAGGGGTTGAAATCATCAATCACATTCGGAAATAGGTCGAACTCGGCATAGAGAGTTCTTTAAAATGTACTCTTCAACGAAATGCGGTATGTTGGAAACTCTGACATCGCTTTCCAATCGCCTCATTCGAAAATTAACCTTAGTTTGATACCTATACGAAGTAGTATCGCTGGAAGGCTTTTGGCGTACGACTTACGGTATCTGCTGGCCTATGACCCGAGATAGCAACCGTACAGATTAGGTAAGTACTCAGAACGGCTCTCAGTACATCCGATGGCTTAGATAAAGGGCTTCGTGTTCTAATAACTTTATGGATAACATCGGTATTTTAGTTCTAAAATGTTATTGAAGTTGCTTTGTAACTAACGTCGAAGCAAACACAACTAGACAAGCTTTTGATTGAAGTCACATCTGATTTGAATGTGCTATTCACGTCTGAATACATATCGTTTTTAATAATACCGTGTTGACATGTTTCTTTTTACGATTCGTTGAATAAAAAGCAATTTATCGCCAAATGCAAACCTAAATAGATAATTTACGGCCTCAACGACAAAAGGGTTCAACAGGGATCTAACAAAGGACCTCTATACGCTTGGGATTTTTTCTCAAATAGTTCCTGTGTCAACTAAAATAAAGTTCCAAATTGCATTTTTCATTTGATACGTGTTCATTTCACGCGTGTAAAATGTAATAAGCAACATAAATCTATGACTGAGAAACTTAAGAAAATGCGGAAACAATTTCCGGCCCAAACACCAGTACCATAAAGTTTGTTTTACTATGAATGATTTGTTCGCAATTTCTGGCCGTATTATGAATAGAAACGACCCCTGCACAGAAGCAGGGGATTCTGAGTTAGCAAATAACATGTTGTAGCCCCATTGCATACAATATTTATTGCACACTTACACCGAACATTGGGGATAGGAGATTATGAAAATTTTAGATATATGGATACAGAATTCGGGGCTATAACTTATGCAGAACAAACTCGCTCTCAAGGCTGACTTTGAAGATTTTAATACATTCCCCGGAGAAAGCATGAGTAATTAAGTAACTTAGCGAAAACATCATGAATAATGCTCAATTAAAACTTAAGAATGCCTGTTCAGCTAATGAAGTTAATAATCCAGTTTTAAGAGCAGATAAGAAGGATGTAGCGAAACTTCTTTTTCAACAAGTTTCAACAGTGACTGGTAAAATACTATAAGTTCTGCAATTTATTATTGTCTGAGGAGACCTTGCAGAATTCTTATCAAAGAACTTTGTAGACGTTATTGATGGAACTTTTTAATACGTGTTCTTCTCTAGGCGGACTGGAGATGTGCTAAAGAAAAAAAAGATTAAACCAACTGTACATTATAGGCAGTCTGGAACACGCTAAAACTTTCCTGTTAGTTCCTAGCGTTTTATGTTTTTGCTGGACTTAATATTTTACTAAGTTGCATTGTTGTTTTGTATGAACATGTATCAAAAATGTGATTAGGTACTGAAATTCCAGCATAGTTGGGAAAAGGCTAGGCAGATGATGGTGATAATTAGACACTACCCACAACCTAGTCTTAAACAGTTTTTACTTTTAGTCTATGTGTTAGAATACAATATTTGGTGGACAGACATTAAATTCTATCCATGTAGTTTTAAAAGCTTCAAGCACCATTTACTCACGACTACCCTGTCCGTCCATTCAAAGATCTACAGGTCACAATATAATTTTTATTGGACACTGATGAGAGTTTAGAGCTCAGAGCTGACACGAGATTCATTGTGCCCACTTGACGCTACGTAAAACATGGTCCATCCAATTGAGTTTAATGATCACAATATTACCTAAGTAGTTGATGCTCTTGTTGTCCTAGTCTTTTCCCAGGGCGAGTTGGCTTCGCTTAGCCGATTGTAGTGTTGCATGTGTATGACTAACGCCCTAATGATCATTAGTTAAGTGAACTGGATTTGCGTGGTCTGTTTAATAATTTTCTGTACTGTGCGGTTCCTATAACATACGGGTCGTCAATAACTACGACCTGTGCTACTACAAATCAAGTGTTGTCTCTAGGGCATTTCCCACTATCTCATCATTTCCTTTCAGTCGGAAGACTACTGCTGGACATAAGCTTCGACAAATTGGAGGGATGTGCCGTTTTGCCGTTATCGCCACGCTTGGCAGGCGGGTCGGCGATCGCAGTATGGTGGTACAATGCATAGAGATCGCTGCTGCCCATTCTCTAGTAAGTCCCTTAGTCGTCTCTTACGACACTCACGGGAAGAAATGGGATGGTGCTATTCTGCTGTTATTAGTTCGGCACCACATGGAACCCCACCTATTTGCATAGGGGATTAAATATAATGACCACCATAAAATGCTTTGATACCCTTAGTTCTTTTACCAAAAATATATACTTGACACCAGAAAAATAAAGTCTAAAATTACAATAGTACTAGCTATTTTAGTCACGACTGCACTTCAAAATGTATTCGAACACCAAATGTAGTAAATGATCACCAAATCTTAATAATTGGGTGTACTACGTGAGCTCGACAAATGAATGTGCGAATAACACTTGTGTGACACACTCAAGCTCACTAGGTTAGGTTAGGTTAAAACTGTGACCTCCTTTGCACGAGCCGAGCGAGCGAAGCGAGCGGTGCCGCGGCAGCGGCCGGCGAGTGCTTGAAACGACTAGATTCAGTGTGTCGCACAAGCGTGTATTCGAACTATGGTGAGTTGCAGTAGAGTTTTGTCGCACAAGCGTTATTCGCACATCCATTTGTCGAGCTCACGTAGTACACTCTTAATAATTTGGTGTTCATTAACTATTTTTGGGTTCACAATGATTTTTTTGGAGTCAGTTTTTTTAAATAGGATAGCAAGATGTAAAAACTTTGGTGATAGTTTTACATTGAAATGCTGGTTTAATTTTGGTGATCATTTACTACTTTTGGATTAACAATGATTTATTTGGAGTCATTTTGCTTAAATAGAATATCGAAATGTTATAACTTTGGTTATAATTTTACATTAAAATGCGGGTTTAATTTTGGTGATCATTTACTCTTTTTGTCTGTTATATGTTACTATATCTGCTGGTAAGTTAAACATAAGCCTTTGCATAGAACTATCATTTTTTTTTTGTTGGTTCGTTCTTTTAGTATATTCTGACATTGCTTTATCATTTTCAATGGTATTTGCGGCTGGATATATAATATTGTCTTAACGCATGCAAATGCAACAGCTAGTAGACAATTTAGAATAAGGAGCCGGCCTTCCATCCACAATATAATATCCAAGATTTAAACCTCTTATGACAGGACGTGCAGTGATTAGTAATCTAGTTTAGGAACCACCGTCATAAGTAATTAATGCTATTAAACCTTACAGACGCGCCACTGAAAATTACCGCCTGCATTGCTAATTGGGATGTAGAATCCAAGTTAAGCGACACCTCTTTGATATTCCTGTGACACTAGAAACGCCACAGTGTAACTAATCCAGCTCTACGGAGGACTAAGACTGTGCTATCATATCACAAGCAGAGATGCGTGACTAACAGATTTCCAGGTACTGTCGGAACAAAGTGGCTCGAAATGGCAATGCCAATTATTTTTTGGAAGATTTCATTCTATTTTTACCCAGTTGTGAGATAAATTAGGGTTAAAAGTACGCGTAGCATGACCACCGTAGATAAGGGTTTTGTCGACGGAAGAATAGAAAAGAGATTTCTAACGTCTTCAGCAAGGCGATGTTTAACCTAAAGAAAACTGTTTCTATTCTTCAGTCGACAAAAGTGTACATGTCAAGCATGACGACCAATTTATCCCTACTTTTGGCACTTGGGGGTAGACATATTTTTACAGAATTATAATAATTAAATTTATCAATACAACCCTCTAAATTCATTTTATCCCGTTGAATGACATTTTAATGGGATAAATCAACAAGCGACCTCCTCGTTGATAAGGAAAGAATAACTGTCCTTGTCTTCATAGAAACGGGAGTCTGCGGGTCGTTCCGAGCTCGGGCAGAAGAGATTTCAAGTTGGAAGATCGTGGTCTATTCTTGGTAGAATAGAGATAGAATTGGTATCAAGACGTAAGAACCATTAACAGAGAAATAAAACGTTGACCTTTCATAATGTTGTCTCGAGCGGAACAAAAAACAAAAGCGTTCTAGTAGGTATCTGTGTACATAGTCCCCAAAAGGCTATTACGAAACCCTCAATTTCGATACGGACCCTCAAATTCGGATATCATCAATTTTTCTTGATCGCAAGTCGTGTTTGAGGCGTCAAACTGGTTGGGCGTCGCCAGAAGAATAACTTTCAGTTATTCAGGGTTATTACACTGCCAGGTCACGATCCTCCACTGTATTGGATTTTTCATGATGTGCCAACGTTCAGACTTTCAGACAGACGCTAGATTATAATGTCGTTGGCTTTTATGTGGGTTGGGAGCTAGGAGAAGGAACTTGAAAGTAAACATTTTCTTTGGTACTTAGTTTTGCAAACTTTTATTAATCAAAGTTGGTTGTTAAATTTTGTTAAGACATTCTATAAATCCAGAGTTTATCATTAGGACGTATTGCAGAAAACCGGAAAGTTTTACCAATATTGTGAAGCTAAGGTTCCTTTCGTAAATTAAAACTAAGACGACTATCATCTAAGAAAATTCGAAATATAACTAAGCTTTTAAATTAATTCAAAATAAACCAGATCACTCACTTTCGAGCATCACAACATTACCTTCTCAATTCATTGTTTCGCTACAACAAACTACAACCACATATAAATATTAAACTACCAAATCAGTACAAAGCAAAGTAAACTTTATCTCGTACCAAATCAGTTCCCAAACACTCAAATGACGTGTTGTTAGTCTGTTAGACATAAAGAGTGTTTCTAATGACATAGCTGATGCGTACGGAGAAGTGAGTCAACGAAGTGCTCATGTTGATGGTGAGTTTTATGCGCAGCGAATGTCTAAAGGCTTGCGGGTAAGGACTGCTGTCGTTAGACGACGGAAACAGTTTCCAAACTTTGCTATGTTTCAGCATACTGTTATGATTTACCTAAACGTATACTGATCTGCAAACATTGCAAATATCGATAATATTGTAGTTACCTACGTAAAAATTCGATAGGAGATATTGTAGCGAGCATTTTACCACGACCGTCTTGAAATCACTCTATTACAATACCAAAAAGCTGAGACTACTCTAAACGAGAAATAATTATTCTCTACCACAGTGGTAACGTTTACTTTTATTGGGGCTTGTTGCTAATCAGTAACGTAAAGGTCGATCGTTCAGGTTAAGCTACGCTTTCCGCGGTTGGTCATGGTTAAACCGTTGGTCCCAGCTGTCAATAGATCTTTGACAGTCGCTACGAATCATCAGAAGCCCGAAAGTTTGACAACCAGTCTTATCAAGCGATATCGCATTACCCAGTAACTGGGTTGTGGAAGACATATAGGCCGTCGCTCCATTTAAAAAACTGATACTAAGCTGCAAGCGAAACCCAACATAAGCAAAAGACTACACAGATAAATGGTAACATTACGTGATAGAGGTACAGTGGTTAATAGTACTTCTCACTCCATTTACTAACTACTCCGTGCGCAAACACGACTAAATGGCCGGCCAGAGTAAATGTTGACAAGACTCGCAAACACAAGCTGAATGCAGTTCAGACTGTCTTTACACTGTTTTATTTAAAGTACGCTGCTTCAAGCTACTTTGCAACAGCAAATATGAGCTGGATATGTTTGTGGAACAAACTGACTGTTATTTTTGGGCGAACCGTGGAAGGAATGGGAATTGTGGTGGGATGTAGGTTTTAGGTCAAAGTTTATTAGCTACGATGCAGTTGATGAAATTTGCTTGGAGAAAAACAGAAACGTTTTGAATTAACAGTAACTATGCTGACGGTTCTCTGCTCATTTTACCGTTTCCCATGGATCGTTACGGCGTCTGTTTGGTTATTTATTTAAAATTAATTAAAACGGTACACCAGCAATTACATTAGGTAATTATCAAGGAAACTTATAAAAGGTTGACAATAATTATATAAAGTTAGACAATTACCTAAAATAAAACGAATCTATCTGTAAATCATTAATAGTGATATCTATCAAACAGCCCTGGACCTGTGTGGTGGATTACGGTCCACCCCTCGCAGAGAGGGGGCCTGTGTCCCAGCAGTTGGAACGTTATAGGCTGACTATGATGAAGTACAAGGAGACAAGTTATCGAATGGTAAAACATTCATCTTGTGTCGTGTTTTACTACCCACTTACAGTCGCTATAAGGTTCATTTTCAAATACAAACAAATCAAAATCACTAATTACGCTACTACGTTTCTTAGTACGTCAAATTCGCTCACATTCATAGAAAATCAAGGAGTTTCGATTACATTTGCCCTTTCCATAAGCCAGCATTATAATTCCGATCATAAATCCACTCTCAATACTTCTAGATTACATAGAAATAAGTTTTTCCTACCTACGTGGCTCTGGAGAGCAAGTGAGGATGAACTTTCAAAGACAATTCGAAGGTAAATAAAATAGGTTAATAAAGAAATATCAGCGAAAAATGTTATACTTATGTCAAGTTGAAGACGAAATGAAGTGTTAGGATTAATAAGTCACTCACGGTTGTTAAATGATAACAGCCGCACGGCTCGATCGAAGGGAAGTCAGAAGTCTGACATCTAGTCTTATCAAGGGGTATCGTGTTATCCAGTAACTGGGTAGTGGAGGTCAGTTTAGTAGTCGCTCCGAGTAAAATATTGGTATTCAGCTGCATCCGGCTAGACAAGATGTCAACTCTAACATAGAACTTGGGAAATGTTAATTTTAAAATTTAAAAAAAATCTCCGACCAAACAAAGAACCTCTTAAAAAGGAAAAAAAAAATACGTATTGGCCCTTTAAGTTTAATAAGAAGTTTTAGGTAATATTTTGATCAAAGGATATGTGTAAGAGCCACCGCTAAAAAGCCTACTTTTAAGTAAAAATACCGCACCAAAATCGGTTCACCCGTTAAAGAGCTACGGTGCCACAGACAGACATAGAGCGGTCAAAATTTACCACCTTTCTTTTTGTGTTGAGTGTTTTTACACTACGCAGATTAATTATGCTCTTTGACAAATCTAAATTTTAAAAGTATGCAACCCAGTTGAGGATTCTACATGTTAAGTAGGTAACTCTAAGCATATAATGTAATACATTATGCTAAACACAAGTATACCAACAAAGATCCAAAAGTGACATAACGAAACCGTAAATTTGCATACCCCGGACCCGTAAGCCCAAAGTAAACATGACAGACTTTATCGACGATTTATGGAAAATATTGTAAACAGATTCAAATACCACTTCAGATTTGTCAACAAGGAGCGAACGAATATAATGTACTTACAGTGTAATTTCTGTTACATTTTCAATTTGGTAAACAAACATGGTTCTACGAATCGATTTTTTGCATCAATGGCACAGTCAAAGTCGGTAAAGAAAGTATTTGTATGAAACTCATGCAGAACCTGAACACTCTATAATATTCCCACTGCTAGAACCTAGGCCTACTCTGAGTGAGAGGGAGTGGGCCGTAATCCACCACGCGGGCCCAGTGCGGTGGATATCACATGTCTTCAATTTTTTGGTTCTAAAACATGCCGGTTTCCTCACGATGATTTCTTCTCCGTTTTGAGAGCAGTGGAGATTAAATTAAATAGACAAAGAAAAGTGCTTGCTTGGGTTCCAACTCACGACCAGAACCAGTCAGGGCCGATACTGTTCAAGAACTGCTTCTAATAACACACACAGTCGTGTGCGATGCGCGGTCGGAAACGGACGCGTTTGCGCACTTCAGCAAGAATATTTTATTCGCGTTTTGTGCAGCGGTAATAGCTGCCCGATTTGTTCGCAATGGCTACAAATCAAGTCATTGTCAACGAGCTTTTGGCATTCGTCAAACATGCCATCGACTACATGGACGAGGTCAGCATCTTGCAGATCTGCAAGTCTTCATTTAAAGAGGAAGAGGTATGCAGTGCCAAGTTGCTGCTGTTTCAAACACTCGACCAAGTCGGACAGATGCCATCTCGACGGAGGGATGGTGGCGAGAAGAGTCTGCAGGACATCATCGACCTGCTGAAGAGGACCGATCCAGATGACGTGCCAGATTTTGTAGTGAAGGACTTGCACAAGCTGCCTCCAGTCACTTTCGATCACGTTGACGTCACCAGGCTGCTGAAGGACATCACGTCTCTGAAGGTGAGCCAGGCCGAAATGAAATCCAAGTTGGAGTCATCGGATGTCATCATTGGTGATTTACGAGCCGAAGTAGCGTTGTTGCGCAACGCTATTCCGAAAAGTGGGTCACCGGAAGGCTCCAACGTGAACACACGTCGCGGAGCACAAAATGCTTCTGTCTGCAGTTTTCAGTCGGCGAGTGAATCGACGTCGCCGGCTATCAAGAATGCAGACGTTGCATCGTGTTCGGCTGATCGCGTCGCACCTGCCGGGGAAGCAACGCGTGTAATAGGTACATCGACTCCCAAATGTGCCTATTCTACAATAGTCGCCAAGACGAAACCTGCTACGTCGGAAACAAAACGACAAGCAGAAAGATCCAAGAAGGGTAAGCAGAGTCGCTCGGTATTGAGAGCGACGAAAGGCGCTATGGTGGACCAAAAACAGCAGGGACCATCGAAGCACACGTGCGATGAGGACGGCTTCATCAAGGTGGAGAGAAAGAAAAAGAAGCCTACTTATCGCAACCAGTGCGGGACAGCGCTGGCAGGACCCAACATGCTGCTACGTCCTGCAGTACCGTCGACGCAGCTGTACGTGTCCCGTTTACACCACTCTACGAAGACTGAGGACATCGTCGAGTACATACGGGTGAAGACCAACTGGACCTTGAGGGTGGAGAAGTTGGAGGCGCGCCATAATACCAACTTCAATTCGTTTGTGGTGCGCGTTCCAACCCAACATTTGGTGACCTTTCTCAAGGAAGAGTTTTGGCCGAAAGGTGTGCTGTATCGGCGATTCCGAGGCCGGCTACGCGACACCTCGCAGCGTAACACGACGCCGTCACTTCGTGTGCAGTAGTTTTTTAAGTATATTGTTTAAAATATGTATTAGTTTATTATTGTTTTATATTTATATGTGTATTGTGTTTTATGGGCCTTTAGTTGCCTGAAATAAAGGATAAAAAAAAAATAAAAAAAAAAACCATTCCGACGTATTCCATTTCTCAAAATCAATTTTCAGTAACGCCATACTCATTTGGTTACCAATTACTACAAGTAAACAAAGACACGCGGACAAAAATCAGATATCAAAAGGAACACTGAATATATTTGTGAAAAACGCTTCTGAAGGATACTACGCTGATAATTGAGGGTATTTCTGTTTTCATTGCAAATAAGTGCGCAATCAAGTGGGTAATAAAGCCATGAACGATGGGAATAAATGTTTTCGCCCGTCATTTCTGTCATTATTGGTGTTTTCGTTTCATTTTCCGAGTCGTCCCTTTTCGTAGCGATGAATTGAAAATATTAACATTTTATGTTGTACCGGAAAAGAATATTAAGTCAAGTAACATTACAATAGAATAAAAAGTAACCTTGTTCGTAAGTCTGCGTTTAAATAAGAATGAATTGGAAAACAAATTTCTTAGAATAAAGTTTAGAAATTAGGTTGAAATGTCAGCATTGTGTCCTACGACTTGGTAAAGAAAAATTAGGTCAGGGTCAGTAACTTATGAAATAAATCACAAGAAGTCTTGTAGTTACGTTTGCGATTAATTAAACATGATTTGGGAGACAAATTCTTAGAATCATCATCTGCCTAGCCTTTTCCCAACTATGTCAGGGTCGGATTCCAGTCGAAACGGATGCCGCTGAATACCAGTATTTTACATAGAGAGACTGTCTATCTGACCGGGGAGAATCGTGGCAAACGTAGCTTAATTGATCGAGTGCGGCTGTTATTACTTAGCCACAAGCCCAGCTAGACAAAATAAATTCTTATCTTCTATATATGTATATAAAATTAAAAGTCCTGGGTGACCGACTGACTGATATATCAACGCACAGCCTAAACCACTGGTCCTAGAGACATGCAATTTGGAGGGTGTGTTCTTTGTGAGGAGTAGGTAACCACTAAGAAAGGGTTTTTTGAAATTCCATTCCTAAGAGGGTGAAATAGGGGGTTGAAATGGTGAATTTTTCGACATCCACGCGGGTGAAGCTGCGGGCAGAAGCTAGTAATAAATATTAGAAATAACGTTGACTAGTAGGATAGATACTTTTATTTTTACCTTGATCAGGTACTCTTTACACAGGTGGCCTTTTTGGGTAGGAAATTATTTCGTACGCTCTGGGCCGAACGCGAGTGCGTGTCAGGCTTTTACTGACTAAAACCCACCCATGTTCCTTCAGTTGCCTGTGCCAGGGCCACGGTATCTCTTTCGAACAAATCCACAACTCTGGCAGGGAGAGCTTAATTTGTTAAGGTCGCCACAGGCAAGACCAGTAAAGCAGCCTCGGTAAAACTGGGGGACATCAGCCCAAAAAAAAAAACACTGGTGATGCGTGAGATCAAGAACCCTACTCTAAACCTCATTTATTATAGCTAATTGTTTAATTGCCGCTTAACCACGATTAGTAACGCGATCCTGATTGCTTTGTGTACAAAAACCGAGCCGTGAAGCAACGGCCTTTAGGATACCCGTGTTTAAAGGTAAGTTACGGTGGTTTTGGGTTAGCGAATGTTTGTTTTCCTCACCTTTTTTCTACATCGAGGTTAGAGGAGGCTTTCATTGATAACTAAAGAGGCCGGAAATTATCCAACTGAAATGTTGATGTACTAATGGGATTGCGTAACACATTAATGGTTTTCATTTTGACAGTTCAACAACATTCATTGCGCTATTTACATTGTTGAGCAAACACATTTTTTGAGCATATGAAGCAATGGATTACCATTAGTAATCTCCTTCAAAATGGTTGAGATTGTGATTAATAGTGTATCGCAAATAGGGTGCTGGTCATTTCGAAAGAGTGGCCCTGGCATAGGCAACTGAAGGAATACGGGTGGGTTTTAGTCAGTAAAAGTCTGACACGCCTTTCAATTACCAAGAGCGGGAGAAGTGATTTGATGATTTCCCACCCACAAAAAGAAAAGGTGCTGGTCATGGGCTATCGGCATGCCAAATTTCATCCAAATCCGTTCAGCCGTTTTTGCCAAACCTTCACATTTATAATATTAGTAGGAGGATTTCTCATTCTATCGATGTCTAAGAGTGGTCAAGAGTTTTGAACTTTAAACATGGTGTACATAATATTAATGAACCAGCCGGAAGGATCTGTCATGGTTTTGACAAGGAGCTTTCATGGTACAAGCCATGTGGTCGTAGTTTTTGAGAATAGATGGTAAGTCTCGTATTTTTATGAACGTTCGCATTTTAATACGTCTTGATGTGTCAAAAATTATTTTAACTTACTCATCTACATTTTTGACATTGATTGTAACTGTGATGATATAAAGACAAAGCATGATTTTGAATGCTTTATGTATCTTCTGCATTCTCGAGATGATTTTCATTTATATTTTTGTGTTTGCTTTCTACAATGGTAGGTAAGTTACTCAAGGAATGAGTCCTTAATAATTTTACTGTATTTTTATGATCCAACCACTCAAAAGAAGCGAGGTTTTCTAGGTTAACAATTGTTACAAAATTGCTTAAAGCTAGACTCTTTTTCTTAGAGCCGCTTAAAGCTTCTTTCTTTAACATTGTAACGAAGTTTAATTATAAGCTATTGTAGCCACATAAACAGCATCTTATCAGATTTTATAGCTGTTCAATAGTGATAGATTTTAGCTTAATACAGCGCCACGGGAACCCAATTCGATTGCTTATCGCACTCATGTACCTCGTAAAAAACAACTTCGGAAAACAGGTTGGTTTTACAACATACTAGCGAAGACAGTCAAGACAATCGATACTTTGAGCTTCGATTATTTTAAATCGATATTAGGCTTAAGTTCGAGAAAATATTTAGCTTTCTGTTTTGAAAATAAGGGTTAGTGATATTCAGTGTGGATAAAAGTGGTGGTTTATGGAGTAACCGTCACAGCTTGCTTTAGCAAGCCTTAGTGGCAGCAGACCATGTTTGTTGAAGGATCGATGGCCGGTGGAGCAGACGAGTCCTGCAGGTCGAGAACGGCCTCTGTAATAGAATTGAGTGCCACATTTTATCATGGTTTTTTTTTCCCAAACTGTGATAAAAATTTGTGACTTAAGCCTATCACAGTAAGCCATGCTCGTCCAGCTGGAGTGAAGACCGCGTATCAGAAAGGGTAGTGTGGGACGCCGCAAAGCTAGATGAACAAACGACATTAAACAGACGGCTGTGGCGGCCTGGGGGAGGTCTATATCCAGCAGTGGACTGCGATCGTCTATTGGTTAGTGACCCTGACTGCTAAGAATGAGGTCGTGGGTTCGATTCCCACCCAGGACAATTTTTTGTGTGATGAGCACAATCATTTGTTCTGTGTCTGGGTGTTATTAATCTATAATATGTATGTAATTAGTTAGACAAATATAAGTATATTTATCAATTGTCTGGTTACCATAGTACAGGCTCTGCCTAGTTTGGCATCAGATAACGGTGTGTTGATTGTCCTAAGATATTATTATTATTTATAGGTTGAGTTGATTGAATGGAGGATGAGTTTTGGATACATTTTAGGTAAATTAAACTGTGCTAAACTTTTGTTGTTATTCATTAGGATAGGTAAATGTATCCTGATGCAGGTGAGCCGAGTCCTAAGAGTGCGAACAGTAGAGACTGATTATATTGTCTGTATCTTAAATTCCAGTATGACATAGGTTGTCAACTATCGCTTTTTTTTTGTGGGTGGGAAATCATCAAATTTCATCTCCCGCTCTAGGGTGGAGCGGAAGAGCGTGTCAGAATTTTACTGACTAAAACCCACCCGTATTCCTTCAGTTGCCCATATGCCAGGGCCACGGTATCTCTTTCGAACTAATCTCGCGACCCTGGCAGCCCAGAGGTAATTTAAAGCCTATATATAGTATCTGACAAAACAAATAATCAACTAAGTTAATTCAAAACACTTTACCATACCCCGCGCAAAGAAAATAAAAACCGATAACAACCTATGAAGTAATCAAATTAAATTCAATAAAAGTCCTAATTAATATTCCGCTCTTGTGCAACAACCATTTTTACACAACAAAGACAATTGTCATGGTGCAGTTTCGCATAAAAACTAACCAATCAATGTATGCAGGCATGCATGGTGAATTATTATGAAATATGCCAGTGAATACTGATGACCGATGCAACTATGACGCATGAGTGGGTAGTTTGATATTTTATTTAAAAATGGAATGTTTGTAACTGACATGAAGGTAGTTGTTATTGAATAAAATACTTAAGAGGGATAGTTTCAGGTTCCATTTTTAAAAGATTTAAAAAGGAAGTTCAAGAATTTTTTTTTACCCTCATTTTAAATTTTTAAAAAAGCTTAGGCGTCATAGGTGTCTTTGTTTGTCAAGTCAAGCTGTTTTCTTGTAGGGACTCGCATAATACCGATCTTACTGAATACTGTCTTCAACTTAATTTAACAGAAATAATTCTTTTGTCCACCATTTCCGGGAGCATGAGGAACGGAAGCCTACTGATTTAATTACTTACTCAAAACACATTTTAGTAACTTTATTGCCATTCTTTGATGTCAGTGTCCTTCGGCGTTCCTGTCTCAAAATGAAGGTCATGTGTGATGCCTGCTTATTTAATAACTGTACATAATTTTAATTTAAAGCCACTTTTCGTGTCTTTCTGTGTGATCGCGTTATTTTACTAAACTACGCAACGGATTTTGGTGCGGTTTTCACCATTATTTACAGAATTTATTTCGAAAGGTAAAATAATACCCGCATGGGTCCATTGATTAAGTTAGGCTACGCTTCCCCCGGTTGGTCCGTGGATAGGAGTATGGGGGACCACCTTTAAACAATACCTTAGTCAACAAGTCCTTAAGAATAGCCATTTTGCATAATCCCGTATCAACAATCAATCATGGGTGATGCACGAAAATTATTTTTTGTTTTTTTTGCAATTTCCAAGTCAATTTCAGGTTCTATATTGACTAAAATATTATTAACAACCGTAAAAAAATATGTATTACACCCTTCATAAGAACATAGAACAACGATCTTCCCTCGTTCCAAATTATTTATTCAAAACCGTCAAAGCGAAAACCGATCTCAGATAATATCTTAGCACATAAGCACTCATCTGATGTTCCAACTTACCTGATCCAGTTATTAAAAGTTTAATAACGAGAATTAATATTATGAAGCTGTACAGTAATTTACGACTGTACTTGTTCTTAAGAAGTTAAGTGTGAGATCTTTATTAGAATTAAATTTGCTTTACATTCTGTGCGCTAAGATTCAACATGAAGTATGTACTCGTACCTGTCTAAGTGTTTTTACACGCTTTATATTAGCTTCACTTGTATGTATGTTTGTATGTTTGTTTGTAACCGACTCCTTATAGCGCGATTTTGACCCACTTTAAACGACCAGTTTTCATTTAAACTCTGTAGACTTATCCAGGACCGATGCTAATACTATAATTTCATAAATTTCTGCCATTATCCTTGCCAGGGTTACCAGGACAGCAAAAAAACTGTCTTCGAAACTACGCTGACATACGTCTCAAAATTCGAAACACCTTAAAAATAGAAAATAAATAATAGTTTAAAAAAACTAAAAAACACGCTTCCATAGAAACCCAAACTAAAAAGTGGAAAATAATGTAAAGAAAGTGTGGGGTGCTTTTTAAGGTATTTTTTTATTGATATCAGGCCCGATTTTTTTCCATTATTTTCCACTTTTTAGTCTGGTTTTCTATGGAAGCCTGTTTTTTAGTTTTTTTAAACTATTATTTATACTTTTACAATAAATAAACTCAGCCTACTGCAGTCCACTACTGGACGTAAGCCTCTCCCAGGTTGCTGCCACAACACCCCGTCCTCCGCCTTCCGCATCCAGCCTGTGCCAGCCACCTTTCATACAGTCCATTTAGCTAAGGGACGACCAACACTACGCTTGCCGATACTCGGTCTCCATTCTCAGATTCGTCTGCCCCACCGGCATTCAGTCCTTCGACAAACATGGCCAGCCCAATGCCACTTCAGCCTAGTAAGCTATGTCGGGCATCATCATCATAATGTCAGCCGAAAGACGTTCACTGCCGGGTTTGCCACGCTTGGCAGGCGGATTGGTGATCGAAATATGGAGGTAAAATGCATAGAGAACGCTGCTGCCCATTCACTAGTAAGTCGTTAGTCCTTTAATTAGTAAGAAATGGACTGACTTTTACAGTGAATGCATAAATAAATTCATAACAGCTCGCTTGTACTGAGAGATCCAGACTAGGCTAAATAGAAGATAGTTACCAATTCCATAACAGCTCAAAATGTTCCGAAAACAAAAGGTAGGCAAATATAATTTTGTTAATGAAGATCATTCCGACCGTAAATTGTATTTAATTTACAAGAGGGCCTTTTAATAAAACTGAGTTCAAATTAAACATTGCCAGTAAAATGTCCATTTTAAATGAACGGTGTTGCAAACATTAACTAATTAAGCGCGAATCTTGTGTTTTATTCGTTAATTGGCGATGATTTTATTATAGAAGCCATTTATTGATTCGATGGAAATATTTATTCCGAATTTATTCAAACACCAGCTATAGTAGTAAGTTAGCAGCGTTACGTGTGGTGCCGTAAAAACAGCACTAAAGGACTAAGGGACTTATTCAACAATGGGCGGGCAGCGTTCTCTTAGCATTTTACCAGCATACTGCGATCGCCAACCCACCTGCCAAGGGTGGCGATTATGGCTAACCCTCCCAAATTGGGGGAGGCCTATGTCCAGCAGTGGACGTCTTTGGGCTGAAAGGATGACGGCAATAAAGGTACCTAGTCGTTCCATATGAAATAGTATTTCACACTTCATATCGTACACTTCGCCTGCGTGACATTTATAGCTCATGTTACTTCGCAATAATGTAGTTTTCTATAGGTGAAGTTTTTTTTTTATTGGTTTAGTTATTTTTGAGTTTATCCATTACAAACCTGTTTACACACAATCAAATCTTTCTTCTTTCTAATAGTAGTGTAAACTGGTATTCAACTGCATCCGGTTAGACTGGGAGCTGACTCCAACATGGAACAGGCAGATTGATTTTGGGTGATCGACATTTTTTTAACTTTTGTGTGAATGTAATGCTTTTTTTTTGGATGGAAAATCATCAAATGACTTCTCCCGCTCTGGGCGGAGCGGGAGGGCGTATCAGACTTTTACTGACTAAAACCCACCCGTGTTCCTTCAGTTGCCCATGTGCCAGGGTCACGGTATCTCTTTCGAACAATCACGCGACCCCGGCAGGCTGAATGTAATGCTCAAAATGTAATAATGCCGAATCGTAACAGCCGCGTACGAGTAGTAAGTAGGTCGTCAGTTCGAACCCAAGCAGGCGCTTCACTTTGTGTAAATTATTTCATCACCTCTGCTCTCAAAACGGTGAAGGAAAACATCGTGGGGAAACCGGCATGTCCTAGAACCAAAAATTCGAAGACATGTGACATCTACCAACCCGCACTAAGACCGCGTGGTGAATTATGGCCCACTCCCTCTCACCGAGAGTAGGCCTGTGTCCCAGCAGTGGGAACATTATAGGCTGCTGATGATGAATAGTCGAAGTCATGGGGTGGGTATCTGGTACCTACACCTAAAAGGTTTTAATCAATATCTAGTTCACTATTGGTATTTATTTCAAAATAGGTATCTTATGGTTTAGGTCGGTACATGAATTATTTAGGTACCTAAAGAAACGTCAATACACTGCTATTTAACAGCATCTCGAAATCCTGGTCAGTGACGTAAATTAATATCTACCTCAATTCAAGTTATTTAATCTGTGGCAAATAGAGTAAGTTCATAATGTTTACGTGCAATAAAAGCTAGTTCAGCATTTTAATAGTCTAATTATGTACCTACTTGGCTATAAATCGGGCTTTAAACACATTTTACAGTGATTTTCTCGTAAATTACGACATCGTCTAACATACCCAGGCTGTAGAAGACCGTATCTAGCCTTTATGTTTAATCGTAAACCCATTAATCACTAATGTTTTATTTACTGGTTAATAACAATTAATAAACATACACTTATTCATTGTTGAACTTAACTTGGTACTTACTAATTCCGCGATATATCATTCTACAAGAATAATAACTGATTGTAGTAGTATTCAGTATTCCATATTTAAAAACTTTCCAGTAATTATAACCATGGAGGCTCTATGTCGGGATCATGAACGAAGGTTCAATGACCACGGAAAAAAGTTATGTATGAAGGCTATATTGGTAGTGCGCTACTAATAAACTAGGTTCCAATTTGATTATCTTATCTTAAAGACGGTAAAAAGTTAGGTATTCAATTTTAAAAAAAAACTTATTTGAATAATACGTAACTTGTACCGTGCCTGCCGATCTTAAATAACTTCAATCAACCGTCACAAAAAATAAGTAAGTAACTTAATAATTCGTCTCAAGGAACAAGAATTCAATAACGAAACAATAGGTTAGCAGTAGAAAAAAACACGAACAAAAAGTTTTCTGTTCGAACTTGTCTTGTTACTATTCCGAAGAAACTTTGCCTATGAACTGAACATGCGCGGTAGCGCTTTCCGATGTAAACAAACTTGAAGTTTCTAAAAGTTTTCCAAAGTTGGAATAACCTACCTTTAGGGCTAAATGTGGCTGAAGCAAGTCCAAACTCCAGTAATAAAGACACAATCCACTTGGATTCACAACATTCCTAAAAACACTGGCTCAAAACTAGTTGCTTCACTCACACTACTGATGCCGCACTTTTTGACAGAAATTTATCAGAAAACACCGTAAAAACACTCCAAAGAACACCTTTAAGTTCAACTACACAACTTTCTCACTTATTCTATAGTCAATTAAAAGGATTCGTATTATAAAAACTTAAAAAATCGTCGTAAACAATCGGAGCAACACTCGGCACGCGACGGCCATCTTCCGCCAACGCGTAGTTTGAGGTTAATTCACTAGAGGGAGTTACGATTCACCAAACTAAAAGTTTTATCATTAGCAAACTTTAGCCGCATGTCTTGGATTAAATAGAAATACAACTAAAAACTGTTTTTAATATAAACAAAATATATTCGAGTTAGTAAAACACACTTTGTG
The DNA here is from genome assembly GCA_947507805.1 of Aporophyla nigra. Taxonomy (NCBI): domain Eukaryota; kingdom Metazoa; phylum Arthropoda; class Insecta; order Lepidoptera; family Noctuidae; genus Aporophyla; species Aporophyla nigra. The sequence goes on along the minus strand of OX382316.1, from coordinate 4,734,421 downwards.
TTCATAATAACATTATAAAGATTATTTTTGCCGGTTCGTTTAGATAATGTTTTTTTGATTACAACACTGCTTGTTGCTGTGTTGTCACATCAAAAAATAATCGTCATAGGTAGTTCTTCCTCCACATTTCCGTCTTTTCCTTGGCAATACTTTGGTCAAAAAGTAATAATTAAGAAAGTATCAAAACAAACATCTTATATTTTCACGCGAAGTAAAGAAAAGGGTTATGATTTTGTCATTATTTATCGTCAAAATTATAACATATTGATTATTGTATAGGTAAAGCTAAAACGAGAATTTAATAGCTCAAAATTTTTATTAAATAATTTGTCTTTACTGATTTATTAATATACCAACATTGTCTATTCAATATTTGCATACTATCAACAAAAATGGCGAAATATGTTAATGCACTGAATTTTAACGTCGTTTGTACTACCCACCACATTTATAACGAAGTAAAGGTAGTATCAAGACGTAATACGTAATACATTTACCTGTCAGCTGTGTGCTTTTCCGGTTAGGGACGCGGAATTGTCCGAAAGTTACCGTGGCCCTGGCATAGACAAGGGCAACTGAAGGAACGCGGGTGGATGTTAGTCAGTTAACACTAGAAGCGCGGAACATACCAACTGAGGTAAATTTGGATAAAAAAATATGTATATTGCAATAACGTGGTTGAAGTCTCGTATAAATAATAAATAGAATAATCATCATATTTCATGAAAAGTCATAAAAAGTTACGATTATATGCATAATAAAATAATAATTAGAGCAGGAAGAACATCGAAATGGGTCAAATTTGGGACGCCCGCACTTCTAGTGTTAAAGTCTGACACGCCCTTTCACTCCATACAGAGCGGGAGACGTCATTTGACGATTTCCGACCCACAATAAAAAAGTACTTTTAACAATTGTGTAGGAATATATCTTATCCAACTATTATTCGTAAATGGCGGACTTGATTTTTCAGTATGGATAAATTTATAATACAGTCAATTGATCAATGATTGATTTTGTCAATGATGATTTGTTTTGTTTTATGTGGAAGGACTTTAAAAACTACGCTTTATAGTTTTATACTAAAATAATATCTTTGTCTACTGATAATTAAATCGACGAATCAAAGCAGTTGAAACGTATTTCAGAATTATTTATTTTCGATCGTGTCATTCGTGATTTTTGGTATATTTTATATTTCTAGAAGTTGGTAACACCATTTCGATCATGTCAATGTCAGGCCATGAAACGGGTGCGGAAGAATCAATGTGATATTGTTTTGTTTTTATTTATAGGAACAGATTATCCTTCCGCTATTAGTAATAATAAACAAAACAATCCAACGAATTTCATTACAATTTTAGTTCTTTTCAGCGGGACTATTGCACCGAAATGAGAAAATGAATCAATGATTGGTTGGTCGGTCGACTAAATGGTTTAATAACCAAATAAGGTTGAAAATTAAATTACTTATAATGTTTATGACAGCCCCAATGTTACAATGACTTCTTTACCTTGTTTTAGCTTGAAGCTTTTTCCAGCTATTCATATTGATACTAGTGCACAGTCTGGCACTACTCTGTGCCAGACTGTGCACTACTATTCTTAAATTCCTAGCATAAATAATTCGTGACTAAATCTATCCCTACTGGTCAAGTATGGACAAAGTCACCAATTCACTTTTGACACACATTTAGCACCAGTCATAAAGTCACCTAGGAACTAACTAAAAGGTTCACAGGTCAACATTTTAAATATTCAGTATGTGTGTAAATAAAAATTAAAATAAGTACAGATTTTTTATTCATAAATATAAAAAAAAGAATATTATCTTAGGACAACCAACACACCGTTACCTGATCCCAAACTAGGCAGAGCCTGTACAGGGGTAACCAGACAACTGATAAATATACACATATATTTCTAATTACATACATAATGATAAATTACACTCAGACACAGAACAAATATTGTGCTCATCACACGAAGGTTTGTCCTGGGTGGGACATAAATAATGACTGCATGACTGCTAAGACTGAGGTCGTGGGTTTGATTTCCACCCAGGATAAATTGAACCCACAACCTCAGTCTTAGCAGTCAGGGTCACTAACCACTAGACTAACAGGTCAGTCAGTTTCATTGTTTACTGTAAAATACTTATCATAACACTTTATTTTAGCAGACAAAATAATATAACACTGTACTATACATTTAGTAAAAAAAAAAATAACATGATCGTCTCTTGTGATTTCAGACAAATGGTATTTTAAGGGCAGCAGACAATTGAAAGATGATTTCTAGATTTTAAAAGGTTTGCTCATGTTGGTTTTTCATGAATGTGGATATCATCGGAGAAACAACTCTTATACCGGGTGACATTTTTTAACGTCTTGAAAAAAAATGGGGGTAATAGGTGAACGGAGTAGAAGCCTTTGGCATAGAAATTTTTGGTATTTTTATTTTTAAATAACATGTAATGAAATTGATCTAGCAATAAATACTACACATTTAAAGTAACATTTTCATACTAGAACAACAAAAACAGAAATTTGGAAAAAAAAAAACGAACAAAAAACTATTAAAAACCTATCGAAACTCAAATCACATGCACCCTACTCAATGCGCGGCATGTATCAATGATTTCGTAGCGCGGTCCTACCCTTTGAAGCCGGCCGATAGGTGGCCTCATTGATCTTTCGCAGGTGCACGAGCCGCACACGCATCCCAGTCCGCCCGCGTCCCGCGCTCCTTGAGTCACCTGCGATGAATCTGAAGGCCTTCCTGCCTTCTATTCCAGTTACACAACACACCATATAAGGTCGAGACGGTAAAAAATGTCATCCGGTATATTTTAAGACTATTATCAATCTCAATTTATATGACAATCTGTCATAGCATTTACTTGCATATTTAATGTTGATTATTGATTACCTGAAGTAGCAACTAGTTTCTGAATGTTTTTGAGTTTGGAAATTGTCCTTCAAATTATCCTGGCCCCTATCATTCGTTCTTGGTATTTTAAGAGGGATGTATGGTGTTACAAGAATGGATGGAATAAGAAATGGGTACATAAGAGGAAGTCAGAAAGTGGCACCAATAACTGAAAAGTTGTGTGGGAATTGGTTGTCATGGTATTGAATTAAGATATGGATAGAAAGGGTTTTTTTGGGTGGTTTTTGCATGTTCTGAGTATGTATATCGATGGCTATGAGAGTAGAGGGAGACCGAAGAAACGATGAATGGACTTTGTGAATTATGATATGGATAGAAAGGGGGTGACTACTGAGATGACGACTAATAGAGAAGTGTGGAAGAAAAAGACATGTTGAGCCGACCTCAGATAAATTGGGATAAGGGCAGGAGAATGATGATGTTTTATAGATCTTTGGTGGAACGATGCCGCCGATGAACTTGCCAGAAGGGGGTCGAGCATGACACCGGTGGGACCAGAACCCATCGCGCCACTCCGCTTTGGGTTCCTACGCTCTCTGGTAAGCTATGGGTGGACCAAAGTGAGTGCAGGCAGGCCAAGGTAGCTCTTCGATGGTAGCATCGATGCTCGCTTCACAGGTAGAACGGGCTGGTGTCCGCAACTCCACGTCTGAGCGCGTATTTTGCGTACGGAAAACTCGCTTCACAAAACAGGTCCTCCGGCTAGACAAACGACAGCTGCGTATGGTTACTGCAGCAATAACTAGCCATGGGCCGTTTAATAAACATCTATTTGTCATAGGAGTTACAGACAGAGTCCGCTGTGCAGGGCCTGCATTGAGGACGACGAGACAGCAGCGCACGTGCTTCTAAACTGCCCGGCGATCGTCACATACAGGGCCAAGTACTTCGGTAACCCAGGTACCCTACGTGAGATAGTCAGTGTGGTGTCGTTTTATTCGTGTTTCAGGACTCTTATCACGTTTACTCACAGGCTCACCAGCACATCCAAGGTCCTTGTTCTTGGTACGCTTCACGTCTGCCTTCTCGCCATTTTTTACCAATTGGCAACAGTTCTCAGTGACAGCTACCTGACACTTGTGTGTGTGAGACAGTGTTTACATATCTATTAAGACCCCACCTCGATGATAAATGATAGTTGGATTGTTTCCCCCGCACGCGGGGAGTGGCGGACCTATCTTCATTGGTCGGCCGACACGTCATCGTCACAAACTTTAATGACTTATTTTACCAGTGGCCAAAAGTGGAACGAAGGAATTATCACGGACCGAAATTTAAAAACGTTACTTAGCATGACCTTTCGCTAAGAATTATTCTTGTCACCGTCGCACAACTGTTTAAATAACAATGCAAGATAAAGACGGCAACATATTAAAAAAAATGAGCATGCCAAGTGACGTTAATTTTTCTCGGTCTTTGAAATTTTTGCGCATAGTAAACTATGGAGTAGACAACTAATACAAAATATTTAAAAACCTGAAACTTAAATTTTGATTAATGATATGCATGGGTAATATTAATTGAAATTGAATAATGGTTTCTTATAGAATTAGAGGTCCTGATTAACAGAAAAATAAACAAAAAATTCCATCACGTAAGGTTTTGTAGAAATCTTCATAAATGCTACCATAGTACAGATATGATAGGATAACAATTATTATTTTCGGAAGGGCTTGTGGCTAATTTAAAACAGCTGCACGAGTCGGTCATTCAGGTTAAGCTACGCTTGCCGCGGTTGGTCCGTGGATGGGTGACTATGTTTACAAACCACGTTAAGCCGTTGGTCCGCCTACCAGGGTCGCGAGATTAGTTCGAAAGAGGTACCGTGGCCCTGGCATATGGGCAACTGAAGGAACACGGGTGGGTTTTAGTCAGTAAAAGTCTGACACGCCCTTCCGCTGCATCCACAGCGGGAGACGTCATTTGATGATCTACCATCCAAAAAAAAAAGCAGTTCGGCCCGACTGTCTTTCGTAGATCTTAGACAGTCGTTACGGGTCGTCAAAAGTCTGACAACCAGTCTTACCAAGGGGTATAAGCTTCCCTCTGCTTTGCTAGATTTGCAGTTTAATGAGTTTAAAGCTAAAGTAAAATCCAAGCTTTGTTCAAAGGCATTATTCTATCAACGACTACTTAAACGATAAGAATAGTTGGTCGCTGTGATCAACTCAAGACAATGTTTATGTTCTTTCAATCCAGAATTAGTCTTCCTACTGACGGTTTATATGGGTAGTTCATATAATTGTTTTTTTTATTTATTTTTTTTTTATTTAACTGCTTTTGTTAGTTTATTTTTATTTTCTTTTCATTTCATTTATTGTGTATATGTATCATTTGCATCGTATATGTAAGCGGGCACGCCCTTCATGCCTGGAGGCTTTATTAAGGTTTTAAGTTCTGTTTACGATTTTGTTTTATTATTTATTTCAGCTTGAGTTTAGTTTTCAATGTTTTGTTGGTATATTGGCGTGTGCTAGCTGACATATGGCGAATAATGTATGTTTTGTTTGATAATATTATTTAATAACTTACACAATACTGTATAGAATCAAGTTCTTCTAACTTAACAGACAGCTGTGCTGCTGGGGAGTTTGTTCCGCCACTTCTTCTTCCCAGCGAAAGCACTAGGAAGTGTCGAAGGGCGGGCGTTTTGGGGGGACTGTCTCATGTAACTTTGACGTTCAAAAAGTGCTGACTCTCAGCCTAGTTTGAATAAATGACTTTTGATTTGATTTTGATTGATTTGTATCGTATTACCCAGTAACAAGGTTGTGGAAGTCAGATAGGCAGTCGCTCCATGTAAAATACCGGTACTCAACTACATCCAGTTAGACTGGAAGCCGACCCCAAAATAGTTGGGAAAAGGCTAGGCAGATAATGAACAATTATAATTTTCGACTGTTATTTTACTTGTTGGTAGTTTAAAAAAATATTTAGTAAATGTGATTGACCGTCGACTGATTGATTTCTCTATCGACAAAACCGAGCCACAGCTATTTACAGAACCAGAATTAAACAAATAAGTGCGTAAATTAGATCTTTCTAAAATTGCCGCAGAACTTTTAGGATCTCGACTCAAAGAAAAAAAAATTGGCTACGGGCACTACTTTTCTATATTATATAGAGAAATAGATGTAGAGAAAAAGCTTTTGTCCCAATTTTTGCTCAAGACGGTGATTCAGTTTTACTGTAAAGATATAAACGGGCTAATGAAAATATTTAATGTCAAATATGACAAAGAAGCTTCAGTGACAAGCAAATAAGGTATTACAAGGATTTATAACAGTTTATTTTGTGAGTCAGGTTAATGCTAAACGTCATGAAAATCGAAACGTGTAAGTAGTAGTTTTGTTTCAAAAAGGTAAATTTTGCATACCTTTGTTATTTACGACATGAAATTAAAAATATCGAACTAATCTTCTAGAGGTATATAAATAAAATGGATGTTGGTATATAAGAGATTATAAACTCCAACTTCGTTTCACCGATCACCATACATTTGCGTGGTAAAATAATTACCCTCCTTTGAGCCGCAGTCAGTTATAAAACCTCACCTTTTTCACACTTGTAATGCTACTCTATTCCTTCGTTGTGCTCTTGTATTTATAGTGTCAGTACTTGACATATAGATATATTGTTGACGTACTTCAAACCTAAAAACTAATCATATATTTTAATTTATTTCTAAATGAACGATTATTATAAGTTTTTGGGATAAAACAGACGTTCTTCTCTAAAAAAATAGGGTGTTAACTCAATATTACTTTACAAAGTGAGAATAGATTGTTGCTGTAATGCTTTAGTGAAGGTGGTGAATTCCTCTTGTTATCATCATCTTATTGGTATTGAATTCCTGCAAAATGAATTAATTAATTGCCCTGTGCAGGTACTCCTAACCTTGAAGGTACTGTTCAATTTTAGTTTTTGGTTCTTCCCATTTTCATACATAATCAAGGTCGTCACTAAATAGTAATAGAAAAAGAATGTTATATTATTCACAGTCACAAAAATAGACACATACGAGTATACAGTGTAAATATAAAGTTTTTGGAAAGCCAACATTTATTATATTAAATATTTACAGCAAAATACTTCACTACTACCTTTTTCTGAGGACATTAATATTTAAAAAACGTAATTTTGATCGCACCGATTTGTAAAAAAGTGACATAGATCCGTCGTCGATGAGCCCTACTGGGCGACTGATTTATGAACGAACGAGAGTGATGAGACTACTTATTATAGGCAAAAAAAGAGATGGCGATAATGTGTATGCGCCTGGAATAAAATAACGTATGTGCCAAAACGAATCGCCGTCTTTTATGAATGAAAAGTGTTATTAAAACGAAAACTGTTTTACAAAAACTTAGATAAGATTATTATCGATGTTTTAAAGTAAACTATGTTTAATAAATCTAACGCATTGCGCCTTGAGGCTAAAAAAATCATAAACATGGATAGAACTTTGCGATTTTTTTGTATCGAGAAAATTTTATCGTATCGTGTATTCCTTTTACAGGATACTAGATCATATAGTCAAAAATCATACACTTTAATATTAAGTTCGGCTATCGTACGGTAAGATAGGTACACTTAAAAGAAAAAGCACGGTTTTCTCAATATGTCGATACACTACAGTCAGCAACGTCAAGGCGTTGCTGGCCTTCCTCGAGGAGCTAGGGTGGATCGAATAACCGATTTCCCACCCGTACGCAAAATATGCGCTCAGACGTGGAGTTGCGGACACCAGCCCGTTCTACCTATTACCTAATAGATCTTTGGCAGTTGTTACAGGCAGTCAGAAGCCCGGAAGTCTGACAACTTGTCTCACCAAGTGGTATCGTTATACCTGGTAACTGGGTGGTTGTTGGTTGGTACCGTGTGGTGCCGGTCGTAAAGAACAGCACCATCCCATTTCTTTCTGCGGGTGTCGTAAGAGGCGACTACAGGCAGGCCTGTCTCACTTCCATACAAGCGGCGCAAAATCCCCGAGATATTTACCTACTATTCTGGAAAACAACCTAATTACAACCTTTTGCATTGCGTGTAGCGTTCATAGTACAATAACTGTCTGCCGTCTCGCTTCAATCTGCTAGGGCTGTCAGAGAGGTAGAATATACAATAGTCTGTACTTTACGGTATTAACAGTTTACTTTTGATCCGCGGGTGCGTGCGCTGCGTGTGCGACAAGTCGAGCGAGTGCAAGCCTATTGAAGTATTGAGACTAGTACGGTGGCCGGACGCTTGCGTTTATCATACCTAAACTCGGGAGTGAAACTTCTGTACCGTAAGGTACTAATATATATTCTGTGCTACAGGACTTAATTGGTTTCTGTTCTAATATCCCTGAAAATTTAAGCGCCCGAAGCTCTTTTCTCTGCCATTCCTCCTTGCACCTTAGGTTTGCGCAAATTCTCGTTAGCCAAGGAGAGCGAGGTGAGGCCCTTCTCCACTGAGGCCTCATCTCGGTGCATCCCTACGTCGGCTTCTAGGAAGAATTCCCTCCCTCAAGATGGACGATGACCTGGGTGAAGGCTGCAGGAATCCGCTGGATGCGAGAAGCACAGAACCGGTCAAAGTGGCGGTGCTTGGGAGAGGTCTATGTTCAGCTGTGGACAACTCGGCCGAAATTATGATACCTGAAAAGGAGACATGTGCAATTTTGTATGTTTCCTATTCAATCAAGCAAAAATGGCAAAAACGGATTTGGATGAAATATGGCACACATAAAGATTTAAACCACATTGGTTTACCCCGGTAGTAGGTACGTTCCCGTAGGATAACTTTCGACGACCAGTCGGGAGAAGCCGGTATCAAAAGGTAGTGTCCTATGAAAGAATTTCATTTTATCACAAGTATCTAACAACAAAAAATGCTTTGCCAATAACTCGGTTGAAAACTTCTAAAAAGCAATATCTAAACTTGCGCTGACTACTATTGCAATTGGAAAATAGCATTAAAACTGAAATGGACTTTGGAACCACTTCCGAAGTGTTAAACCCTTGGGAGCTACGTTATTGGGGCCAGCTGAAATTGTATGGCCTTACTGATATACAATAAAAAGTCACAATATTATTATGAAACTACTCTTCCTATGTTATTATTTTGGGATTAACTTTGTGTGACAAACCACACGTGCTTGGGTACACGTATGTGTTGTTTCTGTATAAAAGAAAGAAAGAAAAATATTGTATTTGGGACACGCACAGGACATAAAACAATAAAAAAGAACATAGAAAATTTTAAATTTAACATACAGATATAACAAAATATTTGTAAAAGATATATTAAAATAGATAGATATATTATAGTAAGACAAGACCTGTGCGAGGCCAAAAAGGCTCCTATCTCAGCATAATGCACAAAGGCAAGGTACGCATTGTACAATTTGTACGTCATCATGACTTCCTTCTTCTTCTTCTTCGAATCTTTTATTTTTGGAAGTGACAGCTCGCTGGTCAACCTATGAGGTTCTTATTCATATTCATTAATAGCTGTTACCCGTGACTTCGTCCGCGTGGTATTTAACAAAAAGTTTTTCATAAAAACTGTCTTTGAAAACTATGCTGACATACATCACAAACTACGCTGACATACGTCTCAAAATTCAGCGTGTTTTTAGTTTTTTTTAAGCTATTATTTTTTCTAAAATAAAAGTAGCCTAAGTTACTCCTTGTTACATCAGCTATCTGCCAGTGAAAGTTCCGTCAAAATCGGTCCAGCCATTTCAAAGATTAGCCGGAACAAACAGACAGACAGATAGACAAAAATTGTAAAAAATGTTGTTTTGGTATAATATATGTACCGTGTATACATCCATATACACTTAGTAAAAAGTGGTTATCTTAATATTAAAAACAGACACTCCCATTTTATTTATTTGCATAGATGTATAGATACAGGGTGGCAAGGAAATCGACTTGTAATCAGGTAGGTACCATGGATTCAGTAGGAACATGATTTTGTGCCCTGTGTTGAAAATGAATCATTTCATGTTGACTGCGTAGGTACTGCACTTTTTTCTGAAACAAAAGATTTTTTTTGATAACTGACGAAAACTGTCTACGCTAGGGTGTCTAGAATCATTTGCAGAGTTCATGGTTATAGTTTGCGTGTCCCTATCATGTCTGTATAAGCTTTGACCAGATTCCAGCTACGGCGACTACGTTAGCATTGGTCTCGTAAAGGTCTTTCATGATCCTACTGTAGGTGATACTGTAGAGAGACCACGACAATAGATGTGGCATCGTTTGTGAATATTGGTTTATGTCGATTGGACATTGGATTGTAATATAGAACCGAGGCAGATGATATCTCGATTGGGAAACCAAATTGCAGGTAGGGCATGATCTGAATGTGTATGAATGTAGAGTTTCGTGGTTCTCACATCCTTGTGGCGATTAGCACGAGCTACATGGTCATTAACTCACGTCATGGTCCATAAATAATGTTTGTGTAATTCCTTCAGAAGCTGCAGTAGTGCATATTCTTAATAGTAAGATTTCTTCTCATTGAAGCGTGGCGGTTCGAGCTAAAATGGGTGGTTCGCGCGGTAATTTAGATACTTTCTTTGTATTTTTAAAACAAATACACATTTTGAAAATTTAATTCGTAAACGTTATATAAAACTTGTAATTTTTGAATTATCTACTAGCTTCTGCCCGCGACTTCGCCCGCGTCAAATTTTTGATCCCCTGACCCTTCCCGTCGCGTCGAATTGCCTGCCAGTTTTCGTCCATTTTTCGTTGCTGCTCCGCTCCTTTTGATTGTAGCGTGATGTTATATAGCCTATCCAGTCTTCCGCATTAAATAAGCTACACAACACAAAAATATTTTTCAATTCGAACCAGTAGTTCCTGAGACTACCGCGTTCAACCAAACAAACTCTTCAGCTTTATAATCTATATATATAAAAATGAATCCCTATTTCCCTTGGTCACGCCATCACGCGTGAACGGCTGGACCGATTTCACTTTTTCTTTTTTTGTTGTGTTTGTAATTGTCAGGAGAAGGTTCTTATGAAAGAAAAAAAAATAAAAATTGCGCGGAAAATTAGAAAATTTAAGAACACTTATTTAAGAATACTTAAAAACCATTTAATAGGACAATGTAAACTTTTTTAATGTAACATTATGACATTTGACATAGAATTGACAGAATGCGTGCTCAAATATCATCAAAGAGACAGGACAACGACTGTCGGGTCAGCTAGTATTAGTATAGATTCAAAACTGGTTTCGTGTGGTGCCGGACGCGAAAAATAGCACCATTACATTTCTTCCCGTGGTTGTCGTAAGAGGCGACTAAGGGACTTGGACTAGAGAATGGGCAGTAGCGTTTTCCATGCACTATACCACCATACTGCGATCGCCAAGCCAAGCGTGACGATTATGGCAAGCCCCCCAAATTGGAGGAGGCATATGTCCAGCAGTGGACTTATTTAGGCTGAAATGATGATAATGATCTATTCAAAAACCTGATAACCTCCCCGTAAAGTATTTATGCCGTACTAAGGGTTTATTTCTTAGAGATTACTTTAGATTTTGGAACGAAGTTCCTTATCGCGCGTTGTGAAAGGGGGCTAGACGGAAAAAATTCTTACGGAAAGTTGTCACAACATGCTTTATATATTTTGTATATTGTTGTTTTTTTTGTTGTGAGTAGAGAGGGAGAGAGGGAGAGAGGGGGAGAGGGAGCGAGGGAGAGAGGGGGAGTGGTGGGAAGGTGAGGGGCAGAGGCGGGAGCGGGGAGGGGGGGGGGAGGGGGAGAGGGAGAGGGGGAGAGGGGAGAGAGAGAGAAGGAGATAGGGAGAGAGAGAGAGAATATTTTTGTTGAGTGTATAAAGGTTTTTTGTACATAATAAATAATTAAAACATTATAACTATTATGAATCCTGGAAAGGAACTTCGTTCCATCCGGGTGTCCCTTGACACCTCTAAAGTTTCTTTTTCTATACTTAAAAAAAACTATTGTACAAGTAATCGAGTTTCTAAAGTGGAATATGTATAAACCGAATCGTTTATTCAATTGCATTACTAAAGGTTATGTAATAACGATGCAGCAAGGGATCAAACTTCGCAGATCCCTCAGTGCGCTCTTCTGCGTCATTATAAAGGTGCTCACGGTACCCTGAAAATCTTTCCCCTATAAGTTGTAATGACCCGAACGAGTCCAAACTTATTCGCAAGTTATTTTGAAGGTAAGTTTGACTTTTGTTAGAAATACTTCGCCAAGTCACTTTGTTAAAGATTCGCTGACAACTTTGACTGTTGTTTATTGTAATATTTTGATAGTTATATGTCTCTTGTTTGTTTATTTTGAAATAAATTGCTTTAATAAAAGTGATACGAGCAACGCCATTGCTATTGCGTCACAAAACGAATGATGCTATAGCAATGGCGTTGCTTTCGTGTAGGTCTAGTATGCGTAACATTAGAAAAAAACAATTGTTGGAAAGTCCTCGGCGATATTAATTATTGGTAAAAGAATAAGCTTTACAACATTATTTTGTTAGATTTAAAGTGTTATAATATGATTAACGATTCTCTGTTATTAATTTTTTATTTTGTTAGGTATTGTATCTAAAGGCACGTGGGTACCTATATCGGAATCACTCATCCTAAAGTGGGTACTCGCACGAGGTATTTTAGAAATAAGTAGACAGGTCTTCGATCAGCAGCCTTATAATCACGATCCACAACTTAAATTACAATAATCACTTAATTTAACTCAGATGAAAATGGATTTCTATTTGGGACGTAAGCGATCCGTCGTAACCGTCTAGTCCACGCTACCGTTCGATTCAAAGTGCACGAATACGGTGGTTGTTTGACGTTTATGACGTTCCGCCAGAGTGACAACTGTGTTGTCACTCTCGTCCGCACAATGTTCATTCGATAAACCACACAATCAATGTCAAAATAGGGTTTTCAATCTCTACTACTAGATGGCGCCAGGGACGCGCCTTCACGGCCGGACTGACAATCGCCCGTCCTCGGGCGAATATGTATTCCTGCAACAAGAAGGTACCATACTGTTATTCGAGCCACCATGCTCGTCCACCCTGACATGAGCCAGTGCCTCTTATTTTAGGCCATAGCCTATTTCGAACTCACTCTCGCAACTTACACCGCTCTTTTTCCTCATACGATGCGTAGCCCGAACAAATGCGTCCCTTCGACTTGCCCCAAGTGCAAGACCGGACAACACCGTCCCTTCGACTAGCCATCGGCTCTCTCATAATTATGATGCGTAGCCCGGACAAATGCGTCCTTTCGACTTGCCCCAAGTGCAAGACCGGACAGCACCGTCCCTTCGACTCGCCATCACCACGTCAACGAACTAGATTCGTACGTCCCTTCGACCAGTACCACTAAGCCCGGACAATACTATCCATTCGTGACACACAGACGCATGCGTCCCTACGAACCTACTAGCACTCTAGTCAGGACCGGACAACATCTCGTCTTTGGGTTTGCGTCCTTTCGAAATACCAACCAACGGGCAAAACCGGACAACAACACCCACACTAATCACATCACATAATCTGAACGTACCTTAGGTTCTGAACACTATGCTCGGTGTATGTCTACTTCTACATCAAAGGTTATAGGTCCCTCATCTTCCGAATCAGCACTAGCTGTTTCAGAAGCGGCCGTAAGCGTTTCAGACGATGCAGTCAGAGTAGCGGAATCTGCAGTCAGGGTGTCAACACTGCGAGCCGACATAGTCTCAAAATCGTCATCAATAACGCCATCTGACTGCATATCTACCGCCTTCACGGCTTCCTCGTCATTCATAATGCCTTCAGCTAATTCCATTAAGCCCTCGTGACCTCCCGGCACCAAACGCAAATTTTCGTGCGAATACTTTAACGTACGACAAGGACCATCTACACTTTTTAATTCGTAGCGGTCATTTTCCAGAACATTGGTGATCACGAAAGGTCCTCTAAACTTTCGATCAAGTTTCGTTTGATTGCGTTCCGAACTTTTTACGAAAACGTAATCACCTGTATTAAATGGATTTACTTTAGCTCTTCCGCGATTAAAACGAATAGTCTCAGCATCAGCAGCTTTCTCTATATTCTTGGATGCATTTAAGCGTATCGTTTCTAAATTTAAGCGCTCGTATGGACCATCTCCAGTTGAAAGCTTAGAAATTCCTAACGAGTACGATTGAACTCCAAACATTAATTCAGTCGGGGTATATTTCGTGACAGTAGACCTTGTACTATTTAAAGCAAGTTGCACGTTCCCTAACTCATCGCGCCAATTCTTGTGCGGATCATTTTCAATGATTGTAAGTAAAGATTTTAGAGTTCGCATTACCCGTTCGACCTGACCGTTTGCTCTACTAGAGCCAGTGGCGATGAAGTGAAGATCAATGTGATGTTCCGCACAAAATTTCTTGAATTCACTGCTAATATAGCAGCGACCCTGATCAGCTACAATTCGTTTAGGAGCCCCGAACAAACAAACAGCTTTCTTCAGTGCCATAATGGCACTGGCCGCGTCTAAAGAGGTGGTGTGTTCTAGCAGGACGTACTTGGTAAACGAATCAATGATAACAGAACAGTATTCTTTTTGATCACTCTTACCTGTCAATTTTCCAGTAAAATCTATGTGCAGCGTGTGCCAAGGGGTTGGCTCTTTAGGAATGGGGTGTAGTCTAACTGGTTGGGCACCTGAGGGACCTTTCGAGGCTTTACATATTATGCATGAGTCGACAAACCGGCGAACACTTTTCGACATCTCGGGGAACCAATATAGATCGTAAATTTTGTCGAGGGTCTTATCGGGTCCTAAATGTTGAATTTCCGAATGAATGTGACTGATCAGAGTCCATACTAATGAGCGAGGTACTATAGGTAGCCAAGAAACAGTTTTATTGCGGTTAATTTTCCGGTAAAGAACACCATTTCTAACGTCATAAGTTTGTGCTACATTCTCCGGTAAATCACCGTCCGAAAATTTCTTTATAATGTCTTGGATTTCAGCGTCGCGCTTTTGCTCGACAGACAACCAACCAGCATGCAACTCTATGAATTTAACTATTTTCTTTGCAGTAGTAGAACTAGAAGAGGCTTCAAACTTATCTGAACAATGTTCTACAGTTGCGATCTCAGGTAGGTGATTTCGCGATAGATAATCGGCGTGTTCCATGCTTTTCCCTTCACGATAGACAATATCAAAATCGTACGCTTGAAGCATGGCCCACCACCTATGAACGCGGGGTGTCAAATCGACCTTTGATTTAGACGCCTTCAACGAGTTACAGTCTGTAAACACTGTGAACTTCCGGCCGTGCAAATAGTGACGGAAGTGTTCGACCGCTCGCACGACTGCCAGAGTCTCTAGTTCATATGAATGATAACGAGACTCTACCTCAGTCGTGCGGCGGCTAAAATATGCCACTACGTGTGGCATATTGTTTTTTCTTTGGATAACTATAGCCCCGTATCCCTCCGAACTAGCATCACAGTGGAGCTCTACCGGCAGTTTTGGGTCAAAAATTGTCAAAACCGGCTCTGACGTGAGAACACGAATAACATTTTGTCTGATCTCTTCGTGTTTTTCCGTCCACTTAATGCCTCCTTTTAACTTTGTTAGAGGGTACAATGGACCAACTATCTGAGTATAACTAGGGATAAATTTCCTAAAATATGAAGATAGGCCAAGAAATTGGCGAACTTGAGTCGCTGTCTTCGGGGGAGGAGCATCGGCTAGAGCCTGAATTTTAAGGGAGTTAGGTCTAACCTCGCCGGCTTGGATAGCATAACCTAGATAGTTAACTTTGGTTTTAAGAAACTTACACTTACGTAAATTCAACGAAAACCCAGCTTTCGTCAGAGCTTCCAGGCATTGGTCTAACCGTCGCAGACCCTCTGTAACGTCCGGGGAGTGGCACAGGACATCGTCCATGTACACCAGAGGTCCATCTTTCAAATATTTAAGTGCATCATTAATGCACCTCTGATATACCGACGGCGCATTCCGTAAACCAAATGGCATTGCAACATATTCGTATTGCCCCTCGGGTGTCACGAAAGCCGTCATTTCTACGGATTCTGGGTGGATCAAAATCTGGTGGAAACCAGAGGCCATATCTAAAGATGAAAAGTAATAAGCGCCGGTGAGCTGGTCTATTTGGTCATCTATAAGTGGTAGGGGATAGTGCTCAGGTCGCGTGTTTGAGTTGAGTTCTCTGTAGTCGACACACATTCTATCCGTGTCGTCCTTTTTCTTCACTAAGAGAATCGGACTAGCAAACGGCGAGGAACTCTCTCTTATAACGCCAGCTTTCAATAGCTCCTGAACTTTATCCCTCACCACCTGCTTTTCGATGGGAGATAAACGATACGGTCGCCGTTGGACTATTTTATTAGGGTCAATAAGTTCAATTTTCATTGCACCCGTATTAACACGTTTAGTTGGAGTACCATTTATAAAGTGATCAGTATACTTCGACAAAATACGTAGTAAGGCTTCCTTCCCGTCCCCGACTAAATCCGTATCTACAGCCGCGACATCAATATCTCGTACACTTTCGCAAAAATTTATTTTCTCATTAGTGGAGATGAGAAGATTTTCGTTATCAATCTCAACACGCACTCCATTTTCCAATACGTCCCTACCTACAATAACGTTTTCCGAAATGCAGTTGTCTGGAACGATATGAAACAAGAGAGTCAAGCAAAGGTTATTAATTTGGACCGTGCTAGAAATTTGTCTATTACACTCAATATCGTCTCCCCCAATGCCAGTCAAATAAACGGTGCTATTGCGTTCAGTGCCAGGGAAATCTGAAGACACAGATTCTTTAATCAAAGAACAAGAGGAGCCACTATCAAAAAGGAAACAGATATGCTCACCAGATGCCGTCGTCAGTTTACCTCTCGAAGTCTTGTGCTCGCAAGTGTTGACCTCCCTGACCGCTGCGCCGCCTCTCTTCTCAGGGCATGACGTAGATACGTGGCCAGGTTTCCCGCACGTGAAACAGGTGATTGGTGTCGACTTGTCCTTGACCTGATCCGTGTTGGAACCATCAGGTCGATTAGCTGAGTTGTCACGTCGCCTTTTACACTCTGCTATTTTGTGTCCAGGAACTCCACACCGATGACATTTTCCATTGAACTTCGAGTCTGACAGGCGAGGTCTTTTTGCCTTATTGTCAATACCATCATCATCATCAGTACGACGCTTTAAAGAAATCCCACCAAGTGTTCGGAAGAGTTGAGCACGCGTTGTGATAGCATAGGAGTTCAGTTCACGACGAATCATGTGGTCTTTCGAGCTCAGAACAGAAATAACGAACCCAGTGATTGCCTCTTCTGACATCTCGACTTTAGGGATTCGCTCGATTAGCGCCCATAGCCGCATAGCCGATTCACTAGCAGTCTCCTTTGTTCCAATTTGAAAGCGCAAAACGTCATCGAAATAGTCCTGTATCAATTTGGGCTCTGCAAATTTCGCCAGCAATGTTTGCTTCACAACTTCCCAGGTTAAGTCTTCCAAACGCAACTTAGTCAGAACAGATGCCGCTCGTCCTTTTAGTGCAGTTGTCAGAGCAACTAAAAGTTCCACGCCACTCAAATTCTTGCTGTTAATAATCAACTCTGAAACACGGCACCAGCCCTTAACATCAGCATCTGCCTCATCTGGATCGAACTTGATCAACTGAACCGCATTAGTGTTTGCTACAGACTGCGATGTTTGCTGCGGCATTGCTAACAAACGGGTTAGCAGGGCTTCCATATTGGTGAGTAATCCACTATTGCTAGGTTGATTATGGGGCTGAGTATCTTTATCCGACTGTTTTTCGCATCCCACAACTGATAAAGGCACGTGGGTACCTATATCGGAATCACTCATCCTAAAGTGGGTACTCGCACGAGGTATTTTAGAAATAAGTAGACAGGTCTTCGATCAGCAGCCTTATAATCACGATCCACAACTTAAATTACAATAATCACTTAATTTAACTCAGATGAAAATGGATTTCTATTTGGGACGTAAGCGATCCGTCGTAACCGTCTAGTCCACGCTACCGTTCGATTCAAAGTGCACGAATACGGTGGTTGTTTGACGTTTATGACGTTCCGCCAGAGTGACAACTGTGTTGTCACTCTCGTCCGCACAATGTTCATTCGATAAACCACACAATCAATGTCAAAATAGGGTTTTCAATCTCTACTACTAGATGGCGCCAGGGACGCGCCTTCATATCTATAAAGTAAGTATGTCAATATAAACTCATTTTGAAGTTTACATATCGAATTTTGTGATAGCAGAGCTGATAAAACGCTTTATTAATTAGATGGAAGAGTAACTTTTACTCGAAATCATAAAGAATTTAGAAAATCGAACTCACAAACGTAAAGAAGGTAACAGTTGCGTTTAAAAAACCAAAACCAAAAATGTCTACCTACCCACTTTTTATCACGTTGAACTCTTTCTCTAATTTTTCGCTTGGCATGTTGAAATGATGAATTTAACGGAAGGGTCGGCGGATAAAACAAGAGATTACCTTCAGAACGGCCATTAGGTGACGGTGCGGTATTTTTAAAACATTTATTCAAGAGTAATGTGTTACGTCAGCAGGTAATTTTCTGGGGTAATTTGGGTTGATCTATTTTATATAGTCGGGAACTGAGACTAGAAACTTATTTCAGGAAGGCTAGGCGTAGGGTTAATTGATAGGTTTTGAGAACATCGTTAATTGTAGGTGCGGTTGAGTGTTGAACGGGGCCCGCTAGGCTTGACAAGCTGATACCAGCCGGGGGTGCGTCGAATGTACAAGTATCTCCCGGGTCCCGAACTCATGGTACTAGAAGGAACAATAGATTTTAATCAGTAAGAGTCCAATATGACCCTCGGATCTTCTCACCAGGAGGGGACGTACCTATCCATGAGTATTTTTATACGAAAAAAAGGTTACGTACGCAAATATGTTGGCAGTCAGCACGATTCAAAATTTCCGATTATAAATCAACAAAATTGTAGATTGATGGATAAAATCCAAAGCATAAATTGACGATAAAACAAATTTTCAATTTCCGAACGAGATATTTGTTAACTACCTACATAGGTCCGAGGCAAATAAATGTATATTCTTTGAGCGAAATGGAATATCCTGTAAATGTACAGTGTGATTTTATCAAAACGTTTTTTCATTTGTAAATTAAGCGATATTCGGCGTTTTTTTTGCGTTTTCCGATTTGCTTGATGTATTGATTTAAAATAATTATAAAGTTGTTATTGAGCTATGTGGGGTAATATACGACATGATTTATTTGCTCAAAATTTTTCATGACAAAGTTATATTTTGATTATGAATGTCGATGGCTATGAGAGTAGAGGGAGACTAAAGAAACGATGGATGGACTTTGTGGATTATGATATGGATAGAAAGGGGGTGACTACTGAGATGACGACTAATAGAGAAGTATGGAACAAAAAGACATGTTGCGCCGACCCCAATAGGATAAAGGTAGAAGAATGAAGATGTAGGCACGTGCTACCTACCCCAGAATAATAAAAAGATTTGACTGCTTAAAAACACTAATATGTCGACTGTAAAGTGTAATGTAACGTTTCATTAAGTGGTCAGCTAATTTAATCCCTTCGTCAATTTGCCGTGTTATAGCCATTTCATACAACTGTCAAAGAATGACTTTTGTAATTTACAAAAATAAACAATTTTACATTCTTTCTATTTGATTTGAATTAATAATACCAACCTATTATTGCCTACAGCCATCACGCTTGCTGCTTTTAATTGTAAGTCCAGTTTTCGACGATGCTTTTCTTTCACCGATGTCGGTAACAACCAGTTCAAGATAAACTTAGAAAGTGAATATGAATATATTGGTTTCTACTTGCCCGGATTTACTCCACAACCTCGTTCTTGAGAGAAAGACGTCTACTGACGGACATAGGCCTCCCTCAAGCACCATCACTTCAAACTTCTTGCTGGTAATCTGACTTTGCTTACCAGCAAACGGCGGGTTACAGAATACTACGAGGCTGAGTAGTAGGAACTAATTCTCAACCTTCCAGGAGTCTGTACCCACACTTCAACTACAAGACGACTCAATGAAAGTCTCAATTAAACCGTAACTAAGAGACCGACAAATAACTACCAACATGAAAATCAAATGGAACTACAGTTTAAACACAAGGATAACATATTTAGCCAGGCGACGAACTTCCCAACACGTCTAATTGAAATGCGGCCGGCGCGGCGGCGGCGACGGGCGTTCGGAAGGTCTGAAATGTCTGAATTTTTTACAAACTCGTCCGTTACAGGGCTCTGGAGCAAGCATTCTGAGTTCATTTATGTATATTTGGCAACGCAACTTTCGAGACGGCTGGTTTTTTTCGCGTTTCGGGGTTAGGGTTTTGTTTTATGTGTCACCTTTTTGCTTTGTGCCGCCGGTGGTGAGTTATTATTGTGTGTTTTTATTTTGTTGATCGTCGATTCATTGCGTTTCATTTGTTTGCAGGCGGCATTAAAATCTATGCGGCCAGCAAGCCGAAGCTGCGTTCTACGACGATAAATTCGCGTGAGACCGCCGGAGACACGGAGCACCAGAGCCGTGACAGAAACCTTGCCTGCTGCATAGATAAGTTTTCCCCTCGTCTTTAGAGGGCAAATTCTACCAGTCTCGCAATTCGGGTTATGATAGGAACGATACTTCAGGTCAGGTTAGGAAAAGGGTTACATCCGGAACAAATATAAGACGCGACCGGGTTAGGATTTCGGGTCAGGTTCGGAATAATCCCATAAACTTACGCCTTTACCCATTGGTAACTTGAACACCTAGTGCCCTTACACACTACATTTACGTCGTGTACGTAAAAACGTTTCCCCAGTAATTTTCTCTATCACACGAATTTTAACACTGAAAATAAACGTCCCTCGAAACTTTTAAAAACGGCATTAAATTAAAATTCATACGGCGTACCCAAAATTAGGGCTATAGAAAAATGCAGTGTACAGCGAGTCTCTTTATTTAATTTGCCAGCGACCGACCAAATTGAATCCCACTTTGTCGCCATTTTTTGTATAATTTTTCCTGTTTTCTAATTGGTTGGGGGTGTGTGACGTTAATTTGATTGGCGCACGGTGATGCTGTAATGTTTGAATGCCTGGACGATCAAATTTTAAAACGGTTAGAATCCATTTTGTATGATAAATTTTTGTCAATTTCGTTGTCTCACTCTAGTTTGTCAATTTGGTAATTGATTTCGTTACGCTTCGCTTCGCTTTATGCAAATTTAAATCTGGGTTTATAAATAAATAATTTCTGTTTATTTCGGCAAGGCTCGACAAATATAATATTTATTAAATAACGACTACATTTAGCTCTTAAGTTACTAGAGTCCGTCTATTTTGTTGCATTTACAATCACAACTCTAGCGCCTGATAAAAAGTGAATAGCAAACTTTTTAATGCGAAAGTTGTGGTAAGTGTTTTTTCTCTAGGCGAGAATTTGGAACAGACCGAAAACGTATTCTTATTTCAATTGATTAGTTTGGTTAATTAAAATGAAGTCATATTTAGGTAATTTTTGCAGCAATCACCATCCTTCATCCATCTTGGCATCTACAGACGGTGGTACTT
Organism: Aporophyla nigra; assembly: GCA_947507805.1. Taxonomy (NCBI): domain Eukaryota; kingdom Metazoa; phylum Arthropoda; class Insecta; order Lepidoptera; family Noctuidae; genus Aporophyla; species Aporophyla nigra. The sequence continues at coordinate 4,712,842 of OX382316.1, read as the reverse complement.
AATTATTTGGTTTACTTAGCATAGCATAATCAGCCTATAAAATTCCCACTTCTGGGACGCTGGCCTGGACTCTTCGAGAAGGAGTGGGTTGTTATATGTCATCATGTATTAGATTTTTTGGTTCTGTTATGATGTTTTTCTTCACTGTTTTGAGAGCAGTGGTGATGAAATTTTTTACATAAAGTAAAGCTCCTTCTTAGGTCTGGACCCACCCACGACTTACAACTCGTTACTCGGGGCTGTTATCACTGGGCCACTAGTGCTGGCTTATTTGACTTATTTTACTCTACTTACCTATAATTCTAAAATTGGCAATAGTGGGCCCCATTATGTATCATGCATAGAATTCCATATATTTACAACTCAGAGGATCTTTTTAGCATATACACTTCTCTAAACCACCCTTTGTGAAATATGAATGTAATTAGGTAGATACCTAATTAAATTTCAAACTGTGGTTTTACTCTAAAGTTTCAAAAGCTGTTACGAAAGTACTCAAAACTATATAGACTTTAACAACAGGCTATTAAACCTTAGACCTTAAAACTTTCACATTATTCTAGCAATAAAGGAATTTTCGAAATACTCATAGCGAGCCCAAATAAGCACTTTGAAGAAATTATTTAAGACTCTCTTACTTAACTAAAGAGCTCTTAAAGATACTGAACTATTTCATCCCGAGAATCTTTGAAATATACATAGTTGGATCAAAGTCTTTGGATACGGGATCTAAAGACAGAATGGTCCTTAGAATAACTTTCGATTTTGAAGATCGTTCTCTTCGTTTGATTCACAGAATGAATTGAAACATTTTTTGACAAGGATTTTATTAAGAGTTGGCACATTTAGAGGTATAATCACGCCAGAATCACCCGAGTCAAGGTGGAGGAACTAAGTATGATTCCACCAGTGAAAAAGAAGGACACGAAACTGCCTACGTGTGGATATTATCATGTAGATTCCTCGTCAAATTGCTTGCACGACGCGACGCATGTAAAATTGTGTGAAATCTTTGTTGGCGCCATCTATAATATTCGTAATACACTAGCTGATCACTTTACTTAGTTCTTCATGTAAACGTATAGATGTCGCTACGCTCCTAACTTTTAAAAATAAAAACGTGCGGCGCGGCGAAGATATTATTTTCTAGGTAAAGCTGCACTCATGCACTTGCCGAGGATCGTCTGAGGATGGGTGACCACATCTGATTTTCATTGACCTGTTTACAGCCCTGCTCGTGAGTGTAGCCGCGCTGATGTTGGTAAAACTAAAAAGTTTAAGGCACTTACCGATAACACTTCAGTACCTATTCTCAATGGTTAAGGGAAACATCGTGCAAAAACCAACATTTTATAGAACCAAAAAATTTCAATTCACACTGTGGATGTCGACTCTCTATGGTGACGTTGTAGGCTGATAATTCAATACTTTTGAAGTTTCTATCGTCGCCTAGGACATTTGAAGACCAGGGACAAATTGATCGTAGGTAACCTATAGGTATACCTGGTCCACATGTTCGTCTCGCATTTGTTGCAAATGCCCACAGCGATAAAGTTTAATTTAGTTTATTATTCTCACTTTCCCATCGATTGAAAGAATATTCTTAGGGGGTAATAGTATTATAACATTTATTTAAACATTTGTAGAGAGGTTAATATGATGAGTTGAAAAAAATAACGGTTAGTAATTACATTTTTCGTCGGTTGGTTATTTTATGTGACAGTAAAACATGAACAATTAAAAGTAATGCAAAGAAAATTGGTCGGTTATTTCATACCACAATATCATTTTAATAATTACTCAAGTACGTAGTAACAAATGAATGGCCAATAAAAATGTTCGGCAGTTCATAGGTTAGGTTGGAACTGTGACCAACCACACGCAAATATTTATTTTAATCCTACAAGGCTCAATTTTTTTTCTTCTCGCTGATAAAAATATATGATGTAGTTGGTCAAAAATTTGATTTTCGTCTAAAATATTTGGTTTTGATTTTTTTAAATATTTTCCCCCAAAGTATTAACTTTGGGGGAAAATATAAAAAAAATCAAAACCAAATATTTTAGACGAAAATCAAATTTTTATTTAGTTCCACGTATGGGTACACTGAGCCTTAACTATACTTTTTGGTATTAAACTAGTACTATTGGATTGTTTATGTTTTTTTTCGAGTCAAAACAGTTCAATAAATATCTTTTTAATATTTTTGAATTTAAACAAACGACTAACGTTTCACTTTCATTCAAATTTCACACTTTATATATTGTAACTATAACACGAACGACATCTTTAGGTAAAGTTTAGTATTACAACATCAATGCTAAATGTCTATCTATAGCTTCTATCAAGATGTCAAAGATGTTGCTACTTCTAGTTTTATAGCTATAGGAACGATTAAAGTCAGTGTTCCACATATGAAACCGGGTGCCTTGTAGGGTTAAATCAGCGCCATTCTTTAAATCAATTAGGGGAAACCCGGGCAAGAAGCATAGGGTGGGTAAGAAGAATAATTGATTTTTCCAAAAATCTATAAAAGATGGCGTTTTTATACTTTCTCAAGTCATGATACGTGCGACTGGCGACGCCATGAAAATTCAACCAAAACTATACGCGAGTGCATCTGTTAAAAAGTCAGAAATATAACAAACGTTAAAACGGCAATAACTACCTACCACGCATACGTTGAATCGGTGCTCCATTATGGCTTGATAATGTGGGGGAATAAGCACAGATCAAAATGGAGCATTTATTGCACAAAAAAAAATGTATTACAGCTATAAACGGGCTTCGACCTGACGACTCCTGTAGGCCAATATTTAAAAAGCTTGGCTTGTTGCCGCTACCGTCTCTGTACTTATATGAAACATGTATGTTTGTGAGGAAACATTAGGAATTATTTTGTAATGCAGATGTCTTATATCCTCGTAACCGACGAGACCCCCACAGGCTCGTATTGGATCTCGTTCTGAGACTAGCTAAATATAATAAAAGTTGTATATCTATGTGTGTACGTATACCAAGTAATTTTAAGATCTTAAATATGAGATTATTCAAAAATAAACTGCACGAATGGCTGTGTAGTCATAGTTTTTATAGTGTAAAAGAATTTTTAGATTATAAATGTTAAATATGCTTGTAAATTTGTACGCTTATAACTGTTAAGTAAAACATGTATGCTCTTTTTATTTATTTTTTACCATCTTTTATACCATGTTTTTTAGCAAATAAATATTATTCTATTCTAGAAATGCGTGAATAAAAGCGCATCCTTCGAGTTTAACGTTCGTCTCAGCGCCGAAACTTGAAAATCCAATAACTTGTTTTTATTTTAGCATTCTCTATAACAAAGCATTCGTTTCAACTGGACACTCAACTGTTTTAACACCTTTGATTTCGTCCTCTATCTGCTGCAGTGTCTTGCCTTTAGTTTCTGGTACCGCAGAGTACAATAGCACCATAGACACGGCCATGCAAACTCCGTACACCGCATACATGCTTCCTACACCAGTATTTTCAATCAACATTGGTGTGATCTTTAAAGTTAATGTATATAAAAAGGTAAATACTATCCCAGAAATACATGAGCCGATACCTTTGTACTCCAAAGGAAACACTTCACCGACAATGGCAAATGCAACTGGGATGAGACCAAAATTAACCACAAAGCTTTGTAAAACGATAATCGAAGGAGTCAGCCACACTAAATGAATTCCAATGTTATATGATTTGAGTAACATTAACAAACTAATTAACAACATTAAAACAACAGTAAGGATACCTGATGAAAACAGAAAGGTACGTCTTTTGTAACGTTCTATGACGAAACATGAACATGTAAGGGCTATTATGATTAAGCAATCAACTCCTATAGAACAGTATACCGCTAAAGATTGGTCTCCAATCAATTCCATCATGATTTGAATAATGTAAACTACGAAATAATACCTGCCACACAAATCTAAAACTAAGGTAAGAAGGGACACGATCATTAAGGGTTTTAAGAAATCCTTTTTCAATAAGTACTTGTAACTTTTGTCTGGTTTTCGGTTCTTCATTCTCTCCATGTGCGTTGATATTAAATGGTGAAGTTCATTCAGATTTGATGGACCATTCAGCCATATGAATGATTTTTCGCAGTCTTCAAATCGGCCTTTCATTGCTAAGTATGATGGACTTTCCGGCCAAAAACATGTCAAAATGATGGCAACAGTGGGTAGCATAATTGTAAAGGTTGATATTTGTCTCCAATTCCAGACCAGCGACATGGAATGGCAGGTTAGAGTGCCCAAAGCTATACACACTTTCTTGATTGTCATGAACGTTCCTCTCCTTTTAGAGCCAACATATTCACAGATGACCATAGCGTGAATGTAGATTCCACCAATAGCGAGGCCTTGAATGATTCTCGCGGCGAACAGGACTGGAATACTATTGGCTAGCGGGAAGATCATCCAACCAATGAGGATTAAAAGATTGCAGCTGATATGGACGACTTTTCTTCCTAACATTTGTAGGATGGGTGACAAGATAAAGAACCCGCACATGCCTGCGAACCCATTGCTGGCAGCTGGAAAAAAAAAGAGAAGAATGAATGGCAATAATTGTGCTTTACAAAGAGTATTGTCTTAGTTACCGCCTCGTTACTCTAGTGATCGCAGACATCTTTGATATTGCTTATTCTATCATTCTCACTTCTTAAGTTCGAAAAGGAGAAGGGTAAAGATTAGAACATTTTTCGCCTATCATAGTCATGAAAATTCAAAGTATTTATTGACGTCATGTTATCCATCCGTTGTGTGTTTATGTGAAGTTTAGATATCGATCTTTACATCTACTCTAAAATAGTAAGAAAAAAAATTGCATTGTCATTTAAGAAAAATCATCACACTTGACAAATTCGTTGAAGTTTTGTTATTTAAGCACTTTTTCTAAATTTAGTTAAAAATTAACTGTTATGCGCTTTATGCACCAATATAATTTTTAGTCTCTCAAATACTACAGTAAATAGGCTTTTTAACTAGCATAAATTTGTTTTACCTAAACTTCACTTAAACACAATAACATAACGTCAATGAATACTTGAATTTTCATGACTGTGATAGGCGAAAAATGTTCTAATCTTTACTCTCCTCCTTTGTCTACTGCACCATGTAAATAACGCAATGAATGTTGTTGAAGTGTCCAAATGAAAACCATTCCTAATGTAAGTGTTTTACGCAGTTTCCCCGCAAATCGAGTAAAGTGTTATTGGGTTTTGCGATCAGGCATTCTTCAGTAGTCTGGAGCTTGGATTGAATCAAATCAATTTATTTCGGGCAACAAAGACCCATATCATAAATACCTTACCGACTATCATACATACAAATAAATACTAAACTTATTATGACCGTGGTTAAAGCCAGCACCCTAATTGCGAAACGCACAATTTATCAGAATCTGAATGGGATTGAAGATTATTTCTAAACCATTGCGTCATTTGTTTGAATAAATTGTCGGCTCAGCAACGTAAATAACGCAATGAATGTTGTTTTACTATATATATATTAAAACAAATCCTACCGATAAAAAGTTACGCAATTACCCCTCTGGTTGATGGCCATAGGCTTGCCCACTATTACCTACATTGGACTAAAACTTTATGACGACATATTGTCCTACTAAACGTAGGACACTTTTTGGGGAAAATAGGTGTGGTATGTGTTTTCTCTTTGTTGTTGGATGGTAAAAAATCCGATGCGTCGGCTTCTGATGTTGAATGGTTTCCACCGCCTACGGATCTCTGCAATAATATTTGGGAAGCAGCTGGCGTTATTCTTTTGAAACTTCGTACTGCTTTAGGCTAGCTCCAGGTCAAAGTGTTACTACTGTCGACCAGCCTAATTTACCAGGAATCGTCCAAATCTAGAATGATAAACAATGCTCACCTATCCAAGAAGCTTGACTAGAAGTAGCTCGAATGTCGCTGCTATTGGAAGAAACCAGGGCTGGAGTGAGTACTGATGGGAAAGACAGCATGATGCCCACGCTCACAGAGTAAAACAGACCCGTCGCTAAGATGAACACCTGGAAGAAACAGATGAAGATTTTAAGTAATTACTATTTATATCGGTCCCTCATCACTTCAGCCGTAAGACATCCACTGCTGGACTTAGGCCTCCCCCAATTTGGGGGGCTTTGCCATAATCACCACGCTTGGCAGGCGGGTTGGCGATCGCAGTATGGTGGTAAAATGCATAGAGAACGCTGCTGCCCATTCTCTAGTAAGTCCCTTAGTCGCCTTTTACGACACCCACGGGAAGAAATGGGGTGGTGTTATTCTTTACGTCCGGCACCACACGGTATCGGTCACTACGTACCAGTAATTACAGCCAGGGAAAATAATGTTTGATTAAATATGGCAGCCATTTCATATTATTTCAAAGAATCATCATCTGCCTAGCCTTGAGTGACTGCCTATCTCACCCTCATAACCCAGTTACTGGGTAATACGATACCTTTTGGTTAGACTGGTTGTCAGACTGACCCATAACGACTGTCATAGATTCACGAATGACAGCCAAGACCAACGGCTTCACGTGCTTTCCGAGGCACGGTCTTGGTATGTAAAGATGGTCACCCATCTACGGAACAACCGCGGCAAGCGCAACTTAACTCGATCGAATGTTACAATGCTACAACGATAATCTTTTGGTAACATAATCACGTCGACAACCATTAGCTAACAATTTAAAAAAAAAACCGGCTAAGTGCGTGTCGGACTCGCGCACCGAGGGTTCCGTACAAACCTGTAGGTATTCACAGTTTATGCATAAGGTTTATGTTTATGAAATTAAACGTTTATTTTTAATTTTTATATTTGATTTGATTGAATGAAAGGTAAATTGCGATTTACGATTTATGACGTATTAAACAAAAACTACTTACTAGATCTCGTTCAAACCAATTTTCGGTGGAAGTTTACATGGTAATGTACATCATATATTTTTTTTAGTTTTATTATTCTCTTATTTTAGAAGTTACAGGGGGGGGGGACATTCATTTTACCACGCGCAAACCATTCAGTTTACAAAAAATGATATTAGAAACTTCAATATCATTTTTGAAGACCTATCTATAGATACCACACACGTATTACGTTTGATGAAAAAAAAAAATGACTTTCAGTTCTAAGTATGGGGACCCCAAAATTTATTGTTATTTTTCTATTTTTGTGTGAAAATTTTAATGCGATTCACAGAATACATCTACTTACCAAGTTTCAACAGCATAGCTCTTATCGTATTGGAAAAAAGTGGCTGTGACATACGGACGGACAGAAAGAGAGATAGACAGACATGACGAATCTATAAGGGTTCCGTTTTTTGCTATTTGGCAACGGAACCCTAAAAATGTTCTGTTAAACCTATATAATAAACCAGAGTTGCAAACCAGTCAGGCGCTCTAGTTTTAATATATGATTGTTTTTTATTTGTTGTAATTCCATTGTGTGCCTTTTAGCCTGCTACATTTTATTTTCTTTCTAAATGTATTTAAAAAGCAAGGTAGCAACGTTTCGACCTTGCTCTAAAAGAACCTTTTTCACTTCAATTTACTGCAAACTGGAATTTTCAATTTGCTTAAAAATAGTGAAGAAATATATCTACTTATATTTATTTATTTTTAAGTAGGACCCTAACGAAATATTTATAAAGATATTATAGATATTTGTGGTAATTGTGACGCACTGAACTAATACAATCACAAAAAGGGACAATTCGGGGAATAAAAGAGTTATACTAACTAACTATCTAGGTGTTTAGGATTATTCTATTAGGTATCGGAGGATTATTCTAAATACCTACAAAAAGTGAGCACAAAAGAGCAAATGCGTGAAAACGTGCGTGATATCCACATATGACGTTTTTTTCCTCAATTTGTTTGTTTTTTGTTTGTGTTCTTTAGGATTTATGAAGTAGAGTAAAGTATGTACAGATACCGAAAGAGATAAGTAAACCAAGGTCTTCATAATATAGCTGATGTTTAGTAAGAAACCGATGGATGTTTTCGAAAGAAATTTAATTTGATAAATTAACTGTTTGTTGATTATTAATAAGGTTTAATTTTCTTTGAAAGCATCCATAGGTTTCTTACGAAACTTCAATTATATTCGACGACCTTGGTTAGTTATCTCTGTCTTTCGATGGACATCTCAAATATTAAATACCATCCTGCTATTAGATGCTTCAAGGGAAAAAATAAATCCCACAAACAAAGATACATCAAAACTCGCGAAAAACACAACCCTGTGTTGCTGCCGCGCAGTCAGGTAAAAAGTACTTAGTTGATGATATTTTTCATAGAAGTAAATAATATTGGTATACATACGAACCTGCCTCCAAAAATATAGATCTCCACACATTTTAAAGAAAAGTTTATGAAAATATTTAACACAATTTAAAAATAAAAATACAGAACAGAAAGTTACATAATTTTTTGGACAAATTGTTGCTTTTTCTTACAATTTCGTTTATGTCTTAGAAAATTTAAAATTTATATTATTTATGTTGTTAGGCCACAAGTGGTTAAAACGAGTATGCAATTAGAACTGGTATGAGTTAGTTCTAGTTTAAATTTTTAAGGATTCAGACCAGGGGTGTCCAACCTTCTTTATTTGTGGGCCGCAGTGTAATTTTCTGAGGTTTTGATGTAGAAAAAAGTCCAGAGTTGTCTTAGGACTGAAGTTCTTTTCGCTGTATGTTATGTATTAAATAACAAACACAAATAAAATTTAAAAAAAAAACATTTTTTCCCGTCTATCTCTTATTCGCTAATTGCGCTGCGTTGAATTAAAACTAAGTATGCTTATTGAGCAAGGAAAGTGTTCACCCCAGGGATATCTAAAGGTGTCACCGTCTCGGGCGCTCCTGAATCTAGTACCTGTGACATAGGACACTGCTCTAACCCGTTAATAAATAATCTACCATATTATAAATAAATGACTAGCTTCTGCCCGCGACTTTATCTGTTCTTCGTATTCTATACGTCCGGTATCACATGTAATTGTAGATAATATTTTTGTAATATTTTTCCAATAAATGTGTTAATGTTTAACACGTTGACGGACAGTATTCCCTTACTGGTTAATCGTGTTGAGACACTAAAACATTTCATTTTTAACCGACTTCAAAAAGGAGGAGGTTCTCAATTCGGATGTTTACATATTTTTTTTTTTTATGTATGTTCGGCCATAACTCCGTCATATGTAGACAGATTTGCAAAATTCTTTTTTTGTTTGACAGTGGTTTATTCCGAAATGGTCCCATATAAATTTCATATAGATCTGATGATGAGTTCCAGAGATACGACACCGGAACTCTTCAAAAAATGACAGCAAATCAACCGCGATTTCTGCTATCGCGTAAATATGCATTGTTTGTTTGGAATTAGTGCGGGGTGGATACCACAACTAAAAATTTTAAAATAAAAACTTTTTTACAAAAAAAAAAAAACAACCGACTTCCTTAAAAACACTACAAAGTGAAAAATAACTTTAATTTCGGAAGTCGGTGGCAAAAAAACCATAAATACAGATCCTAAGACACCGACTTCCGATATTAAAGTTATTTTTCACTTTGTAGTGTTTTTAAGGAAGTCGGTTGTTTTTTTTTTGTAAAAAAGTTTTTATTATTAACATTTTTTTTAACGGCACGATAAGACAGTAAAAGATTAAAACTATATCTGTGGTGAAACTACAGAATTCCCTTCCTTTTATTAGTATATAAGATATAACGTCGCAAGGCGTACTGATTGCATGCAAGTTGACGTCGATAGGCGTACTGTCGTATTATTTTATCCAGAGAGAACGTCGAGAGGCGTTATGTCCGTCAACGTGTTAACAGACAGCTGTGTTGTTGTTTAATAGCAGTTGTTTAGTACAGCAGTAGGTACTAAACTACTTTTGATGTAAATTTAAAAACTAGTTATTTTTTAAACGTTACTGTATTTGGCAAGAATAATTTAATCGGTCGCCTGCTTAATATTCCATTATAGGCGGTTTTAAGGTCAGGTAGATACAAAAGTAAGTATTTCAATGGAAATTGTGTCTTTATGAGAAAACAAACGTTGTTTATATACATAGGTACATACACTTACTTAATCCTAATATAATAAGTGCGAAAGTAAGTTTGTTTTTTTGTTACTTACTTTTTCACGTCTAAACCACTGAACTGATCGTCGTGAAAACTAGCATATAAGTTGTCAGGTGTACAGACACGGGACATTGGATACCTTTCATCCCGAAAAAAGTACTGTATCCGAGGAAAATAACCGTAACTTTCTTATGATAATAGATGGCGCCACTTGTATTTCGAATCTTGATTGAACTATATTATTATAGAAACTTTAGTAGTATGAATAAATTGCTTCTGCCCGCGTCAAATTTTTGCTCCCTTGAACCTTCCCTTTGCATCGAATTGCCTGATAGTTTTTGTACAGTTTTCATTGCTGTTCCGCTCATTTTGATTGAAGCGTAATGTTATATAGTCTATAGCCATTCTCAATAAATAGGCTACCCAACACAAAAATATTTTTTCCATTCGTACCAGTAGTTCCTGAGATTAGTGCGATCAACCAAACAAACTCTTCAGCTTTATAATATTAGAATTTAGAATAGATTGAAGACGTTTTTCTTGGTGTCTGTGTCACTGCGTTACTCTTTTTAACTTCGAAACGGATTGTGATGCGGTTTAATATATCATTTGCAGCTGTTCTTGCACTGATGTGACTCAGAGGGGTAATTGCGGAACTTTTTATCGGTAGGAATTGGTTTAATATTCATAGTTAAACAACATTCATTGCGTTATTTACGTTGCAGAGCCGACAATTTATTCGAACAAATGACGCAATGGTTTAGAAATAATCTGCAATCCCATTCAGATTCTGATAAATTGTGCGTTTCGCAATTAGGGTGCAGGTCTTAATTCTTCTTAATATTGTTGTTTCTTTGTTACAAAAAGTAGTCAAAAACAGTTTATCGTTTACGAGCCATTGACCTTCGCACATTGAATGATGTAATTTTTTTTATCATTGTCGATATTTTCATCAAATGAGGATCCATTCACAAAATTCTCTGTTCATTGGCAAGAACTTTGCGTGCTAGTCCCATATATTTATTACTAGCTTTTGCCAGTGGCTTCGCCCGCGTGGAGTTCGGAATATATCCCGCAGGAACGTATTACCGGAATAAAAAGTATCCTATGTGTTAATCCAGGTTATAAACTATCTGTGTGCCGAATTTCATCTAAATCCGATCAGTAGTTTTTGTGTGAAAGAGTAACAAACATCCATACATATAAACTTTCGCATTATAATATTAATAGGATAGTAGGAGTAACTTTGCTTTGAGAATACACAGCTATGTGAACTTAATTCAGCATTGCATATGTAAGCTGTCACGCCCTTTATATCAGGAGGCTTTTATTTTTGCAGCCATGTTTACATCCGCAGGAGGAGACGCCCCGGGCGTCGGGAGTCGATAGCGGACTCCCGGCCACCGTAGGCGCGAGCTTGCGGGTGGCGAGCAATGGGTAGCTCTCCGCCCGGTAAGGATCAGGCTCGGGTCGACGGCGCGTAGTGTTCCACGCGCGCCTCAAAGAGATGTCAGCAGCAATGTAGGGGTCTGCTAGGACCGATGCCTGCCAGGGTCACGAGATTGTTCGAAAGAGATACCGTGACTCTGGCACATGGGCAACTGAAGGAACACGGGTGGGTTTTAGTCAGTAAAAGTCTGACACGCCCTCCCACTCCGCCCAGAGCGGGAGAAGTCATTTGATGATTTCCCATCCAAAAAAAAAAAAAAAAAAGCCATGTTTACATTATACATATTTTTTAGGGTTCAGTTGCCAAATGGCAAAAAACGGAACCCTTATAGATTCGTCATGTCTGTCTGTCTGTCTGTCTGTCTGTCCGAGTATGTCACAGCCACTTTTTTCCGACACTATAAGAGCTATGCTGTTGAAACTTGGTAAGTAGATGTATTCTGTGAACCGCATTAAGATTTTTACACAAAAATAGAAAAAAAAAACAATAATATTTGGGGTTCCCCATACATAGAACTGAAACTCTAAAAAAATTTTTTCATCAAACCCATACATGTGGGGTATCTATGAATAGGTCTTCAAAAATGATATTGAGGTTTCTAATATCATTTTTTTCTAAACCGAATAGTTTGCGCGAGAGACACTTCCAAAGTGGTAAAATGTGTCCCCCCCCCCGTAACTTCTAAAATAAGGGAATGATAAAACTAAAAAAAATATATGACGTACATTAAACCATGTAAACTACCACCGAAAATTGGTTTGAATGAGATCTAGTAAGTAGTTTTTTTTTTAATACGTCATGAATCGTAAAACACAATTTACCTTTCATTCAGTCAACCCAAATATAAAAATTAAAAAAAAAACATTTAATTTCATAAACATAAACCTTATGCATAAACCGTGAATTCCTGCAGGTTTGTACGGAACCCTCGGTGCGCGAGTCCGACTCGCACTTAGCCGGTTTTTTTATTTTTTTGTTTATGCTTGAGTATAGTTTACATTTTATTTGTTGGTATATTGGGTTGGTTAGCTGGCATATAGCAAATCATTTAATTTAAGTCAATGTTTTGTGTCTCTTAATGTTTTACTATATACCATTGTATAGAATCAAGTTCTTCTAACTGGACAGACAGCTGTGCTGCTGGGGAGTTTGTTGGCCACTTCTTCTTCCCAGCTAAAGCACTAGGAAGTGGTGACGGGTGGGCGTTTTGGGGGACTGTATTATGTAATTTTGACGTTCGAAAAGTTCTGATCCTCAGCCTAATTTGAATAAATGACTTTTGATTTTGATTATGAGAAAAATAAGTTTGACAAAAATCATTTAGTAAATGCAATAATTAATTTTAACACTTGTGAATAAAATATGAAACAGATAATAATTACATTTATAGGTATAACAAGTATTTATTTTTTAATATTAGATAAGTACATAATAATTACATGTATATATTACGCGCTGTTGGTTCCACTACTGACTTTTTTTTGGTAATGGCGTTGAAATCCTCATGTGAAATCTTCCGCCCTGGGGTGGACGGAGGGGTCTGTCAGACTTCTACCGACTAAAAGCATCCCGAATTCCCCTTCGCACACTTCACACCATCCGGTGACCTCACACAGGGGTTTTGACCCCATACAGGGCAATTGATCGCACGATCCCCACGTACAACCGCCTGCAGACGGTGTTCGGATCCCCCAAATTGGGAAGCAGCGTTGAGAGTATGAAGTGAGTGTAATAGTGGTCTGTGTACTTTAAAAAATCGTGCCTGGGTACACAGCGGACATCTGTCTTGAAGGTTGACCAGCACTAATATCCACCACATCAGCCTCGGTGCAAACTATTACTTTCCTGACCAAGCTGTAACAGCATGGAATAGGCTCTTGGAAAATGATATGACAGCCTTCACACTGAAATGCTTCAGCAACCGACTGAACTAAATACATATCTCCAACCTTTATCTATATATATAAAATTCAATCAATTTCAATTCAATTTTTACGTTGGATGCGAGAAGCACAGAATAGGTCGAAGTGGCGGTGCTTGGGGGAGGCCTATGTCCAGCAGTGGACGTCTTTTGGCTGAAATGATGATAAAATTCAAAGTCCTGAGTGACTGACTAACTGATATATCCACACATAGCCTAAACCGCTGGTTCTAGAGACATGAAATTTGGAGGGTGTGTTCTGTGTGAAGAGTAGGTATCCACTAAGAAAGGGTTTTTTGAAATTCCATTTCTAAGAGGGTGAAATGGGGGGCTGAAATGGTGAATTTTTCGACATCAAACAAAATTTTTAGGCCTAACCTTAGATCAAGACATAAACTGGAAAGCACATATTGATACCGTCTCAAAGCGGATAAATAAGTTCGTATATGCACTTAAAAAAGTCAGAAATATAACAAACGTTAAAACGGCAATAACTTCCTATCACGCATACTTTGAATCGGTGCTCCGTTATGGCTTGATAATGTGGGGCAATAGCACAGACCAAAATAGAGCATTTATTGCACAAAAAAAAATGTATTAGAGCTATAAACGGGCTTCGACCTGATGAATCCTGTAGGCCAATATTTAAAAAGCTTGGCTTGTTGCCGCTACCGTCTCTGTACTTATATGAAACATGTATGTTTGTGAGGAAACATAAGGAATTATTTTGTAATGCAGATGTCTTATATCCTCGTAACCGACGAGACCCCCACAGGCTCGTTCTGGGTCTCCTTCCGAGACTAGCTAAATATAATAAAAGTTGTATATCTATGTGTGTACGTATATATAATAAGATACCAAGTAATCTTAAGATCTTAAACATGAGATTATTCAAAAATAAACTGCACGAATGGCTGTGTAGTCATAGTTTTTATAGTGTAAAAGAATTTTTAGATTATAAATGTTAAATATGCTTGTGAAAATTTGTACGCTTATAACTGTTAAGCAAAACATGTATGCTCTTTTTATTTATTTTTTACCATCTTTTATACCATGTTTTTTAGCAAATAAATATTATTCTATTCTATTCTATCCACGCGGGCAAGCCGCCTGCTAGTGATACAAACGGATCAGCTTTTTAGCTACTAGTGTGTATTACCGAATTCCTTAATCTATACATCTATACTCTATACAAATAAATAAAATTGGAGTGTCTGTTTTTAATATTAAGATAACCACTTTTTACTAAGTGTATATGGATGTATACACGATACATATACCAAAACAAATTTTTTTACAATTTTTGTCTGTCTGTCTGTCTGTCTGTTCGTTCCCACTAATCTCGGAAATGGCTGGACCGATTTTGACGGGACTTTCACTGGCAGATAGCTGATGTAACAAGGAGTAACTTAGGCTATTTTTATTTTAGAAAGATTCTTTTATTTTAGAAAAAAATAACTATCTTCGAAAACTACGCTGACATACGTCTCAAAATTCGTAAAACCCTGGCTGAATCCTACGAAATAGATCAAAATAATGTACTACAGTATTGTACACCTTAAAAAGGCCTACAAAAATGTCCTCAATGGTATATGTCTATCTCTTAGGGATAACCCACAATAACCATTTTTTATCTTTTACTTTTTACGAGAAATAAGGGCTTATTTACGAAGCGATTTTAAGCAATACAACATTAATCCTTATCCAATTAAGTACTTTAAATACATTGTGCATTTAATATAGATCAATATGGCCCTTTACAGCATGTAATTTAAATGAATATCTTAGAAGATATTAGAGATTTAAAAAGTGGGCGCAGAGCGCGTTGGCAGGGGCCGGGTAGTACAGGATAAGTAGGATTGTAATTCATATTACTTTGGCTTCAAAGTAATTGCGAATATCATGTGTGTTCATTATACTCAAAATAAACCTAATAGTATTATTTCAAGTAAGAGACCGCGAAATTGCTTAGATGTTTAGATTTTTGGATGTTTGTTTCTCAATGATGCAAAGACGGCCAAACGGATTTAGATCGAATTTGGCACAAAGATATATCATGGATATGTAACAGATAGGATACCTACTTTATCCCGGTAGTAGGTTCCCGGGTGATATTTTCCGACAGCTATACGGGCCAAGCCACTGGCAAAAGTACTATTCCTATAATTATGTTCGGTGTCTGGTAAATGATTGAGTGTCTGTATAGGTAAAATAGGAGCGTTAAGAAAAACCAGGAAGACTTATATTCAACTAAACCAAGCCCTATGTCACAGTCTTCTTACTCTGAATACTATTACTTTTATTTTAAAAACACCAACACACATGATGTTCTCATAAACTATGAATCCTAAGTAATATGAGTTATAATCCTACTACTAATAATATTATATATGTGAAAATATGTATGATTGGGTGTTTGTTTCTCAATCACGCAAAAATGGCTGAATGGATCTGGATCGAAAATAGCACACAGAGTCTATATTACCTATATAACCTGGAATAACACATTCTTATCGCGGTAGTACGTCCTCTTGCATTAATTTCCGACATCCACGCGGGCGAAGCCGCGGGCAATTAATATTATAAATGTGAAAATATGTATGATTGGGTTGTTGTTTCTCAATCACACAAAAATGGCTGAATGGATCTGGATTGAAAATAGCACACAGAGTCTATATTACCTATATAACCTGGAATAACACATTCTTATCGCGGTTATACGTCCTCTTGCATTAATTTCCGACATCCACGCGGGCGAAGCCGCGGGCAAAAGCTAGTAATTGTAATATAATTATAGACCTCTCCAATTGCGCAAACGCCCTTTCCAAAACCGCATTGCAATACTCATTTCTGAATAAATTGAATTGAAAATAATGCCAGGCGTTTCCGTAACATAACATCATTTTAATTTAAAACCATCATTCTGTAAATTGATAACACTAGATGATATCTGTCTTTCCAATCGACCACCTTCCTACTCTGATAAAAAAACTCCTTTAAGTATTTTTAGTATACATATTATTTTAGTTAGATTATAATTATAAAGAACCACACCGATCTTTTTTTTTTTTGTCGGGATGTTGTAGTCAGTAACAGGAATTCAGACATTTTATAAAATGCCAAATTCGTGGATTCCAGGGTTCTTCCGTACCGGAAGGAACATTTACTACCGCCGCTGCAAGGGTTGTGGCTGGACAACCTGCGAGCTGCCTATCTACCGCTGGAAGACCAACCCACCTACCTGGCTGACACCGGTCACCTACGACTTGGGAGCTACCAGGATAGTGGTTTTCTTAAGGCGGGCTAGAACTGAATACGCGCTCGATATATCAGAACTCACGCCAGCCTTCTGCTGGAGCTAGCTAAATTTTAATATTGTATAATTTTTAGTATTTTAAATTACACATTTGTACCTACCATCTTTTTGTTTTTTTTTTTTAATCGTCCTGCCCTAGCAGGCACGTTACAGTGGTCAATCATAATCGTCACATTTATTTTTATTCTAAAGTAACATTTCGATTTGACAATTTTCATGATTAATTTTTGTATGTGTATTTGTAATCATTCTAACTGTGACATTTTTAAAATATTTGTAATACTTCTAACTGTGACTTAATATGTAATTTAATTATTTGATATAAGTTTTCTTCTAAATATATATTTTTTCATTTATAATTTTTTTTGCGTGCCTATTTCCAGGCAGAATGTACATGGCTCACTTTTTATCTACTACACCCATCGATATAACTACACCTGTATTTTAATGTAACCTACATTTGTTGCAAATAAATGATTTGATTGATTGATTGCGTTTCCTTGGAAACATACAATAATATATTTATGGAAACTTTTCTGACTAGTCTATGATAGACTGCCATTACGTTGCTGTTTTATTTCTAGTGTCAGAAGACACTAGAAATAAAACAGCAACGTACATAGAAATGTAGAACCAAAATTGGCGTGTTCTTTCTTCAAAAGATCATCTCAGACAATATTCACCTGCATTCCCAAATGGGAGGCGTAGACGGTGGTGATTAGTAGGTACGTTCGTTTAGGGGTGTTTATGTTAGAACTAGACTAAATGCGCACATGATTAACAAATGTCCGCTCAAGTGGCAGGGTCGCCATATAAGGACGGGACTTTAAGGGAAATGAAACATTTCAATGCTGAGTAAACATTGAGTATATTTGGTGCATTATTAAATCTTATATGCACTCACACAAGTATAATATAGTATACTTACACATTGCATCACACTAACATCAAAACTTATATGGTATTTAGACGTTGGATTTATGGGTTGTGCATGTTTGTCGAAGGTCCGATCGTTAGTGCAGCAGACGAGTCTTGGAGTGGATACCGCGTATCGGCAAGCGTAGCCTGGGACGTCCCCAACCAGATGGACCGACAACCTTAAAAAGGTGGCTGGAATAGACTGGATGCTGAAGGCAGAGAACAGGGGTTTGTGCTGCAAGCCTAGGAGAGGCCTATTTCAAGCTGTGGACTGCAATAGGCTGAGTTGATGGATTGTAAAAGTAAAAATACTAAGGCAGTTATATATTTACATTCGTAATTAATCTCAGCTGACAGAAGTCACAGCATACTTAATTCTAATAAAGATCTCACACATAACTACTTAAGAACAAGTACAGTCGTAAATTACTGTACAGCTTCATAATATTAAGTCTCGTTATTAAACTTTTAATAACTGGATCAGATGAGTTAGAACCTCAGATGAGCGCTTATGTGCTAAGATATAACTTAAGATCGGTTTTCGCTTTGACGGTTTTGAATAAATAAAAAGGACAAGGACAAATATTACAATAGTTGTTCTACCTCTTTAAGACAGGCTTTTTTATATATATTCGTTATAGTCGTAAATCAAAAGATATCTACCTCCCAATATTTTTAAGTTGGGCCCCCTAGCCATGAATTACGACGCAAAAAAAGAGTGAACCATCAAGAACAAAAATCCCCAAAATAAAAACAAGTTTTAAACTTGTTTTGACAGAAATTTTAATTTTACCTGTTTTGAATCATGGATTGTTTTGTTTTTGGAATCAAATTTTATCGAGATTGTGTAAAAAATGGTGTTCAATACTAATTAAAACTTAGTCTGGCATTTGAAGCCTCTTACGGACTATCCATCAGTGTTGTGCTTAGTATCGTTTTTTTTACTTTATACTTGCCCCGTTATTTCTCCTAAAATAAATGCACGATTGTTGGTTTGCAAGCTACTTCTGTTCAATGTGTAAGACCAAATTCAGTTCTACAAAATTCATCATCATCATTTCAGCCGTAAGGCCGCGTGTCCACGGCAAGAAAAATCGCCGGGTCTATGCTAGAATTCGTGTCGTTTCTACACACGACTAGTGTACACTGCATCGGCGCTGCATCAGACACGACGCGATCTGTAGGGGGCGGGGGACGGTGTGTACAGTGCACATGAGAACATTTGAGCGTGTGGACCTGTGTTGTTTACGAAAGTTTGTTTACGCTTTTATAAAATGCTTGATTCACTAATATCTTTAATAGAGGATCGACCCGTGTTGTGGGATTAAACTTTGGACATTTATAAAGATAAACGGCGTACTTTCGAAGCATGTAGAGAAATATGTCCTCAAAGAAAATTTTGAAGAAATGACAAGCGTAGATAAAAATGCATATGAAAAGTATTACATTAATATAATTAATTAAGAAAAATTTAATTATTCTTTCTTTTAAATTTTTCTATACATATAATAGGCAATCACCGTTTTTTTTTGCTTGGTAGTCAACATTATTTCCCACAATTACACAACACGATGTACACCCTACAATGTCTCAACCATGACTGAACGAATAAATTCGTACCGTGTACATACTAGATTTTTTCTTGCCTGCAACAGACACGACATTCTTTCGTGCATACACCCGACAATTTTTTTCTCATGTACATGAATATTTTCATCTTGTCTGTAGCCGACACGACAAATTTCTTGCCGTGGATACGCGGCCTAAGACGTCGACTGCTTAACTTAATTAGCTTGCAAAGATCCGTCTTGACACAAAGGTACTATACTAACAACTGAAATTGTATAAAAGCAATTTGCTTGTAAGTTTTATATTAAAGACTGTTCAAAATAATCTAGAAACAGGGTGCCAGGGACGTAGACGCGTAACTTGTTAGGATGGAGTCAGTACATGATGTTGAGGAGACAACTACGGAGGGCAACGTTGCTTGCCTCAGGGCCTGAGCCCCGGTTTAGCTGTTGTGCGCAGCAGCCACAGACGAGTATGTTTTCTCCTCAACAAAGTTCTTTGTCACCAAGGCATCTCGCAGCAACTCCATTTTACTAAGATTTTCTCTTAGTACACCGTAATGTACCTCTATTTGCTGTACGAGGTCCTTGAAGACCTTGGTATAAATTATACTGACAAGCTGCATTCAAGCACAATTACATCATGACATGCGCCATCTTGCAATAATGCCCACCATTTCATAAATTGCAACCGTGACCGCTGTCAAAAATTACAGTTGTGCTCTTTTGTTTTGAGTAGCATCTTAATAGCTTTAAACTAACGTGGCAATTTCGAAATTGTGCTTTTGGCTACAGTTGCCACCGTACCAAAGAAGAATAATTTGTGGTGTATTCAAGTTACATAAAGTGTATATAGGTACCTACTACTGTATGTATGTGTTATCTGAATGTATAAACAAATATAGGGATAACATTAAAATCGACTTCACCTTCTTTATCTTCAATCGATTCAGACTAGTTCATTGACAAAACTTATTCCAGTGCCTAGGATTGTTGCCCCAAACCGATACTAAATCGGATGCCAGACAAGAGCATTGCATAAACACAATAATATTTCTTGCGACCTGTTTACCGACGAAACGACTTATTCCTTTTATTTCATTTTGTAGGTAGTTGCTTCTGACGAAGTGTGGTCATTCAAGTTTAAACCTCACAATCTATATCGAGAGAGCGAACCGAACGCAGCTCGTATCGGGGTGCAATTCTGAAAATGTCACGGGTATTACACAGCAACGAAATAATACAGGACTCGAATGAACTCCGAATATCCTCAGGCTTCAACTGGTCTGTGGTTGTGTATTCTCTGGCAATGCTCCTATATACGGAGTGGCGTCATGGTGCCTCATACAAAAGTTCCGACACTTCAAAAACGATGTGATCTAAATGAAATACTAGAGTGCGTATTACGTTTGATATCATCTTCTATATCTTCCGCTTCTTTGGTGACTCGTCTGATGAAGAACCTGTTTCCACTGCAATCGACTTTTTGCTCAATTACTTTACGTCAGTCCAAATATACTGGATGTTGCTAATTTGTTGTATAATTTACGTTTATATTGTAAAAGTTTTTCATGGAGATATCCAAGAGACATTTCTGAAGAATAGCCTCTTTGCTTGGGGCGTGCCTCTGCTGACAACACTCCTTTGTAAGTTTGTGATACCTCTGTTTTTCACGTATTAAATCTATTCCTATCCCCAAATTGTATTTATAAATCTACTTTTATTTATAAACTTAATTATTTACATGAAGTTTATATATTGTCTTTTTTGTTGTTAATATTAGAGCTCTGGAAGCGTGAGTACATTCACCAAATGCTGCCGTCGCTTCTACATAGCTACTTTGATAATTCTTTTTGGCTATGTAGCGATGTCGTTTACTGTGGTAATGACTAATATATTGCAACTTCACTCACTGCACAGTTAATTTCATCAGATATAAAAGTGACAGCAATAGATTTGTTTTTTCCTTAAGTCAGATGTCATGACGGGAATTATGGAAACAAACTGTAACGGTTTACCAACAGTCGATTGGTCCATGAACCGTTGGTCAACATTATTTTTAACCCACTAACTTTTCATCCAAAGGACTTTTCACCCACGAACGTTTCGCCAACATAACTCAACGTCAGTGAATGCTTTACCAACAGAATGTTTTGACCAAAAACTCGAGCTCACATAGTACACTAGGTTAGGTTAGGTTAAAACTGTGACCTCCTACGCACGAGCCGAGCGAGCGAAGCGAGCGGTGCCGCGGCAGCGGCCGGCGAGTGCTAGAAACGACTTGATTCAGTGTGCCGCACAAGCGTGCATTCGAACTATGTCAGTCGCAATACAGTTTTGTCGCTCAAGTGTTATTCGCACATCCATATTCTGTTGGTAAAGCATTCACTGCCGTTGAGTTATGTTGGCGAAACGTTCGTGGGTGAAAAGTCCTTTGGATGAAAAGTTAGTGGGTTAAAAATAATGTTGACCAACGGTTCATGGACCAATCGACTGTTGGTAAACCGTTACAGTTTCTTATGGAAAGCTTTTCATGCAAAGCGATTGCAAAGAAATGTTTGGTGATCACTTGGCCTGTTTGTTGTTTAGGCATGCCTAAGAATGTAATAGAGGAAAATCATATAAGTGGGCATGCAGCCATTTAAATGAATATGAATGACATGTGTCATTATGAACTAGGTTCTTCATTTAACAATGTTATTACAATATTATCTGGTTTATTTTAATTTGAAGTATTCTTACACACGTCATACATACTATATCTGTAAGTGACGCACGTTGTATTGAATAATTTATGTAACATTAATTAAATGCATAACTGTGTTATGTTTCTTATTTATTTTCTGTTTATAAATGGAGAAATATATGCTGATTTTCTATGTAAGAAAAGGATAGCTCGTCAAATTATATTGAGAGTCATTAGCAGTGTACCGGATAGTAAGTCAAAAGGGCTTGTGGCTAAGTAGTAACCGCATCGGTCCATCGATCCGGTTAAGTTACGCTTGGTGCGGCTGGTTCGTGGAGAGTAGACCATCTTTACATACGAAGACTCATCCGTCCACCGTGGCCCTGGCATATAGGCAACTGAAGGAACACGGGTGGGCTTTAGTCAGTAAAAGTCTGACACGCCCTCCCGCTCCGCCCAGAGTGGGAGACGTCATATTTTGATGATTTCCCATCCACAAAAAAAAACCATGCCTCAGGAAGCACGTTACGCAGTTGATCCCCGCTGTCATTCGTAGATTATTGGCAATCGTTACTGGTTGTCAGAATCCCGAAAGTCTGACAACCAGTCTTATCGAGGGGTATCCGGGTGTGGGTATTGAGGGGGGGTTGGGGTATGTTAGTCTGTAAGGTATTTATATATAAATAGGTCTTTGTACCCCGAAATAAATTGATTTGATTTGTATCGTATTACCCAATAACTGGGTTGGGGAGGTCAGATAGGCAGTCGCTCTAACTAAAATACTGGTATTACCATACCAAAACTAAATTAGTCAACTATGCGTAGTGCATTCGTGTGACATTATACACACAGCGAGTATTTTGTGCACCATTTTAAGCTTACACACTAGTCATTCTTTTGGAACTGTCAGTTTCAAAAGAATGACTTTTTTCAGTTGCATTTCACTAAGAATTAGAGATTCTGGCTGAATTCTGTGTTTCCCGATCCAAATAACCTGGGAGCATTTAAGTGTCAAGCATTAAGGTTACTTTTAGGTAAACATGCTTCAATGAGACCATGTCATTGCTCTTTATCGTCCTGCAGCCTCTAATTCTGTCCTCTGTGCCTGTGTGTCCCTCTGCGCTGCAACTGATGACGCTGTAGAGGTAAAGTTTTGGGTTAACAAAGAAACACTGTCGAGCCATCAACATGAACAAGAATATCGGATGATAAGTTCAAAGGGGACAAAAACTATGTTCCAAGCTTAGTAAGAATTGCAAGTACAGTTAGACTTGGTGGGATTCCATTACTTTTTGTAGTGATTTTCTGAACGTTAACTTTTATCGCAGATAGAGCATTAGCGTGAAACGGTAATATTGGGACATCGGGAAGTACCTGAATGTACCTGTACCTGAAGTTTTTTCGTATACAGTGTTTCATCCCCCATTACGGGGGGTTGGAGGGCGAAAGTTACGAATTTCTTATCATTGGTTTGTGTGCACTTTTCTAGCCTGCATATCAGCTTTCAAGGACTTTGAGAAGTGCCGTACTGGTTTTGACGAGTGAGTGCGCAATCGACGTATTTAGGTAGGTATAAATAAAATCCAAAGTAGCTAAGCTAGGCAAATGAAACGTTTTCCTTCTTATTACCAAACGCGATTTAACATCAGATTTGGTTTTATGCTCTGAGATTTGCATTTCTAACTTAATTCGATTTGTTAATATTTTTTAATACCAAAATAATAATATTCCACAACTATCACACAACGCCATCTAGTCCCAAGCTAAGCAGAGCTTGTGTTATGGGTACTAGACAACTGATAAACATACTTATATATTTCTAAATACATACATATTATAGATAAATTACACCCAGACACAGAACAAATGATCGTGCTCATCACACAAACATTTGTCCTGGGTGGGAATCGAACCCACGACCTCCGGCATAGCAGTCAGGGTCGCTAACCACTAGACCAACAGGTCTGTCAAATATGCACCGGACTAAGTTGTCATTTTTGTATAAAGAACTGCATTTCTATAACTATTGTGATCTAATTTTTTTTTAAACTGGCTTGGTAGTTAAAACCTGATCTAAATAAAAATATTGTTTTGTAATAAGGTAGAGAGTGTTCTAGATTCTGCTAACTAAATGTTAAACGGAGATTTTGAGCTCTCTAGAAGTATTTACGCCGAGGAAGCAAGAAGCTATGAGGGTTTGAAATGCTTCGACAAAAGGTAGATAGTGCCCACAACAAACACACACCAACAATTTACCTATAGAGCCGGACTAACAGGTATCACCGGACTTGTCTCGAGATAATTATCTAATTTGTAATATGCCAGTCCTAAAAACATTAGAATGAATATTCTACAAAGTTTCCAAGCATTTAGAAATCGAATAAAATTTCGCAAGCATGATGGGTTTACCCAAACAGGTCTATCAAACAGAAAATAAGGGACGCTGTGACGGCAGATATACCTCTGTAATGGTTGTATTTCCCAGAAGAAGCCTTTTTATTGTTATTGTATACGTAATATTATAAAAGGCGTCATGGTCAAGCCGGTGATTCAAGAATTACACTGTGAATCACAAATAAATACTTGTTTATATATATAATGATGCTAGTAACTCAACTGGTTTCATTACGCTGTGCGGCTTATGCAGGAGCGGACGTGAATCCAACACACACGGCGCCATGGCTAAAAATGATTCTAGTGCATTTGACACTCAGAAATACATTACAAGTGCATACAAAATCAATGCAAACGACACTAATCTAAATGTTACCAGTGCAAGTGATGCCAGTGCATTCAACACCAATGTCTACAATACCAGTGCGTACAACACCAGTGCGTACAACACAAGTGCAAGTGACACCAGTGCATACAACAGCAGTGCATACAACGTTAGTGTTTACAACCTTAGTGCATATGATATTGACGAGACACCCTGCGTTCCCAGTGCATATTATCTCGTAGTTTTTGCCTGGATCATTATTGTGCTTAGTCTGGCTGGATTTATATACGGGGTGACATCGTGGTGCACCATCAAAAAGTTTCGACATTTCAGAAACTATGTGCTTCTCAACTTGATGATAACTAATGTGATACGTTACTGTTTGTTTGTTTATGTAGAAACAAATTGTTTTATGAATTATGTGAACCTTGCACGAGTTCAGTGCTTTCTATATTTATTTGAGTTCTGGGCTCTTACTTTTAACTGTTGGTTGCTCGTGTTGTGCTATATTTTTTACGTTGATTTTGTAAAAGTTTTCAACAATGACATTCGTAGGAGGTACCTTAAGAGTAACCTTTTCGCCTGGGGGGTTTCTTTTATAGCAGTGCTTTTATATTTTATTACTGGCAGGTTACTTTATGTGTATTGTTCGATAGAAATATTTACAACACCTATTGGAATATCACTGTTATTATTACCTGTGACAATAAGTTTTATCGTTTACGTTATGGTTGTATACTCTCTGTTCCGCAGTAATGAAGCTGCCTCGAGTACAGCTTCTGACAAAAGGCGTCGCTTTTACATTTCTACTTTAATATTTGTAATTAGTAATGTTATGGTGTTGTACTGTTTACGAGATTTATTTGAAAAATCTGATAAATATGTTAATGTTTTAGGAGTATTTGGAGAGTTCATGAATATATTGGCATTAGATTTATATTTTATGATAGGGAAAAGCAATCGGGAGTTATGGCAAATATACTTTAAACAGAGATCCATTCGAACATCCCTGGAAATATGATGATGTGTCTTATAACAGCAGCTTTTGTCTCACTGTTGGGCAAATGCTTTTCTTTCGGGTTTGTGATTTTGGAGCAATATAATAAAACTCTAGGTTTTCACACGAAATTTTCCTTCATCGATGCCAGTTATGTCGGGGATAAACTAAGCAAATACCTACATGTGAATTGTAGAAATCAAATTGTTACTTACCCAGATTTGAACGATGCCTTTGAGGAAAATGAAGCTGGTCAGACCACTTATGTATTCAGAACGTGGGTATAATGTTAACCAGTTGAATCTTAAATGTTAGATCTAAGTATAAGTATATAGTTATGAGTAACTGTAGTTTTGAGTCGTTTGGAGTCGAAATGCTCGGGTCATGGGGCCTGAGTGCACGTCAGGTTTAGGGACTTTTTTCGCCGACTGGTCGACATTTGACGTGACCAAGCTGGCTCGTTTTATGGCCAAAGAATTAGTATTGCCGGGACAATAAGGATGTCTCCTTTTGTTTCTGTAATTAATCATTAAATTTACCTAATATTAAGTGTAAATAATTAGTGAAGTAATAATTTTGTATAAATATTTTTATGTTTCTGAGAATGAATGTTATTATATTATTAAATATTTACAAAACATGTTTGCTTGTTCTATTTCTTTATTATATGTCCATGGGGACGGGTGATAAATTCACAAGAGATACCTGCATTCGACCAATTAGTATCGCATATTTTGAAAATTATCTCATATTTTAAAACCCCATCGTCCCGTTGACCTAAAAGCATTAAATTTGACAAGAAGCAAAGTCTTCATGGACTATCATAAGAATTTGCTTCTTGGCTGATTTGAGGAAAAACCTGAAAATTGCTAATTCGTATCACATAGAACTACTACTAGTTCTTGCAAATACAATGTTAAAAGATGATAAACGATTTTATTTCTGTAAGTAGGTTTGTACAAACAGTTATACATGTCAATGATATTTATAAAATTAGATGAGGTCGGCCTTTCCCATCTGACTAATAAATTCAGTGCTCACAGTCTCTATAAAAGTCCATACATCATCTTGTCTTGTCTTCATCATCTTGTCATGTGAAGACAATGTAGATTGGAGTCTGAATTGATTCACACAGATTGAGTGGACCTCTCCATTCAGCGCACGCATTTGTTACTAATCGTGCAGTTCAACTTAGAACTTTAGGAGTTTGAACTCCTTTTGTTCGTCAAATCGTTGACGATTTGACGAACAATACCAAAAAAAGGAAATTTTTTACTTAAACTGCCAAACCATGATCAAAAGTGAAACAAAGACTCTCATAGTCCCGACATCTACAATAATTAGAGTAATACAGGGTGTAAGGGACAGCCCTCCACAGACTGATGGGATGGATTCAGTATATCATACTAAGATGACCAGTACAAGAAATTATTTCAGGGCCGTTATGCGAATCCAATAAACCTGATTTGTTTCATTTCCTCACACGCAATGTATTGCTACTCAATTCGGAAAGCCGCCTTTGTGCAATAGCCGACGACGAGTTCGTTGAACTCTGTATTTAGACAGGAAGTGAACAGCTGATTTTACGCGTCGTTCGTTAGAGTATTTCAACATCCAATGTTGCTTTTTTATTTTAACCGTATTGTTTACATAAATGGAGTGCTGCTTTCAGAGATTGTAATTTTACTTTGAAATAAAACTGAAAAAACGTAAATAAAAACCTGAGACAAATTCCGGTGGAATATGATTCAAAATAAGGAGCTGAATGCACTCTGTCAGTTTGTAGAGGGCTGTCCCTTACACCCAGTATTAGGTGCGCCGTGATGCATATTAACGTATGACAGAAGATTTTTATTTCATCTGTAATGTTAGTCCTTCAATCTAGTTTTTCCTTTGGCTCTTGTAATCTTGAATTACCATTTGTTGTTTATTTCATTCAAGTCGGTCTTCTCTTACACTCCTTGTATGACTACCTTACGAAAACGTTGATAACTTTTCGATTTGGTTACATTGCTGCCAGCCTTTTGGGCAGTTTTCCCATTGACAATGATACGGACGAGTTTTTGATGCCCTGTAATTCTTTTATCTCTGTTTTTAGATACTTGTGGATATTATTAATATTATCTTAATTAAAATGATTTACCCTTAAAAAAAGTTACATTAAATTCGTTTTAGTTTACCAGTTGATGAAATATTTCACATTTTTACATCACTATGTACATCAAATAATATGACAAGGTTTAAAATACGATTAACGTTTATAGGTCAATCGTATAAGGTAATAAAACAACTTACATTTTAATAACTCTGAATTAGACTGTGTGATGAATTGATGATGCAATAATTAAAATTACATCAAATCCTTTACAGTGAGCGACCTATGGAGGGGGACTAACAGGTTTTCAGCGGTATTATCTTAAAAATGTCATAGTTATCCGTTTCAAAACAGGTTATAAGTCAACTCGCAAGAATTTAGTTTATTTGTGGGCGGGTCAAACATTCCATAAACACGTATAGATCGTTGTATTTTATGTAATACAGGTAGTATACTTTACTTTAACTTTTCGCAAATTTGTATGTTTTTCTAGAATAATTAAATTAACTTCTTGCGAGTCGCTTATAGAAAATATTTATAATAGGTTGGGGAAAAAGTTTCTTCGCATTTTTAAGAAAATTCAAAACATTTTTTAATAAAGTTTATTTACATTTAACTAAAATATGTAGGTACCATTTTGTTCGATAACTTTTTGCCATCTTGTAGGTGGGGACATGATCCCATTGCTATAGAAATTTTGGGACTTCTGGTCAAAATACCGCGACAAGTGGTTTTGGCAGTCCTCTCGTGATGTTAACCTGACACTGCCTAAAGAATTCTGAAGAGACCGAAACAGGTTGAAATCTGAAGGTGCAAGGTCAGAACTATACGGCGGATGCATTAACACCTCCCAGCCAAACTCTCTTAATTTTTGTTGGGTGGCTAAAGATGTGTGAGGTCTAGCGTTATCATGATGAAAAACCACACCCCTTCTGTTGATTAATTCCGGCCGCTTTCTCTCAACTTCTTGCTTTAATCTCATCAGTTGTTCGCAGTAGAGTTCAGAATCGATGGTCCTGCCTGGTGGTAACAGCTCATAATGAATAATGCCCTTCCAATCCCACCACACACACAGCATTACCTTGTTGCGAGTTAACCCGGGTTTCGCCACAGTCTGTGAAGCCTGACCGGCCTTTGACCACGACCTTTTTTGCACGTTCTTGTCATACGTGATCCACTTTTCATCACCAGTTATCAGCTTCTTCAAAAATGGTTCGGTTTCATTACGTCGTAATAAAGAATCACAAATGAGTACACGGTTCATTAGGTTTCTTTCAGTGAGCTCGTGAGGTACCCAAATGTCGAGCTTTTTTGTGTACCCAGTTTTTTTCAAATGCGCCAAAACTGTTTTGTGGTCAATTTCCAGTTCTTCAGCTACGTCGTAACTACTGGTATGCCGATCTTGCTCCACTTTTTCAAAAATGGCATCCATTTTATCCGTAATAGGGCGACCAGAGCGACGTGCATCTTTGACATCAAAATTTCCGGATTGAAAACGCTTAAACCAAATTTGTGCTACTCTCACAGACACTACACTACGTCCATAAACATCGCAAATTTTTTTCGCGGCTTGCGTTGCATTTTTACCTTTTTTGTAGTAAAATTTTAAAATGTATTGAATTTCTTTATTAGATTCACTCATCTTGATGGTACGAAAAACAAATGAATATCACACATTTTCCTAATTTGAATTTGGAAAATTAATTATAATTAAAATTTAAACTTTCAATGATACCAAAACCAGCCAGATACAAATAGTATAGCCAAAGAGATTTTATTACAAGTTCATACATACTATAATGCGAAAAGACTTTTTCCCCAACCTAATATTATTTAAAAGTTATGATTTGTTCGATTCTGGCGAGTTAATTCGTGTAAATAATAAGCTGCCTTCACAACTACAGCCAGGTTCGCGAGATTGTTCAAACGAGATACCGTGGCCCTGGCATATGGGTAACTGAAGGAACACGGGTAGGTTTTAGTCAGTAAAAGTCTGACACGCCCTTCCACTCCGCCCAGAGCGGGAGAAGTCATTTGATGATTTCCCATCCAAAAAAAAAGCGTTCACAACTATACATGTGCTGCCATCTATGCTAAGTATGTGTAACTATGTTCTAATACTCGTGGTTCAGTCAAGATGATTACCTAAATGTATGGAGCATTGATCACCCGTCTATTATCACCATGGGTGCCGGGGAATAATATAGGAAGGTACATCTATGTACTCATGGGTCTAGTGGTAATTACACTACCAGCTTCAACCCCATGACAACCGTTATTACTTTTGTTTAAGGCTTCTGTATGTGCTTTCCAATCTTTAACGGTCTATAGTTACACCTAGAAATTTGGCTGCGCCAACTTTTTTATTTTTTTACTATAATAGTTAACATTTACATTAGGAATGGTTGATCTCTGGGCGAAATGAATAATGTTTGTTTTATAAATATTTATTCTAATGTTGTTGTTTTTCAACCATTTTATCATAGATTCTATTGAATTGTACACAATAATATATAACAGAAGCTATGTAAAGGCAGGTAAATCTATGTCCTCGTTGGTCTAATTACACTACCAGCTCCAACCCCATACCAGCCGTTATTACTTAAAATTTTGAACAGCTTTCGTCTACTTTTAGCGGCAATGGTGTTTGTGTACAAATATAGCACCGTTATGTTGAACTTTCCAAAAACTATATAAAAGACAGAGATAAAAACCACTCAATGACTATCTCTATGTAGTCGTTCAGAAAAGGTGAAAGTCTTTGGGCTTCCAGTATGCTACGCGATGACTACGCGACAAGCTACGGCGTAGCTCGCATTGCACTACAAATATCACCGATAGTTACCATGATCCCAAGCTTTCTTCGTGTACGTCGTTTTTTTGTTTTATAAAAGGTGCCAACGATTCTATTTCTGAACCGACATCTCTCTGTTTGCATGTAAAAAACTCTTCATAACCGTAAGGTAGAAGAAGCTTGTAATTAAGCTCGTTATCTAGACTAAAAAATAGATCAAAAAGTTCAATTCCAGGATGGTAATTTTTTACAGAAATAAATAAAAATATGACGTGGTTCATAGAAGCATTAGACTTATTTGTTCGACATACGCGTAAATATGCATATAGAGAACAGGATCTTTAGCGTATCAGCCCTATTTAAATCGTTGGTATCAATAGATATCTGTCTAGACACGAACAGTATAGACATAAAGAAAGAAGAAAGATAAAAATGTTTTATTTGGGACACGCACAGGACATCAAACAATAAAAAAGAACATAGAAATATTTACATTTAAAATACAGATAACAAAGTATTTCTAAAACATAAAATATGAAAGAGTAAGACCTGTGCGAGGCCAAAAAGGCCCCTATCTCAGCATAATGCTGCGATATTTGTAAAAAAGAAAAGAAATTCAGAATAACGTTTCGGGTCCTGTAACGTTTCCGGTTTCATTAATCTGTACCACGCACGAACACGAACACCACTGCGGGTGTACTACGTGAGCTCGACAAATGAATGTGCGAATAACACTTGTGCGACAAAACTGTATTGCGACTCACAATAGTTCGAATGCACGCTTGTGCGACACACTCGAGCTCACATAGTACACTAGGTTAGGTTAGGTTAAAGATGTGACTCCTACCCACGAGCCGAGCGAGCAAAGCGAGCGTTGCCGCGGCAGCGGCCGGTGAGTGCTAGAAACGACTAGATTCAGTGTGTTGCACAAGCGTGCAATCGAACTATAGTGAATTGCAGTACAGTTTTGTCGCACAAGTGTTATTCGCACATCCATTTGTCGAGCTCACATAGTATACCCGCAGTGGTGTTCGTGTTCGTGCGTGGTACAGATTAATGAAACCGGAAACGTTACAGGACCCGAAACGTTATTCTGAATTTCTTCTCTTTTTTACAAATATCGCAGCATTATGCTGAGATAGGGGCCTTTTTGGCCTCGCACAGGTCTTACTCTGGCTGCTTTTGTATACGGAGTGATATATTGGTGTATAATCAAGAAGTTTCGTCTTATCTGAAACTAGCTTCTGCCCGCGACTTCGTCCGCGTCAAATTTTTGATCCCCTGACCCTTCCCGTCACATCGAATTACCTGCCAGTTTTCGTTCATTTTTCATTGCTAGTCCGCTCTTTTTGATTTTAGCGTGTTGTTATATAGTCTATAGCCTTTCCAATAAATAGGCTACCCAACACAAAAAGAATTTTTCAATTCGGACCAGTAGTTCCTGAGATTAGCGCGTTCAACCAAACAAACAAACTCTTCAGCTTTATACGTATTATAGTATATATAGTATAGAAGTATAGATGTGTTCGGTATGTAATGTGTCCTATGTGCTTTTCAACGTGATGTTAGCTAATCTGCTACGTAACTTTCTATCTGTAGCTTTTGACATATTAATAGGTTACTGTGTGAATTTGTTACGTGAAATTGTTACCACTACTGACAATGGTTATGATTATAGTGCCAAGTGTGTTTATGACTGGCCTGTTAGTCTAGTGGTTAGTGACCCTGACTGCTAAGACTGAGGTCGTGGGTTCGATTCCCACCCAGGACAAATCTTTGTGTGATGAGCACAATCATTTGTTCTGTGTCTGGGTGTAATTTATCTATAATATGTATGTATTTAGAAATATATAAGTATGTTTATCAGTTGTCTGGTTACCATAGTACAGGCTCTGCCTAGTTTGGGATCAGATAACGTTGTGTTGGTTGTCCTAAGATATTATTATTTATTATTATTATTATTTTCTTAGTTATACTTTCTTGTATTGTATTCTTACTTTTAATTTTTTGGTGTCCCTTTCGTGGCGTTGCTTTTAATGTCTATTGTTTCATGGTTGTACTATCTGTATGACGACAGTATAGACATGTCTGTTACCACGTCATTGCAGTTATTACATGTGACGAACAGTTTCGTTATTTACATTATAATTGTATATTCTCTGTTCTGCGGTGCTAAATCTGGCATGAGTACATTTACTAGGAAATGGCGTCGCCTCTATATAGCTACATTGATATTTATTCACAGTAATGTAATGGTATTGTACGCTATTAAGGACTTATTTGGAATAAGGTATAATTTTGTTGTAACTTTAGATTCGTGTGCAGAAGTATTGAATTCAATAGCTTTGATTTTGTATTTCGTTGCTGGTATGAGTAAATGGGTCTTATGGGGAAAATACATAAAAAAACGATTCACACAAACATCTCAAGATATGAGATGAGTTCAAAAATATCAACTTTGAGAATATCGATACTTGCTAGACCACTGATGAATTAAGCACAAAAAAACAATAATGAGTTCTGATATGCGGTTGATCTTGAGATTAATTATATATTAAAAATTCCGTGATAAAACCCACTTTGCATACCAGTTCTAGTACGAATTCAATTCTAGAACAAGTTTTTTTGCCTTAGAAATAAAACGGGTGCCCTCTATCTGGCAGAATGTTGATGCTCCGAAATTCATTTGACATGATACACTTGGTATAATCTTCTTTAAACAAATATTTTAAGACATAAACATTACACGGACAGAAATACCCCTATTTATGCCTGCTTCCTTGACCTATCCAAGGCGTTTGACCTTATGGCCTATGATGTCCTGTTGAGGAAGCTGAGGGAAGCGGGAATATCAATCGAACTCCTGAAGATCTTTAAATATTGGTACAATATAATCAGCTTTATTATGTTCGATGGGGGCAGGGTGCGGTCTAGACGACGTAGATATAGATCGTGAGCGCAAGGCGCTAGCGATTAGGGCAACATGCTGATACACAGGTTTGTTCGTAGTGGTACTACGGTAAAGATTACGCTTTTTAAAGCGTATTGTCAATCGATCTACCCGAGTGGCCTGTGGGTAAGGCATACTAAGGGATCTCTAGACGCCCTGCGTATTCAATATAATAATTTCTTCAGGATGCTGTTAGGACTATAGTGCGGCAGGTATGTTCGCTATTGTCCATACCGATGATTTTTACGCCATAATGAGCAAAAAAATTAATTCGATCTTGTTAAGCGCGGTCTAGTTATAACGGTATCCTAAGTACGCTGATAGACTGCCAGGGTCGCGAGATTGGATCGGAAGAGTTACCGTGGCCCTGGCATATAGGCAACTGGAGGAACACGGATGGGTTTTAGTCAGTAAAAGTCTGACACGCCCTCCCGCCTTGCCCAGAGCGGAAGACGTCATTTGATGATTTACCACCCACAAAATAAAAGTATGCTGATGGAAAAATACGACGCACCTTGGTTGTCGCACGCTGTGGGGGTGCTGTCAGATCAGAAGACCCCACAGCTAACCTTACATTTGTCCTTTTGTTTATGTTTTGTTTACTAACAGTAGTTTTTAAGAACAATGCTACTAATAATTGGGCCAAGTTGCCATAAACAAATTATTTAATTTATTTGTTGGTGGGCCGAATGGCTGAAAAGCTGAGTTTACAATGGCATACTTTTGAGATGGCAGTATTTTATTAAGCATAATTTAAAAAAAAAAAACCGCATTCTTTCGTTTAGCATAAAGTTTACTTAGAGCGATGGTTATTTGGTACAATGTGGCAGAATTGCCAACCTTAAATTAAAATTAATATATTGTCCTAAAAAGTTATTTTGTTGTGCTACAAAACTTAGTGACAGAAACGAATCCCTGTATCACCGATTCCACGTAGTGTCTGCCCTACCCTTAGAGTGTAATTTAAACCTGCGTAGACACGGAGGGGCGAGGCGGCCCGCGAGCTGAGGAGCAGGTGGTGAGCACTAAAACCATCAGTGATGATAAGATCGCGTGGGAGTGCTAGAGCCCCGCAGCGTCAGAGCCGTGACATAAATCATGCTTGCTGAATGTTGCATGTTTTCTTGCATGCTGCCTGTTTGCTGCATTCTGCCTGCTTGCTGCATGCATGGTGCATGTTTTTGAGAGTTAGAGTGGAGCGGGAGGGAGTGTCAGACTTTTACTGACTAAAACCCACCCGTGTTCCTTCAGTTGCCTATATGCCAGAGCCATGGTAACTATTCCGAACAAATCTCGCGGCCCTGGCAGACATCGGTCCTGGCACCTTCAATTATGCTGACATATTTATGAGGCGCGCGTGGAACGCTACGCATCGTCGACACAGGCCTGGTTCTTACCGGGCGGCAAGCTACCTATTGCTCACAACTCAATTAAATTAAATATTAGATATGTTAAACTACCTGACGGTTGGAAATCAAAGGTTTTTGTCGTTATTGAATGTCAAACTTGACTATCATATAATTTTGCAATATATTGCTAGATGGTGTCTCTCATGGGATTACAGGATTTCTATGACATTTCTTCTGATGTGAGACCCTTGACTATAAGCAAAGGATCGACACAGGATGAAGACACACAGACGCGGGACGTGCAACGACATGCCATGACAGTGACACTGATGAGTTACTGTTTCCTGTTATACGTTTAATAGAAAAATATACCTACGCGTTATAAATTGCGAGGTATTTTTCTTAATTAATTCAACTACTTAACCGGTAGCAGTAACAGGTTTATTGGCCTGTGAGCCGCGGGTCGATGTGGACGCCTCTTATTGCGCAGAAGCACGCGACGGTGTGCACACGTGACCCTCACCATGGCGGACAACCACAACCGTATAAGCAACAATAGTGTATACATCTCAAGTGCTTATAACAGCAGTGCATACGACATCAGTGCATATGACACCAGTACTTACAATACCAGTGCATATGACACTAGTGCATACAATACTAGTGCATACAATACCAGTGCATACGATACTAGTGCATACAATACTAGTGGATACAATACTAGTGGATACAATACTAGTGCATACAATACTAGTGGATACAATACTAGTGCATACAATACTAGTGCATACAATACTAGTGCATACAATACTAGTGCATACAATACTAGTGTATACAATAACAGTGCAGACGACACCAGTGCATATACCACCAGTTCATATAACACCGATATCAACAGTTCCACACAGTCTGAAGTTGATTTTATGAGAGATGTGTTCAAATCGTTTGCCTGGATTATACTCGTGCTGAGTCTGGCTGCGTTCATATACGGAGTGACATCGTGGTGCATCATCAAGAAGTTCCGTCATATCAGAAACTATGTGCTCCTCAACGTAATGTTCTCAAACTTACTACGTAACTTTCTGTTTTTATTTTTTTATGTGGTCATAATTTTCTGCCGTCCCTTGCCGAATCAAATGGCGTGTGTTAATATCTATTCCTATTTTTCTTTTTATTGCTTTCTTACTTTTGATTACTGGTTACTAGTATTGTGTTATATATTTTATGTTGATTTTGTTAAAGTTTTTAACAGTGATATTCGTCGAAGGTACCTTAAGAGTACTCTATTTGGTTGGGGTTTACCTTTTATAGCAATGTTCATAGTTTTGATGGCTGCGTTGTTTTTT
The DNA here is from genome assembly GCA_947507805.1 of Aporophyla nigra. NCBI lineage: Eukaryota > Metazoa > Arthropoda > Insecta > Lepidoptera > Noctuidae > Aporophyla > Aporophyla nigra. The sequence continues at coordinate 4,676,606 of OX382316.1, read as the reverse complement.
TATCTGCATGATTCGAGAGACATATTTACTGTTCATGTCATGATGACACTTGAGTTAATGCCTGTGACGATAAGTTTAGTTATTTATGTTATGGTTGTGTATTCCCTGTTTCGAAGTAATGACGCTGGCACAAGTATATCCACAAAAAAATGGAGACGCTTCTATATAGCTACGTTGATATTTATACTCAGCGATATAGCGGTGCTTTACGCTGTTCAGGATGTGTTGGGAATCAGAAACGTTTTAGTTGCTATTTTAGGAGCATCTGCAGAAGTACTGAATTCAATAGCATTGGTTGTGTATTTCATTGTAGGTAAGAGTAATCGGGTATTATGGGGAGAGTACTTAAAACAAAGACTTGTTCAATCGACGCTTGAAATTAGGTGATATCATAGACATAAACTGTAGTAATATCAAGAAGAAGCGTAAAGCTATACTTATTTTAAATTAAAGTCACTATTTTTGTCTCTCCGACCTCGTGATTAATTAATAAACAAAATAATTATGTAATAATTAAACGGGTTGTACAAACCAAATTTGTAGCGTAATTTATCCTATTTCCTAGTACCTATAACTTATTTATCACATGTTACGAAATGTGTAAAAAAATGATAACGTACTTTTGTCACCAGCTTAAACTCCGTTGACACTGAATATTATATAGCTCACTTCACAATTGTAGTGACTTCTCTAACACTCCGTATCTAAAGTAAACCTCATTCGCTTCTATTTACACATACATACCATACGTCTACATCACAAAACACATACCTACAGAATAATTTTTAGAATAAGTTAACATACGTTTGCACCAAAGCAGTCTGTATCCTAAAAGTTTCTATGTTCTTTTTATTGTTTTTTATGTCCTGTGCGTGTCGCAAATAAATTATTTTTCTTTCTTTATTAAAATGTTTGTATTCCTGTGGGAACCCGGGCTTGAGTCCAGTTCAAAATCCACAACCACCCCACTTTAATATCCTCAATCCCTCGAATACCTTCACCTACCCACATAAACTCACATTCACCCACATATACCCACTCACATACACCTACTCACATAAACTCACTCGCATACCCTCGTACATATACAAAAATCATTACCATCTCCATTCTTTGTTTTTTTATTGATACCACAAAATAAGCATTGTATACTCCATCACAAAACCTGCAACATTTGTGATTATGAAATAAATTTAATTTAATTTAAAATATTCAAATGGTAAATATGTGAGACTTGTTTGTAGGTACTAAAGACAAAAAATATAATAAAGTGACAAACAGGTAGGTGAGTAGTAAGCAGGTACTTTCATCAATATTGTTAGTTGTAACAGTGTATTACCTTAGAAGTACTATTGTATGAAATAAATCGATTGATTGATACAATCTAAGATTTTCGCAGAAAAATATATGAAAAAGACAAAGTAAATCTATAATTTTTATTATAAACAAACACATACACACATCTGAGTTTTCTATAGTCATCCTTATTACGCAGTCACTGTGTTTAATCACATTCTTTTCGAATATCATTCATACATGCCACACCACATCACACTACACAGCTAAATATATTGAACAACATACAAGTTCCCCATACTTCTTATAAAATATTATTTGTTATTTCCTGTATAGGTACTTATATAAACCTGTTGTATGTTTACTAATATTAGTAATCATTGATAAAAATATTGTGTTATACAAAGTAATTTATGTGTAGTGGGAAACGAAAATCTTCAAAACTTTTAAATCAGGATTGATACATTCAGTCAAAAAAGTTTTGGGAATGGATGATTTGTATATGGTCCCAATTTTTTTTTTTGTTTTTAGATTGGCACAACTGTTTTCGATTTTGGCGCGGAGTTTGAGTTACATCCACTCTTTAGATTAAATACAGTGCTGTTTTTAGTTATATACTAGCTTCTGCCCGTGGCTCCGCCCGCGTGGTTGTCGAAATACAATATTTACCATTTCAACCCCCCATTTCACCCTCTTAGGAATGGAATTTCAAAAAACCCTTTCTTAGTGGATATGTACTCCTCACAAAGAACACACCCTCCTAATTTCATGTCTCTAGGACCAGCGGTTTAGGCTGTGCGTTGATATATCAGTCAGTCAGTCACTCAGGACTTTGAATTTTATATGCGAGTATATAGATCATATCTAATGCATAATTGCGAATTTCATAATGGACTTAAACATTGAACAAAGAGTATGTCTTAAATTTTGCATCGCCAATGGTAGTTTGTGTTCGGAGTCACTGAAAATGTAACAGAAGGCTACCTCACCAGTAGCCTTCTATCGACTTTGACGCAAAAACACGTGCTTATTAGTGGTACAAAGCGTTCAAAAGGGGTCGAGATGTGATGGAAGATTAGTCTCGCTCTGGTCGCCATCAATGTTTGCAACTGAAGTTAAGATCGCAAAAGTGAAGGAAATAGTGACTGAAAATCCTCATTCAATTTTGAGAGAGATAGTCGCCGAACTTTCTGTGTATCACGAATTGGTCCGTAACATTTTTATAAGGCTCCAGCCGACTTCTTTATTTTTCCTAAATTCAAATTACGACTTCGTGACACCATTCATTTTGGTGAAGGTTTCTTAATTGTGAAGCAGTGGAATTTTTCCGGTGGAAATGATGATGATGATGAAGATTGGCGCCATGGAGAAAGTTGTTCATTTTGGTAGTCTGTAGTACATATTTATTATATATTCTGTATACATATATCCTTCTTCCAGGGCGTCCCCCGGCGGTTGGACTCATATCTGTCTTGTAAATTAATACCTCTCGTAAGTCGCCTTTATTTTATCTTCTCAACGGAACCAACCCATTAATAAATAGTAGTAGTACTCATCTATTTTTGTCAGTATCGATATGTCACCGTGTGATCGTGAACAACTTTAGTTTATTCTATTTTGCGAGATTGTAAATTGTCGATATATTGTGAATCATCCCTGATTTGTCGGTCTTGATGGTAGCCGAATTGGTTGCTAGGGCATCCTGACCGAAAAGGTTAGGTTAGAAATGTGACCAACCACGCGCGACCCGAGCGAGCGAAGCGAGCAGTGCGTGTCAGTTACTTTGTTGTTTAGTATTAGCGTCATGCGATCTATCGTATACAAGTATGATACCAGTACACAAATTGTCGATTTGCCATGGACTTTAAAAAAATAATGCGTTGTCGAAAGATGTCGAAAGTTTATTATCTTGCGAGATGAATTTTAATCTGACGATGTTCATAATGTTATGGGGACATACAAGTGACGTCAAAGCAAAAAGACGTGCGTACTATCAATGAGTCTGACGCGGACGAGTCTGGTGGGGATTGCAACTGTAATTAATTCATATTTGTCGTAGCATATGTTACTAAAAGTAAAAACTAAAGTGGTCCTACCACACAAAGTTGTGACGCGTAGCGGTGAGCGGTGTGAACGTGAGTCAGTGTTCAATAGAGCGCACCAACCTGCGCACGCGAAGCTCACCATGGCCGATACCGACCAATACGAGACCAGTGACTCCGAACAACTCGAACAAATGTTTTCCATTGAAAACGTCGAAATTATTGGATGGATTTTGTTCGTGCCGACGCTGTTAGCGTTCATATACGGAGTGACATCGTGGTCGATCATTAAAAAGTTTCGTAACTACAGAAACTATGTTATTCTCAGTGCTATTCTAGCGAATGTGATCCGTTTGTCAGTGTTTGAGCTGTGCATGGCTCTGGTCAGTGAGGACGCGGTGATACGGTATCCAGTGATGCGCGTTATACCAATATCTCTAATAATGTACTGTACGCTATCTTTTAATTGTTGGTTACTAGTGTTATGCTATTATTTTTATACAGATTTAGTACAAGTTTTCCGTGCTGAAATTCGTAAGAGGTACCTAAAGAGTGGTCTATTTGCCTGGGGCTTACCTTTAATATCATCGGTCATATATTTTGTTGCTGCATTATATTGTTATGTTTATAACTCAAGTGAAATTGTTACAGAATTCATGTTTCAGGCTTTAACCAAGACAATATTAATCATTCCTGTGACGATTAATTTTGTCATTTATGTATCAGTTGTGAATTCTCTGTTCCGTGGTTCTGAATCTGCTGCGATAACATGTAATAAAAAATGGTGTCGATTCTACATAGCTACTTTGATATTTGTACTGAGCAATGTTTTACAATTAACTGTTATATTAGAAATATTTGATTTGAAGATATTTGTAATTGTTATAATAGGAGAATTAGGAATATACTTAAATACAATAGCATTAGACGTATTCATAATTATAGTGAAAAGTAATCGTGAATTGTGGCAAGAATTTTTGGATAGAAGATCGAAACAAAACTGGCAAGAAATATGAAGTCTTTCAAGTCAAGTTTGAGGATAAAGAAACTGGTTACACTGCTTATGACTGAGGCGAAGCAGAAACGTCTGTAAACAGTGTAGATGGTTATTTACGTTGACGCCGAAAGGAAAAGATTGACAGTATATTACACAATATAAATTTAAATTTGTAAAATAAACATTTTTCTCGGAGCAATATTATGATCAAAGCTTGCAAAATGTACTTAGTAAGTAAGGGGTTAGTTAAATTACTTTTAATTAAACTTGGCAGGCTTTTAAAAGGGTGAAAGTTTTTTTTTAGTCGCACTTAACGTGCCTGGTTACAGCAATATTATAATGAGAAAAGATATCATCATCATCATCATCATCATTTGAGCCGTAAGACGTCCACTGCTGGACTTAGGCCTCCCCCAATTTGGGGGGCTATGCCATAATTGCCACGCTTGGCAGGCGGATTGGCGACCGCAGTACGGTGGTAAAATGCATAGAGAACGCTGCTGCCCATTCTCTAGTAAGTCCCTTAGTCGCCTTTTACGACACCCACGGGAAGAAATGGGGTGGTGTTATCCTTTACGTCCGGCACCACACGGTGAAAAAAGAAAAGATATGGTTAAACAACCATATCTTTTCTTTTTTTTAAAACGCAAAGGATAAACTCAAAAACGATGAATGATATGATGAACTATAAATTTCACGCCGACGAAGTCGCGGGCGAAGCGCTAGTTTTTAATATACAAAAATCCCACCAGAAATATAATACTCAAGAAAGAGATCTAAACAACACTGCTTAAAGATGCATTTAATTGAATAAACATGTGTAACTTGATACATAGATATGCACATATGGATGGATATAAGTTTAAAATTGCTGGTTCAACATGTTTGGAATGACTTGTTGTCGAATAATGTCAAAGTTTTTGTTAAAATTATTGTGTAACAAGTCCTGTTAGGTGGTTGACCTTTACGATTTGTGATTATTGGATCACGTATTTAAACAGTGTTTCGAAAAAGATTATATAATTGTAGAATTAAAATATTTTTATTTGTATTTAAGGATTTTTTTTAAATAATTATGATTTTACATCTGTTGCCATGGACTGGCATACCAATATTTAAACATTTTAGATGTAATAGTTTAGGTACTAAGGAATAAAAATAAAAAGATACTAAAACCAAATCTCTGTTTTATTATGCAAATGGCCTTAAATTCCACCACAGGAAAACAATATTGAATGGTGTGACTGGACACAGTGGTCGCAAGAGCTATTACAAACCATGAGGTCCTAGGTTTGACTCCTAAGTTGAGTAAACTGTCACTGGGTCGTATTAAAAAAGTAACGAACGAATGGATTATACAGACTTATCAAAGTTAATAGAAAACAATGAATTGGTTAATTAATTTATTATAACTAACAGAACTGCATTCCGGACTGTTTGTATTTCCTGTTTTTAGGTTCGTTACCCAACCCGTCCAAACCGGTAAACATTGGCCTAAATGGTACGTATTGAATCGTCTATCTGTCTTGTCGGCCTATAATGCAGGTATATACATAGAATAATTTAAAATATGGTAGTTGTATTGTAGAAATCGTCGCTTTTACGTAGGTTCGTTTGCATTTGCTTTTTATTCCAAATGTTTGAATTTAATGGTGGATTATTTCAAACGATAGGTATGACATGACGGGGACCCCAAGAGAAGTAGTGCCCGACCATCTTTCGTTGATGGTAGTTGAATTTCAATCACACTCAACAATTAACTCAAAGTCAAGGCATTTATTTTTAATTAAATCATAATCATAATTTTAATTTATCAAAGAGTCAGCTAGTTTAAGTTATGAAGTAAATCTACATAGTTGCCCATTCCAAAACACAAATAGGTTCTTAATGGATAAGAATGGACAAATAAGAATCTCCATGGGCACTCATTTAATTCTGAACATTATGCTACAACCAACCGACCAATCCAATCCACCGACCAATTTCACTTCTATATACACAACTAATATCGCGATACCATTTGCCATCGTAAACATGACTGTCTCTAAAGTATGAACGGACGTACCGGGTATCCAATTGCGGAGTCTTATTACTAAGTTAGTTTAGTAAAACTTACTAACAATTCCAAAATGCGGATTTGGGACACTTGCGCGAAAGATATTTCGCGACACTTGCGAGAAGGGACACTTGCATGAAAGGACTTTTGCGCGAATGGACATATGCACGTAAATCACTTACGCGAAAGATACTTGCGCGAAGGTCACTTACGCGAACCAGTTAGGTAAATGCGATTTCTTATTATGTAAAATCTTAATACGTAAAACTAAAACTTTGTATCCCTTTCAAGAAAACTACGCGGATGGAGGAGCATGAAATTTCTCACAGTTAAAATTTATATGAAAAAGGAGTGCAGAAAGCTTTTCTTTAATTATGGTCGAAAGTAAACCATTTTACGGAAAAATAAAACAACCACTGAGCAAATCTTAGTTTCAGTGCGCAAATGGGGTATAATTGGGGGTTTTTGGGGGTTTAATGCTCTGCGGATCCAATACAACAACGCATTTAGAGTGCTGTTGCGGCTGCCTCGGTTCTGTAGCGCGTCTTCTATGTTCGCTGAGGCACGTACCGACTGCTTCAGTGCTGTACGTCGTAAGAGAGCGGCGTCGCTGCTAAATAGACTCCATGGCAGCCCCAACAGCATTCTACGCGTTATAGCCGGGAGACAGGACTACCCGTTGGTGACGTCACTTGTCACCTGTACACTGTCTGTGTTATTAGTTAAGTACTAACATAGGTTAAGACTGTTGTTACTAACCTAATGGATTTTTGTTACCCGATCAAATAAAATAAATATAATATATATATATAAAAATACAATACAAATAAACCAATTACGAACAGGGGTCATGTGGGAGATTAGACAGCCTTATCAAGTTTTGTAAAATAATTAATTGATTATTTATTTTGAAGTTCAAAACGTAAATAGAATTCCTTTATCACTAACACAATTGGATAATGGATTGTTTTGACATTTCCTGTTTTTGGGGATCTGTACCAAAACGATAAAAAAGTAACTCACAGGGTGCGACTTCGTTCGACTGTCTGTCATAGCTGTTTATTTTAAGAACCACTAATGCCATGTTTTTGAAAGATATCTTAGGTTTAACTAATGGTCGTCCACCTTCTATTAGTTATGAATTTGATTCAACTAATCAAATTCATAACTAATATAAGGTTCGAACAAATAGCTGCTAAAATTATGTATTGAAATGTTAATGTGTAACCAGTAAGTAGAAACCGAATTCGTGCCTAGTTCATGGTAATAGACTCGCCCCCTATTACATGGAAGTTAAACCTCCCGCCCTCATCTCGCTGCCAATGTCTGCAGTCCTGACGAACAAGAACCACTGTGGGAAAGTTACTACGAAGTCCGAAGTCAGGTTGCGCGCGGCTAAGCCGAAAACTTCGATGTAAATTTCCCGCGTACACTACATCACTAAGACAGAAGACTTTGTGGAGTACGTACGCCAGAAGATGAACTACATGCCGAGAGTATAGTTACTGGAGTCACACCGCAACGTCAACTTCAAGGCGTTCGTGGTGCGTGTACCGAATTGTTATCTGCCCATCGTCATGGACGAAGACTTTTGGTCACAGGACGTGGTGTATCGTCGCTTCCGCGGAAAAGTGCCACAGGACAGCACTAGGGCAAGCTAATAAAGCGAAGTGCAATTAACATAGTTAAAGGTACATTTATTAACACAAGTTTTGTTTAATATCTTTAAAAAAATATAACTAACAAATTGTGGATGTACTCAAGGTTCACCTTTGCTAAAACCTTAGAAGAATACAGCCTGTTGTTATATAAAATAAAATACGTAGGCGGTTCAAATATAAACAGGAATTTATATTTATTTTTTTAATACATGACTATTACAAATTAAAAAATACACTATTTTTCAATATAGTCTCCTGCTAATTCAATGCACTTATTCCATCGTTCGGGAAGCTTTTTTATACCGGAAGAAAAAAATTCTTTAGGTTGAATGTTAATCCACTCTTGCACAGCTTCAATGACGGCATCATTTGATTCGAATTTTCTTCCTCCTAAAATTTCTTTAAGTGGCCCAAAGAGATGAAAGTCCGATGGCGCTAAATCAGGACTATATGGAGGGTGTGGTAACACTTCCCACTTGAGTTTACGTAGTGTTTCCAGCGTCAAAGCGGCGGTGTGAGGACGAGCATTATCTTGGAGAAAACAAACGGAGGACTGTGCGATTCTTCTCTTCGAACGAATAGCCGGCTTCACTTTTTGTTCCAAAATTTTTGCATAATATTCAGCGGTTATATGTCTTTGTTCTGTGAGGAAGTCGATGGTCAGTATTCCTTTATAATCCCAGAAAAATGTTGCTAAGATTTTCCCTACTGAGATTGTTTTTTTCGGTTTTCGAGGCGGAGGTGATCCAGACCGACGCCACTCCTTACTCTTTCGTTTGGATTCAGGAATAAAATAATGTACCCATGTTTCATCACAGGTTATTATACAATTCAAAAACTTATCTCCATCCCTTTCAAATCGTTGTAAAAGTTGTGTTACAGCGACTAATCTTGATTCTTTGTTTTCAGGTTTCAAAACATGAGGAATCCACCTAGCACACACTTTTTAAAATTTAAGACATTTTTTTATGATTTTTTCTACACTCCCGATGCTTATTCTGAGATTTTCTGCTATTTCTTTCACTGTTATTCGTCGATTTTCTAGAATAAGTGCTTCAACTTGAATTGTGTTCTCTTTATTCACCGAAGTTCTTGGCCGACGGGCGTGATGTTCATTTTCAACGTTTTCCCGACCCTCTCTAAACAACTTGCACCATTCATACACTCTGGACTGAGAAAGGCACTCATCTCCGAACTGTTTTTTAAGTTTTACAAAAATAGCAGACGGAATAACTCCTTTTTTTAATAGAAATTTGATGATTATTCGCTGTGCAACGTTACTATGTACCGTTTGTTCAGACATGATGATTTCGAATGACGCAGATGAGGTAAAAAACAAACAACACTGCCGATGACAAGTTCAGACATGCACCTCTCCTTCCCAATAATAAATGCGTAGTTCCTGCCTATAGGAAAAGCGGAACATGAAAATTCCTGTTTATATTTGAACCGCCTACGTATAAGCAAAAATACATCACAAAACAATTGAACTGTGAAGTATTCAGAGGTTAAAAAATATTTTCGTTTAAAATGCAAACATGTAAATAACAAGTAATTTCTACAAAGGTGCGGAACCCATCGTCCGACTCACACTTAGTCGATTATTTTTAAATTAATATGGTTGTATCGGCAATTAGTTAATTTATATATAGAAACTTATAAATTTTTCATTGTTAAATGTTAACCATTCGCCACTACTCATCAACGCACGTCGAACTGCGCTCTCAACGTTCACTATCATCGAAAACACCAGGCATAGTACACCAGCAGACAACTGTACATATGAGTCCAGAGTTTACGACACTATTTTATATGACACCAGTATATACGACAACAGTGTATATGGTACCAGAGCAGTGAATACGACACCAGGGCATAAAACAGCAGTGAATACGACAACAGGGCATAAAACGGCAGTGAATACGACAACAGGGCATAAAACAGCATTGAATACGACAACAGGGCATAAAACGGCAGTGAATACGACAACAGGGCATAAAACAGCATTGAATACGACAACAGGGCATAAAACAGCAGTGAATACGACAACAGGGCATAAAACAGCAGTGAATACGACACCAGGGCATATGAAAGCAGTGAATACGATAGCAAGACATAGTGCAGCACAGAAAACGACACCAGGTCATAATACAACAGTGAATACGACAGCAAGGCATAAAACAGCAGTGAATGCGACACCAGGGCATATGAAAGCAGTGAATACGATAGCAGGACATAGTGCAGCACAGAAAACGACACCAGGTCATAATACACAGTGAATACGACATCAGGGCATAAAACAGTAGTGAATGCGACACCAGGGTATATGAAAGCAGTGAATACGATAGCAGGACATAGTGCAGCACAGAAAACGATACCAGCTCATAATACAGCAGTGAATACGACACCAAGGCATATGAAAGCAGTGAATACGATAGCAGAACATAGTGCAGCACAGAAAACGACACCAGGTCATAATACAGCAGTGAATACGACACCAGGGCATAAAACAGCAGTGAATACGACACGAAGGCATATGAAATCAGTGAATACGATAGCAGGACATAGTGCAGCACAGAAAACGACACCAGGTCATAATACAGCAGTGAATACGACACCAGGGCATAAAACAGCAGTGAATACGACACGAAGGCATATGAAAGCAGTGAATACGATAGCAGGACATAGTGCAGCACAGAAAACGATACCAGCTCATAATACAGCAGTGAATACGACACCAAGGCATATGAAAGCAGTGAATACGATAGCAGGACATAGTGCAGCACAGAAAACGACACCAGCTCATAATACAACAGTGAATACGACACTATGATTGCATACAACACCAGTGTTAACGGCAGCAGTTTTAACAACTCTACAAAGATTGTATCTTCTGCGACGGACAAGGAAGGCTCAATTTTTTTATACATTTTGTTTGTTCTATCTCTGGCTGCGTTTATATACGGAGTAGTGTCGTGGTGCATCATCAAGAAATTCCGTAATTTCAGAAACTATGTGTTTCTTAACACAATATTTGCAGACGCGATGCGCTTATTGTGTTTTATCATATTAATTAGAAATAAAAACACAGAAGTGGTACATATAGTGTTACTATTCGGGATGTTTGGTATGGTATGTGTGCTTTCTTTCAATTTCTGGTTAGTCCTTGTTTGTTTTATATTTTATATTGATTTTGTTAAGGTTTTTAATTATGAAATCCGTAGGAAGTATCTTAAAAGCAGTCTCTTTGCCTGGGGTGCGCCTTTTGTGATAATGTTTGTAATTCCTATTATTAATGTGCTTCTTCGTATGTATGACATATTAGGACGACAACCAATTCATTCTATGATTATCTTCTTCGTAATTTTTTTTATAGCTCCGGCAGTCAATGTTGTTATTTACATAACAGTTTTATATTCTTTGTTTCGTCGTAATGATACTGGCGCAAGTACATCGACTAGCAAATGGCGACGCTTCTATATAGCTACACTGATATTTGTATTCAGCAACATTGTATCGCTATGTTATTTGATACCAATATGTACTAATAATATAAAAGAGTTCCCAAACATAGGATTATTAGGAGACCTATTTAATACGATATCATTAGTCATATATTTTTTTACAGTGAAAAGTAATCGGGAATTATGGGTCGAATATTTCAAACGGAGATCAAGATTACAAGCACTTGAAATGAGGTAATTTCGTAGACAGCATTTACAGAAAAACTCACGCTTTTGATTATTCTCATGATAAGATAATTTATTTGCTTTAAACGTGGTATACATAGGTGTTATTATATAAATGAGATCATACGTATTTAGCTTACAATTAAAGCATGCTAATTTAGTTGAATAATCAAATATAGATTTAAATACATTACAATTTATGTCCAAAAAAAACCTAAATATTATAGAAATGTGCATAATTAGTCTAGCTTCAAAAGTTTCGAACGTGGTGTTTAGTCAAATTCGTTCCTTCGTTTCAGAGATTATGTGCTTTCTTAAAATAATGTTTCCGAACGTGCATCTTAACTGTCCGTTGTTACATTATTAAATTTTTATTATTATTTAATATATACACAATACATTATTATAAAATTTGTTGTTACGCCATGTGATGATTTTTTTGCATATCTTTGTATATAATGTGTTCTATGGACTTACTTTCATTGTAAGTTACTCGTGTTGTGCTTTATTTTTACGTTGATTGTGCGAAAGTTTTCAACATTGGCATTCGTAAGAGGTATCTAAAGATTAGTTTATTTTGATGGAGTGTACTTTTTATAGCTGTGTTCCTTGACTTTTTGATAGATGGTTAGTTTATAATATCCATAAGGTTGCGCGCAGGTTTGCTCGCTGCTCGAGGGCAGTGAAAATTACACTATTCAAGATCTTCAGGATGCTGATGCGCTATTATAGTGCGTCTGGAATGTTTGCCGAAGCGAGAACGGATAGCTTTCACGCGGTGATACGCAAGAAAGTAGCCACCTTGTTGCAGCGCGTGCGAGGCAGTAGCAACAGTATCCTGCAGATTTTTGTATCTCGTGCGGATTGCCCTATCCAGAACAAGTGGATGCGTATTATGATGGGTGTTGACTAACATAGTGCATAAGATTTTACTAACCTATCATTATAATAATTTTATGTGTTTGAATTTGAATTTATATCTCTGTATTAATTGTATTTTTGTAATTTCTAATTTATGGATTATTTTTTATCTGAAATAAACTGATTAATAAAAATATATCTCGAGCAACATATGTAAATTTGATGTAGTTATGGCACTTACGTGTTAGTACCTGTTACAAGAACAATGGTAATTTATGATATAGTTGTATATTCTCTGTCTTGCGGCAGTGAATCAGGCACAAGTACATTTACTAACAAATGCCGTTGGTTCTTGTTGCCGAGAGACAGCACTTTATTTCAAACCCTATGGTTTTAATCCAGTCAAAATAGACATTTCAAATAACCAAAACTCCCACAGAGCTGAATTTTGGTGGTTACTGTTGTACTCAAGGGAGTACAACAGTAAAAATAAAGTGGCAAAAGTCCCCATCAATAGTCCCAATCGAAAGTTAAATTATTTGATCACTATTTGTAGAGAAGAACTGTGATCAAAACAATCCATGTACAGTGTGGACTGGCGCTTGGTACAGGCACTGAAATCTTTATACAAGGATTCCAGTGTTTGTGGAAGAGGGTGAGTGTGGATTGAAAATGAGTCAGTTGCCTGTCAAATGTCTTCTCTACGTAAATGATCAAGTTCTAAGTTTGATGAAGCATTTAAGATGAAGGGGATGAATATAAACGTGAATGTCATGGTGTTTGAAAGAGAAGAGAATGCATCGGTGTGTGATGTGAAAATAAATGATAACAGTGTGGAGCAAGTAAGTGAGTTCGTATATATTTCGGGAGTTTGTTTGCAAGGGATGGGAAGATTGATAAAGATGTGGAAAGAAGAGTAAATGCGGGAAATAAAGTAAATAGTGCGATATATGCGATTGTGACCAACTACCAGATGTCCGAAAAGGCTGGTGCCTACGCTTCTGTATGGAAGTGAATGTTGGGTGTAGCAAAAGAAGCATGAAAGCAGAATTACTGCTGTGGAAATGCGTTCTTTGCTAAACATGTGTGGTGTGACTATGAATGATAGACTGAGGAATGATAATTATGTTAAGACAACGTTGCGGTTTAAAAGAAGATTTAGTGAGAAAAATTTAAAAGAGTATGCTTAGATGGTTTCGTCGAATTGAAGGACGGCTTACAAAAGGTATTTACAAAGCAGATGTGAGTTGAAACGCCGGAAGGGGACGCCCTAGGAGGGTATATAGTGACCTTATTGTTGATGTTCGTAGTATTCGCAACCGGCGTGTGTCGACCAGCACCCTAATTGCGAAACGCACAATTTATCAGAATCTGAATGGGATTGAAGATTATTTCTAAACCATTGCTTCATTTGTTCGAATAAATTGTCGGCTCAGCAACGTAAATAACGCAATGAATGTTGTTTAACTATGAATTTTAAACCAAATCGGTAGGAACCGATAAAAAGTTCCGCAATTACCCCTCTGGTATATTAACCTAAACGAGGCAAAAGGAGGGTCTAAGGATCGTAACAGATGGCGTTCCGTAGCTTCTGCCTACCCCTATAGGAATAAGGCATGAGTTTATGTTAATATGTACCTATGTGTTATATGTCTAATTTGACCGGACTATTTCATAGAGCGAAGTCTGTGAAATATTTTAAATTTTATAAACTTGTAAGACCGCTAATGAGACCACTTTAAAAATAAAATTGATAATGTTACTAAGTAGTTCTACTTTCTGTTTGGCCGCTGCGACCAATCTTGAATGATTAATATTATGAAAATATAGTTGTACTCCCGTGTTTAAGTTATGTACAAAAAATAAGAACGACACATATAAGGAAAATAATAATAAGCAAATGTTCTGTTTAAGTGTACTCATAGAGTTTAAACTCCATTGCAGACCTAGTTATTATCACTACTCACACTTTCGGAATAACTTACAAACACATAAACACACACGCATACACACACACACACACACACACAAACACACACACACCCATACGAACATGCAACAAGCTACGGGTTAGCTTCGCACTCGCTACGGCGTAGTCTTGCCTGGTGCTACGGTGTAGTGTTGCCCCGGTGCTACGGCGTTGCCTTGCCCGGTGCTACGGCGTAGTCTTGCCCGGTGCTACGGTGTAGTGTTGCCCGACGCTACCGCGTAGCATTTCCCGGTATTACAGCATAGCCTTTCGCTTTCAACTCGAAGATTGTCCTGTCAAACATTTCACTCAAACATAAAAGCGCATTGGGGCTAAACATTTAAAAAAAATCTTGTTTTGTAGCCAATTTCATCAACAAAGTACCAGTCATCATCATCATCACCATCTGCCTGGCCAATTATGTTAGGGTCGGTTTCCAGTCAAACCAGATTCAGCTGAGTACCAAAATTTTACATGGAGCGATTGCCTACATGACCCATAACATGTCCGATGTCAGTAAAATGTTGACCGGTCTAATTTATTAAAATTGATTTTTAGTCCTCTATCGTTTTGGTGACATTTTCCGAATTGATGATTTAATAATTTTTTTGTCCCAAAGACCAACGCATCTAAACGGGTTAGATTGGCAAAAATGTTAATTATATTTTTTTGTCACCCATACCCGGATTTCTTTAACCACCAATACCCGTGGTGAAAGGGGTTCAAGCCATATAAATGTTCTAAGTTTCTTCTTTCTGTCGGGGTCGGCTTCCAGACTAACCGGATGCAGCTGAATACCTTATAACTGGGAAATCCAATACCCCTTGGTAAGACTGGTTGTCAGACTTTCAGGTTTTTGAAAGAAAGAAAGAAAATACATTTAATTAGCACAAACTCAAAGGCACACAAAATAATATAACAAAAATAAATAAATTAACAAAAAACAAAAATTAAAAAGAAAATCAATAAAAAGTGACAGAGTAAGACTAATGAACCGATGGCTTGGTGCGCACACTCTCATACTCCGCTGGATGCGGTAGGCACAGAACCGGTCTTAGTGGCGTGGTTTCTGCCAGGGTCGCGAGATTGTTCGAAAGAGATACCGTGACCCTGGCACATGGGCAACTGAAGGAACACGGGTGGGTTTTGGTCAGTAAAAGTCTGACACGCCCTCCCGCTCCGACCAGAATGGGAGAAGTCATTTGATGATTTCCCATCCAAAAAAAAGTGGCATGGTTTGGGGGAAGCCTGTATCCAGCAGTGGACTTCTTTCACCGGAAATGAAATCATCATTTAAAGATAAGTAATTATAAGTTAGATATCGACGACAACTATTATATTTTTACTATTGCAATTAAAAACAGTAAAATTAATTGCACTTTTACATGCACAGTTTGAATAATGCAATAATGATAGATATTTAGACAATGTTTTACCCAAAATAAAAGTCTGTTCTGAATACGGTATCATGTATGTAACAAAAAAGGTTAATAAAATAATGCTTTTCTGCACAACATCTTTCTTAAGGCTCGTACAGACAGGCGCGACATGTCGCGCGACCTGTCGCGGAGGCGATTCTGCGATATATCGCGACGCAACACCTTTCACACTGGCGCGACCATTCGTGCGCGAATCGCGCGCGACGTCCTTGTAGCGGCGCGACAGCTTTTAGTACATTTTGTATGCCGTCGCCGCGTCGCCGCGAAATCGCCGCGAAATCGCCGCGACGCCGTACAAAATGTACTAATAAGCTGTCGCGCTACTCGACGCGGCGCGACCGTGTCGCGGCGCGACAAGTCGCCCCTGTGTGAAGTGTCGCGCGCGTTTTCATAGAAATTGTTCTACGGATATAAATCGCCGATTCGCGCGCGATTGTCGCGTCGCGCTAGTCTGAACGAGCCTTTAAATGAATTAGCGGAAACTGTGAACGCGCGACAAACGCCCCTGTTAGTTTAGTGGTTAGTGACCCTGACTGCTAAGACTGAGGTCGTGGGTTCGATCCCCACTCAGGACAAATCTTTGTGTGATGAGCACAATCATTTGTTCTGCGTCTGGGTGTTATTTATCTATAATATGACAAAAAAATACATAATTTAGAACTGTATAAGTATATTTATCAGTTGTCTGGTTGCCATAGTACAGGTTCTGCCTAGTTTGGGATCAGATAACAGTGTGTTGGTTGTTCTAAGATAATTTTTTTTAATTATACTTACAAATCTTATTATTGTTTGTACCTTAGCTAGATAACACAGCCCGGTCACATTTTTTAATTATATAAATATGTAATATAATATAACCGAAATTAGAATTTATTTAATTATAAATTACACAATTGTATATCAGATGATCAAAACATTATGATATTGACAAGTAAACATAATTTATTACACATCGATAATATTTGGGTGCTTGTTTATATTTTTGTAACTCTAGCTGAGCAGCACGTATATGCGTGGGCGCCTTTCACTGCTCATTAGCGCGTGCCGACCTGCGCACGCGACACTCACCATGGCCGACAAAGACATCAGCGCATACGACGAAGTTGATGACGATACCAGTGAAGACTACGCTAGAAAAGCCGATTATTATTTAATATCATATAAAATTGCAATGTTTGCATGGCTAATTGTGTTAGTGATGTCTCTATCGGGAATCATATACGGAGTGACATCGTGGTGCCTAATCAAGAAGTTTCGTCATTTCAGAAACTATGTGCTCCTCAGTGCAAACATAGCAAGTTCTTTGCGATTGTTAGTGCATATCGTTATCATTGTAGTGTTAATTTATTACAAGGAAGCTGTAATACGGTATCCAGACATGTGGAATATTTTAATTACCTTTATGATTTACTTTCATTTATCGTCTCATTGTTGGCTTCTAGTGTTATGCTATATTTTTTACGTTGATTTTGTGAAAGTTTTCCATCTCGATATTGGTAGGAGATATCTTTTAAGTAGCGTATTTTCTTGGGGTGTTACTATTATAATACCGGTTATATACTTAGTTGCTAAACTGTTTTTGTCAGTTTATGATTGGATGGAAACAATTACATATTCTATTGTAGTCTCCATATTGTTGACACCTGTAGTAATCGGTTTGGTTTTGTATATAACAGTTATATATTCCTTGTTTCGAGACAGTGAAGCTGCGTGTACTTCTATTAACAAATGGCATCGCTTCTACATGGCCACGTTGATATTTTTACTCGGAAAAGTTTTATTTTTAACCAATTTATTAGAAATGTTTAGAATACAGATAATGTTTGTTGGAATAATAGCAATGGTGGGAGAGTTTTTAAATGTTTTACCTGTCTCTGTTTATTTAATAATAGTTAAAAGTAACCGAGAAATGTGGCAAGAATTTAGAGTAAAAAGATCGATGCAAAAGTTAAGTCGTTAGAATTGAAGTGAAAAACAAATGTCATTTATTTAATAAAGATTGAGAATCAGAACATTTTCAACTTCAAAATTACAAAAGACAAAAAGGAAGACGAGAGGGGTGGCCAATTTTTTGGCCAAAGAATCAGGGTCGCCATACACGTTGTGGACTAGTTTTTGGTACCTTGTAATTGTTTTCTCTCTGTATTTATATACATTTACATATTCTTACATGTACCTACATATTGTATGTCTGTTAGCCTATATAACATGTAAATGTTGTGATTTGAATATACGGACAGTTTAAGTTAAAAATAGTATGAAATACTTTTAGATATTTAAGACATCTCATAACATAAATTAAATTAATTTTAAATCACATTGTACACGTGTAAAATTATTCAAAGGCTATCCATTTTTTGCAACAGTTTTGAACGAAACCATTGTATAATTAGACCTTAAGTATCACCATTTCCTGCCAGGGTCGCGAGATTGTTCGAAAGAGATACCGTGACCCTGGCACATGGACAACTGAAGGAACACGGGTGGGTTTTAGTCAGTAAAAGTCGGACATGCCTTCCCGCTCCGCCCAGAGCGGGAAAAGTCATTTGATGATTTCCCATCCAAAAAAAAAAAGTATCACCATTTTGCTCAAACTTGTTTCCAGGAAGAAGTTGTAAACATAAATAACCTGTAGACACTCATTTAATTCCTCGTGACTAAATCATGTAACACATCCACTAAATAAACAAGTTATTGATCTTATAACTAGAATGAAACGAGAAAAAAAAAACGTACAAAAAATATGCAGCCTAATACCTACTTATTTCTTTAAATATAAAAAAAAAAAACATCAAACACCAGACAAATTGGTTAGTGGTTAAAGATATTATTGATGATTATGATTATTTGGGTTCTCAAATCATATCACATAATTATATAACATCACACCTGAAGAAGGGGGTTACACAGAACTGTTCCTTTAGTACACACATTCCGCCAGACATGTTTAAGTCCCATATTCTCGAGTTATTAGGGCATAACTTGGTATACAGACTGAAAAACGCATTCATCATGAGCCTATAGCAGTCTGTACATCAGCCTCTCCAATTGCACGCTACTCAGCCCGATCCCCAAATCTCATCCAGCTGCTACCAGTTAGTGAAGATTTTCTCTCCACCTAGCATGATGGCGGCCTTACTTTTGAACTGAAGAACGTCTTCGAGATGCTAATAAAACATCTGCAAAATTTTTAGGAGATACTTCTAAAAATAAGATAAAATACAATAATGTTTAGTAATTTAAGCATTCCTCATAAATTAATTTTGGATGTACTGAAAACTAAAAATTACTTACAATTTTAAATGCATTGAACAAATAATTGACACGGTATTTTGTTTTGTTTTCATGGTATTTTTTGTTTGTATGTTGTTATTGTATTGAGGATATTATATGATAAACAGAAAACATATTTTGTTACGTACAACACGCCAATCTATGTATACTGTTGTGAATGTAGTGATGCAGGAAAAATAATACATAATATTATTTTTGTCCATTCATGTTCTTCGTGACTGTTTATTGTTCATTGATTGATGAAAAATAAATGAATAAAGAATAATATCTATGAATTAATATTAAAATGCTATGAAAATAAGGTAAATAAATGATTCTATTTCTATAAGTAGGTTTGTACAAACACTTTTACAAGTCAATAATATTTTTTTGAGCTAGATGAGATGAAATAGCAGTATAAGTAGTAAGTAGCATGGGCCAGTAAAGAGCAGTGGTGACCCAGTAGTAACGGCCGCGAATTACTGAGTTGTAGGTCGTAGATTCGAACCCAGTAAGGCGCTTTATTTTGAAAAAAATTAGGGCAGTAAAAAGAGGTTTAAACCAAAATTATGTCCAAATTTTTCGTCCGGGGTATCATCTTTGTAATTTTCGAGGACGGCCGGTTGGTGCCGAAATCCGGATATCAAAATTCAAAATGGCGGCCATAACCATAGTGTATCGGTTGCTATTCACTAGAGGAGCGTATGTAGGAGCTCTTTCGAAGCTGCTAGCAATTACTCTAATCGTTTACATAGTATCATTTCTTCTCTGTCATCATTTCTTGTTTTTATTACACAAGTTTTTTTTTTAATCTTGTTAATTTCAGTTTCCTTGGCTGTTTTCGCGGAAAAAAATTCAAAATCACTTTTAAAGCGTGATCGTTCAAAGGAAAGGGCTGTTCAGATTAATCATCTATATTATAATGTTATAAGGTTGAAGAGTTTGTTTGATTGAATGCGCTTATATCATAAACTACATTTAGTTTTAATAGCCCATTTATCGAGGAAGACTAAAGACCACAGGCGACATCTCGCTAGGACCCTTGGGAGCCGAAAAAAAAAGTCACATATATGAAGAAGTCGCACGGGCAGGTGGTTCAATGCGACAGGATGGGTCGGGAGAGCAAGAAATTTAATGCGAACGAGGTCGCGGGCAGAAGTTAGTAAATTATGATTCAGTTAGAACCTGGTTTTATTTTGGTAAAACAAGAAAACACATCTCACGGAGTTGCATGATGCAGTGGATGACGACCTCCAAAGATCTCATAGATCGTAAATTCGAAGACGCCTCGGAGGTGCTGGGCCGATCAGGTGACCTACGTCGTTGGGTTGACGTCTGGTTGATTTGGAGTCGATGATGATAGGTAATAATGCCAATTCCGAGCCCGTGTTCCGAGCTAATATTATATGTATTGGATGCCACTAAAAACTCAGTTGGATACAGAACTGTTTTATTTAATAACCATATTTAATGACCAGAAGGCTGGCTCATTCTTTGGCCAAAGAATTAGCATTGCCATTCAACGTGGCAATGCTGCCAGTCTTCTGGGCACGTTTCCAGATGACAGCGATGCGGACGAGTACTTCGACCCCTAAGTGTCTTTTGTTTTTTTATTTTTTTATTTGTTTGTATAGTTAGTTATTTATTTTATTTTTAATGTTATTAATGTATAGTTATATTATAGAAATTTTATTTAATATCATTAAATTCATTTGAAATTTAAACAAAAACAAGTTATGCACACTACGTTCTAAAGTCTGTGTGGGTCCAAGAAAAAAGTGAATCCAAATAAAATATAATAAGTAATCTGCATACTTGTTTCAAGTTGATTTTGCTACTGATCAGGTTTCATAGCGCTTTGTGGCTTGTATGTTCGTGGACGCGTGTAACTGTTCATTAGCGCTTCAGACTGCGCACGCGAAGCACAATATGGCTGACAACGACACGAGTATTAGCAGCCCAGAAAACTTTCAAATAACTCATTGGTACAACAGCGTACAACATTTTTGCCCAGATTTTGTTCATGCTGACTCTCGCAGGGGTTATATACGGAGTGACATCGTGGTGCTTGATCAAGAAGTTTCGCCATTTCAGAAACTATGTGTTTATCAGTACAAATACAGCAAACATGCTGAGGCTTTTAAACGTTGTTTTTTTTATTTTTTAACTGCGTTATCGAACAAGAATCTAGAAGTGTAACTTTGCTGTACAGTTTTATTAATATACTAGCTTTTGCCCGCGGCTTCGCCCGCGTGGATGTCGGAAATTAATGCAAGAGGACGTATAACCGCGATAAGAATGTGATATTCCAGGTTATATAGGTAATATAGACTCTGTGTGATATTTTCGATCCAGATCCATTCAGCCATTTTTGTGTGATTGAGAAACTAACACCCAATCGTACATATTTTCACATTTATAATATTATTAGTAGTAGGATTATAACTCATATTACTTAGGATTCATAGTTTATGAGAACATCATGTGTGTTGGTGTTTTTAAAATAAGTATTCAGAGTAAGAAGACTGCGACATAGGGCTTGGTTTAGTTGAATATAAGTCTTCCTGGTTTTTCTTAACGATCCTATTTTACCTATACAGACACTCAATCATTTACCAGACACCGAACATAATTATAGGAATAGTACTTTTGCCAGTGGCTTGGCCCGTATAGCGGTCAGAAAATATCACCCGGGAACCGGGAACTACCGGGATAAAGTAAGTATCCTATCTGTTACATATCCATGATATAATATATCTTTGTGCCAAATTCGATCTAAATACGTTTGGCCGTCTTTGCATCATTGAGAAACAAACATCCAAAAATCTATACATCTAAGCCATTTCGCGGTCTCTTACTTGCAATAATACTATTAGGTTTATTTTGAGTATAATGAACACACATGATATTCGCAATTACTATGAAGCCAAAGTAATATGAATTACAATCCTACTTATTCTGTACTACCCGGCCGCTGCCAACGGATGGACGGGACGGACGTACGACCTGCTGCTCTGCGCCCGCTTTTTAAATCTCTAATATCTTCTAAGATATTCATTTAAATTGCATGCTGTAAAGGGCCATATTGATCTATATTAAATGTACAATGTATTTAAGGTACTTAGTTGGATAAGGATTAATGCTGTATTGCTTAAAATCGTTTCGTAAATAAGCCCTTATTTCTCGTAAAAAGTAAAAGATAAAAAATGGTTATTGTGGGTTATCCCTTAGAGATAGACTTATACCATTGCGGACATTTTTGTAGGCCTTTTTAAGGTGTACAATACTGTAGTACATTATTTTGATCTATTTCGTAGGATTCAGCCAGGGTTTTTCGTATTTTGAGACGTATGTCAGCGTAGTTTTCGAAGACAGTTATTTTTTTCTAAAATAAAAGATTTTTTTTCTAAAATAAAAGTAGCCTAAGTTACTCCTTGTTACATCAGCTATCTGCCAGTGAAAGTCCCGTCAAAATCGGTCCAGCCATTTCAGAGATTAGCGGGAACAAACAGACAGACAGACAGACAAAAATTGAAAAAAATGTTGTTTTGGTATATGTATCGTGTATACATCCATATACACTTAGTAAAAAGTGGTTATCTTAATATTAAAAACAGACACTCCAATTTTATTTATTTGTATAGAGTATAGATGTATAGATTGTATACTATTGTTTCGTTGTTGGTTACTAGTGCTGTCCTACGTGTTTTATGTTGATTTTGTAAAAGTTTTGAGTCTTGACATTAGTAGGAGGTACCACAGTATCATTGGCTGTATATTTAATAATATTAAAAAAAAAACAGGAATTATGGCGAGAATTTCTGGATGAGCGAACAAAACAAAAGTCACTCGAAGTGAGTATCATTAAGGCCGCCAACCTCATTTAGTTTGAATACTTAGAAATAAAGTAGAAGAAAATCAAATTAGTAATGTTTGTGACCAGCTTCGTGAGACGATTGATCTTTACGCTCCATGATAAATATAGGCTCACCAAAAATAAATTAAAAATGAATCAATTCAGCCTGCCAAAGGTAATTATGCTTAGTAAAATTCTGCCATCTTAAAAGTATGCCAGCGTATAGTCGGACATATAAACATTCGGCCAAACAATGATTATGCAAAAAAAAATTATGCCTTACAAATATTCGTTTAAAGAAGATTATGCCAAGTGTGTTATGCCAAATAAAATTCGGAGCATCAAGTTTCTGCCAGATAGAGGGAACCCGTTTCGAATTTTGATACATGTCAGCGTAGTTTCTGATGTATGTAGACCTGTTGGTCTAGTGGTTAGTGACCCTGACTGCTATGCCGGAGGTCGTGGGTTCGATTCCCACCCAGGACAAATGTTTGTGTGATGAGCACGATCATTTGTTCTGTGTCTGGGTGTAATTTATCTATAATATGTATGTATTTAGAAATATATAAGTATGTTTATCAGTTGTCTAGTACCCATAACACAAGCTCTGCTTAGCTTGGGACTAGATGGCGTTGTGTGATAGTTGTGGAATATTATATTATTATATTATAGTGTGTGACGTATGTCAGCGTAGTTTTTGAAGATAGTTTCTTTGCTATCCTGGTAACCCTGGCAAGGGTAATGGCACGAAATTTTAAAATTATTCTATTATCATCGGTCCTTGATAAGTATGCCAAATTTCGAGTTAATCCAACGTTTTGAAGGGGGTCAAAATCATGTTCAAAGTTTCCGTTATATACTAACATACATCTGAAGCTGATGAAAGCGTGTTAAAAATGATAAATGATTTTTATTAGCCCTTTTTAATTTAATTTTTAAAGTAACTTGTAAATTTACAAACAAGTGGGGCGAATTATGTCCGTCACCGCAACCTAGCCTGACCCTGCTACCAGTTATGGTACAGACAACCGTTAAGAGCTCCCGTAGACAGGTGTGATGGACAGATGTGAAAGGACTCTATCAAATACAATGCAGCGGTAGCATTAGAAAAAAAAAAACCAGCCAAGTGCAAGTCGGACTCGCACACCGAGGGTTCCGTACAAACCTGTAGGTATTCACGGTTTATGTTTATGAAATTAAATGGTTTTTTTTAAATTTTATATTTGATTTGATTGAATGAAAGGTAAATTGCGGTTTACAATTTATGACGTATTAAAAAAAAATACTTACTAGGTCTCGTTCAAACCAATTTTTGGTGAAAGTTTACATGGTATATTTGTGTTTACATGGTATAAGTGTACATCATATATTTTTTTTAGTTTTATCATTCTCTTATTTTAGAAGTGACAGGGGGGGACACACATTTTACCACTTTGGAAGTGTCTTTCGCGCAAACCATTCAGTTTAGAAAAAAATGATGTTAAAAACCTCAATATCATTTTTGAAGACCTATCCATAGATACCCCACATGTATAGGTTTGATGAAAAAAAATTTTTTGAGTTTCAGTTCTAAGTATGGGGAACCCCAAAATTTATTATTTTTTTTTTCATTTTTTGTGTGAAAATCTTAATGCGGTTTACAGAATACATCTACTTACCAAGTTTCGGAAGAAGTGGCTGTAACATACGGACGGACAGAAAGACCGACAGACATGACGAATCCATAAGGGTTCCGTTTTTGCCATTTGGCAACGGAACCCTAATTAAACTTTGAAAACTTCAGGGAAATTGATCTAAAAGAATAGCCCCCGTCGCATCACGCCCGTCTACGGAAGGCGCTGCCAATATAAATAGACATGGCCAGCGCCTTTATGTCGTACAAATAAGGAGGGCTTTTGTAGAACTACGACCGCCACGCGGTTGACGTGCCCTGGCTTGCTAAAATATTTGTAAATATGGAACGAAATTCAAAAGTAAAAGTCAAGAGTTACGGTTTTGCTAGCAATTCACGCGTTAACGATGCACATCTCCTTGGCACGGAGCCAATTGAGCTTTTTATACTAGTCAGATTCGCGATAGTAATCTACATATTACTAGTCTTGTGATGATAAAAATAAAACTGTTTTAACAGCGTTGCGGGGCGTGTCGGCTTAGACGCGTGACGGCCGGCATCGACACTACACATCAGCGCGTGCCAGACGCCGCACGCGACTCCCAAAATGAACGAAGACGAGTATAATGAGATTCGTCAAATGCCGAAAAAGTTGTTGGAAGCACTCGGCCACGCTATATCAAACGCAATCGCCTGGACCTTCTTCGTGGCTACAGTGCTCGCAGTTTTATTCGGGGTGACATCGTGGTACGCCCTCAACAAGTTCCGTACCTTCAGAAACTATGTGCTCATCAGTGCGATCGCAGCAGACATGCTAGTCATGTTAATGCTTCAGTTATCTGACAGATTAATTTCTGAAGAAGCAGTGGATAGTAATCCAGCGATTCGTATCATACCGCTGGCTCTATTGGTGTATTTCCAAATGTCATTCCAGTGTTGGTTAATAGTGTTGTGCTTCGTTTTCTCTGTTGACTTCGTGCAAGTATTCCATTATGATTTTCGTAAAAAATACATTTGTAGTAACCTTTTTGCTTGGGGTGTGCCTTTTATAACAGTGTTAATATATGTGATTGTAGGATCTGTTTTAATTAATATGCCTGATGAGGAATCGCAAGACATATTTGTAAGTCCGATCGCCATGTCATTGTTATTAATACCTGTTGCGATAAGTTTAGTTACTTACATAGCCGTTGTAAGCCGTCTGTTCTGTGGTTCACCTAAGAATAAATTATGTAGTCGCTTCTCCATCGCCACTTCGATATTTTTACTCATCAATGTTGTTTTGTTTACCGTGGTCCCGGAAATATTAGAAGTAGATAATTTTGCCATTAATATTATTGGAGAGTTGTTGGAATATTTGCTTATAATAGCATTAATGGTGTTCCTAGTTGTATTGAAAAGTAATTGGAAATTATGGCGAGATTTCATCAATGAGAGGATGGCGCCGGAGTCTGGAGTCATGTTGGGAGATCGAAGAATCTAGTCAAAATACTTATAAATTAATTTAAACGCGCAAATTTTATAATGTGTGTAACCAGTTTTGGCAGATGAATGACCTTCGCTTCAAGATAAACTTGATCCCACCAAATATTAAAATAATGATGATGTAAAAATATAAACATTGCTCTTCCATAGATAATAAGTATCGTTTGTGAATAATCTCTAATAAATATGTACATGAGCAAAAAAAAAACTGTTTTTATTTTTATTTGAACCTGTGATAACCTGATATAATATATCACATAATTACATAAAAAATCGGTCAACTTTTTTTTTAGTTTATGCCAAGTTTATCCTGGTATTTTCTTCAACTTAAAACTAAAGCAAATAGAACAATTAGGGGTCTTGTTTACGAAACAATTCACTTCATAATCCATTCATTTAGTTTCGGTCACAATAATCAATTTGCATTCATGTCAATGACTGCCCCGCCTCTATGAATGACTCATCGCAAACGCAATTAATGTTAACGGTGTTTTTGTCTCATTTCCGCACAAACAAATTGACGTGATAGTGACAGAGACATAATAGTGGCGCCAGTAAATATTTGGTTTTCGGAATGCGCCGGCGAGTAGCTAATGTCAAGGACACGGTGGCCATGAGAGGCCAGACTGGGAGGGAAAACAAATGGAGCATGAGGAGGCGATCACCGCGGCACAGTATTTAATATGGACAGTATAAAACGAGGCTTATTTGTTGATATAAAGTTGGCGGCGCCTACGTCAGATTGCAGTCGGGACGGAATGTTGCCACATTTGTTTTTTTATATATTTATTACATCTAAGGATATTGTTTTCGTCTTTATTTTACTGATTGTTTGCTGCACCGATCGACGTCATCACGGCAGCGCCGGCTGTCACTGAAAACCAGCGCTGGGGCTCTGTCTCGCATAGAGTCACAGCATTATGCTGAGTGATGGCCGTTTTGCGTGGATGTGACGCATGTTTTCCCACACCGCATTTTTATTTTTGTTTGTTTCAGGTCTTTCTGTGCGTCATGTTTGCTGCAAATAAACGTATTTTCTTTCTTTCTATATAATTACACTAGCTTTTGCCAGCGGCTTCGCCCGCGTGGAGGTCGGAAATTATCTCGCGGGAACATACTACCGGGATAAAAAGTACCCTATGTGTTATTCCAGGTTATAAACTATCTGTGTGCCAAATTTCATCTAAATCGGGTCAGTTGTTTTTGAGTGAAAGAGGAACAAACATCCATACATCAATACATTCATCTATGCGTTTATAATATTAGTAGGATTATCATTCATGCATGGTATGCTCCCGCCATGCGATTTTCGTTTTTGGTCAAAATATGAATTCAAGATGGTGGCTGCGATTTTTTAAATTTTTTTTAATCATGCGTGTGGAGTAATTTCGTTCTTGACGGGGCCTACCGACCGGCTGCACCACGGAGTTTTTACAAGATAAAATACAACACTTCATTCTTGTTTTTGTCTAGCGCGAATATACTGAACTTTTACTTAGTTGTGCACAGGACGAACGCCAACAATACACTGACTAAGGCCACACCTACTTGATGACGTCAGGACCTAGTTGAAAATCACAGTGCACAGTTGTTTAGGCCGACTCCTCTTTGTATTTGCTCCGTGGGCTGCACACGTTTTTATGCAGAAATGAAACTAACTTTATAATAATAAGTACAGGCAGTCCTCGTACTTACGGCATGTAAGGACGAAATACGCGACGTAAATCGAAACGACGTAAGTCGAGACATATTTTTTCGTATGTTTACATGTAAAACTCAAGGGTTAGGATCCACACGGACTCGAAATTTTAAAAAAAAAACTGCATTTATAACAAAGGATATACATACTTTATTATCAAAAGTAAGTTCTTAAAATAATTATATATGCACTTATGAAATTGCTAGTTATTTTTGGTATTTGTGTGTTATTCATTTTAATAATAATTATAAAACTTTAATATGTAATCATTGTTGCTGAAGTAACTGAACAAAATTAGCAGCATGTGCGGGGTAATCCCCGTACGCCGACGGTCATTGACATCGCGACAAGTGAATTCTCCTACGACGGAAATCGAAACAAATGACGTATGCTTGAGGAACAGTGTCAAAACATTGTTCAACGTAACTTGAAGCGACGTAAATCGAAACGACGTAAGTCGAGGACTGCCTGTATTACAAAAATATTATTACACAGTTAAAAAGAATCTTAAATTATAATTTAGTAATAGTTAAAGTTTCTGTAGTGTCCATATTTATATTGTGACCGCGGATTCGAATAAACCAGAAACACAGAATAAGTAGAGGGTAGTCTTCATGAAGCAGGGTGGTAGGGACATCTACGCGAATACTGTAACCATGACCTCAGTATCTTCGTTGAGGGACAAGAACCCTCAACCAAGATAACTTTAGTTGGTTATTTAGAAAAAAAATCGACTGTTTCATAAAAAAGTGCAATACCTACGTGGTTAAAATGTATGGAAAACTTTTTTTATAAACGTTTCAATGTAGAATCATTTACTGAATTCATAAACAGTTTGTGTCTATGTCTTCCACCCGTATACTGAGCTACACAGAACGCACTCATACATAGGGCAATCATCACAGATCGCACTTAGCTTAAAGGCTCGTTCAGACTAGCGCGATGCGAAGTTCGCGCGTGAATCAGTGATTTATATCCGTAGAACTATTTCGATGACTGTGTCGCGGCGCGACATGTCGCCGTTGTGTGAAGTGTCGCGCGCATTTTCATAGAAATTATTCTGCGGATATAAATCGCCGAATCGCGTGCGACTGTCGTGTCACGCTAGTCTGCACGAGCCTTTACTTCTATTTTGCTTAGTAAAATTAGAGCTTCATACGTATATAAATCTAATTGAAGAAGTGTTTTTTTGCGCTTGCTGCGGTTGTTCCGTGGATGGATCTTTATGTATCAAGACCCCACCGTGCTTCGAAAGCATTTTAAGCCGTTCATCCCAGCTGTTATTCGTGAATCTTTGACATTCGTCAAGTCGTCAGAAGCCCGATAGTCAGATAACTAGTCTTATCGAGGGGTAATGTATTACCCAGTAACTGGGTTGTGGAGGTCAGATAGGCAGTCGCTTTATTTAAAATACTGAGACATACACACACACCCACACACACCCTCACACACACACACACACACACACACACACACACATACACACAGAGATTGGAAGTCGACTCCAAGGCATTGAAGATTCTTTTATGAAATTGTGTTCAACTGTTCTATACTGTGGGTGTACTATAGGGACACTGCTGGCGTGATCTTACAACACACACATAACATCTCGCCTTGTTTCCGCGAAGGGTTGGGCAGAGGTGTATCTATAGTATACCCACATTTCGCCTGTTATGTTTAAGTCCCATGTAATAGGGGGCGAGCCTATTGCCATCAACCGGGCACAGATACAGAATCCGGGCTGCTACTGAGAAATTCCAGATGAAAAAACCCAATAACACGATACGACACGATACGTGATATTATGTTATGTTCTATACAAAAAACTTCAGTACCAACTCGTCCCAAATGTATGAGACGGCTTATAATTTTTACACGCTTTATATTAGCTTCACTTGTATGTTTAAATATTTGTATGTTTGTATGTTTGTTTGTAACCGACTCCTTATAGCGCCATTTTGACCCACTTTAAACGACCAGATTTCATTCAAACTTTGCACACCTGTCAAGGACCGATGACAATGCAATAATTTCATAAATTTGTGCCATTATCCTTGCCAGGGTTACCAGGACAGCAAAAAAACTGTCTTCGAAAACTACGATGACATACGTCACAAACTAATTTGTGCCATTATCCTTGCCAGGGTTACCAGGACAGCAAAAAAAAACTGTCTTCGAAAACTACGCAGACATACGTCTCAAAATTCGAAACACCCTAAAAAATAGAAAATAAATAATAGTTTAAAAAAACTAAAAAACACGCTTCCATTGAAAACCAAACTAAAAAGTAGAAAATAATGGAAAAAAAGCGTGGGGTGCTTTTTAAGGCATTTTTTTATTGATATCAGGCACCCCACGCTTTTTTTCCATTATTTTCATCAATTTATTCAGTTTGAAAGTTGAACGACCTTTAAAAATTAAAATACCGTACATACATAAACCTACATACATGCTAAAGATAGGATCATTCTTAGATGCATCAAGCTCTTGTCTCATTTCCGTAATACGAGCAGTGAATTTGACTGGCCTGTTAGTCTAGTGGTTAGTGACCCTGACTGCTAAGACTGAGGTCATGGGTTCGATTCCCACTAGGACAAATCTTTGTGTGATGAACACAATCATTTGTTCTGTGTCTGGGTGTAATTTATCTACACTAATATTATAAAGAGGAAAAATTTGTATCTTTGTTTGTTTGTAATGGATAAACTCAAAAACGACTGGACTGATTTTAAAAATTCTTTCACCATTTGAAGGCTATATTATCTGCAAGTAACATAGGCTATATAACATCACGCTACAACTAAGAGGAGCGGAGCAGTAATGAAAAATTGCAAAAACGGGTATAATCGCACGGGTAGGCGATTCGACGCGACGCGACGGGAAGGGTCGAGGGAACACGAAATTTAACGCGGACGAAATCGCGGGCAGAAGCTTGTCTATAATATATACGTATTTAGAAATATATAAGTATGTTTATCAGTTTACTGGTTGCCATAGTACAGGATCTGCCTAGTTTGGGATCAGATAACTTTGTGTTGGTTGTCCTAAGATATTATTAGATTCCTATAGTATACCTCGCACAGCAGACAGGTTACCCCCCGAAAATCAAATGTAGTTACGTTTTTTGTAAGTCAGCCACAGATTGTATTATCATCATCATCATCTGCCTAGCCTTTTCCAACTATGTTGGGGTCAGCTTCCAGTCTAACCGGATACGGCTGAGTACCAGTATTTTAAATGGAGCGACTGCCTATCTGACCTCCACAACCCAGTTAGTGGGTAATACGATACCCCTTGGTAAGACTGGTTGTCAGACTGTCGAGCTTCTGACGACCCGTAACGACTGTCTCAGATTGTATATTGATCTGAATACGATTTGCGCCCGTAAAAATATTTATTTATATAATAATAATCATAAGTATGTCTACCTAGGGCAAGTCATCCAGCTCGGTAGACACCACTTTGAGAAAGTAGCAGACAGAAAGATCCAATTGAGTTGGGTAGCGTTTGGGAAACTTCACCAAATCTTCTTGTTTCCTATCTCACAATGACTGAAGACGAGGTAGAGGTACAGGTAGTAAGTGAAGGTCTACAACCAGTGTGTCTTGCCCGTAATGACATACGGTGCCAAAACGCACGTGGACACTAACAGTTGGGCTGCTCTATACATTCAAGGTCGGTCAGCAGTTACCTTGAATTTATATTTTTGTTATTCTGTTCTAAATATGAAAATATAAAATTTAAAAAACCCCCGACACAAAAACCTAAGATTCCTTTAAAAAGTAAAAAATAATAAAAAAACTCAACTTAAAGTACCTAAGTGTGTATTAATAATTTAAAAAAAAAATACGTCGCGTTGGGGGACCGCTCGAAACCTAACAATTTAATTACAAATAGTCTATTACCTAACTGAAGAAATTTTTTATAAAATTACTTCTAAATATTGCATTTAGGATACGACCGTCAACGACGTCTGCCCTCGCAGAGCGGTCGGATTTCCATGTCCCAATTTCCCCACCACCAATTTTCTCATCAAGCGAAGCTAAGAACATTCTTGATTAAGTCATCAATATTCTTTTTCAGTGCGCTTTCATTTGAGACCCCACTCGAGTGTATTTGTAAACATTCGGTTATTCTTCCCCACTTTCACCCCTCACAACTTTTAAACGACTCCACCGATTTTCATCAAACATGTCTAAGAACACTCGCACATAAGTCACCTTTAATACAAAAAATATATAATTGAAATCGCTTCATCCGTTCGGGAGCTATGATGCCACAAACAGACAGACACACAGACAGACAGACACGGCAAACTTATAACACCCCTCTTTTTCCGTCGGGGGTTAAAAATATCACGAATAAAGAAATAAAAGACACGTTCTTATAAATACGCTGAATTTTGTCGTGACGTAATATTTTTCTCAATGAGGTCGAAGTTTTTAGACTATCCAAGCAACAGTAACTTAAAAACCAGTTTTCATTGATACGGTTGATGCTTGATTATTTAACTGTTATTTATGTTTATAAAACCTCTGTAAGTAGGTATAAGCATTACTTTATAGTTAATTTGAAATTTTCCCTTTGTTTAAAATAAAGATTTAGGCTGTAGTGTTTTTATTATTTAAATTAATATAACTTAGTATTGCAGGTCAGATAGCCAGTGACTTCAAGTATAAAATACTGGTATTCAATGAAGGAATACAAAACCTAAATTCTTAATAATATCTTAATAACAATATCTTAGGACAACCAACACAAAGTTATCTGATCCCAAACGGCAACCAGAAAACTGATAAACATACTTATATATTTCTAAATACATACATATTATAAACTAGCTTCTGCCCGCGACTTCGTCCGCGTTCAATTTCATGTTCCCCCGACCCTTCCCGTCGCATCGAATTGCCTGTCAGTGCGATTTTCCCCGTTTTTGCAACATTTTTCATTGCTGCTCCGCTCCTCTTAGTTGTAGCATGATGTTATATAGCCTATAGCCTTCCTCGATAAATAGTCTACCCAACAGAAAAAGAATTTCAATTCGGACCAGTAGTTCCTGAGATTACCGCGTTCAATCAAATAAACTCTTCAGCTTTATAATATGATTAGTATAGATGTATGTGTGTCGGATTATATAATATCTATATCTATAAAAATGAATCCCTATTTCCCTTGGTCACGACATCACGCGTGAACGGCTGGACCGATTTCACTTTTTTTGTTGTTGTTGTGTTTGTAATTGTCAGGAGAAGGTACTTATGAAAGAAAAAAATAAAAAAAATTGCGCGGAAAATTAGAAAATTTAAGAATACTTAACAATCATATACTTAATAGGACAATGGTACCGATTCCCTTATTCACAAACTAAACTAAATTTAAGTTCAGTGCATCTTTTTCTTTCTATTTCATTAAGGCCGGGTGGCACCGTTTTCACCTGTTTTAGAATTGGTTTTTAATAGGCAAATTATTACGTCCAGAATCTGAAAAAAATATATATTCAAGATACATTCTTTCTCCTTAGCTTGTATCCGATCAAAACCCGATACAATCAAATTTACTCGATAGAAAAAAAAGCCGAACTTCCTTCGATTTGCAGTTTTTTAACAAGCCTAATTTCATTTTAAAGAAGTACTAATACTCCTATTTTTCTATAATTAGTATCAATGTATAGGTAATTTATTTTAGAATCGATTGAACCCGATCATTTTTTTTCATTTTATTTCTAAAAAAAAATATCGATCGTTCAAGTGATTTTTGATCGGCGCGTCGCTTGCCACTACTTGCCAGTGTCCTGCGAGACGTTATCGAGGTGAGACCTGTGACAAATTTTTGCGCGCGCGCTTCCTTTCTGCTGCGTAAGTAATAATAAGAGAAAACAAAATAAATTGTAAATAAATATTGTTTTCAATAATTTATATAGACCATAGTTGGTTAAGCTTTTGTTTTGTGTGTGTGGTTCTCATTGTGTAAATATTTGTAAAACTTTAAAAACAATGTTGCAATCCAATGCAATATTATTATGACATAGAGCTGATCTGATGATGGAGCTGGAAGTTGTCCATAGGAACTCTGTAATTAAACGACGCAGCCCCATCGAGATTGGGCTCGTTTGATTCGTCTTGACGAGTACTTTGATACTATATGGTAACCAGGGTCTGATGATGGAGTTGGAAGGGGCCATAGGAACTCCGTAATTAAACGACGCAACCCCATCGAGTTTGGGCTCGTTTGATTCGTCTTGACCAGTACTTTGATACTATATGGTAACCAGGGTCTGATGATGGAGCTTGAAGGTGGCTATAGTAACTCCGTAATTAAACGACGTAACCCCATCAAATTTGGGCTCGTTTGATTCGTCTTGATGATTATCTTGGTAGGAGTGAATAGAAAGAGGTAGAAAATTATTCCGCGGCAACGTACTACCGGGGTAAAAAGGACCCAATGTGATAATCCAGATTATAAACTATCTTGGTGCAAAATTTCATCCAAATCTGTTCAGTAGTTTTGCGTGAAAGAGTAACATACATCCATTCATACTTCCATACACCCATACTCACAAACTTTCATAATAATATTAGTCCAGGTTATAAACTATCTGCTTGCTTATTGGAACGAAGTTCCTTATCGCGCATTGTGAAAGGGGGCTAGACGGAAAAAAATCTCACGAAAAGTTATAACGACACTTTTTAACCGACTTCAAAAAAAGGACGAGGTTTCTCAATTCGACCTTTGTCTTTGTTTGTATGTTGTTGTTTTTTTGTTGTGAGTAGAGAGAGAGAGAGAGAGAGAGAGGGAGAGAGAGAGTGAGAGAGGAAGATAGGGAGATAGAGAGAGAGAGAGGGAGAGAGAGAGAGAGAGAGAATATTTTTGTTGAGTGTATACAGGTTTTTTGTACAGAATAAATAATAAAAAAATTATAACAATTATGAATCCTGGAAAGGAACTTCGTTCCATCCGGGTGTCCCTTGACACCTCTAAAGTTTTTTGTTTTTTTTTCATTCAAATGTGTTCAGTAGTTTTTGCGTGACAGAGTAACAAACATCCACACTCACAAACTTTCGCATTTATAATGTTAGTCCAGGTTATAAACTATCTGCGTGCTAAATTTCATCCAAATGCGTTCAGTAGTTTTTGCGTGACAGAGTAACAAACATCCATCCATACATCCATACTCACAAACTTTCGCAATTATATATTTTTTTTTTGTTTTTTGTGTGACTAAGTCTTTTGTGTAAGTAAGTTATTTGTGTGTTTTGTATTATTCCAGGTTATAAACTATCTGCGTGCTAAATTTCATCCAAATCCGTTCTTTCGTTTTTGCGTGAAAGAGTAACAAACATCCATTTATACTCACAAACTTTCGCATTTATAATATTAGTCCAGGTTATAAACTATCTGCAAGCTAAATTTAATCCAAATACGTTTAGTAGTTTTTGCGTGAAAGAATAACAAACATCCATCCATACTCACAAACTGTCGCATTTATAATATTAGTCTTTTATTATCGTTTCTTCTGTGGTTTCTAATACTGTGGACATACTGATGTCGCTACACTATGACCTGTCTGTGCTACGCCCGCCGCCGCCGCGCCGCCCGAACTTTTGGCGCGCTATCGTGTTCGACAAGAAGGACGCGCGGGAGGCGCCCCGCGGATTTCCACGCACCTCACCCCCTCAAATCTGTATGAGTGTCGAATCACCTAGCCTTAAGGAAAGGACAGAAGATAAATTTTAGTTTAGTCCTGTCAAATTAATCAGCGCTTGACGTAATTTTAGTAGGCAAGTTTTTAATCACGTCTAAACTTGGATGGAGTAGTGACAGGCGCTGATTAATTTGACAGGACAAAACTAAAAAAATTCTTTTGTCCTCTTCTTACTGAAATACAAAGAAAAAGATGCACTGAACTTAAATTTAGTTTAGTTTGTGAACAAGGGAATCGGTACCAATGTAAACTTTTTTAATGTAACATTATGACATTTGACATAGAATTGACAGAATGCGTGCTCAAATATCATCAAAGAGACAGGACAACGTCTGTCGGGTCACCTAGTTATTAGTATAGAAATGTCTTGTCAACACATGATTCTGACAAGACATTTCTACGCTATGAGGTCTAGAATCAAGTCCTGACTAGGTTTCAGTTTGTCACCGTGTAGAACTATGATGATGGTACTCCTTTTTCCGCACTAAGACTCTCATTTGGTCCATTGTGCGTGTGGCTCTGGCTGATAAAGCCAGTCTAACTCTGCCCAAAAGCACAGAACCTTTCTGGGAGTTTGATAGGCTTTGCAGAGCGACCTCATTGTTCCGGAGATTTCTTCGCGTTGAGAAGCCACGGCCTAGCATTCCAGGATGACGTGGGCGGTTATTTCCTTGGCGTTTAAGTTTCAGTTCGAAGCTCAGCAGGCGTAAATTACTATATCAGTACTGCTCTCCAAACGGTGAACGAAAACATCTTGAGGAATCCGAATGTATTATCGAACCAAAAATTCGAAGATATCTGACGTCTACCAACCCGCACTGGGCTCGCGTGGTGGATTATGGCCCACTCTCTCTCACCGAGCTGAAACTGTGTCCCAGCAGTGGGCACATAGGCTGCTGAGGACTCTTTTTTTCTGGGTGGAAAATTATCAAATGATGTCTGCCGCTCTGAGTGGAGCGGAAGGGCGTGTCAGACTTTTACTGACTAAAACCTACCCGTGTTCTTCAGTTGCCCATATGCCAGGGCCACGGTATCTCTTTCGTACAAATCTCGTGACCCTGGCAGGTGCTGATGACTCTTCAGAGGAATGGGAAAGGAAAGTTATTGTATGGTTCATCGTATTCAGGCTGAGAAGGTTTTTGGTTAATAGCGGGTACAGTCGGTAAAACCAATTTTGACTCTCTTCGTTTTGAATTTTTATTTCATCACACTTGTATATAGAACACAACTATATTACATATTTAACACTCTCACCGCCATGTGGTCCGCCGGCTGCCCACATAAATTATTTCATTGCAAGCCAATATGATTTATTTAAACTTATCTCCGCAGGCCAATTGGGCGGCCGGCGTTCCAGAACTCCCGCAACAAAAGTTAGTTCAATTGTAGTGTGGCCAGCTGCATAAAAATATATGTGACCCGCGCGCCGCCCACATGGCCTGCTTCTCAAGAAAATGCGTATATATACATGGCGGTGAGAGTGTTAAAGCGTTTAAATGAATCTTCCCGCTACGGTGCCGACGATCAGAACCAAAGAAAGTCCCCCCCGCGTAGCGGTATGCTACGTGATGGCTACGCGCCACGCTACGGCGTAGCTCTCACTTGGCTACGAATCCGACTCGTAGGTCTGCATAGTAATATAAAAGGAAAGCTAACTGTGTGATGTGCAAATATATTGCATATTAATGTTTTCATAGAAAAGTCGATTGCATTGGTTTTCCACATAAGGGGCTCGTGGCTAAATGATAAAACGGATCCAATGAAGGTTAAGCTATGTTTGCCGTGGACGGTTATGGGATGGGTGACCATCCATTATACAAGATGCAGTTTTGAACCTGCAAAACATTTCAGGAGGTTGTTATGAGATTCGTAAATAATCATATAACAATACGATACCAAGTCAATAATCAATAATACTTTTATTTTAGATTTTTCAATTTTATTGTTTTTTAAAAATAACTCTGGATGGGGAGCGCAGCTTTGGATCTGTGAAAGAAATGTCGGTTGCATTTGTTTGTGTGTGTGAAAGCGCAGTTTGAGGACACTTACAGACTGGCCGCGTTTTTAAAAACCGGCCAAGTGCGAGTCGGACTCGTGCACCGAGGGTTCCGTACAAACCTGCAGGTATTCACGGTTTATGCATAAGGTTTATGTTTATGAAATTAAATGTTTTTTTTTTTTTTAATTTTTATATTTGAGTTGACTGAATGAAAGGTAAATTGTGGTTTACGATTTATGACGTATTAAAAAAAAACTACTTACTAGATCTCGTTTAAACTAATTTTCGGTGGAAGTTTACATGGTAATGTACATCATATATTTTTTTAGTTTTATCATTCCCTTATTTTAGAAGTTACGGGGGGGACACACATTTTACCACTTTGGAAGTGTCTCTCGCGCAAACTATTCAGTTTAGAAAAAAAATATTTTAGAAACTTCAACATCGTTTTTGAAGACCTATCCGTTAGATACCCCACACATACGGGTTTGATGAAAAA
This sequence comes from Aporophyla nigra, assembly GCA_947507805.1. NCBI lineage: Eukaryota > Metazoa > Arthropoda > Insecta > Lepidoptera > Noctuidae > Aporophyla > Aporophyla nigra. The sequence goes on along the minus strand of OX382316.1, from coordinate 4,638,471 downwards.
AAAATTTTTGAGTTTCAGTTCTATGTATGGGGAACCCCAAATATTATTGTTTTTTTTTTCTATTTTTGTGTGAAAATCCTAATGCGGTTCACAGAATACATCTACTTACTATGTTTCAACAGCATAGCTCTTATAGTTTCGGAAAAAAGTGGCTGTGACATACTCGGACAGACAGACAGACAGACAAACGGACAGACAGACATGACGAATCTATAAGGGTTCCGTTTTTTACCATTTGGCAACGGAACCCTAAAAAGGGAGTTCACACTTACCGATTTCCGTAAATAAGAATAAAATGAAAATACCTGCCCATTTTATTGTTGATTCGGGTCGAGAATCACTAACGTAATTACCTTCTGAAATGTTTTGCAGATCCAAAACTGCACCTTGTATACCGTGCCCTGTTGATTTGAAATTCGCAGAAGTTCATGCCAATTATTATCTTAGAACTAATCATCCGAAGACATATGGCTTCTACGATCCCACGTGGTCGATTATGGCCCACTCCCCTTACTGAAAGGAGGCCTATGTTCCAGCAGTCGGAGCATTAAAGGCCGCCGATGAAGTGTGGATTTTTTCCCGGTTTGTATATGACAAATCGCCCCCTAATACAAGGGACTTCCTGCCAGGGTCGCGAGATTGTTCGAAAGAGATACCGTGGCCCTGGCACATGGGCAACTGAAGGCACACGGGTGGGTTTTAGTCAGTAAAAGTCTGACACGCCCTCCCGCTCCGCCCAGAGCGGGAGAAGTCATTTGATGATTTCTCATCCAAAAAAAAAAAAAAAATACAAGGGACTTTTACATAACTGGCAAAATGAGGGTGAACTATAAGTACACTTTTGTCCGACCTTTCGGCTAAAAATTAAACCGCCGAAAAACTGAAAAGCAAAAAATAAGAAACCTCAGCAATTTTGAGTCGGCGCCAAACAAGTAAATTAATTAACTAATTTGATTTGGTTATTTCTATAAATCAAAGGTAATTTAGTGATCCTTGGTCATTGATTGTTTGGCGTTGACTCAAAATGACTGAAACTTCTTATTTTTTGCTTTACAGTTTTTCGGCGGTTTAATTTTTTGTATTTTATCATTGTTTTGGCTATAATATACTAATTACTACATGCTTGCAAAATCGGACTATTCTGTAAGAAGTTATGCATTACAATCAATGAGTGAATAATCAATCATCACTAGTTTTCCTACCCTTAAGGTTGGAATTTTCTTTCCAAATTTATATGGGACTACTTTCAGGATATACTCTTTCCAATAAAAAAAGAATCATCAAAAACGGTCACCTCTGTAATAAGCAGAGGTCGGAGTAGGTAGATTGATTTTACGTACTCGCATCATAAATAGTCATAGAAATCACAACATGGATAAGCCTTTTTTCTGGAATTTCATTTTGGTATATACGGGATTGAATCAAATATAAAAAAGAAAGTAAGGATTTTTAAACTAGGTAATACATTAGAAATTAATATGAATGCGATAGATAAACATTTAAAATTGTTTTTTTCTTACTGTAGAAGGCCGATCACCTACATATAATTAAAAAGACAGCAAAAAGGTTATACATTTCTTATTCATATTGATGTATTCTTTATTCTACACATTACTACATTTGGAATTAATTACAAAATCCCTGAATCCCGGAGGCATATCCATACTAATATATACGTGCCAGTTCATTGATCCCATTTCAATCTACCTACTCCGACCTCTGGTTATAAGTTATGCGTGGTCATACATAAAAAAAAAACGCGTCGACTTGAGAACCTCCTCCGTTTTTTTTCGTCGGATAAAAAAGCCATGATATTATGTTATTTTTACCTCATCACATGGAACTCTTAAACAGTTAATGGTATACCAGTAACTGTTTAAGGTTTGCGTCTCATGGAATCCTTAAACCTTTTGGATCCTGGCTGTAATATTAGGTCATCACAATATGATGCAGCATGACTTGAATCATCATCATCATTTCAGCCAAAAGACGTCCACTGTTGTCGACGTCCGTGTAGGTGCCGGACGTAAAGAATAGCATCACCCCATTTCTTCCCGTGGGTGTCGTAAGAGGCGACTAAGGGACATACTAGAGAATGGGCAGCAGCGTTCTCTATGCATTGTAGAGTACCATACTGCGATCGCCAACCCGCCTGCCAAGCGTGGCGATTATGGCAAACCCCCCCCCAAATAATGACAAGCACAAACAAAAAACGGCCCCTAGTGCCCGACGGCCCACCTACCCTTGGCTATGGTAGCGGTCAAGGTCACGGTGAGGCAAGGGGTGCTAAGAATCCCCGGAAGAGATCCAGCTACCACAATCACCGACAACTGGACCTGGCAACATTCAACACGCGTACACTCCGGACCGACGAGAAGATCGCCGAGCTCGAGGAAGAATTGAGCAGGTTACGATGGAGTATAGTAGGCTTATCTGAAGTCCGAAGAGAGGGGGAGGACTCGATAATCCTGAATTCCGGAAACCTGCTCTATTTCCGGGAGGGCGACCAGCAGTCCCAAGGTGGTGTCGGGTTCATCGTCCATAAGTCCCTTGTGAGCAACGTTGTGAAGATCGAGAGTGTGTCGACCAGGGTGGCGTTCCTCAGCGTGGCTTGTCTGTTGGACATACGCTTTCCTAAAATTGGGGGGTTTGCCAAAATCGCCACTCTAGGCCAGAGGGTTGGCAATCGCAGTATTGTGGTAAAATGCATAGAGGACGCTGCTGCCCATTCTCTAGTAAGTCCCTTAGTCGCCTTTTACGACACCCACGTGAAAATATGGAATGGTGTTGCGCGGAACTACTTGAATACAGAAGTAAAAGTATAAGGGATTTGGTAACCCAGATGCGGCAGACAGTTAGTAAGAAGTTATTTTTACATTATTTAAAAAAAAAAACATGGTAAAAATTATCATGAATTTTCATTTTTAACCGAGGAAAAAAGACGAAGGAGGTTCTCAAGTCGACGCGTATATTTTTTTTTTATGTATGACCATGCATAACGTTTTACAGTGCAATCCGATTTTGATAATTCTTTTTTATTGGAAAGTACATACCCTGAAGTTGGTCCCACATAAATTGGGAAAACAAACTCCAACGCTAAGGTAAGGAAAACAGGGTATGATTGATTGTTCACTACTTGGTTGTAATTTTTTTCTCATCATTTTATCAGACAAAAGACGTCTACTGCTGTACATGGATCTCCCCCAAGCATCGGCACTTCAACCAGTTCTCTGTTTCTCGCATTCTTGCGGCTTTCACAAGACCATCGTCCACCTTGTGGGAGCCCTTCCGAATATTCGTCATCGGGAACGCGGTTGCAATACCAGAACCTTTCAGCCCCATAGGCCACCTGTTCAGCAAGCCAAATGCCCTGCCCACAGCTGCTAAACTTTGGCAATTTTTCTTCTTCTTTTAATGGAGCGAGTGAGTAAACCGGCCAAGATGGTGTCGTTCATTCAAAATAAGCTTGAAAATTTCCAAATAAAAACACAAATTGCTTGTATAGTTTTATTTCACAAAATTTTAAAAAATAAACACCTTTTAGATATTTTTTATAGTCAAAGCAGCGGCAGCTGCGAGTTATTTAATTTTATCTAAACAACAAAAAATTATATAACATTATCTCAAGTCATTATAACTCGACGAACAACCGGTTTCATAGATTATTTACTAACAATTTTCCTGTACTGGATTCCGATGTATAAAAATCCAGTTTTTTAACCTCGGTATCTTATTCCGTAATACCGATTACTTCAATTCTATATTTCTGTCATTCGATTTTTGTCTAGCTCTCTTATTCACAAATTCACGCCATAATTCCCGATTACTCTTCATTACAGGAAAATATATATCTAATGCTATCATATTCATATATTCTACTACATCTCCTAATATGCCTATGAACGGTACTTGAATGACTTGTAACAAACCGGTAAGTAATATTATTGCATTGCTAAGAACAAATATCAACGTAGCTATGTAGAAGCGACGCCATTTATTAGTGGAAGTACTCGCCCCTACATCACTACTACGGAACAGAGAATTCAAAACTGCTATATAAATAATAAAATTAATCGCCACCGGCATTAATAGCAATAACATGGCAACTGTGAAATTCCGCTGTGTAATTCTAGTTTTCGCACCGTTGTATATCACAAACGTCAAGAAGTATATAAGACCTACTACTAGAGGAGCACCCCACGCAAATAAGGTACTCTTAAGGTACCTCCTACGAATGTTAACATTGAAAACTTTTACAAAATCAACGTAGAAAATAAAGCACAACACTAGTAACCAATAATTATACACTAGTACACAGTATAAGAATACGCAGACACATATAAGGCGAACTAAAGGATTTTTTATAGTCTCTGGTCGTATAACATAGGACATCACTGTGTCTAAGAATCGTAGTACATTTCCAAGGATTGCACTGAGAAGGACATAGTTTTTGAAATGGCGAAACTTCTTGATGGTACACCACGATGTCACTCCGTATATGAACACAGCTAGTGTCAGAGCGAATAAGATCCAGTTTAAAATTTCTAGATATGGTACAGAGTTGTCAGTCGTGTTGTTTATGCTAGTGTCATTTATAACGGTGTTATTTACACCTGTGAAAATTACACTATTAACGTTTGCATTGCTGACATCTATGCCGGTTACGTTGACACTGGTTTCGAATATATCGGTGGTATTGTCGGCCATGGCGATGATTCGCGTGCTCACTTTGGCACGCGTCAACGCAGATTCACGCTTCACAGAGTTATAAGTTATAATACCAGTTACGGTTTCTAGTGGTATAATTAAAATACAAGTATGGTAATTATCTTCACGTCAATAGGTAGATAAAAAAAAATGAATAATGTGAATATGGTAAATATGAATTTACTGACATTTTTGGTAAAAAAAAAAACACGGTAAAATTACAAGTTTTCAAATCAGTATATTAAGCTGAACATTTTAATTTTTTTAGATAGCGACGTTCACATTTTATGGTGATAATAACAATAAAGTCAACAGATGCCAAAATATAATTCAGTTTATTATTTCTATTACATGTGTTTTTATTTGGAAACTATTCTTTTTGAGACTGTAAATATAACAGTACTTTCAAAATGTATAGTTCAAAAAATATCGTGTACCAGAATTTATGTCACTTCATATCTGGCGATACTTGTACAGATCGCTTTTTTAAATATTCTCCCCATAATTCCCAATTACTCTTTACTATGATTGTATACAAATCCAATGCTAATGTATTCAAAATTTTTACAAATATTCCTATGCCTATGAAAGTATAATTAATTTGAAGGCTTTGTAATACAGTGAGTAATAATAAAACAAAGTTTAGAACAAATATCAACGTAGCTTTATAGAAGCAAAGCCATTTATTTGGACATCTATCCGCACTAACTTCACTACCACGGAAAACAAGATATAAAGTTGTAATATACATAACAAAATTACCTATCATAAGGATATAACATATTGCTAAAATGCCATTTACACCTTTATTAAACAGAGTAAACAAATTATAGGATGGTAAATACACTACTAGGACAAATACGAGTCCATATATAAAAGGCATGCCCCAGGCAAATAAGCTACTTTTAAGGTACCTCCTGCGGATGTTAACATTGAAAACATTTCCATAATCGTGGTATAAAATATAGCACAACACGAGTAACCAGAAATAGAAAGCTAATGAACTAACAAATTGTACAAACCAAAGTAATATAATATAGACATGTTTTATCTGTGAAATACCAGAATTGGCATCTAAAACTAAAATCATTAAAAAACGCAGTGAATTTGCCAGGACAACGTTAAGAAGCACATAGTTTCTGAAATCACGAAACTTTTTGATAATGCACCACGATATCACTACGTATGTGAGCCCAACTAGAGTCAGTATGAATCCAATCCACATATAAATTCTAATAATTTCAATAGAATTCGAGGTTTTTGTTGAGTTGGTGACACTGCTAGTAGTATGGTTGGCGTATGCACTGATGTTATATGCACTGTTGTTATATGCAATAATTTTATATGAACTGGTATTGTATGCACTGGTGTCGTAAGCACTAGTATAGTTAACAGTGTTGTTGTATACAATAGTGTCGTTTTCAGTCATGGTGAACGTCCCGACGTATTTCTGCGTGCGCTGATGAGCAATGCTCCCACGCGTCTACATCGAGATATTTATTGTGCCGTACAGTTCGGTGAAAAAACAAGTATGCAAATCACTGCTATAACTCCCACCATTTCTGAAACTTGTAGAATGCGTGATGTAGCAGTTAGGACTCGTTTTATATGTTATGATTTTTACGAGGTGATATATCTTATACTTATAATTGTGTATCTTGAATTATACGCGGTGGAAGAACTTTGTCACGGAAACTAACCATGGGTCTAGAAAAAAACCGGCCAAGTGCGAGTCGGACTCGCGCACCGAGGGTTCCGTACAAACCTGTAGGTATAAAGTTTTAAATTTTAAAAATATTTTTATTACATGATTTAACTAAAAATTTACAGTTTTCGCAATTTTTCCTTTATCTGTGCTATATGACGTTGCTTCGTACCAAATTTCAAAATTCTAGATCGACTGGAAGTACCCTATAGGTTTTGATTCCCTTGCGAGTTTCGAAAATTTGCTGAAATTTGTGGCATAAACGGCTATATCTTTTGATTGCGTTAGCTAAGAGGTTTGATTTTTTCACAGCTTCAAGGGACAGTAGACTTGAGTATTTGATATAAATTTCAGCTTGATAATTCCACGCGTTCCTGAGAAAAAGGGTCTTGACAGACGGACGGACGGACAACAAAGTGATCCTATAAGGGTTCCGCTTTTTCCTTTTTAGGTGCGGAACCCTAAAAAATGTCATCTATAAAAATAATAATAAATAGTTTTATTTGGGACAACTAGAAGATCCATGAAGTGTTACTTTACAGATTTCATTTCAAATTATATTGTTTCTAACTTAAACTAAGTTGCGGATTAGTTCCAAAAAGTTACCGTGGCCTCGGCACAAGCAATCGAAGGAACACGGGTGGGTTTTAGTCAGTAAAAGTCTGACACGCCCTCCTGCTCCGCCCAAAGTGGGAGACGTAATTTGATGATTTCCCAACCAAAAAAAAAACACGTAATTTAAACTAAAGACGAACTATTTGATGTACCATCCTACAACTAGACACAAAAACTGTAACCTACGGTATCAAACGTTGTTCCTGCGCATGTTCCTTAGATGATCTTGATTGATATCTTGGCTATTAAGGCCCATAAAAACATTACATAAATAATATAAAAACAATAACTATAAACTAATACATATTCTATAAAACAAAACTAAACTAAAACTATCACCAAACACGTAATGATGACGGCGTCGTGTTCCGCTGCGTTGTGTCGTGTAACCGTCCTCGGAAATGATATACGACAACTTTCGGCCAAAAGTCCTCTCTCAAGCAGGTCTGTAGATGGTGGGTTGGAACTCGTACCACGAACGACGAGTTGATGTTGTGGCGCGATTCCAACCTTTCGACCCTCAGAGTCCTGTTGGTCTTCACTGTCAATTACTGCACGACTTCCTTAATCGTCGCGGAGTGGTGCAGACGTGAAATTTACAGTGTTTATGATGGACGTATGCGTGAGAAGATGTTGTTTAGCAAAGTGTTGAATGCAATTATCGTATTTGAAAAGATGTTTATATTAATCTCCGTTTGAAATAATATATCCTTCCCATAATTCTCTATTACTCTTTACTGCAATTATATACAAATCGAATGATATTTTATTCACAATTGCTCCCAATAAGCATAAATGAGCATTGGTGGCCCAGTGGTAACGGCCGCGACTTACGAGTCGTAAGTTCAAACCCAAGCAGGCGCATTACTTTGTGTAAATTATTACATCACCACTGCTCTCAAAACGGTGAAGGAAAACATCGTGAGGAAACCGGCATGTCTTAGAACAAAAAATTCGACGACATGTGACATCTACCAACCCGCACTGGGCCGGCGTGGTGGATCATGGCCCACTCTCTCTCATCGAGAGGAGGCCTGTCCCAGCAGTGGGAACATTATAGGATGATGATGATGAAGCATATATCTGAAACCAGTGCAAAACTACTGCTAATAAAATTTTGTAAATACTCGGAAAACGATAAAATATTGCACAGCAAAAATATCAACGTAAAGCTATACAGAAGCGTGGCCATATCTAAGTAGATGTACTGTTGTCAGTACGGAAGGTACCGCGGGAAAAGGAATATAAAATTGTAATGTAAATAATCCAAGTAAAAAACTAAAAGTAATAAATAACTACAAAGAAGATAGCACCATTACCGTTGATATCTAATAATATTTCCACACGTGCTAAAATAAAAAGCAATTTGAGGATTATTATGAAAAGTACACCTGAAAAAGTCTCCTTTTACAAATATTTGAACAAAAAGCATGTACGAAATTAACAAAAAAAATATAACAACACAAGTAACTATAAAATAAAAGATAGCACATAATATGATACAAGTACAAGTACTAATAACTCTATCTGTCTCTCTTCTCTCGTATAAGAAAAAAACCGGCCAAGTGCGAGTCGGACTCGCGCACCGAGGGTTCCGTACAAACCTGTAGGTATAAAGTTTAAAATAATATTTTTATTATATGATATAACAAAAAATTTACTGTTTTCGCAATTTTTCCTTTATCTGTGCTATAAGACGTTGCTTCGTACCAAATTTCAAAATTCTAGATCGACTGGAAGTACCCTTTAGGTTTTGATTCCCTTGCGAGTTTCGAAAATTTGCGGAAATTTGCGGCATAAACGGCTATATCTTTTGATTGCGTTAGCTAAAAAGTTTGATTTTTTCACAGCTCTAAGGGACAGTAGACTTGAGTATTTGATATAAATTGCAACTTGATACCTCCACGCATTCCTGAGAAAAAGGGTCTTGACAGACGGACGGACGGACGGACAGACAACAAAGTGATCCTATAAGGGTTCCGTTTTTTCCTTTAGAGGTGCGGAACCCTAAAAAGTATATTGACAAAATTGATAACCGCATCGCATCTGCAAATATAACTGCGTTCAAAAGCACATAGTTTCTGGATTGACAAAACTTTTTAATGACGATGTTATTCCGTAAATTAGCGCAGCCACGATAGTACAGACAACACGTAGAGATAAATTTCTAGAATTTGTTTCTCACGTTCGTAAGTTCAGAGGTTGTAGAATTGTTAAAAATGCTGTTATAGCGCCATCTTCACCGCCACAAGAGAATTACACCGACGTCACGCAAAATGCTACATCTCGCAAGCAAAGTTTACCGCGTAACTAGCATATATACAACGTGCCGACATCAATCGTCGGAGCAAGAGCGGTTAAGGTGAATGCTCCAAACCAGCCCGCGAAACTCAAAATTTCTTCTTAATCAACATACAACCTAGTACTGGCCTGCAAATTGCAAAAAACGTAAGAAATTTTGAATTTCGCGGGCTGGTCGGAGCATCCCCCTTAAGCAGCCGACAACCTCATAGGTTGACCTACGCGACGTCATTCACAAAAAAAAAATCTACCGTCGGGCAGTTGCCCACACGACACCCAGAGGGGTAATTGCGGAACTTGCTATCAGTAGGAATTGGTTTCATATTGATAGTTAAACAACATTCATTGCATTATTTACGTTGCTGAGCCGACAATTTATTCGAACAAATGACGCAATGGTTTAGAAATAATCTTCAATCCCATTCAGATTCTGATAAATAATGCGTTTCGCAATTAGGGTGCAGGTCGGAGGATCCTTCCTATATTTTTAGGAGGTGTGAATTAACTTCACACCCTGCTCCTCATACCTCCAAACTAGGGTTGCCACCCGTACTTTATAATAAAGTATTGTACGTTATTTCACATAATTGTACTGTATACTTTACTAGCTTCTACCTAAGGCTACGCCCGCGTGGATGTCGAAAAATTCACCAATTCAACCCCCCATTTCATCCTCTTAGCACTGAAATTTCAAAAAACCCTTTCTTAGTGGATACCTACTCCTCACAAAGAACACACCCTCCAAACTTCATGTCTCTAGGGCCAGTGGTTTAGGCTGTGCGTTGATATATCAGTCAGTCAGTCAGTCACTCAGGACTTTGAATTTTATATACAGGGTGTCCTGTAAATAGCACGACATACTGCAGGGGGTGATAGCTTGGGTCACTACCTATCAATACAACACAATATATGTTCAGCAAAATCTTACTTATTTTTTTTTCACCACTGTAGGTTAAACTTAAGTGATAAGAAAATAGTTCTGTGCAAATTTAAACAAAAAATAGTATTTCTTGAAAACATTCTTGTCTTTGATAGAAAAAAGATCTGTTATCAATGAGTAAAGTAACTATTCACGAATAATTTGATGTAAAAAAAAGTACTAGAAAAGGATTTTTTCATTACGAGATGCTTAAAAATCTGTTTCAAGGTAGAGATTTTTCGGTATTTCGGAAAAATTTGTAAAACTGTAAATCCGTAAGATTTTGCTGAACATATATTGTGTTGTATTGATAGGTAGTAACCCAAGCTATCACCCCCTGCAGTATGTCGTGCTATTTACTGGACACCTTGTATATAGATGAGAACAAGAAAGTACACGAAAATACTTTATTTTGCAAGATTTGATTTCTTTGGGATTTTGAAAATTTTGTCTTAAGTCCTTTTCCTTTAAACGAAATTAATGTGATACAAACGGCAAAAAGCAATAAAAAATATGTCTTTAAATCTATATATATAAAATTCAAAGTCCTGAGTGACTGACTGACTGATATATCAACGCACAGCCTAAACCGCTGGTCCTAGAGACATGAAATTTGGAGGGTGTATTCTTTGTGAAGAGTAGGTATCCACTAAGAAAGGGTTTTCTGAAATTCCATCCCTAAGAGGGTGAATTGGGGGGTTGAATTTTCACGCGGGCGAAGCCGCTGGCGGAAGCTAGTATAATAATAAAGACAAATAAATGATACTTTATTTTTATACTCTGTACTTTTTTTTCTTACTTTTTTTCTTTTCTTCTTATAAGAAAGAAAGAAAGAAAGAAAAAGAAAAAATATACAACCATGCCATATAATAACCATGTACTATAATTGCTACCTTGTACCGTGTGGTGCCGGCCGTAAAGAATAACACCATCCTATTTCTTCCCATGGGTGTCGTAAAAGGCGACTAAGGGACTTACTAGAGAATGGGCCGCAGCGTTCGCTATGCATTTTACCAACATACTGCGATCGCCAACCCGCCTGCCAAGCGTGGCGATTAAATCAAAATCCATTTATTCAAACTAGGCTGAGAGTCAGCACTTTTTGAACGTCAAAAGCAATTATGGCAAAGCCCCCCAAATTGGGGGAGGCCTAAGTCCAGCAGTGGACGTCTTACGGCTGAAATGATGATGATGACTGTAATTGCAAGAAAAAAGGTGGCAATCCTACTCCAAACTGTCTGTGTTATAGGCACTGATGGATGTTGTATGCACTGGTGTTATGAGCTGTCAGGTGTTATGCTACTTTTGTGTTATAATTAAATAATAATAAATATAAATAATATCTTACGACAACCAACACAACGTTATCTGATCCCAAACTAGGCAAAGCCTGTACTATGGTAACCAGACAACTGATAAACATACTTATATATTTCTAAATACATACATATTTTAGATAAATTACACCCAGACACAGAACAAATGATTGTGCTCATCACACAAATGTCAATCAATTATGTACTAGTGTCGCAGTTTGACGCAACAATTAGCAAAGTCAGCACAAGTCCTCACCAAGTTACGTGACTAACAGTTCGCTTTGAAGAGATACCCCAAACATGAGTCCTAACAGGAAAAATGCATCTGCAACTTGATTTATTTTCCTGTTATTGCTGCATAATATTATTGTTAGTGACTCAAGTTTGCTATTTCATTTTCCTTGATCGTGATCATTTGTCGCAGGCATACGGACTGCGCTTTTATCCTATGGAATGGATGCACTATAGCAAATAAGAAAGCAGTGGAACTTTAAGTAGATCCGCAGGAACCAAGATGGTGTAACAGTACTGTTTAGTGGCACTTTCCGTCAAAAACTACATGTGGTGAAGCGAGGACCTAGGACGGGGTGAATATTTCTTGGAAAAGTTAGTAGCTATGGTCGTAAGTTTATAAACTGCGCTTGACCATCAACTTGCGAACTCGGATTTATGGAAATCTACGGGCTCCGGATTTCTTCGATGTTTTTCTGAAAATTGGCGAAGACTCTCTAGAAGAGGAGAGCGGCCAAGTGGAGCTACTAGAAGGTCTTGTGAGAGCAGTTCCCAGTTTAGAAGATTTTATTCGTCTGGTGTACGGAGACATTACTCGAATACCGTACCGTACTGTGAACGGGCCATTTAAACGGACAAAAATTCTCAATCTTTAGCAATCAACTTCAAAATTCTCTCGCAAATTGAAGGAAGCTTAGTCATATACTGACTGGCCTGTTAGTCTAGTGGTTAGTGGCCCTGACTACTAAGACTGAGGTCGTGGGTTCAATTTCCACCCAGGACAAATCTTTGTGTGATGAGCACAATCATTAGTTCTGTGTCTGGGTGTAATTTATCTATACTATATATGTATTTAGAAATATTTAAGTATGTTTATCAGTTGTTTGGTTGCCATAGACGGCTCTACCTAGTTTAGAATCAGATAACGTTGTGCTGGTTGTCCTAAGATATTATTATTATATACAACTCGTAACACTGTTGTGGAGCAAGATGACGATACACATTATCCCATTTAATTTATGAGTTCGCTAATAGCAAGTGGACTTTTAGCATACATTCTCCAGTTGAAGTTTGGCGTCCGATTATGTTTCTTCGGAACTTAACTCCGCTGAAGCTGTGAAGTCGTGTATCTGCAGAGAAACGTCATCAAGGCTGAAATTCTGACAGGTTGTGGCATTGGCGATACCGCGTATACCACTTATCCCCACAGTTACTCCTTCCAGTTTAAGTGCATTTAGTTTCCTGTGAGCGTATGCTTCGCAATGACTCTATTAACAACTCAGAAGGGACTAAACATTGAAGGGTGTCGACCTCGGGACATGCTGATTCTCACTCACAAACAACTGCATGTAGCTTGCTCCCGCGTCACCAGTCTTGATTCTCTGTGTATTTTGGCTGCCGAGAACAAAACTACAAAAGGAAGGGGGATATAAGGTAGTTTTATTAAAGTAAGTTGTGAGCTGGTAGTTTGAGTAATTTATGCGGCCTCTTTGGTATGGTTCGTAGAATCTTTGAGCTTCTTAAGTTCTGAGTTGAGCGGCACGACTAGTGACAAATACGTGCACTGACTGGACAGGTCCAATCAATCTGTGTTCTTTCCGCAAAATACCATTTCAGATACCAATTTAGGTATTCACATGATGTGACCAAGATTATGTTGGGACGTTAAAAGATACTGTGACCTCTGAGTATTTTTCGGCCTTTCTTCTCAGAGTAGTCAGACACGGAACGCCGACGAAATCTAATTTAAACAAAAATATTGACATGTGAAAATGTTTGTACAAACTTATTAACAGAAATAAAATAATTTATCGTGAATTCCCATACAGTCAACTACTTTCTCTCGAAAGCAAGCAAGGACAAGAAGTCTGCTACTTAACTTAGAAATATGCTACGCCGAATGCTGCAGCGCCAAAAATTTTCAATAACGAATGATGTAATGACAAAAGTACAAAACAACGAATATCGTCACAACGAAAACATTTGATAACAAATCACGGAACGATAAATTTACATCACAACGGAAAACTTCACACCTAAATACGTGGCCTCGAAATAATGAAACAACGAACGCATCAATGGCAGCAAAACAGTAGAGAAAAAAAGAAATTGGTACTATTAATAATTTGGTATTTTATAATAAATATTATAAGAATTTTAATGCTTTTAACCGCAGCTTTGTTCGCGTGGAATTCGTAAGACAAATTACATTCCATCAAAAAAGTTTGGGGAATGGATGATTTGTTTATGGTTCCAAATTCAATATTTTGTTTTATTTGTTGTTTTCATAAACTGGCACAACTGTTTCCTTTTCTGGCGCGGAGTTTGAGTTACATCTGTTATTTGGATCAAATACTGTTTTTAGTTTTAGTTAAATCATATCTAGTGCATATTTAGAATTTCATAATGAACAACAACAGCGAACAGTTTGTCTTTTCAATTTATTTCTATTTTGCATCGCCAATTGATTTTCGTGATATTAAAATTAAATAGCGTTTAAAAATTAAATTAAATATTTTTACTTATAAACGCTATTTAGCGTTAAGAGGTTGCTAAATAGTAGAGACTTCTTTATAAAAAACTCGCTAATTCGTGATTAATAATTGTCTAGCTTACTATCTAGTTAGCTTTTAATTAATGATTGACTTTTCTTTTTTATATAAACGTTAGTTACCAGGTCGCGAAATGAAATATAGGTGTAATTGTGTGTTCGAGAAAGATAATAACCAAAATAATCAACTAAAAACAAAGAGCTTATGAATCAAGTTGTCAAAACCACGACTTTTGTACAGACAATATTGTTAAAAATTCCATAGGAACATATGAAATTGATTAAAATAATTTATTTCATTGTGTTTGCGAACGTAGCAATGAAAATAAAAATCTGCGATAAAAAGTGGTTAAAGTGAAAAAATAAGTTGATTCCTGTCTCTTGATTTACGTCTACTAATACGTAGTGATGTACCTAATTTCTAGTGCAATTTCCAATATGGCGGCTTGACCGGCGTAAATAGATCTTAAAAAATACTGCTTGCAAAACTCCTAGAAAACTTTCTATTTGATCCAGAGGACTTAATTTATAGCTGTAGTAGTTTCTACTTATGATTCGCCTCAAAAGTAAGAAAGACAATCTAGTGCATCCTGAACAATCAGACGTTTGCAGTGCAAACTCATTGTTCTCTAGCTAATTAAAATCAAAAGTCACTTCAAACTAGGCTGAGAGTCAGCACTTTTTGAACCTCAAACTTACATAAGACCAGGGCTGGACTGTAAGTTGGTGGGGCCCTGAACCTATAATACTCCTTGGAGGCCTGCTAGCTAATTACTGAAGTAATTGCCATTTTGTCAAAAATCATGAAGCCTGTTCGACTGCGAATGATTGTGTTAGCGAGAAATACGCCGAAATCAATCTAGATTATGGCAGGATTTAAAAAATAATTGTTTCCTTTTTTATTCACTATTGTGCCCTTGGTTTTCAATGGGGGCTGGGGCCCTTTATATCCACGGAAACCTGGGCTACAGCCTAAGAAAGCCTTTATATAGATCCGCCCTCGCATAAGACAGCCCCTCAAAACGCCCGCTCTTTAGTTTTCAATTAGTTATCACGAAAAAAGCGTCAAATTGACGACTGATTCGCCCTCCCTAGTCAGCTTGTTTGATAAAACAGGTAATTTTGAGACTACATTTAAAATGTAAATCTATTCTTGAACTATCATTACTATCTGTTACATAGGAGCGGTGAAGATGTGTATCGAGTTTTTGACTATTAATTACCCTCCCTAGTCTGCTAGTTTGACAAGACAGGTAATCTCGAAGCAGGATTTTAAAATGTAAATATATTCTTGAAATATCATTTCAATCTGCAACGAAGAAACGGTGAGGACGTGTATTGAGTTTGTGACGAAATAGTCATCATGTCTGATGGTGAATTCTACAGCCGCATTCCTGTGCCCAACACGACCGCCTTCAGACCACCACTCGTGTGTTTAGTCATGGAGTATGCCGTGCTCGTGCTGACTCTCGCCGCGTTCATATATGGAGTGACGTCATGGTGCCTTATCAAGAAGTTCCGACACTTCAGGAACTTCGTGTACATCAACGCGATCGTAGCAAGTTTACTGCGTATATTACCAGTGTCACTCATCATACCTGCGGTGAAGCAAGTTCTCAAGACTAAAGTTAAACAAATGCTGCAAATCTGCCATTATATTTGTACGTACTCTACAACAGCGCAAAACTACTGGTTGTTGGTTATATGTTATTTATTTTACGTGGATATTGTGAAAGTTTTTGGTGGACATGTTAATAGAATGTATTTTAAGAGTTGCCTGTTTGCTTGGGGAATACCCTTTATAATGTTGGTGTTACATAACTTGTTCATCTATTTTTATGCAGACGTTTTATCAAAAAGAGGTTTGTTAGACAGTGTAGTGCATTATCTTGAAGCTTTTATGACAGGTTCGCCTTTGATTATCAATTGTTTTATTTATTTAGGCGTTTTATTTTCGTTGTGTAGTTGTTCCAACCAGAAAGCTGAGACTACGTCAACTACAAACTTTCGTCGCTTCTACATAGCTACGTTGTTGTTCATTTTAAGTGACGTCATAGTGTTGTTTTCTTTCATTTGGGATACAATTATAATAAAATCAGTATTGTCGAAATTGCAACAAATATCGATTGTTATATTTCTACCCGTAGTAAGGAGTAATAGGGAATTATGGCGTAAACATTCTGAGAAACGCAAGAAAATCCTTCCAAAATAAGATTAATCTAAATTATTTGATTTTTAGTGTCTGGTGATGTTAGGTTGTTTAATTATGTTGTTGGTGATATACCACTACGACGCATTTTGATTTAAAATGTAAACATGCATTATTAAATACGATTGATTTATAAAACTTGTTTAGAATCGAGATTATATTGAGTGTGAGAAATATTTAATTTGAGATATTACTCAATGAATGCACAGGATTTTTAACGCTTCATTACGCATTGTTGTTATATAAAGGATACGTTTTTATCCTGATAGTACGTTCCCGTGGTATACTTACTATCCACGCGGGTGAATCTGCTGGCAAAAGCTAGTTATTAAATATAGGTGTTGCAGTCGACGATATAATAATATTGAGAATTGATATCCTACACATTATTAAGTATTAATAAGTTAGTATCTAATTATGTTATATTATATAACGTTATCAAAATAAAAACCAGTTTCATTTTGACCCATAGCATTTAAAATATTTATTTTAACTAAATATGCTATAAGTTTGGCCCACCACAGACAAAGAATTAATTATATATATAAAAAAAATACTGACAATATTTCAAATGCCCCCGACAGCTTTTGTTACTTCGTAATAATTTCAATGGGCCGAGCTTGAATAAAATTTTGCTTGCGATTATAAACTTAATTATTTTTATAAACTTGTTTATATCTCTTTTTTTTTCTGTAGAGATACAATCACAAGGGCAGTTTCGATGAAAAAAAACAGAGTTATGTTAAATGGCGTTGTTTAGCAGTAGCGACGTCTATGTTAATTTTAAGCAACGGTGTAGGGATGAATGCTAAACTTAGTTCTAACGGAAGATGAGTAGGCTACATCTAAGTTTAACCGTATGTTGCCGGCAGCACCTAATTGAAGCCGGCTAGCGGCTAGGTGTAGACCTAGGCGTAGCCGCAATTCGGCTATTAGCCGTAACATATATATTAAGCATACAAATGCCATGGTCTTTTTGTTCATCTAATTAAGACTAACTGGGCATCCTAGCACGAGTATTTTTAGATTCGATCGAGAAATTAGTAGTACGTAGTGATTATTGTTGTATGTGTGGAAGCGTCGATAATAAAAACTACGATTGTCATCCTTAATTAAATGTCATAATCTATGTTATCGAATCGATAGAAATTGTAACTGACACCAAGATTATGTAACCTGACGGCTAGTTCTCGTAATTATCAATGTTATACAAATCTATTGCACCTATTGCTATCTATTCTATCTTTTTATTGTCTATCTATTGGACTGGCCTGTTAGTTTAGTGGTTAGCGACCCAGACTGCTAAGACTGAGGTCGTGGGTCCGATTCCCACCCAGAACAAATGTTTGTGTGATGAGCTCAATCATTTGTTATGTGTCTGGATGTAAAATAAAATCTATTATATGTATGTATTAAGAAACATATAAGTATGTTTATCAGTTGTCTGGTTACCATAGTACAGGCTCTGCCTAGTTTGGGATCAGATAACATTGTGTTGATTGTCCTAAGACATTATTATTATTATTTTATTCGCAATCTCATCTCAGCGACAACCAAGTGTCAAAGAGAAGCGTGTGTGAATTTTGATCGTTTACAAAATTACGATAATTGCGGGGGAGATTTAGTGGCGCGGATCTTGTTATATAATAAATTATTATTTGCGATTTCCAAGTAACTGCATGTCTGCGCAGTTGGGATCCAATCTGGTTAAAATATCAAGTTTACAGAATAACTTAGTTAATTTTCATAGTGTGATTAAATTATGAAACATATAAACTCGATTTACAATACAATATTAAACTATTATATTTAGTGACTAATTTAAGACAAAACTGGAGAGAACAGTGCAACCAGAGTCTGAAAGAGTTATCTAAACAAAGTGTCTTCTATAAACGAAATAATTTCATTTTACTACATCCCATAGATGAGCTAAACTGTATGCTAAAATAATAAATCAGTGTTTTCTAACAATCTATACTAATATTATAAAGCTGAAGAGTTTGTTTGTATGTTTGTTTGATTGAACGCGCTAATCTCAGGAACTACCGATCCGAATTGAAAAAATATTTTTGTGTTGGGTAGCCTATTTATCGAGGAATGATATAAGTTATATAATATCACGCTTCAACTAAAAGGAGCAGAGCAGTAATGAAAAATGTGGCAAAAATGGGAAAAATCGCACGGGTAGGCGATTCGACGCGACGGGAAAGGTCGGGGGAACAAGAAATTTAACGCCGACGAAGTCGCGGGCAGAAGCTGGTCAATCATAAAATATGTATATCATTTGGTAAGAAATTATAGTAAGCATCAAAAATAGGGAAAACAATTTTATTAAATCAAAGTGGCAGCGGTTGGAAAAAATATTCGTCATAATGAATTACGAAGGTTTTATATCGTACTCATAATGCAGGATAACACTGTTTTCCATTCTTCTAATACAATTGCAATTTCACTCAATGTTAGAATTAATGTGACATCATATTTATGTCATATATTTTCATTGGTCAAAGACTTTCATCGTTAGACCGTATTTAGGATGCGAAAATATTGCGTAGCTTCCCAAACGCCGAGTCAGATTCGACGGTTGAACTTTCTCGAAGTTAAATCTTCCCAAATGGACCGCTTGTCTGTAAACGTACTAATCCACAACAAATTCATCCATAAGTTTGAGTGTGACGTCTCCGATTTGAATGAGAGTGGGTGTTATATGAGCATTTGACATGACCTTTGTCATATCCATGTTCATGTTAAGACCCACTCTTTAGGAAGCTCTACTGAGGTCTTCGAGCATTGAACTGAGGTTGTCCATAGTCTCAGCCATGACAATCAAATCATCGGCAAACCGAAGATGAGTGATGTACTCGCCATCGATATTGATTTCAACCCCATTCCAGTCCAGAATCTTGAAGATATCGCCAAGTGCATCGTTAAACAGTTTCGGAGAGATAGTCTCCGTGGATCACACCTCGCTGCAGGAAGATGGGTGTCTAGGTCCGGTCCTGGAGTCTAACTGATATAGTGGTGCTTTCGCACAGACACGTCAGCATCTCGATGTACCAATAGTCGATCTGGCACCGTAGAAAAGACTGCACTACAGTCCATGTCTCGATCGTATCGAAGGGTTCTTTGTAGTACACAAACGCTAAACCGAGAGGTAGGTTATAATCTTCGGTCCTGCTGTAGCGTGTGTAAGTGGTTTACAGTGCTACATTGGTTTACGCCTACCCCGATTGGTAAGTATAAGCAGCGTTGATAGCACCCCAGCTGCTAGAACTGGGGGCCAAAGTCCCACCGACTGTCGAGCATTTATCCTAGGTACCTAATGGTAGACTGGACAGCGCGGCAGCGGTCCGAAACCCCCTGACCACGATGTGTGACCAGGATGGTGGCCCCCACTGGAATCCATGAAAACCCATGGCCTCCGACTTGTTGAGGGCCACCTCTAGGCCTAGGTCCTTAGGCTGGGTTGAACTTTAACTGGTATAGACAAGTCTTTTGAGCATCCTTTCATTGAAGAAGTGTAAGATGATTGTTTGAATATATCTGAACTTTTTTTTTTTAATGCTTTTTTAATAAGAACAAAATTCTTAGTAATTAACTACGATCTAGCCAAAAAGGCTAATAAGCAATTTAACTCTAACTTAATATGTTATGTAATAGATTATGTTAAAACTAAGAATAGTGTCCATTTGCACTTTTATACAAGTCCGTAGCACTTTCTTAGAGTCTAATACAATTTTTAAACACTATGTTCATGTGTTATATGTATAGCACAATATTGTTACTATTATTAACTCACTTTTTACACTACACTAATTCAAAAGGTTTAGTTCTTTTTAGTCTTCGCACTAAGTCTGTGTTGTCTAGCAGCTGGATTGCCTCAACATTCACGTGTCGGTGAAGTCTGTGTTCGTGGGCTTCAGCAAATTTTTGGATAATGGTGGTGACGAATTCCATTTTTAGGTCACGGTGAAGGTCGTCATTTCTTATGTACCAGGGTGCATTGACAGCATCCCTGAGTACTTTATTTTGGAATTGTTGTATTATTTTGACGTTGCTTTGTTTAGTACAGCCCCAAAGTTGGATACCATACGTCCATATTGGCATCAGAATATGCTTGTATAGGGTTATTTTATTATGTAATGATAGACAGGATTTCCTTCCGAGTAACCAATACATACTTTTATAACGTATATCGAGCTCCTGTCTTTTCTTTTTGACATGAGCTTTCCAACGCAGTTTCGCGTCGAGAGTTATGCCAAGGTATTTGGCTGTATTAGCATAAGGCACTTGCTTGCCATTTATGTAGATTGGATGAAAGTCCAAGTGTTTATTTGTGAAGTCAATGTGAATTGATTTTGACTCATTCAGTTTGATCTTCCATTTTTGTGTCCAGTCATAAACTTTGTTCACAGCTAGTTGAACTTTTTCTACTGCTTCTCTGTGGCTTGATCCAGTAGCCATAATTGCAGTATCATCTGCAAAGGTCGCAATGGTGTTGTTTTCCAGTTCTGGGATGTCACATGTGTATAACAAGTACAAAATTGGGCCTAGGACACTTCCTTGAGGCACACCAGCTTTTATAGCTTTTAGCTCGGAATAAGCATCATCCTGCCGTATTCTAAACATTCTATTAGTTATATATGACTCTAGGATATCTGCAAATT
The DNA here is from genome assembly GCA_947507805.1 of Aporophyla nigra. NCBI lineage: Eukaryota > Metazoa > Arthropoda > Insecta > Lepidoptera > Noctuidae > Aporophyla > Aporophyla nigra. The sequence goes on along the minus strand of OX382316.1, from coordinate 4,617,250 downwards.
CTGGCAGCATGCGCCTGAGCTTGAATATTAGACCCTTATGCCAAACTTTGTCAAAAGCTTGCGCGACATCTAAAAATACGGTGGCGCAAACTTCTTTATTTTCAAGCGTTTTTTCAATGATATTAGTTACTCTATGTACCTGGTCAATAGTTGAGTGTTTTTCCCTGAAGCCAAATTGATGGTTTGGTATAAGGTCTTTATCTTCTATTAATGGTTTTAACCGTTTCAATAACAGTTTTTCGAATACTTTTGATAATACCGGCAACAGAGAAATAGGTCTATATGATGATGCTTCATGGGGTGGTTTCCCAGGCTTCGCAATCATGATGACTTCAGCAACCTTCCATGACTCAGGTACGTAATTTAATATAAATGCAGCATTAATAAGCTTGGTCAGCTTTACTATAGCTTTGCGCGGGAGGTGTTTTAGAATTTCACCTGTAATGAGGTCGTAACCCGGAGATTTTTTCGAGCTAATATTATTTTGAATTTCTCTCATTACTTCGTTAGGAGTCACAAGCTTAATTCTTTTATTTTGTGCTAAATTTTCACTCTCAATTATTTCTATCGAGCTTTCATTGGGTTGAAAAGTCTCTTCCAAGTGTTGAGCAAATCTTAACGCTTTTTGGTCATTGCTTATGGCCCATTTTCCGACGCTATCTCTGATGGGTGGTATTTGTATAATCGGCCTTTTTAGATTTCTTGTCGCTTTCCATAGGGAGTAATCCGTTGATTTGTCATTGGTTAGCTGCAGAAGGTTTGTATTCAGAGATTCATCCTCAAATTGTAGAATTTTCCTCTTTAATCGTTTAGTTAGGTTATTTAGTGTTGTTTTATCTCGCGGGCACCTTGTTTGCTGCCACTGTTTCCTTTGTTTCCTTTTCTCAGACAGTAAATCCACAATTTCTCTAGGATAGATAAATCCCTTATATTTACGTTTTAATTGCGGTGTGTTGTTCCACGCACATTGTTGGATGTTAACAATAAATTTGTTCACTTCTGAGTCAAGCTGATCTTGCTTTTTTATCGGAGTTTTAAGGTCGATAATATTATCTAGATCAAGGGCAAAACTTTCCCAATCTGTGAACTTATTAACCAGCGTTAAATGGCTTTCTTTGAGTAAGATTTTTTGACTAAGCATTAGTATAATTGAAGAGTGGTCGGAGTTCATATGAAAACCTTCCTCCAGACTGACGTAATTGGAGGATATATTTTTGCATATGAAAAAATCTATAAGATCCGGTATTTTCTGGTGGTCAGTGGGCCAGTACGTTGGTTTACCTGTGCTCATGACTTCGGAATGTGTATCTTTAACTGCACTTAAGAGCTGCCTTCCCTTAGTTGTAGTAAGTCTTGATCCCCAATGCGTATGTTTAGCATTAAAATCGCCGCCTAGGATAAATCTCTGGCCTAATAGTTCAAAGAGATGTAAATATCTCTCTTTTCTTATCATATGCCGTAGAGGACAGTAATAAAAATATCTGAACTGATGGGAAAAGACAACACAGAAATGAAAGGAGAAAACAATTGAAGATGATCGAATAGTTAGAGAAAGATGTTGCTCACAAAAATATAATTTATTGTGTCGGAAAATCAAGGTTACAAGGTACGATGATTACATTCAATCTATTGTTTTATAATGAATCCGACATGAGTGCAACGTTTTTATATATTTAATTATCTTGCTATCATATCTTACAATATTTACATAATTTAAAATCTAAGTCTTAAAGAAAAAAACATGTTCTTAAAAATAAATAATCATAAAACATCATAAAATTCGTTTGCATCGTTTTCAACAGGAAATGTGACCAAAAGACTGGCAGGCACGTTGTATGGCAATGCTGATTCTTTGCCCAAAAATAGGCAAGCTCTGGTCACGTGAAGAGTCGACCAGCCACTTTGCAATGTCTCGGAATACTATGTGGACACTCGGACCCCATAGCCGTAGAGTTTCAACCCCAAACGGCTCAACCATTTAATTTCCAATTAGGTTGGAATATTTGCGCCATTTGAGGTTTTCCACATCTATATTTTTGTGTCTTATATGTATATTTAGTATGTTTACACCATTGACATACCCATTTTATGTCCACGCTTATCACTGTCCATTCTATGGTTGCCTGGAAGAGATTGCATAAAGCGGTAAGGCCGCCCATTGTATATTTTGTAATCGTTATAAATTTTTTTGGAATGTATTTTTATTATTATTTATTATTTTTAATCATTTATTGTCAAGTAACACAGACTCATTAAGTTAAATATTAATACATCAACAACACTCAGTCACATTAAATAATCAAATAAAAGTACAGATAAATATACAAATTATTAAAACACAATTATGAAAACAAAATTATTAAAACAAAATTATTAAAACAAAATTATTAGAATAGAATTATTAGAACAAAATTATTAAAAGAAGATTATTAAAACAAAACAAACAAATAGGTACACAACAGACTTACTGCAGTATTGCCACGTTACCTGCGCTCAATGTGTAAGTGTAACCCACAGCACTGGTTAATGTAGGCGCAATCGAGCATTTCCGCGAGCGCGGCCAACATGCTGTTAGAGCTCCCCCGCACTCGCCGAACCAACGAGGTGCCTTTCTTGCGCATTGTCGCATAAAAACTGTCAAAGCGCGCCTCCGCAAACATTGTCGAGGCGCTGCAGCGACGGGGGGGACCCAACAACATCCTGAACGCATTATTAAACTGAACTCGAAGGGCACTGTACGATCTTTGCATGTAGCTAGACCATAGGCTGCATGTGTAAAATGAAGTGCAGTAGGCTCTAAAGAGAGTAATTTTAATTTCTGCTGAGCATCATGCGAACCTACGGATCAGCATATTCGCTCTGACCGACAGTGCCTTCGCTCCCGTTCAACATCTGCATCATCCTTCAAGTCGGGAGTAACTAAGTGACCTAAGTACTTAAAAGTATCTACTCGCCTCAAAGGTGTGCCATTCAACTTTATAGCTGGCTTATTGTTAACTTTTCTTTGCCCGCCTTGAAAAGCCATACACTGACTCTTTTTTACATTGTACAATAGACCGTGCTCAGTTGCATAACGCTCACAGGTACTCATCAGCTTTCAGAGTCCGCAGACCGAGGCACTCAGCAGCACCATATCGTCCGCGTAGCCGATGTTATTGAAACAAACGCCATCAATATAACAACCGATATGTCGCTCGCTGAGTGCCTCGATCAGCCCATTAATGTATAGATGGAAAATAGAAGAGGAGCTTAAACCCCCTGCCTCACCCCACATTCCAACCTATACGGGTCCACCGTACCAGTACTTAAAGATGGTGATAAGTTCGTTCGGTATATGAGCTGCTTTTATTTTATCCCTCAGGATATCATAACAGACCAGGTCGAAGGCCTTGGAAAGGTCGAGGAAGCAGGCGTACACAGATGTTTTCATCTTCGTGTAATATTTGACAGCACTCTTCAGACACAATATCGCAGTTTCCGTGGACAGTCCCTGTCGAAATCCGAACTGGTTATCGTGCAATTTTAAGTGTTTAATTGTGTATTCAGAATGCCGTTTTATGGTGTACTATATCTCGCACATGTGGGAGTGGTGCGAGGAGGCGAAACGCCAGGGCGAAACTCCACAGCCGCGACAAATCGCGGCACGGCGGACAGACCTCCGGCAGGATCTCATGGCGACATGGCAGGTCCGAATGTCGCAACCCAGCGCTGGGCACGCCACAATTGCGGCGGTAAGTCCCCTCTTTGACGAGTGGATAGAGAGGCGCCATGACGTCCTCACCTTCCGCCTGATACAGGTTCTCACCGAGCATGGGTGCTTCGGTGGGTTCCTGTTCAGGATAAAGCGGGAGAAAACGCCCGGGTGTTTCCATTGCGAGGGTTGTCTGAAGGGTGGAGCATACGGTGGAGGTGTGCACTGCCTGGGCAGAGCACCGCCGTGTCCTCGTGCAGGCGATCGGTGGCAGCGAGCTCTTGGGTCCGGCCCTGGTGCGAGCCATGGTACGGAGCGAGAGGGCATGGGAAGCCGTCATCTCCTTCTGCGAAGAAGTAATGCTCGCGAAGGAGGAGGCGGGGCGCGTGAGGGAGGGGCGGTCTCTGCGCCCTCACGTCCCTAGCCGCCGCGGCGCCGCAGGAGGAGACGCCCCGGGCGTTGGGAGTCGATAGCAGACTTCCGACCACCGTAGGCGCGAGCTTGCGGTAAGGAACAGGCTCGGGTCGACGGCGTGTAGTGTTGCACGCGTGCCTCAAAGAGATGTCAGCAGCACTGAAGGGCTCTGCTAGGACCGATGCCTGCCAGGGTCGCGAGATTGTTCGAAAGAGATACCGTGACCCTGGCACATGGGCAACTGAAGGAACACAGGTGGGTTTTAGTCAGTAAAAGTCTGACACGCCCTCCCGCTCCGCCCAGAGCAGGAGAGGTCATTTGATGATTTCCCATCCAAAAAAAAAGTATATTTAAATAAATAAATATTTATATAAATAAATATTGATTTTTGGTGGGAATATATTTATCTTGGAGCGTAAAGGTCAATCTTCTAACGAAACTGGTTACAAACTTAGCTTTTTTTACTTCCTATTGAAGTGGACAATCTAGTAGAAGTATCAACTATGTTAGACATACTCGATTGGAGTGACTTTTGTTTTGATTTCTTATGCAGAAATTCTCGCCATAATTTCCGATTACTTTTAAAAATGATTAAATACACTGCCAATGCTATTATGTTAAAAAAATATCCTAATTCTATTATAATATCAATGACCAATATCATTAAATCCAATAATATAATGATTTCAAATAACGCTATTACATTGCTTAGTAAAAAAATTAAGGTACCAATGTAGAAGCGACGCCATTTTTTAATGGATATATTCGCACCAACTTCGCTTATGCGACATAAACGATATAAAACAGTCAAATAAATAGAAAAACTTATCGCAATGGGTATTGTAGACATTGAAGTGACGAGAATATAGACCATTTGATGTGTTATTATTTGATTTGGGTCGTAGAAATAAAAAATCAACGTAGGAACATAAAGTAATAAGTTTGATATAAAAGGTAGGCCCCAGGCAAATAGGCTACTCTTAAGATACCTCCTTCGAATGTCAAGAGTAAAAACTTTTACAAAATCAACATAAAACGTATAGCACAACACAAGTAACCAACAATGAAATGATAGAACACAACACGAAAATAGGGTTAGAGTTAATATAAACAATTCTGTATACTGGAACACTTCGGCGTACAGTAGAATTTTCATTTGATAGCATAACAAACTGAACATTCTCGCTATAATTGCACTTAGAAGCACATAGTTTCTGAAATTACGAAACTTTTTGATGACGCACCAAGATATTACTCCGTAAATGGCCGCTGCGAGAATCAGCACGAAGGAAATCAATTTAATGAAGTTGTACCAAGAGTCACCAACGAGTTCTATTAAGGTATGTGGGCTGGTAATACTGGTGTCATTCCCGGCCATGGCGACCGTCACGTGCGCAGTCTGATACGCTGATGGGCAATGACACGCGTCCATAACGCTGCACACCACAACGCGCTGTGATTGATCAGTTATACAATATTATCAAAATTCTGGTGCCGTTCAGGTTCACTGTTGTTCACGGGAAACTTGTTATAAAATCACAAATGCGTCTGTCTTCAATCGTGTTTATTAGCGACTAATAGATGATTCTGATAGAGCAATTTAAATATAAGAAATTAAGCTAACGATGTTACCGCAGAAATCCGATAGATGCGGAAAGCACAGAACCGGTTGAACATCGGTCGGTATTTGAGATCTGGAAAAATATTCTCACTACAGACGTAACAGGGGGCTCCGGTAACCTTCCTAATGAAACGGTTTGAAGGATCTTCATCCTATGGAGATAGTGGACTTTAGACTGTGCGAAGACGACTCACACGTAAGTTGTGACCTCAGTGTAAATGCGCAATTTGCACTGAAGGAACAATTTGCTGCGGGCGGTCCAGATGGAGTGGAGTCTGTTGAGAGCGTAAGCGGCGCGTGAACGACCCGTAGATCCAAAGATAGCCAGATCGACACCTGCCGCTTTAAGTGTCTGCCCCTGTGACTTGTTGATAGTCCTAGCGAAGCATTCGCTCACAAAGAACTTCACGCGCTTAAACTGGAAGGGGTAATTGGGAGAAATGAGTGGTGTACGTGGTATAAAAACCGATCCTTTGGGAGAATTGAACCAAATATCTAGTGATCCTTGACCACCATCATAGTTTCAGTGAGCACATAAAGGCTCGCTTACGTTCATATATCATAAGGCCAAATCTCTTAAAAACGTTCAAATTCGAGTCGAAGTTTTTCTCTCGGCGACAATCAAGGCAAATACTAGTATGTAGTAGTACCCAAAAATATGGGGAAACTAGAGGTTTTTTTAAAAGATTGAGCATGATATTAGATTATGAACGTTCTTGAAATGACGAAAATTGCTCCTTTGGTCATAGACGAACGCCAGTTCCGATAACTATGCACTTGTTCTTTCTCATTATTAATTTTGATGAATTTAACAAATTTTCACGTCCTCTCACCAAGAGGAGGCCTGATTTCCAGCAGTGGGAACATTATAGGCTCATTATGGTAAATAAATATATAAACGCTATATATTTTTTATTTATGGTGACGCATAATACCGAATCAAGTCGATGGAAACGTGAGGTCATGGTATATTCGCAAGAAAAGACGGTTGAACTTATAATGTATGGCAAAATATATTCAACGCTATGTCATCACAATTCACCAGCGCACCTCGTTGATTTAATGGTGAGCCAACAGGTTTTTAATTTTTGTAGACCTTTGTTATTCATGCAAAATTTATGTATTGAAAATTGTACATTTTCGATAGTAAGAACATTCCGAACCTAACTGCCTATTTTTCCTAAAAACCTCATACACTACGTGATGTTCAGGGACCCTTTCCATAAATCTGGACAGTTCATTAAGAGTAAGAGAGGAAACATAAGGAAGAAAATACGTTTAAGGACTATTTAATGAAGACAATCGAATCTGTAATTGGTAAGTTAGATTAATTGACATCGCTGATTGTGAATACATTATGGCAGAATATGCTGAAACAAATTTACAGTAACACGTTAATTACCATATTCAAGCAAATACATATTTTTGATTTGATTTTAAGGATCCATCATACGATAAGATGTGCGTTGTCGGTCAGTTTCCAAACTGATGGGGGGATGGAGGGGTGGAATCTGCGTTGAATTTTAACCGTAAAGACAAGTCTTTTGAGCATCTCTTGCATTAGTATGGTCAAGATCAATGGTGTTAAATTTAAATGATACATGTAGGTTTAACATATATCAGTGCAAAGGTGGGCTGCTGTTGTCTATTATAAACGCGAAAAGAGCAAATGAATGAAATATATTTACAAATACATATGTGGGATTAGGTGTGTTATATCCGATCGTTGAATGAATATACGTGTTGAACTGATGGAATGGGGCAACATAGGAAGGAAAGGTGAAAACAACTGAGGATGATCGAACGACAAAAGAAAAGACGTTGCTCGCTTAAAATATAATTTATTGTGTTCGATAGTCAAGCTTAAAAGTTATATATCTTATAATGTAAATACAAACTATATTATTTTGGTGGGATCATTATTCATCTTGGAGTGGAAAGGTCAATCGTCTAACCAAACTCGTTGATGATATTATTTATTAGCGTTTTCTACTTTAATTCTAAGTGGTCAAGCAATACTTGACATGGTCACTTGTATGGACTTTCGCGAATTGGCTCGTTTTGATCTCCTATCCAGAAATCCTCGCCATAATTTACGATTACTCTTTAAAATGATTAAATACACGGCCAATGCTATAGTATTCAAATAATCTCCTAATTCACTTATGACAGCAATAGTTAATATATGTCCATAAACTATGTAATGAAATTGAAGTAACAACCATGAATTACTGAGTACAAAAATCATTGTAGCTATGTAGAAGCGAAGCCATTTGCTCAAAGATATACTAGCAACATCACTAACGCGACATAAACAATATATAACTATTAAATAAATTACAAAACTTATCACAACGGGCATTAATAAAATTGAATAGGCAAGAGCAATTAAAAGTTCAGATGCTTCTTTTTCCGACATATAGTCATTTAAAAAGAACGTAGAAACGAAAAGTAGTGAATTTGATACAACAGGTAGACCACACGCAAATAGGTTACTCTTAAGGTACTTCCTACGAATGTCAAGAAGAAACACTTTTACAAAGTCAACATAAAACATGTAGCACAACACTAGTAACCAACAATGAAACGATACCGTGAAATATAATAATAAATCTGCAGTTATAACTCCAACAACAAACACTTCTGGATATTGGATCGATTTTGTGGAACGTAGAACTGTTATGTGATAGAATAATAAGCTTAACATTTTCGCTATAATTGCACTGAGGAGCACATAGTTTCTGAAATGACGAAACTTTTTGATGATGTACCACGATGTCACTCCGTACGTGGCCGCTGCAAGACTCAGCACAAACAAAATCCATTTGACAATATTGTAACAAGGTTCACCCACGAGTTCTTCAAAATTTTTTGGGCTGGTAATACTGGTGTCGTTTTCGGCCATGGCGAGCATCGCGTGCGCAGTCTAATGCATAAATAATATACTAAGTCATAGCGCTGATGAATTGTTATACGCGTCCACTAAGTTAGTCGCCACAAAGCGCTATGATACCGGATTTCTTATATGTATAATCAATAAAAGACAAGTATGCAGATTCATTGGATACACCCAATTTTTTGGGACCCTACAGTCCACTTTGTGCGTAGAGTGCTTATTATTTGTGTGGATTTTATGATCTGTTAAATAAATTATTGATTGATTGATTATTATTTAACTTCTTTATTGCATTATGAAGATTGATTTGATATAATTGATGGGTTCCGTACTTAGTTGAATTTTTAACGTAAATCACACATGTTATATCGGAATTATCGGAAAAAATCGAAATTTTGTTATATAAATATGCATATTTAGAAGTATGAAAATAAAGAAATGTAAAAAATCGAAATTTGTTGATTACGATACTCTACGTAGGAGGTGTCGAAATGTATAGTTAGACATGAGCGTTCTATGAATTTGGTTCGTCAAATTTATAGGTGTTTTACTTTCTTGCCCTAAAAATAGTTTTAAAGATGTCTGTGCTTAGGTTGACTGCTGTTTTTTAGGCAAAAATAGAACAGTAGGTATGAATTATAACAACAATGTTTTTTTTTTATAATCTCATACTTGGATACTTGGTTTCAAAGTACATTTATTTTGAGAGATTTGTCTATATCTTGAGTGTTGAAGACGATCGCTCAACAAAACTGGTTCTATTATACTTAATTTGCTGTTCCAACATGATTTCTTAGCGGTAAAATGAGTTAGTTTGTTTTCATCATAAGCTATATCACCAGTACCTTGACTATAGGGAACTCATTTCATTTCGAGTGGCTTTTGTTTCGATCTGTTATCAAGAAATTCTCGCCATAGTTTACGATTACTCTTTAATATTATTAAATACACAGCCAATGCTATTGTGTTCAAGTAATCTCCCAATTCCATAATAAGAGCAGTAGTCAATATATGACCATCAATTAAGTAAAATATGCCGGGTATCACTGCTGCATTACTAAGTACAAAAATCATAGTAGTTATATAGAAGCGAAACCATTTGTTCAGAGTTTTATTCGCACCAGCATTAGTAACGCGGCATAAACAATATATAACTATTATATAAATAACAAAACTAATAGCCACGGGTATCAATAATATTAAAAGGATGAGAGCCATTATTATTTGAGATGTTTTCATTTCTATCGAAACAAAGTCATGAACAAACAACTTAAACACGAAAAGTAATAAGTTTGATATGAAAGGGAGACCCCACGCAAATAGGCTACTCTTAAGGTACCGCCTAGGAATATCAAGACTAAAAACTTTTACAAAGTCAGCATAAAACATATAGCACAACACTAATAACCAATAATGACCCGATACCGTAAAATACAATAATAAATCTGAAGTGAAAAATCCAGAAACAAACAATTCAGGATACTGGATCCATTCTGTGGAATGTAAAACTGTTACGTGAAAGAAAAATATGCTGAACATTTTCGCTATATTTGCACTGAGGAGCACATAGTTTCTGAAATGACGAAACTTCTTGATGTAGCACCACGATGTCACTCCGTATATGGTCACTGCGAGAGTCAGCAGGAACATAATCCATTTAATAATGTTGTACCAAAAGTCACCAACGAGTTCCTTAAAGGTTTGAGGACTGGTAAAACTGGTGTCGTTACCAGCCATGTTGAGCATCGCGTGCTGTTAAACGACACAAAGCGTTATGATACCGGTTTAGTTAACTATCAATGTCAGTGTTGCTTAGGTTCACTTTTATGTGTACGGGTAACTTATCATTGTACGCGTTATACGTCTGTCTTCAATGGTGTTTATTACCGACTAACTTAATGACTCTTACGCAGCAATTTTAATATAGGAAATAAAACTAATGACGCAATCGCAGGAATCCATTTGATGTGGGAAGCAGAGAACCAGTTGAAGTGGGGGCGCTTGGGGACGGCCTATGTTTTGCAGTGGACGTCTTCTGGCCATAATTATGATGATTTCAGCATCATCATCATTTCGGCAGTTCATCATGATGATGAACTGCATTTTGAAAAAGTGGTTGTGCCTGCAAACTTTTTCCGGAAACCAGGACAAAAAGAAGCAAAAAAATATCTTCAGCAAAAGTCCTGTTCCCGTTCGAATTCCCGTACATAGCAAGCAGTTCGATTTTTACAAGGGATGATTAAACTGTTTGAACTTTTAAGACATATTCATAATACATAGGAAGATAAATGCGATGTTCTAGGCATCTTTTGTGATTTGTCTAAGGCATTCGATTGCGTTCTTCTTGAAAAGTTATTCAGAAAACTCAGCCACTATGAAATCCGGAAAACCGCTCTAGATCGGAATTTATAGGATTCGGATTGTTGACACTAATGGAAAGAGGTCTCCTGGATCTATAGTAACAATGAGAGTCCCACAAGGCTCAACTCTTGGTCCTTTCATGTTTTTATTTATATTTATCACTTTCCTCACCTCATAAAGGATTATCATAATAGTGTTGTTTGCAGACAACATTTTGGGTCTGTTCATACTTAACCGCTATCAGCTGGTTCTTGATTTTGTTATAATGCGACTTCGAAAGTGTTTTAATGTTAATAATTTACTTGTTAATGAAAAAAAAAACAAATGTGTTCGTGGGATTTCAGTATGGTGGCTAAATGAATAGAAAACTTTGCTGCCCATTCTCTAGTAAGCCCCTTAGTTGCCTCTTACGACACCCGTGGGAAGAAATGGGATAATGTTATTCTTTACGTCGTTTCGACCACGAACTGGAAGACGCAGAGTTGGAAGGCCTCCCACAAGATGGTCCGATGACCTGGTGAAGGCTGCAGGAATTCCCTGGATGCAAGAGGCATGGAATCGGTCGAGGTGGCGGTTCTTGTGGGAAGCCGAGGTCCAGCATTAGACGTCTTTCGGCTGAAATGATGATGAAGTAGCCAATTCGCAACATAACTTTGAAAAAACGCTAACGTGTAGACGCACTCAGCGCCATCTTTTCAAAACTGTGAGGACTAAGTCAACAAATATCATCGCTCACTTATTGATCGATCAAGTCAACCATTTGGATTATCAGTACAGAGGCGTGCCGCGAGAGATCAGTACTAGCAACCAAACAAACACTTCCCTTGATATTATTGAATTTGACATAATGGAAACATAGAAGAATTCTTGAGTGCACTCCATAAAAAACTTTTTAACAAAAAATTAAACCGCCGAAAAAACTGAAAAAGCAAACAGTAATAAACCTTAAAATTATGAGTTGGCGCTTTAAGTGATCTTTGGTCAATGATTTTGCAGCGCAGACTCAAAATTTTAAGGTTTATTATTGTTTGCTTTTTCAGTTTTTTCGGCGGTTTAATTTTTTGTTAAAAAGTTTTTATTTTATAATTTTTTGTGGCTTTAATATACTAATAATACTTGGCAAGGTATACCTTATCCAATGAAAAAAGAATTATCAAAATCGGACTACTCTGTATAAAGTTATGCGTGGTTATACGTTACAATCAGTGAGTGAACAATCAATTATCCCCTGTTTTCTGACCCTTAGCGTTTGATTTTGATATCCAAATTTATATGGGAACACCCTCGGAGTATACCCTTTCCAATAAAAAGAGAATCATCACAATCGGACTACCATGTAAAAATTTATGCGTGGTCATACATAAAAAAAAAATATACGCGTCGAATTGATAACCTCCTCCGTTTTTTTTCGTCGGTTAAAAATTCAAAGTGATCTAAAATTGTAGTTCAACAAAAACAATTATGAAAAAAGCGGCAGAATAAGTAATACAAAACTTTAATAGCACATTGCTTGTGAAGTTCAAGTTCAAACGTTTTGAAAGATGAATCTGAACACCTCCAGGCTGAACTGTAAAACAAAACAAAAAAATATTTTCTAGAAAAACAGATAAAACAATCACGGTAGAGGAATACTGTTTTTTTATCTCCGTTAGGCGGACAGTTGTTTAACTGCTTTGAAAAGATAATAGATGAATGTCACAACATTTTTAACTCAAACAAGTCCATTATCGCTTGCGGCGATTTCATTATAAATTTTTTATATTTGTTATGTTATACGTAAGCTACAGTTTTATATATCCTCCTAAAAAAAAAAAAATGTTTTCCTGCTAAATACTAAACTCATCAACCCAACGCGCGTTTGGACGGTCTTTGTTTCTTTGGCCTAACCTTGGCCACCATTCGGTTATTTCATTACTCCGTTGACCATTTCCTCATCTATGTTCTGTCCAACTCCACCTGAGGCACATCGCCCTGTCCCCAATTTCGGTGTTACGCACTCGTTCTAGTAGAGTTATGCCAAGCACAGCTCGGTCCATGGCCCTTTGTGCTACTCGAATGCGGTGAACAGTATCTTTTGTGAGCGTCCATGTTTCAGCACCGTACCTTTTCATTCAATGTGTTCTGCCAATACACTAATCCTGTTTACCTGTCTTTTTTGGAACGAAGTTCCTTATGGTGCGTTGCGAAAGGGGGCTAGACGGAAATTAAGAGAAAAAGTTGTAACGACACTTTTTAACCGACTTCAAAAAAAGGAGGAGGTTTCTCAATTCGACCGTATATATTTTGTTGTTTGTATTTGTTTGATTGTTGTTGTTTTTTTTTTTGTTGTGAGTAGAAAGAGAGAGAGGGAGAGAAAGACGGTGAGAGGGAGAGAGGGGGAGAGGGAGAAAGAGAGGGAGAGAGAAAGAGAATATTTTTGTTGAGTGTATACAGGTTCTTTGAACATAATAAATAATAATTACAATCATGAATCCTGGAAAGGAACTTCGTTCCATCCGGGTGTCCCTTGACACCTCTCAAGTTTTTTTTTTGTATGGGGAATCATCAAATGACGTCTCCCGCTCTTGGGCGAAGCGGGAGGGCATGTCAGACTTTTACTAACTAAAACCCACCCGTGTTCCTACAGTTGCCCATGTGCCAGGGTCACGGTATCTCTTTCGAACAATTTCACGACCCTGGCAAGCATCGGTCCTAGCAGACCCGTTCAGTTCTGCTGACATCCCTTTGAGGCGCGCGTGGAACACTACGCGCCGTCGACCCGAGCCTGGTCCTTACCGGGCGGCGAGCTACCCATTGCTCGCCGCCCGCAAGCTCGCGCCTACGGTGGCCGGGAGTCTGCTATTGACTCCCGATGCCCTGTTTACCTGTCTTATATGCATAGTTTGGAAATTACACTAGCTGTTAATAAAAGCGTATGAAAGCCGAGGTGCTGCTTTCATCGCTTAATTTAAATAATATGACATTGTAAGTAAAAGTTTATTTATTTCATACAACAAATTCGCATCAGGTTCATGCTATCAAACATCATACAATTTTCATATTTACATAACCTTAATGTCACTATTACAATATTCGTAAATGGCAAAATTGTATCAATTGTTCCTGATAAAGTGACTGATTCATAAATTTCAATAATAAATCGGATTACCAAAAACTCCCCAGCGCATTTCTGATTATTGATCAAAGTAAAGATGAATTGCTTTTACATAATAACAACAAAATATTTACATTAAACAATTCAGTGGTCTTAAAAAATAATACAAGTGTATATGTACATCATACAAAAAGCTTATAAATATATGTACATGGAAATATTTATGTTTATCTACATAACTGTCAAGGGTAACGGTGATCAAAAGGCTGAAAGTTTTGTTACTTTGTATGACACTGCCGCTACAATTAAGTGGCCGAAAATAGGCTAACCCGATTAGCGATTAGCCACTATTTTTGTAACCAGAAACACAAAAATAGTGGGCTAATCGTTTGAATACTTAGTGAATTTCTGTCAGTTATGAACAAACAGTGTTATGACTGTTTTACGGCTATTGAGCGCTTGCCAAATTGAAGCGAATCCCACGCAAGATTCACTTGCTCCGATTAGGCGAACTGACTTTGCGTACAAAGCTCTTGTATGGTACCAGAGTTTTAAAGTTTCCGACAACCAACACAACAATAATCACGACAAAGTCCTTTTAAATGGATCTCATAATATTCGTGCCAAATGGCCCGGTTACTCTTTAATAAAGGAACAAACAAAGCTATGGCAATAATTTTCAAGCTTAATATAATAGTTCGTATCAAGAATGTGAGTCTGAATATATCAAATATAAAAAATGTGAGCACGAAGACGTTACTTAATACAAACATAGCCGACGCTGTACATAAGCGACGGAAATTATCCTTCCTTCTGTCTGTTTTAGAGACCACACTGGAATTAGTATCTTTATAAAAAAACAGAGAATACACAAGTTTTATAAAAATAATCAAGTTTATAAACGAAGGTATCATATTGCACGTGAATAACGCACAAACGGTAATAAACAGTAAAATTAATCTTTCTTTATCACCTTCAACTGTTATTTTGATAATAAATAAGAAAAATAAACATATTATCCATATTATCAGAGGCACAGCCCAGGCAAAGATGGAGCGTTTAAGATACTTCCTATCGATATCTTTATGGAAAACTTTAACAATATCAACGTAAAACATGTAACACATAACCAACAACCAACAATTATACACAGTCGTTAAATAAACAAGGATAATAAACCAATATAAGCTAATACACTCTCTGACATCAACAGTCTTTTCTTCGCAATGCATAATAGTAATTGATACAACGGTTAAACGTAAAATATTCACAAGGATTGCATTGAGATACACGTAGTTGTTGAAATTGTGGAACTTCCTGATGAGGCACCACGATGTCACTCCGTATATGAACGTAGCCAGACATAGGGCGAACTGAGTGTAGTGAACGATCATATATACGCGAACGGCTGAAGGTTCCATATAGCAATCGCTCACAGTAGAGCAGACGGGCACGTTGTGGTCACTACTAGCCACGTCAGAAATCATACTTGGTACTGCTGTTCAGATAGTGTAGTAATTTTCCTATATTGTTATCTCAAAATTAAAATGTTCACAGTAGCACAGTCATTAACATCAATTGTTTAAAAAAGTTTCAGATCGATCATAACTTTAACAAGGACAGAAACGTACTAATATCATATAATCAGATTTTGTGCACTTAGCGTACTGAATATCGATTGTGATTACGAACCTTATCAGTTGTAATTGCTAATAAAACTTATGACAACATCGGAACATCGTCATCAGTCGTGAAGGCTTTTTAATAACAGCTTTTTATAAACAGAATTATCACCGTAGCGAGGTATATTCTATAGCCCGATACATATATATATAATATATAACTGAGATATTGCTGCAATATGCGCTACAAGAAACAATACTGTGACGTTATTGATGTCTTTTGAAGCAGAGTCACAATACATGATGCTGTTATACAAATTTCGTAATATTAATTCTGTCACCACTACCACACTGCGTAACTGTCACTGTGTAAGTATCACGCAAGTCTCTACTACACTGCGTTACCGTTATGCAGGTTGCCACTAGCAAAACAGTGATTAGCTGGTCTAAACGAAAAAACAAAACAATTTTTAGTAACGTTTAACACAATTTATATGGTTAAAATTACAATCGTTCACACCTAACCACACATCTTATTATCGCAACTACATTAACAACAATATTAGTACCATGACAATCATAAATTGCTATAATTAGCAAAAAACACGTTACCGACAAACTTCAAAATTGTAATCACGACATGCTTCTATTTTTTCGATTCACATAATAATCATACCATAATGTCCGATTACTCTTTACTAACGGAACGAATAATGACAGAACGATAGTTTGACAACTAAATGTAATAGCCCGTAATGAAAATTTAGTATTAAAGAATCCCCACAAGCAAAAGATCAAAACGTTGACATTAGTCAACATAAACATCGCCGTCGCTGTCAATAAACGACGCCAGTTTTCGTTCTTTCTTTCTTTTTCAGGAACTACACAAACGGTCTTATCTATACTAAAAAACAGAGAACGAATAATCATTACAAAAACTATCACGTTTATTACCAAAGGCACAAAGAAGCTCGTTATAGTAACACCTATGGTGACACTAAAAATAATAATGTTTTCTTTATCACATTTTACTGTCAGTTGAATAATACCTACCATCACTGCACAAATGATTAATCCTATCACAGGTACGCCCCAAGCAAAGAGGGAGCTTTTAAGAAATTTTCTTTTTAAGTCCGCACGGAAAACTTTTACAACATCAACATAGAACATGTAACACATCTCCAACAACCAATAGTTAAACACTGTAGAAAAAAACATGAAGATTAAGAATTTATAGAACGAATGAATCATTTCGTAGCAATGCATCTCAGTTATTGACACAACAGTTAAACGTACTATATTCACTAAAATTGCATTGAGATACACATAGTTGTTGAAATTGCAAAACTTCCTTATAATGCACCAAGATGTCACTCCGTATATGAACGTTGCTACAGTCAAGGCAAAATGAACATAGTGCAAGATTATTGCCTCAAGATTGAATATTGGGTTTTCATCGTCACTAACACTCACTGTAGAGTTGGGTTCACTGGTGTCGTTATCAGCCATGATAAGCATCTAATATGGGGCTGACACTCAGATTCAGTCATTTTTCATTATATGTTTACTTTAATACTAAAATATATATCAAAGAGATCGGTTTGAAACTCAACAGAAGATGTAACAAAAGTTTTACATGGAACATTACTGAAGCAGCGACAGAACCTAACTAATGTGATTAAACCAGATTATTACGAATTTAAGCTTATCAACAAATCGATTTTGTTAACATAAACTTATCTTGTGCAGTTTATAACGGCCCCAGTAGCCAAAGCCAATGATATTTATTGCACAGGATCGCATTCATTGGTAATCGTGAATGAGTAATTGAATATTTAGACCAGGTTGAAGATAAAAAAACAGGCTTACAAGTAGTTTATAATTTTATAAGATCTACGCGTCAGGAGTAGCATAATGAGCTTATAATGTTCCCACTGTGCACTGCTGGCTTCCTTTCGTTGAGAGAGAGAGTGGGCCGTAATCATTGATATTAGTGACTAGCGTCCCCAGTCTGCTAAAAACAATGAACTAGGATTGTCTATCCCAAGCAAGTGTAATTTTTTACAATTCAGCTACGAATTACTTTAAATACGAAATATTAAGGCGATCGTTAACTATTTTTTAAGAGATTTTCTGAATTAAAAAAAAAATAATGGCGTAAAACGTTGTTTGGTTCATCCCCAGCTTACTCTTGACGCATAAATCTCTCAAAATAATAAGCTGTTCTAATTATTCAAGAGATAAAATGAAAAGTTCTATTTAGCAACTACTCACTCAAGATAACCAATTAATGCAACCCCGTGCGATATCATTGGCATTTGACTAAAAGGGCCATTATAAACTGTACAAGATAATGTCGATAAGTTGATAAGCTTTATAAGCTGAAATTTGTTTTAACCACATTAGTTAGGTTCTGTCGCTGCCATAGTAGTGTTCGGTATATAACTTTTATTATATCATCAGTTGAGTGTCAAACCGATATATAAAGTATACATTTTTGTTTCAAAGTAAAACACCTATAATAAAAAATGGCTGAATCTGAGTGTCAGCACCACATTTGATACACATCATGGCTGATAACGTTACTAGTGAACCCAACTCTACAGTGAATGTTAGTGACGCCCAAAACCCTTCATTCGTTGTTAAGGCAATAATCTTACACTATGTTCAGTTTTCCTTCACTTTGGCTACGTTCATATATGGAGTGACATCGTGGTGCATTATGAGGAAGTTTCGTAATTTCAATAACTACGTATATCTCAATACAATCTTAGTGAATATAGTACGTTTAATTGTCGTGTCAATAACTGAGATGCATTGCTACGAAATGAGTATGTCATTCAATCAATTCTTGTTTTTTTCTATAGTGTTTAACTATTGGTTGTTGGTGATGTGTTACATGTTCTACGTTGATGTTGTAAAAGTTTTCCGTGCTGATATAAAATGGAAGTTCCTTAAAGGCTTCCTCTTTGCTTGGGGCGTGCCTGTAATAGGATTAATCATTTGTGCAACGATATTAGGTATGATTAAACTCGTAGTTGAATGTGATATAGAAAAAATAATTCTTATTACTGCCACCTTAGGTGTTACTATCACGAGCTATTATTTGCCCTTGATAATAAACGTGATAGTTTTTATATTGATTGTTTATTCTCTGTTTATAAGGAAAGATAAGAACTCTAGTGTGATTCCTGAAAAACAAAGGAGAAAAGAAACCTGGCGTCGCTTATTGACAGCGACGGCCATGTTTATGTTGACTAATGTCAACGTTTTGATCATTTTAATGTGGGGATTGCTTGATATTCCATTTTCATTACGTGCTGTTACCTTTAGCTGTCAATCAATTGTTCTGTCATTATTCGTTCCGTTAGTAAAGAGTAATCGGACATTATGGTATGAATATTATGTGAATCGAATGAGTAGGATCATGTCATGATTATTTTTGTGAAGTCGTAACGTCTTTTGTACTAATTATAGGAATTTATTATTTATTTAAAACACATACAACTATCATTTAAGGCTAACCTAATACAATAATGTAGTTATAATAGCTTACAATAGCGTATTATTGTCAACAATCAAGAGAAATCTTAAAAAATGTGGCCTGTGTGAATTCGCTCAGAGTGCAACTGAAGCAGTCAATCTGTTGTGACACCATATTGAGTGTACGTGGGGCGTGCGTCAGCGGCGCGTGTTGCAGCAAGTTGGTGCGAGCGGGTGGCACCCACAGCAGCGGCGGCCGTCCCAGTCGCCCCACGTACTCATCAGGTACACACAACCCAGCCGTGCGTAGAACGCCTAGGTTGTGTATTTTACCACGCATAACCTTAAATAAGTAAGTTGCGAGAGCTACTTCCCTTCTTACTTCCAGTTTACTGTAGCCTACCATACCCAGCACAAATAGAGTAGGATACAGCAGTGGATACCCTGGATACACACCATACTGCTTTAAGAATAGGAATCTCACAAACTTGTTCTGGATGCGTTTTAACATTAATTTGTACTTGGCTTTATGTGGCGACCAGACGACTTTATGATTGTCATCATAATAATATAATTATGTATTGTTATTGTGCTACGCTAGTATGCCACTGATTGATTGTAATTTTTATCAAATAAATAATTTAAAATCTTACTAAGAATTGTTTTTGTTTGCACTCAGCTTAACTAATCACTTTCTTTGTAGTGGTAACGTGCACGATATTTACGCAGTGTAGTCGTAACGTTGGTGACAGGATAATTCATATCACAGCATCATGTACTGTGTCTCTGCTACGCAAGAGACCAATAACGTCACATTTTTGTTTAGTTGCAGTGATGTGGCATCATAATAAGTAGCCACAGAATATACCTCGCTACGGTGATCTTACTATTAGTAAAGGTGTGGCATTAGTGTCACAGTGTAAATACAGACAGTGATGTTTTCATAAGTTTTCTAGCCGTATTAATTACTTTGCACGAAATGACTCGTCCTAAAGGTTATTTTAAAATAATCGACTCGCACAAGTTATTTTGTTTGTAGGCGAATGGGCAATTCCAGAAATATATTTATATAAGGCAATTCACCCGTTTTTTTTTAAATATCATGAAGTTAGAGTACTTTTTCCATTCATTTACACTGTTTCCTTAGCGTTTTATGCCATTTGCCTAGTATTCACTTTCATTCTGGAATTGTCGATTTGCCCACAAATAAATTAAGCCAATACCTGGCGTTTTCCGCTTTCACGCTTCTTCAATAAGTGAATTAATGATGCACAGCTGAAAATAGCTAAGATCATACAGTAATAGCCGTCAGAGTCATCAGGGGATATCGCACGATCTCCTACGAGGTGACTTGTGTACTGGCTAGATTCCTGCCCTCTTCCAGCCTCCCTAAATGGGCCAAGGGGTGGCGGATCTGAGGACATCCATCACCCCCTATTCCTTAGGACAACGTTTCCCAACCTTTTTCAGCCACGGACCCCTAGGAAATCAAGCACAGTTTTCACGGACCCCCTTAATAAAATAAACAGCAAAAAAAAAACGGATTAGGTATTTATTTTAGTTATTACAGATACAATATAGGTACTCATAACTGTTTAGTTTGAAAAATATGAAAAAATTTAATGTGAAGGTTGATGTTGCTTTTTTGCAACTAAATCAGTGATATTTGGGTTGATGTTGCTACTAAGTGTAATCTCAAATCAGATTCTACTTGTAATCTGTTTCTGTATTTATTTTTTTGTATATAAAAGAGTAGAGAATGCCTTTTCACATAGGTATGTGGTTGAAAAAAGCAGTAAATGTTTCAGTGCTTCGTCCGATATCTCCTTATAATCTGTCTTTACATTCACCCAAAAATTTGATAATGAAGATTCTTTGAAATTGCGTTTCAATGCTGAATCACAGGATATTTTTCTATCAATCGGTTTTCCTGTGCCGCTGTCAAGCCAGTTATATCAGTAATATCCGTGTTGAAAGGGTCTGATTTTTGTCGGGTACTGGAAAATAATCCCGGAACTAAGACCTCAAAGCGCGGATGTGTGTAACCATTTCATCTTGTACTTGTGCTGGCAATATTGCTTCACCAGAGCATTCCAAAAACGCTGACAGTGTTGGAGAGTGATTGTAGTTTCTTTGAATTGTACGATTTATCCAAAGGTCAAGCTTTTTTAGCATCGTTTCAATTTTATCATCGACTTGGAAGATGTTGTTATCTCTCCCTTGTAGACCCAAGTTCAGCTCGTTAAGGGCACTAAATATATCAGCTAAATAATATGCTGCCATTGTAAGCCAACCAAAGTCATTGAAGTGATCAGCATGTTTGTTGACGCCCTGTATAGAATTCTCCAAAAATAACATTCTGATCTTATCTCTCAGCTCGAAAACACGCGACACAACTTTGCCACAAGACAACCAACGCACTTCAGTGTGCAATAACAACTGCTTGTGAATGCTTCCCATTTCTTCACAAATGATACCGAAAATACGGGAATTTAAAGGCCTACCTTTAATAAAATTCACCACCTGCACTATGTCTTCTAACACTGTTTTTAATTTTTCTGGCATATTTTTAGCTGCTAATGCCTCCCTATGAATGCAGCAATGATGCCAGATAGAGATTCATCTTCTTCACGCGCGCCTGGAGCCCTATTCGTGTTCCGATCATCGCCCGAGCACCGTCGGTACTAACTGCCACACATTTGTCCCATGTAATTTCATGAGTGGCCATAAAGTTGTTCAATACTTCTAATATTGCTTCACTTGTAGTGTGCGAAGGCAGAAGTAAACAAAATAAAAAATCCTCACTTATGCTGTTGTTGTGTTCGTAACGAACATATGCAAGCAAGTTTGCATCATTTCTAATATCTGTGCTCTCATCTAATTGCAAAGCATAAATTCTGCTTGCTAACGTTCAATAACAGCTGCTCTTTAACATTTCCCGACATTTCATCAATTCTCTTCTTCACTGTGTTGTTTGATAACGATACACCGTCCAATTCTTTTGAAGCTTTGTCGCCAAACATAGCAAAAACCATAATTTTAGCGCACGGTAAAATTAATTCTTCAGCAATGGTGTGGGGCGTACCACTTTTTGCAACTAGCAAGGATACTTGGTAGGACGCTAATACAGCACTTTCGTTATTGGTCCCAGTAGCAGTCTTTATCATTGTTTTTGTGCTTTGTTCTAATAACGAAGCTTTAACTTTGAAAAAGGCTTTTGATTTCTCACGACATTCTTGATGTTTTGTTTCTAAATGACGTCGGAGTTTGGCCGGTTTCATCGACTCATTCGACAAAACTTCGTAGCATATGACACACTGAGGTCTGTCTTCCCCGTTTAAATTGGTACTAGTGAAACCAAAGCTAAGTATTCGTAGCAAAACCTACGACGTAAACCTTAACCTTTGAAGTCGAAGGTTTTTCATTTGCTTCGTCCAAAGCGGAGTCATTAGGTTTTAACCAGCGTTTCATTGTCACAGGTCACAATAACTTGAAAAACGTAATTTGATTATTCTAATCTCAAACGCAACGCAACACAAAACAAAACATTTGCACGATGCGTAGCGATTACGAGACATTAGCATTTATGTATGGTCCAGAGATGACACCGCGGACCCCCATACATATTCTCGCGGACCCCCAGGGGTCCGCGGACCACAGGTTGGGAAACACTGCCTTAGGACATGAGATGGCGGCGCGTTGTTTTTCACGCGCGCCTCTCTGTGATGTACGGGTGAGGAGGGGGAGATTAACAGCTCTCTCTCCGCCTAACGTGAGGAGGCCGCACTAGACCCCGTGATCCCCGACGTACTTGTGGGAGGGAACACTATGATGTATTTAAAGTAAAAGTCTGACACGCCTTTCCGCTCCGCCAAGAGCGGGAGAAGTCATTTGATGATTTCCCACCCACGAAAAAAGTAACCAATGGATAATGTAGAACTTAGCATATGATACCTTGCGTTATCATTGGCCATTATTCACTACTAGTTCCAATATGAATCGTGCAAAATAAGCAACCAAAACCTAAAGTAACCAATGGATAATGTAGAACTTAGTATATGATACCTTGCGTTATCATTGGCCATTATTGACTACTAGTTCCATTATGAATTGTGCAAGATAAGCACAATGAAATCGATCAGTAGATAAACTAATTACCTGAAATCAGGATTAACCACGTTAGTGTGGTTTTGACCTTGTTATAGTAATGTACGATGTGAAACTGTTGAGAGTGGAACCGGTATCCATCGACTTTATTTTTGTGTTTTCAGAATAATCATAGAAAATAACTCCTGCATCTGAGTGTAAGCATCAATTTTGATGCTTAACATGGCTGATAACGATATCAGTGAAACCAACTCTACAGTGAGTGCTAGTGACGACCAATACCCATCTATGAGTCTTCTCTATATGATCGGACATTATGTTCTGCTTGCCATGAATTTGGCTACATTCATATACGGAGTAACAGCGTGGTGTCTTATCAAAAAGTTTCGCAATTTCAACAACTACGTGTATCTCAATACTATCCTAGTGAATACATTTCGTTTAATTCTTGTTTTATTCATTTATTCCGGCAAATTTGTGACGGCTGTCCAGCTGTTGATACTGGTTATAATGTTTGCGTTTGTTTCGGCCGTTTTTAATTATTGGTTGTTACTGATGTGCTATATGTTTTACGTTAATATTGTAAAAGTTTTCCAGAAAGATATAAAAAGGAAGTTCCTCAAAAGCTTTCTCTTTGCTTGGGGCGTGCCTCTGATAGGATGGATCATTTGTATATTGATTTTAGTCATTGTTATTCTAACACTAGAAAATTATAAATACATACTAATTCTTCTAATTATCATCATATTCACTTTAATAATGTGTGACGTTGTGCCTTTGATAATAAACGTGATATTTTTTATAAAACTTGTTTATTGTCTGTTCTGTAAAGAAGCGAGTTCATGTGTGATTCCTGAAAGCGAAAGAAAGAAAGAAAATTGGCGTCGTTTTCGTACAGCGACGGGTATGTTTATGTTGACCAATGTCAACGTTTTAATTTTATTAGTGTGGGCATTTTTTTATACTTCTGACTCATTAAAGGCTATTACATTCGGATTTCAGACTATCGTTCTTACGTTATTTGTTCCATTAGTAAAAAGTAACCGGGCATTATGGTACGAGTATTATGTGAAACGAGTCAACAGGACCATGTCGTGATTATTGTTATTTTGTTGGTCGGTAGCGGCTGGAGGATGGGCAGAGGCATATTCTACTAACTAATTATAATCATATTTGATTGTTATCATCAGCCGAATACTGTGGCAGTAGCATGTAAATCTGTGATTGTATCAAATAAATGACTTAAGATATACAAATTGTTTTTGTTTGCCTGCAGTAGGTGCGCACGTTTAGTCTAAGTAATATAAGGGTGAATCAAAAAGTTCTTAGAAGCGCATAATTTATAAACAGGGTGCTTACTCTCGAATATAATTCCAATAGATCGACATTGGTCAAACGTCAGTTGGTTGAGTTAAACGTCAGGGATTGGCTAGACTCAGTGAGTCCAGCCAATCACTGACGTTTGACTGACAATTCCAATGTCGATCTATTGGAATTATATTCGAGAGTAAGCACCCAGAATTAGGGGTAGTTCCATTTACCTTTAAAGAGTGTCAATCATACTATATTTATGCCAAGTGACACTTCATTCATCAGTTTGTTAGCATGCAATAAATTGTCATGTACAACGAGAGTATCTCTGTATGAGAAAATTTTCCATGAAGGGATATTTTCTGGACATTTGGAAGACACTAGGGAGATTGATGCTATACCTACCCTATTCCACGGTTGCGTAATTGGGCTATTTAAGATGACTTGCTTTCTGGCCGCTCTTCAAACTCCATTACGGAAGAAAATATCAAAAAGGTTAAGAGTCTTGTTATGGAGGGCAGAAGAATAACCCTGAAACATTTAGCTGAGATCTTAATTATATCATTTGGTAGCATACAACGTCGTGGAAAACTATCGTCTTGCATGTTGTTTCTTTACGATAATGCGCTTGCTCATCGATTGGAAGTTGCGCTCAACGCAATCCCCCGTTCTGGTTTCAGTCTCCTTGACCACCCACCTTTAGTCCAAAGTGATGTTCAGTTGCAGTGGTGGCCCAGTGGTAACGGCCGCGACTTACGAGTAGGTCGTGAGTGCAAACCCAAGCAGGCGCATTATGTTGTTCAAATTATTTCATCGCCACTGCTCTCAAAACGGTGAAGGAAAACATTGAGAAGAAACCGACATGTCTTAGAACCAAAAATTCGAAGACTTGTGACATCTACCAACCCGCACTGGGCCCGCGTGGTGGATTATGGCCCACTCCCTCTCACCGAGAGGAGGCCTGTGTCCCAGCAGTGGGAACATTATAGGCTGATGATGATGATGATGATGTTCAGTTATTCCCAATATAAGAAGAGCATATTCGTTGAATTAAATTTCACCACGACGCTCCGACGACGCGGTTATAGCGCTAGAGGATTTTTTCTAAAGACACGGCAAAATAATTTTTTTTTTCGTAAGGTATAAGAAAGTTAGACACGTGTTACTCTAAATGCATTACATTAGATTACACAGAAAAATAATGTTTTTTTTTTTATCGATTCCAAGAATTTTATGATTCACCCTCGTTTGTTTTTTTTTTTTGGTTACTAAAGCATGTCGAGGTAATCTATACTATAATATTATAACGCTGAAGAGTTTGTTTGTTTGTTGTTTTGATTGAACGCGCTAATCTCAGGAACTAGGTACTGGTCTGAATCGAAAAAATATTTTTGTGTTGGGTAGCCTATTTATCGAGGAAGGCTATAGGCTATATAACATCACGCTTCAACTAAGAGGAGCACAGCAGTAATGAAAAATGTTGCAAAGACGGGGAAAATCGCAAGGGTAGGCGGGACGGGAAGGGTCGGAGGAACAAGAAATTTAACGCGGACAAAGTCGCGGGCAGAAGCTAGTATAATATACTTCTTCTATACTAGAATTATAGCAAACTTTTAGAGAAAACGCTGAAACTATAATGTACCTGTTACTTCACTAGCATCCATAGTGCCTACTAACATAATGACATGACTTCCTGAACGACGAATGAAATAAAGAAAACCTTAATAATGCAATGCTGCATCTAGTGTACAACTTGTAAATGTGCTATGCAGTGTAGTGATAACGTGCATGACAGTTACGCAGTATAGTAGTAACGTGTGTGACAGTTACGCAGTATAGTAGTAACGTGTGTGACAGTTACGCAGTGTAGTAGTAACGTCTGTGACAGTAACGCAGTGTAGTAGTAACATGCACGACAGTTACGCAGTGTAGTAGTAACGTGCAAACAACGGCAAAATGTCGGGACCCCTTAGTTGTAACTGCTAAAACATTGAATTTTTACGACTAAAATTAAAGGGTACTTTCAAAAAGAGAATGGAGACAGAGATGTGGATTCAAACCAACGTGTGGAGTTTCTTGCCCATTCTTTCCATACAAAATAACCTATTGGAAGGGGCGACTAGAATCAATTCTATTTAAATGGTCACGTTCAAAAGTGTCTTTTATGTGCCTGTTTTTAATAAATGTACTATGACTTTGACTATTTTACCGAACCCCGCCGTCGAGCTTGCTGCTATTGCGATGAATTTGTAATATACGATCGTCTGTATTACTTTATATTATTTATTCCTTATGAGAAGGTTGCATCGTCTTATAATTAAACGTTATCTTAATCATAACGATGTCATCTTCAATAGACGATTCACTGAAATGAGATTTTTTAAGTTATGTTGAGGTTTAGGAACGCTACGGGTTTCGTATGATTCAGAATTAGACTCCGAAGACTTGCATGAACTTACTTTAGTATTTTATTAACACAAATTCCTCAACTATACGCTACTAGATACTACACACACACACACTACTATTTCTTTAGGTTACAAATTTGTATTTAATCAAACATTCTGGATATTGTTGTATCAATAGGCATAATTCTCAAATACAATAAAACAATAAACAATATACTCGATAGTGGCAGAATACTGTACCTTTTAAACAAGGGCTTACAGTTATCCTGGCCTCACAGATTGGCCGTACATGTTTTTTTTTAAATATGATAGGTAAAATAATTAAAATTCTTATAAATTTGTTACCTGCTGGTTTCCATGAAACATGATGGTTTGACAACAGTTTAAGTACAGTGAACCACACGTTCGCGGTTACAGTGAGTTTGGTAGCTATTTCAGCAAGCAATGAGCATTAATAAGTAGGCACTGCTGTGCAAATAAATCTGGATATTGAGGTGGTGCTGCTACAAATCAATTAGTCAACCAACCCTTTTGCCAACTACGCTGGGGTCTGCTTCCATTCTAACCAAATGCAGCTGAATACCAGCATTTTAAATGGCGAGACCAGCAATATTAAATTCGTTTCCATCCATATGTGCTTATTAAAAGAAAAAAAAACATATAATGTTTTTTTTTTAGGATGGGAAATCTTTAAATGACGTCCCCCGCTCTTAGGCGGAGCGGAAGGGCGTGTCAGACTTTTACTGACTAAAACCCACCCGTGTTCCTTCAGTTGCCCATGTGCCAGGGTCACGGTGTCTCTTTCAAACAATCTCGTGACCCTGTCAGGCATCAGTCCTGGCAGACCCCTTCAGTTCTGCTGACATCTTTTTGAGGCGCGCGTGGAACACTACGCGCCGTCGACCCGAGCCCGATCCTTACCGGGCGGAAAAGACTTTACTGTTTCGACTTGGATTCGAACCATCGCTTCACCGATCGTCGTCATATTCATACCGGCTGTTTGACGAACTAGCCAGCGAGCTCATATCATGTTACACATGTTTATACAAATAAATGCAGTTTTATCTTTAACCTCCACCATGTCCCCGTTACTGAGTAACACGACAGGCCGTGGTAAGCCTGTTTGTCAAACTTGCTGCTAGCTACTCAAAACGACTGTCGAATATCTATGAATGACAGCCGAGACCAACGGATTAATGTGTTTTCTGAGATACCGAGGATGTAATGAATGATTACCCATCAAAGGACTAACCTTGACGAGAGTTGGTTATCCTGAGATCAACTAGTGCGATTGTTATCATTTAGGCAGGAACCCGTTAAAATATAAGGACTAAAAGAAAAGAAACTCATAAATTCAACCATTTTATTTCATCAATACCAGGTATAAGTAGGTGTAAATATATCCTTAAAGCTAAAAATGTTGATATGTAGTCCGATTCAAAGAGTCGTGGAACACAGCCACCATCTTTTGTTTCTAAAAAAAAACTGGCCAAGTGCGAGTCGGACTCGCGCACCGAGGGTTCCGTACAAACCTGCAGGTATTCACGGTTTATGCATAAGGTTTATGTTTATGAAATTAAATGTTTTTTTTTTTTAATTTTTATATTTGAGTTGACTGAATGGAAGGTAAATTGTGGTTTACGATTTATGACGTATTAAAAAATAACTACTTATTAGATCTCGTTCAAACCAATTTTCGGTGGAAGTTTACATGATAATGTACATCATATATTTTTTTTAGTTTTATCATTCCCTTATTTTAGAAGTTACGGGGGGGGGGGGACACACATTTTACCACTTTGGAAGTGTCTCTCGCGCAAACTATTCAGTTTAGAAAAAAATAATATTAGAAACCTCAATATCATTTTTGAAGACCTATCCATAGATACCACACACGTATGGGTTTGATGAAAAAAAAATTTTTGAGTTTCAGTTCTATGTATGGGGAACCCCAAATATTATTGTTTTTTTTTTTCTATTTTTGTGTGAAAATCTTAATGCGGTTTACAGAATACATCTACTTACCAAGTTTCAACAGCATAGTTCTTATAGTTTCGGAAAAAAATGGCTGTGACATACTCGGACAGACAGACAGACATGACGAATCTATAAGGGTTCCGTTTTTTGCCATTTGGCAACAGAACCCTTAAAAATTGAGGGACAAGGTTTGGATAAACTACACTACCTGATGGTAAGCGAGAAAGAGATCGACGACAGTGAAAGCGTATACAACAGTAATCAATTTTCTTGAGGCCTAAAGGTAACCAATTTTTTTTTAATATGTTACTTGTTATTTATTTCCGTTGCTAGTGATCTTGAAGGTATTATGATATTAAGGGTCAATTTTCATACGGAATTGGTTACGAACTTTATTCATTTGCATTTTTAACTCGATTCCGAAGCGGTCATACTGCTTGTTTAAAGATTATGCTTTAACTAAACCATGTTTGCCATAAGTCCAGTGTTTAAAATAACTTAAACTTAGTACATTCATCAACATGTTGTGCTGACTCACTTCATTTCTAGTGAATTTTGTTTCGATCTCTTTTCATGAAATTCTTGCCATAATTCCCTATTACTCTTTACTAAAATTAAATATATAGACAACGCTATTGTGTTCAAGTACTCTCCAAGTTCTCCTATTACATCAATAACCAAGATTGGCCTTTCCAAAAGTTCTGGTAAAGCAGTTTACACTATTACATTACTCAATACAAATATCATCGTAGATTTGTAGAAGCGACGCCATTTGTCAGTAGAAGTACCCGCACTAGCTTCACTACCGCGGAACAGAGAAAGTAAAACTAAAACATAAATAACAAAATTAATCGTCTCTGGTATTAATAACATTAAAATAAGAAGAATATTGAACACCTGAAATGTGACTTCTGTCGAGTCAAAGAAGTAAAGAAGCAAACTAGGGACACCAATCAATAGGGACTGTATAAAGGGTACTCCCCACCCAAAAAGGCTACTTTTGAGGTACCTCCTACGAATGGCAACGTTGAAGACTTTTACAAAATCAACATAAAAAATGTAACACAACACGAGTAACCAACAATGGAACGATAGTGCAAAATAATATAATATACATATAATAATAACGCTATAAACAGAATGAGGGATAAATTCGTCTATTTGATACAACAATAAACTTAGCGTTTTCGCTATGATTGCACTGAGAATCACATAGTTTCTGAAATGGCGAAACTTCTTGATGACGCACCAAGATGTTAGTCCATAAATGACCGCAGATAAAGTTGGCACCAACAAAATCCAGGCAATAATGTCCATCACATCGTCACCAACAAGCTCAGTAAATTTGTGTGGACCGTCAACACTGGTATCGTTGTCGGTCATGGTGACGATCGTATGCGCAGTTCGGCGCGCGCAATTCGAGAAAGCAGTGCCACGCGTCCACGCCGATACGCGCCGTACAACGTTATAAAATATTCTATTAAGTTAAATGGTAACTTTACCTTATGGCATAATTATAAGGCAAATATGTAAATCACCACGTAAATTCCTTGAGGCTCGTCCCATGACGTCACCAATATATTTAATAAAAATCATGTATTCATAGGTATTCATTCACTGATAGACAACACACAGTTTTTGGACTGCACGTTGCGCGACCTGCACCCTAATTGCGAAACGCACAATTTATCAGAATCTGAATGGGATTGAAGATTATTTCTAAACCATTGCGTCATTTGTTCGAATAAATTGTCGGCTCAGCAACGTAAATAACGCAATGAATGTTGTTTAACTATGAATGTTAAACCAATTCCTACCGATAAAAAGTTCCGCAATTACCCCTCTGGTGTAGAAGCATGAAATTTTGTGCAAGAGTTCATTATTCAGAGCGCCAGGGACCACGTTCGGCAATCTACTACCATGGATTCTGAACCGTTGCAATTTTTCGTGGTTAATTAAAACCAAAAAATTAATTAACCACGTAAGTATTGCACTTTTTATTGGTACAGCTGAAATTAACATACTTATATTAGCTTTGTATGTATTTATGTAACGGAAAGAACGTGATCTTCACCCCCTTTAAAACGTCGAATTAATTTAAAACTACACACTTATCTAAGACCGATGGCAATACAATAATTTTATTAATTTGTGCCATTATCCTGACTAGGATAACAAAGCTAGCAAAAAAAAAACGATAAAACACGCTTTTGTACCTAGTCGAAGTAGAAAATAGTCTAAAAAACGCTATTTAATAGAAAACCAAACTAAAAAGTAGACAATAATTCTATAAAAGAGTGATTAATAAATGAAATAATTTTAAGAATTTACTTTAAAATATTTCTAGACGGTGTTGATGTGTGTAGTTTCTGAAATGAAAACTACTGATGCACCACGATATCACTCCACTCCGTTCATGACCACAGACAGCTTCACGTCAGAATCAACAGATTGCAGGCGATAATAAGCATCACATTATGACCAACGAGCCTTGAAATCGTGTGGATCATCAAGAGTGGTGTCATTCTCGGCCATGGTCAGCGCTGCGTGCCACCGTACGTGCAACTTCCACGAGGCGTTTGAACCGAAATGAGAATACTACTACATAATGACTGTTACGCACATTATTACTACTTAGTTATTTTATATCTGGCAAAATAACAGTGATATAAGCTCGTGAAAATAAGGTCGCTGTTAGTTTGCTGCTGACACGGGTAAAATAATTGTCAATAGGTGACTATGTAGCCGTCACGCACTTTATTAATACACTCAAGAGTTGACACGCAAGAAACTGTTAAAATGATAATCAGATAACGAGAAAAAGTTTCATTTCGATATCACACGCATGTTAAAACTTGTGACGGACATCTGGGCCATACTCTTCACGCAGACGAAGGCAAAATACTTGTGTCTCTGAAGGTGACCTAGGAAACGATGGCATGACGACTTAGAGGCATTCATGAGAGATTGGATGGAGAAAGCAATGCACAGGAAAGAGTGTCAAGCCGTGGAGGAGAGCTTAACCCAACATTGGTATAATTTAGGTTGGATAAAAATAAACATGATTAATGTTAAATAATCTTAAAACAACGGATGCGTAACACCATGTTATCATAGGCCTTTGTTAACTATTAGTATCGTTTACAAACTATACTGATAAGACGAGATAAACATGATTATTACGCTAAGTGCTATAACCCGGTTTTATTAATGTGACTACATTAGTGTGTTCCTGTCCCAGATATGGGAAAGTTCGATTCACTGAGCAGGAGTCATGCATCTATTGTCTACAATATAGTTTTCTAAAGTGTAATGAGTCTACTTACCAGTGCTTAAGTGTTGGTTTGACGTGTAATGCTTGCCATGGCAGGTAGCGATACCAATTCAAACTCTACAGAGGGCTATGATTACTCCGAGCCTGCAGTTGTACCCGTGTATGTTATTGGACACTATTGTAAGCTTGCATTGTGCCTAGCCACGTTTACATACGGAGTGACATCGTGGTATATCATCAAGAAGTTTCGCAATTTCAACAACTACGTGTATCTCAATGCAACCATAGTGAATATATTACGTTTAACTGTTATGTCATTCACTCTGATCCATTGCGATGTAAGGACTCATGATTTGAGAGTGTGTGCTACTTTACCGTGGTATATTACTTTTGTTTATTTAACAACAGTGTATAATAATTGGTTGTTAGTAATGTGTTATATGTTTTACGTTGATATTGTTAAAGTGTTTCATAAAAATATCGAACGGAAATATCTTAAAAGCTCCATCTTCGCCTGGGGCGTACCTGTGATATTTTTGATCATTGTTTCAATCATTTTTCTAGTCACTGAACTAACAACAGAAACGAAAAACGATCGATTTTTATATATGTTTGTCACCATATGTATTTATATCACGAGCAACATTGTGCCTTCTATTATAAACTTAGTTCTTTTTATAAGAGTTGTGTATTCTCTATTCTTTTGTAAAGACACAAACACGAGTGCGGTTTCTAAAAAAGATAGATTGAAAGATAAATGTCGTCGTTTGTCTGTAGCTACCGCTATATTTTTTCTGAGCAACGTGTTTGTATTGACATTTATTATTTGGGATATATTTGATCTTTCAATTTTTGTACGAGGTGTTACATTAAGCATCCAAATGATACTTATGGCCCTCTTTGTTCCTTTGGTAAAGAACAACCGCATATTGTGGCATGAGTATTGTAAGAATCGTTCGAAAAGCACTTTGTCGTGATTACATTGTTGTGCTGTTACGATTGTCATATTCACCTAGAGGGTATAAACAAGTTGCATTCGCTTTCATTTTACGTATTCTAACAACGACTTTCAACGGAATTGACATAATATTTGCGGTGAATTTATATTATTTATTTATTTATTTATTTATTTTATTATTTATGTACACACAGTAAAATACAGAGTGATAAGGCATAGTAATAAACTTTACCATCATTGTTTTCACTTATCGAATGTCACTTCTGTCTAGGCTTTAAGGCCTTCTTTGGCAATCGCCTATATAAAATTAATTACAGTTCAGTTCATCGTAACATTAACACTTGTATATCATTGTGTAACTACTATTTTTCATGTAACATCTATTTTCTTTTTAAATTATTATGCGTGAAATAAACACTCATATTATCGGACTATGTTGGAGCCGATTTCCAGTCTAATTGAATGCTGCAAAAATACCACTATTATCCCAAGCACAAACATGAAACGAAACATAATATACACACATCAGTGAAAAAACTCATACCTTCTTCCTATGGGGGTAGGCAGAAACAACTGCTACGATTCTTAGATACTGCTAAAATATATTATAATATACGAGTATTAAATATAACCTTTCATTCTTTCAAAACAAGTTTTCAGCCGAACCGAAATAACAGTCAGAAACAAACCTTTGTGCATAAACAAGTTTCTGTGCAGTTAGCGTACTTATCTATTCCTTTATCTGTCACACAGATACAAGTCGCACATGAATGCTTTGCAGTGTGGTAGTAACGTGCGTGAAAGCTACGCACTGTAATAGCAATAGTAACGCTGACATCTATGCAATGCAGTAACGTGCGTGACAATGCGATATCAACATTCCTCTTCTATGATGTCCTTCTGACCCTTCTGCCTGCATTCAATCTGCTTTCTTTGTCTGTAATTTCATTGGAATATTCTCCCACTGAACATCAGGTCTGTAACCAGTCAGTTATCTTTTAACGTCGTGGCACGTGAACATATCAGTCAGGAGCTAGCCGAAACCAACCAGCGCTGATTATCTGGATTCATTTTCTCATCTACCGATCGTTATTTCTCATGAAAAAGTTAATTTTGTTTGTATGTAGGTATGCTTTTATTTATTCTTGTATTTTACAGCCATTTCCAAGTTATCTATCCCGTATGTTGCACCTGCCATGTTTTGTGTAAAATGAAAATTGTGCAAAAAGTTGTTTTTTAAAATAAAAATATACATCACTATTCAAAATCATCTTAAATCAGCCTATATTGTTCCCACTACTAGGACACAGGCCTCCTCTGGGTGAGAGGGAGTGGGCCATAATCCACCACGCGGGCCCAGTGCGGGTTGGTAGATGTCACATGTCTTCGATTTTTTGGTTCTAGGGCATGCCCGTTTCCTCAGGATGTATAGGGGATACCAGGGGCCGATACCACTGGGCTACCACTGCTACCCAATATCACAATTACGCAATATATACAGTAATTAGAGTGTTTTTCGTATAATAAGAGCTGATTGCGTTTGTGTTGCTAATGTCCTCTGAAGCAAAATATCACTACGTCTCACTGGAGATGCTTACAATTAAGTTTTATATATTTCAAATCGATTCCACCTACTTCAATATTTTCTACCTTTGAAAATTCATAGATGTGTGTGCATAATAGATGTTTACACGTTTCGACGAGAACACAAATATTTTTCTTTTTTACTATGGCATATATTTCTGTAAACTGATGAAACCTGACGTTACCAAAGGTTATTCCTGATTACTAATAGTTATTTCTAGTATCATTACGAATTGTACAAGATAAACAGAATCGATCACTACACTAAATGCAAAAATCTGGTTAAATCGTATTAGTTTGAGCTTAACACTGTTGAGATTAAGTCATATCTATACGTTTATCTCCTTCATTTTTGTTTTTAGTGTATAATGAAAAATTACTACAATACTTTAGTTTGTCTGCTCAATGTACAACTTTGCCTGATCTTTTAATGAAAATAAGCGTGATATTATTTTATGTATGTTACCTGGTCAGTTTCAAGTTCATCATGGCTGAAAACGACTTTGTAGATCACTCCACATTAAGCGAAAACGAAGTGCACTCAACATACAAAACATATGTGATCAGACATTATATTCTTTTCTCTATAACAATAGTTTCGTTTACATACGGAGTGATATCGTGGTGCCTCATCAGGAAGTTTCGCAATTTCAACAACGTGTATTGTATATCAGTGCAATCCTAGTGAATATATTACGTTTAAGTATTGTGTCAATTGCCGAAGTTCCTTGTAACCAGTTGTTCAGCTCTCGCTCTCATTTCTTCATATTTTATATTTTTCGACTGTGTACAACTACTGGTTGTTGGTGATGTGTGTTGTTGTAGATATTGTAAAAGTATTTCATAGTAAAATTGAAAGTAAGTTTCTGAAAAGCTCCATTTTTGCTTGGCACGCCCCAAGCAAAAATGGAGCTTTTCAGAAACTTACCTTTGATTCTATGTATCTTTTGTAGATTGATTTTACTTATAATTTTGAACTATCACGAGATGACGATAAAGAAAAACTTATCTTGTTTATAATCACTGTTGGAACTTTATGCATTAACACTATACTGCCTTTGATTATAAACTTCATTATTTTTATACAACTTGCGTATTCTTTGATTTTTCGCAAGGATGAAAACAAGAGTGTGGTTCCTAAAAATGAAAGAGTTTAAGAAAAATTGCGTCGTTTATGTACAGCGATGGCTATGTTTACTTTAACTAACTTGAATGTATTAACATTAACTATATGGGAATTGTTTGACTTTTCATTCCCATTACGATCTGTTACATTATTCTTACAAGTTGTAGCATTGGCCCTATTTGTCCCTTTAATAAAGAGCAACCGTGCAATATGGCACGAGTACTATAAGAATCGATTAAGCAGGTCTTTGTCATGATTATTATTACTATAGCCAAGCATTTCATTACACTACCACTATGGCGTAATTCTCAACAATTCCAAGCATTTGTATCAAATAAAGTAACATCATTGCATTTTTTTTTAAATTTTATTCTGTGTTCACACAAAATGGTGTTACTATAAAGCAACGCCAGGAACTGTAATAGCGAAATAAAGGTATTTAAACCTGAAATATGTGCATTAAACAAGTTAATTGTTTATAATAAATGATACCTCAATTATTCCATTTTTTGTAATTTTTCACGCACCTTAGTAAAAATGAAAGAGACGACAAAACAAGATGAGGAAGACAATACACAAGGTGAAGATGAAATAAAATTGAAAGCAGGGCCAAACTAGGGAAAAGTTGCTCAAGACAGGCAATAGGCACACAATATTTTAAGTTTAGGTGGAAATGTTAGTATTTCGGTATAAAGGGCTTATTTACTTATTAATATTAGTGAAATGAAGGAATAACAACGTATGTTTAACAACAATTTTTACTTTTAATATCATTCACCCGCAAAAACATGCTTGTAGCACTCTACAATCTAAGACCAATAGAGGGCAAGGAAGGGGGTCGGGTTGTGAGTGGTTACTTAGCCAGGCCTGCTTGTGGGTGCCTCAATAATATCAGGCATCCAGCCAGGGCCTCAAGTCTGCTATTTTTTATAAATTCGTCATTCCAACACGATCCCATTGTCATTTTGCTAATAGTTCGTAATCTGCTAAATTCTTAATGGTGGATCATTGGTCGGTCAGTGGTCTCGTAATAGAATCGTGGTACAATGACATTGTCGTATTGCCATTATTATGAAACCCGTTAGTAGAAATGATTTTCGAAAAACTAATACTAAAGTTGAACATTTAATCATGCCAAATTTCATTTATATAATTTTTACATATTATTTATTAGTGTTTTAAACAATCTGAAGTAGTAAGAAGTTCGTAAATAGCAAAAACATTGCATTTACATGTATAACGCGGATAAATGTGAAAATAGACAACTCAATAATATTTTATCTGTTTAGCTTTCAAAGTCAAAGGTGACATTACTGCTTACCGACGTTAATCTGCACCCTGATTGCGAAACGCACAATTTATCAGAATCTGAATGGGATTGAATATTGTTTCTAAACCACTGCGTCATTTGTTCGAATAAATTGTCGGCTCAGCAACGTAAATAATGCAATGAATGTTGTTTAACTATGAATATTAAACCAATTCCTACCGACAAAAAGTTCCGCAATTACCCCTCTGTTTTAATTCTAGCGGCCGGTGTTTTGTTAGTTAATTATTTATTAAATATACAAAATGGGGTCAGTGGGTCGTCTGCGAAACGTTTTTACAAATTCCGCTTCGAGAATATCAATAAAGGGGTTTGTATTCATTGTCGTCAACCGACGGCTTCGACGACGTCTTTTGCATTCCGCCCATCTTCTTTCCCTAGCATCCACTGCGTTGGCTAGCTCGAGAATATTTGCTCGTAGTGAATACATTTCTCCGTTCAATATTCACACAAACACGATAGCTAGCAAACACTTTTTTTGACAACCGAGCTATTACAAGCAATGACTGCACAATGACGGTCCAATGGTAGGTCGCTGATCAAAGGAACTGTCAACATTTTAGCAGATTACCGCCTGAGTCAGTCATTCATTTGTCATTATGTACGAGATTACCATTCTAAGCCATTTCTTTCAATGGAGTGTCAGTGGTTGACCATTGGAAAGTCATAATGACGCCATTATATTAGTAGATTACTAAACTTGTGAAAATCAACAATTATGAAATCAATGATAGACCATTTTGACACTATTGTAATAGCAGACTTGAGGCCCAGGGCTTATGTAACTCAAAAACAAAGCAACTACACGCTTAGGGCATCCCCTGTGTGATACGGATTGATTTTTCAATGTGCCCTTTTATTTTTTATTTTAATGAAGGGTTAGGTGACTGCATACCTTTCACAATATAGTATACTCACGAAGCGACGCGCGCTTTACTTGTATATAATGACGTGTTTGTAAGCGCAGGAGTTACCATGCAGCACCGTCCAAGACAATGACAAAGTCGGAAGTGAGTGCTGACGCTACTAGTCTTCATGCACATATTCACAGCGTATTTGTACACTTATTTACCACATCTGAAGCATGCATCTCTCAGTGAGAGATAAAGATAATTTTATTTTGCACATATGGGTAACAGCGAATGATGACAAAGAACATATGTGTTCAGCCATACTTTACCACGTAGACATGCAAAAGATTTAAAACATTGCACAACTTATAACTAAATCATCATTCATCATCATTTCAGCCGTAAGACGTCCACTGCTGGATTTAGACCTCCCCCAATTTGGGGAGCTTTGCCATAATCGCCACGCTTGGCAGGCGGGTTGGCAATCGCAGTATGGTAGTAAAATGCATAGAAAACGCTGCTGTCCATTCTCTAGTAAGTCCTTTAGTCGCCTTTTACGTCACCCACACTATAACTAAATAATTAAATACAATTTCAAATATTACACTAAGTTAAAAATGCTTTCTCAATTAGGAACTCCTTAATATTATAATAGGCTTTAGCCACTAGCAGTTTCGGAGCTTCACTAAAACTTCGGAGCCTCTTTTTAAATAATGAAAGAGGAAGCTCTTTCCATGTCTTTGGCAATTTGTTATAAATAACAGGCGCCATGCAGTCGACAATTTTGATACTTATTTTATTTACGGTCTAAAGATCGAAATATGTCTTCACATTTACTTACTGTATTAATTTTATTGACTTCAGTTATTTGTTTTCTGTTTTGTAGAGACGAATCAAGCAAATTAAGGACAGAAAGATTGAGATTGTGAGGTAAAAAAAAAACTGAAAAGCAAAACAATAATAAACCTTAAAATTATGAGTCGGCGCTTTGAGTGATCTTTGTTCATTGATTTTTCAGCGCCGACTCAGAATTTTAAGGTTTATTATTTTTTGCTTTTCAGTTTTATCGGCGGTTTAATTTTTTGTTAAAAAGTTTTTATTTTATAATTT
The DNA here is from genome assembly GCA_947507805.1 of Aporophyla nigra. Classification (NCBI taxonomy): domain Eukaryota; kingdom Metazoa; phylum Arthropoda; class Insecta; order Lepidoptera; family Noctuidae; genus Aporophyla; species Aporophyla nigra. The sequence continues at coordinate 4,578,035 of OX382316.1, read as the reverse complement.
TTTGTGGCTTTAATGTACTAATACTTGGCAAGGTATATCCTATCCAATGAAAACATAATTATCAAAATCGGACCACTCTGTACAAAGTTATGCGTGGTTATACATTACAATCAGTGAGTGAACAATAAATCATCCCCTGTTTTCCGACACTTAGGGTTTGATTTTGTTTTCCAAATTTATATGGGAACACCTTCGGAGTATACCCTTTCCAATTAAATAAGAATTATCACAATCGGACTACTATGTAAAAAGTTATGATTGGTCATACATTAAAAAAAAAACAAAAAAAATATACGCGTCGAATTGATAAGCGTGTCCGTTTTTTTTCGTCGGTTAAAAATACAGCTGTCACACGCCATACCACAATGTTTGTCTACTCGCTTTGTAGGAGGTAGCGTGGTATATAGGATGCAATGGCATAATAGCAAATAATTTTACGACAATACAGAACAATGATCTAAGTAGCACATCAAGGTTATGATAATAGATCAATGATTGACAGAACACATCTCCTTTAAATGTTAATTAGATTTATTTATACAATCTTATTAGTGTTTTAATAGCATATTATCTAGCTATTTGTCGCATCGCGTCGGTTTCAGCCTTGTGAAGTATTAAAACTGTAAAGCTACAAGAGTCCAGCAGAATCGCTTGAAAACATTTAAAACTAAACATTCGAGTAAACGCCACCCACACATTTCTTCGGCTGCGGTGGTGAGCGTTAAAACCATCTGCGACGATAAGCACGCGTGGGGCCGCCCAAACCCCGCAGCGCCGGAGTCGTGACAGAAACAATGCTTGCTGCATGTTGCATGCCTGCTTGCTTGTTGCTTGCCTGCATGCATGCTGGTTGCATGCTGCATGTCTGCTTGCACGCTTCATGCCTTCTTGCATGTTGCATGCTTGCTTGCATGCTGCAAATCCCCTGTATTATTGAAAACAATTTTAATCCTCCTTTATTATTGACGAATGTACGGCTCTGTGTATTATTATCTTCGTTTTCTCTAATTGTCAAAACACACAACTTGCAAACAGACAAGCAGTATGATACCTAATTAATTACTTTATAAGATACTAGCTTCTGCCCGCGGCTTCGCCCGAGTGGATGTCGAAAAATTCACCATTTCAACCCCCCATTTCACCCTCTTAGGAATGGCATTTCGAAAAATCCTTTCTTAGTGGATACCTACTTCTCACACAGAACACACCCTCCAAATTTCATGTCTCTAGAATCAGCGGTTTAGGCTGTGCGTTGATATATCTGTCAGTCAGTCACTCAGGACTTTGAATTTTATACAGGGTGTCCAGTAAATAGCACGACATACTGCAGGGGGTGATAGCTTGGGACACTACCTATCAATACAACACAATATATGTTCAGCAAAATCTTACGGATTTACAGTTTTACAAAATTTTCCGAAATACCGAAAAATCTCTACCTTGAAACAGATTTTTAAGCATCTCGTAATGAAAAAATCCTTTTCTAGTACTTTTTTTTACATCAAATTATTCCTGAATAGCTACTTTACTCATTGATAAGTCTTTTTTCTATCAAAGACAAGAATGTTTTCAAGAAATACTATTTTTTGTTTAAATTTGCACAGAACTATTTTCTTATCACTTAAGTTTAACCTACAGTGGTGAAAAAAAAAATAAGTAAGATTTTGCTGAACATATATTGTGTTGTATTGATAGGTAGTGACCCAAGCTATCACCCCCTGCAGTATGTCGTGCTATTTACTGGACATCCTGTATATATAGATATACACAAGGATAATAACTATAAACATTGCGGTATCGGCGACGAGAATACCAAAGTTTGAAGACCAAAATCTTCAATCAGTGCGTCCTGCCCGTCATAACATACGCTGCCGAAACGTGGACACTTACGGTTGGGCTGATCCACAAATTTAAGGTCGCTCAGCGCGCTATGGAGCGCGCTATGCTCGGAGTTTCTTTGATGGATAAGATCAGAAACGATGTTATCCGGAAAAGAACTGGAGTTACCGACATAGCTTGCAGGGTAAGCAGGCTGAAGTGGCAGTGGGCTGGCCATGTTTGTCGAAGGACCGATGGCCGATGGAGCAGACGAGTCCTGGAGTGGAGACCGCGTATTGGCAAGCGTAGTGTGGGACGCCCCCCAGCTAGATGGACCGACGACCTCAAAAAGGTGGCTGGGACAGACTGGATGCGGAAGGCGGAGGATAGGGTGTTGTGGCGCAGCATGGGAGAGGCCTATGTCCAGCAGTGGACTGCGATAGGCTGATTTGATTTTGATTTGAATAACTATAAACAATCTATGTAACTATGAGTAGGAAAACGCATCTGTCATTAGTTTTTTAATTCTACCTCTTCATATAATATTATACTTCTCTCTGACGAGCAATTGTGTTTATTTGTCTTGCTATTCAGTTTTACAAGGCGTTTTTATTTCGGAAATGTATTAATCGGTATTTTAATAATCGGAATTCATATTTTTGATGTTTCGAATTATCATTAAGTCGGACTTTTTGTTATTCGATCTATTTAAACTCGGTACTTTGAGAATAGTAAATAAAAACGTTAGGAAAATTGAAATTTAGGAATTATAAAAATAGGAGTAATGATAAGTCGAAGTTGTTATATTCGGAATTTTGAAAATCGGTATTTTGAAATTTGTAGTTGTGACTAACGGAATAAAGTTTTTCGTATTTATGTAGTGTACCCAATTTATCTATAATATGTATGTATTTAGAAATATATAAGTATATTTATCAGTTGTCTGGTTGCCATAGTACAGGCTCTGCCTAGTTTGGGATCAGATAACGGTGTGTTGGTTGTCCTAAGATATTTTATTATTTATTTAAACAATGGGAGTCCCACAGGGCTCCCTTTTTGGTTCTTTCATGTTTCTTATTAATATTATTGTAATTAATGACTTGAATTCCTCAAGATAATCATGATATACTGTTGTTTGTGGATGACACTATTATTTTTTTAGACTTTAAAATCAGCACCTGATTACTGATGGTTATTAACTATGTAACAAGCGTGATCTCAAAAGTAGTTCACTGAATCAATGTCAATAATGTACTACTTAATGAAAAAAAAAATGCATTGCATGCAGTTTATGCAACCTCGCGTTAGATAGGTGAAAACTAGTGTGTTGATAAAGGCCAAAGAATTGAAACCTAAAGATAGAACTGTATTCTTGGACTTTACTTTGCATGCTAAGCTTCAGTGGGGCCCACATATAGATACCTTGTCTAAAAAGCTAAGCCCCGCTGCATACACTGTTAGAAAAAATCGAAATTTAACGGACGTAGAAACAGCCCGTTCAGTGTACTTTAGCTATTTTTATAGTGTAATATCTTACGATAATCTGTTGTGGGGAAATGCAGCTGACATTTAGACTATCTTTGTCTTACAGAAAGAACCTGTTCGATCATTATTTATAAGATAAGTCCAAGACACTCCCTCAGAGAGAAATTTACAGAGATTAATGTAATGGTAGTGGCAGTATAGCGGCATCTCCAGCACCACGTAAAATCCTGTATCGCGCAAGTACAGTTTACCGCGCAACTAGCAAAAATACAATACAACCACCCGACATCAATCGCCGGGTCCAGTCCGATCACTATGTACGATAAGCCGATCCCTTGGGCAAAGCCAGCCAAATACTTAGGTGTGATCATCGACCATCACCTTACCTTCAGGGAGCACAAATCGACGGCTCGTTCGCGGGCCGCATTCGTTCTTGTTAGACTCCACTTCATTCTAACCGCCCGCCCGTAGCAAATTGTCCCTTAGGTGCAAATATGCAGCTTACAATCGACCTAAAATAATAATAAGTGCATATAACAATGTCAGGATGTAATGTACAGCTAGATTCACCAAAATAATGATAAGGTAATTAATGAAAGTACTAAACATTCTCCTAACGAAAAGATAAACTGTACTCAGGGATAAACTTAACTTTGCCGTTGTCGTTGGAAAAGTATTGTCCCTATACATCGATGTATCGGTGGCGTTAGTTTACCAACTGTAAATAAGTCTATAATAGCAAAAAAGTAATTATTTTGTCATGTAACTACAAATGTACTTACGGTTTTCGGATTATTTCCGTTATTTGTACTACATGGCATTGCTTTTTCCCAAATTTCATGATACAAGGTCAACAGGAAGTCCTCTATAGGTTTTGATTCGAAGGGGGGCCGAAGTCCCACCGACTGTCGAGCACCAATCCCAAGTACGTCTTGGTAGTCTCAATAGCGCTCCAAGACCCCTTGACCATGATGTTTGATCCGGACGGCCACGCCTGCCGGGGGCCATGAAAGACCATGGCCACCAACTTGTTGAGGGCCAACTTCAGGCCTAGGCCCCGCATGCGGCTCACCACCTGTAAGACCGTAACCATCGCCAGCAACGCTGCTTCCCTGTACGAGCTCCCGCGGGCCGTGACTAGCGTGTCGTCCACAAAACACGTCAGGTCCACGCCCGGCTGGAACTTGCCCCGTAGCAACCAGTTGTACCTAATGTTCCACAGGCGTGGGCTCACGACTGAGCCTTGTGGAACACCGCAAGAACATGTGGCACTGGTTTCCACCATCACGTCCCATATAAGTGACACATCTTTCCTCCAAATAAGCTCAAAAGATGCGGCGGAGGTAGGGAGGCACCCGATGATACCGAAGTTCCTCCTGAATACATCTCCAGGTCAAGGTATTGAAAGCGTTAGAGATATACAAGGCCACCGTCAACATCACCCCGCCCCGAAATACCGCATCCTCCGCCAGGACTCTCACCCGCGATAACACGTGGATGGTGGAGCGCCTGTACCGAAAGCCGAACTGACTCTCGGCCAGGGCAAGCCCTTCACAAGTGGCCGACGAGGGAGGCAGCGATTACACGCACAAACAGTTTACCGACCTCGTCTAGCAGCACTATGGGCCTGTACGCGGGCAGCGAGTCAAAAGGGCGCCCCGTCTTCCTGAGCAGGACTAGACGACCACATTTCCATAAAGTGTTCAGGAAACTGGCCCTGCTCAAGGCACGCTCTGGGAACGCCTTTCAGTTAAGGTTTGGTTTGTTTACCAACACTCGGGTGACATTGAGCTAGGGATGTGCCACAATCTGTCACAAATTGATACTATTTACGGAAGCAGGTTGACAACTCATTTTTTTTTAAATAAACATCTTGCACGTAAGTTTGCAAGTGAACATATTCATTTAACGGTAAAGTTTTTTGTAACCGACATATTTACATTTAGGGTTCGGAACTTAGTTGGCCGTAACTGGACATCTCGATATTTCACGATTTAACCAGAAATATTACACTGCTGTTTGTTGTCCCTAAATAAATAAATATTTTGGTTGGCGTGACACTTCAATTCATCAATTTTCGTTCACAAAACATGTGAATTGTTGATTTTGAAATATGGATTTATCAATTTAGACATGTTAAAATGAGAGATGTCCACATATTACCAAAGTGGATTGTTTCAAAACTAATATATATTTGGAACTGTAATTTTTTTTCTTATTAATTCATAATGCGTAGGAAGCATTACGCCAATAATAATAAAAACATAGAAGTCGACATGTGTTCAGGCCAGGCACGGATATAATCATACAACTTTAAGTTTAATTACACCATTAAGTTATACAGATGTACTATGCACCGCAAACTTAGGTTTATTACGCTAATATATACAAACACAAAATGGACGTAGAGGTATGGTGCAAATAAACACTGTTTTTATAGTTTTAACATATTTATTTTCACACTTTCATGTTCTATTCATTACATTAGTATTTATCGACGTAGTTTCCTAATACTATTATAAATCATAGGTATTATTTCACCACACAGAATAACGTTATGTTAATGTTGGGTTTTTACTTTGATGAGTCAACGAACGTCTATTATCTTCCAAGCTGTAGGTACTTATTTACAAAAAACAAACACATACGTCAAAGAGAACTTCCTTCGATACGTTTTTTGAATTTTGTATCTCGTGTCAAATATTGACATAAATATTCCCAATAATGCAGTTTATATTAATGCATCTTAATCACGGAATATTCGTAGCTAATTTTTGCGCGTAATATTGCTGCCACAGTTCCCTATTGCTCCTAACTAAGGGAAGAAATATGTCAATTGCTATCTGTTGCAACTTAGACATAACTGCTCTTATTGTAAATGTAATGCTCATTACATCCCATATGAATGAAGACAACACTATAACATCACTCAAGAGAAACAACAACGTAGCTATGTAGAAGCGACGCCAGTTGTTAGTGGAAGTAGTCGCTTTCGGTTTGAAACAATTACACAGAGAAAATAGAACCGCACCATATAGGCAACAATTTATCATTAAAGGCGAAACTATTATGAACACTTCCACAGAATTAGCGACAAAATCCATTGTAGAACCTGATAAATACAAGTGTGCGTGTCGCTCATTCACGTATAAGAACACATAATACGTCAGAAAGGTTACAAAAGGTATGCCCCAAGCAAACAGACAACACTTTAAATACTTCCTTTTCACATGTCCTCGAAAAACTTTCACAATATCAACATAAAATATATAACATATCACCAACATCCAGTAGTTCTGCACTGCTGTAAAATATGTACAAATATAACGACATATGTCTAAGATATCTTGGTCTTTAAACACAATAATTTCCATAATACTGGGAATAATGATTGACACTGTTGTTAGGCGCAGCAAACTTGATACGATGGCGTTGATGTAAACAAAGTTTCTGAAGTGTCGGAACTTCTTGATAAGACACCATGACGTCACTCCGTATATGAACGCGGCGAGAGTCAGCACGAGCACGAGATACTCCACCACTATAGACACGAGTGGTGGTCTGAAGGCGGTCGTGTTGGGCACAGGTATTTTGCTATAATGCACATCACCGTCCGACATTTTGAGTTTCTCGCCAGAAGCTGCAGATCAAACACGACCACACCGTCTCTGCGATACACGTACAAATGGACGCCTTTGACTAATAAAAACCTTATATATGCGAGCCACAGGAAAAACCACCGGTATAACTTGTTTGGCAGGGGATTAACCAGTGTGGGTTCCGCACACAGTTGTGAATCTTCGGGTTCTTTCGTCCTTAGAACCCTAGCTGGTTTCACTTCGCCATCATACGTATGTTTAATGATATGGTGATATTTATAATTATAGGTATGTTTCCTCAGAGAACGATGGAGATGATTCAAATTCTATAGCAAAAAAACGGAGGCCGGCAGAAATCAAACTTGTTCAACTGTTGAAATATGGAATAACTTGAAATACCGGATTAGGTATCTAGGCTACCGACCAATAGGTATCCATGTCAGTGTTCAATCGCTGAGACACATAAGCAGTTAAATCTGTTAGTGCCACGTAGCTTCTTTAAAGAGTATATAACAAAGTTGCTGCCCGCGTCTGTAGTCTGTCTGTTTTTAAACTACGTAACGGATTTTAATGCGGTTTTCGTCGATAGACAGAGTGATTCAATAGGAAGGTTTATATTAAATCATATGCGGGCGAAGCCACTGGCTAAAGCTAGTAAATTTAAAAAAAATACTTTAAGACAAATGTTATTATTATTACTCTATAGCAGATTTTTTCCGATAATTTACAAAAATTCTAAATTTGTTAAGATTTAGACTCGTAAGTTAGTTTCTTGTATTTATATTTGTAAAGCTATAATGCTCACAGTATTTTCCATGCTTTAAACACAAAGAGTTAAACATTATTTTTAACATCTGATTTATAATATTGTACCTACATGCTTTGGAATGATGTCTCCACGTGAAAAATTACTAGCTTTTAGAAATAAGGCCAAAAACAATGATCAATTTTCTTATTAAAAAGCTAAGCTAAAGACTGATGACGTCAAGCCTATAAGCGAAACATAAAGCACGGTAAGATATATAAGTCCATGAAGAATATTAGTAAGATAAAGAAAAGGAAGGAAATGATCACTAAAAAAGACCAAGAGAATAGAAAATGAAAAAAAAAAACAAATAACATACGAAAATTGCGCAATCATTTGTAAAAGTCAACAGAGTTACAATGTAGGTGCAATAGTAGAAATCATGCAAAACCACTCAACCAACATTGAAAGCGCTTCTAAAACCAATGAGTAGATCGGTGCAAGCACTCAATATTCGGAACGGGTAGCGAGCAGCTGAGAATTATAAGTAGGCCGTATGTTCACGAGAACCACATAGCATACGAATGTACAAACATAAGTAAATATAAAAATACTTGGCAATAACCCAAACGAGGCAAACAAACCAATATCCTGAAGAAGAAGTCATAGCTAGGTCCAAGCCCGACGATTCAATACGCACGGCAGGCAGGAATCGATCCACCTGCCAGGATCACGAGATTTGTTCGAAAGGGTAACCGTGGCCCTGGCATATAGGCTACTTAAGGAACACGGGTGGGTTTCCGTCAGTATAAGTCTGACACGCTCTTCCGCTCCACCCAGAGCGGAAAACGTCATTTGATGATTTCCCACCAACAAAAACAAAAAAGGCACTCGATCCAAATGCGCGGTCGGTGTAGTTTTTCGACAATGCTCAAAGGCGCTTCGTTTGTTTGGGGCGTTCGGCGTGGATGGTATGGTTGTGTGGCGATTGGGCAATATGGATGATGCGAAATGTCCGTTTTATTTCAATTTTTATAGAACACTAGCTTTTCCCAGCGGCTTCGCCCGCGTGGAAGTCAGAAATTATCCCGCGGGAACGTACTACCGGAACAAAATCCCTATTTGTTAATCCAGGTTATAAACTATCTGTGTGCCACATTTTATCTAAATAATAATAATATAATTATAATATTTTGGAACAACTAACACACCGTTATCTGATCCCAAACTAGGCAGAGCCTGTACTATGGTAACCAGACAACTGATAAATATACTTATATATTTCTAAATACATACATATTATAGATAAATTACACCCATACACAGAGCAAATGATTGTGTGCTCATCACACAAAGATTTGTCCTGGGTGGGAATCGAACCAACGACCTCAGTCTTAGCTGTCAGGGTCACTAACCACTAGACTAACAGGCCAGTCGATCCGATTAGTATTTTTTGCGTGAAAGAGTAACAAACATGCATCCATACATATGTATGTATGGATGCATGTTTGTTACTCATGTTTGTGAGCATGTGCTCACAAACTTTCACATTTATAATATTAGTAGGATAACAGCAGAATATAGTTTACAGCTGTCACTATAATCCAGCGACACTGCTGTTCTTGCTGCCTGACATCGAGTAGTTATTCAACTGAACATAATCTAGCTAAAACGTGGATCAGCACCTTCAAATAGGCACATAAAACGTTAAACGTTAAAACCTACAAAAAAAGTTATGATTCTAGTTGTCCAAAATATAAATTAGTATGAAGAAGAATGGGGCAAGAAATTCCTGTTGCTCTTTTAAAATGTTTTACAATATTTTGTATACTCTATTTATATAATTATATGTTAAGACGATGGAGCTGGAATAAAATTAATATACTACAAAAACGTATCCTTGGAAAGAATCTTTGATCAACCATCGACGCTCATGGTCATGGATCGGTAAGCGCCGACCCAAAGGAGATGTTTCATTTTTATATGGGGATCCGGCTATAACGTGTACCGTTTAGCGAAGCTGGGTAAATTACTCATGAATAGAATAAAGTAACGTTTTTTTCATAATATCAAATGGTTTTTATGTACAAAATAAAAATTAATAATGTTTGACGTTTGTCCTAAGATTTAGCAAGTGGTTATTTTGAATTCGATTAGAAACACACTTCGAGAATGGAGACTAAAGATTTTTGTAACGAAGAAATGGTCACACTTAACTATGTATACTCAAAAATATTTAGAAGAGAATAATAGTAATTTATTTTTAACACTACAAGAATACACACATGTTTTAATTATTTTCTACTTAACATTCATTTGATGAGACATGATTTCAGAACGAATGAAGTCTGCAAGCAAACGAGACGCCATGTTGAATAAACCATGGCAATAATTGAAAAACTATTATTTTTTGTACACAACAAATCAGGCGCAAATTAACCAGAGAATATTTTTCCCTAATTTGTGGTATTTTTTCCTCTTTTTTGATAAATGTACATCTGGTGGCCGAAAATGAAACATCTCCTTTGTATCATCAGATGTTGGACACACCTTTTGGACACACAAATTTAAAAGCATATATTATGAATTAGCCTACACTGTCCCACTACAGGCTAATTAACAATGAACAAAAGTCTCCTCCAAATCCCTCCAGGCATCTTTTTCCAGGGCCATCTCGATACAATTATTGCAATATAAAAAAAATCGCCATTTACAGGCAACAAAGGAAAACAAAACTAAAGACGTTATGTGTCTTGAATTTTTTTATGTGCTTAGAATATATAAAGGCACTCAACGATTGCAGCTGATTAGTTATGTTCAACAAAATTCACGGTAAAAAATGCGTTTCTCAAGGCCCTACACGCTAGCTCATATAAAGCAACCGCTTTCAATATAAGATCAAAAAATTTAAAATTTTAGATGCTATTTTTTATTTTTTGGTAGTGGTATCGTAGTTTTTTAGGGTTCCGCACCTCAAAAGGAAAAAGCGGAACCCTTATAGGATCACTTTGTTGTCCGTCCGTCCGTCCGTCTGTCAAGACCCTTTTTCTCAGGAACGCGTGGAGGTATCAAGCTGAAATTTATATCAAATACTCAAGTGTCCTGTCCCTTGGAGCTGTGAAAAAATCAAACTTCTAAGCTAACGCAATCAAAAGATATAGCCGTTTATGCCGCAAATTTCCGCAAATTTTCGAAACTCCCAAGGGAATCAAAACCTAAAGGGTACTTCCAGTTGATCTAGAATTTTGAAATTTGGTACGAAGCAACGACGTATAGCACAGATAAAGGAAAAATTGCGAAAACCGTAAATTTTTAGTTACATCATATAATAAAAATATTGTTTTTAATTTTGACCTTTATACCTACAGGATTATACGGAACCCTCGGTGCGGGAGTCAGACTCGCACTTGGCCGGTTTTTTTAAAAATATTATGTCGAATCCAGGTACACAGGATCCTGATCAGACATACTTAGTGACATACACACTGTCAGTCGTGGGCGCAGAAAAGGGATACGGGTAACGAGAGAAATAGCTCCTTTAACTTTTGTACACAGAATGCAGATTCACTCACTAATACTTCGGTACTAATTAATACTCTGAACTTTAAAGGAAACACAGAGCTGTTCCTAGGCCAGAATGTGTCAGGACCACGGATAAACGAACACTGTCGCTCCATGCGTCTGTATCGGACCCCATACTCAATCCTAGACTCCCCACAATGCTATAGGAGGCTATAGGCTTTTTGTATCTCATTTTAAGTGCTAACTTATGTAAGATCCGACTCATGTATGGTAAACTTTTGTTCTGATGTGTCGATTATTCGTCCCTCACGTTATACGAATTCGATTATCAAGACTTCCAACGGCGATCAAATAACTTTATACTTTCAACTCGAATCCATGCATGCACGGACATGTCGGAACTTGCATTACACGCCCGCGACCCACGCTATTTCTGCCCCACGCGTTTTGTTATTGTCTTAGTTAGCTTCCCAAACCCACTTTTCTTCATCTTCAGATTCGATTAATTTTCGATTATCCGTATGCCTAACGATAACAATTAGTCCGTTTAATCGAGTTTCTACTACATTCGATTAAACTGGAAGTCAACTCTAAAAATAGTTTGAAAAGCTTTGTTGTTCATGTTCCTTTAGATGGTTTTAATTTTGTTTTCTTTCTTTCTCAGTAATCATTGTCTGGCAGATTGAGTAATTTATGTGGTTCGTTGGGCTCCTTAAGTTCCAAGTTGAGCCAAACTATTAGTGACAAATGCTTGCACTGATTGGACAGGTCCACTCAACCTGTGTGGTTCATTCTTCAAATGACCATTTCAGTCACCAATCTACATGGTCTTCACATGTTGTGAACAAGATTATCTATGTCTGGACTTTAAAAGAGACTGTGACTTCTAAGTTTGTTTCGGCCTTTCTTCTCAGAGTAGTCAGTTAGGAAACGCCGACCTCATCTAGTTTAAAAAAATATTTAATTGACGTGTAAAAGTGTTTGTACAAACCTACTTACAGAAAAAAAACCTTTTATCATTTATGTCACTGTTTGCGGTAGTGTCAGGAGTCGGGTTACTTCTTCCTTCAAATATTGCGCGGGGGTTAGTGGTTGATCTATGCTTTATGCCCGTGAAGGGGTGTTGCTAATCATAAGTTTTATTTATTTTACTATTTATTTATTTTACTCCGAAGGTTAGTTTAATATTTGTCACTTCAGCAAACGTAAGCGGGCACGCCTTTTATGCTTGGAGGCTTTTATTTGTGTATTAACTTCTGTTTACATTCAAGTTTTCAATATTTATTTCTGCTTGAGCATGCGAGGCGTGTGCTAGCTGACGTATGGCAAATAATTTAATTTACTGTATCGTGCGTCGTAATGTTAATTACTTAGTATTGTATGGAATAAAGTTCGTCTAACTTTACAGACAGTTTTGCTGCTGGGGAGTTCGGACTTAATTATGCCACTTCCTCTTCCCAGCGTAAGCACTAGGAAATGGTGAAGGGCGGGCGTTTTGGGAGACCTTCTAATGTTATTTTGACATTCAAAAAGGTAGGCCTAGTTTTTATTTTTTTTATTTTTTTATTTAGATTTAGAGATTATATGGTATTAGTACAGGCTCTGCCTAGTTTGGGATCAGATAACAGTGTGTTGGTTGTCCTAAGATGTTATTATTAGAATTTTCCTCAACATAGCTATCAAATGATTCATACAATTTTTTTTTATTGAGATCCGTTTCATAGTCACGGGTAATCAATATCTAAGAGAGATATCCAAAACTGGAACAGAATACGCATGAAATTAACCCCAATATAGTGAACCAGAACTTAACTGGTCATGGTACATCAGGTCATTATTCTTTAACCAAGACCAAGGTCACGTGAAGTGTGCCAACGAACTCATTAATTAGGTACTTATAAATACCTCGAAAAGGTGTGTCCAAGGTTTTCAAGAATCAAGTCTTTTGACCGCAATGTTTCATTTATTATGACTAATGCATAATGACAATGACAATGCAATGACTAGCTGCACACCCCGTACAACTACAGCCCCAACAGCATCCTGAATGCATTATTGTACTGCACTCTCTTACTAGAGGATGGGCAGCAGCGTTCTCTATGTATTTTACCACCATACTGCGATCGCCAACCCGCCTGCCAAGCGTGGCGATTATGGCAAAGCCCCCCAAATTGGGGGAGGCCTAAGTCCAGCAGTGGACGTCTTACGGCTGAAATGATGATGATGATGACTGCACTCTCAGGTTACTGTACGCCCTCTGCAAATAGTCAACCCACAAGCTGCACGTATAGAAGGACTTACAGTATACTCTAAACAATATTATTTTTACTTTTTTGTACTGCGTGCAAACCTGCGAGCTAAGATATTACATCGTACAAACAGTGACCTGCTCTCTCTTTCTTTTTCAGTACTGTCCTTCAAATCACCAATGACCCAGTGACCCAAATACATATCTACAAGAACCTTGGGTACGTTCTCATACATTGAGTCCCTGCTTTAACACGTTAACTGCCATGTAGGACTATGTGTCCGACACTTTTTGATCCATTCAGGCCTTTTTGGACTATATGACCGATAACATACTAAATCGGAACGTGTCGTTGCTGCCTGGCGGCCATGTTTATTACTCTTTCAGCTATATTAAGTGTCCCATAGAGCACAAAAACCACTGTGTCAATATAAGTTTCGTTTACATTTACTCTCATACACTTTGTGGAAAGTATAAAGTCAAATAAAAGTAAGGAAATAAATTATATGTATCTATGGAATAAACAATCTATTTAAAGTGAAATAACACAAAGTACATTTTTGATTTTTTCTGATTTTAACAATGGCAGTTAACGTGTTAAAAACCATTACTTCAGATTTCACTGAGTTGTATTTGAGGCTATGGGCCTCTGCATAAGATTCACATATACATACAAGTTTTCTCATTGCACAGACCAAAGGGCTCAGGAAGTCCATGCCATCGGCGTAATGATGTCCATCATCATCATCATTTCAGCCGTGAGACGTCTACTGCTGGACATAGGCCTCCCGCAATTTGGGGGAGTATAGCCATAATCGCCACGCTTGGCAGGCGGGTTGGCGATCGCAGTATGGTGGTAAAATGCATAGAAAACGCTGCTCCTCATTCTCTAATAAGTCCCTTAGTCGCTTAGTCGCTAAGTCCCTTAGTCGCTAAGTCCCTTAGTCGCTAAGTTCCTTAGTCACTTCTTAAGGCCGGGTGGCACCGTTTTCACCTGTTTTAGAATTGGTTTTTAATAGGCAAATTATTACGTCCAGAATCTGAAAAAAATATATATTTAAGATACATTCTTTCTCCTTAGCTTGTACCCGATCAAAACACGATACAATCAAATTTACTCGATAGAAAAAAAAGCCGAACTTACTTCGATTTGCAGTTTTTTAACAAGCCTAATTCCATTTTAAAGAAGTACTAATACTCCTATTTTTCTATAATTAGTATCAATGTATAGGTAATTTATTTTAGAATCGATTGAACCCGATCATTTTTTTTCATTTTATTTCTAAAAAAAAATATCGACCGTTCAAGTGATTTTTGATCGGCGCGTCGCTTGCCAGTGTCCTGCGAGACGTTATCGAGGTGAGACCTGTGACAAATTTTTGCGCGCTCGCTTCCTTTCTGCTGCGTAAGTAATAATAAGAGAAAACAAAATAAATATTGTTTTCAAGAATTTATGTAGACGATAGTTGGTTAAGCTTTTGTTTTGTGTGTGTGGTTCTCATTGTGTAAATATTTGTAAAACTTTAAAAACAATGTTGCAATCCAATGCAATATTATTATGACATAGAGCTGATCTGATGATGGAGCTGGAAGTTGTCCATAGGAACTCTGTAATTAAACGACGCAGCCCCATCGAGATTGGGCTCGTTTGATTCGTCTTGACGAGTACTTTGATACTATATGGTAACCAGGGTCTGATGATGGAGTTGGAAGGGGCCATAAGAACTCCGTAATTAAACGACGCAACCCCATCGAGTTTGGGCTCGTTTGATTCGTCTTGACGAGTACTTTGATACTATATGGTAACCAGGGTCTGATGATGGAGCTTGAAGGTGGCTATAGTAACTCCGTAATTAAACGACGTAACCCCATCAAATTTGGGGTCGTTTGATTCGTCTTGATGAGTATCTTGGTAGGCGTGAATAGAAAGAGGTCGAAAATTATTCCGCGGCAACGTACTACCGGGGTAAAAGGGACCCAATGTGATAATCCAGATTATAAACTATCTTGGTGCAAAATTTCATCCAAATCTGTTCAGTAGTTTTGCGTGAAAGAGTAACATACATCCATCCATACTTCCATACACCCATACTCACAAACTTTCATAATAATATTAGTCCAGGTTATAAACTATCTGCTTGCTAATTGGAACGAAGTTCCTTATCGCGCATTGTGAAAGGGGGCTAACGGAAAAAAATCTCACGAAAAGTTATAACGACACTTTTTAACCGACTTCAAAAAAAGGACGAGGTTTCTCAATTCGACCGTATATATTTTGTTGTTTGTATTTGTTTGTATGTTGTTGTTTTTTTGTTGTGAGTAGAGAGAGAGAAAGGGAGAGAGAGAGACAGTGAGAGAGGAAGAGAGGGAGATAGAGAGAGAGAGGGAGAGAGAGAGAGAATATTTTCGTTGAGTATATACAGGTTTTTTGTACAGAATAAATAATAAAAAAATTATAACAATTATGAATCCTGGAAAGGAACTTCGTTCCATCCGGGTGTCCCTTGACACCTCTAAAGTTTTTTTTTTTTTTTTCATTCAAAATTATTTTTTTCGTTCAGTAGTTTTTGCGTGACAGAGTAACAAACATCCATTCATACATCCACACTCA
The DNA here is from genome assembly GCA_947507805.1 of Aporophyla nigra. Classification (NCBI taxonomy): domain Eukaryota; kingdom Metazoa; phylum Arthropoda; class Insecta; order Lepidoptera; family Noctuidae; genus Aporophyla; species Aporophyla nigra. Next base: position 4,562,007 of record OX382316.1, on the reverse strand, counting down.
CAAATTTTCGCATTTATAATGCTAGTCCAGGTTATAAACTATCTGCGTGCTAAATTTCATCCAAATGCGTTCAGCAGTTTTTGCGTGACAGAGTAACAAACATCCATCCATACATCCATACTCACAAACTTTCGCAATTATATATTTTATTTTTGTTTTTTGTGTGACTAAGTCTTTTGTGTAAGTAAGTTATTTGTGTGTTTTGTATTATTCCAGGTTATAAACTATCTGCGTGCTATATTTCATCCAAATCCGTTCATTCGTTTTTGCGTGAAAGAGTAACAAACATCCATTTATACTCACAAAATTTCGCATTTATAATATTAGTCCAGGTTATAAACTATCTGCAAGCTAAATTTAATCCAAATACGTTTAGTAGTTTTTGCGTGAAAGAATAACAAACATTCATCCATACTTCCATACATCCATACTCACAAACTGTCGCATTTATAATATTAGTCTTGTATTATCGTTTCTTCTGTGGTTTCTAATACTGTGGACATACTGATGTCGCTACACTATGACCTGTCTGTGCTACGCCCGCCGCCGCCGCGCCGCCCGAACTTTTGGCGCGCTATCGTGTTCGACAAGAAGGACGCGCGGGAGGCGCCCCGCGGCTTTCCACGCACCTCACCCCCTCAAATCTGTAGGAGTGTCGAATCACCTAGCCTTAATAAACCCATGGGAAGAAATGGGATGGTGCAATTCTTTACGTCCGATACCTCACGGAGCGAGATGATGTCAATAATGACAGTCAAAACTCAGGATTAGCAAATTGAATTTCTCCGAAATTACGTAAATGCAGTCATAAAAGTTTTAAGGCAACGTAGGTACGAAAAATTAGAACACTTCGGAATCTAAAAGCATGTGCTGAATTCATGGTTACAGTTTTGCGTCTCAGAGTCCTGCCACCCAGTATTTTAATGTCTTCGAATTTCTTTGCCTTTCCTTTTTAAGATTGCCACTTGAGGAGGCAAGCCGCTGCCAGGGTCACGAGACTGCCAGGTTCGCGAGATTTGTTCGAAAGAGATACCGTGGCTCAGGCATATAGGCAACTGAAGGAACACATGTGGGTTTTAGTCAGTACAAGTCTGACACGCCCTTTCGCCCCACCTAGAGCGGGAGACGTCATTTGACGATTTCGCACCCATTAAAAAAAAGGAGGCAAGCCAATGTAATAGGTTTAGAATGACGATGATCTATGAATATTCTAAATTAGATCGGGTATACCGATATTTTAATTTAGGAAATGACTCTTCACGTGCTCTTCACAGACGTCATACCGCATGCTGTGACGTTAATTTGTCTGCTCAATTATCATTTGAAAAGCAAAAACTATACAGGTCTTTTTAATATGTTGCATCAAATGAAAATAGACTGGATTCGCACGTCATACTGAACAATGACTAATGTGAATCCGTTGACGAGTCTGTTTACATAAAATTATTCATTTTATTATTATTTTGAGAAACTGGATTCAAAGGTTAGTTGAGGTTTGAATCCCGTCACGGTATTAGTAATCCTTTATAAAGTTTGAGACTTGACGGTTCGTGGCTAATTCACACGCACAAGTTGATAGAAAGTTAAGCAACCCTTGCCGCGGTTGATTCGTAGATGGGTGACCATTCATTACATATCGAGACGCCTTCGTGCGTCGAAAAGCCTCCTCTAAGTAAAATACTGGTATTCAGCTGTATTCGGTTAGTCTGGAAGCCGACTCTAATAAAGTTGGAAAAATGCTAGGCAGATTGAGGACCCGTAAGATACAACACACTAACAACAGTTTTGTTACTTTATTTTCTATTGTTCATACTAATATATGTTGTATATTTAATTTTACTTTGATTACAGCAAACGTTACTGTAATCAATGCAAAATTAAATATAAATGTTTTAATTTTGCATTGATTACAGTTACGTTTGCCTCAGCGGTCGTAGTGTGAGTTTCTTATAACCATCTCCATTGAACGTATCGAGGACGTTCGGCGTTCCTACTGACCCTGGTTTGGTGAAGGACTAATCGGAGCGCCGAACGCGGTCGGTGCGTTAGGTCGAGATCATAGATCCTTAAAACTCACACTAGGGTGTTAGTAATAGTAATACTTTAAAAAAAATAAAACACACGCTGCCATTATTTTCTACTTTTTAGTTTGGTTTTCTATGGAAGCGTGTTTTTTTTTTTTTTTTTAACTATTATTTATTTTCTATTTTTTAGGGTGTTTCGAATTTTGAGACGTATGTCAGCGTAGTTTGTGACGTACGTCAGCGTAGTTTTCGAAGACAGTTTTTTTGCTGTCTTGGTAACCCTGGCAAGTATAATGGCACAAATTTATGAAATTATAGTATTGTCATCGGTCCTCGATAAGTTTACAGAGTTTAAATGAAATCTGGTCGTTTAAAGTGGGTCAAAATCGCGGTATAAGGAGTCGGTTACAAGCAAACATACAAGTGAAGCTAATATAAAGCGTGTCAAAATCTAAGTTATAATGTGTATTGATGTCTGTGGAAAATGTAGTGGATAGTACGAATATATGTGTTAGGTGGGTTATTGTTACTGCCATTTATTTTTAATATTTTGTTATGTACTTATGTTTATTGTATATGTTTTTTAAAGCCTTGAATATGCCAAGATAAAGGCTGCGAAAAGTTTATTTAATAGTCATTTAATAGCTGCCGTCCCTCAGTGGAGCCCTGAGCAGGGACGCCTATCCCACAGGGGATAATTATTTTTGTTTTTGGAAGACACAACTAGACAAAGCTTAATACAAATACGTAGCATGTGCGTTTATAAGTTCTATGCTCTGGTTGAGGGTCATAATTGAAAAAGGCATTCGTAGGATATCCCGGTTAAGCAGCCGACAACCTCATAGATTTAGCTGTGATATGAATAAGAAAAATGGCATGAAAAATGAAAAAAATCCGTTTCCGTTGCAGAATGCTCGCCGAAGTTTGGGCATTACTGACTGGGTTCGATTCCCACCCAGGACAAATGTTGTGTGATGAGCACAATCATTTGTTCTGTGTCTGGGTGTAATTTATCTATAATATGTATGTATTTAGAAATATATAAGTATATTTATCAGTTGTCTGGTTACCATAGTACAGGCTCTGACTAGTTTGGAATCATATAACGATGTGTTGGTTGTCCTAACATATCGACGCTAGAAAGGCATATTGTATTAACGACCACTTTGGTCAAAATTGAGTTATTTACACTGTTGGAATCGGCAGATTTTTCTCTTTCGAATGGTCTAGGTTCCAGTTAAATCCGAGCACATTTGTGGTCGTTAATACAACGGTGATTTCAGTCATTTTTGTATTTAATTTTGTTTTAAATCCAACCATTTTCGTCAATTGTTTCATAAACCGTACATAACGTCAAAAAAATGCCCATAATTCATTTTGCTTTTTTTTTGTCTAAATAAAGATTTGATGTTAAAACACTTTATCTAATCATTTTATTATTTTTTTTATCAATAAACCTTTTTACTAATTGGCCACTTTATCCAATTTTGAAAATAAAACAATTTATTTGCGTGTACTTTTTTGTTTATTTTTCGTTAATACACTGTACCTTTCAGCTAATTTCAATCACTTGGACGTTAAGCGCATTTTGTCGTCAATGTTCAACAGCAAGTTGGTCGATAATACATTTTTATCTGAAACGGTTTTGACGCATCGTTAGCATTTAAGCTACTTTAATTTAAGCAAAGTTTTTTGTATTAAGTAAGTTAAGCCTACTTAAAAAATCTTTTTTGGGTGAAAAAGTGGTGGATAAGCTGCACGCAAGGAGCGCATTTTATGCTCACGAAGCGCTGCGTATGAGGTCTGGCCGTTGCGAGGGCGCTTCAGTCGACCACGCACTGTCGATGAGGGCGGTCACGCACGAATTGCCCGCTGCTTCTACTCGAAAATTGTTTTCACTTAGGAGTGTAAAACATTAATTTATCGTGGCGTCCGAACGATGCAAGAAAATATTAAAAAACGTTAGACTAAGGAGGAGAATTTGGTTCAATATCAAACCTTAAGGTTTGATATTGAACCAAATTCAGCTGATTGTGAACAGGTTAGTGTAAATCTTAAAGTACCTACTAAATCAAAATGCATGAAGCGAGTACTTACGTATTATTAAAAACCTACATTTTACACAAATCGTTTTTTACTTTAGGATGAAAACGTAGTAGCAGACCAATCGAATATTATTATTGAGGAAACCAACCATCAAGTATGTATGCTATTAACCTACTATAACTAGGTTTTGGACCTTACCACACTTATCTACAATTGCGTAGGTACTTAACCTACCTAACCATTTTAATAAAATGTAATTAGTACCTTGATAATATTTATTACGATTTCGATTTTTTATTATTCATGTTTTTCTTACACTGTTTGCATTGTTTATTTCAGGATATTGGCCACAATAATTACTTTAATGAATATTTTTCGCTTAAACCGCTGTCGCCAACAATAATAATAAATAAGGATTGTACTCAAGATGATGTAAGTCTATAAGTTCTATGTGGATACCTATTTGTAAGATCAATTAATTACGATATCATTAAACAATCTTATTATAATTTAGCATCTGTTGTAAAATACAATTTATATTTTTTGAAATCCGGGTTTATTGTTATAGGTACCTATATTATCTTCTGAAAAATTTAAACACCAGACTACCTGGTTTGGTGCTAAGATTAGAATTTAATGAACTTATTTACAACTTATTTTCAGGATTGTGATTACATTGAAAACTCTGATACAGAAAAAACTTACGAAACTTTCAATAATATTGAAATTAGCAGCCAAATAAATATTGATCTGATAGATGCAGTAACTGTTCAGGTAAGAAGTACTTTTATTTAGAAATGATTAATGAAATTAGGTTGTCATTTATTTTTATATTTATTTGTTCAATTATAACTTATCAGGCTTTCGATGAGGTTACAAACTTTGAGGCTGAAAACATTATGACACAGGTGGATGAACCAGGAGTGGCTGAAAACATTGTTACACAGGTGGATAAACCAGGAGTGGCTGAAAACATTGTGACACAGGTGGATGAACCAGGAAATGCAGAGGTATATAACATTTTGATTCAATTTTAAGCATTTTATAGCTTATGACTGTGCAGTGTATGTTATGAATGTTACTGTATCAGATCATGAAAGCATGTTGTGCTCATAGAACTTTATTTTCAGAAAGACACACCTGCAAAACAAGCACGTACCAAAAATATTGTAAAAAAAAGTTACATTGATTATTTGTCTGACGATGGTGACTTTCAATGGTCATCTTCATCTTGGGTTGCATCTTCAAACGAAGAGCATAGTGAAGAAGATAGATCTCGTAAAAAACAGAAGACATGCAATTTAGAAGACGGAAAAGTGGGTGACAATGGATTTAAGAAGAAGAAGAAAATTAATAACAGAAAAGAAAGAAAACGGCTACGTAACGAGAGACAAGAATACACAAAAAAAGATGGTTCTATTGTTAGGGCTAAGGTAATGAAACCTCATCCATGTCTCAACAAAAAATGTGGCAGATCTTGTGATCAAATCAACGATGAAAGAAGACAAAGTTTATTCAATTTTTTTCACAGTTTGACTGCAGAAAGGAAACGCGATTGGCTTGTTTCTAATAGTCAACTTGAAGACACTAAAAGAAAACGTTCAAAAGAACAGTTCAGTAGGCGTCAAAATTCCTTTTTTTATTTTATTAATGAGGGTGAAGGTCGACGACAAGTATGTCGAATTTTTTTGATTGCTACTCTTGATATTACACAGCGGTACTTATACTATACTCTCACTAACGCACAATATAAATTAGTTTAATTAAAATGTATAAGTTGCTTTATTTTTTGTTGCAATAATTATTATACGAACATCTGCATAATTTTCATGTGACTGATTGATCTCAAATTTAAGTAGTTTTCTTGTTTAATTATAAATGTATAAGCTGTTTTTTATTTTGTTTTGTTGTGAATAACATGTAACAAAAGATTGAATTTTCATGTGACTGACAGTGATCTCAAAGTTGATTTAGTTTTTTTTTTAATTATAAAGAAGTTGTTTTACGTTTATGTTGTCACTTATCAACTGTATAAGTTTGTGAAGTGTGCTTTTGTATAATAAATAATTTTATACTTCTTTATTTTGTATTTTATTTTTTAACTATCGCTAAAAAATATAATAATATTGGGATATAATACCTTGATCCTAGATGGAACTAAGTTTAATGAGTGAGATTAGATTTTTTGGTTTTCATCGATTGAATATGCTCGGTTTGATAAAACATTTTATTGGAATATTAAAGTTTACCAAATAGAACGTAAGATACTTTAGTTGTAGGTTGTATGCAGCTATTCGATCGTTAAAACATTTTTTACAGGACCTCTAATGTTGAAATTGTGACTTAAGTCAATTTTACCTAACCAAGATTATTCACAACCTTGTATTATCTCCTAAAAATATATCAAAAAACTTATGTACATTTTTTTTGACTTAGGAATTAAATAATAAACATATTAAATAATAACTATTCTGAGTTTCATCAAGAATACTCCAGTAGTTAATTTACTATGATTTTTTTTGTGAAAAGTAGAACTTCAAATCAATTTATTGAACAATTTATGCAATGGTCGTTAATACAATTTGCCTTTCTAGCGTCGATATATTAACATAACATATATATATTTCGCTGCTAGATTGATAACTGCCCAGCAACCCAGATTACGACCGACAGTAACACAAACGTGAATCGTGTAACTTCTCAAAATGCAATTTTTAATGATGCCCTGCTTTCCCCAAAGGACTGGGCAGAGGTGTAGTATACCCCCAACTATAGTGCTCAGTAATTGTCAAGCCCCAATTAAGGGGGCGAGACTGTTACTGGGCACAGATCCAGACCCCTCGGTCTGCTGCTGATTCCTGACGGAAAAAACCCAATAACACTTTGCTGAAATTGAGAATCGAACCCAGACCCTCATGCTCGCGTCTTTATTTATTTACTAGCTTTTGCCAGCAGCTTCGCCCGCGTGGAGGTCGGAAATTATCCCGCGGGAATATACTACCGGGATAAAAAATACCCTATGTGTTAATCCAGGTTATAAACTATCTGTATGCCAAATTTCATCTAAATCCGTTCAGTCGTTTTTGCGTGAAAGAGGAACAAACATCCACACATCCATACATACAAACTTTCGCGTTTATAATACTAAGTAGGATTTATCTTTATTTCAGGCACGTCACCCACAATTTTGTTAGTATTAAATACTGAGGTACTATAATTAATTAATATGCAGGTATAAATACATTAGGAACAATCATTAACATTTAAAAGTATATCTGTGAATAGTTATAGTATTCCTCAAGTTGCATTCATTGTATTCAATGCACTACACTTTAATGATCATCATTAGCCTATATTGTTCCCACTGCTGGGAGTGGGCCACGCGGGCTCAGTGCGGGTTGGTAGATGTCTCATGTCTTCGAATGATTGGTTCTAGGGTTCTATGCACTTTAGTAAAATAAAAAAGAATTCAATGAATACTAATAACAGGAACTATAGGTTTTACCAGAACTTTTCCATAATTATGAGGAAAATACAAAGAATCATCACAGAACTGTGGGAACGGCTACATATCGACTTCCCGTGCAGACCGCAAATGATTACGTCTTATGAAAAGGTATATATACGTCATTAGAACAACCTGTTCTATAAATAGTTTTTTATTGCCAAAGTCCGCTACCGATGCACAAGTTTTGCAATATGTTATTTATTTTTATTATTCTCCAATCTTTTACTTACAAAAAAAAAAAAAAAATTTTACTTACTATTGTGATCAGAAAGTGTCAAAGGACCTCGGACAAAATGTTAGAAAAACGCCGTTAGGCGGATTTGGTCATTTGGCTGAAATGTTGGTACAATATAAAGAAATATCTTAGGACAACCAACACACCGTTATCTGATCCCAAACTAGACAGAGCCTGTACTATGGCTACCAGACAACTGATTAACATACTTATTATTTCTAAATACATGCATATTATTATAGATAAATTACACCCAGACACAGAACAAATGATAGTGCTCATCACACAAAGATTTGTCCAGGGTGGGAATCGAACCCACGACCTCGACCTCGTATATAGCCTGTACTATGCTCATTGTGTGGTTCTTACCTCAGAAGACCATTTCAGCTAAGTATTTTCAAAGGCACGATTTTGACTGGTTACGGGAGGGCGCCGTTGTATGCACCCTTAAATGCAATGTTATGCAATATCATTGAGCTTTTGATACAAAAGTGGTACAGAAATATAAATTACTAGCTTTTGCCCGCGGCTTCGCCCGCGTGGATTTCGGAAATTAATGCAAGAGGACGTACTACCGCGATAAGAATGTGTTTTTCCAGGTTATATGGGTAATATAGACTCTGTGTGCTATTTTCGATCCAGATCCATTCAGCCATTTTTGCGTGATTGAGAAACAAACACCCATCCATACATATTTTCACATTTATAATATTAGTAGTAGTAGGATTATAATTCATATTACTTAGGATTCATAGTTTATGAGAACATCATGTGTGTTGGTGTTTTTACACGCTTTATATTAGCTTCACTTGTATGTTTGCATGTTTGTTTGTAACCGACTCCTTATAGCGCGATTTTGACCCACTTTAAACGACCAGATTTCATTTAAACTCTGTAGATTTATCGAGGACCGATGACAATACTATAATTTCATAAATTTGTGCTATTATCGTTGCCAGGATTACCAGGACAGCAAAAAAACTTTCTTCGAAAACTACGCTGACATACGTCAGACACTACGCTGACATACTTCTCAAAATTCGAAACACCCTACAAAATAGAAAATAAATAATAGTTTAAAGAAACTAAAAAAACACGCGCTGCCATAGAAAACCAAACTAAAAAGTAGAAAATAATGGAAAAAAAGCGTGGGGTGCCTGATATCAATAAAAAAATACCTTAAACCAAAAAAAGCGTGGGGTGCTTACCCCACGCTTTTTTTCCATTATTTTCTACTTTTTAGTTTGGTTTTCTATGGAAGCGTGTTTTTTAGTTTTTTTAAACTATTATTTTTAAAATAAGAGTAATAGTATTCAGAGTAAGAAGACTGCGACATAGGGCTTGGTTTAGTTGAATATAAGTCTTCCTGGTTTTTCTTAACGCTCCTTTTTTACCTATACAGACACTCAATCATTTACCAGACACCGAACATAATTATAGGAATAGTACTTTTGCCAGTGGCTTGGCCCGTATAGCTGTCGGAAAATATCACCCGGGAACCTACTACCGGGATAAAATAGGTATCCTATCTGTTACGTATCCATGATTTAATATATCTTTGTGCCAAATTCGATCTAAATCCGTTTGGCCGTCTTTGCATCATTGAGAAACAAACATCCAAAAATCTAAACATCTAAGCCATCAAGCGGTCTCTTACTTGGAATAATCCTATTAGGTTTATTTTGAGTATAATGAACACACGTGATATTCGCAATTACTATGAAGCCAAACTAATATGAATTACAATCCTACTTATCCCGTACTACCCGGCCGCTGCCAACGCGGTCTGCGCCCGCTTTTTAAATCTCTAATATCTTCTAAGATATTCATTTAAATTACATGCTGTAAAGGGCCATATTGATCTATATTAAATGCACACTGTATTTAAGGTACTTAATTGGATAAGGATTAATGCTGTATTGCTTAAAATTGCTTCGTAAATAAGCCCTTATTTCTCGTAAAAAGTAAAAGATAAAAAATGGTTATTGTGGGTTATCCCTAAGAGATAGACATATACCACTGAGGACATTTTTGTAGGCCTTTTTAAGGTGTACAATACTGTAGTACATTATTTTGATCTATTTCGTAGGATTCAGCCAGGGTTTTTCGAATTTTGAGACGTATGTCAGCGTAGTTTTCGAAGAAAATTATTTTTTTCTAAAATAGAAGAATCTTTCTAAAATAAAAGTAGCCTAAGTTACTCCTTGTTACATCAGCTATCTGCCAGTGAAAGTCCCGTCAAAATCGGTCCAGCCATTTCAGAGATTAGCAGGAACAAACAGACAGACAGACAGACAGACAGACAGACAAAAATTGTAAAAAATGTTGTTTTGGTATATGTATCGTGTATACATTCATATACACTTAGTAAAAAGTGGTTATCTTAATATTAAAAACAGACACTCCAATTTTATTTATTTGTATGTATGTATGTATAGATAACATTTGAAACTTGTTTTAGTTCCGCAAAAACGTCAAATTTTCGGATCACACTATTGGTCTAGTCTAGTTGCTAGGCACTTGACTTGATTCGTAATCCACTTACTATGTAAACAACAGTGACAGGAAGAAGTAGAATGTCGTCAAGATACACAATGTGGATTAAAAATGTACCATCGAAGCTAATAGCTCACCCACAGAACTACCCAAGCAAAAGTACCTCGTTAAAATTTGTATTGGATAACCCCTGACGCACGCCCTTTTTAGGGTTCCGTTGCCAAATGGCAAAAAACGGAATCCTTATAGATTCGCCATGTCTGTCTGTCTGTCTGTCTGTCTGTCTGTCCGAGTATGTCGCAGCCACTTTTCTCCGAAACTATAAGAGCTGTGCTATTGAAACTTGGTAAGTAGATGTATTCAGTGAACCGCATTAAGATTTTCACACAAAAATAGAAAAAAAACAATAATATTTGGGGTTCCCCATACATAGAACTGAAACTCAAAATTTTTTTTTTCATCAAACCCTTACGTGTGGGGTATCTATGGATAGGTCTTCAAAAATGATATTGAGGTTTCTAATATCATTTTTTTTTAAAACAATAATATTTGGGGTTCCCCATACATAGAACTGAAACACAAAAAAAAAAAATTCATCAAACCCTTACGTGTGGGGTATCTATGGATAGGTCTTCAAAAATGAAATTGAGGTTTCTAATATCATTTTTTTCTAAACTGAATAGTTTGCGCGAGAGACACTTCCAAAGTGGTAAAATGTGTGTCCCCCCCCCCGTAACTTCTAAAATAAGGGAATGATAAAACTAAAAAAAATATATGATGTACATTACCATGAAAACTACCAACGAAAATTGGTTTGAACGAGATCTAGTTAGTAGTTTTTTTTTAATACGTCATAAATCGTAAACCACAATTTACCTTTCATTCAGTCAACACAAATATAAAAATTAAAAAAAAAAACATTTCATTTCATAAACGATGATGACGAATGATGATGATGATGACCTGCAGGTTTGTACGGAACCCTCGGTGCGCGAGTCCGACTCGCACTTGGCCGGTTTTTTTGGTGGAAAATCATCTAATCATCTAAGAGTGGGAGGTCTCAGACTTTTAGTGACTAAAACCCAACCGTGTTCCTTTAGTTGGCCTATGTTCCTTTTTAAAGTTACTATAAATCATGTAGGTAGCTTGAAATGTGACTCAAAACAAACAAACATTTAAAAGTACACTGACATTTCGTTGTCGCTGTCATTAGCACATTCACCTTATTTACACGACGGAATTCTTGTTGAGTAAGGTCAAGGTTATAGCAGAGAAGTGCGATGTTACTCTAGTGGAACACTTTCTATGTTATCTACATGAGTTTTTATACCAGCACCCCTAGCCAAGTTTATAATCTGCAATCGTTAACGCTAGTCGAAAACATTATCGTTATCGTTTCGACAATGTTCAACGCTACATTCTTTGTTATAATGTCGTTTTTCTAAAGACATTGTAGAACGAGCGGCCGACTCAGACGCGTCAACATGGCTACCATTTGCTACCAACTTATCGTTTTCTACAATTGCTGACACAGAGGCGTTACCGATTGTAGAACGGAATTCGACACGAAACCGTTGTAACTTGACTAGGGGAGCATAATTGCGTTGCTCTGTCGTTCATCTTGTGCCTGTTTGCCTTGATCTGTCAGACAACGTGGTTACCAGTTCATTGACCTACGGTGATGCGAGACAAGAACGCACATGTTTATGTGTCATTCCGGTTTTTCTTATAAACTTGCAATCAACAGGTTTCACTTTCCTTATGTGCATAAGTCCATTTTTGTAAATTCAAGGTCATTAGGTAAAACTGGTCTATAGTACTATTCTGTGAGAATTGTTTACCTTCGCAAAGTTAAAAAAGAATTCATGCGTTACCTCCTCAAAGGTTATTCTTATTTACATATAGTGCAGTAATTTTCTTTTCCATCTCAAAGCATATTCTTGTAAATCAAGGTCATTAGGACATACTCTTCAGGATTTTTCGAGGGTCGGAACGGACATTAATTGGGACGTCACGGCGCGGCGGCGGGCGAGTACGGAGGACGGCTGGTGAGCTTACTACTCTCCTGGAGTAAGGTTGTAGCATCATAGTGAATGTTAGGGTATGCCTCGGTCGGGTAATCTCAGTAATGCAGGAGAGAGTGTGGCGGGCGGCTGTCGCGATCATAGGATTGGTGTGCTTTATAGCAAAGTCGATAAAAGGCTTGGTGGCCATTCTAAGATCAAGTTGGAGATTCCCATTTTGGACATAGAATGGCGAACTAACGCATCAGACACTCATTATTATCTTTAAAAAAATTATGAAAACCTAGTTATAAGAGTGAGCAAATTCATATAAAAAGTTGAACAAAAATGCGGTCATCAGCAGATTCAAAATTAATCACACAAGTTTTTTTCACCCTATGTCAATCTAAAATTCAATACTGTACCATTTCTTGTGGTGGCGCACCAAAAACTAACTTGCTTTCTCTTGAAAGAGCTCAGAGAGCAATTTAAAGGTAGCAAACTTGCCGTGTCCGTTTCGACTGCTCGGACTAGTAGAAGAAAAGCGACTGCGTCAACATTACGAAGAAAGTAAAACACTAACAGTGAAAGTCGTAAATTCGTAGAAACAATATTCAGAAAGTTATAAAGGATTAACTATGGCCGTGCGGTCGAAACATGGAGAACCGCGCGATCACGCAGTTCTCTTAAACGGAGTTTAGTAGAGGTCCCATTCGTTTTGCTAACCACTGATACGATTTCGAAGAAAATGTAGACAGTATGAATAAAGCCCTAATGTTTGGACTTAACGGCCTAAATAACTTAGAACCTATAATGCAAGTAAGAATAAGGGTGACCAAGAGTTATGGTACGTCAAACAGACATTTTGAATGTTACTGTGATAGTTATGAATCCTTTTATTGTAAAAAGGATTCATGATTGTCCAGTTGATTAGTACCTTTATACCTTTACGAAAAAATATACCTTCCTACCTCCTTTCAATGTAAACACTGCTATAAAGCCGCGCGGCAATGGCTTAAACCTATATAACTTTCTAAATATAGTTTCTACGAATTTGCGACTTTCACTGTTAGTGTTTTACAAATTCCTTCATAATACAACTTGCGTCCCTTCTTCTTTCCCGCAGATCTATTATCTATATATATAAAAATGAATCCCTATTTCCCTTGGTCACGACATCACGCGAGAACGGCTGGACCGATTTCAATTTTTTTTTTTTTTTTGTTGTTTTTGTAATTGTCAGGAGAAGGTTCTTATGAGAGAAAAAAATTAAAAAATTGCGCGGAAAATTAGAAAATTTAAGAACACTTATTTAAGAATACTTAACAACCATATAATAGGACAATGTAAACCTTTTTAATGTAACATTATGACATTTGACATAGAATTGACAGAATGCGTGCTCAAATATCATCAAAGAGACAGTACAACGTCTGTCGGGTCAGCTAGTATTATATAAATCCTGCAACGTAATGATTGCCCGCTAGCTTTTCATTATGCAATTAGGATTAAAATAGCACACCATGCTTACTTACAATGCTGACAATACCAATAAGAGACAGAATGATATAGTCTAGTCTAACCTAAGTTCAAAACATGTCTTTGTAGAAAGATTTTTGAAGTGAAAACTTCTTTAGCGGCGTTGAGCACTTTTTCTGTAATGGGTATAAAATCTTAAACTCGCGTCAGGACACGTGACCTGATCGAAAAAGCGTAGGACGGATGGAGAGTAGACAGCTATCCCCTCTCTACGGCGCGGCGAAAATGTATGCCTGGGCCTACTGTTTCGTTTAGGCGGCGCAGGGCGCTTGCGCGAATGTTCGTCTATGTTACAGCGTGCCACGCGCATCCATGGATGGTGACAACTGATGGCTCGACCGTCTGTGTAGTGATCACATTGTTGTGTATTCGTAAAATTCGTGAATATAAAGTGCTTAAAATATGGAAATTGAACAACAAATTATTCCCTAACCATTCCAAAATATCAAACATGCTCAACGTTAATAATCAAGTTTTCACTTCTGCCGGCACTCCCGGAGTGCAATTTTTTTTTTTTACATGCTTAGGCCCTTTCATGTACAATATAATAAGTAGAAAACTAAGTATCTATAAATTAATTTACTGTATTAGTAGATGAATCTCACAAAAACGAAATTGATGACGAATCGTTCGAAACCACCCATACTAGTCAATAACGACCTAATTGAGTTTGTAGATGAATACACGTACCTTGGACAGATCATATCTCCTACAAACGATAAATCTAAAGAAGTGAATAACAGGGTAAATGTAGCGTGGAAGCGATACTGGTCTCTAAAAGAAGTTACAAAAAATCAGTCTATACCGCTAATGTTGAAAAGCAAAGTATTTAACTCGTGTATACTTCCTGTCATGACTTACGGATGCCAAACATGGGCTTTAACGAAGCAAAACTCTAAGAAGTTACAAACTTGCCAACACAACATGGAAAGAAGTATGCTTTATGTTAAGAGAAAGGACAAATTCAGCCTTAAACATATAAGGGCAAAAACAAAAATAGCAGACGTATCATATACGATAAAAAAGCTGAAATGAAAATGGGCAGGCCACCTTATCAGAGACAAAAAAGAGAAATGGGCAAAATTAATAGCCGAATGGTACCCAAGAGAAGGCAAAAGGAAACGAGGACGCCCAATACGTAGGTGGGACGACGATGTGAAGATGATAGCTGGGCCATTGTGGAAGAGAGCAACCCATGACCGGGAACTATGGCAAAATATGGGGGAGGCCTATGCTAAGGCAAAACAATCTTCGGAAACTGATGTCTGAAGAAAAATTTTTTTTTTTTTTCTCTTTTAAATATTATTTATGTAACTAGATTGTAAGATTGTAAATAAAGGCTAAAATTAAATTAAATTAGTAAATTAGCGGACTCCCGACCACCGTAGGCGCGAGCTTGCGGGTGGCGAGCAATGGGTAGCTCACCGCCCGGTAAGGACCAGGCTCGGGTCGACGGACGGCGCGTAGTGTTCCACGCGCGCCTCAAAGAGATGTCAGGACCGATGCCTGCCAGGGCGCGAGATTGTTCGAAAGAGATACCGTGACCCTGGCACATGGGCAACTGAAGGAACACGGGGGGGTTTTAGTCAGTAAAAGTCTGACACGCCCTCCCACTCCGCCCAGAGCGGGAGAATACATTGATGATTTCCCATCCAAAAAAAAAAGCACCTGTTCAACATACATAGTTTAGGATAGTTAGCAATTGTGGGATTTTTTAATTTTTAATGTGTTGATTGAAAATGGGTCCCTTTCATAGGTAAGCGTTTTTTATATTATTTTATCAACACACTTATTTCAGTGAGTAAGTATAATTTTTTTGTACCTTATTTTCTTCGTAAACACAAACATCAATACAAAAACAATGCATACTGCATCCTGCTCCCAATGGTTATCTTTACTGCAATCAGGTTCAAATGTGACGTACGTTCAATTTAAACAAAAAAAAATTGTATTATTGTCTGTCTAGCTGATATCGTCAGTAAGCGAATGAACATTATTAATGAAGTTATTTCCAGTAATAATAGCAAAAAATATACATATAAACTACTTGACTTTATAAAACCAGTTTCCTCGTTACTTGCATCATCATCATCATCATTTCAGCCGTAAAACGCCCACTGCTGGACTTAGGCCTCCCCCAATTTGGGGGGCTTTGCCATAATCGCCACGCTTGGCAGGCGGGTTGGCGATCGCAGTATGATGGTAAAATGCATAGAGAACGCTGCTGCCCATTCTCTACTTGCGTCATATGACAAGAAAAATGTGGCTGGTGAGTTTTAGCATTCGCCATTCGGGCGCTGGGTGCAATAGAGAGTGGGCGACGCACGAGGATGGCCAGATTGAAGTATTGTGGAAGGACACCGGTTTTGTCGAAGATTCACGTGGTGTGACGTTGCTGATCTTATCACAACACCATATATGAAAGGATTTATTTATAACATCTCCTGGCGAACCTTCGTCTCGTGCAAGTTGTAAGACACCCCAATATAGTACCTACAATAACAGCCACATTAGCTAGAATAGAGTCAGGTCAGGACTACTGATGCGACTACTGTTATGAGCTTGTCCTGAGGTCGTCACCCGCGGCATTCAGTGTCTGCCCTGTGACTTGTTGATAGTTATCGCGAAGCATAAGCTCAAAGGGAACCGAACGCGCTTAAACTGGAAGAAGGGGTATTTTTAGGGTTCCGTACCCAAAGGGTAATACGGGACCCTATTACTAAGACTCCACTGTCGGTCCGTCCGTCCGTCCTTCTGCCACCAGGCTGTATCTCATGAACCGTCATAGTTAGTGAGTAAAAATGTTTACAGATGATGATGATGATTTCGAATACTAAATAACAGAATAAAATAAATATTTAAGGGGGCTCCCATACAATAAACGTGATTTTTTTGCTCGTTTTTGCTCGATATTGATAACGACAACAGTTGACAACAGAAGCTTGAAATATACACAGAATAATTAGTTATGTATTCACTTTAAAAATAAATAATTAAAATAAAACAAACATTTAAGGGGGGCTCCCATACAACAAACGTATTTTTTTTTTTTGCCGATAATGGTACGAAACCCTTCGTGCGCGAGTCTGACCCGCACTTGGCCGGTTTTTTAAATGGTATATGCGGCATGAACACTAGCTTGCCAAAAACGCCACAACCTGTTAAATTTTCCACCTACATGACGTATCTCTGCAAAGACACGACTTTGAGTCGGGTTCGGTTACAAAGCTTCGGAGGCGTTTAGTTCCAAAGGAGCGTATTCGAAAAACCGAACTTCAGCTAGATAATGTGCGCCAAAAGGCACAGGACAGGCCTGTTGGTCTAGTGGTTAGCGACCCTGACTGCTATGCCGGAGGTCGTGGGTTCGATTCCCACCCAGGACAAATGTTCGTGTGATGAGCACGATCATTTGTTCTGTGTCTGGGTGTAATTTATCTATAATATGTATGTATTTAGAAATATATAAGTATGTTTATCAGTTGTCTAGTACCCATAACACAAGCTCTGCTTAGCTTGGGACTAGATGGCGTTGTGTGATAGTTGTGGAATATTATTATTATTCTTTTATTTATTTTTCAACATATTTAATTACATTTTTAAATATTTTTACAAAAAAAAAAATACAAAAAACATTTAAAAATATAAAAAATAGTGATCCATCAGTAGCGGGAGCAGGGTCCAAGCTACTGGTGGTTAGGGCTCCAGAGACAGAAACCTCCTCACGATGCGAGCCGTGTCAAGGAGTACTGCCTTCTGAATCAGGCTCTTGATCCAACCGCCTAACGATAGCCTCGACAGGTGTTGGTCGAGGGTCTCGGCCATCAGCCCATTGGCTGATACGACAATCGGCACAATGACAGCCGAGTCAACATTCCACATGTCAACAACCTCGTGTGCTAAGTCGAGATATTTAATCTGTTTTTCCTTCTCAGCTTTCACGAGGTTGCCATCATGCGGAATGGTAACATCGACTATCATTGTGCGGCGCGCTAACCGGTCTATCACCACTATATCAGGCTTATTGGCGACAATAGTCCTGTCAGTAATGATAGACCGATCCCAGTACAACGTGACATGGTCATTTTCGAGAACTGGGTCGGGCACATACTTGTAATACGGTACCTCAGAATCCACTAGTTTGTATTGCAAAGCAAGTTGCTGGTGAATAATCCTGGCTACTTGGTTATGCCTGTGCAAGTATTCGCCGTTAGCCAGACGAGAACAACCAGAGATAATATGTCTAATGGACTCACCCGGATGGTGACATGCCCGACACACGTCAACCGTCCCGTCCTTCATAATATGTCTCCGGTAGTTATTCGTCAAGATAACTTCGTCCATAATTGCACAGACGAAACCTTCAGTTTCCCCGAAAAGGTCACCAAAACGTAGCCAGGATACGGACGCTAGGAAATCTACATTGGGCTCATGAAGAGCCCGGTAGAAGCGCCCGTGAAGCTCCTTGTTTCGCCATACTTCCTTGCGGTCATGGGTAGTAAGTACTACAGGTTTGCGCCAGTTCTCTTTAGCCATGGAGAGCGGGGTGAGCCCCTTGTCCACTGCGACCACATCACGGTGCATACCCACTTCGGCTTTCAAAAAATACTCTCTGAGATTGCACACCTCGCGGTTGTGGAGGGTCTTTGCATTTAAAAAGCCTCGACCCCCGCACTTCCGCGGGATGTACAGTCTCATCACTGATGATCGTGGGTGATGCATCCGGTTTGCGGTCAGCATTGAACGGACCCTCCTATCTAGGGCATCGAGTTCTGTTATTATTATTATCATCATTTCAGCCGTAAGACGTCCACTGGTGGACTAAGGCCTCCCCCAATTTGGGGGCTTTGTCATAATCGCCACGCTTGGCAGGCGGGGTGGCGATCGCAGTATGGTGGTAAAATGCATAGAGAACGCTGCTGTCCATTCTCTAGTAAGTCCCTTAGTCGCCTTTTACGACACCCATGGGGAAAAATGGGGTGGTGTTATTCTTTACGTCCGGCACCACACGGTAAAAATCCACTTACCGTTAGCGAATTAATTTTTTTACATCATATTTGTTTTAATAGAGGCGTACAGTAGAGTCCGTTTAGTACGACTTCGCATGTAACGACCAACCGTTTTTAGCGACGTAAGTATAGGCGCGTGTTTGGTTTTAATACAAGCCACTATGAAACTACATCCGTTTATTACGACTCCGCGTACAGCGACCGATCGCTTGTAACTTCATAATTTCACACAAAATTGTCCGGTTACAACGACGACGAGCGTTGACGAGTTTACAAATAAATCGTAGGTAAGAAATTATCTCCGCCCCGCGCTTCCCCCTAGCGTTTCGTCGCTGTTTCGAATGCGACTGTTTAGTTTACGGCGTTAATTTGCGGGTGATGCGTGATTTCGCGTACGAGAATGGCTTCCACAAAACGAAAGTTTCTCTGTTGAAGAAACAAGTGTCATTATTATTATAGATTATATGTACATTATGTGAAATAAATAAATATTTTGATTCAAATGTTTTTTTTTTCTCTTGGTCACGAAAATATTATTAAATACATAATGTATGTATGATTTCGCGTACAAGAATGGCTTCTACAAAACGAAAGTTTCTCTGTTGAAGAAAAAAGTGTCATTATTATTATAGATATTAAGGGACAGTAGACTTGAGTATTTGATATTTTCAGCTTGATACCTCCACGCGTTCCTGAGAAAAAGGGTCTTGACAGACGGACGGACAACAAATTGATCCTATAAGGGTTCCGCTTTTTCCTTTTGAGGTACGGAACCCTAAAAATACCTTAAAAAGCACCCCACGCTTTTTTTTTTCATTATTTTCTACTTTTTTAGTTTAGTTTTCTATGGAAGCGTGCTTTTTATTATTTTTAATTATTTAGATGTGATTACAATAAAAAACTTTTTAGTGCGATAAACTGAAAAGATAGACATATGCTATCGCGGACTTTTTTTTTAGAACCTTTTAAGAGGATCAATTCCGTCATACATGTTTGTTGCGTTATCTTAACCGTTTATGCATGCACGCAACGGAAGATAACTTCTGCTTTCCCCGATTTTGCAACATTTTTCATCGACAATCGTCGCGTGATGTTATCTAGACACTAGACAAATAAATAAAATTTTAATGTCTGTTTTTAATATTAAAATAACCGCTTTTTACTAAGTGTATATGGATGTATACACGGTACATATACCAAAACAATTTTTTTTTTTAATTTTTGTCTTTCTGTCTGTTTGTTCCGGCTAATCTCTGGAATGGCTGGACCTATTTTGACGGGACTTTGGGAGTTAGCTGATGTAACAAGGAGTAACTTAGGCTACTTTTATTTTAGAAAAAAAAATAGAATATCACAAAAAAAAATACGAACGAAAAACGTTTTTGATAGTTGCGGGTAATTACCTATTAACTTGGATTAATGCATTCTTAATACATTAACCACAGTAGTACGTCCTCTTGCGATAATTTCCTATATCCACGCGAGCAAAGCCGTGGGTAAAAGCTAGTATAACCTATAGCCTTCCTCGTTAAATGGGCTACGCAACACTAAAAGATTTTTTCAATTCTAACCACAAGTTCTAGAGATAAGCGCGTTCAACTAAACAAACCAACTTTAAGTATAGATTTTAGTCAAACATTTATTCAAAATGAAATTGAAACATTAATCAATTATTAAATATCATGTACATAACAGTCCACTTATTATTCAAGGCACTTTAAATACAGTTTTATTATGTTATAATCTTAAAATACTCGTAAAATCATTATCAATTCTTACAAAAGCCATGTCGCAGTTACCATCTTATTTCCAAAAAAAACTGGTAACATACAGTTTTGCAAAAAAAAACAAAGGTCTTCCAAAAAACACTACATAGTGAAAATCATCTTTAATTTCAGAACTCGGTGGCAGAAAATATATATACAGATACAAGGTGACACCAACTTCCGAAACTAAAGTTATTGTTTGAAGTCAGTTGTTTTTTATTTTTGCAAAAAAAGTTTAAAATTAGTTATGGTATCTACCCCGCACTAATTCGTATACCACTACCGGCCAGCGCGGTAATTGCGGAACTTTTTATCGGTAGGAATTGCTTTAATATTCATAGTTAAACAACATTCATTGCGTTATTTACGTTGCTGAGCCGACAATTTATTCGAACAAATGACGCAATGGTTTAGAAATAATCTTCAATGCCATTCAGATTCTGATAAATTGTGCGTTTCGCAATTAGGGTGCAGGTCAATAGCAGAGACAGCAAGATTTAGATTATCATCACAATAAACAAAACGGATCATATACGTATCGAAGTTAACGCAATAACTATCCAAAATATTTAAATCGGTCCCCTAAAGCATAACCTATTCATTAATACGTTGATTGCCTATCACGCGATATCGCGTGATTCGTCGGCTCTGCATTATGGCCGACCGCGCGATATCGCGTGCTTGCTACTAACAATTTTATATGCGCTCTAAATCTGTGGCCATATCGGATTAACCATCAATCTGTGTTTAGCACTCAACGTGTTAAAGAAGGAATTTTTGAAATTGACTCACAAATTGTTGGAGATATCGGTGCACATACATAAATTCGAATCTTCATTTTCACTCACTGCCGGACTTCTTCCACTGCTAAACATAAGCCTCTCTTTTCTTGTACCAATCCCCATGCTCCTTTACCAGCCTCATCCTGGTTCTATTCAGGATGGTGATAATGTCTTCTGCCCATCTCACCGCCGGACGACCCGACGCTTCGTCTTCCAGTTCTAGGACGTAAGTCGGTCACTACTACATATATTTATTTACTCTCAGATTCAGCAAAACGCTCCGAGATTGAACATTTATTACTAGAAAGATAAATAGTTAACAAATCATTAGAAAAATAATGTCATACGTCTCTTTTGTGCAATCCTATCTTCAGATAAGCAAATCGCATATGCCTGAACAATAGCCAGTTTCGAAGGAAAAACATATTCTATTATACTTTAGTCCGTCCAATCCTAGAATATGGTTCAGTGGTATGGAATCCACATTACGAAGTTTACTCGAAGCGATTAGAGAATGTCCAAAAGCGGTTCCTTTACCATCTGTGCTACGGAG
The DNA here is from genome assembly GCA_947507805.1 of Aporophyla nigra. Classification (NCBI taxonomy): domain Eukaryota; kingdom Metazoa; phylum Arthropoda; class Insecta; order Lepidoptera; family Noctuidae; genus Aporophyla; species Aporophyla nigra. The sequence continues at coordinate 4,540,049 of OX382316.1, read as the reverse complement.
ATCACTTGGCTAAACAACTTACTAGCTACTCTGATAGGTTGAAACACTACCACATGAATACAGTAACCAGTCGTAGGAAGAAATTGGACTGCGTCATCCTCCACAAACTATTTAATGGAACGATACATTGCAGTGAACTTTTGAGTTCATTAAACATTAAAATTCCGACTCGGATTCCCAGATCTATCACATATAATTTATTTTACATCCCTGGCTCAAAAACTAACCTCGGTCATTACGCCGCTGTTCCGAGACTTTGTAGGCAATATAACAAATTAGCCAAAACTAAGAATTTAGACATCTGTGAGTCTCTATCTAAATATAAAAATTGTTTATTAGATTTAATTTAATTTAAATATCTCTAGGTGTTAATTTAAGTATTTCAATGTATTTCATATTCTTCTTTTAATAATCTATAAACTGTTACCAAATTTTACCTATAATTAATATTTTAACTTTGTTAGCTTAGTTGTAAACTATTGTGCATGCTGTGGTCTCCTATAAGTGAAGGAGTACACCTACTTAATACCTCATGTTACCCTTTATTTACGTGTCAATGTATTGTGTACATCTTTTGTTGGAGATCCAAAATAAATAAATAAATAAACTCAGAACCTACAAGTATTATGGGTTTTACGTCATACATATGTGTTATCTGAATACGTATTATTAGCCTGTGACTCCCATCCAAATCTCATACGAAGGTGAGATGAGCAAACAGATAAAAATCCAAAAAAAATATTAATTAATAGGGATGGGTTTAGGCATCAGTGCACAGTACATGCTAACATAAGCAATAATAATAACTACGGAAAAAACACTATTTACAATGTTCGCAAATTTGGTCCAATCTTGACTAAATCTTTTGATATCAATCGTATCATCATCAACATTCCACAATGGAAAGATAAAAAACTTACCATGAATCTCAAATACAATATCATTCATAGATTTGATATAATTTTGTGGTGTTGACTTCAACTTACACAATATTCTCAATAAGAAAGTAAATAAGATAATCAGAACTGTCAAAACCACTGAGCCACGATAATACAATACTAAGTTTGGTGGATCGGAATGCTGCTTCGGGATATTCGCGGCTAACTCCTTCACGAAGTAGTAATGGCCGAGCAGACTGTAGCAAGCAATCACCAGACGTAAGAAACGTCTTACATCTAGAAACAGAGATGTGACACTGAGAACACTAAGAATCACCGCAGGGTACACGACAATGGCTGCTAATCCACCAGCTCCACGATTCAAAACCAAAATCATCTTCAACTGACGCTCAGAACTACGATTCGCTTCTTGTCTATAATCAGAAATCAACCATTGAGGTCCATTCTCCGCTTCTTCCATCATATGCATAGCACGAGAAGTAAAGTTCATACTAAAATGAGTCGATTTGGTTGTCCACGGACCGAATTCAAGACTACATTCTTGCTTGTCGTAGGGCCACTTTGTGAGTTTGATGTTACAGAACACCTCGTGTATAACCCTGATCACACAGCGGACATCTCCAGAATTCTTCAAATGGCACAGCTCGTAGTAAAATCTGTCGTAGTCATTGGAAGTGACGCTGTTGAACAGTCGCAAGACTGGAGTCCAAATTTTATAAGATAGTATATCCGTTTCATTAATCCCGTAGTACTTCTCTGGATCCCACTTCAGCCTCTCATCCTTCCAGGTGATAGACATCCAGGTTTGCATGGACAGCACTCCAATGTCACTGTCAAGGTTGAACCATTTCACACGGAAGCTGACGTTGACTGTTAATCTTGAGTTATTTCCACTTGTCGGCTCATACATTATGTGGTCACATTGTAGGTCTTCAATGAGTTTTTTCTCGAAAGCTATTTGTTCTGGCACATTGTTGATGACACAATCTTCGGAAAGCGTGATGTTTAGGATAGCTAGTAGTATGATATAAGTGAACAGGACCATGGTTGGTTCGGTACTAGATACTGCAGTTCTGGTACCGATCGTGACTTGACATTAGGTAATATGATCCAGTAACGCCCACTTCAAATAATGATTGCATTGGCACCGCTTGTTCGTTATCTAGGCGCATTTGGAGTTTATTGATTTGTCTGCCTGATGCATATATTGTCAAATCATGTTGATAAAGTGACTTCGAATGTCTGTTGTGGACTGGACATGTGGCTGTTGGTCATAGTTGGGTGCCCATTTGTAGCTCTTAAACTACTTATCCCTTTGTGTTATGTATTTAATCTTAGTCTTCTAATTCTAGCATACCTAATTAGCAAAATAGCATGCAGTTTCCTCGTTGATTGCAACATAGGACGAGGAAAATCAAATAGATAAGCTAAGTGTTCGCCATTTACAGGCTGGGCACCGTAGAGAGCACGTGACATACAGTCTGTTCCACAAGAAAGTAGGCGACATTTTAAATAGTAAAGTTGATGATATTTTCGTCTATTTTTCACAGTGCGACTGTATTATCAGTGGGCTACGACGCCATCACTAATTTATTTTAGCGTCACTCGAAAATTTGTAGAAATTGGATGTGAATAAAAATGAGTGCTATATACGCAAAGCGATTTGAAGCTGTCTTTCTATGCACGCATCCGAAAGGACCTAAATTATCATATGCTGCTGCAGCCAAAGTGATTAAAAAGTCAAAAAAGTTTGTTGAGAAGTGGGTAAAGCGATATAAGCAATTGAGAAACGTGGATGATTTTCCTGAACGCGGGAGAACGAGATCAACAACCAGTAAGCAAGATAAAGCGATAATAACGTTGTTTGAGAAGAATTCCACTTTGCGCCTCCGCGAAGCTAAGTTCAAACTCGCCAATAAGGGAATTTATGTCAGTCTAAACACGATCAGGCGACGTTTGCATGAGGCAAAATTATCATATCGAACTACAAGCTCAAAACCCCTGCTTACGACAAATCATATGGAAAAACGCCTTAGCTGGGCGAGTGACAACGAAAATCGCGATTGGTCGAAAGTAGTTTTTTCTGATGAAGCGACATTTTGGGCATGGGTTCCGGTGAAACGTGCCTGGTTAAGGAGTAGAACAGATTTCATTCAGCGCACCGTCAAAAAGCCACAAAAAATTAATGTCTGGGGATGCTTCTCACAGCGCGGATTCGGTTGTTTAGAGCTCTTCACTCAAAATTTAGATTCGCATAAAATGCTCAAAATTTACAAACGTGGTCTCTTGAAATCGGTGCAGAAGATGTTCGGACCCAACAATAAAAATTGGGTCTTACAAGAGGATAATGACCCGAAACATCGGAGCCGCCTGTGTCGCCACTGGAAGGAGGAAAATGGCATCACCACTATGGATTGGCCCTCCCAATCCCCTGATGCCAATCCCATTGAAAACATTTGGGCCATTATGAAGAGCAAGCTCGCAGGAAAGCCTGTTTATGATTTGAAGCATCTTTCAAGAATGATTCGGAAAATTTGGCGAAAACTTCCGACAAATTACGCCGTAAATCTTGTTGATAGTATGCCTCGAAGGTGCCAGGCCATTATCAATGCTGGTGGCGATTATACCGTTTATTGAATAAATTGCGCCTTAGCTTATTTAACGTACTTTAAATTAAAATAGTTTTTGACTAAATATATATTTTTGTTTTTTTTTTAATCCGCCTACTTTCTTGTGGAACAGACTGTAAATGTATTTGTGACAATGTGCTTGCGCAGCTTCTCATACTCGCCATGTCTGATTACAATACCAGTGTTGTCAACTCTACACACACTAACAGTTCTTCATCCCCTGGTACTACGACTCCCTTTAATTTTCATAGTGTTGTAAGTGTTCGTAAGGCAATAGACAGTTCTGGAAGTGCGAAGACTGACTGGACTCTTTTCTTTCCATTTTTGATTAATCTGTTGATTTATGTTAGAATGTTTTACGCTTTGTTGAAGACCGAAATTTGTAAAAGTAGTAATTGTTGTTCGCGTGTTCAAGTAGCTACAATCATATTCTTAATTAATGGGACTCTGTTTCTCTTGCTGCCGTTACGAATTTACGTTAAAGGGTACAGTAGGTTAAGTATTGAGTAGCAGCGATATGTTGCAGGTATCCGATTTCGATGAAACTTGTAACAGTAAAATCAACACACTAAGTGCTATTTTTCAGATTTTTTAAAGTGGGTACTCTGTAAGAACTTACTAATAATAGCCAAGAGATTAATATTTCTGTTAAAAAAATATAAATTTTTAGCAAAATAAGTAACATCGATATAAGATAAGACGTAGAACGTCATTGTATTATCGCGTCATAATGTTGTCTAGAGTTTGGCTTTGGAATCACACTCCTACCTCTGTTAGTTTTAAAGAACAAAAAGTTTAAAAATTGGCTGTTATCAGGTCATTTTTCAAGGCCACTCAATGACAGTAAGAGATAGGAGTCGAAAACAACTTAAATAGTAATGCAAATGAGCAGCGTACTTAACAATATGATATTCATTACATTTTGCTCTGGGAGCACATTCTCTATTTTTTACCCAAGGACTATAAATATAACGAGATTAGTAAAATAGTAACGAGTGTGAGTCTCCTCCTGACCCTCAATTCATTATATCCGACCATACCTAAGATAAATAGTGATGGATACATCAATGGATAAAATGGATACACCCCGTATTCCCTCATATAGTTATATCTGATAAATTTATTTTGTACGCGCTCCAACATGAGACTATATTTAGTTTCATGCGGAGCCCAGATAACTGCATTGCATTCTAATTGGCTCCTTACTAAAACATTATACAATGCCGTTATAGCTTTCATATTTGTGAAGCCTTTAACCATTTTCAGTACACATCCTAGGTTTCTATATACTTTTTTGCATACCTTAACTATATGGTCACGAAACGTTAGCTCAGTGGTAAAATGGACACCCAAGTCCCTCACCTCAGTGACCCTAGCCATCGATACTCCGTCTACCGTATAACTATGTGTAATGGGCGTGCGTGTGCGCGAGAAACTAATGGTCACACACTTAGATGTGTTAAACTGCAGGAGATTACTCTTGCTCCAAGCTACTACTCTGTCTATATCTCTCTGCAGTTTTTCACAGTCATCCCTGTTTGTTATAGGGAGAGAAAGTTTGAGGTCGTCGGCAAATAATAAGCACTGAGCATCTTGTACAACGCTTGGGAGGTCATTTACCACTAACCCAAGGGGCCCTATTTTACTTCCCTAGCTTACACCGGATCTAGTATAGTATTCCTTCGATTGGTATCCTGCGTAGTCCACATACTGTTGCCTGTTACTCATGTAACCCGCAAAAAACTTAAGTAAATGCGGAGTGAAAACGAACCCTGCTAACTTTTTTTAGTAAAACATCATTATCGACTAAATCAAACCCTATTTTAAAGTTGAAGTATGCATCGTCGACTTGCCCCCCACCGTTAACTACGAGCCCCACTTCCACCATGTAGCTCAGTAAATTGCTCGTAGTATTTCTGGTCGGCCGAAATCCATGTTGCCCGCCAGTGAGTTGCGAGCTAACTTACTGATACACTTATAAATAACAGATCCTAATAAGTTATCCGTTGTTGACAAGACAGGACCGGTATATATTCCTCAACTTTAGTTTTCGAACCTCCCTTCGGTACCGGTTTGACCCGGGTAATCTTCCACATCTCGGGAAATACAGCTGATTTAAAGCAAAGATTGTATAATTCGTCATCCTCCCCGCTAACTGTCGTATCTCACAAACTGACGTATCTACACGCACATTACCTACGTGTTCATAACTTTGTTTCGAAAAGGTGTCTCTAGTCCTCGTATCTCTATTGTTTACCGTTTAGAAGATAATCAACTATTTTTTTTTAGCGTATGTGCAAAAGGAGGGAAAAAATATTCTCACTACCTGTCGTATGAACATACTACAGTTAGTAAGATTTTATTTTTTTCGTCCCGATGCAGATTTTTTTCAATAATGTTTACTATTTTTAAGGTTCCGTTGCCAAATGGCAAAAAACGGAACCCTTATAGATTCGTCATGTCTGTCTGTCTGTCTGTCCGAGTATGCCACAGCCACTTTTTTCCGAAACTATAAGAGCTATGCTGTTGAAACTTGGTAAGTAGATGTATTCTGTGAACCGCATTAAGATTTTCACACAAAAATAGAAAAAAAAAAAACAATAATATTTGGGGTTCCCCATACATAGAACTGAAACTCAAAATTTTTTTTTTCATCAAACCCATACGTGTGGGGTATCTATGGATAGGTCTTCAAAAATGATATTGAGGTTTCTAATATCATTTTTTTTTTAAACAATAATATTTGGGGTTCCCCATACATAGAACTGAAACTCAAAAAAAAAATTCATCAAACCCATACGTGTGGGGTATCTATGGATAGGTCTTCAAAAATGATATTGAGGTTTTTAATATAATTTTTTTCTAAACTGAATAGTTTGCGCGAGAGACACTTCCAAAGTGGTAAAATGTGTCCCCCCCCCCCCCGTAACTTCTAAAATAAGGGAATGATAAAACTAAAAAAAAATATATGATGTACATTGCCATGTAAACTTCCACCGAAAATTAGTTTGAACGAGATCTAGTAAGTAGTTTTTTTTTTAATACGTCATAAATCGTAAACCACAATTTACCTTTCATTCAGTCAACTCAAATATAAAAATTAAAAAAAAAACATTTAATTTCATAAACATAAACCTTATGCATAAACCGTGAATTCCTGCAGGTTTGTACGGAACCCTCGGTGCGCGAGTCCGACTCGCACTTGGCCAGTTTTTTTTTGCATTTACGTCGTTTAGAGATCAAAGCTTTTTTACGAATAAGAAGCTTATTGCCATATCATTAAGTCACACTGCGGTATGCACGGGGGTGGGGTGCGGGCGGTTGGACACTGAATGAGCAGGGAATCAAATCTATTTAGTCGACCAATTCTTCGTAGAGTGACAGGTCGCTCGCAATAATGATCGAACAGCCACATTGAGAGATTCCCGAAGGTTGAATCTCATTACTGCAGGGAACATTCTTCTAGAGAATACTTACATCGTGAACTGACGCTACCCAAGATGTACCACATGTTTGAAGATAAGATTAAAAATTGTTCCGTGAAGCCCAGCTTATCTTCATTTCTGTATGAAGAGAAGCTGGGCTTCACGCAACAATTTTTAAGGGTTTTTAAATCCAAGAAATTGTCTTTCCATCGCCCAAAAAAAGATCAGTGTAGTTTGTGCATGACGTATTTAAAAGGTTCTGAAGAAGAGAAATTAAAGATTTGCGAAAAATATAGGAAGCACCAACAGGAGAAGACTTTGTTTAGATCAGAAACAAATAAATGTAAACTAGCATCACAGCAAAACCCAACCCCAATACAATTACTACATTTGACCTCCAACAAGCCATACGCTTGCCTATTAGCAATGAAAATGCTGTTTTTTATAAACGTCGTCTTTCGGCGTACAATTTCACAATATATGATACTAGCTTCTGCCCGCGACTTCGTCCGCGTCAAATTTTCGCTCCCTTTTCCGTCGCATCGAATTGCCTGCCAGTTTTCGTCCATTTTTGTTTGCTGCTCCGCTCCTTTTGACCGTAGCGTGATGTTATATAGCGTTCCTCAATAAATGGGCTACCCAACACAAAATAATTTTTCAATTCCGGCCAGTAGTTCCGCTGATTCTTGTCATTCCCCTTTTCGTATAAATTTTCATCCCCTATTACCTATTGTTATTTTACCCGCTTAAGGGTAAAAATTTAACAAACTTTAAATATAATTCATAAATATAAGTATATTATGTAATAAAAGCCAAATAAAAAAGTTTCATCATTCTACCTTTAAAAACGATAATACTTCCCTACAACCTTTCATCCTCCCTTTTCCGCAATAAAAAGTAGCCTATGTCCTTTCTCAGGCTCTAAACTATGTACCAAATTTCATTTAAATCGGTTCAGTAGTTTTAGCAGGAAAGCGAGTCAGACAGACAGTGTTACTTTTGCATTTATAATATTAGTGTGGATTAATAGAGTTTTATTTATATTTTTATATACCAAACAGTCACGTCGTAACAGACACAAGTTGAAAAACAAAGTTCTCACAGAGTGACGTATCTGCTTCAAATGAATATAAATAAATAAATAGATACCTTAGGGCTTTAGGGCAACTACTAACTTAAAGAGTACGCCAAGAGCAATAAAAAAAAGGAATTAATTCATAAATAAAGCCACAGCCAACGTAACTGCAGTAACATGATTGTAGCGTTCGACCGAAAAACTGTTGCCCTGAAAAATTACGAATTGCTAGATAAGACAGTTAGCGCGGAGGGTGACGATATGTGTAACAGTGGTCTCGCTAATCTCATTCGACAGTCCCTAAAAACGTACGGCGGAATACCATCAGGCCCTGACGATTTGTTCAGCTTAAGCTGCTGTAGGGCGCGTACCACGTCATCCAACTCCAATCTTTCAAGCTGAACCCGCCCTGGTCCATTCTGACTGCTTGCTTCCACTTTCGCCGCATTCACATCCAATCTAGTTTTCTCTACATTATATACTGAATAAAAATACTCAGCGAGTTCTTTAACCACTTGTTCATCTTTCAACGCCACTCCATTCTTTAAAATCTTTTGGCTACTGCTGTTACCTCTTTAAGAATTAACGTACGCCCAAAAAGATTTAGGGTCACTTGACATTTGGCTTTGTACACGTTGGCGATATTGCTGCAGTGGTACTAAAATCTTCCCTTTAACTGTAGCCCTACACTGAGCAAACGTTTCGTAATCATCCCCTAAACCACAACTTTTATATTTTTTTATGAAGAGTAGCTTTAAGTTGTATGTCGCGAATTATCTCCCCCGTGTACTACTCGGAATAAATGTACCTCGAGCGTACACGACTTCGCTTTTTCCTGGGAACACAGTTATCTATAATTGAATAAATTGTGTCATAAAAATACTTTAAACTCATATCTAAATCTAAGTTATATTTATAAGGAGCCCAGTCGATATCACCTATCCTTGCATATTTTTTTTTAAACCGCTTTATTAAATTTCCAACTGACATGTTGTGAGTGCGTTTCCGATGACGATGTGCACAAACTTGCCCCTATGTGGGTATTTGTACGGAACCGCGGGCTGACAGACACGTCATGCGGTGGGTGATAAGCATCAAAGAGTAAAGTAATATAGGGTATAAGCACCTGCACGAGCGGCGCCTTCGCCGCGCGCACACTCACACTCTTCCCCTCAAATGTATTCAGTACTAATTCCAAACAGCGATCATTGCAATTAAATATTCTGTTGCTTTGGGTAAACCTACAATATGTCTTAAAAATCTCATAATACGAATTAACGCATGTATTACAGGAATATAAATTAAAATCACCTACCACTACCACTTCACGATAATTTACAATATTGTTCAATGATTCTAAATAGCAACCTATATTCCTATTCACTACTATTAGGTGGGATAAAAGCACCACATATTAAAAACAAAAACCTATTACATAAACAGTTGCACCTACTAGTTAAAAAAATAAATAATAGTTTAAAAAAAAACTAAAAAACACGCTTCCATTGAATAGTCCATAGTTTTTTAAAACTATTATTTATTTTCTATTTTGTAGGGTGTTTCGAATTTTGAGACGTATGTCAGCGTAGTTTTCGAAGACAGTTTTTTTTGCTGTCCGGGTAACCCTGGCAAGGATAATGGCACAAATTAGTTTGTGACGTATGTCAGCGTAGTTTTCGAAGACAGTTTTTTTGCTGTTCTGGTAACCGTGGCAAAGATAATAGCGAGAGCGGTCGCAACCTTGTCAAGATTGCCAATTGATTAGCGTACGGGAAGGCCCACTCCATTACTGTTACATTCCATTTAGTTGTTTGAATTGAAATCGCCACAGGTTGCGTGTCTTGCTTTTCGTATTTACTACGGAGGTATCGTGGTTATAATTAATGAAAATATCTGACATTACGTATTCGTTATGTCACATTTTTTTGACAGTGACAAACCACGTAGTCTGTAAAATTTACAAAATACTTTTTAGTGAACTGAGTCTCAGAGACACATCTATACAAAATAATGTGGCATCTGGGCACTCCTTGCGAAGTTCCGCATCGCTGTCAATGCGGTGAAGCTATCGACTGCTTCGGATATCATGGCCTATCTTGCAGTAAGAGCGCAGGCTGTATTGGCCAGTATGAATGACATCATCCATCGTGTACTTTTCACCAGCGAGGTACCAGCTCTATTAGAACCCAACGGCGATGATGAGCAGATATCAGACGGAATGGCTATAATACCCTGAAAGTTAGACAATCCTCTGGTGTAGGTCACAACATGTGTTGACACCTTAGCGCCACCCCATCTTCCCAACACGACAAGCTGCTCTGGAGTGGCTGCTGCACGACACGTCGTCAAGCGGTTTTTCGACACACATGACCGGAAGTCTGGCCATATAATATATAACGAAATCAACTAGTATAGTCTCACTGCAGGCCCAAGGCCTCACTATCCTTTTCCACTCAGTTCAATCCTGAGGCAACAAGCTATTGCCTATTGGCTTAAAACTCATCCCGCCATCTAAACGTGGGTCTGCGCCAGGCCATCGTACTTTTGCTTTAGCCAATGAGAATTTTTTTAAAAATGATGACAAATAAACTTGAGGAAAATTATTAGTTCGCTTCGTGAATATATACAAAAAGCCCATTCTCCCCGATTTGATCACAATAGTGATTTGCAATAGGTATCAAGATCTGTCTCTATCTGTGTGTAGATATTTTTTACACTTAGATAGTAAAACATGCATCCTTGGCATGAAGAAGAAATAAAACAAGTTGCCTGAGTTGTTGTTACATTATTATTATTATACTTCTATCGTTAGATTTATAGTCTTTGGGATAAAATTATATAAAACATAAAAAATACCGCACACTAAGTCTCATTGCTTTCCACCGAAAGTACACAATCTTAGAATAAACTTAACTATTATAAACGCTACTTAGGTTGACAGATAATTCTTAAAGGTATTAAAGTATTGTACATTTTAGTATCGTAGTATTTTTTCCAAACAGCCCGATTCATTCTCACAATAAAGAAGAATAAATCCATAAAAACAGGTTGCAATAAAACTATCACGGCTGACAAATAACGTGGAAATTTAACGTAAAGCCGTAACGGCAGCAAGAGAAATAGAGTCCCACTAATTAAGAATATGATCGTAGCTACTTGAACACGAGAACACCAATCACTGCTATTACGAACTTTGGTCTTCAACAAAGCGTACAACACTCTAACATAGATCAACAAATTGATCAACAAAGGAAAGAAAAGAGTCCAGTGATACATCTTTGCACTCATTTTTTCAGAACTGTCTAGGTGAGGCATTACGAACACATAAAACACTACGAAAATTAATGGTATTCCCCAGGCGAACAACGTACTCTTGAGGTACTTCCTCTTCACGTCACCACCAAACACTTTCACAAGTTCTACATAGAACACACAACACAGCAGCAGCAGCCAACAGTTAGCAGTCAATTTAAAATATAAAAACGGCAATCCATGTGCCAATATTATCGTATCACTTGTACTTTTAATCACATCATCGGCCACGTAACTCAGCGCTATGTTCAGGACATTATTGAAAATTATATTTAGGAACAAATAGTTTTTGAAACACCGGAACTTCTTTATCAATATCCACGAAGCTATACCAATGGAGAAGGTGATTATTGATAGCACAAATACAGCTATAGTAACGCACTGTACTGGACTAACTCTTCTGATACCAGGGGATGAAGAACCGTTTGTGTGTGTACAGTTGAAAACACTGGTGTTATAATCAGACATGGCTAGTAAGAGAAGCTGCGTAAGCACATATGTATGTACAAGTACATATATGTCGCACGCTCCCTACGACACCCAATGTGTGAATGACAAATGCTTAGCCTACCTATGTATTAGATTTTTCTCATTATATGACGCAATCAACGAGGAAATTGCTGCTATTTTGCTAATTAGGTACGCTGGAAATATAAGGCAAACAATCAAACATTAAGCATATAATGACGACAGCATACATTAAAAGAGTAACGGTGGAGTTTCTTGCCCATTCTTCTCCATACGAATCTACCTGTTGGAAGGAGCCACTAGAATCAATTCTATTTTCATGTAACTGTTGACGTTCAAAAGTGTCTTTTTGGGCCTATTTGAAAGTGACCATCCCGTTAATCTCAGTACACAACAACATTCGAAGTCACTTTATCAACATGATTTGACAATTAACGCATAAAGCAGACATCAATAAACTCCAAACCCACCTTGATAACGAACAAGCGACGCCAACGCAATGAATATTGGAAGTGGGCGTTACTGGATCATATTACCCTACGACGAGTCACGATCGATACCATAACTCTAGTCTCCAGTACCGACCCAACCATGGTCGAGTTCACTTATATAATACTACTAGCTATCCTAAACATCACGCTTGCCAAAGATTGTATCATCAACAATGTGCCAGAATATACGGCTTTCCAGAAACAGCTCAGGGAAGACCTACAATGTGCACAAACAGAGTACAAGCCACCAAGTATGAACGGTTCAACGCTAACAGTCAACGTCAAATTCGTTCTGAAACGGTTCAACCTTGACAGTGACAACGGAGTGCTATCCATGCAAACCTGGATGTTCATCGGCTGGAACGATGAGAGGCTGAAGTGGAATCCAGAGAAGTATTACGGGATTACAGAAACGGATATACTCTCTATAAAAATTTGGACTCCAGCCTTTCGACTGTTCAACAGCGTCGATTCCAATGACTACGACAGAATCTACTTCGCGTTGTGCCATTTGAACAATTCCGGAGACATCTTCTGTGTGCGCAGGGTTACACACGAGGCGTATTGCAACATCAAACTCACGAAGTGGCCCTACGATAAGCAAGAATGTAGTTTTGAATTCGGTCCGTGGACAACCAAATCGACTCATTTTAATATGAACTTAACTTCTCGTGCTATGCTTGTGATAGAAGCGGAGTATGGAGCTGAATGGTTCATTTCTGATTATAAACAAGAAACGAATCAAAGTTCTGAACGTCAGTTGAAGATGATCTTTGTTTTGGAGCGTGAAGCTGGTGGATTAGCAGCCATTGTTGTGTACCCTGCGGTGATTCTTACTGTGCTTAGTGTCACATGTCTGTTTCTAGATGTAAGGCGTTCCGAACGCTTGGCAATCGCTTGCTTCAGTCTTCTCGGCCATTATTACTTCGTGACGGAAATAGCTGCGGATATTCCTAGGAAGCATTCCGATTCACCAAACTTACTATTGTACTATCGAGGCTCAGTGGTTTTGACAGTTTTGATTATCTTGTTTACTTTCTTATTGAAAATATTGTGTAAGTTGAAGTTAACTCCACAAAATTATATCACATCTATGAATGATGCTGTGTTTGAGATTTATCGCAAGTTTTTTATATTTCCTTTGTGGAATGTTGATGATGATACGATTGATATCAAACGATTTAGTCAAGATTGGACAAAATTCGCGAACATTGTTAATAGTGTTTTTACCGTGGTTATTATTATTGCTTATGTTAGCATGTACTGTGCACTGGTGCCTCAACCCATCCCTATTAATTATTGATTCAATATTTTTAGGATTTTTATGTTTACTTACCTTGCCTTTGTATGAAACTTGGATGGGAATCACAGGCTATATAACACGTAAGTGTGACGTAAAACCCATAATACTTGTAAGTTGTGAGTTTAATAGAACATGGTTTTCTTTCCAAATTGGCTATTGGTGAGACATCTGCGGGTGTCATATTTGACTTTTCTGAAAATATGATTCCACAAATGGGACGTATAATATTATTTTTCTAACGGTTTGTCAACTACATATCTTTCTACTAATTAACATTAAATCTGGGAGCGTTCAACATAATAGAATATGAAGTATGAGTACGTCTTTGCTGAACTTGAGGCTCAGAGTAAATAAATACGTGTAAGCGAGAAAACTCATAGTTGTTGTGTTATTATTTTTGTTAAGATAACTCCAAATTTAAATTTATGAGGGCATCTGGCAAGGCGCGGTGATGACAGGCGGAGTAAGGCAGTAACCGACTGGTACCTAAGAGCTGGTAGACGTAGCATCCGGTCGTCCAGCGGTAAGATGGGCAGACGACATTTTTACCATAGTGGGTAGAACCTGGATGAGGCTGACAGAGAAGCGTGGGAATTGTTACAAGAAAAGAGAGGCGAATGGTCAGCAGTAGGAGAAGTAGGGCACTGGACGATGATGAAGATGAAGTTCGAATATTTAATCTCTAGTTCCCCGACACAGTAACATTATCAGGAGACGCCCACTAGTTCATATTCATAGCGCTGTTATACTCTTTTTTAACGATCCATTTTGTGTTCGTTTTAATTACTAGTAGGTACTGAATATGAGTGCGACGACCATACATTCAATGATATAACATGAAATGACTAAATAGAGCTGTGGCATAATCATCATCATCTCAATCATTTCAGTCGAAAGACGTCCACTGTTGGACATAGGCCTCCTACACTTTGGGGGGGGTTTGCCGTAATAATATAGTCTAAGAATAAATAATAGTTAAAAAAAACTAAAAAACACGCTTCCATAGAAAACCAAACTAAAAAGTAGAAAATAAAGGAAAAAAAGCGTGGGGTGCTTTTTGAGGTATTTTTTTTATTCATCAGGTTACGGTTTTATTGCTGTCCTGGTAACCCTGGCAAGGATAATGGCACAAATTTATGAAATTATAGTATTGTCATCGGCCCTCGATAAGTCTACAGAGTTTGAATGAAATCTGGTCGTTTAAAGTGGGTCAAAATCGCGCTTTAAGAAGTCGGTTACAAAGAAACATACTAACATACAAGTGAAGCTAATATAAAGCGTGTAAAAATAAGTCGCCTCTTACGACACCCACGGGAAAAAATGGGATGATGCTATTCAGCACCACACGGAACCCAACAGATGCAGCTATATATTTCACAAGTGAATATGGTGCAGTGGTGGTCCAGTTCAAACGCCTGCGACATACGATTTAAGTTTGTACCTCGAACTCATAAGTCAGTCAAGCGGCTTAATTTGTGTAAATTATTTGATCACCACTGCTCTCAAAACGGTGAAGCAAAACATCGAGAGGAAAGCGACGCGACGTGTCCTAGAACCAAAAATTAAACCGAAGAGCGTAACATCTATCTACCAACCCGCACTAGGCCCGCGTGGTATACGGCCCACTCCCCCTCACAGAGAGAAGGCCTATGTCCCAGCCCAGCTGAGGGAACATTATAGGATGATTATGTATGTTCTGTAAATATGTAGGTACTTATTATAGTTTATCAAATCATTGCTCTCAATAATAATTAGACACACGTCACATGTGTTCAGTACAATGTTTAAAAGGAAAATAATAACTAAGATTTAAATAGAGTATGAATGGTTTGTCTGAGTGAATTAAAGGAAAACCACATTAACTTTATAATAATAATAATGGTGCCTCCTCACCATTTAAAATTGTCTAAAGGGCCTCTGCGAGTTGACTTCGGCTCCTCGTACGCCTTCCAAAGGTCCAGAACCCTAGGGTACTGACAGCCGTGGATTTACTAATAGGCTAAGTAGGCTGGAGCCTAGGGCGGCAGATTTAGAGGGGCGGCAAATTTAGCCCAAATAATAAATTAAAAAATATAATTATAGTATGTATACACATTACGTTTGTAATCCGTATATAAAAGATTACTAACGCACTGTACAATATAGGTACTTATGCGATCATGAATTTTAAAAATATAGCGTTCCAATATTAATTTCAATTTTAATTTGGTAACTTTTACCCTAATTATAAATGTAATATGTTTCAACATTTAAATATTTATTTTGTACTAGGTACAATACGTATGTATTTACGTAGTAGTTTTTGGGTTGCGGCGCGGGAAGTGAACGAAAATTGTTCAGGTGAGAGAAGCTTTTCTTGCTTGAAACGGGTAAAAAATTATCTACGATCTACTTTAAGTCAAGAAAAGCTTAACGCTTTATCTTTTTTGTGCATAGAGTCAGAACTAATGAACAAGATTTCAAACGACGATATAATTAATGATTTTGCGAATTTAAAATCTCGCAAAAAGATAATGTAAAACTTATTTTATCTCATTGTCACCATTACCCGGATTGTTAACATTTTATTTAATAGAAATTGTTCGTATTATTTTAAACTGTAAATGCAATAAAAAATATTTAACAAAAATAACGTTAACCGACTACACATTATTTTGTGTAAGCTGTGTGCATATGGTGGAGGTATTTTTAAGGCATGCCTTTCCCCACCTTACGATTATTACATGCTGCTTTTTTTAGGTCAACAGTATACTTATCACTACATAGCGGGTTGCAAAAATAATCTAGTAACTGACAGAAATATCACCTAGTTCACAATCATACTAATAACGGGAAAAAGCCGATGTAATGAGGACGATAGAACACAAATCATAAATTTGCAATTTCTGAATAAGTGTAATTAATATGATTGTGAACTAAACTAACACATTGAGTTTCAAAAGTCAGTAGGGGCGGCAAAAATTGAATAGCCTACTAGCGGCAAATTTGTAAATCCGCCACTGGGTACTGAGAAATGTGAAAGAAAAATAATGGTAATGAATGGTGTAAAAACTGGGATAAATACAGTGTGTATGTGACTAGCCTACCAAGTATTTAAACACGTCGAAGTATTTATCACACGAATGTTTTAACACCTAATTATGTACAGTTGCATACACTACTATATCTTCTCTCATACATTGGAATTAAACGTACTAAATAAGGGAACAAAGTTCAAAGAGTCAGAAATAGTTTTGAAGTGCTATAAAAATGTTGTGCTCCATTAGAAAAAATATTGGTGAAAACGCTGCGCGCCGTGGTGATGTTAACTTCTTGGATTTGCCCTGTATTGTATTGGTAAAAAAGATAACATACTCAGGCTAACCATTCCCACTACTGGGACACAGGCCTCCTCTCAAAGAGAGGAAGTTGGCCGTAATCTACCATGCGGACCCAATGCGGGTTGGTAGATGTCACATGTCTTCGAATTTTAGGTTCTAGGACATGCTGGTTTCGTCACAATGGCTTCCTTCACCGTTTTGAGAGCAGTGGTTTAGAAATAATTTACGCAAAGTAAAGCGCCTGCTTGGTTTTGAACTCACGACCTACTAATCGTAAAACGCGGCCGTTACCATTGGGCCACCATGGCCCTAGTGTGTCAACCCCAAACGGCTCGAATATATAAATCTCAATAAGATTGGAATATTTTCGCCGTATTCAAGAATGTTTGCATTATTTTGATATTGATCGGTTTAGTACAGCCCTATAGTTGGATGCCATATGTCCATATTGGTATAAGAATATGCTTACATAAAAATTTGAGTATATATAAAAGCGAAAAGACATTCATACTTTCATTTACTCACTGATTAATCACAAAATTTCAAAAATAAATTTTGTTAATTCTACTTTGCTTTCCATTCTTTGATAATTCTACTCCCGAAGAGTTGAAAAAGGGGATGAAGTTGACCTTCATTTTCAAGTTAACATCATTAAATTTATTATTTAGGCATATGATTGGAATTTAACGCAACAAAATTTCCGACATCGACTCGGACGAGGCCACGGGCAACAACTAGTTTTGTTATACAGGCAGGAATCCCTGCCAATCAACCAATACATGTGTTAAATGGCATATATAGTTCCCGTCATTTCTTTTTGACGTGCGCTTTCCAGCGCAGTTTCTCGTCAAGCGTTATGCCAAGGTTATTGGCTGTATTTGCGTTTATTTATTTATAGGCTTTATAGGCTATTTATGAAGACTGGGTGGTAATCATAATTCTTGGTTATGAAATCAATGTGAAGCGACTTCGGCACAGCCAAATTTGATTCTCAATTTTTGTGCCAAGATGCAATAAATCTTTTGATGTGTCGCCCGTGAGGCGGCAAACCTCAAAGAATTTAATCGAGCAAGCCGAGTGGCGGCAATTCCAAAGAGTGAGGCGGCAAACATCAAAGGATTTGATGTTGGGCGCCTCACTGTCACTCCCGTGAGTACCTAATGTAATATTTTTTAAATTGGGTTTTTTCAAAATGTCTCGCGGGCCGGATAATATCTTACAGCGGGCCGGATCCGGCCCGCGGGCCGGTTGTTGCCCATATATGATACAGGGTGTGGCGTAAGTAGTGGTCCACCGTTCAGGATTCGATGAACCAGACAATTAACTATAACAATTAAAAAATATAAACATTTTTACCCAAGGGTTCCGAAAATATTTTATTTTTGTCTTTTATTTACGAAATTTCTACCTTTTATTACATATTTGTTTGTAGTTTCAACAAAAACCATTATTTTTTTCATTTTGATTTCTGTTAATTACTGCTGAATACTAGAGCTATCATGATAAATTATGATTTTTTTATGTAAATTCAGCTCTTTTGAAGAAGAAGTTGGTTCTTCTCTAATTTTAACCCCAATTTTTAACACATTATCAAGTTCAAAAGCAATTTTTGTAAAAAAAAAATGGGTAAAAATGGTTAATTTTTTTTATTGTTATTGTTAATTATCTGGTTCATCGAATCCTGAACGGTGGACCATTACTTACGCCACACCCTGTATATGACGATGAAAATGTCTTGATAGACCTGATGGTCTGGTAGGTTTTGGTAGTTAGTCGGCCAGTATGTCACCGCCTGTTATACATCTCGATCCTGAGATTCTGAAGAAGTGTACATAATATTATTTGTTTATAGTCTTTAGGGAACAGTATACGGCAGCTACTGTTACATCAAATTTAGTTGTTTGAATTAAAATCGCCACAGCTTGCGTGTCTGGCTTTTCGCATTTAATTACGTAGGTATTGTGGTTATTATTAGAGAAAATATCTAGAGTACAAGAGACTGTTTAGTGAAGTGCATTTCACAGATCAAACACACATCAATATTAGGGAAAACACAAAATATAAATGCAGTATTTACATGATATATAGGCTAACAAACAAAATAATATGGCATGTGGGCGCTTCTGGCGGGGCTCCGCATCGCTGCCAGTGCGTTGAAGCCATCAACTGCTTCGGACACCATGGCCTATCTTGCAGTAAGAGCGCAGGCCGTATGGCTCGGTATACCAGTATTAATGACATAATGCATCGTGTACTTTTCACCGCCGAGGTGCCAGCTCTATTAGAACCTAACGGCGATGATGAGCAGAGGTCAGACGGAATGGCTATAATACCCTGGAAGATAGGCTGTCCTCTGGTGTTGGACGTAATACCTGTTGACACACCTTCACGACTCCAACTTCCCAGCCCGACGGCTTGCGCTGGGGTGATTGCTGCAGGTGAGGAAAACTCCGAATGGCGAAATTATTCCAATTTTATTGGGAGTTATATATTCAAGCCGTTTGGGGTTTGACACACTAGGGCCATGGGGTCCGAATGCCCACTCGGTTCTTTGAGACATCGCCAAAAGGTTATGCGAATCTTCAGTTGGGGGCTAACCTATTTTATGGCATAAATCAGCTTGTACTGTCCCAAAGCAGCTCCAAGGCCTCAATATCCTTTTTCCACTCAACTCGATCCTGAGGCAACAAGAGCGATTCCGCCTATGGGCTATAAGCTCATCCCCCCATCTACGCGCGGGTCTGCCACCAGGCCATCGTACTTTTTCTGGGACTGATATAGCCAGTGAGAAATTTTAATAAATAAATGACACAAACTTGAGTAAAATTATTAGTTCGCTCCATGCATAGGTATACAAAAAAACCAGTTCTCCCCAATTTCATCACAATAGTGATTTGTAATAGGTATCAAGCTCTGTCTCTGTCTATGTATAAATATTTTTTATACATATCCGGTTGAATGTACCAAGTGACCTTTCTCATTTTTTCGTATTTTTCGTATTTTATATTGTATTTCTCTACAATGCTTATGAATCGAACCCAGTGGGGTAGGTCAACCAGCGCCAGATAAGAACAAAAGTGACATGATTTCTTAAAACGCTCAATACGAAAAAGGGACTAAAGTCATTTGTAGCACTTTGGCGGTTAGATAGAAAAACATCCATAGATACCCTTGGCATGAAGAAGAAATAAAACAAGTTGCCTGGTTTTTTGTTACATTATTATCATACTTCTATCGTTAGATTTATAGTCTTTGGTATAAAATTACATAAAACTTAAAAAATACCGCACACTAGAAATGTTATCACTTTCCACCGAATTTACTCAATCTTAGAATACATACATACATACAATCACGCCTTTTTCCCATGGGGGTAGGCAGAAACCACGGAACGCCACCTGCTACGATCTCTACACACTTCTTTTGCCTCACACTCTTTATAATAATCTTAGAATAAACTTAACTAAACGCTACTTCGGTTGGCAGATAATTCTTAAAGGTATTAAAGTATTTTACATTTTACTGTCGTAGTATTTTTTTTCCAAACAGTCCGATTCATTCTCACAATAAAGAAGAATATATCCATGAAAACAGGTTGCAATAAAATCACCACCGCTGACAAATAACGTGGAAATTTAACGTAAAGCCGTAACGGCAGCAAGAGAAACAGAGTCCCACTAATTAAGAATATGATCGTAGCTACTTGAACACGAGAACACCAATCACTGCTATTACGAACTTCGGTCTTCAACAAAGAATACAACACTCTAACATAGATCAACAAATTTATCAACAAAGGAAAGAAAAGAGTCCAGTGATACATCTTTGCACTCATTTTTTCAGAACTGTCTAGGTGAGGCATTACGAACACATAAAACACTACGAAAATTAATGGTATTCCCCAGGCGAACAACGTACTATTGAGGTACTTCCTCTTGACATCACCACCAAATACTTTCACAAGTTCTACATAGAACACACAACTCAGCAGCAGCAGCCAACAGTTAGCAGTCAATTTAAAATATAAAAACGGCAATCCATGTGCCAATATTATCGTAACACTTGTACTTTTAATCACATCATCGGCCACGTAACTCAGCGCTATGTTCAGGACATTATTGAAAATTATATTTAGGAACAAATAGTTTTTGAAATGCCTGAACTTCTTTAACAATATCCACGAAACTATACCGATGACGAAGGTGAATATTGATAGCACAAATACAGCTATAGTAACGCACTGTACTGGACTAACTCTTCTGACACCAGGGGATGAAGAACCGTTTGTGTGTGTACAGTTGAGAACACTGGTGTTATAATCAGACATAGCTAGTACATGTAAGTCACGCGCTCTCTACGGTACACAGTATGTGAATGGCGAATGCTTAACCCACAACCCACCTATTAGATTTTTCTCATTATATGACGGAATCAACGAGGAAACTGCTGCTATTTTGCTAATTAGGTACGCTGGAAATATAAGGCAAACATTGAGCATACAATGAAGGGATAAGTAGTATTGAACTCGTAAATGGGCACCGAACTGTGACCATCCCATTAATCTTAGTCCACAACAACATTCGAAGTCACTTTATCAACATGATTTGATAATTTACGCATAAAGCAGACAAATCAATAAACTCCAAACGCACTCTGATAACGAACACGCAGCGCCAACGCAATGAATATTGGAAGTGGGCGTTACTGGATCATATTACCTTACGACGGGTCACGATCGATACCATAACTCTAGTCTCCAGTACTGACCCAACCATGGTCGAGTTCACTTATATCATACTACTAGCTATCCTAAACATCACGCTTGCCAAAGATTGTATCATCAACAATGTGCCAGAGTATACGGCTTTCGAGAAACAGCTCAAGGAAGACCTACAATGTGCACAAACAGAGTTCAAGCCACCAACTGTGAACGGTTCAACATTAACAGTCAACGTCAGATTCAATCTGAAACGGTTCAGCCTTGACAGTGAAAACGGAGTGCTATCCATGCAAAACTGGATGTTCATCGCCTGGAAGGATGAGCGGCTGAAGTGGGATCCAGAAAAGTACTACGGGATTACAGAAACGCACATACTCTCTTTAAAAATTTGGACTCCAGCCTTTCGACTGTTCAACAGCGTCGATTCCAATGACTACGACAGAATCTACTACGCCATGTGCTATTTGCACAATACTGGGGAAGTTCTCTGTGTGCTCAGGGTTACACACGAGGCGTATTGCAACATCAAACTCACAAAGTGGCCCTACGACAAGCAAGAATGTAGTCTTGAATTTGGTCCATGGTCTCCGTGGACAACTAAGACAACTCAATTTAAGATGAACTTTACTTCTCGTGCTATGCGCATGATAGGAGCGGAGTATGAAGCTGAATGGTTCATTTCTGACTATAGACAAGAAGCTAATTATAGTGCTGACCGTCAGTTGAAGATGATCTTTGTTTTGGAACGTGAAGCTGGTGGATTAGCAGCTATTGTTGTGTTCCCTGCGGTGATTCTTACTGTGCTTAGTGTCACATGTCTGTTTCTGGATGTAAGGCGTTCTGTACGCCTGGCAATCGCTTGCTTCAGTCTTCTCGGCCATTATTACTTCGTGACGGAAATTGCTGCGAATATTCCTAAGAAGCATTCCGATTCACCAAGCTTACTATTGTACTATCGTGGCTCAGTGGTGTTGACAGTTTTGATTATCTTGTTTACTTTCTTACTGAGAATATTATGTAAGTTGAAGTCAGTACCACAACATTACATCATATCTATTAATGATGCTGTATTCGAGAGTTTTCGTAAGTTTTTTATATTTCCATTGTGGAATGTTGATGATGATACGATAGATATCAAACGATTTAGTCAAGACTGGACCAAATTTGCGAACATTATTAATAGTGTTTTTTCCGTTGTTATAGTTATTGCTTATGTAAGCATGTACTGTGCACTGGTGCCTCAACCCATCCCTATTAATTATTGATTCAATATTTTTAGGATTTTTATGTTTATTTACCTTACCTTTGTATGAAACTTGGATGGGAATCACAAGCTAGTACTATATAACACACATGTGTGACGAACCCGTAATACTTGTAAGTTGTGAGTTTAACAGAATATGGTTTTCCTTCGAACTGGCTATTGTTGAGATATCTGCGGATGTCGTATTAGGCTTTACTGAAAATAGTCTAGTATCTAATTTTCTTTTTCTAACGGTTTGTCAACTTTATATCTTACTGCTAATAAATGTTATATCTAGGAGCGTTAAATATATTATATGTCGGCTGAATTTGGGGCTTCACACTCACTCACTCACTTCAGCCGTAAGACGTCCACTGCTGGACTTAGGCCTCCCCCAATTTGAGGGGCTTTGCCATAATCGCCACGCTTGGCAGGCGGGTTGGCGATCGCAATATGGTGGTAAAATGCATAGAGAACGCTGCTGCCCATTAATTTGGGGCTTAGAGTACATAAATATAAGCGAGAAAACTCACAGCTGTCGTGTTTTTTTTTTTTTTTGTTGAGCTCCTTAAGTTCCGAGCTGAGCTGCATGATAAGTGTCAAATGCTTGCACTGACTAGACAGGTCCACTCAATCTATGTGGTTCTTACTTCAAAACACCATTTCAGTTACAAATCTACTTAGTCTTCACATGATGTGACCAAGATTATGTCTGGACTTTAAAAGAGACTGTGACCTTGAGTTTGTTTTAGTCTTTTTTCTCAGAGTAGTCAGTTAGGAAACGCTGACCTCATCTAGTTTAAAAAATGTCAATGAAATGTAAAAGTGTGTGTACAAACCTACTGACAGAAATAAATTATTTATCATTTGTAAAGATAAGTGCAAATATTTATTTATTTATTCACAGTGATGACAGGCGGAGTAATGCAGTGACTGACTGGCGTCCAAACATTATAACCGTCGTAGGTAGAACCTAAATGAAGCTGGCACAGGAGCGTGGGTTTTTTACAAGAACAGAGAAGCCTACCTCAGTAGTGGCAGCAGTCGGGCAGTGGATGGTAATGAAGACAAAGTTCGAATATTATTTAATCTCTAGTTCGCCGACACAGTAACATTATCAGGAGACGCCCACTATTTAATATTCATAGCGCTGTTATACTCTTTTTTAACCGACTTCAAAAAAAGGAGGAGCTTATCAATTCGACTGTATTTTTTTTAATGTTTGTTAGCTCATAACTTTTGACTCGGTGAACCGATTTTGATGATTCTTCAATGGCATCCATGAGAAAACCATATAAGTCTTAAATTTGCATTATGTATGTGCGCGACAAATGGACGAATAACTCAATATCATACTAACCAATTTCAATGATTCTTTTTTTATTTGAAAGCTGGTGCTTTTTGTGTGGTCCCATTATAATTTGGTTCCATTTTGACAATGGAAACCATGAGAAAACCATATAAGTCTTAAATTTGCATTAAGTATGTGCGCGACAAATGGACGAATATCGCGATTAGATTAGTTCGGGGTACATACCATAACTAAAAAGTTAAAAATAAAAACTTTTTACAAAAAAAAAAAAAACAACCAACTTCCATAAAAAAACACTACAAAGTGAAAAATAACTTTAATTTCGGAAGTCGGTGGCAAAAAAACTTAAATACAGGTCCTAAGACACCGACTTCCGAAATTAAAGTTATTTTTCACTTTGTAGTGGTTTTTTATGGAAGTCGATTGTTTTTTATCGACCCATTTTATGTTCGTTTTGATTATTAGTACCGAATATGAGTGCGTCGACCATACATCCAATGACATGAGAAGTCTTGGGTACCTATCACGTCCAAGGTATAAATAGATAGAGCTGTGGCGTTATTATCATCATCTTCACCATTTTAGCCGAAAAACGTCATACGAATATATCCAGCAGTGGAGTCGTCTTGCGAATTGGAGGAGGCTTATAGGCCTCCTGTAATTTGGGGGGATTAGCCATAATCTCCACACTTGGCAGGCGGGTAGGCAATCGCAGAATGATGGTAAAATTTATAGAAAGTGCTGCTGCCCATTCTCTAGTAAGTCCCTTCGGCTCTTACGACACCCATGGGAAGAAATGGGATAAGTAAAGCTATTCTTTACCACCGGGCACCAGACGGAACCAAACAGATGCAGCAACATATTTTATACGTGATTATGGAGCAGTGGTTGCCCAATTCTAAAGGGTGAGAATTACGAGATAAGGTCGAAGGTCAAACTCGTAAGCCAGCCAAGCGCTTTTATTTGTGTTAATTATTTGATCACCACTGCTCTCAAAACGGTGAAGGAAAACATCGTGAGGAGACCGATATGTCCTAGAACCAAAAATTAAACCGAACATGTGTAACATCTATCTACCAACCCATACTGGGCCCGCGTGGTATTACGGCCCACTCCCTCTCCCAGAGAGAAGGCCTGTGTCCCAGCAGTTGGAACATTATAGGCTGATTACATCATCATCATCTGCCTAGCCTTTTCCCAACTATGTTGCGGTCAGCTTTCAGTCTAACCGGATGCAGCTGAGTACCAGTATTTTACATGGAGCGACTGCCTATCTGACCTCCACAACCCAGTTACTGGGTAATACGATACCCCTTGGTAAGACTGGTTGTCAGAATTTCGGGCTTCTGACGACCCGTAACGACTGTCTAAGATCTACGAAAGACAGCTGGTACCAACGGCTTAACGTGCTTTCCGAGGCACGGAAGGGTCTTGGTATGTAAAGATGGTCACCCATCCACAGATCAACCGCAGCAAGCGTAGCTTAACCTGAACGATCGAACCGTGCGGCTGTTATAACTTTGCCATAAGCCCTTCTATAAGATTTTACGTAAATTTGTAGGTAGGTACTTATTATTGTTAATTAAATTATTGCTCTCAATAATAATAATTGAACATACGTCCCATGTGTTCAATACAATGTTAAATAGGAAAATAATAACTAAGATTTAAACAAATTATGAATGGTTTGTCGAGCGAATTAAAGGAAAACCACATAAACCTAACCACAAAAACGGTATCGAATGGTTTAAAAACTGGAAAAACTCCAGTGCGTACGTGATTAGCCATTATGTTTTTTTTTTTTCATAATGTATCTAGATGATGCATTATATACTATATTTTATCTACTCCTTCGTGTCGTCAAATCTATATTAAGTATACTTACTTACATACTTTACATAGTATAAAACCTTTTTACAAAAAAAAAATAACAACCGACTTCCTAAAAAGAGAGAAGTCGGTTGTTATTTTTTTTAAGTTTTTATTTTTAACTTTTTAGTTATGGTAGATACCCCTTACTAATCTAATCGTGTTATTCGTTCATTTGTCGCGCAAATACTTAATGCAAATTTAAGACTTATGTGGTTTTCACATGGACCCCATTTTGCAAATGGAATAAAATGGGACCATTCGGAAAGCAGCAGCTTTCAAATAAAAAAAGAAAAAACAAATACAGTCGAATTGATAACCTCCTCCTTTTTTTGAAGTCGGTTAAAAACCAAGTCGCTTCCCGCGTTTGTACGCTTAGATCTTTAAACTTCGCAACGGATTGTAACGCGGTTTTCATCAATAGGCAGAGTGATTCAAGAGGACGGTTGGTAAGTTTAATATGCGGGTGAAACCGCTGGTGAAAGCTAGCAGTATTATAAAACTGAAGAGTTTGTTTGGTTGAACGCGCTAATCTCAAGAACTACTGGTTCAAATTTGTAAATTGATATTAGTGTTGGACTAGCCATTTATTGAAGAAGGCTATATAACAACACACTAGGACCCTATGGAGCCGAGCAAAAAGAAAAAAGTCACAAAAACGAAGATCTCGCACGGGCAGCTGATTCGATGAGATGGGATGGGTCGGGGACTTTATTACCGAATTGTATACAAATCCTTAGTTAGGCCTGTCTTGGTTTCCGTACGTTATTTTCGGGTTACCATTGAAAATCAGCGCTGTGGTGTGGGGTCCATAGCACAACGTCATGCTGAGTGGAAGCCTTCTTGTCGCAGTCACGACATACAGCTGCCGAATATTTTTGTTCCGTGTTCATGATTATAATACAGGGTGGCAAGGACGTGCTAGCTGACACATGGCAAATAATTTAATTTAATGTTTTGTGTTTCGTAATGTTAACTACTTACGTAGGTATAAACTATTGTATAGAATCAAGTTTTTCTAACTTAAATGTCAGGCCAACTAGGTTCGTGGATTCTTTCGAAAGAGTTTTCGTCATTTGAACTCTATAACTTTAAAATAGAAAAGAGAACGTTCAGTTTATCCCGAATTTCAAAAATTTCTGAATCAACTTTTCAATTTTTCTTTCCCCTAAAACCTAATTCGGACTATTATGAAGATCGATCCACTATTGATGCACTTAAGGACGAATAGCATTTAATTTTTATTTATAATTGATATTACCTACTACTCATTTCCCCTTTGTCACGGCAAAACAATACAATTTCAACGTTAACAATTATGTTATGTGAAATATTTTGTACGTCACCATAAAATGGACAACACTTTTCTGAAATTAGTTGTAGGAGAGGGTAGAGTTTTCCTATCACACCTGACTAGGGTTGGTAGGTTAAAAATAAGAAAAATAGAAATAACGAGACATTTTTTTTGCTCTTGTACCTATACGCTATTTATGATAATAAAATAAAGCCTTCTTTATTTTCATACCTATCCTTATTTTTAACCGACGAAAAAAAAACGGAGGAGGTTATCAATTCGACGCGTATATACATATATATTTTTTTATGTAAGTATTACCACGCATAACTTTTTACATAGTAGTCCGAATGTGATAATTCTTTTTTATTGGAAAGAGTATACCCCGAGGGTGGTCTCATATAAATTTGGAAAACAAAATCGAACCCTAAGGGTCGGAAAACAGAAGATGATTGATTGTTCACTCATTGATTGTAATGTATAACCACGCATAACTTGTACAGAGTAGTCCGATTTTGATAATTCTTTTTTCATTGGATAGGGTATACCTTGCCAAGTATTATTAGTACATTAAAGCCACAAAAAAATTACAAAATAAAAACTTTTTAACAAAAAATTAAACCGCCGAAAAAGCAGAAAAGCAAAAAATAATAAACCTTAAAATTTTGAGTCGGCGCTGAAAAATCAATGAACTAAGATCACTCAAAGCGCCGACTCATAATTTTAAGGTTTATTATTTTTTGCTTTTCTGTTTTTTCGGCGGTTTAATTTTTTGTTAAAAAGTTTTTTACATTTCAAATGCTGTTAGTAATATTAAAGTAATTTTACTTAAACTAATTATTTTTAGTACAGTTACATATTAATAGTCATATCATCATCATTGGAGTCGAAAGACGTCCACTGCTGGACATAGGCCTCCCCTACCAAATACGTACAGACGCCAGCACTTGAAGTTACTACAATCCGTCAAATTTATCTATTAATAGTGTTTCAACTTTAACACTAAACTACATAATATGTTCAAGATTGATTGGGAAAATTTGACCGTTTCGGGTACCTTGATGTGCTGGCGTCTGTACATAATATAAAACGCATAAAACTTCGCCTTTGTTTTTGAGAGGTTTTTTCTATGCGAAAAAATCAATTGAAAAAAATATTGTATATCGTAGTAAGGTAATGCTACAATGTAAACAAGGTTTCTTTGAATTTTTTTTTGTCAGTTTTTTTTTTATAGGTACCTTGTGACAACCCTACCAGAGACCCTTCAGCAGTCGCAGACTGATAAACGACCCGAACGAGGAAAAAAATAACATTTGTTATACCTTCGTTAGGCTTGACACCCCTTGGAAACTCACCTGCAGACTCCCAAGAATGTTTTGATGAGAATACAGGCATTTTTAAGTGTCTGTTAAATAACAACCGCACGGGAGCATCGGAGGTAACGCTGCGCTTGCCACGGTCGGTACGTAGATGAGAGACTTACGAGTTTGAGGTCTCAACACAATACTCAATATGTTTATTGCTTTACCATAATGTGAACTTAGGTGGTAATTATATAATTTAGATCATTTTGCTCCCACAGCTCAAGAACTCAAGACCATGCTCCAAGAGCTGAGCACGGCTAGCTTCAGGCCACTTGCGATGAAACGGTCTAAAACTCAAATTATGACTGACAGCACTAAGCGTAGAGTTGAAGTGGATGGGCAGGAGATACAATATGTCGATGAGTATGTCTACCTAAGCCAGTTAGTTTCTTTCGAAAACAGGCAGGAAAGAGAAATTAATCGCCGAATCGAAATCGCCTGGAAAAGCTACTGGTCCATGAAGACGCCAATCAAGGGTGACCTGCTGATCTCCCTGTCATCTCGCAATCTCATCGACATGTGTATCCTGCCCGTCTTAACCTACGGTGCTCAGACCTGGTCGCTCACCGAGTCTCAAAAAGGTCTGCACACAATGGGTGCCTGAAGATGGACGTCGCCACCGCGGTCGACCCAGAAAGCGCTGGCGAGACGACCTAGATGCGTACCGCGACGACTGGTTTGAGGTGGCGCGGGACAAGAGTTCCTGGAAGAAATTGGGGAAGGCCTTTGCCCAGCAGTGGGACAGTATAGGCTAAAGAAAACAAAAAAAAATGGACCCTGTAGGGTACAGCAAAAGGATAGGAGAGAGGAAGGTCTGTTTTTGAAAATTATTTGGTTAGGAGATTGTGTACAATAAACCAACATATCGCTTATTTATCAATACAATGTATTTTAATTTTAATTGATTTTATTTTATTTGACATTATTTGTATCTGTAAAAGTTTCTATTAATTTATGTTTGGCAATGGGTGTTATTTATCTGAAATGAATAAATGAATTTGAATTTGAATTAACATTATATGATTTTTATATAAATAAATACCTATGTTTTATAATAATTCTGTTTATTAATTTATATGGATTGTTGTTTTTTCAAAAATAATTATTAGCTATATTGTTTAATTTATTTAAGTATTTAATTTTATTTATAATCATTGCTGTTTGGTTTAATTTTTGTTTTGTTATATTATTTGATAAATTATTATTATATTATTATCTCATACTAAATGAACATACGTTGATAAACGGTCTTCTCTTTAAGTATACTAGAGTGTTATAAGACCCATCAAAAACATAAATGTGAAATGAGAGCCAAGTTCAATATTGTGATATATGCCTTGGTTGTTGACTTCAACGACAAAAGAAGTGAGATCTAAATGGGTGCCAAGTTCAATGGTAAGTCCTGAAATTTATTTATAACTACATAAAATATTGTTTCTTCTTATAACTATAAAGGTTTGACTTGGCTAGTTCTCATATACGAATTATTATGTTCGATTGCTAGTTTCTATCAGCAATTCAAATTTTCGGAATAATAAAATAAGAAGCGACAAGTAACAGGTTTAGAACTTGCGAAGGCTGTAATACATATAATTCGTATATGAAAACTAGCCAAGTCAGACCTTAGGCTACAATATATTATCCTAAGTTATAAAAAGAAACGATATTTTATGTAGTTATAAATAAATTTCAGGACTTACCATTGAACTTGGCACCCATTTAGATCTCACTTCTTTCTCAAGTCAACAACCAAGGCATATATCACAATATTGAACTTGGCTCTCATTTCACATTTATGTTTTTGATGGGATCTCATTGCTTTTTGTACATACATTATTAGTAGGTAGATACTTATTTATAACAAAATTAATACCAAATGGTTTTTGTTACAAGTGTTCCTGATAGAATCAATTAAGTGAAAAATTATAATAAAATGATAAAAATTTACCAGTTTCTGATTTATTCCTTTGTATTCACCTTTCATGTTTCTAGGTCACCCGGAACTGGGTTAGCGTTTTGATCTATAGGTCAGTCAGTGATAAAAATGACTATTTTACGTTAATATCTAAATAACCGATTAAGATGTGTTTATGAAATTTGGAGCACATATGTATCTTGCAAGTCTCTATATATGAGCCAAATTTGACACGTTTATGTGAAACAGTTTTTGAGTTATGAGGGGGTCAAAAGTGGCTCCAAATGGTTCGTGTAATATAACACACGGTGCTGCTCGCCAGTTCTATTACTTGAACTTGACTTGACACGCTACCGCGTGTCTAGATTAAGCCGCAAAAATTTGATTTGTTGTGGCTCTAGATGTTGCTTGAAATTTGCAAGTGTTGCGGCGCAAATGATCAACTAATGGAATTTACTATGGCTTCCTGTCGTTGTGAGACGTAGTGCAAATAATATCATATTTTTATTAGACGTGATTAGACGTTGTGTTACCAATAAATTGTACAAAGTCGTTATAAGACGTTGCTGGTCCGAACGTGTTAAGTTCGAACCCAGACTAGCGCTTTATTTTGTTATATTGTTGCGCCACTTCTTCCCAGCTAAAGCACTAGGAAGTGGTGAAAGGCGGGCGTTTTGGGGGACTGTTTTATGTAACTTTGACGTTCAATAAGTGCTGACTCTCAGCCTAGTTTGAATAAATTACTTTTGATTTTGATTTGTGTAAATTATTTCATGACTACAGCTCTCGAAACGGTGATAGAAAACATTGTGAGGTAGCCGGATGTCCTACAACCAAAAAATCATAAACATGTGATATCTACCAACCCGCATCGTGGATTACAGCCCAATCCCTAAAGAAGAAGCCTGTTTCCCAGCACTGGGAAAATTATTTGATGATTAGGATTATTGGTCGACCGATGATACGCTACGCTTCCCGCGGTCCTTTTGTGGATGGGTGACTTAACAGTTTTAAGTCGTAGGTTTGAACCTAGACTGACGCTTTATTTGTGTTAACACTAGAAGTGCGGGTGTCCCAAATTTGACCCATTTCAATGTTCTTCCTGCTCTAATTAATATTTTATTATGCATATAATCGTAACTTTTTATGACTTTTCATGAAATATGATGATTATTATATTTATTATTTATACGAGACTTCAACCACGTAATTGAAATATACATATTTTTTTATCCAAATTTACCTCAGTTGGTATGTTCAGCGCTTCTAGTGTTAATTTCACGACTACTGCTCTCAAAACGGTGAAGGAAAACATCATGAGGAAACCGGCATGTCCTAGAACCAAAAAATCGAAGACATGTGATATCTGTCAACCCGAACTGGGCCCGCGTGGTGGAATACGGCTCACTGAAACTCGCTGAGAGGAGGCCTCGGTCCCAGCAGAGGGAACATTATAGACTGTATGTGTGTTATGTATTGTGCAGACAGATAGTTACTACACCATATCTAAAAACTATGTTCTGCGCTGCAATTAACTCTTGTTCAATGCAGTTTCATAATCATCCTCATTCCAGCCGAAAGACGTCCACTGCTGGACATAGACCTCCTCGAGTTTGATGGGGTTCGCCAAAATCGCCACGCTTGGCAGACGGGTGGGCGATCGCAGCATAGTGGTAAATTGCATAGAGAACGCTGCTGCTCATTCTCTAGTAAGTCACTTAGTCGCCACTTACGACACCCCAGGAAGGAAATCGGTTGGTGCTATTCTTTACGTCCGATATCACACTGAATTTACAGAACTACAGATCGGAACTAGAATAACACATAACAAATCTTCAAAAGATCACTTTTTACACGCTTTATATTAGCTTCACTTGTATGTTTGTTTGTAAGCGACTCCTTATAGCGCGATTTTGACCCACTTTAAACGACCAGATTTCATTCAAACTTTGCACACCTGTCAAGAACCGATGACAATGCAATAATTTCATAAATTTGTGCCATTATCCTTGCCAGGGTCAACAGGACAGCAAAAAAACTATCTTCGAAAACTACGCTGACATACGTCACAAACTACGCTGATATACGTCACAAACTACGCTGACATACGTCACAAACTACGCTGACATACGTCACAAACTACGCTGACATACGTCTCAAAATGCGAAACACCCTAAAAAATAGAAAATAAATAATAGTTTAAAAAAACTAAAAAACACGCTTCTAAAAAGCGTGGGGTGTTTTTTAAGGTACTTTTTATTGATATCAGGCATATTGATATCGCTTTTTTTCCATTATTTTGTACTTTTTAGTTTGGTTTTCAATGGAAGCGTGTTTTTTAGTTTTTTAAACTATTATTTTATAACGATAAGACCAGTCAATGTGTCACCCCTTGTAAAATTTCTACTTACTTCTATTTCAATGATAAATGGTTTTATTTCTGTAAGTAGGTTTGTAAAAACACTTTTACACGTCAATAATATTGTTTATAACTAGATGAGGTCCGAAACAAACTTTGTAAATCAAGGTCAGTCTTTTTTACAGTTCAGATATAATCTTTTCAGATCATGAGAAGACCGTATAGGTAGATTGGTGTCTGAAATTGTGTTTAGAGGAAAGAACAACAACACAACATGAGTATACTTGTCCAGTCAGTGCACGCATTTATCAGTAATCCTATTCATGCAGCTTAACTCAGAACTTAAGGTGCTCAACGATTCGACGAACAATACCAAAGATAAGACATTTTAATCATCATCATCAGCAGCCTATAAATGTTCCCACTGCTGGGAGACAGGCCTCCTCTCGGTGAGAGGCCAACGTGGTGGATTATTATCCACCACGCGGGCCCAGTGCGGGATGGTAGATGTCACATGTCTTCGAATTATTGGTTCTAAGACATGCTGGTTTCCTCACGATGTTTTCCTTCACCGTTTTGAGAGCAGTGGTGATGAAACAATTTACACAAAGTAAAGCGCCTGCCTGGGTTCGAACTCACAACCTACTACTCGTAAGTCGCGGCCGTTACCACTGGGCCACCACTGCTCTCCACAGACATTTTAATAGGCCGCATAAATTACTCAAACTGCCAGACCGTGATTAAAATTAACTCTTTTATATCTGTAATGGTGTACATAATAAAAAGTATTCTGTGTAACATCATAAATAACATTACGCTTGATTCGCCGACGGGGTAAGGCAAAGATGCAATAATAGGTAGTACACCTACATTCCACCAGTCTATTGCTACCGACCGGGCACATATCCATTAGCAGCCCAAAATCCGCATATGTGCCCGGTTATACTGAGCAGAAGAACTGAGAAGTTCCAAATGAATAAAATCAAAAACACTTTACCCGACCCGGGATCCGAACTCAGGACCTCATGGTCAAACGTAGCGAGCCACCACACCAACGAGACACTCGAGGCAGAACAACAACAAGAGAGTTTAACAACAGAATGCAACAAAAAAAACCTACATTTTATTTTATAAAAACAGAGTTTCAGTTAAATCAAAATGGTTCGGTTAGATGCTGAAAACGGAGGCTGAAATAACGGAATAATTGAAAAGCGTCGCCGGCCCGCGGAAACCGGAAATGCAACAGGAAATTGACGCAACTTCCGGTCATAAAATTTCGAACGGTCCGTCGATAGTGTAGTCCTCGGGTTTACGGTTTTGATAACTTATTTATTACTAGCTTTGGCAGTTTCACTCGCTTACTATGAAAACTAGGTAGGTACTCGTACAGGAAACGACCAATTGGAACGTTTCATAAGTGCCCATGTAAATGGGTTTCACCTTCGAGGGTTCTCAGGACTTCGTCAATGTAAAAAGGTGAGGAGACAGGAAACAACCTTGTTTAACTCCCTTTCCTTTGATAATCTAGCTGCTTTGCTAGGCGCACCATTTGATGAAAGTTCTTTCATACAGGCATGCCGTGATTATCTTGTTGGTCATCGATTTGTTGGTTCGTTGAAATAATATATGTATCTTATTTAATGCCTTAAGGTCAACGTTGTCGAATGCTTTTTCTATGTCAAGGGCGCGGACGTATATTCATTTACCTGCACGCCAATCCTCGTCTGTGTAATAAAATATTTTTGATATTGTTTTTTTTTTCGACCGCAGAAAAACATTTATATAATACTCCCTAGCATTATTACATAAAGAAACAAGGAATATTAGCTTACCTACTCCTAAATTAAACTGGCCGCCCATAAAAGTCAGGAACGAGCCATTAAAGTTAGTTAGGGACTTAAATCTCTTGGTTTACTACTTACAAACTTCAGAGTAATGTCTTTGAAAAATGTGACATGTCTATAAATTTTTGTAGAAGTAAGTAATAACTGGGGCAGACTGGATGCGGAAGGCGGAGGACAGGGTGTTGTGGCGCAACATGGGAGGGGCCTAAGTCCAGCAGTGGACTGCGGTAGGCTGAGTTGATTGATTGAAGTAATAACTAATTCATGAAATAAAAACGTTGTCCTAGGGGTTGTACCATAGATATCCAGAGATATGCCTTCATTGCGGAATAGTAAGGAATCCTAGTGTCGCCGCTTATCTCCCACCCAAAAAATTACAACATTAACAAATAGTGTACTGACGACACGCACACCAAAAAGAAAGCAGCCACACTAAATCAATTTCTAATAGCACACATACATAGAATGGGCGGGGCATTCACTTGTAAACACTTGCTATTTGCGAACATCCAATGCACACGAATGCAATTAGGGAGTCGAAAGCGATGGTCGATTATTTTTATCGATATTTAATTTTAGCACACAACAATAACTTCGTTCGTGTGTTCGTCTTTTTTTAATAACTTCGTTTAATTTTATTTAAATATTTTTTATATATCTATTAAAATATAGTTTACTTTTACTAAAATAAAATGGGAATATGTTTTTAAAATTTTGTATTATCGGTTAAAGGGAACGCTCTCTGTTACATATCATGCCGTATAAATAAATAATATATTACTTAATCTTTAAAAAAAATATTATTACTAAGAATATTTTAATATAATACGTTATGTTATATCTATGTGGGCTAAGTTTGTTACTACGTCTGAGGCCGGATTGGAGCCGAGAGCGTAATAATACAATGTTCACGCAAGTTATACGACATTTTTAACACATTTGTATAGAAATAAAATTAAATGTGAAACCCTCAGTATTATAGACAAAGATTTGACAAAATAGCGACGGACCGCGAATTTTCTAATTTAAACTTCGAACCTTAGATGGTCGGCCTCATGGTTGACTAAGATGGGCTTGCGATTTAGTGATCAATACAATAATGTTGCGGAAAATATATTTTATTTTCAACAATATTTTACCATCGCAATCTTCAATATTTATTATGATTTTTCAGAGCAGTGGTGGCCCAGTGGTATCAACCTTGACTTACAAGTTGTAGATCGTGGGTTCGAACTCAGGCAGGCGCTTTACTTTGTGTAAATAATTTCATCATCACTGCTCTCAATAACGGTGAAGGAAAACATCGTGAGGAAACCGGCATGTCTTAGAACCAAAAATTCGAAGACATGTGACATCTGCCAACCCGCACTGGACCCTCGTGGTGGATCATGGCCCACTTCCTCTCACCGAGATGAGGCCTGTGTCCCAGCAGTGGGAACAATATAGGCTGATGATGATTATCTTCAATATTAATCTTACTCGGTCAATAATATTGCGCAATATTATTAATAGTTTTTAATTAGCTATTTGGTGGTTTCGTAAGGTGGGCCACCTTACGAAACCACCAAATAGCTAATTTAAAAAATATTGAATATTTTTGTATATCGAAAACAAATTATTGTAATTTTTTACTAAATATAAATAATTGGATGAAATGTAATATTTATTTATCATATTACTTATCATATTGTACAATAAATTAAAAACTGTTAATTTGTGAAAATCTTTAGGCATAATATTACTTTAAGTAACACACACACTTAACTGTATTGGAATTATAATGTTTTAATTTGGTTCAAACAACATTAAATTAATAAGTAATTAAAGTTTTTTACTATACAAGTAATACGAGGATATCCATTGAGTTCTGTAAAAAATATTCAACTGCATACGCATATCGATAAAATCAGCCGCACGCAAACGATTGCACCTCTCTAAGTCGAAAACGTTCGTTTCGTTCGGAAAGATTCGGGCTAGTTCGGGTTAGTTCGTGTCGCTCCGCACGTAAGTTAGTAAATCATTTAAAATATAAAACAGTGACTGAATTGTTTATTTACCGGTTGTAGGGCATGCCATTTGTCTTCAGGTTGATGGTATTTGGTCTATTTTTACAAATAAGTACTGCACAACTCGGCATTTTGGCTTTTTACGTATCAATAGTGCACTGTACGCAGTTGCAAAGCGACTGAATGAAGCGTACAGCCGCCGTTCGACAATACTATCAAATTGATAGTATTGAGGCGGCACGTGCCACGCCCCCAAGGCATATCCCTCGATATCCGTGGGTTGTACTTTACTCACGTAAGGTTCGAAAAGGGGGGAGAGAGTCAGAAAAAAATCACAACAAATCGCGATGGGGAGATTGGATAACGAGATAATAACATGTATATTTCGTGCAAAGAAGTGAAGTGTTAAATATTTTTAATTTCTCATACTCAGAAAAAAGTGTTTGTTACTCGGAAGTAGCGATTGCAAGACGCTGCTCCCCACCACCACCACCTTTGAGCGGAAAAGACTCATAGTAATTGCTTACCTCTATAGGGTCGGTTTTTTTTTTAAAATACTACTTAAGGTGAGTTAGTTGGCTACAAAAGTGTTACCTATGTTATATAGAAAAATAAAGATTTAAATAATAAACTCTGGTAAGGTAGTTTTTCGGAAGGCACTAAATAGTTTATTTTCATTCCACAAATTGTACCTACTTAGATGGTAACTTTAAATTATATTTAATTATTATGAACGCTGTCTAGTTACCGATAAACAGTGTTTTATAGGACTTCCAAAGCTTAAACAGATTCTAAAACTGTTACAACTTATTGGAAAAAAAATACACGATCGGAAGAGAGGAAGGGTTAGTCTAAAACCTTATGACGAATCACAAGGGAGAGCAGGGTATAAAAGTACCCTAAAAATTCACGCGATAAAAGGATGCCTTGATTCAACTGTTAAAGCTCCCTGAAACGATCAATTGCTAGTGTAGGTGCTACTAATATCGTCAATTGCTTCAATTGCACTGCGTAGACGATCAATTTGTGCATAAATGTTTATCAATCACGTAAATATTGTCAATTACTATTGTTCGTTTTGGGAACCCAACAGCGTGCAAAATAAAGTGACTACATACGACAGCAAAAACAGTTCGATAAAAATAACGGTTCGTTATTTCTTATCATCTTAAGGGCTCGGCGACGGACAGTCTGTCCATACAAACGTAATACCAAAATCATTTGCAATTTGAGCACATTTCCACCATTTTAAGGTGATATTCGGCTTTAGACAGTATTTATCTAGGTTATGGTGACGTTTTTTAAAAAAAAAACTAAGCCAAAACAAAGTTTGAGCGAATTGCATTTCGCACATTTTTACAACATAAATGACATGTTTTCTATTTGTTTTTTCTGCATTAAAAACAACAATATCTGTAATAATGTTTTATCCATAACACAGATTATATTATCAAGATACTAAATAACAAAAACCAATTGAAAAATCATTAAGTTTTCATTCATCATTTTTGGTATTACGGAACACATCCAAATTTATCATAATTTTCAATAGCTGGTAGTGCTATCGCGTCTCACAAAAATGTCAATGTGTGCACGGTCGTACGACTCGCGGTAGGTGTGTTGTGTACCGCTCGGACATGCATTCACACTAGCGTAACATGCATTTTGGGCGTACTTTTATTTGTTTATTCAATTGTATTGTGATATTTCTGACACTATTATTGACCTATGCTATTATTGAACTTGGTTTTTGATTTTTCTTCTGATCTGGTATCGAGTACAGAGACTGAATGACTGATGAGAATGCAATGATGATGAACTTTGCTTTTTTTTTGGATGGGAAATCATCAAATGACTTCTCCCGCTCTGGGCGGAGCAGGAGGGCGTGTCAGACTCTTACTGACTAAAACCCACCCGTTAGTTCCATCAGGTGCCCACAGGGCCATGGTAACTCTTTCGAACGAATCTCGCGACCCTGACATGGACTCCGAACGTTGGGATGTGTCTCACAGTAAGTGAGAACCTATTCTATTACCCAATGATATATTATAAGTTACCTGCCTAATATTGCTTGACTACTAATTGTTTACTTACATATTTTTAAACTCAGCCCAATAAAATAAAGATTTTTTTTTCGTGGTCCGAGTTTAATAGTAGTAAGTACCAAAGTATATTTTGTATAAGTTGGTATTTACCTATCTATCTAGGTATACGTTAATTATGTTATGACTACGTTAATTATTTTATGACTTCCCACGGACGTAATAAAATCGCGGCTGGTTATTTTCGTGCGCTGGATTTTCAAGGTACTACTCAGCGCCAAGAGGTGAAAATTCAACTGTGCTTCGACGCACTGAGACTGACCCGCGCTGCACTCTGTTGTATTCTCAATGCTCGGTTCAACACCGACAGTTGAAAATACAGTGCGCGAAAATAGCCAGCCGCGATCTTATTACGTCCGTGGGAACGTGAGTTTGACCATAATTAACGTAGTTTTAATTATTTCTGGGATAAACAATTGTCAGTATAGAAAATAACAGAAATCGATTCTGTAAACGATTCTGAACAATTTATTATCAGAATGTTCATTTATTGTGTTACACACACACACTATTTAAACCTACTACTATGTATATTTTTTACTTCTCCAGTTTTTATTTATTTGTTGGTATATTGGCATAGTTAGCTGACATATGGCAAATACATAATCAGTCTATAACGTTCCCACTGCTGGGATACAAGCCTCCTTTCTGAGAGGGAATGGGCCGTAATCTACCACACGGGCCCAGTGCGGATTGGTAGATGTCTGATGTCTTCGATTTTTTAATTCTAGGACATGCCGGTTTCCTCACGATGTTTTTCTTTACCGGTGTGAGAGCAATGGTGATGACATTATTTATACATAGTAAAGCGCTTGCCTGGGTTCGAACCCGCTACCTATAACTCGTAACTCGGGGCCATTACCACTGGGCCACCAGACCACTGCTCTCGCAGATATGGTTAATAATGTATTGTAATATTCTGTGTCTCGTAATTACTTTGCCTACCTACTATTGTATAGAATCAAGTTTATGTAACTAAATAGTGCCGCTGGGGAGTTGGTGTCGGGCGGGCGGTTTGTGGGACTGTTTTATGTAATTTTGACGTTCGAAAAGTGCTGATTCTAAACCTAGCTTGAATAAATTACTTTGATTTTTATTTTATAAAGTTTTTTCGTCAGGAGAGTAACGTGTAAGAACATTACAAATAAATCGGGCGGGCGGTTTGTGGGACTGTTTTATGTAATTTTGACGTGCGAAAAGTGCTGATTCTAAACCTAGCTTGAATAAATTACTTTTGATTTTTATTTTATAAGGTTTTTTCCTCAGGAGAGTAACGTGTAAGAACATTACAAATAAATTTTAATTAAAAAATAACAGTTTAAAAAAACTAAAAACACGCTTCCATTGAAAACCAAACTAAAAAGTACAAAATAATGGAAAAAAGCGTGGGGTGCCTGATATCAATAAAAAAATACCTTAAAAAGCACCCCACGCTTTTTTTTATTATTTATTTTCTATTTTTTAGGGTGTTTCGAATTTTGAGACGTATGTCAGCGTAGTTTGTGACGTATGTCAGCGTAGTTTATGACGTATGTCAGCGTAGTTTGTGACGTATGTCAGCGTAGTTTATGTCGTATGTCAGCGTAGTTTGTGACGTATGTCAGCGTAGTTTTCGAAGACAGTTGTTTTGCTGTCCTGGCAAGGATAATGGCACAAATTTATGAAATTATTGCATTGTCATCGGTTCTTGACAGGTGTGCAAAGTTTGAATGAAATCTGGTCGTTTGAAGTGGGTCAAAATCGCGCTATAAGGAGTCGGTTACAAACAAACATACAAGTGAAGCTAATATAAAGCGTGTAAAAAAAACCTTGTTTTTATTAATCCTCTTTTATCGCGTAAATATGTATAAATTATTGGAATATTTGTCTGTTACTAATATTTTGCGTAACACTTTTAGTAACATTTATTCATTATTTTTTATACCCCCATGGGAAAAAGGCGTAATTCTATGTATGTATGTATGTATTCATTATTTATAAGTAGGTAGCTTTTGCCGGCGGCTTCGCCCGCGTGAAGGTTGGACAATGCATCTAAACCTTCATAAATCACTCTATCTATTGGTGATAACCGCATGAAAATCCGTTCAACATTTTTTCAGTTCTTCGCAAGTAGACAGACAGACGCAGCGGGGGACTTTGTTTTATAATATGTAGTGATAACAATTTTTAAAATTAGTAAAAAGAATACTTAGGTACTATATGACAGAAAAAGCCTTCGTTTTCAGGGTTCTGTTGCCAAATGGCAAAAAACGGAACCCTTATAGATTCGTCATGTCTGTCCGAGTATGTCACAGCCACTTTATTCCGAAACTATAAGAGCTATGCTGTTGAAACTTGGTCAGTAGATGTATTCTGTGAACCGCATTAGGATTTTTACACAAAAATAGAAAAAAAAACAATAATATTTGGGATTCCCCGTACATAGAACTGAAACTCAAAAAAAATAATCATCAAACCCATACGTGTGGGGTATCTATGGATAGGTCTTCAAAAATGATATTGAGGTTTCTAATATCATTTTTTCTAAACTGAATAGTTTGCACGAGAGACACTTCCAAAGTGGTAAAAAGTGTGTCCCGTAACTTCTAAAATAAGGGAATGTAAAACTAAAAAAAAAAAATATGATGTATATTACCATGTAAACTTCCACCGAAAATTGGTTTGAACGAGATCTAGTAAGTAGTTTTTTTTTTTTAATACGTTTTAAATCGTAAACCACAATTTACCTTTCATTCAGTCAACTCAAATATAAAAATTAAAAATTAAAATAATCATTTCATAAACATAAACCTTATGCATAAGCCGTGAATACCTGCAGGTTTGTACGGAACCCTCGGTGCGCGAGTCCGACTCGCACTTGGCCAGTTTTTAAAGTTGAGACCACTCCATAAGGAATGAACAAACATAAATAGGCTTAAAATTAGTTTACAAGTACCAAGTTAGGAAAGGTATGTAAGACTCTCTACAAAAGGCCTAGATCTCGAGATAAATTGTAATAATTTGAGATACGGACATTGTAAAGAAATTTCCACAAAACGCATTACTAGTCTATACATTTACTAACGATTCCCCAAAGTAGTCAACAAAAATAAAGCAAATAACGAACATACCTATTACAAATAAATAAAAATGTATTCGAGTCGTTATGAATACTACTACTCACTCACACACGGCTGCGCACCGCGTCACCGTTGGCCTTCTATTGTCAAACAGAGATAGCAATATTCCGACCGAATTTTGCCCTTGCGTCGGCTCGCGGTTTGCGAGTTTAGGGCGCCACGTTCTTAATAAAATAACTATAAAACGTATTGTGATCATTCGTTCATAAACCCCACTATTTACCATACACAAACATTACGAATACAAAAGCATAACATTACAATTCAAGGTTACTACGCCGTGTTTACTATGTCTTGACTTGTCGAGCAATTACGATACCTACCTCTACCAAACTACACACGTAAGTAAAAACAGCAGCCTAATTGCGGAACACATTTAATTT
This sequence comes from Aporophyla nigra, assembly GCA_947507805.1. Lineage (NCBI taxonomy): Eukaryota > Metazoa > Arthropoda > Insecta > Lepidoptera > Noctuidae > Aporophyla > Aporophyla nigra. The sequence continues at coordinate 4,497,596 of OX382316.1, read as the reverse complement.
CTGACAGCAATTCCGAATTTAAACAAATTCCAGTCGCTTGCGGTTTCCTTAATCGGAATTGTGTAATTAAAATGAAACAAATTCTGCCATATTGTCTAAAGGCTACTACACACAGTGCCGGCGGCAATGCCGCCGGGTTTATGCCGAGCGGCTATGCGTGGCAAAGCCCAGCGGCTTTGAATGCCGCCGGCTGCACGGCGGCTTGGCCGGCGGCTTGCCCAGCGGCCCTGCCGCCGGCACTGTGTGTAGGAGCCTTAAAGGTGCATCCACACCTGCCACCGGCTTATGCCGCCGGGTTTGCCGCCAGCTTTCAAGGCACACATGCCGAGCGGCACGGCAGGCGGCCAACCGGGCCATCTTTTACCTGCGGCACGCGCGACTTTTGGTTGCCGGCGGCAGCGGCAGTTTGCTGGCGGCAAACCCGGCGGCATAAGCCGGCGGCATAAGCCGGCGGCATAAGCCAGCGGCATGTGTGGATGCACCTTTATGAGGGTACCAAAATCTTACCCAACCCAATCGTTTTCGTATACGCGTTTTGTCTCATCAAATATGAACTATTTGCTTGAGAATAATTTTACAAAAATATAACATTGTTTTAATGACAACTGATAGTCTACTACTGCTTATAAATGAAAAAGTACATACAATGATTTCCTAAAAAATTAAAAACCAATTTATAAAACACTTTCTACCAAAAACTATCATAATTGCAAAACAACGAAACGTTTTTATCTTCACGTTTTAGTTATCTGTGGCCAGTGGAAAAATAGTAGAAAAGCAGGGTTGTCGACTTATTGACATTTCCACTAATCCCGGGTTGGTTGGTATGGACACCGCAACTGGCGGACTATTTGTTTGTAGCTGGTGGTTTTGTTTTGGGTAGTCTAATTTAAATTGTTGAAAACAATACAATCAACTGCTAAAGCTTTGACACGAGAAAATATTATATTAACACGATAGCGGCAAGTTGTTTTATTATTCTCAAGAAGCCTGTGGTGCAGAAGCCAGCACTTATGATTATTTTTAAACGCCGAAACCACTTTGGATACAAACTTTGATTTGGAAAGAGTTCAGCATGACAAATAGTGAACAGCGCCAGTGTTAATATCAAAAAACGTGATTTTGAAAAGATTATCCCATGGGAACTTACTTTCGGGATAGTAAAATTAACTATTATTCCATTAAATGTGTAGCTAACAACCAAACAAATATCTTCAATTACTTTTCCAGTAATTCTCGAGTTATATTATACTATAATTATAACATGATAATTTTTATTTCATTCTCAAAACGGCGACCGAATGACAGTAATAGGAATAAATCTTCTATCTACACATCTATACAAATAAATAAAATTGTAGTGAGTGTATGTTTTTAATATTAAGATAACCACTTTTTACTAAGTGTATATGGTACATATACCAAAACAACATTTTTTATAATTTTTGTCTGGCTGTCTGTCTGTTTGTTCCGGCTAATCTCTGAAATGGCTGGACCGATTTTTACAGGACTTTCACTGGCAGATAGCTGATGTAACAAGGAGTAACTTAGGCTACTTTTATTTTAGAAAGATTCTTTTATTTTAGAAAAAAATAACTGTCTTTGAAAACTACGGTGACATACGTCATAAACTACGCTGAAATACGTCTCAAAATTCGAAAATCCCTGGCTGAATCCTACGAAATAGATCAAAATAATGTACTACAGTATTGTACACCTTAAAAAGGCCTTTTTACGAGAAATAAGGGCTTATTTACGAAGCGATTTTAAGCAATACAGCATTAATCCTTATCCAATTAAATACCTTAAATACATTGTGCATTTAATATAGATCAATATGGCCCTTTAAAGCATGTAATTTAAATAAATATCTTAGAAGATATTAGAGATTTAAAAAGCGGGCGCAGAGCAGCTGGCGGGTCGTACGTCCGTCCCGTCCATCCGTTGGCAGCGGCCGGGTAGTACAGGATAAGTAGGATTGTAATTCATATTACTTTGGCTTCATAGTAATTGCGAATATCATGTGTGTTCATTATACTCAAAATAAACCTAATAGTATTATTCCAAGTAAGAGACCGCGAAATGGCTTAGATGTTTAAATTTTTGAATGTTTGTTTCTCAATGATGCAAAGACGGCCAAACGGATTTAGATCGAATTTGGCATAAAGATATATTATATCATCGATACGTAACAGATAGGATACCTACTGTATCCCGGTAGTTCCCGGTTCCCGGGTGATATTTTCTGACCGCTATACGGGCGAAGCCACTGGCAAAAGTACTATTCCTATAATTATGTTCGGTGTCTGGTAAATGATTGAGTATACAGACGTATAGGTAAAATAGGAGCGTTAAGAAAAATCAGGAAGACTTATATTCAACTAAACCAAGCCCTAATGTCGCAGTCTTCTTACTCTGAATACTATTACTCTTATTTTAAAAACACCAACACACATGATGTTCTCTTAAACTATGAATCCTAAGTAATATGAATTATAATCCTACTACTACTAATATTAAAAATGTGAAAATATGTATGATTAGGTGTTTGTTTCTCAATCACGCATTCACGCAAAAATGGCTGAATGGATCTGGATCGAAAATATCACACAGAGTCTATATTACCTATATAACCTGGAATAACACATTCTTATCGCGGTAGTACGTCCTCTTGCATTAATTTCCGACATCCACGTGGGCGAAGCTGCGGGCAAAAGCTAGTAATATAAAAAATAGCGAATTTAGTTTATTTTAGTCGTTTGTAGAACCACCATCAGTGTGAGAAAAACAATGAGTCGGGGGAAAATTGGCAACACTGAGTAAAAAAATACCGCCATACCATAGCCTGTAGCCCTAGCCAGTTGTTTCTTACTTTATTTTGTTGTGACTCGAATTTTGTTGAAAGTTGTTGATATGTTTTTCATTATACATAATTATATTTACTATTCGCATACAGATACATGGGCTTGGGCCAATGAAAAGCAGTTTCGGAACATTTCTAGTGGCACAGAACATTTAACTAAATGTTCCACCCGTTCCACCAGTTGGTTTGGAAGAACTTTGGCAAGGAATAGGGCCACAGAATAGGGCTCTGTCTTCGTTTTGTACTGGCTGCATTACGACTTACGCTGTTTTGCTCCAGAACGAAAAGGACAAGTCAATATCACCACTGCAAGTAAGTACGCCAATGTAAATGGGAATTACGCGTGTAGAAGTGATAATTGTAGCCTCAGACCAATATATGTAGCTGTAGGTACACTGTTGGGCAGTCTTCAGACGGACAGCCATTCTTTTACTGTGTAGACTTCTCCAACTTATTTCTAGTTAAATTAATGATTATGTAGGTATGTCAGTCCCAAATTCTAACAAATGAGATATATTGTTATTTGATTTTTTTGTATGTATGTAGAAGCTGATACAAACTATAATAACCACTAAGTAACCAAGTAACAACAATACATTAATCATATTTTCGCAGGTGCTAGAGCTGAATCTACATGAATGGAACACTTCCCTACCAACATCAATCTAGTTGACATACAGGGGATTTTCCTACAAAGAATTTGCTGGCAAGGCTGGAAATAGAAATACAATCTTCTGTATCAATCATTGGAGGTGAACCTTTTGTCACACAGTTAAGAACAAGAGTTAAGTATGCTTTGATGGTTTGGTCTGGAGTGGATGAATGATAGGCGGCTAACGACAAGTGTTTACAAGGCAGATGTGACTGGACACACCAGAACACTGGGACACCCTAGGAGGACATACCTTTTTGATGCTATTTCAGAAAGGTCAGGTGCATAGTACTGGTAACCGACGTGCATGTATGACCAGATGTATGAACGTAAACAAAGCAAAAACAGTATGCAAGGATCGTAGGTGGCATTCTGTAGTTTCCGCCTACCCCCATAGGAAAAAAGCGTGAGTTTATGTATGGATGCTGAGAATCAATCGGCAACTCACAATTATGAATATATCGACGGTTGTAAGGCTATTTGATGTAAGCGACATTTTTTGAAACTTGCAGGAGAGTGATTCAAAGTTTTATTTTTAGAAAAAAAAAAATCCTTTTAAAAGAACTAGTGAGTGGATTTTGGTAAATATAATTCAGTTTTTCCAAAATCCACTCACTAGTTATTTTATAATGATTTTGTTTTTCGAAAAATAAAACTTTGAATCACTCTCCTGCAACTTTCAAAAAATGTTGCTTAGATCAAATAGCCTTTCAACCGTCGATATTTATTTAGGCAAATTAAATAAATCACATCATATATTTTATGTATAAGTATTGTTTGACACTATAATTTAGTGTTATGTTCAATAGAAATATTTGATCAATAAAAATTGGCGAAACAACTGCCAGCAATGACTAGGCCTAGAGCTTTTGCCCAGCCGTGGGTTGATGAAAGTCTAGTTAATGAGCCTAGTTTGCTGCATTATTTATTAAGTACTATAATTAAGCAGAAAATAATTTGATTTTGTTTTAAAACTGCAGGAGAGGCTTCAGGCGTTTCACCTACGAAGAATTCGAAGCAGCGTGAATGATGCTGTTGCTATTTCCTTCGGCCACTGCTGAGATCTACTTCTGACTGCACTGTTACTGCTGCTCTGCAACTACTTCAGTTTTCAAGCTTCTCAAGGGCAGAAATAGAAACTGAATATTGTTCATTAAAGATAATAAATGTGTTTGAACAGCGATATAAACATAATTATGTACTTACTATGTGGATTAAAAACAGTGTGCGTTAACTTTAATAAAGAGTGTTTTATTTATGAACTATATAGGTACAAATAAAAATAACTTGTTATGAAATATTTAAGCATTGAGTAAGTTTTTTTCTTAATAAAGACTAGTTATGGACTATTAAAGTGACATTGGTGCCGATTCTGTTGTACAAAATTCTCTAAACTAAAAATCACTAAAATTTGGTTTATTCCTGTCAAACGACGATTTCCTATTCTGAAATAGACTAAAGTGACACAACTTAACTATATTTTAGTTTGACAGCACTAAGTTTGCACTGAGTTATTAGTTTAGTGAAAATGACAATTTTGCTATTCTGGGTTTGCCGGTTTTCACCAAAAATTTAGACTATAATAATTTATTTTGACTAAATCTGACTATTTTTAATCGCGATTAAAAAGGTGTTGAATAAAACTAGTGGTCATGAACAAAAATTCACACCAACGCAACGCCTCGCCTTCACGTGCAAAAACAGTGCTGTATTTTTTCTTTTGCTTATATCTCGAAAATGGCGTGTCCTATCGCAAAAATAATGAAATTTTCGACCCCCTTTATGAAACCCCGGAACATTTTTTTTTTTTTTTCAAACCAAAAGTGAAAAATTCCATATAAAACCGTCCAGGCTGCCCCCTTGCGCGCGCCTTCGTCTCTAAAAAATTCATTGCGTAGCGCACACAAGTACCACGTTGGGAAACCAAAAGAAAAAAAAACCATGTTGATTGCCAAATTCGTTTTTAGTCGTGTCAAAATAATTTTTAAATTTAGAGATTTTTTCTTGCAGAATAGCATTAAAATTCTCATAGCCAAAAGTAAGGAATTTTAGAAATAAGTAGTTCAGTTAGTTAGTTCGGTGTACCTACAACAGAAAAAATAATGGTTTGTAACTTAATTAACTGGCATTCATTATCACCTTGAGGTAAATAGAAACAAATATAGATTATCGAAAAAAAAAACATTTTATTCATATAAATACAACCTTCAGACAATAGTATTTGTAAATTCTTCCTCTCCTTTTGCAGTCTGTTCTTGTGGAAGTCACCATTTATAATTTATATACAGCTTAGTAATGTTTGCTGTGAGGACACAAGAGAAAGTTTACAATTCTCCTGTTTAGTGTAGTTGACCTACCTAAAAGATAAAAAAAGAATTTAAGTACATCCTCATCCTCCAACTGGATGATGGTATATCCATCATTATAATTTAGTCTTGTGTTAGGTATTAGATAGAAAGGTTGATTGACCTATGATATAACTACACAAGTAGGTACATTGCTTTATATCAAGCAAAACTTATTCATGCGAAAAACTATATTATTATATTGAAGGGCTCCTCATATTAAACATTAGAAATAAATAAGTATTATGATGGTCTTCAGTAACATTAAAATTCAATCTTTACAAAACAATTTTCAAGACTACCATAGTCTGATGACATAAACTACAATACTGATTTTGTTCATATCCACCGAATGAAAATAATAATACTGTTTGATTGAATTGATTTGCAAAACATGTGCCATAAACTTGACAGGGATTAGCATAATCTGCCTATATAGTTTCTAAGTTAAAATAATGTACTCTGTGGTTTCCACTGCTGAGACACTAGCCTCCTCTGTGTCTGTGGGCTGTAATCCATGGACAAACAATTATTGACTTCGATATTCGGTAATGCGGCAGAAAAATCGTGTCCCATTAACCGCATTTATAACGTTCCTTCACTAAATGTAGGTACAGCGCTTATTCCACTACACGATTTATCGGGCCCTGGAAAATGGAAATCGTGTTCCTTGCCTACCAGTTAGGGCGCGACTTATTCCACTACCGCTCGGACGCCCGATTTAGGGACCCTAACTCACTGTTTACGAGTACACTACCCTGTCCCTGCCGGCAGGGCCCGATAAATCGTGTAGTGGAATAAGCGCTTACGCCATTTGTATCGTTCCAATCAATAAACATCGCGAATGCGTCATTTCACTCGGAAGCGCCTGCGTACCATCGCCCCTTCTCGCTCGCTCATGTCAGCCATCTTGCTGTTCACTATTCAGTCAGCAGTACACGTTTATTTCAACAAGAGTGCAGACGTTTGACGTTCCTCATGTCATCCAGAAACAGAATGTCGATTCCCCATAATTTTAACAAGTTGCTTTTAATTGAATTAGTGCACCAAAGACCAACTTTGTGGGACAGAACTGCGGACAGTTACAAAAACAAATGCTCCAAGACGGCAGCGTGGCACGAAATTTGCGAAATTCTACGGAAAGATTATAATGATTTGAACGGAACGGAACGACAAAAGTATTGTAAGCTATTTTTCTCGTATCGTAACTGTCTAAAAATAAACAAATATAATATTATCAATATCGTTCGTGCGAACGGACTAGCGTCGCGTCGCCAGCAGTGATTATTATCAACGGTGATAATACGATATTATTATGAATGGAGCGAGCCAGTATAACGCGCAGGCAGCGCAAGTGAGACAGAAAATACGTCATCATACAACGCTCGCGATAACGTAGAGAGAGACACAAACATTCTGTTTGTTCAGTAATTGAATGGCTATCATAATTTTTCTTTCAGAGCGCCTTTGTTGTGTTATAGTAAAGTATTTCTAGGTTAGGTACTACTAACAAAATTACGTGCCGGACGGATTTCATTAAATTATTTATCTTCACATTTTTGTTCTGTGTCGTGATCGCGACTATGATTGTAAATAAACTATTTTAAAACAAAACTCGATATTTAAAATCTGTTTTGCATCTAGTTAAGTGACTCATGACGTGACGTGACGATTATCGTCCACACTTTTGTCGTGACGCTCAAAGAGACTCGCCAATGCTGGTAAATCTGTCGGAAGTAATTATGGACATGAATTCGCAAAAATTAACTTGAGACCCGACCGGACCCTTCCCAACCTCCGTGCTACTGCTACTACCGTTCTCGCCGTCGACGCGTCTGTACCGCGCGCTTACGTCATTCGAGCGACGTCTCAAGTTACCTTTGTGGGTTGTTCAATGCAACCGATAACGTAATAACGCGCCAGACACGATACGATATCAGGACACGACGCGTGTTGACTTGCTAGTGACTAGATTATGACTGCTAAAATCTCCTGACATGTTGTTTTTCCCACAGATATAGATAGACCTAGATATCGCAAGTATCATGATAATAAAAAAGCGCAAAAAAATATAATATAAAGCGCCATGGTACCTATTTCGAAACTGAAGCGATGTACGATAGTGTGACTTGATATTGAACACATAATGGTGCCGATTCTGTTGTACCTACACCGAACTAAACTAACTAAACTATCTCTAAAATTCCTTACTTTTACCTATGAGAATTGTTACGCTATTCTGCAAGAAATAATCTCTAAATTTAAAAATTATTTTCACACGACGAAAATCAAATTCGACAATCGCGACTCAACGTGGTATTTTTTTTTTCTTTTGGCTTCGCAACGTGGCCGTGGTAGGTACATACTTGTTGAGAGATGAAGGCGCGCGCAAGAGGGCAGCCTGGACGTGTTTTATATGGAATTTTTATTTTTTGTTTGAAATGATTAAAAAAATATTACCCACGTGTTGAGATTTATATGTGTGGGGTTTGTTAAAGGGGTCGAAAAATTCATTATTTTTGCGATAGGATACGTCATTTTCGAGATACACAGTACTGTTTTTGCACGTGAAGGCGAGGCGTTGTTGGTATGAATTTTTGTTCATGACCACTAGCTTTATTCCACACCTTTTTAATCGCGATTAAAAATAGTCACAGATTTAGTTAAAATAAATTATTATAGTCCAAATTTTTGGTGAAAACCGGTAAACTCAGAATAGCAAAATGTTAATTTTCACTAAACTAATAACTCAGTGCAATCTTAGTGCTGTCAAACTAAAATATAGTTAAGGTGTGTCACTTTAGTCTATTTCAGAATAGGAAATCGTCGTTTGACAGGAATAAACCAAATTTTAGTGATTTTTAGTTTAGTTTAGAGAATTTTGTACAACAGAATCGGCACCAATGTCGCATTAACCAAGTAAAAACTCACAATGAATTACGAATATAGGTACAGCTTGACCTATTTTCCATCAAATTTCGTGTTACTGTGGGTATTATATTGAAAAAAAAAAACTAAAAAACACGCTTCCATTGAAAACCAAACTAAAAAGTACAAAATAATGGAAAAAAAGCGTGGGGTGCTTGATATCATTAAAAAAATACCTTATTTTGAACTTTTTAGTTTGGTTTTCAATGGAAGCGTGTTTTTTATTTTTTTTTAAACTATTATTTATTTTAAATTTTTTAGGGTGTTTCGAATTTTGAGACGTATTTCAGCGTAGTTTTTGAAGACAGTTTTTTTTTGCTGTCCTGGTAACCCAGGCAAGGATAATGGCACAAATTAGTTTGTGACGTATGTCAGCGTAGTTTTCGAAGACAGTTTTTTTGCTGTCCTGGTAACCCTGGCAAGGATAATGGCACAAATGTATGAAATTATTGCATTGTCATCGGTCCTTGATAGGTGTGCAAAGTTTGAATGAAATCTGGTCGTTTAAAGTGGGTCAAAATCGAGCTATAAGGAGTCGGTTACAAACATACAAACATTAAAACATACAAACATACAAGTGAAGCTAATACATATAAAGCGTGTAAAAAAACCGGACAAGTGCGAGTCAGACTCGCCCACCGAGTTAAAAATACTTTTTTAATTACTTAAATATAATTTTTTTAATGATCTCATTAAAAATGTATAGTTTACAGATGTTTCCCTATACTTGTAGAATAAGACAGAATTACTTGCTAAATTTAATAGTTCTAGGTAACCGGGAAATACCCTATACATTTTGATTCCCTTGATAGTGTCGAAATATACGTTTTGTGCGGCATAAACGGCCTTAGGCGATTAACACACGGCACCGCGCACTGCCGAGGTTGGTGGTGAAGCGGATCTTATGTCGCATTGCCCTCTTTTAAATCCGTTGATGCCTAACACACGTACACCGACCGACCGCGCGGTCAATTCGCTTTACCGCCACCGCCTCCGCGGCGGTGCGCGGTGCCGTATGATAATCGCCTTATCTGTTTTTCACGTTAACTTAGAAGTTTGATTTTTTCACAGCTTCAAGAGAGTTTAGACATAAGTATATCGTTTTAATTTCAACTCGATACCTCCACGCGTTCTCGAGATAAAGGGTCTTGATAGACAGACAAACGGACGTACAACAAAGTGATCCTATACGGGTTCCGTTTTTCCTCTTGAGGTACAGATCCTAAAAAATGATTTGGAAATGAATTAGGCATAATGAATTAATCAGACAAATAGATAACTATGGTTTGATATATACAACACGCGCGTGGCGCCGTAGCGGCGCACTGAGGCAGACTGATCGCCACAGGACAGTGGCCACTTAAGCATTTTCTGGGGAAAGCGAACTAGGTGCTTTTGCGTTAATTAGGTCTATCTATATCTGTGGTCTTATCTACCCTGCGTAGGTAGGAACCAAGCAGGACAAAAGTTCAGCAGAGTAGCTAACTTCTAAAGATTGGTACAAAGATTGGTCGTTTGGTCTGCTGGGCTTTTAGTACCTTTATAGCGTAAGTACCTACCCATAGATTTATAAATATATAATAATCATTACTGAAATGCTGTTTTCATTTTTACAGACAAGTTAGTCATTAAAATATGGACTAATATCAGGGACGCTTGGATGAGAAGTTTACGAGCAAATAAGAAATCTAAAAAGATCGGATTGTTTGTGAGACCATATAAATATTATGACGAAATGTTGTTTTTAAAAAAAGTAAATAGTAAACTATTTGATGAAGAATCAGATAACGCCGAATATGAAGAACATCTAGAAGAAGAAGAGATTATTGCAGACATTGAATCAGATTCTGCTGAGGTTTGTGATAATGATTGGAATTTCGACTCAAATGAAGACATTGATCTAACAGCAATGAACGATACAATTAACGTAATAGATCATACAGGGAAAAGACAGAATACTAACATATCTGAAGATAATATTCTTAAACCGGAAATCCAAGCATGTTTGAATAACCGAATAAAACAAATTTTAATAAGGAATCGAAATGAAACACCTGACGACCGCCATTTTGCATTTTTTAAGAGCGTTCATCCAACGCTAACTTTGTTTAATGACGACCAAATTTTGGAATTCCAATCGGGTGTTATACAGCTTTTACGGAATATAAAAAATGCAGGAACATGTCATAATGTTGCTAACAACCAACCTAGTTCAAGTAGCGGCTGCTATTATCAACCAGAAACACCGGGTGTATCGCAAAAACCAGTGGTTAGACCAAGAGTGATACAAAATATAGTGTCCAGTTCAGCCGGAGCTGGTCGAATGCCTAGAATAGAACAAGATCCATTGAAACCCGAATGAGAAATTCATGACCATTCATGAAATCATGATTTTGGTAGACATGGTAACTCCGTGCATGGTAACGAGTACTTTCTAAGTTTATCTTGAACAGTATTGAAAACAGTGAAAGAAAACATCGTAAGGAAACCAGTATCCTAAATGCGCAACACACTCAACCAAAATCCAAATAACTTTGAAGGAAAAATCAGGCTAATCCATTCATATTTCGAAAAAAAAAATGTCTTCTGAACTAGGTACACAAATAACCCAGTGAATGTTTTTGAGCTGTCAAAATAAAAGCTATTGGTACTGACAGTGTGTTACACAGTTCCTCCGCTGGGTTTATAGCCCGAAATCGCCAAGCTGTCTTGAACAAGCCTGCTGGAGAAATAATAGGCTATATCCTACAATCCGTGCCGAATTCACTCAAAATTGAACACGACGATCGCATACTCGCGCGCGACATTTCGATGGTCCCTATTAACAATGTCGGTTATGCATTTTTACCAATATTTACTTTTTTACATAAATACAATCACAATGAAAATCTATCAAACGTATTTTTTTTTTTTTTTTTTGTGAATATCTTGATGTTTGGCCAGTTTTAAAGATAATATTGTCGGTTGTATTAACCTTGTCCGCGCAACAGTGTTAGTAGTAAAACAAATTTTGAACTGCTCTACTGAACAGTAGTCTTTTTGCAGAACCGACATTTATATCAGGGACCATCGATTTGCTCTTGGTTAGGACGTGGTTTAGACAAAGATGGTCCGTTTTAAGTTAATAACCTCATTCATCAAGCACAATACAGTTGAAAATATTGATACTATGGTAACAGATTGTGTGTCGATTTCCGTGACACTTTGTATACATCATATCATTTATCTACCTCATCATCACCATCATACTCCTGCTCTTATCCCAATTTATTTGGGGACGGCGCAACAGGTCTTTGTCTTCCACATTTCTCTATTAGTTGTCATCTCAGTAGTCACCCCCTTCTATCCATATCATAATTCACACAGTCCATCCATTGTTTTTTTGGTCGTATAGTAGTAGTATCGACATTCATACTGAATACTTTCCGTTATGAGTTAATAACCTATTTAGGTTATATAACCCTGGTCACATCTAAATCGTTACCGACTATTTTTGATACTTAAATAATATGATAATAAAACTTTATCCATGAATCTTTAGTTTTCTTTTTGAATCCCAGTGATTCTATTTATAATAATTTAATTGATCGATTCATTGATTTGATAAATAAATGTATATATACTGGTTTATATGTGTAAATGCATCATCTATCCGGTTGAGGTAAGAGTGCATCCATCTTTAAACAAGCTAGTTCATTTTGCGATATAAATTACTATTTCATGAAATATCACAAAAATATGTAAACAACAATAAGGTTAAATGAACTTAGAGAGATGTATTGATGATTTGGAATTATGTCCATTCTGTAATTACAGACTTTTTACGGTAAATTGTAAAAAAACGAAAGAAAAATTGAATTTCACGGGCCAGCCTGGCAGTTGGGTCATTAGGTGGCCACGCAACGAACCTGCTGATCTATTCTGTTAAAATCTCACTGTGAGAACTTAGGTGAAGTGATCTTAAAGTGAGCTGTCATTTTATCTGTAGTTAGGATTTGCACTAATGACACCTCACTTTAAGCTCATTTCACCCAAGTTATCACGGTGAAATTTTTACAGAATAGCACTACTGATGTTCATTATTAATGGCCGCCATAGACGTTCAAGTAATTTGATCAAACAGGCTAGTTCAAACAGTTTGGTCAAACTGGCATGACTGTCTGTGGTAAAATTTGATCAAATTTAATGAAAAATCAACATACATACAATCATGCCTTTTTCCCATGGGGGTAGGCAGAAACCACGGAACGCCACCTGCTACGATCTCTACACAGTCCTTTTGGCTCGTTTATGGCCGCCATAGACGTTCAAGTAATTTGATCAAACAGGCTAGTTCAAACAGTTTGGTCAAATTGGCATGACCTTTCAAGCGACCACACACCATCAGGCACACTTGAAGAGGTGTCAGTTCAGTATCGAAGCGGGTGAAGAGTGGTAGTGCTTCTTTAAAATGTCTACAGATGATGCTTTAGCAATTGTTGGTTTAGTGTTTGCTTTGAAAGCTCACAAAAGGACAAAAAACGTTCTGTATGGTGTAAAAAGTGGCTCATGAAAATAGACGAATATTCGCATATAAACTTGTTAAATGAATTGAAATTTGCTCCTAAAGACTGGCATAATTATTTGCGAATGAATGAGGAAACATATTTAAAGCTTCTGTCGTTAGTCAGTCCATTAATTAAAAAAGAAGACACTATTATGCGAAAATCTATATCACCACATGAAAGATTAAGCGCAACTTTGAGGTTTCTTGCGACTGGGAGGAGCTACGAAGACCTAAAATTTTCGACATTAATATCACCTCAGGCTTTGGGACGTATTATTCCCGAAACTTGCAAAGCTATATATAAGGTGCTCTGGAGAGATTGGTTAATGGTAAATAAAATACTTGTTATTTCAACGAAATCAAACACAAAACTTATCTAAATTAAATAAAAAAAGTGCCTACACCTGACTTCAAAGACTCCTCAACTTTATGTTCCTCCTTTTTGAAGGCTGTTCGAAAGCTGTTAATTGTCACCAGGCCACGGTCTGCATTCGGTTCTATTTCTTTAAATTTTTCTATTAGTTTACAATAAGCAGCATTCCGCTTATCTCTGTTATGGTAATCTTTATTTTTGATGTTCCATAAACAGGTTTCATTTCGATATATTTGTATGAATTCTTCTAGTACATCGCGGTTCGACATATTGCAATACAACACGTCCACAAGGGAACACTTCCATAGCAACAACTGAGCGCTTGCAACACATACACTCAAAATTTTAATCAAACAGTTTGAACAAACTGTTTGGTCAAATAAAAATACGAAAATTCAATGGCCGCCATAGACGTTCAAGTAATTTGATCAAACAGGCTAGTTCAAATAGTTTGGTCAAATTGGCATAACTGTCTGTGGTAAAATTTGATCAAATTTAATGAGAAATCAAATGGAAGGAAGAAATATGAATTTTCGTATTTTTATTTGACCAAACTGTTTGTTCAAACTGTTTGATTTAAATTTTGAGTGTGTGTGTTGCTAGCGCTCAGTTGTTGCTACGGAAGTGTTCCCTTGTGGACGTGTTGTATTGCAATATGTCGAACCGCGATGTACTAAAAGAATTCATACAAATATATCGAAATGAAACCTGTTTATGGAACATCAAAAATAAAGATTACCATAACAGAAATAAGCGGAATGGTGCTTGTTGTAAACTAATAAGATAAATATCATTACAATTTATAATAAAATAAATAACAAGTATTTTATATACCTTTAACCAATCTCTCCAGAGCACCTTATACAACATGTAACGTAATTAACGCACACCCTCTTAAGGGGTCATTATGAACAACTTTAACTATGGGACCAAACCTGAAATCGCGAAAAAAAAATCTGCTGTTTCATTCAAAAATTCAAAACCTACTCGACTAAAATGTATGAAACAGCTGATTTTTTTTGTCGCGATGTCAGGTTTGGTCCCATAGTAAAAGTTGTTCATAATGATGAGTACAATGACCCCTTAAGAGGGTGTGCGTTAATTACGGGACATGTTGTATATAGCTTCGCAAGTTTCGGGAATAATACGTCCCAAAGCCTAAGGTGATATTAATGTCGAAAATTTTAGGTCTTCATAGCTCCTCCCAGTCGCAAGAAACCTCAAAGTTGCGCTTAATCTTTCATGTGGTGATATAGATTTTCGCATAATAGTGTCTTCTTTTTTAATTAATGGACTGACTAACGACAGAAGTTTTAAATATGTTTCCTCATTCATTCGCAAATAATTATGCCAGCCTTTAGGAGCAAATTTCAATTCATTTAACAAGTTTATATGCGAATATGCGTCTCTTTTCATGAGCCACTTTTTACACCATCCAGAACGTTTTTTTGTCCTTTTGTGAGCCTTCAAAGCAAACACTAAACCAACAATTGCTAAAGCATCATCTGTAGACATTATAAAGAAGCACTACCACTCTTCGCCCGCTTCGATACTGAACTGACACCGCTTCAAGTGTGCCTGATGGTCTGTGGTCGCTTCAAAGGTCATGCCAATTTGACCAAACTGTTTGAACTAGCCTGTTTGATCAAATTACTTGAACGTCTATGGCAGCCATCATATTTCTTCCTTCCATTTGATTTTTCATTAAATTTGATCAAATTTTACCACAGACAGTCATGCCAGTTTGACCAAACTGTTTGAACTAGCCTGTTTGATCAAATTACTTGAACGTCTATGGCGGTCATAACTTCCATTTGATTTTTCATTAAATTTGATCAAATTTTACCACAGACAGTCATGCCAGTTTGACCAAACTGTTTGAACTAGCCTGTTTGATCAAATTACTTGAACGTCTATGGCGGCCATTAGGTTCATACAATTGGTCATACACACACGCCGGTTGCGAGTACTACGCAGTACACACCTGCACCCTAATTGCGAAACGCACAATTTATCAGAATCTGAATGAGATTGAAGATTATTTCTAAAACATTGCGTCATTTGTTCGAATAAATTGTCTCTTTCCCTCTGGTTTCCCTTAAAAACGCATAAATCTTTCGCCTTTTACTTCCATGTTCCTGCCAATTTGTATACATTTAATAATGCCACAAAGCATAACCATTTTACACGCTTTATATTAGCTTCACTTGTATGTTTGTTTGTAACCGACTCCTTATAGCGCGATTTTGACCCACTTTAAACGACCAGATTTCATTCAACTTTGCACACCTGTCAAGGACCGATGACAATGCAATAATTTCATAAACTTGTGCCATTATCCTTACCAGGGTTACCAGGACAGCAGAAAAACTCTCTTCGAAAACTACGCTGACATACGTCACAAACTACGCTCACATACGTCTCAAAATTCGAAACACCCTAAAAGATAGAAAATAAATAATAGTTTAAAAAAACTAAAAAAACACGCTTTACTTAAACTATTATTTATTTTCTATTTTTTACCATGTGGTCAACGATAGAACAAGCTAACAGTGGCCACAGTGTGGTTTTGTGGTTGTTTTACCGTGCGTAACAGGCGCACAGTTTTTAAAAGTGAATAAAGGTTTTAGAATTCTTTACCAAAAATAAAAGAGTTGAACCTAGATTGAAAGCTCTGACACAATTCTTTTATTTTTGGGTACCCGTTTTTATTAAAAACTGAAGTTTGTATGCAGTTGTAGGCTTTTAGGGGTCCGTAGTGTGGTTTTAAATCGCAGGGTCTTGTCGGTTCTGTCGGTCGCGAGATTTGTTCGAAACAGTTACCGTGTCCCTGGCACAGGCAACTGAAAGAACACGGGTGGGTTTTAGTCAGTAAAAGACTGACACGCCCTTCTGCTCGACCCAGAGCGGGAAGACATCATTTGATGAATACCCACAAACAAAAAAAAACAGTCAAATTGAGAACCTCCTCCTTTTTTTTTGAAGTCGGTTAAAAATAAAAGGGTCTTGTACAAAACTGGAGGAACTTCTTGGAATTTAGGGAAATATAATAAAACTCAGGATGTAGCATGCAGTGAAACACTTTATTAAGTTAAAGTATGTAATTAATTTTTGAACAACCTCTCATTCAAAAAGGATTAAAAAAGTGACAGCAAGCGAAACGCCTGATAAAATACTTATACCTAGTTAATTTCTTATTATCTACAAATTTGCGACGAGTTTACTTGAACCAACAGTACTGGAATTGACGCTTTAAGTCTTGTCGATGAGAGTAGAATAGGATCATGGAAAGTTAAAGCCAAACATAATTATATACCAAGTATGTCAGGTTAGAACTGTACATACTTAAAGGGACGAAACCCCTAATGTTGATCTATTCTATTAATAATAGGTATCATTCTAAGTGCATGTGGGGTGGCAATCTGGAGATTTGTGTTTTGATCGCCTTTTATGTAGCATGCACACTAATATTACGCATCATCATGATCTGCTTAGCCTTTTTTCCAACTATATTGGGGTCAGCTTCCAGTCTAACTGGATGTAGCTGAGGACCAGTACAAGGGATCTGCTAAGACCAGTACAAGGGATCTGCTAAGACCGATGCCGGCAAGTGTCGCAAGATTTGTTGAAAAAAAGTAGTACCTAAAGAATACTACTCATCATCACAATCTTTCATCCCTTTCCTAACTATATTAGGGTCGGCTTCCAATCTAACCGGATGCAGCTGAGGACCAGTATTTTACATGGAGCAACTGCCTATCTGACCTCCACAACCCAGTTACTGGGTAATTCTATACTCCTTGGTAAGACTGGTTGTCAGACATTCGGGCTTCTGACGACCCGGAACAACTAAAATGACAGTTTATTTAAGAGACATTGTTACTCGAATGTTGTTGGCTGCGTTCAAGCAATAAGGGACCATCCATAAATTACGTCACACAAATTTCATGATTTTTTACCCCCGCCCCCCCCCCCCGTCCTTGTCACAGCTGGTCACATTTGTGAGACCCTCCTCCCTAGTGTGATATTTTGCAATTTTACATCTAGACATGGAAATAAAAAAAAATCTTTAATTTTTCGTGTTTTAATAGTACATACTTTAAATATGTATGAATACATATTTGAAATGTGACGTCACAAAATTTAGGGCCCCTCCCACCCCCTTGTCACACAATGTCACAATTTGTAGACCCCCTCTCCCACCCTTAACGTGTGACGTAATTTATGAATGGCCCCTAATGTCTCTTAAATCAATTTTTAGAAGATTTTATTTCGAAGACATACCGATTTCCTCACGATGTTTTCCTTCACTGTTTTTGAGAGCAGTGGTGATGAAATTATTTACACAAAATAAAGCGCCTTCCTGGGTTCGAACCCACGACCTACATATAACTCGTAAGTTGGGGCCCACACCACTAGACAACCACAGCTCCTTAGTTGCCTACTTAGAACAAAGTTGATTATCTCCAGTATTACAGTAGTAGGTACACACATACACAAAACTATATATTGGAACTATATACTGGAAGCAAATGGCTTAAACTTCAGCATTATACTTAGGACCTCCTAGCAGGTTTCTAAGCGCTGGTTTTCAGCTTAAACCCATGGCTCTGGTTTACAAAAATAAGTTAACTTATTTACTTAGTTGTACGGAATCCTTACCAATAACAACATTCACACTTCACCGTTTCGTTATGCCTATTGGATACGTTCGGATATTTTCCATCGGTATGTGTATGAAATATGTCAGTTTGAACCGCGGACGGCTGGCCGTTTGAAAAACAACACTTTTTTCGGTAAAACGAAACGCTTGGAAAACACAACTTTCCGTGCTTTTGCGGATCTGTTCTACGAGAGTTTGTGTCAACTGTATAGGGGGCGTCCATTAATTACGTGAGGTGTTCTAGGGGGGGGAGGGGATCAAGCTAAATCTTTCCAAATCTCACTTAGGGGGGAGGGGGGTCTTGGCAAATATCACGTAATTATTTTTCTCGCGGAAACGGTGTAAAATTGCGTGAAAAATTATTTCTACAATAAAATATAGACAGCAAATAAATCTGAGACAATAGTACACTGATAAAAAAATTAACTTGACTCAAGATCCAAAATCTTGAACCAAGAATACAATTTTGAAGAAAATGATTTTCTTGAGTTAAGAGAATAAATTCTTGAATTAAGAAATTATACTTGGTCTAAGAAAATTTTCTTGTTTTTGTTTTTTTTTTTTCAATAATCCAACACGTTTACAGCCCAAATAGAAGTTTATTTCAGACTATGGACTGAACCTGTTGTCATCAACCGGGCAAATCCAAGGCTGCAGACTGTTACTGAGAAATAGAATAGAATAGAATTTATTTGACATAAAGTACACAGATACAGGGTGACACTTAATCTATGTGCAAATAGACTGGTACAAGATGAATGATCAATGACCCCTATGCTAGGAAAAACCTGTGTTACAGGGGTCATCCGTCCGTCCAATATAAATGTTATAAAGTTACTTATAATTTAGTAATGTGTACATTAAAAAAAATAAACTAGACTAATACAATTGATTTTAGTATAAGAAACGGGGAACAAAGTAAAAGTAGTTTCAATTAATTAACAACAAGGAGAAAGGAGTATCTATTTGGGTGCCTTGTGAGTGTAAGTTTAGTTGTGTATGTGTAGGTGTAGACGGTATGTGTGGGTGTGGATATGTGAGAGTGAGTGACGGTGTGTATGTGTGAGTGGGTGCCTGATTTATTTCAGTTATGGTTTAAGTAATTCTTCCGTGTCGTCATAATTTAGGGTGAGCAGAAATCATAATCATAATCATTATTTATTGCATTCATGTAGTTTACAAGATGTTACAAATTATATAAGTTTCATACATGAACCCTGCTAGGGCACAGCAATATTAATTAAAGTTTAAAGTGCTACAGTGTCACAAAAATAAATAAACCAATGAACAAAAATACTAATTTAAACATGTCTAAAAATTAAATAAAAAATTCAAAACAAAACAAACAGCGATAATCATAATCTATGTATATATTCTTTTAGTTTCTGTTTGCATTGGAATTTGTTTAAAAAATGTATGTTTAATGTGCGGTGCAGCTTACTGTATAGTAATGTGCTTAAATAACGGTTATGCCACCGTGCAAAGGTTGTATTTATTAAAACTCTTGGACAAATGGGTTTGGGTCTTCTTCTGAACGTAGGGCTTTCAGATCTATTGGAAGGGATAATTTTATGTGTACGTGTGGTCGCTCGAAACATATACATTTGGCGGACTGTCAATACCTTAAAGTCCGAATAAACTTGCTGGGTGGGATACCTAAATGGTTTATTTAACAGGACTTTGACTTTGGGCTCTTTCGACCGGGATGAGGATTGTTTTGGCTGCACCACCCCAAGCAGCGATACAGTAGCTTATTGTTGATTCACAAAGAGCAGTGTATACCATTTTTAGTATATTTATATGGACAGAACTTCTTAACTTTTTGAACACGTAAATAAGTTTTCTAGTGCGTGCAGACAGAGATTCAATGTGGGTCTTCCAGCTGAGACTAGAATCAAGGTAAACGCCGAGATACTTAACAGAGGAGACTCTCACCACAGTCTGGCATGAACAGATATTGTTGCGGTCGCGCTCGTCACAAACATGAGCTTTGATTTGTAGAGAGAGGTCAGATGGAATGGAAGATGGTCTAGAACCGAAGGTTATAAAGTTTGTTTTGCCGACATTCAGAGTTTAGCTGTTATTTCTCAGCCGGATCATGACTTGGGTTAAGGACCTTTCAGCGGCATCGCGCGCCCTTTCCCACTCGGGTCCGCTGGACAGTAAAACGGTATCATCGAAATGAAATGAATGAATAGTTACTCTTTATTTTTACCATATAATATGTAGATTCAAGATATAAATGTTCATTACAAAGGGTGACACAATGGGCTGTTTTATCGCTTGGTGTCCGTTTCGACTGCTCGGACAGTGTCGTAGAAGAAAAACGACTACGTCAACATTAGGAAAGAATTTGTAAAACACGTGTGTGAAAACTAAGCTATACCTAGTTATCTTATTGTTAAACCTATGTTTATTAGAGTTCCTAAACCATCAATACAAGCAATACTCTACATGCTGAAAGTGGAGGGTTAAAGACAACCTTTGAATGGGAGTTGGGGAGACAGTATTGCAGGTTGTCTGTGGGGTACAATTTAATAAAATCCTGCTATCCTAGATATTTGTTTTATTTTATAACTAACTGTGCCCATGGCGTCGCCCGCGTGGTGTTCGGAAATTATCTAACAGGGACGTGCTACTCAGTCAAAGTAGTCGTATGTTACTCCTTACAATATCAGCTGTTAGTGAAAGTCCCGTCAAAATCGGTCCAGCCATTTCAGAGATTAGCCGGAATAAACAGAGGTACAATTTTTTTTTAAATTGTTTTTTTTTATGTGTACCGTATATACTTACATATGCATTTAGTGAACAGCTGTTAGTTTGAAATTACCAACAGACACTTCAATTTTATTGACTTGTATAGATTAGGCTATAAATCGCTCTGCTGGGCCAAAGCCTCCCTACTCTTTTTCCGCATCTGTCCAGAACTGCCAAGGAACAATCTAAAGCAGTCCAGCTCATTTCGCAACTCCGTCAGACCCTGCCGCAATGTCGTTTGATAGTTTATAAACCTAGATCAACGCATACAATACTTTTATCCCGATGTCTTTATTAAATTATATTCATTATAGCCAGCGGTGGAGCTATAATTGCAAAAAAAGTCAATAAAAATAAAATCAAAAAATTTTCACAATAACAAACGTCATACCATTGACGGCTTGTATGAAGGTTACGTCAAAATAATTTAAATTCAAACTCGTAGGTATTCGTTCGAAATTTGAAGTTACCTTCTGTTTTGTTTATAGCCGGCCAGTCCATCATAAAAAGGAGGTTGTAGTTTCAATTTCTAAAGGTGGTTTCCCATGATTCCAAATATTGCGGTTTTTCCCACGTGGCCAACAACTACGGAAAGCCACGCACCGCACTCCAAGACTGTTCCAAGGGTGCGTGTAGGTGATTTTTAGGGTTCCATACCTCAAAAGGAAAAACGAAACCCTTTTAGGATCATTTCGTTGTTCGTCCGTCTGTCTGTCTGTCTCCCTTTATCTCGGAAACGCGTGAAGGTATCGAGTTGAAATTAAAACGATATATTCAAGTCTAAAGTCTCTTGAAGGTGAAAAAACTAAACTTCTAAGTTAACGTGAAATAAAGATACGGCCGTTTATGCCGCATAAACGGCCGTATCTCTCAAGGGAATCAAAATGTATAGGGTGTTTCTCGTTGCCACTTACGCACCCTAGGCCACTAGCCATAGCGCCAAGCGCGCAGTGCAGCCATTTGTGAAAATACTTGAACGTTCTTTCACTGCGCTACTCTAAGCTCTAGCCACATGTCAGTGCGTCAAAAACATCTTAGATCAAGATTGTTTTTTGGCCGTTTTCTTGCTGTCTGTGCGTATTATTTTTTTTCAAAATCTGTAAATACAATAAAATTTCTCAAAAAGAACCTCAGATCGTTTTTCTGATGCACGAAAACCAGATGTATGTATGTCAGCACGTCATTTTTCGTAACTTCGAATTGTATAATTTATGTAAATGTATCTATTTTCTATGTAATCAGCGATTTTCTATCTGACCTTCACAACCCATTTGATGTGTAATACGATACCTTTACACTTAAACTTTGATAAGACTGGTTAATCAGACTTTCGGGCTTCTAACGACCCGTAACCACTGTGAGAAATCCACAAATTACAGCCGGGACAGCTTAACGTGCTTTCCAAGGCACGGACGGGTCTTGGTATGTAAAGAAGGTTCCACGGTTCAACCGCGGCAAGCGTTGGTTAACTTGATCGATTGCCACATGCAGCTGTTAAGTAATCATACTTAGCCACAAACCCCATTCATTAATTTCTCTGTATGTGTTTATTTTTTGTACCACGTTGTTCGTTTCATTGACCTAGTAAATCGTGGTGTTCAGATCCATGTTTGTTGCTCCATGTCTTCGAAATATATATACTACGCCGAATAATACAGCGCTGAAACTTTGCAACAACAAATAATGTAATGACGAAAGAACGAAGCTACGGATATCGATACAATGAAAACATTTGATAACCAATCACGGAACAACCAATGCACGTTTCAACGGTAATCTACAAGCCTTACAACGCGGCCTCGAAATAATGAAATAACGAAAGGATCAACCATGGGCGCCGGGAGGGGTGTAAGGGACGCAACTGCACTCCTTTGGCTTCAATATAAAACATAGGTGTAAAAACTACATACATACATACACTACACACATTTCACTACATTTCTTTTTCATTTCTCCTTTCGCAGGTAAGCTGGAAGAAATTTCTTAAGAAATAAGCAGTACCTTTGTACTCAATTGTATTAATATGCCTTATCACTCTGTTTTTTTACTGTGTGTACATAAATAATAAAATAAATAATAAACATTCAGTAGGTACTAAAAATATGTCTGGAAACGCCTATTTGAATAAAAGAAAAATCAACCTATTCGAGGCGAGATCCTAAAATTGTCGATTGTATCATATATATCAATGCCGTACGTAAGGAATAGCACAATTCCAATTTCTCCCCGTGGGTGTCGTAAAAGGCAACTAAGGGACTTACTAGAGAATGGGCAGCAGCGTTCTCTATGCATTTTACCAAGATACTGCGATCGCCAACCCGCCTGCCAAGCGTGGCGATTATGGCAAAGCTATAAATAACATCGACGGCTCATTAGCGTCAGTGGTGTTACGTAAACAAGCCTTGTCTAGTGTTTCGAGATCATGCCAGGCATAAAGCCAGACTTCAGACTGTCAGGGTCGCAAGATTTGTTCGAAAGAGTTACCGTGGCCCTGGCATATAGGCAACTGAAGGAACACGGGTGGGTTTTAGTCAATAAAAGTTATATGCCCTAATGATATGCCCTCCCGCTCCGCTCAGAGCGGAAGACGTCATTTGATTATTTCCCACACACAAAAAAAGGCCTTAAGCCAGACTTCAAAATACTGCGCATTATAGATCGTATGTGCAATGAAAAAGTATGGTGCAATTTATAAACTGCCTTAAACTCTTTGTTCAATCTTACATTAAATTCGCAATCTCGGTCGAAAACATTGCAAAATTCATAATATTGTGCAATATAGTTGGTCGTCTAGGGTCAGTTAGTCAGTCGCTCCATGTAAAATACTGGTACTCAGCTGCATCCGGTAAGTCTGGAAGCCGACCCCAACTTAGTTGGGAAAAGGCTCGGCAGATGATTTTATTGATCGTCTAGGGCCGCCCTTAGAAAACAAAAAAACCGTTATGAACTCTTTTCTTTTTTATATTGTTTTGTAGACATAGAATGGTACTGTCCACTACTAAACCATATTTAAAAATAAACCTCTAATTTATGGTATGTTCTGTATTCAAAATCCATCCAACCGAGTTGTTTTGTAGAAGTTACATTTGTCAGAACGATTAGTACAATCAAATCGCTTGCGTAATATACACATACTAAAAAGTAAAAAAAAACTTTCAAGCCTTCTAAAAAAAATTTATGAAAAATAGTGACTTTCCACAACTTTGGTTTATTTTAGACCTATTTTAGGATCTTATTCAAGTACTCACCTTACATAGGAAAAAATGTAAGTAGAAGTCTCTTTGCTCTATCTTTATGGTCCTGAAGAATCTACGAGTTTTATTATAGCCCTGCCTGAATTTTAAAATGTGGTTTATATTGAGTGGACACCGAGATGGTTGTCAACTAGAATGAAACTTGTGCACGATGACTGTGTAGCAGTTACCCAGCATTCCCAATTGCGTAACATTCTATCCATCACATGCTGGACATGGGCCTCCTCCATGCACCATCAATTTGACCGGTACATTTTTTGGGAGGATTTGCCATAATCGCCACGCTTGGCAGGCGGCTTGGCGATCGCAGTTTGATGGTAAAATGCATAGAGAACGCCGCTGCCCATTCCCTAGTAAGTCCCTGTCGCCTCTTACGACACCCACGGGAAGAAATGCGGTGGTGTTATTTATTCTTTACGTCCGGCACCACACGGTACCATACTATCATACTATCCATCAGTCATTATTTTTACATTTTATAAGCCTGCCAAAATTTGGTATATTTTAGTGTAAAAAGTGCTAAGTTCGTAGCCAAATTCTGGGCTAACTCGCTATCTATATATATTTTGGTTATCCATATAAAGCAATGAATATATTTTTTTCCTTCAGGTGCGGAGGTTGTGGCTGTTGCGGTGGCTGCGGTGGATGCTGCTGCCCTTGTATCACGATCTATACATGTTGTACGAAGATTTGTTAGTGGCACGGAGTCGCGCCACTTCGCGGCAGACGAGCCATGGTTGTCCCGTCGAAGATGGCGCACCGACGCCTCCCGATGTTTGTGACTTCGAAGTACATCACGTGCCGTTTTGTGGAAATAAACTACTATAAATAAGCGTACTTGTCTAGTTTTATTTACCTTGAAATTTTCAGATTCCTCACCCAGTTACGGCTATCGTCTTTCCTCGCTTCACACTCTACCCTCCACGCCTTCTCGCTTCACACTTCCACCTTGCCTCGCACACCCTCCTCGCCTCGCACACCCTCCTCGCCTCGCACACCCTCCTCGCCTCGCACACCCTCCTCGCCTCGCACACCCTCCTCGCCTCGCTCACCCTCCTCGCCTCGCTCACCCTCCTCGCCTCGCTCACCCTCGCCTCGCTCACCCTCGCCTTGCTCACCCTCCTCGCCTCGCTCACCCTCCTCGCCTCGCTCACCCTCCTCGCCTCGCTCACCCTCCTCGCCTCGCTCACCCTCCTCGCCTCGCTCACCCTCCTCGCCTCGCTCACCCTCCTCGCCTCGCTCACCCTCCTCGCCTCGCTCACCCTCCTCGCCTCGCTCACCCTCCTCGCCTCGCTCACCCTCCTCGCCTCGCTCACCCTGCTCGCCTCGCTCACCCTCCTTGCCTCGCTCACACCTTCTTCGCTCCCTTCTTCCCTCCTCGCCTCGCAGACCCTCCTCGCCTCGCACTCTCCTCGCCTACACGCCCTCCTCGCCTAACACGACCTTCCGCGCCTCGTTCTAGACCCTCCTTGTCTCGTATTAGACCCTCCTCGCCTCGCACTAGGCCCTTCTCGCCTCGCACTAGACCCTCCTGGCCTCGCACTAGACTCCTCGCCTCGCACTAGACCTTCCGCCTCACAATAGACCCTCCTTGGCACACTAGACCCTCCTCGCCTCACACTAGACCCTCCTCGCCTCACACTAGACCCTCGCCTCACACTAGACCCTCCTCGCCTCACACGACCCTCCTCGCCTCACACGGCACTCCTTGACACACACTAGACCCTCCTAGACACACACTAGACCCTCCTCGACACACACTAGACCCTCCTCGACACACACTAGACCCTCCTCGACACACACTAGACCCTCCTCGACACACACTAGACACTCCTCGCCTCACACTAGACACTCCTCGCCTCACACTAGACCCTCCTCGACACACACTAGACCCTCCTCGAAACACACTAGATCCTCCTCGCCTCACACTAGATCCTCCTCGCCTCACACTAGATCTTCCTCGCCTCACACTAGACCGTCATCGACACATACTAGACCCTCCTCGACACACACTAGACCCTCCTCGACACACACTAGACCCTCCTCGACACACACTAGACCCTCCTCGCCTCACACTAGATCCTCCTCGCCTCACACTAGATCCTCCTCGCCTCACACTAGACCGTCCTCGACACATACTAGACCCTCCTCGACACACACTAGACCCTCCTCGACACACACTAGACCCTCCTCGACACACACTAGACCCTCCTCGCCTCACACTAGATCCTCCTCGCCTCACACTAGATCCTCCTCGCCTCACACTAGACCGTCCTCGACACATACTAGACCCTCCTCGCCTCACACTAGACCCTCCTCGACACACACTAGACCCTCCTCGACACACACTAGACCCTCCTCGCCTCACACTAGACCCTCCTCAACATACTCCTCGACACACTAGACCCTCCTCCTCTTTTTATGATTTACTCAGTACTACACAATCATAGCAACACAATGTAGAGGTATTTTAATTATCACAACTAGCATATTTCTGTTCAGTTTTGAATTGACGTCAAAAATTAATGTAAAATTCTTTGATTATATACGTAAAATTATTATTATCATACTGACCAATTTCATTTTATTCAATTTTTATTTTCAGTTTTCATTTGATTAAGAATCGTCATTATTGATATGTAATTCATTTTATATTTTCATTTTATTAAAGTTTATTTTATTTTATTAGGAATCCTTGAGATTGGCATGTGAATGGCCTTTTTACGTTATATTTTGCTCAAATTTTGATGTATTTCCTCTAATTTTAATTTTTAGTTTATCGTTTACCTAGTTATGTGCATGCTGTGGTTTCCTGTAATTGAAGGAGCACACGTAAAAGAAACTTTTGACTGTGATTTGTAATGTGAATGTTTCCTTTGTTGGAGATCCTAAATAAATAAACATGTACGCACGGCCACAGATCAAGCTATAAATTTCCAGTATAAGCTGACTTCTCATTGTACGAAAAGCCTATACAATGCGAGGTCAGCTATAACTGGAAATGTATATATAGCTAGATGTGTAGCCGTGTTGTACAACGTCCCGACATCAATCGTCGCGCAGTTGCCCGACAGAACCCACACCTGTCTGGTCGGAGGATTCACGATCCTTACGGAGGTAGTGAACCTTACAGCCTGTTCCTTATACCTACCTCCAAACCCTCCCGGAGACCGTACCAACAAAAATCATTTTTATGCTAATAAAAACGCCTTTATGGATAAATTTATAAAACGAATACAATATATTGACAGATAATAATAGGTAAGAATGTCTGGTTGTCGCAACTCCATGTCAAAGGGCGTATTTTGAGGATATTTATATTTTTTGCATTATATTGACTACAAAATAAACATTTATATCTGTAAAAGCGTCTAGGATGTTGATAACGCATCTCCAACGATTATAACCCAAAATGAAGTTATCGATATCTCTTTGTAAGATAAGGTCCCGCATCAACAAAGACGCATGAAAAGTATCTGTCACCAGAATTTCGAGAAGTTTTATAAAGCCCTTCCCACTCGTGCTCAGTTAGATTTAAATCCGGGGACTGCATGGGCCAGTCCAGGTCCTGCAGTCCATTATCATGCATAAGCACAAAATAATGACCCATTTTGAACTGGTGTGGTCGGACTGCAGGTTCCAGTACCTCGTCAGTGTATTTCGCAGTAGTCAAGTTACCGTGAACCCAAATGAGATCGGGTCTTATTCCCGCCCATACAATTATTCTCAAAGTTAAAGCATTTATTTCAAACTAGCTTTTGCCCGCGGCTTCGCCCGCGTAGATGTCGGAAATTATCGCAAGAGGACGTACAACCGCGGTTAATAATTAATCTAAGTTATATAGGTAATTACCAGCGACTAACAAAAAAGTTTTTCGTTCGTTTTTTTTTTCGTGATATTCTATTTTTTTTTCCTAAAATAAAAGTAGCCTAAGTTACTGCTTGTTACATCAGGTATCTGCCAGTGAAAGCCCGGTCAAAATCGGTCCAGCCATTTCAGAGATTAGCCGGAACAAACAGACAGACAGACAGACAATTTTTTTTTAAAGTGTTGTTTTTGTATATGTACCGTGTATACATCCATATACACGTAGTAAAAAGCGGTTATTTTAATATTAAAAACAGACACTACAATTTTATTTATTTGCATAGATGTATAGATAGGCACACAGCAGGCACTTTTGAATGTCAACAATTACGTTAAAATAGAATTGATTCTCGTTGCCCCCTTCCAAAAGGAAGTTTCATATGGAGAAGAGTGGGCACGCAACTCCAACGTTACTCTTTTAAAAAATTGTTTCACCTTGCTGTGGAGAGTTTCTGGGGATTTCACAGGTAGCTCTTGAATCTACGTGTTTTCTTTGTGCATCTGGATGAAACCAACCGGGATTCATCAGACAATAACACTCTAGCCCATTGGCGATCGTTCCAAGCCAAATGTTCATTTACCCATTCTCAGGGTCTTCCGCGATTGCCTCGTAGTAGTGCTGGAATCTAGAAGTAGTCTTCGAGCATGAAGGTCCACTACGTGTAGCAGTCCTTCTTAAAGTTTGATCGCTCAACAGCACCTGGTGCTCCGACTGTAACATCATAACGATTGTAACTGCCTAGCTGTAGCGGTATTTAGCGGTGGATGTAGGGACACTGAACCGGTCAAAGTGGCGGTGCTTTGGGAAGGCCTATGTCCAGCAGTGGACGTCTTTTGACTGAAATGATGATGATGAGCGGTAGGTATGCCGCTCAGCTGCCTTACTGTCCCGGTAGTGCGACATTAATCTTGATTTGACGCCATTGAAGTATATTTTAATAAGCTCCAGTATCCTCGACAAGTTTCTGAATATGATGAGGTATACTTTTACTGGATATAGTCCACTATACGAAAATACAAGATGGTCACTTGTGAAACTTTATTTCACAAAAAACACATTGTTTGTGTATATTTAGTATTTAAAGAGCGGTGCCCAAAAATTCTTGTTAAAATTCAGTGCTACATCCATTTCTTCCAGTATGAAATGTATGCTACTCATTTCACTGACATTTCATATGTTTTTGAATACTGCTAACGCTGAAAAGGAAACCTTTATTTTCCTTTGATTGTTTTTACATCGAAAACTGTACTTTCACATTAATATTTTCTCTCGTAAAAAATAATCTTACAATATTTTGACATTTTCATTAGAAGCTATCATTTGTCAGATTTCTTTTTTTTTTCTATATTTTAGAGCTACCGTGATAAAGTTATGTCTACACTGTAAAGTAAGTCTGATAAGACCTGGCTTTCACTGTAAAACTAGCGTAATAAGGTCAGGTTCTCACTGTACGCCGTTTTAGTTGTTTCTGGCCGACAATCAAATATGAAGGACCTAATTTAAATTACTTTTGAAATATGGAATAGGTACTTCCAGAAGATTTGCACTATAAAAGGCGGCGACACAAAGCATGACGGCCATCAATCCTGGCAAGGACTCAAATCTGCGACCAAGCTCAGTCTGGATCATTGCTTAGAGACCAGCCTGTGATTGACTGCCAGGATCGCGAGATTCGTTCGAAAGAGTTACCGTGGCCCTGGCATATGGGCAACTGAAGGAACACGGGTGGGTTTTAGTCAGTAAAAGTCCTTCCGCTCCACCCTAGAGCGGGAGACGTCATTTGATTTCCCACCCAAACAAAAACCTGTGATCGAGAACGATAACCAGCACTGTGCTAAGACATTTTTCTTCATGGCAGGCCATTTAATTCAAACACCGGATCGATATAGGTCTGTGAATGGTCTGTTTCTGCTGCTAACTTCTCTCTAATGTTTAGCAGATGTGTGGAGGACATAATTATATATCCTCATTATATTATAAATGCAAAAGTAAGCTTTGTGTTTGCTTGTTAAATTTTATTTGGGTTAAGATTTGGCACACATACCATGAACAGACATGTTACTTTTCTTGGATCGCAGACGTAGTTGAGGGCAACAGCTACGAAGCTATGACCTATTTACGTGTAGTATATGGGATAAGACCTGGGAGTGTGGGTTTTTAGTAAAACCACCTCGATCGTCACCATCATAGGAGGGGTACCGTAACCTCAAGACCAGTGCGACTTCTCTGTGCCACGGCGGTTAGGGCATATCTCTGGAGAGACTGTAAAGGGGTCCCTCCGAAACCTAACTCTGCAAGTGTGCGAGCCAGCACGTAACCACTGAGCACCCTATTCTGAACCGAGTCCCCACTCTGAATGCACCTGAACCCAAATTAATCCTTAAAAAAAACCTTATTTTTCTAATATTCGTCATCAAAGGGTGTTTTGGAAACGATTTCAAAAGAATTACATGTAGAAGGCATTTTGTACAAGTGCAACATAAATACAAAAAAAAGTGGATAGTACTTGTCAACATAATAATTACTTTATGATATTCTTCTGCCTTCCTCTATCCCCCCAGAGCTCACATAGTTCGAATTATGTTTACCGCCCACTGATCCTGATAGTTTTGTAGGTGATCTAGCTTCTTCCTCATCTAGCACTACTCCAGTCATTGCCAGCTCTTCTATGTTCATCAAGGACATAGGGGTTGTATGTGTTCAACCACCGAAGCGGACTACACTGATACCCTAGATACCTATGTGTGAACGTGGGTGAAGGATGGCACGTTCCTGACGGAGACATTTTAGTACTCGGATAGCCCCGACTCGGATATGTGTGCACAAGCTTTATAGAAATGCATACTAAAATATTTGAAAACAGAAAAATGAAATAAGGCCACTTTTCTGTTTAATTTTCTTTTTTTGACCTAGAATGATACTGTCAACTATAAACCTTATTTTAAAAATAAAACTTTGAATTAATGTTTTACCTTCTCTATTTAAACGTGATCCGAGGTGTTCTGTAGAG
This sequence comes from Aporophyla nigra, assembly GCA_947507805.1. Lineage (NCBI taxonomy): Eukaryota > Metazoa > Arthropoda > Insecta > Lepidoptera > Noctuidae > Aporophyla > Aporophyla nigra. The sequence continues at coordinate 4,466,337 of OX382316.1, read as the reverse complement.
GTACATTTGTGAGGAACATTAGTACAATCAAATCGCTTGCGTAATACACATATAGAAAAAGCAAAAAAAAAACCTTGAAATCTTCTTAAATTAGTGACTTTCCACAACTTTGGTTTACTTTCGAACTATTTTAGGCTTTTATTCAAGTACTCTTTACCTTCTATAGAAAAATGTAAGTAAAATGTTTCTTTGCTCTCCTACTGCTTGCTTCTGGGTGCTTACTCTCGAATATAATTCGAATAGATCGACATTGGTCAAACGTCAGTTGGTTGAGTTAAACGTCAGGGATTGGCGAGACTCGAGTCCAGCCAATCACTGACGTTTGACTTACAATTCCAATGTCGATCTATCGGAATTATATTCGATTCGAGAGTAAGCACCCTGTGTGCGCGCCTCGATTTGAGGCCTACCTCAATGCTCACATTCTCGTGAGCGAAGTGAATCTGGCATCAAATAATTCGTCCACATGAGGAAAGTCCACCTCATCGTACTATAGGAAAGTACTCAAAAGGCTAGTATTGCCACATGTGGCAATGCCGATTCGTTATCATCATCATCATTACAGCCGAAAGACGTCCACTGCTGGACTTAGGCCTCCCCCAATTTGGGGGGCTTTGCCATAATCGCCACGCTTGGCAGGCGGGTTGGCGATCGCAGTATGGTGGTAAAATGGATAGAGAACGCTGCTGCCCATTCTCTAGTAAGTCCCTTAGGCGCCTTTTACGACACCCACGGGAAGAAATGGGGTGGTGTTATTCTTTAAATGATAGAGAACGCTGCTGCCCATTCTCTAGTAAGTCCCTTAGGCGCCTTTTACGACACCCACGGGAAGAAATGGGGTGGTGTTATTCTTTACGTCCGGCACCACACGGTACCCATTTCGTTAGCTAAAAAAAAATTATTCGCATTCTCGACTTTCGATGTCGAAAACGTTTGGAATCTTCTTCTGGTACACATATGGTACAGCCTACAGCTCATTGTTTTTGTTCTGACAGGTGCGGAGGCTGTGGTTGTTGTTGCGGTGGCTGCGGTGGTTGCTGCTGCCCTTGCATCACGATCTACACATGTTGTACGAAGATTTGCTAGTGGCTCGAGTCGCGCCACTTCGCGCAGACAAGCCATGGTGTCTCCGTCGAAGATGCGCACCAACGCCTCGATGTTGTCTTCGAATTATGCATTCCCGTGCCGTTATGTGGAAATAAACTACTATAAATAAGCGTACTTGTCTAGTTTTATTATGAAATTGTTTCCTCGACCAGTTACGGACGTCTTTTCTCTCCTCACACACTCGACCCTCCTCGCCTCACACACTCGACCCTCCTCGCCTCACACACTCGACCCTCCTCGCCTCACACACTCGACCCTCCTCGCCTCACACACTCGACCCTCCTCGCCTCGCACGCTCTACCCGCCTCGCCTCACACACTCGACCCTCCTCGCCTCGCATGCTCTACCCTCCTCGCCTCGCACGCTCTACCCTCCTCGCCTCGCACGCTCTACCCTCCTCGCCTCGCACGCTCTACCCTCCTCGCCTCGCACGCTCTACCCTCCTCGCCTCGCACGCTCTACCCTCCTCGCTTCGCACGCTCTACCCTCCTCGCCTCGCACGCTCTACCCTCGCCTCGCACGCTCTACCTGCCTCGCACGCTCTACCCTCCTCGCCTCGCACGCTCTACCCTCCTCGCCTCGCACGCTCTACCCTCCTCGCCTCGCACGCTCGACCCTCCACGCGTCACACGCTCGACCCTCCACGCGTCACACGCTCTACCCTCCACGCGTCACACGCTCTACCCTCCACGCGTCACACGCTCGACCCTCCACGCGTCACACGCTCTACCCTCCACGCGTCACACGCTCTACCCTCCACGCGTCACACGCTCTACCCTCCACGCGTCACACCCGACCCTCCACGCGTCACACTCGACCCTCCACGCGTCACACGACCCCGCGTCACACTCGACCCTCTTCGCGTCACTCGAGCCTCTGCGCCTCTCACTAGACACTCCTTTTAAGATTTACTCAGTACTACACAATCATAGGTACATACAAGTCCAGACATCAATCGTCAGCCGCTCTTGCGAGGGCAGTGTCCCTCACCGCTCTTGCGAGGGCAACGTCCCTCACTGCTCTTGCGAGGGCAGCGTCCCTCATCGCTCTTGCGAGGGCAGCGTCCCTCACCACTCTTGCGAGGGCGGCGTCCCTCGTCTCTTGCGAGGGCAGCGTCCCCCGTCACTCTTGTGAGGGCAGCGTCCCTCGTCACTCTGAGATGGCGGCGTCCCTAGTCTCTCTATGAGAGCGGCGTCTACCGTCACTGAGAACGACGTCCCTCGTCGAGTCTGCGTGGGTGGCGTCCCTCGTCACCTCACATGATATATCATGGTCAAGGGTAGCGTCCCTCCGCACATGGCATATCATGGTGAAGGGTAGCGTCCCTCCACTCAACAGGGCAGCAGTCTGCATACACAGGTAAGATGAAGGTATGCTGCCCTGTTTGTGAGAGATCTCAAACCTGGCAGTGAACCTCCCACACAAGCTGCGTTCCTCCTCGTAGATAAGCACAGACCTTCGCATACAGGAATAGTATAAACTTAAACATTTTTAGAGCATTTCTATGTAACATACAAGCACAAGATCAAATTTCCAAAAAAAAAACATATCGAAATGTTTTTTTGGAAATTTGATCTTTGAGCAATGTCACATTTCTGCAGCTCCTCGGTTACTTGGGCGTTTCCTTGTGGACCTATTTTTAGTCCACGACGGTATGTTATTTCATACATTTCAAAGTTATGGCCTATGTGCATAACTTTTTATTTAGACATTGACTGTAATATCTTACAATATATACATAATTTAAAATCTAAGTAAAAAATATGTACATGTATATACAATATAAAAATAAATAATCATAAAGCATCAAAATATTCGTCTGCATCGTTGTCAACAGGAAACGTGCCCAAAAGGCTGGCAGCATTGCCACGTTGTATGGCAATGCTGATTCTTTGACCAAAAAATAGGCCACGTGAAGAGTCGACTAGCCGCTTGGCAATGTCTCGGAATACTATGTGAGCACTCGGACCCCATGGCCCTAGAGTTTCAACCCCAAACGGCTCGAATATATAATTTCCAATTAGGTTAGAATATTGAAATGAAATGAAATACTAACTACACTACTTCTGCTGTACCTAATTGAAGATGTCATAATAATGATAATCCCATTATTCAAACACAGGAAAACACATGTATATCAATTTCATGAAGTTTGAAAAAAAAACGGAAGTAAGAAATAGAATGAATGAAGTGTTGCTTGACAGTGTTCGATAGTGAGGAGACTCGATTATTTAACTCGAATAAATATAATGTAGGATCGAGTCCATTTTCTCTCAAGGTGCCACCGCATAGAAATATTTCTTATATCTATGGTGCCACCCGATGTAGTCGCGAGAAAGGGGTGAATCTCAAGGTGACGAATTATAGAGAAGTATGGAAATAAAGAAAAAAAAATACACAAAAACATTAGAAAAGGGACGAGAATGATAATTCTCATTCAATAATCTAATACGTATGTAGGCAAACCACGTACAATCCGTTCACACTTATTTACCTCTGATTTTGCGTAACTGACAAAATCAAAGTGATTTTTGTCTGTTACAATAAGGTTGCTTTTGTATTGCACTTACAAGTCTATCAATATCACAGTGGTTTTGGTTTCTCAATGCAGGACTATGACTAGAAAAGACATGCTTTGAAAAAAGAGCCATGGCAGCTTTGAGCTGGCTCAATGATCTGGAGAACAGTTACGTAGGCCATTTACAAAACGGGTGGCCCAGTGGTGAACATTGGTGGCCCAGTGGTAAACAGTGGTAGTCCAATAGTAACGGTTGCGACTCAAGAGTTGTAGGTGGCAGGTTCGAACTCAAATAGGCGCTTTACTTAGTGTATCATTATTTCATCACCACTGCTCTCGAAACGGTGAAGGAAAACATCGTGAGATAAAAACTTTTTTACAAAAAAAAAACAACCGACTTCCTTAAAAACACTACAAAGTGAAAAATAACTTTAATTTCGGAAGTCGGTGTCTTAGGATCTGTATTTATGGTTTTTTTGCCACCGACTTCCGAAATTAAAGTTATTTTTCACTTTGTAGTGTTTTTAAGGAAGTCGGTTGTTTTTTTTTTTTTGTAAAAAAGTTTTTATTTTTAAGTTTTTAGTTGTGGTATTCACCCCGCACTAATTCCAAACAAAAAATGCATATTTATGCGATAGCAGAAATCGCGGTTGATTTGCTATCATTTTTTAAAGAGTTCCGGTGTCTGTCTCCGGAACTCATTATCAGATATATATGAAAATTATATGGGACCATTTCGGAATAAACTCGTTTCGAACAAAAAAAGAATTTTGCAAATCCATTTATATATGACGGAGTTATGGCCGAACACACATAAAAAAAAAAAAAACATATAAACATCTGAATTGAGAACCTTCTCCTTTTTGAAGTCGGTTAAAAACCGGCATGTCCTAGAACCAAAAATTCGATGATATGTAACATCTACCAACCCGCACTGGGCCTGCGTGGTGAATTTAGGGCCACTCCCTCTCACCGACATGAGGCCTCTGTCCCAGCAGTGGGAACGTTTTAGGCTGATTATGATGGTTTACTACTTACATAGATACTGTCACGAGCCTAAATATATTATTATATCTCGGCAATAATATCAGATTACATGATTCATCCATTATTATACAGGGTCATATTAAATTAGCTGGCAATAATTTATCCATATGTTGTGTATTAATATCAAAACGATTGGAACAAAAACAAAAAACCGGCCAAGTGCGAGTCGGACTCGCGCACCGAAGGTTCCGTACAAACCTGCAGGTATTCACGGTTTATGCATAAGGTTTATGTTTATGTTTTTTTTTTTTTTTAATTTTTATATTTGAGTTGACTGAATGAAAGGTAAATTGTGGTTTACGATTTATGACGTATTAAAAAAAAACGGCTTACTAGATCTCGTTCAAACCAATTTTCGGTGGAAGTTTACATGGATATCATTTTTGAAGACCTATCCATAGATACCCCACACGTATGGGTTTGGTGAAAATTTTTTTTTTTTGAGTTTCAGTTCTATGTATGGGGAACCCCAAATAGGTTCACAGAATACATCTACTTACCAAGTTTCAATAGCATACCTCTTATAGTTTCGGAAAAACAGTGGCTGTGACATACTCGGACAGACAGACAGACAGACATGACGAATCTATAAGGGTTCCTTTTTTTGCCATTTGGCAACGGAACCCTAAAAACATCATTCTTACTTTGCTCAAACCTTTAAATGACACGTGTCATGCACATTATGTCAACTAAACGAATGATATGTTAGCCAGCAGAGCGAACATTAAAGGCTGATAATGTATATTACAGAATATATCAAAACCGCCAGACAGATATAAAGTCATCTCATTCAGGCATATTCAGGGATAGGTCAGAAAATCTAAAAACCACTTTTGTCAACAAGAGTTACCAAATCGTTGACGTAATTTCTTTATCTCATCGTCATCCGTCATTTTAGCCGTAATACGTCCACTGCTGGACATAGGCCTCCCCCAATTTGGGAGGGTTTCCCATAATCGCCACGCTTGACAGGCGGGTTGGCGATCGCAGTTTGGTGGTAAAATGCATACAGAACGCTGCTCTCTAGTAAGTCCCTTAGTCGCCACTTACGACACCTACGGGAAGAAATACGATGGTGGTATTCATTCCGCCCAGCACCACACGTAACATTTATACACGGAATTCTATATCTAGAATGATCTATATTCCACCGAAGTAACACATTACGCTGTTCATAGTTAAAAATGTTGATGTGACATTCAACAGTACGATGGATATGAACAATAATTATTATGACTCATAATTAATGCAAACTGCTGATCAGGAAATCTTTGCTTAGTCAACAATATTCACAGTCAAAGAACTTAGCCATGTCACTAGGCGCTATACAAGTAAATATCCTAAGTGAAAATACAAGTTGTGGTTGTGAATTTAGTTTTAAAAGTGTTATGTTAAAAAAAAACTGCGTGATTTAGTACAATCTAATTATAAACATTAATATTATCTATCTAGAAAACATTTCTGAATAAAATGCAAATAATTAAAACAATTCTCATCCTACAATTTACTCTAACCACCGGAATAAACATAACAGAAACGACAAACAAAATAAAATCAATTCTAACGAAATGTAAAGACCACAGACATTCTAGATGCACCAGTTTTGATAAAACCGAAAGTTTAGTTGCGAAAACGATCAAATTGGTCGAAAAGAATGCTGGCTTCGGCGAGTTTCTGAAGGGTTTCAATGTAAGTCAGTGCTCAAAAGACAAAAGTGCTGAGTATGTCAAAAGACACATATTGAACGGATTGATCGTGCATTCTGATTTACCTGACTGGCATTGGCATGAATATAAGGTGAGTATTTATTAATTACATTTGATACATTCTTACATGCATAGTAGGATATATGTAACTGATAAATGATATATTCACCTAATTATTATCCTTTATTCCATTTTACAAACATATAAATTATATTTTTAAATATTAAAATAACAAAAATTATCAAAACATTTAAAAATATAAAAAATAGTAGCCCACCGGTATCAGGAACAAGGTCCAAGCTACCGGCGGTCAGGGCTCCAGAGAGAGGAACCTCCTGACAATTCGAGCCGTGTCCAGAAGTACCGCTTTCTGAATCAAGCCCTTGACCCAACTGCTTAACGAGAGCCTCTTCAGGTGTTGGTCGAGGCTCTTGGCTATCAACCCATTGGCTGTGACGACTATCGGCACAATAATCGCTGAGTCCACATCCCACATGTCGACAACCTCGCGAGCCAAGTCTAGATACTTGATTTGTTTATCTTTCTCGGCTTTCACGAGGTTCTCGTCATGCGGGAACGTTATGTCAACAATCATTGTGCGCCGTTCTAGTCGATCCACCACCACGATGTCAGGCTTATTGGAAACAACAGTCCTGTCAGTGATGATGGATCGATCCCAGTACAATGTGATATGGCCATTTTCAAGAACTGGGTCGGGCACATACCTGTAGTACGGCACTTCCGATTTCACAAGGTTGTATTTCAGAGCAAGTTGCTGGTGGATAATCCTGGCTACAAGATTGTGTCTATGCAAGTACTCTTCGTTAGCTAGACGAGAACACCCGGAGATAATGTGTCTAATTGATTCCCCTGGACGGTGGCATGCCTAATTATTGTTACTGATATAATTATTGAAATCTTATTTTATTTTTAGATTTTTTTGTGTAGCTGTAGCGCTTATCCACTACACGATTTATCGGGCCCTACCGGCAGGGACAGGGTAGTATAATCGCAACCAGTGAGTTGGGTCCCTAAATCGGGCGCCCTAGCGGTATGTAGTGGAATAAGTCGCGCCCTAACTGGTAGGCAAGGAACACGATTTCCAGGGCCCGATAAATCGTGTAGTGGAATAAGCGCCAGGGTCCGTAATTGTACTTTAGTTTTAAGTAATTAAAGGACTTTTGACTTTATGGAATGCAAATAAAGATATAAATATGAATAATTGTCTTCTAAAGATTACAATGTACAGACGCCAGCACATCAACGTACCAGCTACTGTCAAATTTTCCCAATCAATCTTGAACATATACTTTAGCATTAAAGTTGAAAACCTATTAAAGAAATTTGACAGATTGTATGAGCTTTAAGTGCTGGCGTCTGTACATTACATTGTAATCCGTAGAAGACATAATTATATGACATACTTGATTATTGAAAGGCTAAATAAGAATGTTATAAAAGGAATGTCATTTTCCAAGCCTTTTCCTAACATGTTGCGGTTGGCGTCCACTCTAATCGGATACAACTGAGTACCCGTATTTTACATCTTGCATATTAGACCTACACTACCCAGTTACTGGATTAATATCTCTTCGTTAGTTGGTTGGCCTACTTTCGGGCTTCTGACGACCCGTAACGACCCTCAAAGACCCTCAAATGACAGCCGCGACCAACAGCTCAACATACTTTCCGCGACACGGAGGGTTTTTCGTATATGCCGCGGTTTGTCTGTAGGTGGGTGACCATCTTTAGGTCAACCATCTACAGACAAACCGCGGCAAGCATCTTAACCTGGTCTATCAACCCGTTGGGCTACTATTTCGTAGACTAAAAAAGCGATAGACGGACACAGTGATACAAGATATAGGCAGACATGCGGTAACCTGATGAGGTTGTAATCGAATGATAGAGATGTATGAAACAGGTCAAGAAGAAGACATTTTGCATCCGATCCAATTTTTATTTTATCTTACGCTCTCCCACTCTTGAGCGAAGGCCTCCCCAAAATCGTTCCAGGCGTCCTTTTCCAGGACCACCTTGATCCAACCCTTGCAGTACGCGTCTAGGTCGTCTCGCCACCTCTTCTTGGGCCTTCCTCGCCGGCGCCGTCCATCCTCAGGCACCCACTGTGTGAAGACTATTGCCCAGCGGTCGCTGTGCATGCGGCTGGCGTGACTCGCCCAATCCCGTCCAAATATGATAATAAAAACGTTCCCATTGTTCTTTTTACAGTCAGTCCACAAAAAATCGTACGCAACACCTCACCGAGAGCTAGAAGCACTGTCGAAGTGGCGCAACAATCTTCAGATAGTGGCGCAACATAACCGCGACTTTTTGCTTGGAAAACAGTCCTACTCGCTGCATCTGAATCTATTCGGAGACCTGGTAATACCAATTTGTCTATATCTACTAAGATTTTTTCATCCAAGCCTAAATTATGTTTTTATTTTATTCTATTATATCAGACATCATTTGTAGTCCATAGCTTTAGACAAATACTTTATACAATACAATTTTTACCTCCCCCAAGCCCGATAGACAGGTGCATATAATGCCTGCCAGTGCTGTAAGAAAAGCACGTCCAACATGTTGGCAACAACGGTAAGAAGACTGTTGCCGCTGCCCCGCACTCTATTCGCCAGCGAGGTCGCCCTTTCGCGCATGCTTGCATAAAAACAGTAATTGCGGACTTTTGCGAACATTCCCGATGCGCTGCAGAAGCGAGGCAGCCGCAGCAGCCAACTAGAAACTTTTCGATTATAAATCATATTTACTTCTATGACTTAGTTACTACACTGAGAAGAAATTCCGTAAAAATCTCAGAGGTTACAGTCCCTTTTAAAGTCCAGACATAGTCTTGGGTAGGCCATCTGAGGACCATGCAGGTTATTATTAACCAGCATGGTTTTCATATGAGATAAGATGGTCTTTTCAGAAAAGAAAAATACAGATTTGAGTGGACCTATAGAGGTATGGGGAACAGGGTGTAAGATTCGCTTAACCTCCTCACAAAAGGGAGGATCCTCCGACGGTCGGAGTCCACCCAGAAGAGTGCCTTGCCTGTTGGGCTACTGCCTGACAATTGACGTCGGGACATTGTTTAAAGGGTAACTTAAACATCGACGCGGAACCTGATAGTATTAGATAAGCACATGATGCTGGGAGTATTGACATTACTCATCGGTTAAAAAAAAAACAAATAGCTGTTCTATACACTTTGACAGGTATTTCTCTTTTTAACCGACTTCAAAAAAAAGGAGGAGGTTCTCAATTCAACTGTATTTTTTTTTTTTTGGTTACCTCAGAACTTTTGACTGGGTGAACCGATTTTGACGATTCTTTTTTTGTTTGAAAGCTGGTTGAGTTTTGACAATGGCATCCATGAGAAAACCTTGCGCGACAAATTGACGAATAACGCGATTAGATTAGTGCGGGTAGTACACACCATAACTACAAAGTTAAAAATAAAAAAACATTTTTCAAAAAAAAAAAACCACCGAATTCCTTAAAAACACTACAAATTGAAAAATAGTCGGTGGCAAAAAACTGAAATATAGATCCTAATACACCGGCGTCCGAAATTAAAGTTATTTTTCACTTTGTAGTGTTTTTAAAGAAGTCAGTTGTTATTTTTCTTTTTTGGAACAAGTTTTTGTAAGAAACAAAATTTTTTACTCAGCCCTCCAGACACCGGAGATCGAACCGCCACGATACCATTTACTTTCTTATCTATCTACGAACATAATAACCACGGAGCCTACTTCAGTGCTCTCTTAATTAATTAGTCAATTCTAGTTTACATTAACGGCTTAATTACTACCATCACACGTTGATTCCATAAATTGTATATAGCAGTTGCATCTCAGAGTTAATCAACATCATCTGATTACAGATTCGACTAGTATTCTGTCCTATAATATTACTAGCATCTGCCCTCGACTTCGTCCGCGTTAAACTCCCTTAGGGATGGAACTTCAAAAAACCCTTTCTTAGTGGATACCTACTCATCATAAAGAACACACTCTCCCACGTCTCTAGGACCAGCGGTTTAGGCTGTGCGTTGATATATCAGTCAGTCACTCAGGACTTTGAATTTATATATATAGATTTGGAATTATTCAAAGGTAGTTAATAAGTTTATGGCCGTCGCTGTACCTAGTTCTCGACCTAGGGTTATCAGCCACCTGCCAGGGTCGCGAGATTTGTTCGAAAGAGATACCGTAGCCCTGGCACAGGCAACTGAAGGAACACGGGTGGGTTTTAGTCAGTAAAAGTCAGACACGCCCTTCTGCTCCACCCAGAGCGGGAGATGTCATTTGAAGATTTCCCACCCACAAAAAAAATGGTTCTCAGCCAAAGTGTAGAAAACTCTACCAATGTCCCTTCTACATTTAACCCATCTACATTCAAAGCAAACGTGAACAGGCATATTGTGTGTTCGCTCGTACAAACTATCATAGTCCTCATCCATGTTTTTCCAGTAGGCGTGATCAAGACCAAGAGCAGGCCTATCCAGCAATCTACACTAATATTATAAAGAGGAAAAATTTGTATTTTTGTTTGATTGTTTGTATTGGATAAACTCAAAAACTAATAGACCGATTTTAAAAATTGTTTCACCATTAGAAAGCTACATTATCTGCGAGTAATATAACGCTACAACTAAGAAGAGCGCAGCAGTAATGAAAAATGTTGCAAAAACGGGGAAAATCGCACGGGTAGGCGATTTGACGCGACCGCGACGGGAAGGGTCGGGGAACACGAAATTTAACGCGGACGAAAACGCGGTCAGAAACTAGTAAAAAATAAACCTAGAACAGGGTTGACGAACCAAAGGCATGCGTGTCTTTGTGACTGGGCACGCGACATAATAATTTGGGCACATCAGCCAACTGAGGAACTATTCCTGTCGTTATTTTCAGAAAGAATAATATTAAAGACTCGCTTGGAACCCGTTTTTCAGATGCAGACTAGTTTAATTTGCATTCAGCGAAAAGAAACAAAATATGAACCTTATATCAATTTGTTGGCATCTAATTTGCAACAGCAGAATTTACACTTATTTGTTCATAAAACTGTTTATATTACCAACTGTACAAAGGTCGTTTTCTAGTTTCAATTACAGAGTAGGTACGTATTATTGTGAAGGTAGTTAGATTTTTTTTCCAAAACTCAGTAGGTCAAGATTTTTGTCTGATAAGTATGGCCACATTAAATATTTAGTCGGATAAAGTGACACCTAAACGTATAGAGGTTCGCCAGCCGTGACCTAGGGTGCCCAATGTCTCCAACAAATAGTAAACAAGCATAGTGATCAGTGGTCTCTCCTTCTCTGTATGAAATGAGGTTCTTCCTCAGCACCGATAGGTACAGCCACACGTCTACTCTAACCACAGAACATATATCACAAACAGATTAAAAAATTTGACATTGAGAAGTTGTTGACAAGGCATTGCGTGGCAGTAAGCAAAGTGTTGGCAGTAAGGCCGGTTTTTGTAATTGAAGTGTTCCCACAGGTTCCCACATTTTATTTATGCTTTTCCTGTTCCTTTCAGGACGTAAAAGAATACTTCGATAAGTTTCTGAAGCTGTTCCACACGTTTCCACTGTTCGACCCGGCAGAGGATCCCCATAAGGTTGCTTACAGAAACAGTTTGCATCGCAGTGTACCTGAAACGGTGAGGCATTCGATTTATTGCTGAAGGGAAAAATAAACTACATAAATCTATACTATATTACTATATTTACTATATTATACCTATTATAAAGCTGAAGAGTTTGTTTGTTTGAACGCGGTAGTCTCAGGTAGTACTGGTCCGAATCATCTGAAAAAATATTTTTGTGTTGGGTAGCCTATTTATTGAGGAAGGCTATGTAACATAACGCTACGATCAAAAGGAGTGGAGCAGCAATGAAAAATGGACGAAAACTGGCAGGCAATTCGATGCGACGGGAAGGGTCAGGGAACAAAAATTTGACGCGGACGAAGTCTCGGGTAGAAGCTAGAGTTTCATAAAGATAACAATGATACAAAACACGAACTTATTTGAAAAATTCAGAGAGAATAATGTTAGTGGTATCTACTGGAAAAAGACAAGGAAGGCCGACTCCAAGTAAATAATAAGCACCCTAATTGCGTAACACACTATAAATCATAATCTAAATCATTTAGAAGGATATTCCCAAACCATTGCTCCTTATGTTCGAAAATGTTGTCCGCTCATCATCGTAAATAACGTAATGAATGTTGTTGAACTGTCAAAATGAAAGTCAATGTGTGTACATATTACCTAGGGTTGCTACCCGTACTTTATAATAAAGTATTGTACGTTATTTCACATAATTGTACTCTATACTTTATGAGAACAATAAAGTACACGAAAATACTTTATTTTGCAAGATTTGATTTCTTTGGGATTTTGAAAAGTTTAGTCGTAAGTACTTTTTCGTTAAACGAAATTTATGTGGTACAAACTGCAAAAAGCAATAAAAAATATGTTTTTAAATATAATAATAAAGACAAATAAATCGTACTTAAGTTTGTACCTTAATAACCAATGTACTTTAATTGCAAGAAAAAAAGGTGGCAATCCTAATATTACCCCACAGTAAAGTGTTTGGATGATGATGTCATACGTAGTTGTATCATGCAGAAGTGGCTGTAAGCTTCAAGATCATCATAAACTCAGTGCAAAGATGTCGTTTAATGCACTTCAGTATCCCCTTAGATCGCCACATCATAGCACCCAGCGCACTCTAGTGACCTTAACCAGACCGTCAGCGAGCTTTGTTCTATCTAAGCCCCGCTCTTCGCTATATTTGGAAAACCTAGCAACTGAATTCCTCCCATACTTATTAACACTGTAATTTGGAAAAGCCATTTATAAAATTGTAAAAGAGTAACCGCGAAGTTTCTCGCCGGTTCTTCTTCATAGCAAAATATGACAAATTGGAGCCATACACGTAGCTTCTGACGGTTGTCAAGTCCCCATTTAGGTTTATGTGAAACTAGCCTGTGCTCGCGACTTCGTCCGCGTTTAATTTCGTGCAAAATTTCCCCCGTTTTTGCAACATTTTTCATTCCTGCTCCGCTCCTATTGGCCGTAGCGTGATGTTATATAGCCTATAGCTTTCCTCGATAAATATACTAAGCAACATTAAAGGAAATTTTGAGTTCGACCAGTAGGTCCTGAGATCATAGCGTTCAACCAAACAAACAAACAAACTCTTCAGCTTTATAATATTATAAGTATGGATAAAATATTTTGATATGTATGTGTACAGGTCGACTGGCGCACTACTGGCTTCAAACCTAAACTTGAAGAGCAACATCACTGCGGTGCGTGCTACGCGTTCGCTGTCACACACGCGTTGCAGGCGCAGCTGTATCGGCAACACGGCTTTTGGGGGGAACTAAGGTAATAATATTGACAGTTAAGGTCTCGTCGCAAATAGCTATCAAATCTTATTTTTATTTATTACTTAATATTACTACAAACAAACCTTCGCAATTCGGAAAGCACGTTAACCGTAGCTCTCGGTTGTTATGCGTGAATCTTTGACTGTCTTTATAAACTCGTATTTATTTATTTAACACTTTAAGCACATAAATGTACAGAGACGGACTTAATGCCATATGCATTTTCTACCAGTCAACCATATTTTTAACCGACTTCAAAAAAAGGAGGAGGTTATATGTTCGACTGTATGTATTTTTTTTTTTTATGTATGTTCACCGATTTCTCCGCCAATTGTCAACCGATTTTGAAAATTCTTTTTTTATTCGTAAGGGTATACTCCTGAGGTGGTCCCATATTAATTTTGTGAAGATTTGATGTATACTTTGGGAGATAAACGAAGGAACTCCTCAAAAACAAACAGTACACGTAATGTGTTTGGATATTGTACTAAAGATCAAAAATAATTGCTGGTTCTATCTATCCATCCGTGGTGAACTAATTATAGTCTTCGAAGATACCGCATGGAACTCCTCATCGGTGAACAGTATATATAGGAACTTACAGTGAAAGGTTAGAAGGTTAGGGGATAATTCTTTGAATATTATAGGCACGTTTAGACCGTTACTTGTATTCTTATATTCCGTTGAGCTGATGATGGAAGGTACAACTCCTTATCGATCAGGAGTTAGAAGATATCTTGTCCTAGATAGACATACTCGTTGACGAGTTCGGGAGACAGACACCGGAACTCTTTAAAAAATGACAGCAAATCAACCGCGATTTCTGCTATCGCATAAATATGCATTGTTTGTTTGGAATTAGTGCGGGGTGGATACCACAACTAAAAATTTAAAAATAAAAACTTTTTTACAAAAAAAAAACAACCGACTTCCTTAAAAACACTACAAAGTGAAAATAACTTTAATTTCGGAAGTCGGTGGCAAAAAAACCATAAATACAGATCCTAAGACACCGACTTCCGAAATTAAAGTTATTTTTCACTTTGTAGTGTTTTTAAGGAAGTCGGTTGTTTTTTTTTTGTAAAAAAGTTTTTCACACCTCATCTGGCCAATCTTTTCTCAAGTATGTTGGCAACCGCCAGAAGCCCGAAAGTCTGACAACCAGTCTTATCTTACCAAGGGGTATATCGAGTGACTGGTATTACTCAGTATTATAAATGATGTTCTGTGCGTATTATCCAGTAAATGGATTGTGAGAGTTCAGATTGGCAGTCGCTCTATGTAAAATATTGGTATTCAGCTGCATCTGGTGACGCTGTACCCCAATAAATAAAATAGGAAATGTCGCGCTATAAAGTATAATATGTTAATTATATATTTATATCATCACAAGAACACAGTTAAAAGGGTTGTTGTGACCAGCTTTAATTACTTAAGTAACCCAAACATACTTTTACTTCTCTATTAGTCCCCAGCAGATAGTGGACTGTAGTTTCAAGGACGGGAACGCGGGCTGCGATGGAGGATCGTTGCGGGGTGCACTCCGATACGCAGCCAGAGACGGACTGATCACTGAGTCGCAGTATCCTTATGTTGGGAAGGTAGGTGAATGTATGCATTTATCATTTCAGCCGATTGTCATTTTTTGTGATTTTAATCAGAACCGTTAAATTAACTATTTGAAGTGTAAGTCAGAACCGTTAAATTAATTATTTGAAGTGAACGCATATGGCTATGGCTTATGACCCTATGATCATAAGCCATAGCCATATGGGTTCCCTGTGTTGGCGGACAGTAAGAATAGCACCACCCCATTTCTTCCGGTGGGTGTCTTAGAAAGCGACTAAAGAACTTACTAGAGAATGGGCAGCAGCGTTCTCTATGCATCTTACCACCATAATGCCAATCCGCCTGCCAAGCGTGGCAATTATGGCAAACCGCGCCCTAATTGGGGGAGGCTTATGTCCAATAGTGGACGTCTTTCGGCTGAAATGATGACCATAAGCCAAGTCAATAACTAGGTATAAGTTAAAGCCCCAGGAACAGTTGCATCCCGGGCGTGATCTGCAGTGGATTGCGTGCCCAAGTAGACCGCTGCAGAAACATTTTTTCGAAGTGTGAAACAACTGACTCATCCACCGATTGCAAGTGCGGTGCTTCTGATCGGACCATGTCCTACTTACTGGACTGTCCTAAGTGCTCGTTCACCTACACCTCGGATAACCTAAAGCATGCCACTGATGCCGCAAACAACGTGGAAAACTTTGTTAACAAAAAAAACAGCTAGAAAGAGTATATCGACGCAAAAAGAAGAAGTCGTGTTTAGGCTGACTCACGGCATACCTGGTGGAAGGTGTACCCCGCCTCAAATTGAAAAGACAGCACATGATTTTTTTTTAAACATTCGCTAGAATTCTGCCTCCTCTGACGTGATCTAAGAACGTTCGGCAGACCCTGGGCAGCCAGCACTGCCAGTTCAGCTACTAAATTTGCAGACTCACAAATATTCAGACTACGGAATAAGCTATTTGAAAATCTTCCATCATACTCATTACCAGTCCTGGATCCTGCTTTTTATTCTCCAGGATGGTAGCTGCAAATACAAAAGTAACCTCGTGAGGGTCCGGGCTCGAAGATGGGCGACTCTCCCGGTTGGAGACGAGGCGGCTGTAGAAAAAAGTCTCGCGACCATTGGACCCCTAGCTGTGGCTGTTAACGCTGCACCATTCACGTTTCAACTTTACAGGTAATAATGATTTTTGATGAAAAATAAAGAAGAATGGAAGACATTGCGCTGATCCCAACAAAATTGGGTTGAGAGCAGGAGAATGAAAATGGTAAATGAAGTGTAATATAATTTGTGGTTTCGTTTTCTGAAAAATCTTTCCGAAAAGTAGTAAATTCCACGTAGGCAATCCAACCGAGTAATTGTGTTATTACCAGTAGCAATGGGTTTTCATTTTGAGAGTTTAACAACATTCATTGCGACATTCTCGTTGCTGAGCAGACAAATTGTTCGAATATAAGAAGTAATAGATTAGTTATAACATCTATACTAATATTATAAAGCTGAAGAGTTTGTTTCGTAGAACGCAGTTATCTCAAGAACTACTCATTAAAATTGAAAAATTCTTTCTTTGATGGGTAGTCTAATTATTAAGGAAGGCTATAGGCTATATAACATCACGCTATGATCAAAAGGAGCGGAAAGTAATGAAAAATAGACGAAAACTGGCAGGCAATCCGATGCGACTGGAAGGGTCAGGGGGAGCAAAAATTTGACGCGAGCGAAGTCGCGGTCAGAACCTAGTTCAAAATAATTGAGATTCTGAATATTAGTGTATTACGCAATATAAATGAAAAACAAAAACTTTTTTTAAGAATTCTATTTTTCTATCAGGAGCGGTATCTACGACGACCTATTTTGCACTTCGTGGACGCTGAACCACGCAATGCTTCTTGTTGGATATACGCAGGACTACTGGGTTCTTCTCAACTGGTGGGGCAAGAATTGGGGAGAAGATGGCTACATCAGGTTAGTGAGACAAGAAACTTTTCGTAGTAATCTGCATGGTCTTCGTTACGATTTTTTTTTTTTGTTTTTTTTGTTTGGGAAATCATCAAATGACGTCTCCCGCTCTGGCCGGAGCGGAAGTGCGTGTCAGAGTTTTACTGACTAAAACCCACCTTTGTTGCATCAGTTGCTTATATGCCAGTGCCACGGTAACTCTTTGGAACAAATCTGACGACCCTGGCAGCTCATTACGATCTTACCAAGATGAATATAGTTCAAAGACTGTGACCTCTGAATTTGTAAGAGCGATATCGCACTGCCGCTCCGAACTTGAATTTAAGACCCGTATACGAGTTCAAACCCAATTAGAATCTAAATTAGGATGGACTGAATTCGGATCAAGTGCGCAACCCTCTTACAATAGTACTGTAAAGGTTTTTTCGGACAGGCGCAACGCGACATTAGTAGAACAATTTCCATAAAGGTTACATAGAAATTGTTCGACGAGATTCGCGTCGCGCTGTCACGTCGCACCTGTTTGTGGGACCCTTTAAGGTTCTTTGGACCGATATTCTTGGTTGCAGTGCAAAACCGCTCTTTTCGTGTTTCTTCGGATAGAAAACTTTTTTTTTATGTGCCGTGTTTTTAAAAGCCTAACTAAATAAAATAAAAATCATGATCAATGATTCATCATCATTTCAGCCGTAAGACGTCCACTGATGGACATACCTAGGCCTCCTAGGCTATTTTTCATATTCGCCACGCATGGCAGGCAGACGGTCGATCGCAGTATGGTAGTATAATGCATAGAGAACGCTGCTGCCAATTCTCTAGTAAGTCCCTTAGTCGCCTTTTACGAAACTTACGGGAGGAAATGGGGTGATGCTATTCTTTACGTCCGGCACCACCAATGGGCACCACACAGATCCCCATGGTCATTGATTAATTTTTATAAACCGGCGATTTATATATTTAATCATACATTTTTCCGTTTTTTATTTTCATATTAACTTAGCAAAAACTTTCAAAAATATCGAAACCTCCTCATTTTTTTAGTCGGTTATAAAGATCATTCGCTTTTGTTAGAGGTGAAGGGAGGAGCAAAGGTCTTGTAGTCTTGGATTCGATGGCTTTTTTTTTTGTGGATCCGAATTTAGAACCTAATTAGGTTTGAACTCTGATGCGGGTCTTGAATTCTAATCCGGAGCGTATGCAGTACGATAGCGCTCGTACAAGTTCAGAGTTAACAGTCTTTTTTTTGTGGGTGAGAAATCATCAAATAACGTCTCCTGCTCTGGGCGGAGCGGGAGGGCGTGTCAGACTTTTACTGACTAAAACCCACTTATGTACCTTCAGTTGCCTATATGTCAGAGACACGAAAACTCTTACAAACAGATCTCGCGATCCTGGCTGGGGGATTCGATGCCTGGGTCGGGTAAAGTGTTTTTGAATTTCAGATTTGTACCCAACTAGTGGCAATCAAGTCTCACCCCCTATATCATGGGACTGCCGATATAACGAACGAAATTAAGGGTTTTTTTTTTAAACCCCCTCAACACCCCTTTTGGCCAGACATTCGCAGACATTCGTGATCGTATCGAGAATATCCGTGAATGTCTATCCTGAACGATGATTAAATATGTCATTAAGATTTTCTAAATACATTTTTCAGGATCAGACGAGGACTCAACAGATGTGGAGTAACAAACATGGCGACTTATGTTGAATTGTAATTTTATGACATACTTATTTAAAATAAATGAATATTATAAGTGACCAGTTCTTTAGACATGATAATTATATAATTATGTATCTTTCAGCAATAATTCTTTTCCTCTGGATCGATTTCGATCATACCTATTAAACAGAAAAGATTAAATTTTCTGTGTGTTTATTTGTTAGGCTTTCACGCTAAAATTGCTAAGTAGATTTGCATGAAATCTAGTACATGAGTAGACCAGGATCTGGATTAAGACATAACTCGTTTTTATCCCGATATTCCTACGGGATAGTATTTTATAAGGTGGTATAGATACCTAAAAAATGGTCTCATATTTATGATAAGTTTTGATGTGTGGTTTATGAGTATAAGTATCTCCGATGGCCACGATTTTTTATAAACTCAAAACAGTCAAGAGCACGGAGTACATACTTACTATTAATTTTCATAATGGGAAAATCGCAAAATGGCCATATGGACCCCTGGATCGAACCCAAAAATCGCTTGGGACTACTAAACAAACACGTCTACCTACGTGTGGTTTTGCCTGCACTGTCCCACTGGTGAGCAAAGGCCTTCCCCAAGTCCCTTCAGGCATTATTTGCCAGGGCCACCTAGATCCAACTCTTGCAATACGCGTCTAGATCGTCTCGCCACCTACCTACCTTAAATTCGATAATATCTAATTACCCGTCCCCTAAGGTCTAAGCGTAACCATTCTGAATCCCATTTCTGATGTTGCTAATCCATTGCTTCGTGTCCAAAAATGTTATTTCAACCACATAAATAAAACACGCAATGAATGTTGTTGAACCGTCAATATGACAGCCATTCCTACTGTTACTATGCTGCGCAATTAGTCCACGTACGCACGAATGTTAACACGTTAACTGCCATGGTGAAAATCAGAAAAAGTCAAAAAATGTACTTAGTGTTATTTCAATTTAAATAGTTTATTTATCCATCATATTTATTACATTATACAGGGTTATTTGTAAAACACCGGCAACCTCTCAGGACTATGTTACTAACATCATAAGCAACAACTTTTGTTCTATGACTTTTAAAAATTCATCATATTTTAGTGCATCAGATTTTCAAACAAAAATAAAAATATTTAAATTGAACGCTCTAAATGTTACGGAGTCTATGCGAAGCAAAAGAAAGCGATAGTATATTAGCAAGGGGAGCGGGGTTAGGGCGGCGGGGGCGCTTGAACTTGACTTATTTACAGGCAGCCGATTTTTGTATGAAAATCTGATGCACTAAAATATGATGAATTTTTAAAAGTCATAGAACAAAAGTTGTTTATTATGATGTTAATAACATAGACCTGAGAGGTTGCCGGTGTTTTACAAATAACCCTGTATACTATATTTATTATTATTTTTACTGATAGGTGTATTATTTTTATTGATTTTATTTATTTTTACTGATAGGTGGGAGTCCCCCATGCTGCAAAGGTGGGTGCGACTTCATGTCGTTATTTAATTTTGTTACTTAATACTAACATTAGGTTTTTAAGAATATTGGTACTAACATACTATGGACTTTGTCTGAAATAAATGTTTATAATAATAATAATACAGCCTTTTTCATAATTTAATTCCTTTCTTGAGAAAAAGTCACAAAATGTACTTAGTGTTATTTCAATTTAAATAGTTTATTTATTATATCATATTTATTACATTATATACAATCTATTTTCATAATTTAATTCCTTACTTGACTTCATACTTAACAAAGTGTATGAGAGTAAATGTAGGGTGAACTCATCTAATTCTGTGACTCGCCTAATTCGGTGATATTTGGTTTAAGCGCTATCATAGGGCCGTACGAGTGAAATCAATGACTTGAAATACAACCTTAGCCTCCCTAATAAAGTTCAAATTAATCTTGGGGACGCTCACGTGAACGAGATAGCTACAACTAACGGTTTTGTCAGTTCGCGCGTAAATCTAAAGATGAGTCCACCTAAACAAAAGTTATATCAACACAGTGGTTTTTGGGCTCTACGGGACACTTAATATAGCCGAAAGACTAATAAACATGACCGCCAGGCAGCAACGACACGTTCAGATTTGGTGTGTGTTGTCGATCATATAGTCCGACAAGGCCTGAATGGAACAAAAAGTGTCGGACACATAGTCCGACATGGCAGTTAACGTGTTAAAATATCGCGGTAGGATTTTGAAAATCGAACGGAGTATTTATCGGCACGGTAAACGCACTCTGATGGATTCTCATCACTCGGTTCAACACTGAAAATTGAAAATCAATTTTTACGTCCGTGCAACCGTGGTCTTACCCTGTATGAAGAACAGCATCCTCGCTTGATCGACCAATCGTTTTAATTATTTTAATTTATTGTTTTAGTTATTTTAATTTTATTGATTTAATTATTTTTTATTTCTTGACTATGTTTATGGATTGACTGTAATTATGTATTTGAAATGATTGAATTTTGACATTTATTTCCACTATGACTATTTTTGTACGTCGACTATGGCAAAACATGTTGAACCAGCAATTTTAAACTCGTTTCCATCCATTTGTGCATATTTATGTATCATGTTACATATTATACAAATAAATGCGAATGCATCTAATGCATCTAAAAACAAAATTCCACATAAAAACGCTAGCACTACCAAATAAAACTCGCCTCTTTACAACATTAGGGAAACTAAAAATAAACTATTTAGTGAGTAGTGCACAGAATAAAGCTAATTCGGCTGGTCGTCGGAGGAGTTAAAATCTTAATTCATTTATACCAGTTTTCTCTATTCGCCCGCAATGGATGGCGAACTATTTTGCCGCGTTCGTTTGAGCATAGTCTGTGGTTTCATTCATAAGCTGTAGCGATTTTGTAAACTTGTCTACGATTTCGAAACTGGATATTTTATCAACTTACTCCATACGGCATCAGTTCATATAGAAGCCTGCTTGTTCAACCCATCTTTCTCGGTACATGGACAATCTATACTTCTACTGTTTTAGAAACACTAGTGAGGGCGCAGAACCGTAGAAATGAGGCTGCTACCTACATACTCGTACGTTTAAGTACTTGCTGTGAATGTATTCAGAAGTATAAGTTAACTTGACAACGGCTTACAACTTTTATGCAAGTAGGTGATAGGTACAATACGCAGAAGTGCATCTCCTTAGTACCAACTAGTTATCCAATGATCAAGGGTAATAGTAATAATGCTCACTAACTAGGTTAAGACAAATGTCATGCTATAAACGTTTCCATAAAATGTGGTCCAGCGTACTACATAGTATAAAACAAAGTAGCTTCCCTCTGTCTGTCCCTATGTACATATGCTTAGATCTTAAAAACTACGCAACGGATTTTGATGCGATTTTTTTAATACATAGAGTGATACAAGAGGAAGGTTTGTACGGTACGCAGGCGAAGCCGCTGGCACAAGCTAGTTTATAATAAAATCATTACATTACGAAACTAGTTGCACAAACGTAATTATTCATGGATTCATCATTGCAGCCGAAAGACGTCCACAGCTGGACATAGGCCTCCCCCAAGTACCGCCACTTCGACCTATTCTGTGCTTCTCGCATCCAACGTATTCCTGCGGCCTTCACCAGGTCATCGGTCCATCTTGTGGGAGGCCTTCCAACGCTCCGTCTTCCAGTACGCGGTCGCCACTCCAGAACCTTCCGACCCCATCGGCCATCCCTTCTGCGAGCAATGTGCCCTGCCCACTGCCACTTAAGTTTGGCAATTCTTCGGGCTATATCGGTTACCTTGGTTTTCCTACGGATCTCTTCATTTCTGATTCGATCGCGTAGGGAAACTCCAAGCATAGCCCTCTCCATTGCTCTTTGGGTGACTTTGAGCCTTCTTATGAGGCCCATTGTGTGCGACCACGTCTCAGTGCCATATGTCATCACTGGCAACACACACTGGTCAAAGACTTTTGTCTTGAGACACTGCGGTATTTGGGACGAGAAGATATTGCGTAGCTTCGAGTCGGATTCGACGATTGACCTCTTTCTCGAAGTTGGATCTACCTAACTGGACAGTCTGTCTTAGGTACACGTATTCGTCCACAACTTCGAGTGTAACGCCTCCGATCTTCATTGGAGTGGGTATCACACGAGCATTGGACATGACCTTTGTCTTGTCCATGTTCATCCTAAGACCCACTCTTTCGGAAGCTCTACTGAGGTCATCGAGCATTGTACTGAGGTCCTCCATAGTCTCAGCCATGACTACTATATCGTCGGCAAATCGAAGGTGAGTGATGTACTCGCCATTGATGTTGATGCCAGCCCCTTTCCAGTCCAGAACCTTGGAGACATCCTCCAGTGCAGCGGTGAACAGTTTCGGAGAGATTACGTCTCCCTGTCTCACCATACATATTCATGGATTGTTTTATGTGAAATAGATCCATAGTGACTAAGTGAAACCAAGTTTGCGCAAGTACCTAGTTTCATAATATAAATTTGACTCTAGACAGCTAATGACATTTGATTTTGCTTCTATCATCAGTTTCATGGCAGCCGTCACTGCGGCCGTGATGTGCAATCACCGCTGATGATGTTCTAGCTGATGTCGGCTGTGTGAGGTGTGACTGGCTGTTTATGCTGTTGTCGTTTGATGACAGAGATGATGTCTGGGGAGCCACGGTTATATACCACGTCCATGATAAGCTGCTTTATTACGGCACAGCCCTGATGTTATTCCAGCTAACCACTTATACAACGACCACTATATAAAGGCTATTTTGCGCCATTATATTTTTATAACTCTCGCTATGTCTCGTAACTTGCACCTACCAACTAACCTAATTGAGTGTAGTTGAGGAAGCGGTCAGAGGGGCACAAATGCGATTTATCTGTTCGCGAGTCACTCACTAACGTTTTCACTGCTTGCACTCACTCAGATATCTTTGCACTAGCGCCTTGGCTTTTATCTTTCCTTTTAGGTACCTATAAATCTGGACTGCTTGGATCAGTTTTGATCTACACAGGGCTGTGGAGGAATTTTATTTATGTATTTTACTAGATTGTGCCATCGCTTTCGCTCACAAGGTGGTCGAAAATTATGCCACGGTAACGTATTACCGGGATAAAAAGTACAATATGTGTTAATCCAGGTTACAAACTGTCTGTGTGGCAAATTTCATGCAAATCTGTTCAGTCGTTTTTGCGAGATTGAGTAACTAACATCCATACAAACCTTCATAATTATAATGTTATTAGCATGCAAACGCACAGTAAAACACATTGGGACATGACATTTATGTCTTTTGAGTATCTATAATGGTACTTTTACTTGGTTTTCTGTACGTTATGGCACGTTGGTATGGTCCCGGGACTCCCGGGTAAGTAGATCCAAAATTCAGGCAAACCGTTAATGGAGTTTCCTAAAAAACCTAATGGAAATTATTTTTACAGTAGGTATGTCTCAAGAGCAGTCCAGCCTGGATTCAATCCATACACTTTAAATAACGTCACACAGCAATCACTCGCCTGTGAAAACTTTCATAGCAATGTTTTTTCATTACACGTTATACCACGTCTGTGTCAGGAAGGTAGTACGTCTGGTATCATCATCATCATCATCATCTCAGCCGTAAGACGTCCACTGTTGGACTTAGGCCTCCCCCCAATTTGGGGGGCTTTGCCATAATCGCCACGCTTGGCAGGCGGGTTGGCGATCGCAGTATGGTGGTAAAAATGCACAGAGAACGCTGCTGCCCATTCTCTAGTAAGTCCCTTAGTCGCCTTTTACGACACCCACGGGAAGAAATGGGGTGGTGTTATTCTTTACGTCCGGCACTACACGATACGTCTGGTATAACTGTATGAAATAAGAATGGGTTGGGACAAGTTAATGATCAGAGTAAAGTCTGTTATTTCTTTATTTTACACGGAACTAACCAATTTTTTTAATATGTGGCATCTTCTAGTAAATAAAAATAACTATAATAAGCAACGTTCTAAATAAAACAAAACAAAAATATACACAGTAAATTATCAGAAGAAATTCCAAATGTAGGTACACTAAGTAATAAAACACTGAAAGCAAGGCGAGTCGGCAGTAACCCTGGCAAATTTAATTTTCCGAACCTGTGGACTCTGAATTTATTTAATAGCCGCAGACCTAGCTTTCACAGTCTTTCAAGAAATATTCTTATAATTAATGTAAAAACGCTGTCTCTAAAAAGCTAGGATTTATTTTTATTAAAGGTATTTTTTTGGGCCAAAACAAAGAAATTAACTGGGTTGTTGACTGGGAAACGGGCTTGTTTTCAGAAAGAAAACATTATAATGGAATTTATTTATGACATGACCTCATCGTCTTCATTATTTCGGCCGAAAGACGTCGACTGCTGGTCATAGGCCTCCCCCAGAGGATTTGCCATAATTGCCACGCTTGGCAGGCGGGTTGGAGATCGCAGTATGGTGATAAAATGCATAGACAACGCTGCTGCCCATTATCTAGAAAGATGACATGTTTTGTTTGTATGATCCTTATAAGTAACAACAATATTCTAACAAATAAATTTATTATTATAAGAAATAGAATCAATTGGAATCATTTTTTTTTTGTGTTTATTGCCCATTGTCTAGTAAGTAGGTAGGTATATTTTATCAAAATTTGTGAATGCAGATCTAAATTCAAAAAGTTCAGAAGTGATTGGCTACTTAGCTCCATAAAAATATAGCGTGATAATAGTCATTTCAAAGGTTAAATTAATGTTAGAATATTAGTATATAGTCCGTGTCATGCCAGATGTAAAGAATGGAATGAAAGGTGATATTATATATAATAATCACCCCATTTCTTTCCGTGAGTGTCGTAAAAGGTGACTAAGGAGCTTACTAGAGAATGGGCAGCAGCGTTCTCTATGCATGTTATCACCATACTGCGATTGGTAACCCGCCTGCCAAGCGTTACGATTATAGCAAATTAGGGTAGGCCTATGCAGTGGACGTCTTACGGCTGAAATTATGATGATGAGTGATGATTGCAGATAGTTTTGGCTCGTCTTTCTACAGTTTACGGCAAACTACAGAAGAGCACATTGCAATATCGCTCACCCGCCATAGAAAATAACGCGATAATTTAGACCAGACTTGTAGTTTTTATGTGACACTGGAACATACCAGAAAACCAGACTAAAGTTCAAAAAAAAAATATTTTCGACATCAGGCATCATGAGACCTCGCAAAAATTACTAAAATAACAAATCAAGCGAATAAATCTCGTAGGTACTATTCTGGGCTGTGTTCTACCAATCAAGGCTGAATAAGACGATATTAGTAAAACTCTTGGTCCAGACATTGGTTGTTGCTATACATCCAGAGTTTCTGTTTTACCATAGCAACCTCTACTCGAACTAGGTTGGTTGTTAGCAACATTATTCAATCTTCCTCCACTTTTGATATTTCGTAAAACATTTATAACACTCGATTGGAATTCCAAAATTTGATCGTCATCAAGCAGACTTAACGTAGGTTGAATGCTCTTGAAAAATGCATAATGGCGATTGTCGTGTGTGTCATTTGGCTTTCTCATTACTTTCATTTGATTATCAAAGTATGCTTGCATTTTCGTGTTAAGCATATCTTCGGATATGTTACAGTCCTGTTTTTTCTCTGTTTCATCACTTTCGTTTGCTGTATAGTCCTGGTTTATTGCTAATAGATCAATGTCTTCCTTTGAGTCAACATTCCATTCGTTTTCACAAGCCACTGCAGAATTAGAATCACTTTCTGCATTAATCTCTTGTTCTTTCTCTTCTTCTTCATCATCATAATCATCATCATCGCTTACATCTGATTCCTCAACATATCGTGCAAATTTGACTTTTTTTAAAAACAACATTTCTTTATGATGTTTATATCGACTTACATTTGATCCGGATTTTTTTGCATTTTTCCTTGCATTGTAACTTCTCGCCCAACTGTCTCTGGTATGAGTCCATATTTTAATGACTAACTTGTCTGAAAATATAAAAAAGCATTTCAATTATTATAATATAATTCTAAGTGGTTCACTACAAACTTAAATAGATAATATCTTGCCACGTTTCCCCTGTTTCACCATTTCGCCATTTACGTTTTGGTCTCATGTATAGTGGGCGAGCCCTATTGAGAAATTCCAGATAGAAAAAGCCAATAACACTTTACCCGACCTGGGAATCGAACCCAGGACCTAATGCCCAGTAGTACTTAGATACCAGTAAAACCGCAGCAGACTAAACGATCAATCTATGTGGATGTTAGCTTAGTAGTATTGTCCTGCTCGATACCATCTACCTACGCGGGGTAGAAACAAAGGCGTGGGAAAGTTCAGCTGTCGCAATTTAATCCAACCGGCAAATCGACACGTCGCGCCGTGTCGTGCTGTCGTGCCGTGTGTCTGACGATGAAATTCTGATCGATATTGTATTACGTCATTAGGGTGCAGGAACTATTTGAGAAAGTTGTGATACTTTGTCTTTGACCGTCACTTCGGAAACCGACATTACGACACAACAAAGGCACTGTGAAAGTCAAATTATTAGGCACAGCACAGCCATGCAATAACGTAACAACAACAATGTTTGTGTCTCTATCTAGTTAAGCGCGAGTTTTGTATAGTAACGATGTTCTATCTCGCTCGCGACGCCTGCCGCGACAAACCGGCTCGCACCATTCACAACAAAGTTGTCACGACTCACGAATCATAATGGTGATCATTGTTTAGGCAGAATACGTGAAAATAACTTACTATACTGTTCTCGTTCCGTTTCATTCAATCTATTATAATCTTTCTTCAGAATGCCGCAAACTTCGTGCCACGCCGCACAGTGGGTCGAAACTATGATTTTAGTGACTTAGGGCTCAACTTTGCTTTTTTACTTTTTTCTTCATGTGGATGGATAGAGCTCATTAACCTCAACAATAATTGTTCTGATGTATTTTTTCCTAAACTTTATACTTTGGGTAGAAAAATGTGTTTTGTTATTTTTTTGTATGGAGCGGATCAAATAACCTTAAATTCCTGCTAAGTAGCGTGTGATCCCGCGTTGAAACTTTATTTTTCATATACCTTGTCTAGTCTATTATCATTTGATGCTATTAACGTGTGCATAAAGTTGCAACTCTGCCAAATAAATGGATCGAAAAAAATGAAAAAATATATCGAATAAAAAGCTACATTTTTTACTTTCGTAAGTTCTTTTAAGTTAAATTTGATATGGAATAGTAAGTAAAAGCACGTAATAATACACATAGTTACTTAACAACTAACAACAATACATTTAAAAGGTCCCTAATTAGCTTAAATTTACTAATATATGTAGTATTAGTAAATTTGTAAATTTAAGCTAATCACACTAATCATAATACATTTAAAAGGTCCCTAATTAGCTCAAATTTACTAATATATGTAGTATTAGTAAATTTAAAGCTAATCACACTAATCATAATACATTTAAAAGGTCCCTAATTAGCTTAAATTTACTAATATATGTAGTATTAGTAAATTTAAAGCTAATCACACTAATCATAATACATTTAAAAGGTCCCTAATTAGCTTAAATTTACTAATATATGTAGTAGTAGTAAATTTAAGCTAATTAGGGATCTATGAATTTCAATTTCTTTGTTTTAATGACTTTAACATGTTTATGAAATGTTATTTTAAGTTAGATTTAATACTGAATAGTAAGTAAAGATAGGTACATAATAATACAAATTAGTAAAGGTAAACTAACATTACTACAACTAACACAAGCAAACTAAAAACTAACTATAAACAACATCAAACATTACTATTTCCTTTCAATTATGAGTTTGACATTTATAAACTAATAAAAAAAACAAGAAACTTACAAACTACCAAAAAATCTTATTCACTATCGCTATGACTATCTTGTAAATTATCTACATCAATAAAATCTATATCGGATTCTGTGGGAAAAATCAGCAGAAGCTCTTTGACTTTTGGAGAGAGAACCATTATATTTTGTTTCACCATTCGAGGTCTTAGACTTGTGATCTTTGGATCAGAAGACAAAAGAAGATTGTGTATAATATCCTCATTTGTCGCCGTTCTACTTACCTTTCTAGAATGACTCTCTCTATATTTCCGGAAATCTTTATTACGAGCTTCCGCTGCCTCTTCCGACAGTTTACCTATAGGTATGGCACCAAAGTGCTTAATTATATCACTCCCATGTACTAACAATTTATGTATACTGGAAGGCATATAATACCAGGGATATAAGTGAACGTACAATTGTGCAGTATCTCTACAAAATTCGGAAAACTTAGAAAGATCCACGCTCTCTCCAGATGCAACCGTCTGAAGAATCACATGAAACCTTTCTATTAAATCTTTATCTATTCCTGCTATGCGAGCTGTTGTTTCTGCATCCCTAAAAAATCTTCTGGCAGTATTGCCATCATTGGTTGTGCCTACTCCTTGCTTGACTACGTCAATAAGTAAACCGCATTCTTTCTTAAACGCTTGCTGTATAGCGCTCTTTCTGAGTGACATTTTTTCTTTGTCATCGCCCCTGCAACTCCATTTTTTGAAGTCCAAACGATAAGCTGCAAACAAAAAGAAATATCACTTAAATAAAAATCTCACAAGTAACTATATAACGTGAAAAAAATTATGAACTAATAAAATTATATTTACCGATATGAAGTAAGCACTCCATGCTTCTTATCCAGGTATGTAAAGATGACATTCCATACTGGAACACTTCTTCGTTGTTCTCTTTTTGAGCAAGTGACTCTAAATTGTTCATCTCTGACGGTTTTGCTTTGCAGATATCACAGACAGCTGAAGATGTGTCTGACAAATATGACGATATTTTGCCGTCTATCATCGTCAAGTGCAATTGATGCTTAACTTCAACTTGATTGAACTTGATTGGCTGAAGTCTTTCTATTTCTTCGGTTATGCTAGCTTTTATAGTTACCACTGTTGACTGCGTTTCTTTGGTAAATTTGAACATTATCGGACGGCAATAGAAAGTTGATGAGGGTCGATCGTTTTCCCAAACAATTGTTCCATCACATTGTTGAAGCCTTATAGGAACTAGACTGGCCATGAAGATAGTTGAGTCATCAAACTCTGCTTCAGTCTTTTGTTTATAATTACTTTGACCTGAGGCTCCATCAAAACCCCATTTGCTTATTAGCAGTAACTCAGTTGGCGAATCCAAATCTAAAGTAATCACTTCTAAAAGCCTAGATACCGTCAAGTTGAGTAAAGCTTGCAGTTTAATAGCAGCTCCTTCTTCAGTTATAATTATGTCTTCTTTCCCTGGATAACATTTTGCCTTCGCTTGTTTTATTTTATAATAAGAAGGGTATAAATCAGACCTATTTTCACTTGCTGCTTCTCTTAGGCTTATATACTGCCACTTACTTAATTTAAGTGAAACTAATAAAGACAGTGCCTTATCGGGTGAATATGTACTACTTTTCGGTTTACTTGTACTTAAACACTCTTTAACTTTTTCTAGATCTTCGGGGTGATTTAGTAAATGGTTCATAATTTTTTCTACATCCTCATTTCCGGTGTTTCTTAAACTAGCAATTGTAGTAGCTTTAAGTTCATCCGGGGATAACGAAAGCGATTGGTTAATTTGATCAACGCGTCTTCGTTTTTGCCTGGAGCCCAATTCCTCGAAAGGTTTTCGAGGTGTAAATGTAGATGTCGAAGCTTCTGTAGTAGATGGTGGTAGATTTTCGACATCTTCAGTATTACAAATCTCGAGCCTTTCCTGTTCAGTGTTCACAGCTTCAGGTATCATTCCTTCGGGCCAGTTTATTGCACGTTCCAACCAATCACCATTTTTTCTTACAAACTGTGCTAACGTGCGACTACTTCGTTCCCATCTTGCACTTATATTTGAACAAAAGCGCGTACAGAATTTTTGGAGCTCAACACTGTTCTCTTCGGTCACGTTTATTTTATGTTGTAGGAATTGAAAGAATTTTTGACTATCCGACAGTGACTTGACCTGCTCTCTTAAAATCATAAATAAATCTAAATTGTTAACTAAATTATCCATTATAACGAAAAAGGGACGATCAGAATCACGAGATGTTAGTAGTAGTACGAATAAACGAACACTAGTTAGTATATAATAAATTATGGTCATTTTATACTTCCAGAATCCAGTGACAAACAATGTTTACTAATTTTTCTACTACCCTCATTAACTAATTATCCTAATTAATATTACAGTAATGACTAAAAGTGAAAAACATTGTTTTTTTATAAGGTAAAAGGTTAAGCTAATTACAGTAATTAAACACACAAATAGAAATTAATTGATTTCATATCCACATTTTTAAATAAAGGTCCCTAATTAGCTTAAATTTACTAATATATGTAGTATTAGTAAATTTAAGCTAATTAGGGACCTTTTAAATGTATTGTTGTTAGTTGCTAAGTAATTATGTGTATTATTACGTGCTTTTACTTACTATTCCATATCAAATTTAACTTAAAATAACTTACGAAAGTAAAAAATGAAGCTTTTTATTCTATGTATTTTTTCATTTTTTTCGATCCATTTATTTGGCAGAGTTGCAACTTTATGCATTTGTTTATAGCATCAAATGATAATAGACCAGACAAGGTATATGAAAAATAAAGTTTCAACGCGGGATCACACGCTACTTAGCAGGAATTTAAGTTTATTTGAGCCGCTCCATACAAAAAAATAACAAAACACATTTTTCTACCCAAAGTATAAAGTTTAGGAAAAAATACATCAGAACAATTATTATTGAGGTTAATGAGCTCTACCCATCCGCATAAAAAAAAAAGTGAAAAAGCAAAGTTGAGCCCTAAGTCACTAAAATCATAGTTTCGACCCACTGTGCGCCGCCGCCCTCTTGGACTTGTTTTTATAACTGTTCACAGTTCTGTCCCACAAAACTGGTCTTTGATGCACTGATTTAATTAATAGTAATTTGTTAAAGTTAGCAGGAACCGACATTTTGTCTCTGAATGATAATTATCAAAAACGTTTGACGTTTGCACTCGTCTAAAAATAAACCTATACTGATAAGTTACTGAATGAATGGAGAATAGCAAGATGGCCGACAAGAGTGAGCGAGAAAGGGCGATGTTACGCATGCGCATTCGAGTGAAACGACGCATGCAGAATGTTTATTTGGAACGATACAGGATCCCTTAGACGGCGCGACAGTGCGACGCGATACTGCTTTAGAATTTGTAAACAATTTCTATGCAAACCGAGTCGCATTGCGACATGTCATGCGACAAGTCGAGCCTGTCTGCGGGATATGTTAAAGGCTTTGGCAGACCAAAAACAGGAACAATAGCAGCGCGAGGCGTAAGCAGCGCTGGAGACGTCACACTGCTGCCATGCTGGGCGCGCAATTTGTCGGCGGGTCCACTTATAACAGTATAATAACAGTTTACTCAGCGCCTTTATTCCATGGAATTTTCCTTAATATAGGTACCTAAATGTGACAAAATGTACCTGTGTGTGAAAGATGAAATGACTAAAAACCGGCCAAGTGCGAGTCGGACTCGCGCACCGAGGGTTCCGTACACACCTGCAGGTATTCACGGTTTATGCATAAGGTTCATGTTTATGAAATTAAAGGGTTTTAAAAAAAAAAAAATATATTTGAGTTGACTGAATGAAAGGTAAATTGTAGTTTACGATTTATGACGTATTAAAAAAAAACTACTTACTAGATCTCGTTCAAACCAATTTTCGGTGGAAGTTTACATGGTAATGTACACCATATATTTTTTTTAGTTTTATCATTCCCTTATTTTAGAAGTTACGGGGGGGGGGGGGGACATTTTACCACTTTGGAAGTGTCTCTCGCGCAAACTATTCAGTTTAGAAAAAAATGATTTAGAAATCTCAATATTATTTATGAAGACCTATCCATAGTTACCCCACATGTATGGGTTTGATGGAAAAAAAAATTTTGAGTTGCAGTTCCATGTATGGGAAACCCCAAATATTATTGTTTTTTTTTTCTATTTTTGTGTGAAAATCTTAATGCGGTTCACAGAATACATCTACTTACCAAGTTTCAACAGCATAGCTCTTATAGTTTCGGAAAAAAATTGCTGTGACATACTCGGACAGACAGACGGACAGACATGACGAATCTATAAGGGTTCCGTTTTTTGCCATTTGGCAACGGAACCCTAAAAAAGGGCGACTACCGGAATTACTGAAAGAAAACGACATTTTGCGCCGACGACCGCCCGGCCGACCCTAAATATTTGAAAGAAAGAAAGGACACCGGTTATTTTGACACAGTTCGTGAAATACAAAATGTAATAAACAAAGAAAAACTGAAAATACATAACAATAACAGTGTGTCTCACGGCTGCGCCAAAGTGGTTCATTTCAGCATTCATGCCAGACAGCAGTGGCTACGTCAGTGGTCAAATGGCCAGTCAAACGCTGGTTTTCAAAAAATGTTAAAACTGTTTACCTATACTCCTCGTCACATATCCCTAAGGAACATGTGACGAGGAGTATAGCAGTAATCATATACGCTTACAAAAATATACACTTACAAAAACTACACAAAACGAAAACAAAAAGAACTTAGTGAAAACCAGCGATTTCCTACATTGATTGATGCAGGATGCACAAAGCGCTACAAACCGCCGCCGCCGCGGCGCCGGGCGCGGCGGACAATACACAAACTGTTATTTAGTTTTACGGCAAGAAAAAAATACTACTATTTAAAAAACTGGCCAAGTGCGAGTCGGACTCGCGCACCGCGAGGGTTCCGTACACACCTGCAGGTATTCACGGTTTATGCATAAGGTTCATGTTTATGAAATTAAATGTTTTTTTTTTTAATTTTTATATTTGAGTTGACTGAATGAAAAGTAAATTGTGGTTTACGATTTATGACGTATTAAAAAAAAAACTACTTACTAGATCTCGTTCAAACAAATTTTCGGTGGAAGTTTACAAGTTTACATGGTAATGTACTATATTTTTTTAGTTTTATCATTCCCTTATTTTAGAAGTTACGGGGGGGTGACACATTTTACCACTTTGGACGTGTCTCTCGCGCAAACTATTCAGTTTAGAAAAAAATGATATTAGAAACCTCAATATCATTTTTGAAGACCTATCCATAGATACCCCACACGTATGGGTTTGATGAAAAATTTTTTTTGAGTTTCAGTTCTATGTATGGGGAACCCCGAATATTATTGCTTTTTTTTCTATTTTTGTGTGAAAATCTTAATGCGGTTCACAGAATACACATCTACTTACCAAGTTTCAATAGCATAGCTCTTATAGTTTCGGACAAAAGTGGCTGTGACATACTCGGACAGACAGACAGACATGACGAATCTATAAGGGTTCCGTTTTTTGCCATTTGGCAACGGAACCCTAAAAAGCCTTATTTGGAGATAACGGCAAGAAAATTATGCTGATATCTAAAGAGAAAAGCTTGGGTATCCCAGCACATGGGCGGTCGTTATGGCGATCTTAGATGGAGTCTCAGTCTAGCAGTTAATTTTTTCAGGAATTTTTCGACGAAGCCGGAGATGATAAATATATTGACGTGACTAATTTATCACACACTAGCTTATACCCGCGACTTCGTCCGCGTAAAATATTTGCACCCCTGACCCTTCTCGCCGCATCGAATTGCCTGCAAGTTTTCGTTGCTGCTCCGCTCGTTTTGATCGTAGCGTGTTATATAGCTTATAGTGGCTACCCAACACAAAAATAATGTTTCAATTCGGACCAGTTATTCCTGAGATTACCGCGTTCAACCAAACAAACAAACTCTTCAGCTTTATAATATTAAGTACCTATAGATTATTTTTATTGTTGTCATCTTGTGGCGCCACCGTTTGTACACTGCGGTGCAACTTATTTCCGAACACACCAACAGCAGGAGTTCCTTTCATGTTTTAATAGTTCAACAAAATTCATTGCGTTATTTACGTTGCTGAACGGACTTCAATTTTTCGAACATTATGAAGCAATGTATGCAAAGCTAGTACAGTCTTCAAAATTATTCAGATTGTACTAGCTTTGCCTGCAGCTTCGTCCGCGTATCGTACATATAAACCTTCCTCTTGAATAACTCTGTCTGTTGATGGAAACCGCATTAAAATCCGTTAGTTTAAAATTATATTTTTAATTAGTATACATTTTATTTTATTTGTTGGTATATTGGGATGGCTAGCTGACATTTCGCAAATCATTTATTTTAATGTTGTGTCTCTTAATACTTACTATTGTTTAGAGTCAAGTTCTTCTAACTGGACAGACAGCTGTGCTGTTAGTTGCGCCACTTCTTCCCAGCTAAAGCACTAGGAAGTGGTAAAGGGCGGACTTTTTGGGGGACTGACTTTGACGTTCGAAAAGAGCTGATCCTCAGCCTAATTTGAATAAATAACTTGATTTTGATTTTCTACGCAATAGGGTGATGTTTCAAGCGAGGCCTAAGTCTAAGACATACTGTCGGACACGAAGCTTAGTCATTAATATTAAGCCGAATATAATTATCCAAAATTGAATCCTAGTCGAGCTGTATACCTACATGTTGATTATCTCTGAGATACAAGTGCTTTAAAATTCATGGAATCAGCGTTCGATAGTGATAATTAAGCCTTTAATGTAAACTATATTGGCCTCATTAATATAGAGTACGCTGTGGTTATTGTGTAGGGAGATACCTACATACTGAGCTAATAATAGGGACTATGTAAATCGTTTTGCAATAAGCTGACAACGTGTAACAAAATGAAAATAGTTCCGAATCGGCTACGTACCTAAATTGATAGATTTCAGGTCTTTTGGAACGAGGTACTTGTTCAAGCTGGGACAAAATGAAATTCTAAGCTTTCCACTGTGGCGCGGCCAGACGGGTAATTGCGTAACTTTTTATCAGTAGGAATTGGTTTAATATTCATAGTTAAACAACATTCATTGCGTTATTTACGTTGCTGAGCCGACAATTTATTCGAACAAATGGCGCAATGGTTCAGAAATAGTCTTCAATCCCATTCTGATAAATTGTGCGTTTCGCAATTAGGGTGCTGGACTCCCAGCACCCTAATTGCGAAACGCACAATTTAATTTTAATTTAAATCACTAGGTACGACTATTTTCGGAAAAGAAAGTCCACTATATGAAGATTGTTATGTCACTTGGGTCAGGGATTGAAAAGCTTCTTAGAATACCACCAGTAAAAGAGGTACGGGAGTAACTAGAAGTGACACCAGGACAGAAACCATAATTGTCCGTATTTATGCAAAATGGAACCACACGACAAATTTTGATTTTTACTTTTTTTGAAGAATACTCATTTAAAAATGGTCTAAATTCTTATACAAAAAATAGTATACCTTGTTTCCAAGGCAAAAATCGTGTGGTTCTTCTTTGTATAAGAATTTAGACCACTTTTAAATTAGTATTCTTCAAAAAAAGTAAAAAACAAAATTTGTCGTGTGGTCCATTTTGCATAAATACGGGAACCTTTATTTTAACCGATTCTTCAGTAACCGTAGATTTTATTCAAACTACTAATAATAATTAATGACAATATTAATACACTGTACAGTACAGACTTGCCAATGTTGGAGGAGACTTGAAAGAAAAAATACGCCAGGCACGCGTCTAACATATCCCTTCTTGCTTAGAGAACCTTTAAATCCGAAGATACGGAACCGATATATTAGATCCTTATTTAAAACCGGTACTTTGAAACCAGAACCAAACCGATAACGATAAAAGAACTACCATTTTAACAAGCAATATGAAGAACCGTATCAAAAATTGGTTACGGGTTTCAATCCCTGGCTTGAATGGAGCATCTCGTTCCTGGTAAGGTGTTCTGTAAGCTTTTTGTGGACTGACTGTAAAGAAAGCAATGTGGCAGAGTTATTACTATCAACCAGCTGCCACACATTTTATTTGCTGTCAGCGTACCTATCAAATCTGCCTAATCCTCCGGTTCTTATTCGACATATTTAAGTAAATATAAATTCTGCAATTAGGGCTTTTTTGCTAATTCAGACTGTAGGTTACTTCAAACTCTCAGAGTCCGCCCACTGAGTGACCTCAGGGAAGAGACTGGTTTCAGACAGACCCCTTTACAGTCTCCCTAGAGATGTACCCCTAGCAGGCGTAGCACAGAGGGGATTCGGATCGGTCTTTTGAGAGGTCACGGTACCCCGTCCATGTGTAGTGACGGGGTGGGTTTGGTGAGGTAAAAATTCCACCCTCCCTGGTTTTATTCCCAAAGCCAGGGCGCCTTTTGATAGTTTCTCTACTAGAAAAAAGCTTCTTCAAACTGTCTTTCTTTAGTATTCACATTATAGGGGTTGTTGGTAATAAATAAAACAAACAAATACATGTTTTGTCTAGAGAACTGTTTCCTCTGTCACAACAATATACATTCACTGTTATTCATAATTTACAATATATCTTTTATACTAAATGTATATATCAATCGCTCATACTTGTCGACTACTTAAGTTTTCTATACTATTACTATTATTATGTAAATTTTTAAACCAAACACGAAATTTAATTTACTAATATTGCTGGACATTGATTGGTGTTCTATAAATAATTATTGTTACCTAATTATGCATCGATATTCTGGAACAAATCCCGTCACCATGTAAAGGAGACATTCTTCTAAATATACAAAATTTTACTAAAAATCGTTTATATTTCATAGTATTAGAAAACCTAAGTAACCGGTAAACATCACCAATATACAATAAACGCTAAACCGTGAAGGCGCTTCCATTTATGTCTAATGTGCTCCTACGAGAAAACATCTTAATAATTTAATTAACATCAAAGGCTTAGTAAATTAATGTGGCAATGGGGGCTCGTTCACTAGAAAAAGCAGTTTTTTATATTTAAAACATCTAAATAATATACATATGTACGATAACCTACTTTTTTTGAGTGGGAAATCATCTCTTCTTTTCTCCCGCTCTGGGTGGAGCGGAAAAAGGGTAAAAGTCTGACATGGGACACACCTGTGTTCCTTCAGTTGCCTTTCCCAGGGCCACGGTAAATCTTTCGAACAAATCTCGCGAGCCTGGCAGGACGATGACCTACTACCAAGCTGTACATTTTAAATGGAGTTGCTTTTGGAAGCTTCGCCACGAGAGAACGCCCTGTTTTATCACTTGTCGAAGTGACCTTGTATGAAAAGCGTTCAATCGGCGACAAGACAAAACACTTGGCGCTTTCTCGCAGCAAAGTTTCTCAAGAAACTCGATTACTCAACTAATGAGCGAATGAAAAAAAAAACAAATACCTAGCGCCATCTACGTGGAACTAATTTGACAGTTTTCTTCTCCATTCAACTGACCTGTCATTCTACAGAAAACCGCATTGCGAGGTCAGTATAAACTTGAATATATAGCTTTATATGTTAGTAATGGACTACTTATGCGCTAGATAATTTAATACAAAGTATTTTTCATAAGCTGCGCTTGAGTCGAATGTGATGTATGAAAAAATAACACAAAATCAACTAATGAAAAATATTTCGAACGCAATTAAAAATAAATACAAGCAACAAATAGAACGGTATCGGGCTAGCAATAAAAGAATAAATGAATGATGAAAAAAATAAGTCAATTGGTGAATGATGAGTGAATGAAACTAACCCGCATCGATCTATTAATAACCCTAACTGCTCTTTTGGGATGCAATGAAAAATTCTAACTCTTTTAGTACTCATCTCCCTTTTGTACTTCTTTTTGTTATTTAAGTGACAAATAAAAAGTAATTAAGATAAGCATGAAGAACAGGAAAAAAAAATGTTACTTTTTATAGTGAACGAGACCACTTTCTATCATGACTGAATAGTGCATTATACGTAAAAACTTGTAGAAATAAAACATACGTTAACCCTTTAAAAAATCACTGATTTATTTCAAATCCATAATTATTACTATCAGTGTCCACAAAAACTATCATTATAAAAAAAACCATTAGTTGAGTTTTTATTACATTTTAAAGGGTAAATGTACATTTTCTGATCCATATGAATATCCGCTAGACACACTTAACCGGGCCAAATCGACATTTTACAATCATAGCCTAAAAATGCCCGGTCATTGTTGATACAGACTCAAGTAATTTAGTAACATATAATAAAATTATGTCAAAATGATTTTTCTTATGTATAGAAAAATATTTATGTTTTATGTCATTTGCAATTCATGTCGGATAATAAATATATTTATAATAATTCGTCTTGTTTTATGTTCTATTATATGTTACAAAATAACGTAATCATCGAAAAAATATGTACGTTCCACACGAACGTGACACATCTATGAATAAAAAATATTATTTGAAAAACACACCCTGTTTTTTTTTTTGCAAATGAGAACAAGCCGTTTAATACAGACGCAAAACTGTTTGTGTGCAATAAAATTATACGAAATATAGAAATCAAAATTCGTATTTTAATGAGTAAGAATAAAATACTCGAAAAAAAAGGGATAAGTTATAACTTACATTATTTTCAGCGGGTATGTCAGGTTTTAATTGAAAAATAATTGGAACTTTGATTTAAACTTATCCGAACAGAGTCTAAAAGTGGCTAAATTAAACAGCCGGACTAGTCGATCGAAGGCTAAGCTTGCCGCGGTCAGTTCGTTGATGGGTGACCGTTCATGACATATCGAGACCCACGTGCTTCGGGATGCACAGTAGACCGATGGTCTCAACTATCATTTGAAGAGCTTTGACTGTCGTTTCGGGTAGTCAAAAGCCCCAAAGTCTTACAACCTGTCTTACCAAAAGGTATCATTTTACCAAATAACTAGGTTGCAGAGGTCAGATAGACAGTCGCTCCATGTAAAACACTGGTATTTACCTGCGTCCGGTTAGACTGGAAGCTGACCACAACATAATTGGGAAAATTCCAGGTAGATTGATTGGTCTAAAATTCAAGCACATTTCAACGTTTTTCAACTTCATGAAATTCCATATAATTCTATTGCACTAGCTGGATAAAAATATATAAATTAATTCTGCATCCGTATTAATTTTGATACAACAAAATAACATTGAAAACACGACCTTATGAACTACTATCACTAAAAACATAACAAAAAATGATCATAAGTAGCTTAAGCAATTTTTTTTTGTTTTTTTTTTACGTTTATTTTTCAATTCATTTTTATTTACATTTA
Organism: Aporophyla nigra; assembly: GCA_947507805.1. NCBI lineage: Eukaryota > Metazoa > Arthropoda > Insecta > Lepidoptera > Noctuidae > Aporophyla > Aporophyla nigra. Next base: position 4,426,100 of record OX382316.1, on the reverse strand, counting down.
ATATTCGGTGGTTGGTTTAACACTTTCTTTTTTAATGAAAAATAATGTCTTTTAAACATGTTTCTTTTATTTCTTTATTAATTCGATAATTTATCAATTTGTTTCAACTGAATCAAAAAGTAGAGTATTATTAATAATGTAGAAAAAGGATTAAATTTAGAAACGATTACGTCATGTCTCTACAACGCTTATCAAAAAGACACATAAAAGCTTAATCAAATATTAATTTAAAGACAAATACACAAAGTGAGAAATCAGATCTTACTCATAACAAAAAGTCGATGGAAAGTCTCTTCAACTTCAATCCTTTACAAACTTTTAACTAACTTGCTTCGTTCATATACCGGATGACATTTTTTACCGTCTCGACCTTCATATGGTGTGTTGTGTAACTAGAATAGAAGGCAGGAAGGCCTTCAGATTCATCGCAGGTGACTAAACTAAAGGAGCGCGGGACGCGGGCGGATGGGGATGCGTGGCGGCTCGTGCGCCTGCGAAAGATCAATGAGGCCGCCTATCGGCTGGCTTCAAAGGGTAGGACCGCACTACGAAATCATTGATACATGCCGCGCATTGAGTAGGGTGCGTATGATTTGAGTTTCGATAGATTTTAATTGTTTTTTTATTATTTTTTTTCCAAATTTCTGTTTTTGTTGTTCTAGTATGAAAATGTTACTTTAAATGTGTAGTATTTATTGCTAGATTAATTTCATTACAATAATAACAATTTCTATGCCAAAGGTACTCCATACACCTATTACACCCATTTTTTTTTCAAGACGTTTAAAAATGTCACCCAGTATAATTATTTAAAAGAGTGTCAGCAGAAAGTATAGAGGTACACACGGCTACATATAAAGCTGTGAACTTCCACTCGGAATTGCTCCATCACATCACATTTTTTAGATATCCTAACCTAAAAGTGCAAAAAACACGATTTTAGCGTGTTTTCACGGTTATGTAGCATCGCGACAAATGAAGCTATCGAAAAAATACACACAATACTTTAAAATATAAGCATTGTTCTTCCAAATGGCGTTGAGTTTGCGCGAATATCTTTTAATATCATAAGAAATTTGATTTTGAAAATTTCAAAATCAAATTTCTTCAGTTATTTGAATACAGTGACCCAAAATCTACGGGGAATGACTACTCTCATTCAAGGAGCAAGAGTCACGTCGGGCTGTATTATGGTCCAGTCCCTCTCACTGAGAGGAGGTCTGTGTCCCAACAGTGGGAACTTATAGGCTGCTGATAATTCTTTTAAGTCTTAAATAGGGTATGACATTTTACCCGATGAATAAGTCCATCAGTGTTTAATTATAATTTACCTCAATTAATAACTATATTTAAAAAAAAATTACTTACGTATTATGCGATACAAAATCGAATAGGATATTACGGGTTCGTCACAGACAAAAAATAAATGCAGAGAACTCATATTTCAAGAGACAACATTAAGCTTTATAGTATTCGAGTATCGAAATTCATGTTTATTATTGGACTATTCAAAGAGACTTTCCATGGAACTACAAACATTTGATATCAATCGCAAGCCTACTGATTGAGAAAATACGCTTTACCTCTATTGTTATTAAATATAAAATCACATTTTAAACCTGTGTGCACATTTTAAGCCGCGTACGCACTGGTAAACAGGCATTTTTATAGCCATACGCTATTTACTTATCCGAAGAGTACATAAGGAAAAGAATGTAAAGCTAGGGAAATTCATTATCTATCAAATTGACCGCATTTTGAAATCACAATTGGCATTCGTTGTCAGTTGTATGAAATGGCTAGAACACGGCAAATTGACGTAGAGGGGTAATTTAGTTAAAAAAAAAAACGTCTCGGGACGCCCGATAGAAGTGATAACTTAAAACTAATCTAAGTTGAACTATTTAATATTGAAACGGTGACAGTTTTAGGTTATATGCTCACTGTCAACAGTATATGTATATCGCACACTAAACACTGAGTAGAGAGAGGGGGAAGCGTCTGTCTGAAATACGGCTAGCGCTGTGGGTTAGAGTGAGAGAAGAGGAGCCTGCCTACCGCTGCCGTATGTGTGACAGAAAGGGAAGCCAGACAGACTGGCGCCGTAACGCGTTACGTAACGAAGCGGTTTACTTTCCCATAAGAAGTAAACACTTAAAAAAAAATCCCTAACCTTGTGGCGGCATCTACATCGCCACATAAAAACTACGCACTAACGTCGCGTTGCGTCGTAATTTAAGGTCGCTCAGCGCGCTATGGAGCGGGCTATGCTCGGAGTTTCTTTGATGGATAAGATCAGAAACGAAGTTATCCGGAAAACAACTGGAGTTACCGACATAGCTTGCAGGGTAAGCAGGTTGAAGTGGCAGTGGGCTGGCCATGTTTGTCGAAGGACCGATGGCCGATGGAGCAGACGAGTCCTGGAGACCGTGTATCGGCAAGCGCAGTGTGGGACGCCCCCCAGCTAGATGGACCGACGACCTCAAAAAGGTGGCTGGGACAGACTGGATGCGGAAGGCGGAGGATAGGGTGTTGTGGCGCAGCATGGGAGCAGTGGACTGCGATAGGCTTTGATTGTCTGACGTCACGTAAAATCCTGCATCGCACAAGCAGAGTTTACCGCGCAACTAGCAAATATACAACGTCCCAACATCAATCGTCGGGCAGTTATCTACCAGACACCCGTCTGGTCGGATCCTTCCTTTTATATGGAAGATGAGTGAACTTTACACCCTGTACAGGGAGAAATTAAATTAGCCACGATTAGCCCACGTGTTGGTTATGATTAGAGATCGGATATTCAGATGCATATTCACCTAAACTTGAAATGTTGGCTAATGTGGAATGCGCGTTTTTACCGTGTTTTGTGTGTTAACTAACACATACCACCCTACACACATATGTATTTGCATCTGGGGTTAAACATTAATTTTAAATAAATATGATGATCTAAGAAACCCGACTTTAATAAAAATACGAAGCCACTTCCGTGCTTTCACAGCTAAATAGTAACATTAGGTAAATATGAATCCGAATTTCCGATCACTGGTTATGATATCAAAAACTAATGGCACAAGAAAAAATAAAAAGTTTCTTGCCCGTTGTTTTCAGTACCTATCTACTACGCTTTGGAAAGGATAAGTAGCTTATTTCTGACTCCCTGACAATTCAGAAGTGCCTGTAATTGTTTCTATTTGAATAAATGCTTTGACTATAGTTAAGTTTATTGGCATAGTAGATCCGATTCGAGAAATGTATTTTTTAAACGTGATTGTTTTTTATAGCATTCTTTGTCCGTGCGTACGCGGCTTTTATGCAGTGACCAGCTCATCACTGGGTTATTATGAGAAAAGCCTGTGTGTTTGTTAAATAACAGGTGGAAATAATGAAAACCTAAACAATGTGATAACCATTGTTACATTATTATATTAATATATATTAGTAGCTAAATAATGTTTAATTTTGTTGAATTTGGACTAAACTAATTCTATTTTTTACTGTAATAAAATCAGTGAATCGTTGATAAAAATGATGTTTTATTAACGAAATTGATTAAGGCTATATTTCAATAACAATGTGCTAATACTTAGAATTTTTAAATGCACTTACATTGAATTTAAATAACATCATAACCTAAATAACCAGAAGCTTATTGTTAGGTATCAAAATGGATTATTTCCGAGGCAAACAGTTCAATTTCAGAAACTGAACTGCACGAACTAGCTACTAAAAACAAAATACGTAATTTTAAATTAATTTCCACCTGGTAAATAACTTCAGAAATTGAAAAAATATTGCACCATTCATAAATCCCTTTGGTACTTAATTATAGCCTAACTAAGAAGCATAAATAATTCGATTATCATCAGTCATAAAAACAGATAAGTAACTAGTCCTCGGATATAGTTGAAATTTAGTAAGAAATCGATGAAATTTTAAAATTAAGACTAATTCGAAAATCAATTTAAGAATTAAGACTAATTTGAAAATCAATGTAAGAATTAAGACTAACTTGAAAATCAATGTAAGAATTAAAACTAATTCGAATATCAATTTAAGAATTAAGACTAATTCGAAAATCAATGTAAGAATTAAGACTAATTCGAAAATCAATTTCAGCATTAAGACTAATTCGAACATCAATTTAAGAATTAAGATTCAATTAATCAAAAACAATTTACTAATCTTAGTTTTAGATATTGTTTCTCAGTAAGTGAATTATGTACTTATGCAATTCTTTATGACAAATAAAAGTTGTTCTTAAACCGAAAAATAAACAGAAGACCGATTCTCGTACTTAAAAACGTTCAAATCTACTCGCAGTCGCCATCTCGGCTCAGAATAAAATGTCAATAACTCGTCAAAAATGTATGGATACTCGAGGTATTATTGACAGATTGAGACTGAACGATCTTGAAATTACGAGAATTTTACCTCAAATCAAATTTAATTTAATTCAAACGTATCCATCGGTTTTTACTTAATTTCAACTATATCCCGACGACCCCGATTACTTATTTCTTTAGGTGACTGTACATCTAAAGGTGCCAACAGATTTGCTAAATTTTTGACGATCTACACTGTGTATTAAAACAAAATGGACTTTTATAAGCAACGAGATCATAAGATCAGGCAAGACCTTATTGATAGTCAAAAAAGCATATCGAGTGACAATGTGCGTCAAAAATCGAGAAAATTAGGCACCTTGAATAATTTAAGAATCACAATGAATGCGTTAAGCATTTAGCGTTTTCTGTGTATTTCTAAAATAAAGCAAAGATGTCTAAGCTAATTTTTCTAAGGCTATTCTTGTCAATGCCTGACTGTTATCTGAATTTCGTCATAGACAAACGATCACTGACAAAAATCGTCCTGGTAAGTCTGTCGACATTGAATTGACTGCCATAGTTGCGGCGATGCAATTCATCATGTCAATTCTTCACAATATTTCTTTGGAAAATAGTTTATTGAATCAGCCAGAAATACAAGTGATGCAATATTTTCTCCAATGCAATGAACATCGCTTAACACGTTAACTGCCATGGTTAAAATCAGAAAAAGTCAAAAATGTACTTAGTGTTATTTGACTTTAAGTCGATTATTGATTAAAAAGTGTCGGACACAGTCCGACATGGCAGTTAACGTCTTAAAAAGATCCGTATAGGCAACTAGTGATCGTTCGACCACGACACGTATTGGTCCGTGCTTATATACAATCCATATATAAAATATACATCTACATACGTCCGTCTGTCACGCGAAATCTAGTAAACTAATTAATTATAATTAATATATCATTTTGTGTATCTTAAGGATTTTACCGAGACGCTGCTTTGCTGTCTTCATTCCTTTCTTCAGTCTTGCATCTGGAATTTTGTCTGCATATTTAGAAAATAAATGTTTTTTATTAGTTTATATTCATTTTTTAACATTTAATAGTAGAATAGATAAAAATAGAGAAGAAAGATTGCGTTATACAGTATGGAAACTACATATATGTTATAAATTAACCCATTGAATGCCGACTACGGATAAATCCGTATATAATTTGTATGCAGGGCGCCGGCTACGGATAAATACGTAGGAGTTCACTACGAATTTCAATAGGATGTTCAATAACTGGCCTCACCAATAGAGTATTTTAATATAGGGTGGCATCTCAAATAAAACAATCTTTAATAAAAGAGTAGCTTTATTGACGATAAGTAAATAATTTTCCGAACAAAACGAAATCAGTCTAACATTTTAGTAACTCAGAAATAATATTTTTTATCGTAAACGTAAAATCGAATGAGCCTTTTGTATTCGTAAGTACGTATATCTTGGCACCCAGAGTGCTTTTGTTTTCGCTGATGCCATATACGTATATATCGGTACATAGACAAATGTATGGTGGCAACTGACTTTGGCAGTGTAGCCAATGTCGGCATTCAATGGGTTAAACCAAAAAGTTGTATGTGTTGCAGAATCGGTTGCACATACCTTAGTTGTTAGTTTGAGTAATAAGTCTCGGATAGCCAAAGATTATGGTTTATTGAATATATTTAACTACCACGTAACCAATGAATGAGTATTCATGTTGCATTGGTTACGTGGTACACCTGACTATGAAGGCTGATTGTGTACTGTTGCATCACATTTTAATATGTGCAAGGCGATGGAAAAATGGTGATCTCTGCAATGTGTGCGTGCTATGTGCGGCAAAACTCGTACAAGTACTATATATGTGGTTTCCATACTGTATTAAAGTAAATATGGACATTGAAATTGTAGACATAAGCAAGTTGCAGGTTTAGGCTGCTCTGTCTCTAAGCCAAAATAAATATACTATAGGTAAACGACATCCCTGTCACTGTCGCACAATTGTCAAATTACAAATCTAAGACAGAGACCAGCACCCTAATTGTGAAAACTCACAATTAATCATAATCTGCTTCGTTCTGAAACAGATTGTTAAACCATTGCTTCATATGTTCGAAAAATGTGTCTGCTCAGCAACGTAAATAACGCAATGAATATTGTTGAAATGACTAATTAAAACGGATTATGATTAATCGTGAGTTACGCAATTAGGGTACAGATCATACCGTGGTTAGTAAATTTCTCTTTTTATTGTTGTTTTGTTTCATTTGAGAATTCAGTCCTCAAAGGTATATCTTTTCACCTGACTATTTAGCAAAGAATATTAATAGTAGAAAGTATTATCATGTTATGGGCGCGTGATACGGAGTAACGAAAAAAATGTCGTGAGGAAAGTTTTGAGTAACAATGTCGATGGCTATAAGAGTAGAGGGAAACCAAAGAAACGATGGATGGACTGTGTGAATGATGATAGAGCTAGTAAAATGGTGACTACTGAGATGACGACTAATAGAGAAGTGTGGAAGAATAGTAGTAGGTAAGTATACTCACTCTTATTATTTGGCGTACTGTGTACAGGCGGTGGCGGCCGTCTGCTTTTTGTGGCTAACACTGCTCGCTTCGCGTTGGGCTGTCAACAGGAAGGCACGGTTAATGTTCTGTTCGTGTATTGTAGGGCAGGGATGGCGAACCTCTATACATCTACGTGCCATTTTTTCCAAAAAATATTTAAATGGGTATGACGTGGTACAAACAATCGTGACTTAGTGGAATAAAACTATATACTTTCATCTAGGTTTACTTTATTTACAAACAGAAATAGATTTTCACCATTTTATAGTAGTGTATCTCATCACCTTATTTAAATGAAAGAAAAAAAATGTGTTATTATTAAGGTCATATTAACTTTAAGCAGAATGCAAGTTAACCTGCAATTATTCGACACACGGTTACTGAGAATAACTAGTGTATGGTGTCTGTGTGTATGAGTACGTGCGTGCGTCTCTGTGTGTGAGCGCGCATGTGTGTGTGTACGCGTATGTGTGTGTATGCGCGTGGGTGTTTTTGTGTGTGTATGCGCGTGGGTGTTTTTGTGTCTGTGTGCGTGTGTGTGTCTCTGTGTGCGTGTGTGTGACTCTGTGTGCGTGTGTGACTCTGTGTCTGTGTGTGTGTCAGTGTCTGTGAGTGTGTGTCTCTCTCTCTGTATGCGTGTGTGCGTGTGTGTTGTTGTCGTGTGGCACCAAAGGCACGTGTGTCAATTCTATATGAGTTGGAGAGTATTGTATGTTGAGAATTTCATAGCCATCCCTGGCGCAGTGTGTGGTTGTGTGTTATACCTGTGCGTGCGGCGCGTCGTGCTTGTGCGCCAGCTTGTCGGGCGCGCGGCGCTCGGGCGCGTGCGAGGCGGCGGGCGCGGGCGCGAGGCGCGTGGAGGCGGCGTGCAGCGCGGCGCGCACGCACTCGCGCCGCACGCCCGCGCGCGCCGCCGTGCGCAGGCGCGGCACCAGGCGGCCCAGCCGCGCGCGCGGCGACCACGCCTCGTCCCTGTGCGAGCAAGGGAATCTGTACTCTCAACACTGACGACGCACACTAGAGCGGACCGCGCCGAAATTCCAAAGTCATCATCATCTCAGCCGTAAGACGTCCACCGCTGAACATAGGCCTCTCCCAAATTGGGGAGCTTTGCCATAATAGCTACGCTTGTCAGGCGAGTTGGCGATCGCAGTATGGTAGTAAAATGCTTAGAGAACACTGCTGCCCATTCTCTACTATCTTTAAGTCTGACACCACCCGGAAAAAGGTACTCCTCCATTGAAATGAAACGACGAAAAAACGAGACCCATAAAACTTATCAGACTTCATGTACATTCAAGCATCTAACTCTACAAGCCCTACCTTCACAAACTACACCTTAGTCAAAATTTGTGGTGTAGGCGTTTCATTACTACAAGAACATTTATATAACAGAGAAGTAATGAACAGTATTTACATTTTTTTTTTTTTTCACCTTTAGCCCATGTAACGATAGCCTGAATTTGGTACCGCTACCCACGTACCGAAATAGTGAGAACCGCTAAATACCAATAAAGAACCCACGGAATAAAGAAAACTAGAGGAAGTGCCCCTCAGATATCGCGCGCGTGTCAACATTTAGCGCAGATGCGCAGCATTTAGCTTATTCGCCGTCAGATACTTGTCGCGATTGGTTGTCGCAGAAATACGCGAAATATTACAAATTATGTCTTGTTGTGCGGTTTTGACCTGCAAAAACGAAAGCAGAAAAAAAATGTATCTTGTGGAGGTGTATCCTATCATCAGTAAGCACTAAACTTTGTTAATTTTTAATAAAATTGATTTTAATTGCAATACCACATGTTATGACTTCAATGCAAACTATAAACAACCTTATATTCAGTGATACAAAGTCTTAATGCACGTAGTAGTCATCTGGAAAATCATAACCAAAATTCTAGTAACTTCGACGCTACTCGATTAGGGATGGGACACATCCGTAAAGTAGGTCGGTATCGATAATTTTGTCTGATTTTAGTAAGGAATCAATAGCTCAAATGGCTAGTTATATAATAAGACAGTTGATTAAAAAAAATTAAGTGTGATATTTGCGTTAGTGCTTTAGTAACAGAAAAAAAACAATCATTACATAGATTTATTATAGCTAAGGATAGAGGGGGATTATTATACCCATCAGAATCTGTGATTAAGATATGTCAGATGTCTGAAATATTTTTAAAAGACGGTCACATATTCAATAAAGATTATATATATCATGGCTAAAATAATGCGCCAGTTTATTGGGTCATCGATATTCCAAAACATAAGCTATCATCAATTCGGGGAATTTCTTACGTCTAATCATATTACTGACTTAATGAAAGCTATCACGGCTATCATTAAGTCCGCCTCTGTACATTTGTGTGCGTGAAGTATTAAATAAATAAATAAATAAATATATTAAGGACGCTATAACATTTTTCTACAAATATCGGTGGTTTTCCGGTACCAATTACATCAAGAGGAATCACAACTGCGAGGTCAATTATGGTCTTTAATTATAGATAATTTCATCATCTTCATAATGGTACCATAAAAATTGTATAGTCTCCTACAATATTTTCACAAAAATACGTTTTCCCCACCGCAATAATCGAAGAAAATGAAAAATAATGGGTTCTGGAAAGGTCGACTTGTATAGTGAGATCAACTGCATATTTTAACTTCAAAATGACAATAAATTGTGGCTAGTATAATCTTCTACGTTTTGCCTAAATATTTTGTAATTAAATACATAACTTTTTTATTTATGAGAAAAATAAAGAACGCTCTCAAATTTCTTCATACATTTTCAACTCGCGGCTTGCCATTCCGCGCTCAGACGCGCCATAGGAAGCACGGGCGTATCGCTTTTTTGTACAAAATAAATATGATCAAAATAATAATAAAGTGAGTGCCGTGCTGTATACTGTGGTTGAAAAATGTTGATACTTTTCGGACCAAAAGTATGAGTACCAAACTTATTACCAAAACTTGATTTAGAAATAATATAACTCAAATTCTATAGGGAATTATGGATGTAGGGTAATTATGATTATGTATTCATTTTCAAGAATTCAAAATGGCAGATAATCTATACTTAATAATATAAAGCTGAAGAGTTTGTTTGTTTGATTGAACGCGCTAATCTCAAGAACTGCTGATCCGAATTGTTTTTTTTTTTGTGTTGGATAGCCTATTTATCGAGGAAGGCTATAGGCTATATAACATCACGCTACAACTAAGAGGAGCGGAGCAGTAATGAAAAATGTTGCAAAAATTTCCCCGTTTTTGCAACATTTTTCATTACTGCTCTGGGTAGGCGATTCGACGCGACGGGAAGGGTCGGGGGACAAGAAATTTTACGCGGACGAAGTCGCGAGCAGAAGCTAGTTATTCAATAAAAAGTTATATGAACATGTATTTTCAATGTGGTAATTAAATTATGCAAGTGTCGTCCATTTTTGGAACAAAATTCTTTAATGTAGCTTGCGGTAGAGGTAAACAAGGGTGCTGAATCCGATTCAAAATCAAAAATGGTGGTTACGAAAATTTTCAAAATTTTCATCATGGGTGTCGTTTTCAAGATTTTCGAAGGTGCTGAAGCTGAAAATTCCATACAAATTACATTTGGAGTAAAAAAAAGGCGACCCCACAAGTTTTTCATTCAAAACGACGAATATTTTAATTTTTTAAATAAAAAGTGGGCATAGCTATCAACTTTGGGTAATTTTAGGATAGTTATTACGAATGATTCATCCAAATTTGATCCAAATACGGCGGGTATTATTTTTTATAAAAAGATCTTTATCCATAAGTATTGGGGGTAGGGATTATAAAATCTTCGATTTTTAATTTAAAATGGCGGATGTACTGTTATGATGAAATGTCGACATGAGTATCAAATTTGGGGGTTTTGCTAGTATGTAGTCAAAATATTTAACGTAACTTTAATTATTTACATAAATTGAAAATCATGTAGTTAATCATCATCTCTCAAAAATGTTAAAGTCATTTCGAATTATGAATAGGTACATAGAAGAGTACAAAAACAGCCTTCATACAAAAATGTGTACATTTTCCTATTGTGTATTAAAAATTCTGAATACGCGCTGCAATCTCAAAGGTGAGGTTCGCGCGTCAGACAATTTTTGCTTAGTTTTTTTTAGGGAATATCCTGTATATTTTCAACGATAACAACGATATTCTACGATCACCAGCAGTTATATTTGTTTATATTATACAAAAATATTGTTAAAGTATTTTATTCTTACACCTCGTTTTTTTTTTTAAATGTCAAATTATACGTTATTCCAAAAATATTGATGATCATGGTAGTAAAAGTTATTTGCTATCACTAAATGCAGATAGTAAATTTACTTTACTACCTACTAATTTTACTCAACAGTGCTAGTAAAATAAAATAAATAATACCTTCGAGTATCAAGATTAGGTAACTAATGTTTAAAATCGAGCAGACAATGGTTTCAATGTATGCGTGCGCGTAATGTTGTTGTGTGGCGACTCAGATACCTAAACTTGAGCCCTTCAAAAATGTTATAGCGTCCTTAATATACGATTTCATCACCTATTAAAATCTATACAAATAAATAAAATTGGAGTGTCTGTTTTTAATATTAAGATAACCACTTTTTACTAAGTGTATATGGATGTATACACGATACATATACCAAAACAACATTTTTTACAATTTTTGTCTGTCTGTCTGTCTGTCTGTCTGTCTGTTCGTTCCCGCTAATCTCGGAATTGGCTGGACCGATTTTGACGGGACTTTCACTGGCAGATAGCTGATGTAACAAGGAGTAACTTAGGCTATTTTTATTTTAGAAAGATTCTTATATTTTAGAAAAAAATAACTATCTTCTAAAACTACGCTGACATACGTCTCAAAATTCGAAAAACCCTGGCTGAATCCTACGAAATAGATCAAAATAATGTACTACAGTATTGTACACCTTAAAAAGGCCTACAAAAATGTCCTCAATGGTATATGTCTATCTCTTAGGGATAACCCACAATAACCATTTTTTATCTTTTACTTTTTACGAGAAATAAGGGCTTATTTACGAAGCGATTTTAAGCAATACAGCATTAATCCTTATCCAATTAAGGACCTTAAATACATTGTGCATTTAATATAGATCAATATGGCCCTTTACAGCATGTAATTTAAATGAATATCTTAGAAGATATTAGAGATTTAAAAAGTGGGCGCAGAGCGCGTTGGCAGGGGCCGGGTAGTACAGGATAAGTAGGATTGTAATTCATATTACTTTGACTTCAAAGTAATTGCGAATATCATGTGTGTTCATTATACTCAAAATAAACCTAATAGTATTATTTCAAGTAAGAGACCGCGAAATTGCTTAGATGTTTAGATTTTTGGATGTTTGTTTCTCAATGATGCAAAGACGGCCAAACGGATTTAGATCGAATTTGGCACAAAGATATATTATATCATGGATATGTAACAGATAGGATACCTACTTTATCCCGGTAGTAGGTTCCCGGGTGATATTTTCCGACAGCTATACGGGCCAAGCCACTGGCAAAAGTACTATTCCTATAATTATGTTCGGTGTCTGGTAAATGATTGAGTGTCTGTATAGGTAAAATAGGAGCGTTAAGAAAAACCAGGAAGACTTATATTCAACTAAACCAAGCCCTATGTCACAGTCTTCTTACTCTGAATACTATTACTTTTATTTTAAAAACACCAACACACATGATGTTCTCATAAACTATGAATCCTAAGTAATATGAGTTATAATCCTACTACTAATAATATTATATATGTGAAAATATGTATGATTGGGTGTTTGTTTCTCAATCACGCAAAAATGGCTGAATGGATCTGGATCGAAAATAGCACACAGAGTCTATATTACCTATATAACCTGGAATAACACATTCTTATCGCGGTAGTACGTCCTCTTGCATTAATTTCCAACATCCACGCGGGCGAAGCCGCGGGCAAATAATATTATAAATGTGAAAATATGTATGATTGGGTTGTTGTTTCTCAATCACACAAAAATGGCTGAATGGATCTGGATCGAAAATAGCACACAGAGTCTATATTACCTATATAACCTGGAATAACACATTCTTATCGCGGTTATACGTCCTCTTGCATTAATTTCCGACATCCACGCGGGCGAAGCCGCGGGCAAAAGCTAGTTAAACATAAAATTATCAAAACGGTAATTAAATAAATATGTGTTATTTCAAGGTCAGTAAATATTTTTAGTACTATCTGTTATCATTTCATTTATCGTTAGCTTCTGTCAGCGGTTTCGTCCGCGTACCTGATTTTATGAAAATAACATTACCCCCCTATATACAAACATACAAATACTTCTTTAACATTGATATTTTAACAATAATCAACCTTTTCCGTTATTAAACATTTGTATGATGTTAACAAATTAATTACATTGCTCACCCGAATAAATTACGTAACGTCAATATTAAAATATCGATATGTCTACATCTCTAAATTTTTTTTTAGTACTTGCTAAAAGCGATTACAAGTGCATGTGAATATGACATCTATTTCAAAGGAGCTAGCGTTCTGAATCGAATGAATTGGTTACAGCGCCATCTAGCATTGAGTTGCTGAACTCTTTGTAAATTTGTCTATCTAAAGTTTTTAAACGAAAAACGTCTTTATTGTGTGTGTCATGTCAAATAATAACAACTTTCATGCGTTGTAATACGACTTAATTTTTGAAAGCAATACGAAGATGATTTGTAAAAGTTGCGTGTGTTATTTGTAGCCTATCATATCACTGTTTTTTATGTGTGTAATGGACAATTTGATATGCAAATGTGTGAGTTTGGCGACACTGGTTCCCGTGCTTAGCCAGTGTAGGGGCACTTCTCTGTATTCTTTGTTCTGTGAAAGAACCTGTGTATTTTTGGTACAGATTCGAAGCCCTGTGTGCCGCGACCCGAATGCGACTGTAATGCGCGCTTAACTACAGCGTACACATTTTGTTACTTATTTTTTACAAGCTTTTTATTTAACTAACAATATTAGTATGTATGTACGTTTGGGTCAAATCTTGCAAGCTGAATTAAAACCACTTCCTCTTATCCTATAGAGCTGAAATTTCGCATATTGATTCTGTTTCGAAGACAATGCATTTTAATGATGCAAGACATGACTCTTCACCCAGGATCGTCTCCAGACGAAAGAACTCCTTAACAGTGGTGGATGGATGATTATCTCAGATGCCATTTTGTCGCTAGATGGCGCTAGATCCACAATTTGGAACATTTTCAATTTTTACGCCTAACTTAGAAATCTTTAATAGATAACTTTATTATATGCGAAACCTAGGGCATTAACTTGATTTTTTTAGATAGTCACTGTGCTTGTTAACTGGTCTCATACAAAGATTTGTACATTCTAAAGATTTAGCCGCTTGACTTTACTCTTTACACACACATGCAAAGTAAATAGTAGTAACTTTCGACACCACTAGATGTCGTTTTATTCAAACAGTTTAAAATGAAATTAATATAGGTACACTGTCCCTATAAGTTGTAGTAATGTGACTGAACCTAAATTGTAATGTGTAAATAGTCATCATCTCAGCCGCAAGACGTCCACTGCTGGATATAGGCCTCCCCCTATTTGGGGGGCTTTGCCATAATCACCACGCTTGGCAAGCGGGTTGGCGATCGCAGTGTGATGGTAAAATGCATAGAGAACGCTGCTGCCCATTCTCTAGTAAATCCCTTAGTCGCCTTTTACGACACCCACGGGAAGAAATGTAAGGCAGAAGAAGGAATGGAAGTGTAAATAGTGACGTGTACTAAATAAATAAAAGACTATTTATTACATTGTAAAGCTTTTTATTGTACCCTACTATAAATTAATAATATTTATTTAGTAAAAAGGGGTTAATATTTTCATAAAAATAATGTTTTATTTACTCTCACTACATTTACTTAGATAGTTTCCGTTTGGATTCAAACCATCGAGTCATACCACCATACAAAGATAACATACTTTTTTAAATATTTTGATATTTACAATTATGATTTTGAATTTAGTATTAGAAAGAATTATGTATGTAGATTACAATATAAATAACATCATACGTAACTATATATAACGGCACATGTATCTTACATAACAACACAAAGGGGTTGCTAGCTAACCATAACATTTATTAATGTTTCAAGAATACCTACTTATGATACAATTTTGAACTGCAATAAATATTCTTTTACAATTGAATTGTTAGGCTGGTACCTAAATACATGAGTGAAACTTATCTACACAGAAAAATCTTATGAACTAACAAAATAACACAAACTATACATCGCTACGTGCAAAAATAGCTTATTAATTATTCTATAATGTTCCCACTGCTGAGACTCAGGCCTCCTCTGAACTGTGGTGATGAAATAATTTACACTCAGCAAAGTGCCGGCTTGGATTCGAACCATCGACTCGTACCACCATACAAAGATACTTATAAATATTATAATAAAATATCTTCTTTTCTACGCGCTACTTTTTGCAGTCGCCGCCGCCGCCGCGCCGTATCAGTCTTCTGCTTGTCACTTTTTACTTCCATTTATATAATTTCCGTGCGATCTGAATCAAATGCTGGAAGACGCAGTTTTCGCTGCAACAAATGAATTTACACAGTTTTGTTAGACTATTCTTACTGAACCCACACCTCAGAGACCTGCGGAATAAGTTAGGAAATGAGTAAGACTTATATTTTTATACCTTTTAATTCCTTGATGTCTAGACATTTAGCATTTTTCTCAACTCTTCTCAATATAATTTCTGGCAGTACACGTTTTAAAAAATGTTACCAACTTCGGCATCATAGCGTTGATAACTTCCTCATCCCGGTTAACTTCTATGACAGTCAATGGTTGGGTGACAGATATAAAGCAAATGAAGTAACATTTATTCATTTTGGTAATTCGCAATTGACCCTGGACCTAGAATCAAAATAATAATAGCTGTTAAAAAGAAACAATCCAAGAAATACATTATTTTTATACATACATACCAAGAAATAATGATATTTGTTACACTGAACATTGTGTAAAATATGTTGTACTTTGGTATTGTCAAACATAAACTTCATCACAACAAACAAGCAAAAGCGTACTAATGTAATGAACACAAAAATATGGTATCAAGTTGGGACTTACCATTCCAGATGAAGAATCAAAGTTGTGACCATATGACCTTCTTCAAGTCAACAATACGGTACCCTACCAAACCTGATAAGTTGTCACTTGATGTTCTTTCCACAGTTAGTTGATAAGCTTCAGTCTCTGAATCGGGTTGTGGCCAATCAAAATCAACAGTCTCTACTTGCTCTGTAACAGATTCAACTGTATTGAAGCTAGAGCTGCAGGCTATGGCTTCGTATCGAATTTCTGGTATACCACGCGAATAGGTTTAGGGCGTATCTTAAGCTGTCGAAAGGTTGGACAGCTGATGACGATCTTGAGTTGAATGTGGACTGAAATAAAAGATATGTTAAAAAAACAGTGTTGAGAGACAGAAAAATATTGATAGGTCTGTAGGTACCTAAATACAACAGGGCAAACCGCGGTTTCTTCCACTACCTTCTGTTTCTTGTTACGCCATGCTTGCATGCTTGTTGTTCCTTCGCTTGCTTTCGGCTGCAAGGAAAAATGGCTGTAAACGAAGACTACAACACGAACCAACGAGTATCAAATAACCTCCACTCACGTAAATCTGATTCGAAATCTTATGGGAATCTAATTTACTCACTATAGATCACTAAAAGAACTTCCATGATGTCTTTTCAATACAGCTTGCACTTTTTTCCGTGATTTTCGCGGTCCTGAATACACATGTCGTATACATTTATGCAAGTTTATTAGTCGGGTTCATCTTAGGCAGTTCAGTTGCAATTCAATCTGAAATCAAAAAGAATAATTACAAACAACAGCAAATGTATCTTATTTATGAAATGTTTCAAGAAACAGAAATAACACCACCATCAAGCTGTTGTTTTCAGAGAGAATATCTGAAATTTGTAGTATGTCATGTGACGACAATCAACGAGTGTTGCTAACGTTTGATTTTGTATTTCATCTTCTAAATCTTACACTTTTGTAAAGTTTTAAGGGTAATTAATTACCATTATAATAATACTCTATATCACCTTGAAAATCATTCATTGCACATAAAAATAACACTTACCGTCAATAAAACACAAAAACGCTTCACTTTTGAATAAAAACCAGGGCTTTGAATAACGTTAAAAATTTGGTATCGTTACTTTCATCGGACGAAGATAACGTTATTAGTAGAGGTTACGTAATGCTTGGTAACGATACTTGGCATACGTTTTACCGGTAACTGAGTACCGTTAATTTTTTATTTATTTTCTTTCATCTCTTTCTTTCGTCTACATTATTGAAGTTGCATTTGCACCGTTTGATTGGCGATGTTGCCGTAGAGCGCCGCCGCCCATGGCGTGCCGCTTAGGTTGCGCAGGTTGACAACAACGCATTAGGTAACGATGTGATAAGAGAACGGTGTGGTGTAAAAGAAGATGTAGTGACAAAAATTGAAAAAAGTATGCTTAGATGGTTTGGTCATGTTGAGAGGATGAATGAAGGTCGGCTCACAAAAGGTATTTACAAGGCAGATGTGAGTGGAAACACCGGGAGGGGACGCCCTAGGAGGACATATAGGGACCTTATTAGTGATATTCTTCAGAAAGGTCCGGTGCGTAGTACTCGCAACCAAAAATGTATGTATGTATGTAAAAGTATCGATACTAGTAACGTTAATTGGTAACGTTATTTTATAGATTCGATACCAAAGTATCGTTACCCGTTTTACCGTTAAAATATTAACTTTATGAAAATAACGTTACTTAACGATACTTATAGTGTGAATTTGGTAACGTTAACAAGCCCTGATGAAAACTGTTTCACGGATGGCACTCATTTGAATGGTTCTCAGTAGTAGGTAGCACAGTTTTTTTTTAAGTAATAATAAACATGGTAAATATCTCGTTTTAAGTTCTAATGATACTGGTGTTTATTGTTTCGTGTGGATTTCATGACAAAGTCTCTTCCGAGCCCCTTTTCTTTAATAAAAAAACCTCGTCGTAAAGTTTAGTTGCTAAATTGGTGTCCAGATTCTTAAATATTATACCAAAATGTTAAATTTTGCGTTGAAGTTATAGTAACACCCACCACATTTGTTTACCATTTATTTTATTGAAATTTCAATGCGTACTATTTTTATTTTTGAATTCTTAGCAAAGTACGATCTTTTAAAATGTATGGTACGATCTTCTAAAAAATAAAGTTGGCAACCCTGCTTGACGCATTTTGTGTGTGCTAATAATACTAGTAAAATAAGCAATTATGAAAAATCAAAGTGGTTTGTCTGTGTATTCACTAATCTTGCTGGTTTCACATGAATTATAAAAGAATAGAAGAATAAATATGATTCAATCAATAGATGTACGTAGTACCTACGTTTCACCATTGTGTAGGTAGCTTCGCTGATCGCCTGATTTAGTCATAACTTACTTATACATCAAATTCTATTCTCTGATTTTATTCAACTCAAACCAATGGATTAGTACCTAAGCGTATCAGAATGTTATCAGTACCTACTTACATACATTAAAAAGATTTTTAAATCTGGAAAGTCGTGTACTAGTAACTACTTACTACATATTTAAACTAGATAATACAATAATTACATTAGTATTGTATCTGTGTGAACCAAGGGCAGATCGCAGAGATATTTTTTTCACTTTATGTAAAGCATTCTTTCTCATTCCATAATAAAAAACATTTTATCAATCAAAAAATGTTAACTGCGCGGGCAAACCCGCGCGCCCGGCGCTAACTTGCTAGAAACACAATATTCTGGAAACGATTCGCAAGTTTTCAAGACTCAAGCAATCACGCTTTGACGGTATGGCAACAACGCGGGGTGCGAGCGCTGCTACTAGAATGGCAACGTCGCATTATCGAATTTAAAAGATAAATTCTTGTCTAAATGTTCGAATATCGAACAGCGCCATCTATTATGAATGTTTACTAATCGTAAACTCGTAACACAACAGCAACCAACTTTCTCGGTGGTTCTATAAATTTCCGTCAGATGGCGCGATTCAGGTCACTCACACATGTAAAGATTTTTCGTTTTTTATTCGGTCTAATTCTCCTAGAAATACTGTTTTTTTTATAAAATTTGGGCCATATGCGAACATAATACATTATTAAGTCTCATTAAAGTTGCTTTTATTCTGCAGAAACTGTTTATTTACCGAGATTTCCACACCTGAAAAATGTATGGCGAGGGCTATCTAGGCATTCACCTTAACGATACACACTCGAAAGTTACTGCACGCATTTAATTATGATAGTCCGCACTAAAGTCCTAGACTGGAAGTCGACCCTAACATAGTTGGAAAAAGGCTAGGCAAAAGATGAGTCATTCGTACATTGTACGCTATATCACTCAGGGAAAGTCCAAGCATAACGCTCTACACTGCCCTTTGGGTGCCTTCTTATAAGGCTCATTGTGAGCGACCATGTTTCTCTAAAAGCAAACAGTATGGTTAAAACATTACTTACTTATCTCCCTTGGACCGCGAATCTACCCTGTTGCGTGAATTTCTTCGTCGCTTCGACGTCGTCCAATCTTCGTCTTCATCTGAACTCATTTCTAACGATGGATACACTAAAACCAGGAAAATTACTCGTTTTATTTGTTGTATTAACTGATGATTATAAAATGATGTTCGAGAAAATGTTGATGGAAGCCAAAACAGAGTATTTCCTACGTCTTTGAACTGTACATAAAACTAGAATCATGATCATCATTATTTCAGCCGAAAGACGCCACTGCTGGACTTATTCGCATGTGGGATGGCGTATGCCTCTCCCAAGCTCCGCTACTTCAACTGATTTTGTACTTCCGCATCCAGCGACCTCCCACGAGATGGACCGATGACCTTGTGAAGGCCGCTGGAATCCTGTGAATGCGGGGAAACTAGACTAGAACTGCTGAGTTTATGGAAGACACCACTGATATTTAGGATGTAACAATTATATTAACGATTTTATTCTCTTCATTGGTTTAGATGTTGTTAAAATGTATGTTTCCTTATTTTCAATGTAGAATTACGAATATTCTAAGTTGCACTGCCTTATATTTTTGTGCTTATGTCTACATTATTATTATACTGACATTGTTAATTGTGTAGAATTGTATATTAGTGTTAATTGTGTGTTAGGAATTGTGTGTTAGTGTATAAATAATTGAATTGTTTTATTTCAAATGTGTGTCTATGATATCGACACAACTAACTTTTTAGGATTATTTGTATGCTCTCTCGAGTAAAAGGTAGCGAACTGTGCATCGTATTATAACATCCTATTGTAATTTTAACCTACATTTACGAATAAATGTGATTTGATTTGATTAGAATGTGGGCAAAAAGTTTTACTTGAAACTCGAGCTAAGAAGGCCAATTGCGGGCCCAATGCAGGTTGGTAGATGTCCTTTGATTAAAATAAAACTAGCGGAAGATGTGTCACTAGACGATAGCGCATGGACCGCATAAATTAGGCCCCGTGGCCTAATTTGTTCTCAGTCGCAATACGAGTAGCTTTCGATTAAGACGTGCGTGCGTGTATATTTCAATACGCTAGTAACACACTAAAAAGAAAAACAATGCCTTCGTGTGCCTTCACTGGGTGCATGAACCACTCTAAAAGAAAAAATAAATCACACGGCATCACATTTCACTCATAAGTACATTTTTCTTATTTTTTTTTTAAAGATTTGTTTAAATGAATTTGTACCCGTTCGAATTTGTTCGCCATTTTGTAGAGCGGGATAGAAACATACAATGCGTTAGTGTGCGACACGTTCGGCCAGAACAGGGCGCCGCGTCGCCGCCGTCGCTCGGCGTGACGTGCGTTCCTAACGAAGTAATACGAAGAGCGGTGATGCTCCGTCTTGGTCGCACGCCACCTTTGTGCATTATTCTGTCTCTTTCTTTGTTGGCGTGTAATAATAACGATTGTTTGTGTGAGTAAATGTGTCTGTGTACGTATAAGAGTCACTGTTTGAATACCTAACGTAACAACGTAACATATCTATTAGTTTTATTTTAATCAAAGTAGATGTCAGATGACTTCGAATTTTTGGTTCTAGGAGATGCCGGCTTCCCCACGATGTTTTCCTTCACCGTTTCGAGATCAGTGGTGATGAAATGAATTACTGAAAATAAAACGCCTGTCTGGATTCGAACCCATGACCTACCTACTACTAAATCGGTACAGCGATCACTGAGCGATCTTCTTACTGATCTAGTAATTTATCAAAAGCTAGAACAGCAATATAACTAGTAGGGTAGCTGACTAGTTGTTGGACGCGACTAGTGAATGGACACTTTCCTCTTTTACGGATTTTATAAGAACTACATGCGTTGTTTGAACCATTCAGTCAGCTTTGTTGATCGTACGTGTATCCAAATTCAGTCATAATATTTAAAATTACCAATAGATGGCGTTGGTGGCAGTTAAAATAAATTAATCTTGTGATCGGGATGCTGTGTCAAATTCTCGTCGAAAATAAAGAAATTTGTTAAGGACAAGACCGACCAAATTGTTAAAAAAATCTTGTTTTTTGATTGTTTGGGACAACTTGGATTAAATATGTGGTAAGTTATGTTGTTTTACACGTTATTTCAGAACGTAATCTTAATGTTTTGTAATTTGAGGTTATATTATCGCATGTCCAAGGACTGTAACTTAATAAGTTTCTTTATTTAGTTGTTGGACATCTTGTCCAATTACTAGTCTTTGAAGAAATAATATTTGTTTAATTTTATGCTTTCTTCGTGTGTGTATAAGGTATAATATAATCTAAAAAAAAAAACACTCTTCCCCTTGCTTACTTTACAGTCTTTGGACACTGTCCAATGACTATCATTTATGTTCATATTCAGTCCTTGGACGCTACTGTCCAATGACTGTCTAATGCATGTCCCATGTTTGATTGCAGAAATAGATAGAAAAGACAAGATGCCCAAAATTAAAAACACAGAAGCTTACAGTTCTGAGAGCTTACAAAAAGCTTTGCATGAAGTTCAAAATGGTGGAACAATTCGTGAAATTGCGCGGAAGTACGGAATTCCGAAATCTACTCTTCATTTTAAAATAAAACATCCCGAACATAAGTCTACCTTTGGGCCATCACCTTACTTAAATAACCAAGAAGAAACTCGTATCGAAAACTGGATTATAGAGCTATCCAAAAAAGGATTTCCTCTTAAGAAAGAAGATCTTCAATCCAGTGTACAAAGATTTTTGGTGGATCATCCAAGGCCAAATCCATTTAAAGATAATTATCCAGGAGAAGGTTGGGTAAGAGGATTCTGAAAACGACATCCCGGTATTGGCAAAAGGACAAGCGAGGGTGTAACATTCTCGAGTGCCTGCTGCTGTAAACGATAGGTCGCGTTGTTTGTGATATGTGTTCATTAATTTTTCATGTCAAATGTGTACCACCCAAACACAAAAAGCATGTGCCCGAACACATAGTATGTTTGTCATACATGTTATAAAGAGGAAAATGATGAAGATGAAGAAAATAACAGTTATAAAGAAAATAACAGTGATGCTGAATCGACCATGTCTGTTGAAGAAAACAGCGAAGAGGCACATCAACTGTATAAAATGTTATTAGATTCTAAGAAAACTTATTAATTGTTAAAATTACCTACCTGTGCTCATAGTTCCTACATACATATTATTTTATAATAATACACTTTGTATTTATGTCTTGAGTTCTGTTTATTATTTTTAAAGTTCCCTAGTAAAAAAATCCTAATTTAGATTTGTTTTTAGTTAATAAAACAGCATTTTAAAATCATTCAGCGCCATCGTACATTCTGTCCAATGACTGTCAAATAAATGTCCAGTCACTGCAAATGCTGTCCAATAACTATGTATTTTGCCACTTTAAAATAATTATTATTTTAAATGTATTGTACGTTACAATATTGTATTATAACAACGTAAAATTGAGAGACCCACTTTTCAACTATTGATATATATTTATGGGATGTCCCGCATTTTAGTACTAATAAAGTAAAAAAAAAGAAAAAGTCAAGATTCGCTTAACTGTCCAACGACTAGTCAGGTACCCTACCATTACATTCTACCACACCATAAATTCACTCACCATATTCTTCGTCTCGATGTACTTCCTTAATAACATCCTCTTCATCAGCCAAGTCCTGCACAGGCGGTGGTTTCCGAGCTCGTTTGCCGTCGTGTCTCGAGCTCGTGGGCTGCGGCGAGTCGCTGGCCAGGCCGAAAGTGCGAGATGGGGCTGTGAAACGTTCACTGATGCTCAGCATGCCTGCTACGGCTGCGTCTTCTGGTTCCCTGTGAGGTGGATGGTTTGGGTTTTATTTTTGTACTGACAGTCAAGATAATTAAATTATCTCCTTTAACAGCATATTCGTGTGGGGGTCTCAATCTGGCTAATACTGGTTTGTTTTGTCTAGCTTGGAATGTGGTTGAATTCCGACAGAAATCAAAGCTATCGACTACGTTTAGCAGCAATTTATTCTTCATAGAATTTTAAGCACCACTACGTGCCGAATATTATTTAAGCTCAAAAATAAGTACAACACCTTAATAAAATGTCTTTCGATGTATTCTCAGATTTCGTATGGTTTACGAGTCTTTTTAATTCCCATGCCCAAAAAGGACGCCTATATTAAAATTCAACATGGCGGCCATGCAGCCATGCATCTTACGAACATTTTCTTCATGGTTATCATTCCCATGGTTCTTAGGGAACTGATGTAGACCACGAAGCCCATATATGAGTTTGTTCTTCTTATGAAATTAATTTTTATTACTGAGGGGGATGCGCTAACGTAGAGAGGTTTACAGAATCATAATCATTAAAATCATCAGTACAACCCTCTGAATTGTTAATTATATTCCCGTTGAATGTCTTTTTCTTGAAATAATTCAATGGGATTATATGAACTTACGTTTCATCCACGGGCGCTTCTTCCTCGGCCAAAACAGATGCTTGTATGAGAGACTCGATTCCATTTGCTGGCGCCGGCCTCGATGCTACTTGCTTATAGCTGCTACTTGTTACATTTGTAGTTGCTGTAACATAAAAATTGGTAAAATATTAACATAAAATCTTATAAATAAATTATTAACAAACATTATATCGATTGAAAAAGTCAACCACACCAGTCATACATCGGTATATGCTTGGATTTGAACCTGCACCCTAATTGCGAAACGCACAATTTATCAGAATCTGAATGGGATTGAAGATTATTTCTAAACCATTGCGTCATTTGTTCGAATAAATTGTCGGCTCAGCAACGTAAATAACGCAATGAATGTTGTTTAACTATGAATATTAAACCAATTCCTACCGATAAAAAGTTCCGCAATTACCCCTCTGGTCTCAACCACTATGCCGTCACAACATTTTAGTGAAATACATAGTATTTTTACTAAAACATCGTTTTTCTTTTAAACATATTGCTTACCTGAGTAACTGGCTGCAGAATCTGTCACAAGGTCCAGTCAAGCATTGAAGAAATTATGATTAGTAAAGAGAACTACGCGGTATTAGAATTTAGGAGGTTAGAATATGGAGTTTGATATTTCAGGCAGTTTGTTAAGAACAGATGATAATGTACATAGCCTTTATGCCACTCCCGGTATTATCAAAGACGACAAGTTCCGAGCAAGCGTTCCATTCAACATATATGTAAAGTAAGTAAGGTATGCATATTTTTTTATGCAATTTGTTTCTTGATCGATACAATGCTAAACCATGTATATTTGACCATTAATAATAAAAAGTTTTAGCATTTGTTTCAAATAGGCATATAAAGGGCATTTCAATTTTACATAGTTAACAATTACATTAAAATATAATTGATTCTAGAAGCCCCTGCCAAAAAATTGTTTCGTATGGAGAGAAATCGCCAAGAAACTTCACAACTGTTTTGGAACAATGTTCTGTAAGACAGCTTGAGGAAGGAGGAAAATCGTAGAAATCTCACGTAACAAAAAAGCGTTAAACCCATACGACTTTTATTATTATTATAAAATAGAAGAGAGAGAGAGAGAGAGAGAGAGAGAGAAAATTTTCATGGTTTTCGAGGGTGCTAAAGTCGATAGTGAGCTCAAAATTAAAATCGAAAATGCCAAAGTTTTTATCATAGGTGTCGTTTTCATGGTTTTCGAGGGTGCTGAAGCCGATAGTGAGCTTTAAATTCAGTATTGAGTATTTAAAGATACTTGCATATCGCCGGGTTAAAGGCAAAACCGACTATCTGCGATTTTTTGAGTTTTTCACTTTAATATACCATTCGATTCGCCATTTGATTCTTTACCTAATGGTAAAACAAACTAAACCGTAGGACTTACCGTCTCCGAGTTACTGAATGTAAAAACCGATTATATAAATTATTAGACTGAATTAAAAAACAAATAGCAAACTTTCTAAATGCGCTCACGGAAAATGTAATATTGATTTTTCTGGACTAAATAATTGGTTTTGCCTTTAACCCGGCGATATCCCCTATTTACCCAACTAACTGCTAATATTATTTAGTAGCCCACTCACCATTACTGCTGCTCTCATGCCGCCTGTAAGTGGTGTGTTTGGTGTGCTTCGTCTTCCTGGGTCGCGGTGCGGGAGTATCATCGATGTACAAGTCAGAATCTTCGTAGTCATATGTGTTGGAGACTCGGCGTCGCACTGGGCGCTCGGAGCGACGGACTGGGGTCGGTGGTGTGGTGGATACGCTGGGTTTCGATTCTTCTACCACCTGGAAATAATGGTAGTATTTAACTCTGAACTAGAGATGTGCCGACTATGACTTTAGCCAAAGAGAATATAACCACTAGAGAGCGTATAGGCCGATTTCTGCTTAGCACACGACTCACCACTGCGGGCCGGGGGACGAGGAAGAACGCGCGGCTGCAATTGGTCAGTTCAAGGTCAAGTTGCGTAGGTATGCCCATCGTAGGGCTGCTCTACTTCATTAAGGGAAAATAGGCGATATCGATAAAATGGATTTTAAAATTGTGATAAATACTCAATTAAAATCAAAGAAATCATATTGAATCAAAATCAATCACTAATAAAATGAAAGCTAGAGAATCCAAGAACAAAACTTTCGCCACTATCATATTCGACGAAATAGCAATCAGAAACGGTGTCGAATATCATCCCCAAGGCAGAAGGTACTATGGCCACGGGAGTTTTGGCGCCAGTTTACAAACGGATTGTCAAGACGAAGCTAAAGAAGCCACAGTATTTGAATTGAATAAAATTTTCATTCATTTTAATTTTAATGTTCGATAAAGACTTTCAGCTATTAAAGGTAACAGCACTAATTTTTACGATAAAAATACAAAGTGAAAGTAAGGGATTAGAATTGTCTAATGAAAGAACGAGACTTTTCCAAAAGACATCAACGCGGAACTCACACAGTGTGCTGGTTTACCAAACCACCATTTTAAATAGACCCCTACGGTGGATCATAATCTGATTAAATCACAATAATTTTTCATACTATTTACTTACTGATCAAAAGTTATGCGATCTTTTTTGAAACTAAAGGTCTTGGAATGTTTCCTAAACCACTTCACCGCGCATGAAGGTATTTTGATGCGTTATAATTGCAGATAAAGTTACATTATTTGCATTAATTTAGCGTGCACAGAGGTCTAACAATTGGTCACAACTAAAATGGTTACTTGAACCGTAGCCTATGCATAGGCGACAAAATACTAATAGTTTTCGAGCGTCGGAGCACTGTATGCGCAGTCAAGTGGTTATATAGTCTTTGACTTTAGCCGACTAGCCGATTGGTCGCTTGTAAAGTGGCTGGTATTCGACAATTTCCGTGACGCTTCGTCTATAGCTGATTCGCGGGCAAGTTACATGTGTTCATAAATGTCAGATAGTTTTATTTTTTCTTTACAAAAAAGTAATCTTAGAGACTGTCTACCAATTTGGTAATCAGTCTCTAAGATTACTTTCTAACACCAAAGGTAAGGTTGAATTACATAATAAATGTGTAAGACTGATTCTAAAATAAAAACATTAACTAACAATCACGGATTTTATTCAATATAATTCTTTCTATATACATTTTATCGAGAAATGCATACAAAGTTAGAAGCCGAATAGTCAACGATCTTTTTATTTACTTTTTTTTATTTTCATACAACCTAAAGCCGTGGGCCCGATGGGATTTCTCATCGACAAAAATGAACACCCATTCAAATTTTCATCCCCTATTTTTATGGTGTTTATCAAAAAAACTTTTTACAAAAAAATAACAACCAACTTCCTTAAAAAAAAAACACTACAAGGTCAAAAATAACTTTAATTTCGGAATTCGGTGCCTTAGGATCTGTATTTAAGGTTTTTTTGCCACCGACTTCCGAAATTAAAGTTATTTTTGACCTTGTAGTGTTTTTTTTAAGGAAGTCGGTTGTTATTTTTTTGTAAAAAGTTTTTATTTTTAACTTTTTAGTTATGGTAGATACCCCGCATCTAATCGCGTTATTCGTTCATTTGTCGCACAAATACTTAATGCAAATTTAAGACTTATATGGTTTTCACATAGATCCCATTGTCCGAATGGAACCAAATTATTCCATTCGGAAAGCACCAGCTTTCAAATAAAAAAAAAAACTTCAAAATCGGTTCACCCAGTCAAAAGTTATGAGGTAATAAACATTAAAAAAAAAAATACAGTCGAATTGATAACCTCATCCTTTTTTTGAAGTCTGTTAAAAATCCTTACTTAGTGCTCAGATTCGACGTCTTTCGGATTTTTAAATTATATTATTCCCAGCAATGTTTCGTAAAATATAACATTACTAACATTACTTACATAGTTAGTAGTTGCTGTATACTGGTGCGCGATCGCCGCGTCGTACGACGGCAACTGATTGTGATGATAGTCTCCGTTCACTGTCTCCTGTACCGCCACACCTTGTACATTGCTGTAACTTGCTGTTTGCTGTCAACAATGTATACATATTACAGAATTGGTGCCAGTTTGACCGGGTAGCGGCAGACCACGTAAGAGTTGGTGGGATGAGCTGGATAGGTTCTGTCAAAACTGGAAGGAGGGAGCGCGGGCTTGCGAAATATGGAGGGAGGCCTTTGCCCAGGACTGGGACAACGCAGGCTAGTAAAAACACAGTAGTTTTATTTCACGAAACGACGCGGGCTTTTCTTTTAGTTACAAAGTGTACAACAATGCCTCTGCCTACCCCTTCGGAAATCGCGTAGTGTTTGAAGTTTCCATTACTAAATATGGTCCCGGTTTTAATAGTTCGGAGTCTCTGGATCGGATAAGGCAAAGCAAGCAGTGCGATAAGACATTGTTTACCTGGATTAACACATAGGGTACTTTTAATCCCGGTAATACGCTCTTGTGGGATATTTTTCGACATCCACGCGGGCGAAGCCGCGGGCAGAAGCTAGTTTGAAATAAATGCTTAGAGTTTGAGCCGAATTTGTTTGATTCGAGTTAGAGATAAATACTCAGCCTATAGCGTTCCGAATGCTGGGACACGAGTGGACCGTAATCTACCACGCGGGCCCAGTGCGAGTCGGTAGATGTCGCATATCTATATCTATACATCTATACAAATAAATACAATTGGAGTGTCTGTTTTTAATATTAAGATAACCACTTTTTACTAAGTGTATATGGATGTATACACGGTACATACACCAAAACAATATTTTTTACAATTTTTATCTGTCTGTCTGTCTGTTTGTTCCGGCTAATCTCTGAAATGGCTGGACCGATTTCGACGGAACTTTCACTGGCAGATAGCGGATGTAACAAGGAGTAACTTAGGCTACTTTTATTTTAGAAAAAATAAATAATAGTTTAAAAAAACTATAAACACCCTGAATTTTGAGACGTATGTCAGCGTAGTTTTCAAAGACAGTTTTTATGAAAAACTTTTTGTTAAATACCACGCGGACGAAGTCGCAGGTAACAGCTATTACCTGTAATATAACCTGAATTAACACATCTTACCGCGGTAGTACGTCCTCCTGCGTTAATTTCCGACATCCACGCGGGCGAAGCCGCGGGCAAAAGCTAGTATTAGATATTTTTACTCTAGGACATGCCAATTTCGTCACGATCTTTCCCTTTACCGTTTTAAGAGTAATGGTGATAAGATCATTGACACAAAGTAAATTGCTTGTCAGGGTTCGAACCTACGAGCTACAACTCGTATGCCGCGGTCGTTACCACTGGGCCCCCGCTGCTCATGCTCAACATGTACTTTAGAAATTACATAAGTGATAAATTATTTTATTTCTGTAAGTAGATTTGTACAAACACTTTTACATGTAAATGATGTTTTTTTAAACTAGATGAAGTCGGCGTTTCCTAACTACTCTGAGAAGAAAGGCCGAAACAAACTCAGAGGTCACAGTCTCTTTTAAAGTCCAGACATAATCTTGGTCACAACATGTGAAGACAGTGTAGATTGGTGACTGAAATGGTCATTTGAAGAATGAACCATACAGATTGAGTGGACCTGTCCAGTCAGTGCATGCATGTGTTACTAATCGTGCAGCGTATTTACATAGTATTTACCTGATGCACAGACGGTACTTCTTCATATCTCTGGTAGTTATCCACAGTGGTATACGCTATATGTTGTGGCTGCTGATAGCTGTATACAGACGGCTGGTAGGAGCCCGGCTTCGCTGATTCAGAGTACTGGTAGTCTTGTTGAATGTCTTCTGCTGAGTACATGCCTGAAATGACATAATTTTTTTGTAAATCATAGGGTTTTTATTTTTAGTTTTTATAAACAATGTGTGGCTATTGATGGTATTATTAAGACCATGTCAAAGAATGAACTGACATATGCTTTTTTATTAAGTAAGAGGTTTTATTTTCTTGGATACGGGTGTAAGTTTCATTGATATTGAGTACAAGTAAATCGTTTTCATTCAAAGCAATGATTCAAATTAAAAGCTAAGGAAATGTGACGCTATCTTATTTCACGTAAGGTTGGGGTGTTTTACATAAACAATCGTGACGTCGTATTACTCACGTCTAAATGTAATGTTTATGCTAATTGTGACAAATAAACTATTTTGCATTTGTATTTTTGTACATAAAAACCCCTCTGTGCCTCTGAAAGCATGTTAAGCCATAGGTCCTTCCATCTTTGACGATCGTTACGAGTCGTCAGAATCCCGAAAGTCAGACAACCCTTGGGGGGGGGGTCTTAGGGGGGTCTTAAGGGTATCACCTGGGTAGTGGAAGTCAGATAGACAGTCCCTCCATGTAAAATACTGGTATTCACCTATATCTAGTAAAACTGTAAGACAACCCCAATATAGATTGGAAATGGCAAGGCAGATGATGGCCACGGAAAACCAGCGCTAGGACTCTGTTTCGCATAGGGTCACAGCATTATGCTGAGTGATGGCCGTTTTGCGTGGATGTGACGCATGTTTTCCCACACCTTATTTTTTATTTTTGTATACTTTTGGTCTTTCTGTGCGTCATGTTTGCCGCAAATAAACGAATTTTCTTTCTTATGGCATAGACCGAAACCAATTTAAAAAAATATACTTCAACTTACCTGGTCCATAATTCATCTCCTGCCCTTCAATCCTAACGTTAGTCGGTAGATTCTCATTAGTGAACAGTATCTGTTCCTCGTGGTAGTCTCCGATGTCCTTCTTAGAGATGGTCCACTGATGTATAGGCTTCAGGACGGGAGGTCTGTCTGTACGGATGAGGTGCGACTTGAGGATCGAGTGTTCCGGGAGGGAGTAGGGAGGAGGCGCGTCCTCACGGGACGAGGAGGGCGAGTTGCTGTAACAAGAGATTTTCGATTAGTTGAGAGATTTAAAAAGTTAAATTTAAAGTTTTAAAAACCCGCGAAAGACCCTAGCATTACTTTATGCATTTAAAATCGAGTCTTATTGCCTCGGTTTTTTTTATGTTAGCCTAGGCCTCCGCAAATCTCTCCAGGCATCCTTTTTCAGGGCTACCTCGATCCAACCCTTGTAATACGCGTCTAGATCATCTCGCCTTGAAATAAGATTTCGTTTTCTTTGGCTCAATCAGTAGCGTATGCATTACAAAATAAATATTTTGTGAAGACAAAAATTCATATTAAAAATTCATCATCATCATCATTTCAGCCGTAAGACGTCCACTGCTGGACTTAGGCCTCCCCCAATTTGGGGGGCTTTGCCATAATCGCCACGCTTGGCAGGCGGGTTGCCGATCGCAGTATGGTGGCAAAATGCACAGAGAACGCTGCTGCCCATTCTCTATTAAGTCCCTTAGTCGCCTTTTACGACACCCACGGGAAGAAATGGGGTGGTGTTATTCTTTACGTCCGGCACCACACGGTACCACGGTATTAAAAATTACTGACTTCGATTCAGTAGCGAATTATGAGCAAACCACTTTAAGGCGTTTATTCTTACACCTTCTCTAAGTACTTTTTATTTTATTATTGCTTGTGTAGTAAACGAAATGGTAAAGAATCTACTTCATCATCAGCCTATAGCAGTCCACTGCTGGATGTGGCCTTTCCAATTACATGCCTCTCATCCAGCTTCTACCAGCCACCCTACGATCGTCGCTCCACCTAGCCTGAGGGCGTCCTACTTTACGTTCTACTTACTTCATCTTAATCTTCAAAGTAGTCTTCTTATCAGTTCTCTCGACAAAAGTTCCATTCTCTGGGTAGGAGACATCTTCGTACGTCTGGTAGGCGTACCCTTTGTCCGGCATCACCATCTCTTTGCCTTCGACTACGTACTTTGTGTCCGGTATACCGTTCGCAAACTTCACGTCTTGTGTTGTTACGTATCTTTCTTGGTAGACTACCTCCTGGGGAAGAAACATTACGAGTTGAGGTATTTGAAAAAAAAAATGGTTTATTATTTTAACAAGTAAAACTTAAACAAACAACTAGTGATTGGAGGCTCCTTTTCAGCAGATAAGCCTGTGTTAAGACACTTAGCTATTCCATAACTTAAAAAAAAAACTTTTACTTGTTTTATAATAAATAAATAAATATCTTAGGACAACCAACACACCGTTATCTGATCCCAAACTAGGCAGAACCTGTACTATTGCCACCAGACAACTGATAAACATACTTATATTTTTCTAAATACATAAATATTATACACAAATTACACCCAGACAAAGAACAAATGATCGTGCTCATCACACAATTGACACACAGATTTTGATTTATACAAATGTAGGTAAAGGAAAAAGTGACTGAGTGATTTATTATTGACTAGTTGCGCCTCTCGGTTTCACTCGCATATGTCTTGATCCTGTGGTAATATCGGGATAAAAACTATCCTATGTACCTAGACCATGAATATGTCTTGTGTCTTCAGATGTATAATATTACTAGGATTTAATAAATTTTTTTAGTATGAATGTTTGTTACTCCATCATCCAAAAAGGGCCTAACTATTATTACTACAACAATCACACGTACAAGTGGCATAACGGATCGCAACAACATTTTAACTTGAAGTTTTACGGGCAGATTGTTAATGTACTTGTCCAATTTAAAAACCTGCCCGTATTTCTTATCGCGTATTTCTCCTAGTAAGCCTTAAGTACCTAAGATCTTTTTGAGGAAACAATGTCTTAAACGGTTAATAAATACGCCATGCTCTAAGTACTTCGGTAACCCAAGTACCCTACGTGAGATACACAGTAACAGCAGGGCGTTACTGACCTTCCTCGAGGAGCTGGGGTGGATGGAGTCCACCTTTGTACCTTTTTTTTGTGTGCGAAAAGTTTAAATAAATAATAAATAAATAACCAATTTCCTACCCAGACGCAAAATACGCGCTCAGACGTGGAGTAGAGGACACCAGCCCGTTCTACCTATTACCTAGGCCATGCTCTATTTCAATAACTTACCTTATTATCAATATAGAACTTGTCAGCGAACACCTTCTCTTCCACAAACTCTCCGTTCTGTCCCATGTGCATGATAGGTTTGGGTAGAGTCAGCTTCAGAGACTTCTTAGAGTTGCTCGCTGCTTTCTTTGAATGCGACTTGGTGGGAGACGTGTGGTTCTTTACTTTGAAGTCCTGGAATAGAGAGGTATATTTGTCTAAATTATAAAGGGTTGGATTTCCAAAGGAAAGTTATTAATTTTACAGAAAGTAAGACAAGTTGATGTCCGATAAGGCTCGACTGGCTGTTCACAATGGTGTACTGGTGCCTACGCTTATGTATGGAAGTGAATGTTGGGTATGGCAAAAGAAGCATGAAAGTAGAATAAATGCTGTGGAAATGCGTTCCTTGCGAAGCATGTGTGGTGTGACTATGAATGATAGACTGAGGAATGATGTGATTAGAGAACGGTGTGGTTTAAAAGAAGACGTAGTGACAAAAATTGAAAAAAGTATGCTTAGATGGTTTGGTCATGTTGAGAGGATGAATGAAGGTCGGCTCACAAAAGGTATTTACAAGGCAGATGTGAGTGGAAACACCGGGAGGGGACGCCCTAGGAGGACATATAGAGACCTTATTGGTGATGTTCTTCAGAAAGATCAGGTGCGTAGTACTCGCAACCGGCGTATGTGTATGACCAATTGTATGAACCTAAACGAGGCAAAAGAAGTGTGTAGAGATCATAGCAGGTGGCGTTCCGTGGTTTCTGCCTACCCCCATGGGAAAAAGGCGTGATTGTATGGATGTATGTATGTAAAGTAAGACACTTTCCCTCTAAAGCTTGACATCAAGACCTCGTTGTACTAAATGGCATTATTATCAAGATGGAATAGACTTATAATTAATTTACCTAGTCTTTGCAAAACCCATGTTGGGACCGGCTTCTACTCAAACCGGAGACAGCTAAATACCAGTATTTTAGATTGGGCAACTGCCTATATGACCTCCACAACCCAGTTATTGGGTAATACAATACCCCTATTTTAGGTTAGACTGGTTGTCAGACTTTTGAGATTCTGATAACCCGTTACAACTGTCAATGATCCACAAATGACAGCCGGGACAAATGGTCCAACATCAGAGGGGTGATTGCGGAACTTTTTATTGGTAACAATTGGTTTAGTATTCATAGTTAAACAACACTCATAGCGTTATTTACGTTGCTGAGCCGACAATTTATTCGAACAAATGACGCAATGGTTTAGAAATAATCTTCAATCCCATTCAGATTCTGATAAATTGTGCGTTTCGCAATTAGGGTGCTGGCCATTATAATGATAATTTCTTGGTCCGTTATGTCTGCTAAACTGCCCAGTGGTCACCACATACAGGGCAAAATACTTCGGTAACCCAGGTACCTTACGTGAGATAGTCTGCAACACCAAAGCGTTGCTGGCCCTCCTCGAGGAGCTGGGGTGGATCTAATAACTGATTCTCCCACCCGTACGCAAAATCCTTGTCATGTAGTTGCGGACACCAGCCTGTATTATCTATTAGGTACCTAATGACAGTTTCCACAGACAGTCACAAGCCCCAAAACTTTGACAAACATAACCAGTGAGGCTGGAATCAGACCTCAACAGATGAAAGAATTAGATAGACTAACCTTATCTTTATTAGTAGTAGAGGTGGACCGTTTCTCTAAGGTTCTGAGTTCCTTGCACAGCTCCCGCACCAGTTGGCCGGAGTTCAGGCATTTGGGCACGTTGTCACGTTTCGCTGTGTCTGTCTGCAATAATAAATAGTTTGATTAGATGAATAGTGACAGAAAAATATACAGTGGTAAGGGCTGTTTCTAGAGGACTCTGAACACTGGTACACTTAAAATGTTCATTGGTTATTTTTTTTTTAAAGACAGCTGTTCCATACATTTTAAGACGAAATGGTATCGTGGTCACGTATGTTTCGAGGGGGTGAAGCAGACGCGAGCGGATAAGTGGCACGCGTGGCCCCGCTCTCTGCCGCACTCGGCCAGCAAGCTATAGTCCGACCGCTGTAAGCGTGACCCTCTCTCGTGAACCAAAATATTTCTGCAGAGGATCGCGCATACGGCAATCGGACTGTCGTGGCAAGTTGTAGATTTACGTGATACTAGTTGCGCAGTTTATAGAAATATATTTATTTTCACAAAGTATGTAATGAGTACATAATATGGTGCAGTAAATAAATGTAAAATAATATTTTAATTAGGCGCATACACTAGTGTTTTTATTATTATATTTCCGTACCTGGCGTGAATAAGTTGATATGTCATTTATGCATACTTTTCAGGGCAGCCAATTTAAAGTTTACGATCTTCTGGTAAATCGAAAATAATGATGATTACTTTTTTAATAGTTGAATTTAGGTTCTTTAAGGAGCTGTTTTAAGTCCACGTTACAAAATAAATGTAATATTTGTTAATGCATTTAAAAACAGACTTATCCAATTGTTCACCGACGACTTATCAACTTATTCCCTGAAGGAAGATAAAAATTCTAACTGTCATAATTGAATTTAAATAAAAACCAAATGAAGTAATTTGTTTCTGCGATTAAACTTTGTTAAAGTTTAATCGCAGAAACAAATTAAGATCCTTTATTCTTTTTAAATTTATGAAATTTAACCAAATGACAAGAAAAAACACTTTAAATTACTTATTCTTCTGTGTTTTCTTCTTTATCAGGATCTTCTTCGTCAAGATCGGGGTCGATATTTTCTGTATCATTATCCGTTTTTATATTTCTATAAAATTCATGAAATACTGGATCTATTAGAGGCACATTGAATAGCAATTAAGACCGTCACTCCAGAAAACCGGAAACACTGCACCCTCTAAAATAAATTACAAACCGAATATTTTGAACAAAAACACGAAACCCACATATCCTCCGCCAGAACGGCTCGTCACCGCGGGGGTTGTAAACGACCACCCTCCAAACCTAAAAAAATACTATATATCTACATTCAATCTCAGATCATTAGCAAGTGAAGCAAGAGTAGTCGAATTGGAATACGCGATATCGCAAATCAACTGGGATATTATCGGTATAGCTGAAGTGAGAAGACTAGGTTATAAAATTGAAGACAGGGGAAGATATCTTCTATACTACTATGGGGAAACAAAAGGAGAAAAAGGTGTTGGATTCCTAGTAAGAAAACAATACAATACAGAAGAACATGATTTCATCGCAGTATCCGAGAGAGCTGCCGTATTACAAGTAGGCATAAATGGAAAGAAATTCTCTATTATCCAAGCCTATGCGCCTTCTAAAAGAGCCAGTGAAGAAGAAATGGAAAACTTCTACGCCGATCTTGACAGAGCTGTGAACAAATGTACAAGAAATATAATCTTCCTAGGAGACATGAACGCAAAAATAGGAAACCCAAAAGAAAATGAAGAATTAGTAATGGGTAGGTATGGCTACGGAAAAAGGAACGATAGAGGAGAAACGTTCATAAAATTCTGTCTTCAATACAACCTTAAAATTTCTAATACACTTTTCAATAAATCTAACAAGCTACGGTGGACCTGGAAAACACCTGATGAAAAATCGAAAAACGAAATCGACTTCATAGCTACAAATATCACAAAAATGATACAAAACGTAAATGTGATGAGCAAATTGGAACACCCTAGTGACCACAGAATGCTAAGAATTACTCTGTGTATGGAAGAAAGCAAAAAATCTCGGGCGCATTATCGAGGAAAAGTACATACCAATATAGAAACCGATGAAGATCTATTATCCTTGTCCGACTGTGAAAATGACACCGTGTACCAACTCAACAAGAAAATAGAGACATATTTACTACAAGGCTACAAAAAACAAACTAAAGAAAACACTGAAAAAAGAAAGAATGAAATTATAACAGAAGAAATAGAAACATTGAAAAACGAAAAACACTTATTAAAAAACAAGAAAAACAAAACAAGGCAAGAAAAGAAAAAACTGAGTAAACTATACAGGGCAATACACAAAAAAATAAAACAAAACATTAAAAACAGAAGACTCAATATAATTAGCAAATTCATAGAAGAAACAGGCGGAATAAAAAAGGCTTATAAAAAGTTAGACACTACCAAACATGTCATGACACAACTTCAAAATGCCTCAGGAAACACAATCACACACAGAAAAGACCTAATGGCGATAGCTACACAGTTTTACTAAAACCTCTACACATGCGCATATAAAAGTCAAGAGAAACCACTGGCAAAAAATTACAAACCAGCCCAGGAAACAGTACCACCTTTTTTAGAAAGCGAGATAGAGATATCTATAATAAAACTAAAAGCAGGAAAGAGCCCAGGACCTGACGGAGTGTCAAACGAAATGATAAAAGCTGCGAAAGAAGAGTTAATAAAACCACTCACTAACCTCTTTAACCGTGTCCTATCAATAAAGGAACTACCAGACACATGGACATGCTCGGAAATAGCTCTACTGTATAAAAAAGGAGACCCCAAACTGATATCCAACTACAGACCTATCAGTCTTATATCCTGCCTGTATAAATTATTTGCATCAACCCTACTAAGACGTGTAACAACGAAAATTGACGAGAATCAGCCTGTAGAGCAAGCGGGATTCATGAAAAATTTCTCTACTAGTGACCATATACACACACTGAAAGTTATCATCGAACGGTATATGGAATACGACCTCCCCTTATACGTGGCTTTTATAGATTACTCGAAAGCTTTTGACTCAATTTCACATGACTCCATATGGCGAGCTTTACACCAGCAAGGGCTAGACCATGACTACATAGAACTGATCAAAGCGATTTACTCGAGAAGTACAACAAGAGTACGTCTAGACACAAGAGGACGAACTTTTCAAGTCGAGAGGGGGGTAAAGTAAGGCGATCCACTCTCCCCAAAGCTTTTCATCGCAGTCCTAGAATCCATATTCCAAAATATCGATTGGAGTGATATAGGAATAAACGTCAATGGCAAATACCTCTCCCACCTTAGGTTTGCGGATGACATAGTACTGCTGGCGGAAAATCCCCGAACACTGAACCATATGATAGAGTCCCTTAGTCGTCACAGCGAGACTGTAGGGCTACATATTAACTGGGATAAAACCAAAATTATGACTAATCGTGAAGAAATACCTATATCCATACAGTCTAAACCCATTGAATATGTCACTGAATATATCTACCTTGGACATCTAATTGCAACAAAATCTTGTACAGAAAAGGAAATCGATCGTAGAGTGAAGAATACGTGGAACAAGTACTGGGCTATGAAGGAAATTTTCAAAGGTAGCATACCCACAAAACTGAAAACGAAAGCGATGAACATCTGCCTAACACCGGTTCTTACCTACGCATGCCAGACATGGTCGCTCAAAAAATCACTTTTACATAAAATCAGAAGCTGTCAAAGAGGAATAGAACGGAGCTACATGAACATCAAACTGAAAGACAAGGTCAAAAGTTCGCTCATAAGAAAAAGAACAAACGCGAGAGATGCGGTCAAACAGGTTCTGACATTAAAATGGAAATGGTCAGGCCATATTCAGAGAGCCATGGATGAAAGATGGTCACAAATAATTTCAACCTGGTACCCCAGAGATAAAAAAGAAGGAAGGGTAGACCATCAAAAAGATGGAGTGACGACATCGTACAGATAGCAGGAAACTTATGGCCCAGACAGGCAAAAGACAGACACATCTGGAATGATTTGGAGGAGGCTTTCACCGCAATAGGCGGCCCTTACACCTAATAATACTAACCTTATTTAAGTACAAAACTAACATTACTAACAAATAAATAAATAAGTACGCATCATAAAATCATGTAAGGGATAAAAATAAAGCTAATAAATAAATAAATATGTTTACAATTGAGTTCAAATTACCTTGCGCTTAAAGTTTTCCTAAAAGTTGATTTTGAGTCAAATTCGGTCATCAAACTCTTAAAACGATGAAATGATTTTATTTTTATAAAAGTTAAATTATATGCGTATTTTAAGTATTCTCAAAGTAAGTAAACGTAACAATTCACGCTTTGTTATTATAAACAATATAATGTCCATTTTAAAGAGTTTCATAAATGACTCGTGTGATTTTATAATGATAAAACTAGACAATTCGAAATGTTCTAAAATATCACAACTTTTGATAGCGTGCATAACTAGACGATTCGAAATGTTCTTAAATATCATAACTTTAGATAGCATGCATAACTAGATAACTCGACATATATGTGCGTGTTTCGTACTCAAAGACGTTCATAACTTGATAACTGATTTTGTCATATTACACTCGCAAATCCACAAACGTATATGTTGATATATTAACTAATGCATGTTCTGACTTATGTTGATAAACCGAAATGCAATAATATAAACGCTGTCAGATAAGTATTATTAATTTGACATGCCGTTTTATCAAATATTTATTGCCATAATTGTAAATACTCACTTATGTACGAAAGCAATAATTTGATTTTGTTTGAGTATTTCGAGTTGAGTTTTTAATACCGGTAGGGTATAAGGTCACAGAAGCGTTTAAGCTAAAAATAAAAAAAAACGACATCTCGAGTTGTCAACGTATTCACGCGTGGTACGGATTTATTTACATACGAATACTGGCCTACTTATGAGTTCCTATAATAATTCCAGTTCGTTTGTTGTTTGAATGGGTACTCGTATTAAAGATGAATCCAAAATGGTTTTTCCAAAAATCGGTTCTTTACACAGGATATTTTTTTATCACTACCCAAATTTTCATAGGGTGCTCTATCCATGAATATGAACAACTTTTACTATGGGACCAACTCTGAAATCACGGAAAAAATCTGCTGTTTTTAACAAAAGTTCAATACATACTCGACCAAAATGTATGAATTAACAGATTTCATTCATGGGTAGAACAACCTATGAAAATTTGGGTATTGATAAAAAATTGCCCTGTAGAAATAAAAACAACTAATTAAAACAACTTTTATCCTACTAATATTATAAACGCGAAAGTTTGTATGTATGGATGTTTGTTCCTCTTTCACGCAAAAACTACTGACCTGATTTAGATGAAATTTGGCACACAGATATTTTATAACCTGGAATAACACATAGGGTACTTTTTATGTATATATATGTTCCCGCGGGATAATTTCCGACCTCCACGCGGGCGAAGCCGCTGGCAAAAGCTAGTATATCTATACAAATAAATAAAATTGGAGTGTCTGTTTTTAATATTAAGATAACCACTTTTTACTAAGTGTATATGGATGTATACACAGTATATATACCAAAACAATTTTTTTTACAATTTTTGTCAGTCTGTCTGTTTGTTCCGGCTAATCTCTGAAATGGCTGGACCGATTTTGACGGGACTTTCACTGGCAGTTAGCTGATGTAACAAGGAGTAACTTAGGCTACTTTTATTTTAGAAAGATTCTTTTATTTTAGAAAAAATAACTATCTTCGAAAACTACGCTGACATACGTTTCAAAATTCGAAAATCCCTGGCTGAATCCTACGAATTAGATCAAAATAATGTACTACAGTATTATACACCTTAAAAGGGCCTACAAGTATGTCCGCAATAGTATATGTGTATCTCTTAGGGAAAACCCACAATAACCATTTTATATCTTTTACTTTTTACGAGAAATAAGGGCTTATTAACGAAGCGATTTTAAGCAATACAGCATTAATCCTTATCCAATTAAGTACCTTAAATACATTGTACATTTAATATAGATCAATATGGCCCTTTACAGCATGTAATTTAAATGAATATCTTAGAAAATATTAAAAAGCGGGCGCAGAGCAGCTGGGGGGTTGTACGTCCGTCCCGTCCATCCGTTGGCAGCGGCCGGGTAGTACAGGATAAGTAGGATTGTAATTCATATTACTTTGGCTTCATAGTAATTGCGAATATCATGTGTGTTCATTATACTCAAAATAAACCTAATAGTATTATTTCAAGTAAGAAACCGCGAAATGGCTTAGATGTTTAGATTTTGGATGTTTGTTTCTCAATGATGCAAAGACGGCCAAACGGATTTAGATCGAATTTGGCACAAAGATATATCATGGATACGTAAGAGATAGGATACCTACTTTATCCCGGTAGTAGGTTCCCGGGTGATATTTTCCGACAGCTATACGGGCCAAGCCACTGGCAAAAGTACTATTCCTATAATTATGTTCGGTGTCTGGTAAATGATTGAGTGTCTGTAAAATAGAAGAAGAGAGGTAAAATAGGAGAAAAACCAGGAAGACTTATAATCAACTAAACCAAGCCCTATGTCGCAGTCTTCTTACTCTGAATACTATTACTCTTATTTTAAAAACACCAACACACATGATGTTCTCATAAACTATGAATCCTAAGTAATATGAATTATAATCCTACTACTACTAATATTATAAATGTGGAAAAAATGTAGGATTGGGTGTTTGTTTCTCAATCACGCAAAAATGGCTGAATGGATCTGGATCGAAAATAGCACACAGAGTCTATATTACCTATATAACCTGGAATAACACATTTTTATCGCGGTAGTACGTCCTCTTGCGTTAATTTCCGACATCCACGCGGGCGAAGCCGCGGGCAAAAGCTAGTAATAAAATAAAATCATTCATAATGCTAGCGGGGTTCTATAACGGGGCCACTATCGGCTCTAAATTCTTTTTCAGAGCCTCTCAAAGGCATACCACGGTTTCGGCAGGAATCTACCAACTCTGGAAGAATGTGTTTGTGGTACAAGTTGACAAGTTTTGGCACCATTTTATTTTTCCAAAAGACGTAACTTTTTTGGATGTATACAATTTCCATTTTTTCATCTTCTCCCCATATCCCGAAAATGCAATATCGCCGCATGCGTCGGCCGCCGCCGCTCGCTTTCATGATTTGTATTACGATACATCGTAGGTAGATAGGTATTTTGCGCCCATGCTATATAAAGTCGGATAACAAAAAAAAAAAAAAGTTTTGAAAAAAAATAAATGCCAATGTGTTCTATTACTTATACTGAACCACCAAAAAAATTTGCGCACTGGTAAAAAAAAAATCCTGTATGTAGGTATTCCATGTACCCTACACGGAAGTTTTAGACCATAATATCTATCTCTATTACAAAACGAAAGTAGTGTGCTTATACAATAAATACGAGTTACTACGTCAGTGTCAAATGTCAAAATTGGTGTTTTTTGTAAACAAATAAATATTCAAATTCATAAATTTCAGCTTCTTGAGCCTCAGTCTTGCATATTTTTTTTATTTTATTGCGTTTATTCACCATTTTTGTGACTAAAGTATCAGTTTACACTTCAATGTTTGCTTGAGTAGTCGGCGACAACGGGCGTAATAAAGTTGTACACGGGTGCTCTCTAAGCCGCGCTGCGGCCGACTGACAAGGTGCGGGAGCGGAGGGATGTGCAATATCATTGCACGTTTTTTATAAATATTGCTTTTTTAAATTCTATTTGATCTGTTACATTAAAATAAACCCATAATCCCCTAATGTCTTTAATGGTGCACGTATAGACGAAAAATTATTGAAATTGCTTTAATTACAATCGAATAAAACCGTTTTTTTTCTAATAAAAACGCTAAATTTGAGGAAACTTTGCGATTTTTTTGTATCGAGCCAAATTATGTCAATCGTGTATTGGCCCTCATAATTCACTAAAAAATATCTTCAATTTTAATAATCATGAAAAAAAAGAACGCAAATTTGTAGTTTTAGAGGACAAAAATTGATTTTGCGTGCATCCGAAATGCGTCAAAACATCTTCTTTGAGACCCATTTCGTCTTAACCGTCGTATTGTGCTTTTGTTATGATGAAAAAGCAGATTTTAATTTTTTAGTAAGTTACCTGTCGATGTCACTGCCATCCTATATATTGCTAGTTATGTAATAGGGTCTCTACACACTCCTTTTGTCTCGTTTAGGTTCATACAGTTGGTTATACACACACGCCGGTTGCGAGTACTACGCTCCTGACCTTTCTGAAGAACATAGCAGGTGGCGTTCCGTGTTATCTGCCTACCCCCATGGGAAAAAGGCATGATTGTATGTATGTAATAGGGTCGCCCCCTATTACATATCTCTAGACCAGACCAGACCTATCAGTCGTATCATCAATTCTTTTTATATTATTCACGAATCATGTATAATACGGGAGCGGCCGTTTGGTGGCCCAATGTGACCGTTTGAACCCAGACAGGCGCTTTATGTAAATTATTTCAACACCACTGCTCTCAAAACGGTGAAGGAAACCGTCATGTTCTAGAACCAAAAAACATCTGACATCTACCAACCCGCACTGGGTTCTTGTGGTAGATTACGGCCCACTCCCTCTCACAGAGAGGACGCCGGTATCCCAGTAGTGGGAACATTATAGACTGATAATGATGTACCACAGACAGACTAAACTAACAGTAGGTACCCACCCATGTCTTTGTCAAAAATAGTTTTCTGACGGCTGCTTAAGAGGCACAGATAAATAAAATATTTTTGTTTTGTTCAGTCTTTTTTTTTGCGTCATATTTACCGCAAATAAACGTATCTTCTTTCTTTCTTTTACGTAGAATATAATGTATAACTTACACTCTTGAGCGCATGCCACTCCTTGAGCGCGTTGGCGAGTATTTTGATCCCACGCAGCAACAGCGGCGGCAGCGCGGCCGGCGTCAGGCGCGGGCTGCTTTCACTAAGCGTGAACTCTTCGTCCTGCACAACATCACGTCATTTAATAGTGTTACGTAGATCGTAAAGTCTAGGAACGACACGCTAACTCCGTCGATTATCAAGTAGCAAGTGCTAAACGAATAATTATACGTAGACGCCACCGCCATCTATTATCAAATAGCCGAATTAGACAGTTATCTCTGGTATTATCTGGAAGCTTTGCCGCTAACTGTGAACTGTGGCAGAGTCGTGATATTTCGAGAATGTTCAGCGACGCATATAAATAGCGGATTTTTGGACTGGGAGGAGAGTTCAGTTACGAATGCGATCTGATACGATTCAAGCGATACAGTGAAGTGGCGACATGGTGCTTCCCTAAAAAACCCATTCGTTCCACCTCCTGAAAATCTCGCACCTGGACACAAGTTATCTTGGCTTTCCTGGAAGTCTTTAAATAGGCTCCAGAATCAAGTAGGCCGAAGTAGAGAGAACCTGTTCAAGTGGAAATTCATAGATGGCACCGCCCTGGAATGTAAATATGGTGCTCTCCCACAAACAATGCGGCACTTAATATTTTGTCCAGCATGTCCTGCTGTTTGTACGCTACAGGAGTTTATGGATGCCTCTGAAAGTGCTAAGCTCGTAGGCAAATTCTGGGCCGACTATATTTAGATTGCTGTTGACACGCTAAAAAGAAGTGAAGTACAAGCGAGACAAGCGATTCTATTTGACGTTTCTGATAACCGCGGTATTTGTGAATAGTTTATTAAACTGTTTTTTTGGAATAATTCGCAAAAAACCTTCTGAA
The DNA here is from genome assembly GCA_947507805.1 of Aporophyla nigra. Lineage (NCBI taxonomy): Eukaryota > Metazoa > Arthropoda > Insecta > Lepidoptera > Noctuidae > Aporophyla > Aporophyla nigra. Next base: position 4,381,639 of record OX382316.1, on the reverse strand, counting down.
CGTTTATTTGCAAAAAGGTACGTAAACAGTAATTAAACTATAGTATTGCTAATAAGGATTAAATTCTGCAAACGGTTGTTATGTCTGGAATCAATATAAAATGATTTAGGCTGTGTGTAAGAAAAAAAAAAACAATTTAAAAAACGAGAATCAAAATAGACGATATTGAGCGAAATATTGGACAGCTGTGGTTCCTATAAGTGAATTAGTACACATGATTGGACATGTCTACTCAAACCTATACGATATCTGGAGTTTAAAAGGGACTGTGACCTCTGAGTTTGTTTCTGTATTTCTTCTACACTATACTTACTTACTCGTCTCGTTTTTAAAACATAATTTGACGGGTAAAAGTGTTTTTTTTTTTAAATCTGTTTATAGAAATAAGTAAGATTTATCATTTACCTACTGCATATCTGATAGTGCCCATACATCCGATAGTGTGATGTGACATGTACTGTCTATCTTTTATTAGAGATCCTAAATAAACGATAAGCATTTTCGCTGTACCTGTGTCTCCTCATTGTGCCGCCGCAGCATAGTGAGTAAGTGTGCTCCCGCGTACCAGTGCATCGCCTCGAACAGCGGGTACCGGAACATTGTGGGCGTTTCTACGCGACGCTCTATCTCATAGATCCTGCAACGAAAGATAAAATCAATTTGCCTGCCGTTTCCCAACAACACATCTCAGCTCAGATTCAAGTCAAACTAGATGCAGCTGAATACCAGTATTCTACACGACGCGACTGCCTATCTCACCTCACCGGCTTATGCACCCTCAAAAACCATGAAAACGACACCCATGCCAAAAAAAAAAGGAAATATTATCATGACGAAAAATTTGGAAATTTTCATGGCTATACTCTTGATTTTTCTATAAAATGCGGTAAAACAAGCCATTATAGTTACTAAATAATGTTATAAACCACATATGACAGTGTTCAATTTGACAAATATATTAGAAGATCTACTAAAAAGTAAAGTTCCATCAACAGCCCAAGTATAACATTTATTAAATATCTATTTACGTGCATATTTGCACACATATATGTATGATTAATAAAAGAATCAATTTTAATTTCAATTGTTTTCAAAATAAAAACTAAATCAATCGATTAATTAAATTTTTTACATCACTAAAAGTAATGCAATCGTCAATCGTTAGTTGAAACTAATTTACCTTAGTTAACTATAACTAATCATCAAGCAAACATAATTTTTCCATCACCGATATGACTATTCTGGTACATGGCTATAGTTTTGTTTAGTGAATGGATTTTGCCAAAGTTCAGTGTTGGGTATCACCGATCAACTTTTAAGGTTAATGACAGTCATGATGAATCATAGCCCGCGATATGATCTGAAGACCAATTCCCGTAATTTACCAAATTCGTTAAAATATATTTGCAATTTCATCCCAACGACAATCGTAAATCCCAAAATATAGGAAAATCAGAGGTAATTTTGTCAGATTACAAACTGTGAACGTTCTAATACTACATTTTTCTACTACTACTTATTGCTCTCAACCCTGTGATAAATCAAATAACTTACTGCAACTGCATCTCAATAGCATAGGAATGCAGGAAGTTCCCGCCGAAGACCAGCGAGTCGCAGGGCGTGAGCACGGCGTGGATCCAGCCGCTCGGGATGAACAGCGTCTGCGTGGCGCTGAGCTCCACCGTGCCGTACCACTCCACCATGTCGCCGAAGAACCGCTCGCTCTGGTTGTTGGCGGCCGACCACTGCTGGTACAGCGCCAGGTTCGTGGCCGTAGGGGGGATTAGGTAGAATATCTGGAATACAAGTCATGTTTTATTAGGATTGTGCTGTTAGTTGATTTCACTTTTATGATCAACAAAATAGAAAAGTAACTGATGGAAACTGGTGGATATTTTAGAATTAAATTTAAATTGATAAATTAACTGTTTCATCATCATCTAAAAAGCTTAGGGAGACGATGAATAAAAATCATCAAAATAAGCCCACGCGTTTAATCTCTAGAGTGCCAAAAAAGAACAAATATACATACATAGGCAGATAAACACATTACCCTCCGCAGTCGGCAAAAAAAAAAATAGGACATGCATATCTTGTCTGTTTCGACGAATATAAAGGTGTCTTAAGAGTTTGTCCAGAACGGGCAAATTCGTCGCGATTCTCTCGTGACCGTTGCGTCCCTGCCAGGGTCGCGAGATTTGTTCGAAAGAGACACCGTGGCCCTGACACATGGGCAACTGAACTGAAACACGGGTGGGTTTTCGTTAGTAAAAGTCTGACACACCCTCCCGCCCCGCCCAAGAGTGGGAGACGTCATTTGATGACTTCCCACCGACAAAAAATAACCGTTGCGTCCAGTAGGAACGTGCCTAAGAGCGAGCATTTGTGGACCAATTTAAATTCCGTACCAAAATTTTGGCGGTCCATTTCCCTTGATACATGCACTCGCTCTGGAGTTCACGTGTCAACTGGACGCAACAAGGGTTCTAATATCTCGACTCGCGCGCAATACGTCGAATCAAGCGCGGGTCGAGATTCTGGCAGTCTGCACGCGATTTACGCGCGTATTTTGCAATTGCGCGGTACTTGTGGACGCAATGTATTGGCGCCTAGAATCTCGTTAACGCGCGAATGAATTGGCGCGAAACGTTTCGCGGCGAATTCGCCCCTTCTGGACAATGTCTTAAAAATGAACTTCACGGTTACCTTCCGTCCGTGCAGCACGTGGTACCAGACGGTGGTGCCGCCGAAGTCGACGTGGAAGTCTGTGTAGGCGCCGGCGGGCGACATGAGGCAGTACTTGCGCACCTGCGGCGCGGGGGGTCTCTCGCGCGCGCCGCCCCACACGCGCTATCTATAGCTCTATAGTTACCTTCCGTCCGTGCAGCACGTGGTACCAGACGGTGGTGCCGCCGAAGTCGACGTGGAAGTCTGTGTAGGCGCCGGCGGGCGACATGAGGCAGTACTTGCGCACCTGCGGCGCGGGGGGTCTCTCGCGCGCGCCGCCCCACACGCGCTATCTATAGCTCTATAGTTACCTTCCGTCCGTGCAGCACGTGGTACCAGACGGTGGTGCCGCCGAAGTCGACGTGGAAGTCTGTGTAGGCGCCGGCGGGCGACATGAGGCAGTACTTGCGCACCTGCGGCGCGGGGGGTCTCTCGCGCGCGCCGCCCCACACGCGCTATCTATAGCTCTATAGTTACCTTCCGTCCGTGCAGCACGTGGTACCAGACGGTGGTGCCGCCGAAGTCGACGTGGAAGTCTGTGTAGGCGCCGGCGGGCGACATGAGGCAGTACTTGCGCACCTGCGGCGCGGGGGGTCTCTCGCGCGCGCCGCCCCACACGCGCTATCTATAGCTCTATAGTTACCTTCCGTCCGTGCAGCACGTGGTACCAGACGGTGGTGCCGCCGAAGTCGACGTGGAAGTCTGTGTAGGCGCCGGCGGGCGACATGAGGCAGTACTTGCGCACCTGCGGCGCGGGGGGTCTCTCGCGCGCGCCGCCCCACACGCGCTATCTATAGCTCTATAGTTACCTTCCGTCCGTGCAGCACGTGGTACCAGACGGTGGTGCCGCCGAAGTCGACGTGGAAGTCTGTGTAGGCGCCGGCGGGCGACATGAGGCAGTACTTGCGCACCTGCGGCGCGGGGGGTCTCTCGCGCGCGCCGCCCCACACGCGCTATCTATAGCTCTATAGTTACCTTCCGTCCGTGCAGCACGTGGTACCAGACGGTGGTGCCGCCGAAGTCGACGTGGAAGTCTGTGTAGGCGCCGGCGGGCGACATGAGGCAGTACTTGCGCACCTGCGGCGCGGGGGGTCTCTCGCGCGCGCCGCCCCACACGCGCTATCTATAGCTCTATAGTTACCTTCCGTCCGTGCAGCACGTGGTACCAGACGGTGGTGCCGCCGAAGTCGACGTGGAAGTCTGTGTAGGCGCCGGCGGGCGACATGAGGCAGTACTTGCGCACCTGCGGCGCGGGGGGTCTCTCGCGCGCGCCGCCCCACACGCGCTATCTATAGCTCTATAGTTACCTTCCGTCCGTGCAGCACGTGGTACCAGACGGTGGTGCCGCCGAAGTCGACGTGGAAGTCTGTGTAGGCGCCGGCGGGCGACATGAGGCAGTACTTGCGCACCTGCGGCGCGGGGGGTCTCTCGCGCGCGCCGCCCCACACGCGCTATCTATAGCTCTATAGTTACCTTCCGTCCGTGCAGCACGTGGTACCAGACGGTGGTGCCGCCGAAGTCGACGTGGAAGTCTGTGTAGGCGCCGGCGGGCGACATGAGGCAGTACTTGCGCACCTGCGGCGCGGGGGGTCTCTCGCGCGCGCCGCCCCACACGCGCTATCTATAGCTCTATAGTTACCTTCCGTCCGTGCAGCACGTGGTACCAGACGGTGGTGCCGCCGAAGTCGACGTGGAAGTCTGTGTAGGCGCCGGCGGGCGACATGAGGCAGTACTTGCGCACCTGCGGCGCGGGGGGTCTCTCGCGCGCGCCGCCCCACACGCGCTATCTATAGCTCTATAGTTACCTTCCGTCCGTGCAGCACGTGGTACCAGACGGTGGTGCCGCCGAAGTCGACGTGGAAGTCTGTGTAGGCGCCGGCGGGCGACATGAGGCAGTACTTGCGCACCTGCGGCGCGGGGGGTCTCTCGCGCGCGCCGCCCCACACGCGCTATCTATAGCTCTATAGTTACCTTCCGTCCGTGCAGCACGTGGTACCAGACGGTGGTGCCGCCGAAGTCGACGTGGAAGTCTGTGTAGGCGCCGGCGGGCGACATGAGGCAGTACTTGCGCACCTGCGGCGCGGGGGGTCTCTCGCGCGCGCCGCCCCACACGCGCTATCTATAGCTCTATAGTTACCTTCCGTCCGTGCAGCACGTGGTACCAGACGGTGGTGCCGCCGAAGTCGACGTGGAAGTCTGTGTAGGCGCCGGCGGGCGACATGAGGCAGTACTTGCGCACCTGCGGCGCGGGGGGTCTCTCGCGCGCGCCGCCCCACACGCGCTATCTATAGCTCTATAGTTACCTTCCGTCCGTGCAGCACGTGGTACCAGACGGTGGTGCCGCCGAAGTCGACGTGGAAGTCTGTGTAGGCGCCGGCGGGCGACATGAGGCAGTACTTGCGCACCTGCGGCGCGGGGGGTCTCTCGCGCGCGCCGCCCCACACGCGCTATCTATAGCTCTATAGTTACCTTCCGTCCGTGCAGCACGTGGTACCAGACGGTGGTGCCGCCGAAGTCGACGTGGAAGTCTGTGTAGGCGCCGGCGGGCGACATGAGGCAGTACTTGCGCACCTGCGGCGCGGGGGGTCTCTCGCGCGCGCCGCCCCACACGCGCTCCGCCCAGTCCAGCGCGCGCGCCACGCCCGGAGGATCCACCGCGCGGGACATGCTGAGAGAACGGACATGGTGTTTATCCTCATCATCATCATTTCAGCCGAAACACGTCCACTGCTAGACATAGTCCTCCCCCAGTCTGTGGAAGTTTGCCATAATCGCTACGCTTGGCAGGCGGATTGGCGATCGCAGTACAGTGGTGAAATATCGTAAACAGGGTGTTTGGCGCGCCGCCGTAGGAGGAGACGTCCCGAGCGTCGGGAGTCGATTGCGGAGTCCCGGCCACCGGAGGCGATGAGCAATGGGTAGCTCGCCGCCCGGTAAGGACTGAAGGGGTCTGCTAGGACCGATGCCTGCCAGGGTCACGAGATTTGTTCGAAAGTTACCCTGGTCCTTTTTTTTTTTTTTTTGGATGGAAAATCATCAAATGACTTCTCCCGCTCTGGGCGGAGCGGGAGGGCATGTCAGACTTTTACTGACTAAAACCCACCCGTGTTCCTTCAGTTGCGCATGTGCCAGGGTCACGGTATCTCTTTCGAACAATCTCGCGACCCCGGCAGGCATCGGTCCTAGCAGACCCCTTCAATTTGCTGACATCTCTTTGAGGCGCGCGTGGAACACTACGCGCCGTCGACCCGAGCTTGGTCCTTACCGGGCGGCGAGTTACCCATTACTCACCGCCCGCAAGCTCGCGCCTACGGTGACCGGGAGTCAGCTATCGAAAGTTACCCTGGTCCTGGCATATAGGCAACTGAAGGAACACGGGTGGATTATAGTCAGTAAAAGTCTGACACGCCCTTCCGCTCCACCCAGAGCGATGAGGCATGAGCGTTTTTTTGTGATGATTTTCCACAAAAGCGCATCGACTGTGCGTTTGGCGTTTGGCGCATGGACTGACAACATTTTTTGGAGGATTGGGAGGGTCATGTTCTCATCTTTTCCCGTAGATCCCAAGTCAAGGGTGACTGTAATCCAGTTACGATTTTTTTTGTTTGTTTTTGAAATAGTTATTATTATCCAGTTATTTACATTCACCCTTTTCAAGAATGGGGCTCCATTCTTGAAAAGGGTGAATGTAAATAATGTTTTTGTTTGAGAAATAGTAAGTTTTTATAAAAACATGCCTGGTAACTGTTTTAACCAACACTTTTACACGTCGAATTTTTCAAACTAGATGAGGTCGCAACTAGATTTCTTTTAGCTTTCGATTTTCGATGAACGCTTAAAATATCCTGTATGTGTTTGCCCCAATCCCAATGCCCAATTTCTAGTTGTGTAAGACATTTGACAATAAAATGTTAAGAGCAATATTCGTTACGAAATCACCAATATAGCCAAATGATCATTATGATTATCTGATTGGACACATTAGCAGCTAATTACCTGATGCATATGTATCAAAAACCTTAGAGATATTTGATCTGTCTTTTTGATACTTGAAGCAGTTCAGTATTGGAGCCACCACAATATATTCCCAGAACCTATTCCATGCTGTTATGACTCTGTTAGACAAGGTTTTTTCTTTGATGAACTTTCCCCATAGCTGTTTCCCATGGTCATCAAACAATCATCACTCACTTTGTCTCGCTGAACTCCAAACTGAGTACATTTAGTACTTTCTCATCGCGGTGCTCAGGCGGGGTCTCGAAGTAGTCCACGAAGTCGCCAAGCGGCATGCGCAGCGTCGACTGCTTGCGGACGTCTATCACTTCCACCTACAAAAAAATGGACGTTCAAGTTTATAAAGGTCTTGGTTAAATACAGTTGCTACGAAATTGATGATTGAGGTTGCATGCATTATCAGCCACTGTTCAGACAATCTTCCCACTACTAGGACACATGCCTATCGGTGAGAGGGAGTGCGCCATAATCCACAACGCGAGCCTCGTGCGGCTCGGTAAATATCACATGTCTTCGATTGCTAGGACATGCCGGTTTCCTCACGATGATTTCCTTCATAGTTTTGAGAGCAGTGCTGATGGAATACTTTACACAATGCAAACCGCCTGTCATTGTTCGAACACACGACCTACAAATCATAAGTGGCGGCCGTTATCACTGGGCCACCACTCCACTATTTCTATTTACCTCTAATTGTGCCCCGCAGAACCTCAGTACTGATCTGACTGTAAATGTCCCAGGGTTGGGAGTCTTCATGTCCAAACCCTCTGAAGTTGTAAATGTTACCGGACGTGTGAATCCTGTAAAGGAAGAATGAATTATTAAAGAATTTCTTTAACTTTGAAGGCAACAAGAGATTGAAAATACGAAGACTATATTCACAATTTGCCACAGTGTCACTACACTTTAATGGGGGCACCAAATTAGAATACAGTCAAAATTTAACGTTTTTTGCAATTATGCTACGAGATCCCCGACGTAGGTGTGGGATGGAAAATCGGGGAAAGTTTTAGTCAGTAAGAGTCTGATAGACCCCTCCGCCCACCCCAGGGTGGAAGACATCCAGGAGGATTTCCACCTCGAGATCACAAAAAAAAGGCAACTAAAGGAATAAGAGTGCGTTATAGTCAGTAAAAGTCTGACACGCACTTCTGCTCCGCGCAGAGCGGGAGGCGTCATTTGATGAGTTTCCAACCAAAAAAAAGGGGCGCCTTACTTAGCCACGAGACCCTCTGCTAAAGAAACAAAGTACATATGTACAGACAAAACTATTGACTTCTGTGGTATGTTATCTCTCACCATTATCTCTGATGAGCTCCTCAGTGAACTGATGAGGACTCATACGCTGCAGGGCCGCGGGCGCGGGGCGAGGTGGCCGCGCGGCCAGCGCGCGGACCCAGGCCGGCGTGCCCACCTGCGACGGCCGAGTCTCTGCGCCCAGCTCGTAGCGGTCCGCGCGGTGGTTGTTTGTTGGAATTTTTACTAGAAAAGAATTTATTTATTAGCAATAACAAACAGTTACACATTCAATCTTATAAACTACCGTATAAAATAAAAACAAAATACAAATGTGCAACTCACACCATTATCCATAGCATACAAAAAAATACATTTTGTTTACGAGCAGAACAAGTTAAAAGAGAGAGAAAAAAATACATAAGACAACAACTAATTCATTAATCTTCTAAGTTTTTAATAGTTTTAACAAGAAATTGTTGATGTGAGTGAAACAAACAAACTACAAATCTGCTGAAATTTAATAACTCTCAGGCATTCCATCTATCTTCAGAACAGACGCTTATAATGGTCTCTGATCTAGTTTTAATGTATTGCTTTTACAAGTGATAACAACATAAAATTCTAAGAGCTCTATTCAATATTATAATCACCTAAATTGAGTTCCACAACACAAACTTCAATTTCTAAAGTATACAAATATGGTTTATTAGTTTGTAATATACTTACACACTGAAGGTCCGTAAGTCTGTGCACATTTTGGACAGTGATACTTGTCTATGTCATCAGAATGATATATTTTGACATCAACACAACTGCAAGAAAAATATAGAATGTATTAGTAAAACATTGATTAATTTAAATTCATCTACAGAATAGTGTCAATTAGGTTAATTATGGGATAAGGATTAGGCTATCTATAAAAATATAAACAGGTTACAGAAAATTTGAGACCCAAGACAGAAGCTCGGTTAAAGTTCCTGTATTTCAGGAGCCAATTACTTCTTCCATTGGTTTCAATTATGCATGTTTTATACAGCAAATGGTTACAAATTTACATTAGTTAAAATTAAGTTCAATACTAATCATTTAAATAAAGTACTAAAATAGAATTGTTAAATCGAATCAAATTAAAAATTTGTTAATGAATTTATATAATTTTTATGGAGTCAAATCACATAATATAAATAACTACTCGAAAAAGCAGCTCTGAGTCTGTTTTAATGTCCAGTTGATGGCAATAGGCTCGCCCCCTATTACAGTAAATGGGACTTAAACATAACTGACGAAATGTAGTCGTACAGATTGACCTGCGTAACCTGACATCTCTTCCCCTTTGTAAGAGGGATCAGGTAACGCTGAACACTGAACATACTGTGGATACACCTCTGCCTTGTCTTTCAAGGATTACAAGCATAATGTTATGTTTGTTTAATTTACTATAGCTGGGTAGCTGTTATCTGAATGTGTTTAATAAAATATACCAATAATAATTGAAAAAAAATATTTGTATATTCATATCATCATCATGTCAGCCAAAAAACATCCACTGCTTGACATAGGCTTCCCCCAATTTGAGGGGGGGGGCCATAATCACCATGCTTGGCAGGGGGGTCAGCAATCACAGATGGTGGTAATATGCATAGAAAACGCTGCTGCCCATTCTTCCATGTCATTCTAGAATATATTAATAGTAGGCTAGTAGTATATTCATATGCAAAGATTTAATTATTCATTGACACCATGACAGCTTGCATAATTCATATATTTTTGATTTATTCACAGTGCTCTATTTATAATATGATTATAATTGCAAAGTTGAATTCATTTGACTTTTAATTTTTATTGTGTATTGTGCATGACAACTATTGCCAAAAGTATGAATTATATTTTCATTTTTAATCACGTAGAATCATTTAAAAAAATCCTCTAAAAACAACCATCAAAGGAGATAATCCTATAACCATGAAACTTTTTATACAGATCATTGTATGTGATGTGAATAAAGAGTAAATGCAGATGCCAGTCTTGTCAAAAATAAGCCTTAATTCGTGTTAGTAAATTTTTTGTTTTTAATAAGGGTCAAATTTCTATGACTTCTCGTCCAGTAATAGTAATAATAAATCCAGGTTTCCTCACAATGTTTTCCTTCACCGATTTCAGTAATGTCCAAGAAAAACTCCGATAGTACATAATATGAATTGATTGATATACAATGTGTTCTTTTCGATAGTTTATAACTCTAAGGTATTAAATAGAGACCATGTCAAAGAATCAAATGGCATATAAATCTTGTTTGTTTGTTTTTCAGGTAAAAGATTTTGGTTGGTCTAAACAGATGTGCGTTCTAAGCACGTTGATGGCAGACATTGTGTTATAGTGTGATTAGAGAATGTATAGATTACAGTGATATAAAATGATATGATTGTACAAAAATAATGATAGTCTAAAAGCTAAGAACGTAGGATTTTAATAACAATCAATCAATAACATTCAACAAACCTAATTAAGTTCCATGTTTTTATTGCCATCTATGGCTAGAGTAAGTGCTAATTATGGTTTTTATGTGCATGTTACATAGTAATTTAACACCACATAGTACATAATTATGACAAATATTGTTTAAAACATTAATTTTGTACAAACTGTGTGTACACATAATTGTTTTGAACTTAACTAACCATAGTGCATTTAAGGCTTAAAAGGGCGGCCAAAGTCCTCAAACTCTTTTCTGACCCCTGCCAACGCTGTGGCATCTAATTAGGGTCTTAGGGATTTCACAACAGTTACTAAGGGCTACTCTAACTTCATACAAAACATCAAAAACTAAGGCAATAGCACAATAAATAATGAAACTGTATGATTTTACCGTTAATAACACGTTATCAGGCATAAAATAATATAAATAAACACAAAGAATGCACGGCAGAAAAGCGCATTCTGATATACCCATGACGACCACTGATGTAAACAAACAAGAACTCTCGGATAGCGTTACAGAAATCCCGGATAATTAAATAGAACCTGTATCGTCCCTAATAAATGGTGAAAATCACTTCAAAGAACAGAACAATAAGAAATATTGAGTAAAACATTCGCATACAAGTGATGGCCGAACGCGCATACACTGTCAATCTTCATTGCATTTTTTTAACACATAACGAAACTTTCACTGTGAAATTTATATAGCTTCCTCATTACCTGCCATGAAACCATTCACGACAGCAATCACATTCTATCATAAATTGTCCAATATTATAAGGTTGACCACACAAACAATAGGTTTCCTTCGATGACGCCATTTTAATGGCGAATAGACAATTTGCTTCTTTTTTCTCCACGTAGATTTAGGGTGACCATGTCAAAAAAATATATGCAATTTGGAAACCATAGACTTCTATAAACTGAGAATTCAGTTTGCCTAAAAATACAACTTTTTTGGTAAAATAACCCCAGTATCACCCAGTATTGTCAATGTGAACCATTATTTTACGAGTACCATAGACTCAAACTATAACAAATCAAATGACGTCACGTCACGCCTGTGATGATAATAATAGCAACAAGTAGACGATTGTCAAAAGTGGCGGACTGGCGATGGCGGTGCCCATTAATATTCAGATTTTATTTATTTATAATGCGCACGCAGCGCTCTCGGTTCTCACAGTAACGCAGGAACGTCACGGCACACATAAATAGATGACATAGCGCCTCGTATCACGTAAATATGTACCTCATGAAACATTCATTCTTCGGTTGTTACAGTTGACAAAATGTTGGCTAAATTGGAAATATGTTTCATATAAATGGTCTCCTATAAATACTAAAGTACTTATTTATCAGCAATAAATTAATGCTTGGAAGGATAGCAGTATTTCAAGGGCCGAAGGCAATGGGTTCTTTTTTCCCACATTTCACAGCACTCAATCGCAAACCTGTCTATCCATTGATCTAATGCTACCTTTTATACTATCGACTGTCTACAAGATCGTAAGTTTGTGAAAAATCTTAAAATTCGTTTGTAAAGGGGAAGCGCCAGGAGGCAGCCGGCGTAGTTCATCTTTTCTTATGTTTTTTCTTAATTTGCAGGCCAACATTGATATGAACGAGAGTTTTATTGATGACTAGCTTTTGCCCGCGGCTTCGCCCGCGTGGATGTCGGAAATTAATGCAAGAGGACGTATAACCGCGATAAGAATGTGTTATTCCAGGTTATATAGGTAATATAGACTCTGTGTGCTATTTTCGATCCAGATCCATTCAGCCATTTTTGTGTGATTGAGAAACAACAACCCAATCATACATATTTTCACATTTATAATATTATTTGCCCGCGGCTTCGCCCGCGTGGATGTCGGAAATTAATGCAAGAGGACGTACTACCGCGATAAGAATGTGTTATTCGATGTTTTATATAGGTAATATAGACTCTGTGTGCTATTTTCGATCCAGATCCATTCAGCCATTTTTGCGTGATTGAGAAACAAATACCCAATCATACATATTTTCACATATATAATATTATTAGTAGTAGGATTATAACTCATATTACTTAGGATTCATAGTTTATGAGAACATCATGTGTGTTGGTGTTTTTAAAATAAAAGTAATAGTATTCAGAGTAAGAAGACTGTGACATAGGGCTTGGTTTAGTTGAATATAAGTCTTCCTGGTTTTTCTTAACGCTCCTATTTTACCTATACAGACACTCAATCATTTACCAGACACCGAACTTAATTATAGGAATAGTACTTTTGCCAGTGGCTTGGCCCGTATAGCTGTCGGAAAATAACACCCGGGAACCTACTACCGGGATAAAGTAGGTATCCTATCTGTTACGTATCCATGATATAATATATCTTTGTGCCAAATTCGATCTAAATCCGTTTGGCCGTCTTTGCATCATTGAGAAACAAACATCCAAAAATCTAAACATCTAAGCAATTTCGCGGTCTCTTACTTGAAATAATACTATTAGGTTTATTTTGAGTATAATGAACACACATGATATTCGCAATTACTTTGAAGCCAAAGTAATATGAATTACAATCCTACTTATCCTGTACTACCCGGCCCCTGCCAACGCGCTCTGCGCCCACTTTTTAAATCTCTAATATCTTCTAAGATATTCATTTAAATTACATGCTGTAAAGGGCCACATTGATCTATATTAAATGCACAATGTATTTAAGGTACTTAATTGGATAAGGATTAATGCTGTATTGCTTAAAATCGCTTCGTAAATAAGCCCTTATTTCTCGTAAAAAGTAAAAGATAAAAAATGGTTATTGTGGGTTATCCCTAAGAGATAGACATATACCATTGAGGACATTTTTGTAGGCCTTTTTAAGGTATACAATACTGTAGTACATTATTTTGATCTATTTCGTAGGATTCAGCCAGGGTTTTACGAATTTTGAGACGTATGTCAGCGTAGTTTTCGAAGATAGTTATTTTTTTCTAAAATAAAAGAATCTTTCTAAAATAAAAATAGCCTAAGTTACTCCTTGTTACATCAGCTATCTGCCAGTGAAAGTCCCGTCAAAATCGGTCCAGCCATTTCCGAGATTAGCGGGAACGAACAGACAGACAGACAGACAGACAGACAGACAGACAAAAATTGTAAAAAATGTTGTTTTGGTATATGTATCGTGTATACATCCAAATACACTTAGTAAAAAGTGGTTATCTTAATATTAAAAACAGACACTCCAATTTTATTTATTTGTATAGATTCAAATAATTACAGCTACAATTCTGTAAAGCTATATTTGTGTTACGGTCGTGAAACATATTTTGATCAATATACAACCTAACATCCAATGGAATTATAGGTAAGTTTATGGCCTCGCATCCATTGAACTTAGTAATACCTCAGTGCTCGCCTCTTATGCACGAGGTTGTTGGTTGTGAGTTCAAATCCGTAGGAGTACTAATGACATAATTTATATGTACCTAATATTTTCGTTTATCTAGGACAGTACTGGCATCGGTGAAGTAAAACAGTGTGAAAAAACCTGGACTTATCGTTATTTCTAGCTTCTGCCCGGGACTTCGTCCGCGTCAAATTTTTTGATACCCTGACCGACCCCGTCGCTTCGAATCGCCTGCCATGCGAAATCTTCGTATTCGTTATCATTTCCTTCACCATTTCGAGACCAGTAGTGATGAACTTATTTACATAAAGGGCCTGCCCGTGCTCGAACCCACAACCTACAGGTTGTAAGTCAAGGCCGATACCACTGGGCCACCAAGAAGAAGAAAGAAAGAAAAATTGTTAATTCTGCACAAACATAACGCACATTACAAGATAAAAATACCACCACCACCACCACTGCCACCACTGCTCCTTGGATGCAATTGCCTTTCATTAATTCCTTTTATGGCCCTTTATTCTGACCTATATAAGACAGCAGGTCTTACCATATCATCCCCTGAAGTTTAAGGGGAACGTGGGAGTCACAGATTGTTCCCGTGACCTGCCGCCATTTCATCTAACCAGTGTTAATTATAAAAACTGTTCTTTACCGTCTGATCTTCTTCGCCATCGCTTTGCACGAGTGAACAGATCTTGGTTCTCCGAAAGTCAGAGCAGGCTGCGAGAAGCGCGCACATCAAGCGCTATGGCTCCAGTTCTAAAGAGACCGCTGAAATCGCAAAAAAAAAATGTCAGTTTTGGTTCTGCTGATTTTCAATTCGAAATTCTCCAACTTCTATTGCCACTTCTTCAATCTGCTCTGGATCTCAGATATAAATTCCCCGACAAGAACAATGTCATCGGTAAACAGCACGCATCAGGGGCCTCTTCCTGTATATCCGACGTCAGAGCGTCCATAATCAACAGGAAGAGGTAAGAACTTACAGCCGATCCCTGGTGCAAGCCTACAGCAACATTGAACTCGTCGGTATTACCAGCAGCCGACCAGACGTAAGTACGAGATTGACTGTACATAGCACGAATTAACTCTACATACTTTCGGGCAACCCTTTCCCTTTCCTTTCCTACTTTCCTACCTTTTACGTAAACTCATTTACATATTCAAGACCTTAAAACACGTAGCCGACCTTCAAACCATCAAGATGGTCTACTATGCCTTGTGTCAGTCTCTTATTGACTACTGCATTATCTCCTGGGGAGGAGCTGCTAAAACCCACTTGATAGAAGCGGAAAGAGCTCAACGTGCTATACTTAAGGTGGCTACGGGTCTTCCCTTTCGATTCCCTACAGTCGAATTGTTCAAAAAGTGGGATGTGTTGTCAATAAGACAAACCTTCATTCTGCACACAGTTCTGAAAAAGCATTCGGAGCTAGTCTACGATTCGCATTTATTAAAAGATAAACGAAGAAAAGGTACTGTGTGCAGTACTACTTTCTTTCGTGTAAGTCTGTCCCACAGGTCCCACAAGTTCTTTTGTTACCTAGGGGATTATCTTTATAATGTTATAAACAGGGGTCAAAATATTTTTCCTCTACTCAAACCCAGTTGTAAGCAAAAAGTAACTGATTTCCTGAAAACTCTTTCGTATGAGGACACAGAGAAATTGCTCCACTCAATTAAATAAAACTTGTATTCAAATCATTACCTTCACATTCACTACCATTCACCTACACATTCACTTCTATTCACATACATAGTCACCTCCATTCACGTACACATCAACAACATCCATCTACACATTCACAACCTTAATGTTCACAATGCACCCTTTGACTGCTTCAGTTGTGTTATTTTATTTTCTATTTTATCTTGTGTAAATTTTTTTATTTTTGTTTTAATTGTTTAATTGTGCTAGTTATTTATTTTTATTATTATTTTCTTTTTTGGTTTTAATTGCATTTTTACGTAATAATAGTTTAGTAAGAAACACATCTTACCCACCTGTCTACTAGTATCATGCCACAAAATGGGGTCTGGTGACCTGTAATACAGGTTTTTCTGAAACCTACATCAGGCACCAGCTCTCACAATGTGAATTATTATCTATAGTCAAAACTGTTATGCTACAAACCATTGTGAGAGAAATAAATAAACTTTTATTATTTATTTCAAGTCCCACCATAACACATCCCAGGAACATCATCACCATCATCATCATCATTTCGGCCGAAAGACGGGCACTGCTGGACATAGGCCTCCCCCAAGCACCGCCACTTCGATCTGTTCTGTGCTTCTCGCATCCAACGTATTCCTGCGGCCTTCACCCGGTCATCGGTCCACCTTGTTGGAGGCCTTCCAACTCTACGTCTTCCGGTACGCGGTCACCACTCCAGAACCTTTTGGCCCCATCGGCTATCTGTTCTGCGAGCAATGTGCCCTGCCCACTGCCACTTCAGTTTAGCAATTCTTCGAGCTATGACCGTTACCTTGGTTTTCCCACGGATCTCTTCATTTCGGATTCGATCGCGTAGGGAAACTCCAAGCATAGCCCTCTCCATCGCCCTTTGGGTGACTTTAAGCCTTCTAATAAGGCCTATTGTGAGCGATCACATTTCGGTTCCATAGGTCATTACTGGCAAGACACACTGGTCAAAGACTTTCGTCTTGAGACACTGCGGTATGTGGGACGAAAAGATATTGCGTAGGATCCCGAACGCTGCCCAGCCGAGCGCTGCCAGCATCGCTGTCTTACTAAACTTCAACTACTTATATCCGATGACCTTGCTACGTATCTCTGTTGGTGACTGTACATCACAATACAAAAACGTAAATACATAAACTCACGCCATCACCTATGTATTTCTATATATAAGTAGGGATCTAGGTATACAACTAATCATTAATATTCCAAGCAATAAAATAAATACTGTGTATTGATATTGCATTTCAATTACTTAATAAAATACCTAATACACGACAATTAGATCCGTAAACTAACTAGCAAACTTAACTAGCTTTCGCCCGCAGCTTCGCTCGCGTTAAATTCGGGGTAACACGGTTCCCCTTTCCTGATTTAGAACACAGAAGAGAACTCGGAACAGAATGTTATTTTAATACGCTACTGTAGACGATATTATATGTCTTTCCTTTTGGGGATAGAATGTAAAGATTCTAGGCATTGGACACACTCGAACATGCTAGATAAGCACGGCTTTTCTATGTTCACCCCAGCCACCTAAAAAATAAAAAAAAGTAGCCTATGTCACTCTCCATCCCTTCAACTATCTCCACTTTAAAAAATCACGTCAATTCGTCGCTCTGTTTTGCCGTGAAAGACGGTCAAACAGACACACACACTTTCCCATTTATAATATTAGTACAGTACGGATAAAAAGATGTTACTTGACAAGTGTTATGAGTACTTATTAATTAAATAAGGTGCATATTATTATAAAGATATTATCATTGATTTATTTAGTAGATAGAATTATAACTTAATAATAACAATGACAAAGCTAAAATTGCAATTATCCCAACTATTGAATATGTATTTCTGTATCTAAATATTGATGCAAGCATTTCAGGATCGTGCCATGTGAGTTTCGTAGTTACTGCCTACCACCATTGGAAAATGGTACACGTTGTACTTCTATATGTCGAAAACAAATAGTATAATTTGCCATTATACGAGTATATTTGGTGGGGCTTGTAGCTAAATAACAACAGCCGCACGGATCGATTGATCACGTTTTCCGCCATCGGTCCGTGTATGGGTGACCATCCGTGGTGACCATATTTACATAACAAAACCCGTCTGTGTCTCGGAAAGCACGTGAAGCCGTCCCGTCTGTCATTTGTGAATCTCTGACAGTTGTTACAGGTCGTGAAAAGCCCGATAGTCTAACAACTAGTCTTACTAAAGTGGTATTGTATTATTACCCAATAACTGGATTGTGGAGGTCAGATAGGCAGTCGCTCCATGTAAAATACTGGTATTCAGCTGAATCTGGTTAGACTAAAAGCCAACCCCAAAATAGTTGGGAAAAGGCTATGCAGATGATGATGACATATGGCGCCATTCGTTTGCATTCTGTCGCTGTTATGTATACTGCCTAAGGCAAGATATATAACGCCTAGTCGCCTAGACTTTATGTAAGAGACCTTGAAACCCAAGTGATAATCTTTTTCTTTCCGTGTCGATGGTAATCGTACTTTATGCTATACTAGCACTTCGCCCGCGACTTCTTCCGCGTGACCCACAGGAACTGTGCATTTTTTCGGGATAAAAGTAGCCTGTGTTACTCAGGGATAATGCAGCTTTCTATGAGTGAGAGAATTTTTTAAATCAATCCTGTAGTTTAGGTTGCATTTTCTATCAACTTTTAAAATGTAAAAAGTGGTTATTGTGACATAACGATAATAGTTGGACATATCGTGAGATTTTTTGTACTTATTGATATGTTCTTTAATATTGTAGAACATACCTTTGTTCTATCATCAATAGTTTCCGCACCGCATGCGGCGAAAGATGTTTTATGGTATTTTTTTTACACCTTGGGTTACGTTACTAAAGTTTTAGTAAGGATTCCTAATCTTTTTTAGCAATAAATATAGCCTATATTACTTAAGGTGAATGTAGCTTTCTAATGGTGAAAGAATTTTTGAAATCGGCGCAGTAGTTTATGAGTTTATTCATTACAAACATACACACACACACACACAAAAATACAAATCTTTTCTCTTTATAATATTAGTGTAGATTGTTTTAGCCCAGTAGTGGCCACGTTTATTGCGGCATAAGTGGCATTTTTAAGATCATCTGAGGTCCAGGTGACCGGGCACTTGGGCCACTCCAGCAGGTGGGGCATGGTCTGATCAGACGTACCGCATTCGCACTGGGTGTTGGATGAGTCCGTAATCCCCCACTTTGACAAATTGTGTCTACAGCGGTCAGCGGCTTACTTGGGTACGCGATTGAGAACTTTCCATATAGATATAGACCACTGCAGATCACGCCTGGCAGACGATTGTTCCTGCGGTTTAACGAAGTGGTTTAATGAAGGTGGTGGTCGATGATTCGATGGCCCTTGATTCTACTAGTTCTATCTTCTGCCACCTGAGGCGCTGCTATACAATTAACCTATGTAGCGTAAACTATGTTGGGATTGACTTCTAGGTGAAACGGATGTAGTTGACTACCAGTGTTTTACACGGTGCAACTGTCTTTCTGACCTCCACAACCCACAGTCACTGGGTACTACGAGACCCTTTAGTAAGGTAAGACTGGTTGTCAGACTTTCGGGCTTCGGACGATCCGTGCGTAACGAGAATCAAAGATTTGCTATTGGCAGCCGGGACCAACGGCTTAACATGCTTTGCGAAGCAGCGAAAACAATTGTTTGCCATAATTATGTCCATTTATCGTAATGTTACGCCTGAGTGGTAATTGCGTAAGACACTGTCAGTAGGAATCGCTTTCATATTGAAAATTCCGCAATATACATGGCGTTGTATGCTTTGTGCTTTGTTAAGCATTTTCTTGGACATATGAAAGAATGGATGAAAAATAAGCTTCAAAATAATTCAGATTCTTATTAATATTGTGTTACGTAATTAGGGTACTGATTATCCCGAAACGGTAGACGTACGCCTACCCCCACATTGTTGTCTGAGGTAGGTATTTCTAATTGCCTCGTTGGTTTAGTGGTTGCAAATGCAACTGCTTAAGTCCTGGGTTCGTTTCCCGGGTCGCTCAAAATATTATTGAGTTTTCCATCTAGAAATTTCTCAATAGCAGCGCAGAGTCTGGAGTTGTGCTTTGTTAATAGTAACAGATTCTCTATTACATAGGACTTAAACATATTGAAACGTCGGTGAAGGTACTATTCTGGGTTCGATTCCCACCCAGGACAAATCTTTGTATGATGAGCACAATCATTTCTTCTGTGTCTGGGTGTAATTTATCTATAATATGTATGTATTTAGAAATATATAAGTATGTTTATCAGTTGTCTGGTTGCCATAGTACCTACAGGCTCTCTCCTAGTTTGGGATTAGATAACGGTGTGTTGGTTGTCCTAAGATATTATTATTATTATTTTCATATCTTAACATATCTCGAGACCCTAGGATCCCGGTCTTTTGGAAGGCGTACGAGGGGCCGAAGCCAACTCGCAGAGGCCCCTTAAACAATTTTAAATGATAAGGGGGCACCAACCGACGATTATCCCTGTTTGCACTATGCAACTGCACCCAAGGACAATCCCCGGTTAGAGCAGAACTATTACAGAATATGGAAATAGAGCAAATTAGGCTATGGGTTTTGATGGCTATAGTGGATTGGTAACCACAACTATGGAAGGACTATGGCCCCTGCCTGATCAATGTTTTGTATACACGGAAAAAATGGCAAGGGGTGACTTGCACACTCAATAATGGGCCCCCGGAAACCGTCGCTGGCACATAGTGACGCAGCGACAAGGGGGCAACACTTCCTGAGGTGGTCTAGAAGTGGAGAGGTATTCCACGGCTTTCAGAACAATCCCAGAGCCCGGAAGATGGTCAAGATCCCTACGAGCACTTACTGGAAAACTTCCTTTCCCCGAGCACGTTTGCTCTTGCGAATCTCCACTCAAGCCGGCCAATAAAGGCAAGAATGAGGTAGGGGCTCTGAACCTCGTCAGTGTTCACTCCAGCCGGCCAATAAAGGCAAGCCAGAGATGAGGAACAAGAATTCTCCCGGGAGATAGGGTCCGTGGGGTCGCTACTGCCCAACAGCACGCCACATGCTGCCCTGCGGATTTATTATTATTATATTATTGGTACTGTGGTACACCTCGGCCCCCTTCGGGAATTACAGGCGTGATACCATGTTAAAATATATATTTCGAAAACCCATTAACACTGCCCAACCACCGCGATGAGTGACGGAAATCAAACTAAGGATCCCACGACCCTGCCAGGGTCGCGAGATTGTTCGAAAGAGACACCGTGGCCCTGGCACATGGGCAACTGAAGGAACACGGGTGGGTCTTAGTCAGTAAAAGTCTGACACGCCCTCCCGCTCCGCCCAAGGCGGGAGACGTCATTTGATGATTTCCCAACCAAATAAAAAAGGATCCCACGACCCCACGAGACGCAAGGTGAGCTTTGGTATGTGACCACAAGCGGTCTTCACGGGGAACCTACTACCCACTCAATAAATTATAATATAGTGCTATTAAATATGATTTGAGCTAATCCTTACTACAGTTATGTTTTATTCCTGGCGAGGTAAGGAAACCAGTTAAAATGGCAAATCATCGTTGTTATCAAATTGCTTTAATCGTTTACCTACTAATCGGTATCTCGATTTTGATTGATTAAACTGTTTAAAATGTCAAAACAACATGTCTATTAATAGACAAGACAGCATCACTGTTATAACAATTTATTTCTATGATTTGATTGACCCACTCAATACAAAAGCAATTATTGTTATGTAAAAATTCCGAACGCGACCTTGAACGAGGTATATTGCTGAAACCACTTCCTTAATACTAAATCGTTTTTTTTTTTATTTTCCTATGAAGCAGAATCGTTTTTTTTTTTATAACAATGAAAATAAATTGATTCCTATGTGGCACATTACGATGTGACGTAATTTAAAGTTCGCGCTAATTTTAGTGTTCCGCGTCAAAATGTTTTTTATTTTATTACTAGCCGTTGCCCGCGATTTCGTCTGCGTAAATGTCGGTTATCGCGGACGCAGACAAATTCGTAGTTCAAACTTACCCCGTACCAAATTTCATCAAAATCGGTTCAGTGGTTTAGTCGTGAAAGCGTAATAGACAAATAGAGTTACTTTCGCATCTAGACAAATAAATAAAACTGGAGTGTCTGTTTGTAATATTAAAATAACCGCTTTTTACTAAGTGTGTATGGATGTATAGTTGTATACACGGTTCATATACCAAAACAACATCTTTTTTCCAATTTTTGTCTGTCTGTTTCTTCCGGCTAATCTCTGAAATGGCTGGACCGATTTTGACGGGACTTTCACTGGCAGATAGCTGATGTAACATGGCATAGGCTACTTTTATTTTAGAAAACAAAATAGGATCTCACGAAAAAAAACGAACGAAAAACTTTTTTGTTAAAAATACTACGCGGACGAAGTCGCGGGTGATTATTACCTATATAACCTGGATTCATGCATTCTTAATACATTAACCGCGGTAGTACGTCCTTGCGATAATAATTAATATAAGTATAGAGTCATTGTCACTGTCAGTAATAACGCCAGAAACACGATAAAAAAAAACGATTAGGAGAGACCTCCTTCGTCCTTACAGACGAATGTATTATTTTAGGACTAACGTATCTATTTCTAATTTTCTACTACGTATATTCGTACGGTGAAGAAAAGCATCCTGAGCAAGCCACCTTCTGTACTCGCCATAACCCGTCTGGTGCAGTGTGGTTATATGCTCATGCCCTATCTATATAATTGGACTTTGCTTTGTTGTGGGACAATAATTGGCGATTTTTTTTTTTAATTTACATTTGTCTCCTATAAATTATGCCTGCCTAAATTTCCTGAAGAAAAATCAAACACATTCACACATACTAATAAGTTTTTCCGAATGCCGCTAACACTGTTTCTGTCCCAGGACCGAGATCAACTACAACAAACAAACTACAACAACAAAAAAGTACAAGTATGTTTTCAAAACCGGGCGAGTACCAATGTGACCTTTTCATTTCTTAAGTAGGTAGTTTTCGAGTTAATCTTGGAAATCACTGACATCGGTGCAGGCAAGCATCGTGAAGAAACCATGATGAACCGTCTTGAGCCGGTTGTTCTAGGACATGCCGGTTTTGTCACGATGTTTTCCTTCACCGTTTTGAGAGCATTGAAGATGAAATTAAATACACAAAGTAGAGTGCCTGCCTGGGTTCTAACTTCGAACTTACGACACAAATGGGCCACCACTACTCTCCAACAGGACAATAATATGCTGGTATTATTATTATATAATAATACGGACACGTAATATAATAAAAATAGCCAACTGAAACTATAGAAAATGTCAAAAAAAATTACTAACTTCATATCACGATACGGAACTCGAAGCAAACAGTTCCGACTTGATTCGATCAGATTTTTTATCGATTCCGCTGAATAAATCGGTATCAAATTCAGTAGCAAAGTAAAGAGTCATTCTGTTATTGTAAAGATCTCGTAAGAGGTTGAATCATGCAAGAAATTGTTTTTTATTCGTTTAAAAAATTCAAAACAGTAGCCAACGAATTGTTATCGTAAATTGTACTTTATCTCTTGCACGGGTAGACCTACGTCTTAATGTACGGCTCATCCAAAATATCCAAACAGTACTACAAATGCCATTTAAATAAAAAAAGAGGACTGATATCATTTAAAAAATACACCATTACCCATTATAAAGCTGGCAGTTTAGTTTACACAATGGTGTATTACAATTCCAAGTTTGAATTTAAATTTTCGATTTCTCATCCAATAAATGAATTTAGAGACTGTTTTCAATGTCTATTACGTCGGAATTTTTGCATTTAATCACATATTTTATTTGCAACAAAAAAAAACTTTTTAATAGCGATTGTTTTAACTTAGCTCTGTGACATCCCACCAAAGAGATATTTTCCTAACAAATATGGAGACCTCGCCAACGGAAGCGATTAAAAGCCGCCCAAGTCGTGGTGTTGCTAGATTCAGGGTATAGTTGTCAGCGTTTTGTGGCTGTACGATTGCATCTTAACCTCTCTGCTGTCAAAAGACTGTATCAGCTATAGAATTAACACTTATTTCATTACTCTAAGGTATCAGCGTTATCGAGAGACTGGTATGTTTACTCGCCGTCGAGGATCTGGTAGATCGTCGAGTCACGACGAAGCAGCTTTTACATTGTTTTACGCATGCGATTACCTAGTAACTTTTAAATCTAGTACTTTAAATAATCCATAAAAAATTAACAAAAGTCAACTATCACTTCACTCTGCCCCACCTTGGTAGAAGTCGTGAACGAAATGCGTGCGTACACACATATTTTTTTTTTACATACAATTAGGGTTTTTTCAGACTGATGAATCTACTGACCTGGCATGTACGTAGGAACATTAATACTTCCTCATGTATACTATATTATAAAGCTAAAGAGTTTGTTTGTTTGATTGAACGCGCTAATCTCAGGAACTACTTATCCGAATTGAAAAAATATTTTTGTGTTGGGTAGCTTATTTATCGAGGAAGGCTTTAGGCTATATAACATCACGCTACAACCAAGAGGAGCGGAGAAAAATGTTGCAAAAACGGGAAAAATCGCACGGGTAAGCGATTCGACGCGGCGAGAAAAGTCGGGGGAACAAGAAATTTAACGCGGACGAAGTCGCGGGCAGAAGCTAGTCGTCAGATATTTTTTGTAAGTTTAGGCAAAGGTTTTAACGGTGCATTAGAGTATTCCCTGAAATGCATGTTTTCGTACGTTTTTTTTTGCAATTTTTAGGTCAGTGCCTTTATGCCTTACATAGAAAAGGCTAACTTGTCTCACCTATGTTTACGTATTTTACATAGAGTGTCTGCTTATCTCAGCTCCACCACCCCGTTTCTAACAAAATACCTCTGGGTAACACTGTTTGTCAGACTTTTGAGCTTCTGACTACCCGTCATAATTAGGGTTGCCACCTTTTCTTTTCGCAATTAAAGTACTTACATTGGTTATTTTGAGTAAGAAAAAAAAGTACATAGCATAAAAATAAAGTACGATTTATTTTTCTTTATATTTAAAAACATTTTTTATTGCTTTTTGCAGTTTGTATCAAATAAATTTCGTTTAGCGCAAAACCACTTACGACTAAACTTTTCAAAATCCCAAAGAAAGCAAATCTTGCACAATAAAGCGACGGTCCCTACGTACAAACGTACATGTCAAAAACCAAGGTTTACCGGTAAACGGGTTTCATGTTCAAATCACTCTAGAAATAAAGCTCTCTAGAAATAATTCTGTGTACAAATTTCGAGAGCGATTTGAACGTTAAAAACGCTTTCCTGTAAACCTCGATTTTTGACATGTCCGTTTGTACGTACGGACCATCGAAAGTATTTTCGTGTTCTTTATTGTTCTCATAAAGTATAGAGTACCTCCAAATTTGTGAAATAACGTACAATACTCTATTACAAAGTACGGATGGCAACCCTAGTCATAATCAGCCTATATGTATAGTTCCCACTGCTGGGACACAAGCCTCCTCTCGGTGAGAGGGAGTGGGCTGTAATCTACCGCGCGGGCCCAGTGCGAGTTGGTATTATAGATGTTACATGTCTTCGAATTTTTGCTTCTAAGACATGGCGGTTTCCTCACAATGTTTTCCTTCACCGTTTTGAGAGCAGTGGTGATTAAATTATTTATATAAAGTAAAGCGCCTGCCTGGGTTCGAACCCATGATCTTCAACTCGTAAGTCGGGTCCAATACCTATAGAACTAACATCTATGGTCTGTATTTTCGCATATAATTGACACGTGGCTCCGCTTTTGGAAATGGTCTAACAAATTCTGGTGAGAAGATAACATCATCTTTGAAGGTAGATGACATTACTATATTTGGCCCTAGATTTTCCCATCATTGACGAGAAGCTATCAACTATTTCCTTGCTCAAAAAAAAGTACAGACGCCAGCACATCAAAGTACCCGAAACTGTCAAATTTTCTTAATTAATTTTGAACCTAATACTTTAGCGTGAAAGTTGAAAACCTATTAAAGAAATTTGACAGATTGTAGTAGCTTCAAGTGCTGGCATCTGTACAATAGACATAGGTTCCGTGTCAATAGTTTATATCTGACACTACCGAGCGAGACCTCTCTCCGTTTCCACTAATTTGTCGCAGCGACAAGAGTTATAAAAGAAAACACTCGCTCAGACGTTCGCTTGGCAGGCAGTACACTCCTTGAGAAAATCTCGCTTGGCAGTTACGCATTCCAACGGGGCGTGTACTATCTCTGTGATAGGCTTGAGTCACGCATTTTATCACAGTTTTTGTTCCCAAACTGTGACAAAAATTTATGACTCAAGCCAACAACAATCAACAATAACAATAATTCAACCAACCATCCACCAACAACCTACCCAACCAACCAACCAGCCACAACCACCAACAACCAAATAACCACAACCAATCAACAGCAACCAACAGCAGGTAAACCATCAACAATTTTTCTTTTCTTTTCTTTCTTAAGTTTCCGTACCGGAAAAGGAAAAACGGAACCCTTATAGGATCACTTTGTTGTCCGTTCGGCTGTCTGTCTGTCAAGACCCTTTATTTCGGGAACGCGTGGATGTATCGAGTTGAAATTAAAACAATATAGGTACTCAAGTCTAAAGTTTCTTGAAGCTGTGAAAAAACCAAACTTCTAAGTTAACGTGAAAAAAATATACGGGCGTTTATGCCGCAAAACAAACCATATTTCGACACTCTCAAAGGAATCAAAATGTACAGGATATTTCCCGTTGACCTAGAACTATGAAATTTGGCAAGTAATACCGTCATATACTAAAAGTAAGGGAAAAATCTGAAAACTATACATTTGTAATTAAATCATTAAAAAAATGATATTTAAGTAATTAAAAAACTATTTTTGATAACATGTACCAACAAATTTGTACGGAACCCTCGGTGGGCGTGTCCGACTCGCACTTGTCCGGTTTTTTCTTTCTATCACAGTTGGCCGTGTTCTCCCGCAGCAAGTGACTGCTCATTCATTCTACTCGACACTCATAACGATTTTGAGTTTAGGTTAAGTGTGTACTTGTACTATGTATTCTGTGGTATAGGTTAATTTTACTATACTCCATTTGTTTAGGTAGTTAACTAAATGTAAACAATCTTAACATGTCTTTTATCTAAAAAACTGTCTAAAAATTGAATCTAAAAATGTTTAAAATTAGGTATTTACTTAAACCGATGTTAGGTAAGTAACTCAATTTAAATAATATTTGTTGGTCTTTTATACGATTTATTTTATATAAAAAGACATATCAAGATTGTTTACCTTTAGTTAACTACCTAAACAAATGGAGTATAGCATAGTTGTTAAGAAATATTGTAACTAACACGTTTGAGTCCTTTGCTACTTGTATCATCATCTGTCTTTCCAACTATGTTGGGGTCGGCTTCCAGAATAACCGGGTGCAGATGAATACCAGTATTTTACTCGGATGGACTGCCTATCTGACCTTCATAACCAAGTTATTGACCTATGTTACTCGGATATCTCTTTTACACAGTATAAAATAAAGTCACTTCCCGCGTCTCTACGCTTAGATCTTTTGAACTACGCAACGGAGTTCAATGCGGTTTTCATCAAGAGACGGAGTGATTCTAGAGGAAGTTCATATGTATTATACGCGGACGAAGCTGCTGGCAAAAGCTAGTTAAATATAAAATTAAAGCTAGTTAAATTTATGAAGCCCAGGGACAAAATCATCTGAACTACACCCTCGCTCGTTGCTCGCCAACTCCTTCCTAGTTGCTAGTTTTACTCGCTTGTCGCTTGTGCCACCCAAATTGACCTGGGCCGTTCGTGGTTTGACCGTTTGAGGTTATTTTTTTTTTTTCAAAATGTTCGTCAGAATCCGGTGAGATTTCTGTTGCTCTTAAAATGGCCACAATCATCCAAAAAATTTCTTATATCAGAAATCGTTTTTCTGAAAACTGTTAAAGTATTGGAAAAAATCCTGATCTGACAAAAATTATTTGTACAAGAATTTTCCGGTAATTGTGAAAAAGGTCTTGTAGGGTTTTCCAAGACGAGCATTTCCCCATAAAAAAATCCAATAAAATCTCAATCTCGTCTTACGTAGGGTCATTTTTAGGGTTCCGTTGCCAAATGGCAAAAAACGGAACCCTTATAGATTCGTCATGTCTGCCTGTCTGTCTGTCCGAGTATGTCACAGCCACTTTTTTCCGAAACTATAAGAGCTATGCTATTGAAACTTGGTAAGTAGATGTATTATGTGAACCGCATTAAGATTTTCACACAAAATTAGAAAAAAAACAATAAAATTTGGGGTTCCCCATACATAGAACTGAAACTCAAAATAATTTTTTCATCAAACCCATACTTGTGGGGTATCTATGAATAGGTCTTCAAAAATGATATTGAGGTTTTCTAATATCATTTTTTTCTTAACTGAATAGTTTGCGCGAGAGACACTTCCAAAGTGGTAAAATGTGTCCCCCCCCCCCCGTAAATTCTAAAATATGGGAATGATAAAACTAAAAATAATATATGATGTACATTACCATGTAAACTTCCACCGAAAATTGGTTTGAATGAGATCTAGTAAGTAGTTTCTTTTAATACGTCATAAATCGTAAACCACAATTAAACTTTCATTCAGTCAACTCAAATATAAAAATTAAAAAAAAAAACATTTAATTTCATAAACATAAACCTTATGCATAAACCGTGAATACCTGAAGGTTTGTACGGAACCCTCGGTGCGCGAGTCCGACTCGCACTTGGCCGGTTTTTGTGCGAAAAATCTAGTTTTTTCCATGCAAACCCATTTTTGGACTCGAATTTCACGAAAATGAAGACCCGAAGTAAAAATCGAAAAGAGGAATCGATAGGGAATTTTATGACGAACATTAAAAAAAAAATCACCTCAAACAGCCAAACCACAAGGGGCCCAGTTCAATTTGGGTGGCGCATAGCGCCACTGTGCTTCGTCGGTGGTCGGACGGGTGCCTAAGGGGACCATCCCGTGGGAACAATATGGTCACAATTTCCACACTCAGAGGCACCACCCGAAAACCAATTATACACCATCACGAACAAAAATGAAATGTCAAACAAAAATAACTGAAAATTCTGAGTCTGGGGTTCCTGGCAAAACTGAAAAAAAAAACATAAAATGTACATAGTTCAATGATCACTTACATACGCAAACCGGATCACAGTCACTGCAGCTTACTTCAATACTTAACTTAAAATAAACTTAAGTTAACTTGAATAAGGCACCGACTTTACTACTTATCTATACTAATAATATTTATAAAGCTGAAGAGTTTGTTTGTTTGTGTGTTTGTTTGATTGAACGCGCTAATCTCAGGAACTACTGGTCCGAGTTGAAAAATTCTTTTTGTGTTGGGTAGCCTATTTATCGAGGAAGTCTATAGGCTATATAACATCACGCTAGAACTAAGAGGAGCGGAGCAGTAATGAAAAATGTTGCAAAAACGGATAAAATCGCACGGGTAGGCGATTCGACGCGACGGGAAAGGTCGGGGGAACAAGAAATTTTACGCGGACGAAGTCGCGGGCAGAAGCTAGTTTTTAATAAATACTGCGAATGCAACGACTCTTCAAACGTAAACCTTCGTAATCACGGGCGATTTTTTTACTCGTCGATTTTTCATTGCGGACTGAATTTCTAAGCCCACTGAAGTAATAAAATCGCGGCGGATTTTTTTCTCGTGCTGGATTTTGAACTCTCGGAGTTGAACCGAACGTTTAGAACTCAACAGAGTACACCACGAGTGGGTCTTAGAGCGTCAAAAATCACAATGTTTGGTCAAAAATCTTGTGCTAACTCACTATCATCATCATCATCATCATCATTCAGCCGCAAGATGTCCACTGCTGGACTTAGGCCTCCCACAATTTGGGGGGCTTTGCCATAATCGCCACGCTTGGCAGGCGGGTTGGCGATCGCAGTATGATGGTAAAATGCATAGAGAACGCTGCTGCCCATTCTCTAGTAAGTCCCTTAGTCGCCTTTTACGACACCCACGGGAAGAAATGGGGTGGTGGCACTATCATCATAATCAGTCTATAATGTTCCCACTGCTGGAACACAGGTCTCCTCTCAGTGAGACGGAGTGGGCTATAAATCTGCCACGCGGGCCCAGTGCGGGGTGGTACATGTCATATGTCTTCGAAGTTTTGGTTCTAAGACATGCTAGTTTCCTCACGATGTTTTAACTTCACCGTTTTTGAGAGAAGTGCTGATGAAATTATCTACACAAAGTAAAGCGCCTGCCTGGGTTCGAACCCTCGCCCTACAACTCGTAAGTTGGGGCCGATACCACTGGGCCACCACTGGTGTAGAGATTTGAAAATAGAACAGCGCTTTTTCGATACGCTAGGATGTGTTCTTTTCGATTCTCAGTTCTCTGCTCGAAATTCAGAGATGAAAATACAGTGCGCACTCAAAAATTGTCGCGTTATAAATCGCCCGTACGTAGGAAGGCTAAGGGTTTTTACGAAGTTACCAATGGCAACAATTTACCTACATGCTTAGTTTTTTTTTTAAGCCTGTCTTTCGTGGTTTGTGGTGGTTTACCACAACTTAAACTGGGTTATGCCAACTACCAGACCAAAAAAAAACAACGGACAAAGTTATTTGTTTGCAATCCATTTCAGGTTAAAGGAAGTCATGTTAAAATTTCTCTGTGTCAATATTGCAATGGATGGTAAACGAAAACCTGAGTAACGACTTTCTCATTTGGTTACCAGGCCATGATGGACGTTGGTACAGTCAGGCGCACAACTATTTAAAAATTGTTGTTTGTTTGCCGTGCAAATATAAAACATAAAAAAATACATTTTCAGGGTTACAATTAATTAGCTAGCGAAACGACTGATTTTCTGGAAATCTTAGGAACTAAACTACAACAACGCGAACCGCGTACCGTGTGGTGCCGGACGTAAAGAATAACACCACCCCATTTCTTCCCGTGGGTCTCGTAAAAGGCGACTAAGGGACTTACTAGAGAATGGGCAGCAGCGTTCTCTATGCATTTTACCACCATACTGCGATCGCCAACCCGCCTGCCAAGCGTGGCGATTATGGCAAAGCCCCCAAATTGACTGGCCTGTTAGTCTAGTGGTTAGTGTCTTAGTGACCCTGACTGCAAAGACTGAGGTCGTGGGTTCGATTCCCACCCAGGACAAATCTTTGTGTGATGAGCACAATCATTTGTTCAGTATCTGGGTGTAATTTATCTATAATAATTATGTATGTATTTAGAAATATATAAGTATATTTATCAGTTGTCTGGTTACCATAGTACAGGCTCTGCCTAGTTTGGGATCAGATAACGATGTGTTGGTTGTCTTAAGACATTTATTTATTTAAATTGGGGAGGCCTAAGTCCAGCAGTGGACGTCTTACGGCTGAAATGATGATGATGATGATGAAACTACAACAGCGAACGTTAACCCAAAAAAAATATTCTCAATTTTTTTTTTTCTGATTACCTTTTACGTTTGCGGAGCCTACCCTTACACCAACTAACTTAATTTGACCATGTTAATTCATTTTGGTACTGGTAACGACTTATGCCTTCATCTCGCACTGTCTTAGTGAGGGTGGGTCGAAGTTTTCCCCGCTGACTGTACTTACTGACAAGTTTTTTAAGTCGTTATTCACGGTTATGTCACCTCTCTCGTTGTGCAAAATTATGAGGCCTGCGTTTTGCACAATGTCTTATACGTGCCGAGGCGACAAACAAACCATCCTAACTATTAAGCTAACTGTAGTGATGGGAAATTATTTCGCTCTCTATCGACTATCGAATAAGTAGACTATATGTACACACGGTTACATATCAAACTATACATTTCCAGTTTTATCAGACCTCGCATTGTATTGGGTTTTTGTAGAATGATAAGTCAGCTTATACTGGAAATGTAGGGTAAATACGCCAAACGTCGGCCCCTCCCCAAATTTCGGCCGTCTGCACATTTTCAGCTTGCGTTCATTTAAAACGTAATAAAGTGACAAATTTGCCACTCGAATTACAACCTTAGTTTATACTCTATATGTACAAACCGTTACTTTCCGATTACGTCACTCATTCTTCGCACACTGAGCGTCAGTAGCGATTGCGCCGTCGAAGCGTCAAGTTCATACTTAAAGTACCTTACTTGCTGTGAATACCCACATTTCGGGGATTGATATTAGAACAGTAAGACATTCCTTTTTTTTGTTTTAAGCTTTATTATCAGTAATTAGTGATTTTTACTATATTTTGAGATAGTTTTTTCAGTGTTTTACGTATTGTTTTAAAGGAAAAATAGGAGGCCGCCAATAGAATACCAATTTTGAGTTAAAACCGGATTCTCGGCCGTGGCCGACTTAAAGCAAATGCAGTCTGTTTTATAAATTCCAATTGTACTAATTCCACTGGCTTAATATGAGAATTTGCAACGCATATAGGCAAATAAATCTATTTTACGTTTAATCGCCAAAGACCGGCCGGGGTGATATTAGTTGAATCTCGAGAAATAATGTACACGAAATAGGGGCCGGCTTTAGAAACATTAAAGATCGTAATGTCGACCTGCCTCGAGTTCGAGCCCAACTATACAGGCTGATTACTAAAAGTCCAGGACCGGAAAAAAAAGTATGGCGGCTAAAAAGGAAGTCAGGGCGACAGCAAAGTTGGCCATTCAAAAGAAGAGACAAGATACACAGAAGAAAACTAGAAAGACTAAAGAAATTAAAAAACGTATTAATTGTGCTGGGTGTGAGGAGGTACTCGTTAGCGATGTCGAAGATGACAACTTAAAAAACGTTGGGTGTGATCGGTGCCCAAAATGGTTTCATCTTGAATGTACGACTAAAAAAGGGTTACTATATTCGGAAGTTGCTATTAACGAGTTTATTTGTCACCATTGTATTTTAATTGATTTAGATTTAGATACTCCTTAAAAAGCCTAGTATTTTTTTACTTCGTCGAAGTGCTTTAAAAATGGGAAATGAAAAACATTCATTTCTTTTGTTAAATATTACTTTACTACCTATTACTGGTAAAATAATTTAATTGTTTACCAGATTATTGTATATACCTAGACTTACCTATGTTATTATATACCTTGTTTGTATATTGTTGAATATTTTTTTTTGATTATTGTATAACGAGAGTTCCTAATTAAGCCCAAAAATGTTGATGCTAGGTAGGTACATACTTTTTTATATGACTGAAGAGATTAAGACTTTTTAATTAATGACAAAAACATTTACGTATATTTACCATAGCATAATAATGTTTAACCTTTTTTATTATTTACCGACTTGTTTGACAAATATTTAATGTTATTATAAACATTGTTACGAAGACGTTAAAAGTTTAAAAAACAATCACTTTTGAAGTATTTTAATACGATTTTTTTTATTTTTGTGTTGTTTACTTCGTTGTAAATTGTAATACCTAACATTATTTAAGTGCAAATAAAAAGAATACTTTACCTACTATTAAACAAATACGATTAATAATGTATAATTAGTGAGACTCCTGCAAAATAAATCATATTAATAATATTTGTCTATCTTAATTTAAAACACCCTATACCCGGCCGACATTTGGGAAAAACGCGACCGACCATAGGCCTTGAATGGCCGTCTTTAGGGTTTTTTCGTTCTCGACGCATCTAAACCTTAGTACTTTTTCCTAGCAGTAGAAAAGTCAACTTTATGCCCATAAACATGAAATATATTTATCAAGCTATCCAAAACCGCATCGGAAGCTATCCTTTCGTTGCAAATTGATGGTGCCAAACCGATCCCAAAACAGAAAAACCGTAAGGGGGCCGACTTTTAGCATATTTACCCTATAGCTTGATTTGTCGTCGTGCGTACGTAAATTATTCTTCAATGAAAGTTATTAGATGTCATTAAATTATTGAATAAGACATGTTGGTCAATTTGTATTAGTAAGTGGGTTAGTTATGTAAAAGGACTCAAATTACTTACTCATTATCCAGGCCAAGTGTACCAAAACGTGCTTATAATAGTGCCTACTTAAGTATCGTAGTAGGTAATAAGGGAAATAATGATGCGGCAATGAAGAAATACCAATAAAAATACGTAAGTTAGCATCACTAGATGAAAGAGGTTTCGTAACAACCCGTCGAAGTCAGTCGATGTTAAGGCTACGGAGAAATCGACGCGTCTGCTTTCCCCGCTCTACGTAGCGCGAGTTTAAACATAGAACGATAAAAAATTAAAATATGAATCGAAAAATCTATTCGAGTAATCGAGTATTTTAGGATTTTATTAGATCCTTAAAAATGTGTTCATATTAAATTGATTAATGACGTGATAAAATTTAAATGGATTTGTGACAAATGATTGAAAAATGTGGAAGGAATTTTATGATTGACGTAAGTTTTTTTTAAAATAATATTTCTTGATGATCTATGGTTAATTGACAACGTGTCTGAGTCGCATCATAATTTTTTTTTAACTTATTATTTGGCGGTAAATAATTTTAATTTATTTAATGATTAATTTATTTTAATTTGTGTCAAAGTACATAGGAACATAGGTGATTTTCGGTCTTTTTTTTACTTATCAACATACGTACATTGTAAAATTTTTGAGTTTGTATTTAGGGTTACATACAAACTTCGGAAGTATAAATCCGGCTTATTTTAATTTCTGAATTGTTCTTTTATTTGTGTTTATATTACGAACGCTTTTAATATGCATGTTTTATGACATCGTTCTCACATATTACCTATATCATTATAACATAAGTTTTGAGTTTGTATTTAGGGTTACATACAAACTTCGGAACTATAAATCCGGCTTATTATAATTTCTGAATTGTTATTTTATTTATGTTTTTATTACGAACGCTTTTAATATGCATGTTTTATGACATCGTTCTCACATAATACATATTATATCATTATAACATAAGTGATGCAACCAATTTTTTACACGCTTTATATTAGCTTCACTTGTATGTTTGTATGTTTGTTTGTAACCGACTCCTTATAGCGCGATTTTGACCCACTTTAAACGACCAGATTTCATTCAAACTTTGCACACCTGTCAAGGACCGATGATAATGCAATAATTTCATAAATTTGTGCCATTATCCTTGCCAGGGTTACCAGGACAGCAAAAAAACTGTCACGAACTACGCTGACATACGTCTCAAAATTCGAAAAACCCTAAAAAATGGAAAATAAATAATAGTTAAAAAAAAAACTAAAAAACACGCTTCCTTTGAAAACCAAACTAAAAAGTACAAAATAATGAAAAAAAAGCGTGGGGTGCCTGATATCAATAAAAAATACCTTAAAAAGCACCCCACGCTTTTTTATAACAATATTTTGATTTAAAAGAGTGTCCATGGAGTTTCTGGCCCGTTCTTCCATAGGTAGGACTAGGAACCCACTGCGCTTTGGAATGGCCATAATTCAAAAGTGCATGTAATTGGTTTATTTGATATAACTACATATTTTATGTTAAAACAACAAATTACAAGAGGACGAAGTCGCGGTAAGAAGTTTGTCTCATAAAAAACTTTTTACAAAAAAAATAACAACCGACTTCCTAAAAAAAACACAACAAAGTGAAAAATAATTTTAATTTCGGAAGTCGGTGGCAAAAAAACCTTAAATACAGATCCTAAGACACCTACTTTCGAAATTAAAGTTATTTTTCACTTTGTAGTGTTTTTTTTAGAAAGTCGGTTTTTTTAAAACTTTTTAGTTATAGTAGATACCCCGCACTAATCTAATCGCTTTCTTCGTTCATTTGTCGCGCAAATACTTAATGCAAATTTAAGACTTATCTGGTTTTCACATGGACCCCATTGTCCAAATGGAACCAAATTAGATGGAGACCATTCGGGAAGCACCAAATTTCAAATAAAAAAAGAATCATCAAAATCGGTTCATCCAGTCAAAAGTTATGAGCTAACAAACATTTAAAAAAAAAATATAAAAAAACCTCCTCCTTGTTTTGAAGTCGGTTAAAAAGGAAAGTTATTTCACTTTTCAAAACTCTCAATCTTGCGTGATCACCTTATAAAAAATATTTAATACACGCAATGAAATGAAATTAATTTATCACAGACAGTTGCATTTGGAAAGCGTTACTATAAACCTCACTGCTATAGGAAAGGAAACGATGAGAAGGTATAGGCTAAATAATAATCTTCCGCACATGTCAACCTAAGGTTAAGCTACGCTTGCCGCGGTCAGATCGTGGATGAGTGACCATCCATTGCATATCGAGAACCTTCTATATTACGGAAAGCACGCTAAGCCTGTCATTCGTAAATATTTGACAGTCGTCGTATTCAGAAGCCTAAACAGTCTGAAAAGCAGTCATACCAAGGGGTATCGTCATCAATTTTTTCAGCCGTAAGACGTCCACTGCTAGACATAGACCTCCAATTTGAGTGGCTTTGCCATAATCGACACGCTTGGCAGGCGGGTTGACGATCGCAGTATGGTGGTAACATGCATAAAGAACGCTGCTGACAATTTTCTAGTAAGTCCCTTAGTCGCCTTTTACGACATCCACCGGAAGAAATGGGGTGATGCTATTCTTTCCGTTCGGCACCACACGGACGGGGTGTATCGTAATAACTTGTACCTGGTTTGTGTAAGTTAGTTAGGCAGTCGCACCATGTAAAATACTAGTATTCGGCCATCCATTTAGACTGGAAGCCATTTTTTTTTAAATCTCGAGGTACAAATCCTCGTGGATGTCCTCTGCCCTGGGGTGGGCGGAGGGGTCTGTCAGACTCTTACTGACTAAAACCACCCCGGTGTTGCGTCCCACACCTACGTCGGGGACCACGGGAACCAATATGTCTTCCGCGATTCCCAACTGTAGACTGGAAGCCTATCCTAATTGGGAAAAGGTTAGGCAGATTGGGGTAGGTAAGTCTGGTACCTGGATAATATTATGTTGACTAGCAAAATATATCTACAGGTAGCATCCCAGGCAGCCATGACCAACGGCTCTCCGAAAAACGGAAAGGTCAAAATATGTAATGGATGGTCACCCATCTACATATCAACCGCGGCCAAATGTAGCAGTTATCATTTAGCTGCAAGCGTATTATGTAAAAGTAGCAGTGTTCATCGACTTTCATTGCTGACCGCACGATTTTGCAACATATTTCATAATCAAGGGTGTATCTCTGACCTAGTGTTAGCGTTGGGAATCGTCTCGTACTTCACGGGACGTCCCGTATTTCTTGCAAAAAATTTCAATGTCCCGAATTCCCGATCATGTCCCGGACTACGCATTAAAAAAAAACCCATTCCAAACAAATTAAGAAGTTCGATTTCTAAACCTATAATTTTAAATGTGCATCGATTTTATTTACGTACGTCACTATTTAACGCAATCGGGTCATAGACAAACTACAATTTTAAATTTCTCAATACACTTGAAAATATGCAAATGAAAATGTGTAAATTATAAATTGTTTTGTATTTGAAGTCTTACTAAAAAGCCGGAAAATTCAATTTCTTTTTTTCCAAAAAAGATAAATCTCTTACTTTTTATGCTTCGTAATCCTTTTTCCAATGAGGACGAAAAAAAAGTTGGCAACTCTACCTAGTGGCCACCAGGAACGAACTTGATCGCAAAAATCGTCTCTACTTGATTGAATAAGCTGGAGAAGTAGGTAGGTAGTTACGGAAACCCCTGTTGAAGATGCTGGGAGGAGCTAGAGATGACATATGACCAGCAGCGGGACGAGCACGTCTCGGGATGGGCTTGAGTCACACATTTTTATCAGAGTTTGGGAACAAAAAACTCTTCTCGTCTTCCAATTTTTGATTCTAGGATATACGAGTTGCCTCACAATGTTTTCCTTCATAATTTTTGAGAGCAGTGATGATGAAATAATTTACAAAAAGTAAAGCGCCTGCCTGGGTTTGAACTCACAAACTGCAACTTGTAGGTCGCGGCTGTTACCACTGGGCCACCACTCACTGTTATATGTTCCCCGCAGGAATTCATGCTTTATTTTATTTACATTTAGTAACACTACACTGTTATTGGGTTTTTCCATTAGTAATTTCTTAGTAACAGCCCGGAGTTTGGAAGTTGACGGTGTGATACCCCCCCTGCCTCAGAAAGTACGTTATGCCGTTGGCCCTGCGCCTGATCCCTCTCTGGTCGTGTCGAATTGTCGTCCCATCGGACTATGAGAGCGAGAGAAGAGCGAGTGCACCTGTGTCTGCGCACACACTTGTGTACTATAATATCTCCTGCGAGGATTGCTAGTCTCCGTTGAGATTGGTCGTCATGGCCGAAATACGGTCTGGAGGACATTATATTAAAAAAATTGCTTTCTGGACTCCTTCTCATATAAACTTTAACTGTGCCAAATTTCTTAGTCCTCCGTTCGCGTAAATGGGTACTAAGTTTATGCCTGACGTATTTATTTATCACATTCAGATTACTCAGATTATTTATGTAACACGTTTAACACATAATTACGGTTATGTATTAAAATTAAGATCTGATGATATCACCGTTAAATCTTTTGAACTCTGTCTTGTTACACATCTACATATCGAAGACGATGCACAAGTTTCCGACTTTCAAAAGTAGTTTTTTTAAAAGATCATCGGAAGAATTTAACTAGGAAATAGTACAAGCCAAGCCCACTTTCCCACGAACGTACCATAGTCGCGGAACGTTTTTTCGCGCACGGGACCCTAAGCGCCGAGAGTTGAAAAATGGAACACTGTGTTATATCGATGCGGTGAGAGTTGAGACTTTGATACTCAATCTCGCTGCATTCTGTTGTCTCTGATTCTCAATGCTCGGGTCAACACCGAGAGTGGAAAACCCAATGCGCGATAAAATCACGCCGCGATTTTAGTCCGTCCGTGTGGACCATGACTTAGAACTGATTTAATCTTTTGTGTTAGAAAATCTATTCATTCCTTCCTGTGGTCTGTCTAAAGTACGTACTTAGTAAGAAAGGTTAGAAGTCAAAGTCAAAGTTAGAAGTCATTATAGACTTGACAAATTATTGATTGATCCCTCCAAATAAACTCAGTCAAGTCAAAATCAAATCAGCCTATAACGTTCTCATTGCTGGGACAAAGGCCTCTCGCTGAAAAGGAGTAAGTAGGCCGAAATCCACCACGCGGGCCTTGTGAGGGTTGGTAGATGCCACATGTCATGCCGGTTTTTTCATCTGTTCACATATCCAAAATCGAAAACCTAAAACTTTTGTCAATTTATACTGAATCGTCGACCTTTATTCTTCTGACAGAAGACAAATCTGGACGCGACAGCTTGTCCAATAGCGGTGCCGTCCGTCGGTTGGGAATAGCTTTACCACAGATAAGCAGACCAAAAACAAGACGATGTATACAGAAGTATGCATCTCACATTGCCATGACAACCAAACAAATGTTGACATTGATAATCATGACATAACGTCACACAGACTATAAAGTTTTACTACGTTCTGAGTTTGAATTATTATAGAACGTTACTGTAATAATATTTTACTACTAATAATTATTAGTTATGGTTTGTTTACTAGGATACTCGTCACCAGATAAATCATGTAGTAACTACGTATTACGTTTACTTACCTACTTCCTCCGATCTGTGGGACCCACAAACATAAATATTGTAAGATAACAATGTAGGTTTAAACTGCTGATTAGATAATTAACAGTTACTTATTTTCTATTATCTACCTAGTAATACTGCCCTCTATAAGAAGTCTAATTGACTGGCTCGTTAACTTAGTGATCGCAAACGCAACACACCACGGGCGTAGCCAAGTTATAGTATCGGGGTGGGGGGGGGGGGGGGGGGTCAAGATAATAATATGACTAAAAGTGGATAAATGACAGGGCGAATCCAAAATACATATTAGTGTAATAATTATTAATAAATTGTGCCGCTCGCCTCTCCTTATTTTAATATTATTATTGCCAATATCTTAACTTTTCGGGGGGAGGGGTGGTTTGAACCCCCAAAACCCTCCCCCTGGCTACGCCCGTGCAACACACTACATAGGGATCAGCTTTCAGTCCAACCGGATGCAGCTGCGTACCAGTGTTTTACATAGAGCGATTGCTTATCTGATCTCCACATTCCAGTTACTGGTATTGCGCTACCACTTGGTAAGACGGGTTTCGGACTTTCGGGCTTCTAACGACCCGTAACAACCAAAGATTCACGGCCAGGACCCACGAGGCACGCAGGGATCTTAGTATCTAAAGATGGTCACTGATTCACGGACCAACCGTGGTAATGGCACTAGGCCAGGCCGGAACAACATATTACTCGGTAGGTAGGTACGAGTACCTAAACCATTGATTATTATCATTCTCAAGGTCGCCGGGCGTCAGTCGTCACCACTTATATGGCGAAATTTGACAGCGAATCAACTTAGGCTCCGCTGACCCATTTGATTTGGGGCAAGATATATCTTTTTTTTTTATCGTGGAGAAATGCTCATGCATACTGCGCTACTAAGGGAAAATAGCGCAGTTATGTGGGACTCCAACCCACTAAAACTCCACGGTGTCCTCCTACACCGCTTATGGCGGGAACACGGGAACGAAAAAAGCTCTTCCGCGAACCCGCCGCGGCTGTCCGTCGCCGGGCCCACCTCTGGGGGATACCCCCATTCACGGCGCGCATGAACACATAACACGCCGTGACCACCCCGGGGACCAAATTAACACATGGGTGCCAGACGACCCCTTGAATGGCACCCTTGGTCCCCCTGCGACGGGACAGGACTGTGGCCCCGCCGCCTACCAGTTTTCGGCGGCAAGACACGGAGGGGTCTTGCAGGTATGTAAAGATACTTCACCTACCAAGACCCCGTCCGAAAGTATTGGGCGAGCTGTCCTTCCTGAATCTTTGTCAGTCGTTACGGGTAGTCAGAAGCCTGAAAGTCGAACAACCAGTCTTAACAGGGGTATTGTGTTACTGGTAAAATACTGGTATTCACTTTCAGTAGCATTCGATTAGACTAGAAGCCGTCCCCAACAAGAATATGGTTGGGGCAAATGATGATTTGAGAATGTATTGCGTCCTCTCTTTTTAACCGACTTCAAAAAAAGGAGAAGGTTATCAATTCGTCTTTTTTTTTAAATGTTTGTTAGCTCATAACTTTTGACTGGATGTGTTTTTATTTGAAAGCTGGTGCTTTCCGAATGGTCCCATTTTAATTTGGTTCCATTCGGACAGTGGAATCCATGTGAAAACCATATAGTCTTAAATTTGCATTAAGTATTTGCGCGACAAATGAACGAATAACGCGATTAGATTATTACGGGGTATCTACTATAACTAAAAAGTTAAAAATAAAAACTTTTTACAGAAAATAAAAACCGACTTCCTTAAAAAAAAACACTACAAAGTCAAAAATAACTTTAATTTCGGAAGTCAGTGGCAAAAAAACCTTAAATACAGATCCTAAGACACCGAATTCCGAAATTAAAGTTATTTTTGACTTGGTAGTGTTTTTTTAAGGAAGTCGGTTTTTTTTTTTTTTTTTGTAAAAAGTTTTTTAGTTTTGAGTATGAATGTAGATGGCTATAACAGTAGGGGAAGAGCAAATAAACGATGGATGGACTGTGTGAAAGATGATATGGCATGGCAGAATTATGAAGATTTGTCTCCAATTTATAGGCGCAGAAATTCTGAAAATCACTCGCCATTTATATGATATCAAATACGTGTACGTAAATATTTCCTCTTCAATTAACACTCAGTATAAAAAGATCTTTGTACCACTAAATTACTTCCTAACTTCCTAGATATTATTTTTAAAAAGACGTGCAACTATGCCAATTGTTACCAGTGTAAGTTGCGATTTGATTTCTTTCACTTTTGATGTTGGTGGAGGTCTTGCAATGTTGGTGTTTTCTATTGTCATTCCCAGTTTACTTGTTGTTTTGTTAAACGAAGGTCTTATGACTAATATTAAGTCACCCGTTTCCAAGGCTGCAAGTATCTGAAAACAGGCAGTCGTAGGGTCTGCCATCAGAAGATAAAACTTTGGAAGACATTATCATGTCGGTGGCACGACCCTATCAGCTTTGCCCCTCCAAAAAATATCTCTCAACGCGGCTAAAGAAGTTTTTACTACAATAAACCAACGAAAGAAAGAAAGAAAGACCAAAAGACAAAACAGACCAAAAGAAAGAAAGATCAGCTGGACTCTGGAGGATGGAAAGGTTGGAATCGCGCCACAACATCAACTTTAAGTCGTTCGTGGTACGACTTCCAACCCACCATCTACAGACCTGCTTAACACGTTGACGGGCAGAACGCCTCTCGACGTTCTCTCTGGATAAAATAATACGACAGTACGCCTATCGACGTCAACCTTTTGACTTGCATGCAATCAGTACGCCTTGCGACGTTATATTTTATATACTAATATGATACTAATAAAAGGAAGGGCATTCTGTAGTTTCACGACGGATAGAGTTTTAATCTTTTACTGTCTTATCGTACGTTAAAAAAAAAATGTTAATTAAAATGAAATTTTGTAGTGTCTCAACACGATTAACCAGTAAGGGAATACTGTCCGTCAACGTGTTGAGAGACGACTTTTGGCCGAAAGGTGTCGTATATCGCCGTTTCCGAGGACGGTTACGCGACACCACGCAGCGGAACACGACGCCGTCATCATTACGTGTTTAGTGATAGTTTTTTAGTTTAGTTTTGTTTTATAGAATATGTATTATTTTATAGTTATTATTTTTATAGTATTTATGTATTGTTTTTATGGGCCTTAGTAG
Organism: Aporophyla nigra; assembly: GCA_947507805.1. Taxonomy (NCBI): domain Eukaryota; kingdom Metazoa; phylum Arthropoda; class Insecta; order Lepidoptera; family Noctuidae; genus Aporophyla; species Aporophyla nigra. Next base: position 4,339,205 of record OX382316.1, on the reverse strand, counting down.
CCTAAAATAAAGGATTTAAACAGCACACCATGCTTACCTACACTCCTGACAATACTAACAAGAGACGGAATGATATTATAGTATGTATAACAAATGCAACCTCAAAACATGTCTTTGTAGAAATATTCTATACATTTTTAGGCCCATTTCTGTACAATATATTAAATAGAAAACGAAGTATCTATAAATTAAATTACTATAGCTGTAAAAAACATATACCTACTTCAATATTACTAACCATAGATTATGCACAGACGGAAGATTTACTAGTTGTCTGCAAATAAAACCGCTAACACGCTATTTTACTTTTTAACCGACTTCAAAAAAAGGAGGAGGTTATCAATTCGACTGTATTTTTTTTTAATGTTTGTTAGCTCATAACTTTTGACTGGATAAACCGATTTTGATGATTATTTTTTATTTGAAAGCTGGAATGAGCAGGTTTTTTTTTTCATTTTATTCTTATTCACGGAAATCAGTAAGTGTGAACTCCCTTTTTTAAAACGCGGCCAGTCTGTAAGTGTCCTTAAAATGCGCTTTCACACACACAAACAAACGCAACCGACATTTCTTTCCTAGATCCAAAGCCGCGCTCCCCATCCAGAGATATGCTGAAAAACAATAAAATTGAAAAATCAAAAATAAAAAGTATTATTGATTATTGACTTGGTATCGTATTGTTATATGATTATTTACGAGTCTCATAACAACCTCCTGAAATGTTTTGCAGGTTCAAAACTGCATCTTGTATAAGTAGTAGATCGTCATAACCAGTCTATATTGTTCCCACTGCTGGGACGCAAGCCTCCTCTCTGTGAGCGGGAGTGTGCCAAAATCCACCACGCGGGCCCTATGCAGGTTGGTAGATGTCACATGTCTTCGAATTTTTAGGTTCTAAGACATGCCGGTTTTCTCACGATTTATCCTTCAGCGTTTTGAGAGCAGTGGTGATGAAAAAATTGACACAGACCTTACAATTCAGCCGTTACATGTGGACCACCACTACTCCAGTGTTCGTAGTCTGACTAATAACTATCCATTTGCACCACCCAGTTAACGTAGACCCACCTCGTCATAATATTTCCGTACATTTCAAGGTCTGAATAAAATAGTCATTTTCCAATGTCAGGGTCAGGCTTTGTGAAAAAAGCTCACGGTTTAAAAGCGCGGGCGCCTGTCAGTATTGGTTTAGTCGATAACTATTGGTTCTGTGGATGAGTCTCTGAATTTAAAAATAGAATAGGTACAGTGATAACTAGTCTTGGTAAGTACCTATTGACTTTTATTATTTTTAATTTTCTAAAATGTGAAAATGTGACGCGTGTGTTCTGTAATAAATAACAATTATATTTTAAGCATTTTTATGCTTGGAATATAATTTTAAACAAAGAATTTTATAAATAAAATATAAATTATTCATTTAAATAAATTAACAGTTTATTATCAGAAGTGAAGTATTTCAAATATAAAATATATGTGGTAATTAATATAATTATATTATAGTAAGTAATACATTTATTTTTTTAAATGCAATCACAAAAAAAAAAGTATGGAGTAGATAAACCTCACTGTGCAGTTTATGATAATTATGACAGTTACAAAATTACGTAGCAATTAAAATCTGTGAAATTATTAAGATTGGTAAACCTTTATAAATAAATAAAATAATTAATTTCATAAGCCTATTATGTTTCCACTAGGACATAGGCTTCCTCTCTGTGAGAGGGCGTGGTCCGTAAGCCACCAAGCGGGCCTTGCGGGTTGATAGATATGTCACAAAATGTCATCGGATCTTCGTTCTAGGACATGCCGGTTTCCTCACGATGTTTTTCTTCACAGTTTTGTGATCTTACTTATCGTGTACCTACATACTTATAACGCACTTCTGTCATCGTCTTTATAACTTAGGTACGTCGGAATTTGATATTAATTAAATAAAATTTAAAATTAAGCTTGTAATTAACTTTTTCCTAGAACTTACACCATCCGTGATTTCGCATGATCTATTTTGAATTGCGCACTATTGTTTCTGAATTTCGCATAATATATAATTATTTTATATTATATTATAGATCTATTATTAATTACCTCTCTAATTAATCCTCTCTTATTAATCTCCTCTTTTAGTGCCTTTACTACTTAGTTTAAATAAGAGGTAAACAGTAACATGTATGGTATTACATGGGACTTAAAAATAAATGATGGTGTAAAGAGATGTAAATCGACACATTTGTCTTCAACGTACTAAAAAGTGAAAAAGTGTCTATACTGTGAAAAATCCCATAATAATCATGGCGTCTTCTTGACAGTTATGTTGTCAAATCTCTGCAGTGCTGTATGTGTTAGAGATGTCAAAACGAAACAGAGTAGCGACAGACCAATCTACGATTCACACCTCGTTTTTACACGCTTTATATTAGCTTCACTTGTATGTTTGTATGTATGTTTGTTTGTAAGCGACTCCTTATAGCACGATTTTGACCCACTTTAAACGACCAGATTTCATTTAACTGACTGATTGGCCTGTTAGTCTAGTGGTTAGTGACCCTGACTGCTAAGACTGAGGTCGTGGGTTCGATTCCCACCCAGGACAAATCTTTGTGTGATGAGCACAATCATTTTGTTCTGTGTCTGGGTGTAATTTATCTATAATATGTATGTATTTAGAAATATATAAGTATGTCTATCAATTGTCTGGTTGCCATAGTACAGGCTCTGCCTAGTTTGGGATCAGATAACTTTGTGTTGGTTGTCATAAGATATTATTCAAACTTTGCACACCTGTCAAGGACCGATGACAATGCAATAATTTCATAAATTAGTGCCATTATCCTTGCCAGGGTTACCAGGACAGCAAAAAACTGTCTTCGAAAACTACGCTGACATACGTCACAAACTACGCTGACATACGTCTCAAAATTCGAAACACCCTAAAAAATAGAAAATAAATAATAGTTTAAAAAAGCGTGGGGTGCCTGATATCAATAAAAAAATACCTACATTAAAAAGCACCCCACGCTTTTTTTTTCCATTATTTTGTACTTTTTAGTTTGGTTTTCAATGGAAGCGTGTTTTTTAGTTTTTTTTAACTATGTTTTTTTTTTAAAGCGCCTTTGATGTGCGTTTGTAGCGATACAGACGCGATACGCACGCTAGTCAGACGCAGCCTGTAGACCTTTGCACACTTGTATAAATTCAAACACGCCTTTGAATCGATACAGACGCGCGTGTGTAGCGATACAGACGCGATGCAATCGCGCGTGTGTAGAGTATAGCGAAAGCCTCAAAATGTTCACATAATAGACTACATATTTGTTCCCAGGCATTTTTTTTAGCACGTTTTGAATTATATTTATGAAGTTTTTTGCGTTGAAAGTATCCATTTTTTTTTTCCAAAGACGTGCGGTGCACTAAATTGCTCGATTGCAACTAGCACAGATTCACACCGTTGCGGGGGAAACCCCGCCCGTAGGGAAGGGAATACTTATATATTTCTAAATACATACATATTGTATGTATTTAGAAATATATAAGTATGTCTATCAATTGTCTGGTTGCCATAGTACAGGCTCTGCCTAGTTTGGGATCAGATAACTTTGTGTTGGTTGTCATAAGATATTATTCAAACTTTGCACACCTGTCAAGGACCGATGACAATGCAATAATTTCATAAATTAGTGCCATTATCCTTGCCAGGGTTACCAGGACAGCAAAAAACTGTCTTCGAAAACTACGCTGACATACGTCACAAACTACGCTGACATACGTCTCAAAATTCGAAACACCCTAAAAAATAGAAAATAAATAATAGTTTAAAAAAGCGTGGGGTGCCTGATATCAATAAAAAAATACCTACATTAAAAAGCACCCCACGCTTTTTTTTTCCATTATTTTGTACTTTTTAGTTTGGTTTTCAATGGAAGCGTGTTTTTTAGTTTTTTTTAACTATGTTTTTTTTTTAAAGCGCCTTTGATGTGCGTTTGTAGCGATACAGACGCGATACGCACGCTAGTCAGACGCAGCCTGTAGACCTTTGCACACTTGTATAAATTCAAACACGCCTTTGAATCGATACAGACGCGCGTGTGTAGCGATACAGACGCGATGCAATCGCGCGTGTGTAGAGTATAGCGAAAGCCTCAAAATGTTCACATAATAGACTACATATTTGTTCCCAGGCATTTTTTTTAGCACGTTTTGAATTATATTTATGAAGTTTTTTGCGTTGAAAGTATCCATTTTTTTTTTCCAAAGACGTGCGGTGCACTAAATTGCTCGATTGCAACTAGCACAGATTCACACCGTTGCGGGGGAAACCCCGCCCGTAGGGAAGGCGCGCGCGCTAGCGACGTATCGGTGTCACGCGTTTGAATCGATACAAATGCGATGCTAACGAGCATGTGTATCGATACAAACGACAACAAACTGCTCTCTCTGTAGGATAAAAGCGCGCCGTCGACGCACGTTTCTAAAACGCGTGTCTACAGCGCGTTTAAAATATGTGGTGTGCACAGGCCCTTAAATCTTTGGAATTTTGTCAAAAAACAAACAGTAAGTAAAAAGTAACAAACGCCAGAATATGTTAAATTGCCAATTATATGGTGTAGTGAACTTGATTCATTCATTTAAATAATTTATAAATATTTTTTTAGCCAGAATACTTCCTTAGTGGTAAGCAGTTTCAGTTTAATTTGATGATGAAAAAAATGGCGTCAAATCATATTATGATTTGATGTATTTTTTGATTGTTTATTGCGTACCTAACACACATATACTGACAACCGACCGCCATGACTGTCATTTTGACAGTTCAGCTACGTTTATTGCGTTATTTACGTTGATGAGCAGACGATTTTTTCAAACCTATGAAGCAGTGGTTTCGGAATATGCTTCAAACCCCCAGGGATTTTTTTTTTTTTTGGATGGGAAATCATCAAATGACTTCTCCCGCTCTGGGCGGAGTGGGAGGGCGTGTCAGACTTTTACTGACTAAAACCCACCCGTGTTCCTTCAGTTGCCCATGTGCCAGAGTCACGGTATCTCTTTCGAACAATCTCGCGACCCTGGCAGGCATCGGTCCTAGCAGACCCCTACATTGCTGCTGACATCTCTTTGAGGCGCGCGTGGAACACTACGCGCCGTCGACCCGAGCCTGATCCTTACCGGGCGGCGAGCTACCCATTGCTCGCCACCCGCAAGCTCGCGCCTACGGTGGCCGGGAGTCCGCTATCGACTTCCGACGCCCGAACCCCCAGGGATTGAGATTGAAAGTGCGTTACATAATTAGGATGCTGGTTGATATGCCTCAGAAACTAAAGGAATACAAAACCAAGCATGTGTTGAATTATTGTATGCAGGTATAATTTTTAAATTAACGTTCGTATTGTAATCTCCGTTTCAATCTGTCAAAAATATCTCTAATAGTCACACAGAATTAGACATAAGAAATGTCACATAATATGTTTGGCAACTAGAGTTATTTTCTTTTTTAAGTAGCTGAGATGGGATTGCGAATTATTGCGATTAGATTACGAACATTTTTAATGACAGGAAATGGCCTACAAATATATTGACACAATTCTTGTCATGGGGTCCAATGTCCAACCGTCGAAATTTCGCTAGCCTAGCTAATTCGCAACACAAGCTTATAATGCAATTTTTTTTTTGTTGCGAAAATTATGCGTTGATGTGATCCTAAATAATCCGAAATTGGTGTCAACCATTTTCCAAAAGAACCTTAAATTAAAAGATTGTGGCTTAAAGGTAATCCTTGAGTTTTTTGAAGTGAAAACTTCTTTAGCGGCGTTGAGCACTTTTTCTGTAATGGGTATAAAATCTTAAACTCGCGTCAGGACACGTGACCTGATCGAAAAAGCGTAGGACGGATGGAGAGTAGACAGCTATCCCCTCTCTACGGCGCGGCGAAAATGTATGCCTGGGCCTACTGTTTCGTTTAGGCGGCGCAGGGCGCTTGCGCGAATGTTCGTCTATGTTACAGCGTGCCACGCGCATCCATGGATGGTGACAGCTGATGGCTCGACCGTCTGTGTAGTGATCACATTGTTGTGTATTCGTAAAATTCGTGAATATAAAGTGCTTAAAATATGGAAATTGAACAACAAATTATTCCCTAACCATTCCAAAATATCAAACATGCTCAACGTTAATAATCAAGTTTTCACTTCTGCCGGCACTCCCGGAGTGCAATTTTTTTTTTAAACGAAACTGTTATCGAGTCTAGGTTGGAAACATTTAGAAGAATATGATTGATAGGTACACACGTCTACAGGTCCAGCTATACATTTCCAGTTTTAGCTAACCTCGCATTGTATAGGCTTTTCGTACAATGAAATGTCAGCTTATACTGGAAAATATGTACAGCTTGATGTGTAGCCGTGCGTACAAAAAATGTTTGAAGTTTTAAATTCTGACACTTTCCATGTCAAATACTTGATTTAAATTATTGAAATTACCAAAATTTTGAATACTGAAGTCATGAATTAACACGAAATGGAATGAATGAATGAATGAAATGTCAAATTTTTGTAGGCAATAGGGACCTAGCTATGAGCACGCCATCTACAATTACCTTAGCCCGACCTTCCCCACTGTAATCGTAGACGTCAAAATGACAAGGCATTATTTACAAAATAACAGTGACATTATCTGTCTTTAAAAAAATAATGTGATACTCATGAGGAAACCCCGCTCGTTATAAAACACGTCACGTGAGAGAATGCTCGGCGCAGGCGCATGGGCGATTCATGGCATGTAATGACAGTGCAGTTGCGTATGCGGGTTTGAAAGGTGCGTTTGGAAATGACAGCCGAAACAGATGTTGTAGCGCATTCGTGATCATTTTGATCAATAGGTACCTTCTTCAATTTCATATTGATATCTTTGCGTGGTACAGACATGTGATGCGAAGTATTGAAGAGCTTAAGACCAACAATTTAATATGTCGTGAGGAGAGTTTCGAGTATGAATGTGGATGGCTGTAAGAGTAGGAGCTCTCCTCTTCTCTTGGTCTTCACCAAAGAAACGATGGACGACTGTGTGAAAGATGATTATGGATAGAAAGTGGGAAACTACTGAGATGACGACTCATCATCATCATTTCAGCCGAAAGACGTCCACCGCTGGACATAGGCCTCCCCCAATTACCGCCACTTCGACCGGTTCTGTGCTTCTCGCATCCAGCGGATTCCTGCGGCTTTCACCAGGTCTCTCCAGGCCTTCCTACGCTACGTCTTCCAGTACGCGGTCACTACCCCAGAACCTTCCAACCCCATCGGCCATTGTTCTGCGAGTAATGTGCCCTGCCCTCTTCTCCGGAGGGCTATGCTTGGAGCCCTTTGGGTGACTTTCATCCTTCTTATCAGGCCAATTGTGAGCGACCACGTCGCAGTGCCATAGGTCATCACTGTCAACACACACTGGTCAAAGACTTTTGTGTTGAGACACTGCGGTAAGTGATGACGACTAATGACGAATGAGTAATGATGACGACTAATATGAAGTATTATGCGACGACCCAAATACATTGAGGATGAAGAAGAAAATTATGTTAATGATGATGACAGGCAAGATTTATGTGTTACGTAATATAAGAAGAATGGATTGTGGGAAAGATGAGCTGGCTAGGAAGGAACTGGTGCCCGTATGGAGGGACAAAGGAATTGAATCCTGGCTGCTAATGGTAGAGATGTATGGAAAACAAAATCGTGCTTTGTCGACTCTTGTGGGATAATTTTCGAAGCCATTGGCAAAAGCTAGTAGAAAGTAGAGGCAGGCGCGGTCCGAGAGGGGGGGTTCTAGGGGTCATGACCCCCCCCAAAGACAGTCATGCTGTCGAAACCCTGAACGATTTGCCTGTCTTACTATCTTAAAATTGTTCTCACTTGAGCCACGGAGACTCCGATGGACATTTGCAAAAAGATTATAACTCGGGACATCATTCTGATCAGCAGCGCTTGCGACTACTAGACCAAAGAGGATTTACCTTCCTAAAAATATTCTTCAGTACTCATGGTGACCCTCCCCCCCCCCCCCCAAAATGTTAGGCTGCGACCGCACCTGAGTAGAGGTAGCTGTAAGTTTATTCGTATGTTCCAATGTTTGTTCCAAATATCTAGACACCCAAACATATAAAACTTCCACATTTCTATGGTTAGTAGGATTGAAATTTTATTTTTCGCCTGTATTTCGCGTTGTTCTTTTAAACTGTTCAACGGATTGACTTTTGACAGTATGTACCATAATGTGGAGAATGGATTGAAGGATCATGTGTACTGCGTCAGTATTAAACTTAATTGAAATAAAGAAATCTTGATATTTTGATAAGTCGTAAAAAGCGTGCGAAGGAGGAACGGCTCGCTACTATTAAATAAACAATGATTCAAGTATGCAGTCTCATACCGGAAGAAAATTATTTCATTACATATTTATATAAACTCAGGTCTTCTTCCCATGGGGTGGGCCCTAACCGCCGCATGCTACGATCCTACGGGAGGACGCCCCGAAGATATATTGTGCATTGGTGCCGTAACTGGTGATGCTCTTCAGAAAAGTCAGGTGTGTAGTACGTACCTACTCGCAATCCGCGTACTTGTATGACCAAAGGGGTAATTGCGTAACAAAATAACAATAGGAGTGACTTTCGTTTTGACAGTTCAACAACATTAATTGCGTTATTTACGTTGGTGTGCAGACACATTTTTCGAATATATGGAGCAATAGATGAGCAATATTCTTAACAAAAAAAAACAACCGACTTCCTTAAAAACACTACAAAGTGAAAAATAACTTTAATTTCGGTAGTCGGTGTCTTAGGATCTGTATTTATGGTTTTTTTGCCACCGACTTCCGAAATTAAAGTTATTTTTCACTTTGTAGTGTTTTTAAGGAAGTCGGTTGTTTTTTTTTGTAAAAAAGTTTTTATTTTTAAATTTTTAGTTGTGGTATTCACCCTGCACTAATTCCAAACAAACAATGCATATTTATGCGATAGCAGAACTCGCGGTTGATTTCCTGTCATTTTTTAAAGAGTTCCGGTGTCTGTCTCCCGAACTCATCATCAGATCTATATGAAAATTATATGGGACCATTTCGGAATAAACCCCTTTCGAACAAAAAAAGAATTTTGCAAATCCATCTATATATGACGGAGTTATGCCCGAACATACATAAAAAAAAACCAACCATGGCCAGGCCAAAATGATTAACGCTGCTTTTTTTTTATTAAGCAGACAGTAGATTGGGTAAAAGCCCACTCTAGTGTCTGCTGAGGAATCAATTCTCGATGTCAACGAGTATGTCTATCTAGGACAAGATATCTTCTAACTCCTGATCGATAAGGAGTTGTACCTTCCATCATCAGCTCAACGGAATATAAGAATACAAGTAACGGTCTAAACGTGCCTATAATATTCAAAGAATTATCCCCTAACCTTCTAACCTTTCACTGTAAGTTCCTATATGTACTGTTCACCGATGAGGAGTTCCATGCGGTATCTTCGAAGACTATAATTAGTTCACCACGGATGGATAGATAGAACCAGCAATTATTTTTGATCTTTAGTACAATATCCAAATCACATTACGTGTACTGTTTGTTTTTGAGGAGTTCCTTCGTTTATCTCCCAAAGTATACATCAAATCTTCACAAAATTAATATGGGACCACCTCAGGAGTATACCCTTACGAATAAAAAAAGAATTTTCAAAATCGGTTGACAATTGGCGGAGAAATCGGTGAACATACATTAAAAAAAATATAAAAAAAATACATACAGTCGAACATATAACCTCCTCCTTTTTTTGAAGTCGGTTAAAAATGATTCCGATTCATAAGCAGTATGCATGTATTACGTAATTACGGTGCAGATTCAAAAAAGATAAATGGAAGATTTATTAAAAGTGTTGGAAAAAAAAAACTTGAACTATTGAATTAAATCTTATCCAGAGGAAATTTTTAACAATACTTTATTGATCTAGCAAAGTATGCCACTGTCAAGATAATTATTTTGTACAGATACAGATCGTACCTTTTGTTCGTTTAATTAGTTTTCCTTTTACAACGGTTAATAATGTCAATAATAATAATTGCTAATCAATTAAGTCATTTGATCATGATGAGAGGTTTTTAATTTGCAGTAAAATTTTAATTATAACATTTTAATGTTCTTTGAAAAATATGAGTCACGTTCTAGTGCGGATTCACAAACCGCACTTTGACTTTACTTTGCTAAATGTGAGACACACGTCAACGGCAGAGGCAATTGCTGCTGCTCACGGCATGTGGTTCTGAGCCTCTGTGTATGAGTGAGCAGTGAGCATTTAGCAAACGAATATGTCGTATGGCATAAACAATAATAATTTTCATTCTTCTTAATCAAAATTATAAATTCACTGACAAACCGCTGGGTCTTGAAGCATGAAATTTTCGCTATGTAAGGACCCATAGGGAAAGCTCTAAGGTAGGGTTTTGTATAGAACTTCGTCATTTTTGCCAATAGGAAATCCCATCTGACAAACGGCTTGTATTCCTATGAAACGCCCTAAGCCCACGTTCCCACGAGCGTAATAAAATCGCTCAGAATAAAAACGCGTGGCGCGACAGGAATGGAACAAATGGAAAGCGGCACATCGAACACCGCGTTATTTGATGTAGTGCGATGTTCGATTTTCAACGTCGTGAACTCATGGGTAAATTCGAAACAAAAATATGGGCCAATAACCTAGGACTTAGATGTAAGAAGCACAAAACAGGAGCAAGGCAACTAAAGAGAGAGAGAGAGAGAGAGATCCGAATGATTTTTAACTTGAAGCAAAGTATGAACGCCCGAAGAGACCGAAACGTAAATTCGAACGATATTTGAAATCGAAAATGCAACTTAGAATTTTGGTTTAAGCGGGCACACTGGGGTTATACCCACAGCTAAAGTCTTCAAATTATGTAAGTACCTAAATAATATGTACAAAACGAGACGAGGATGTTCAATTTTAAATTTCGAAATTACAAGGCATACTCCGCACGTTCGTCCTAGGCCCACTTCTATGCTATGGTCAAATTGTCATTATCGCTAACTACAAGTAGCTCTCTCTCTCTCTCTCTCTCTCTCTCTCTCTCTCTCTCTGTTGTATATCGACACGCTACCGTCGTCGTTGCGCGAGCTGTGTGCAAGAGAAAGCACGCGACGTGTAGTTCGCGACAGTGTTGCCATAGCATGAGGCTGATGACTTTTCCAAATAGGTACCAAGGTAAACTAGAACTTATGTTTTCTTGGTTGCTGGTATGTTTGGGTATTGTCTATGATTCTTTGGAGTTGCTAGAGTTAGCCAAAGAAGTACTAAATACTAACAATGATATTGCAAGGTTCGTTTTACCGAGGAAAAACGGAAAAATAACGACTCGAATTACCGTTAATAAAATCGTAGACTTAAGTCTCTTCACTCTTCATAATAGAAACAATAGTTCGACACGACACTGACACACAAGTTCGATCCTTGTCCAATTAGCAGTAGAATTGATGCGATGCTAAGATATTTTTTAACAATTAACGTTTTACATTAATTAAATATAATGCAAAATGTTCGTGAATGCTGTTAACTAATTGTATTCAAATAGAATCAGTCTTAATTACGGTCATTAGCTGGATTTAATTGGTATTACTTCATTCGTGATCTGAAGACTTGTTCAACCTCCTAGTTTTCCAAATCGGTCAGTTTTTTTATTGTACTTTTTATAGTTTTAATGAATTTCCCGGTTCAGTCAATTTGAGCTTGTTGGTCGTCGTTTTTTTTCGCATTTTGACGTCCATTTAATTGATTGAATAACAGTAGACGCCGCGTTCAAAATTATTGACGTGCTGATGAAAAATTTCAGCATCACTGCTCTCAAAACGGTGAAGAAAAACATGGTGAGGAAACCGGCATGTCTTAGAACCAAAAATTCGACGACATGTGACATCTACCAACCCGCAATGAACCCGCGGCGTATATTACAGCCCACTATCAAGGAGAGGAGTGTGTCCCAGCAGTGGGAACATTATAGGCTGATTATTATGCTTAAGCTACAAGTTCATATATTAGTTCATTGTCCTACTTATCGAAACAGAAACCTTGACTGATTGTTTACGAGGTGAATGTTAAGGCTGCCTTGAAGATAGAAGTAAAAGAAATTCGACAGAGTTCATTGACCTAAGAGTGCGTTAGAAAAGTAAGATAAAAGCGAATCGTTAAGCTTTGTTCGGCGCTTGTTAACTTTTTTTCGTAAAAAAAAGTAAGCGTGTAGCAGATAAATGATGTAGGTCATGTAGGTACTGTGGTTTTAAGCTAACACTTAGGTAGGTATTAGTAATGTCTTGTCTAGTGGACAGATAGTGAGCGAGTACCTTAAGAGTAAGCCCACGTTTCCACGGTCTTGTAGGTACCGTGGTTTTAAGCTAACACTTAGGTAGTTATTAGTAATGTCTTGTCTAGTGGACAGATAGTGCGAGAATAAAGAGTAAGCTCACGTTCCCACGAGCGCGATAAAATCACGGCGGATTTTTTTTGGCGCAAAGGAGACCATACATTTAAAATTTTATTCTTAGTTTCCGAACAGCGCGGCAGTGGCGTAATGAATGACCGAGGTTACTTTCTGAGCCAGGGATATAAAATAAATTGTATTTGTGTGTGTTATGCCTGGGAATCCGAATCGGTATATTATTTGATAGTGTGATACGTAATTAAAGGGCTTGTGGCTTAGTAATAACAGCTGCACGGGTCTATCGATCAGAGGGGTAATTGCGTAATTTTTTATCAGTAGGAATTCATAGTTTAACAACATTCATTGCGTTATTTACGTTGCTGAGCCGACAATTTAATCGAACAAATGACGCAATGGTTTAGAAATAATCTTCAATCCCATTCAGATTCTGATAAATTGTGCGTTTCGCAATTAGGGTGCAGGTTCAGATACGCCGGCCGCGGTTGGTCTGTGGACGGCTGACCATCTTTACATTCCTCCGTCCCTCGGAAAGCACGTTAAGCCATTGGTCCCGGCTGTCATTCTTCATTCTTGGATCTTTGACAGTCGTTAGGGGCCATCCGTAAATTACGTCACACATATTTCATGATTTTATGACCCCCCATCCTTGTCACAGCTGGTCACATTTGTGATGTCACATATTTTGCAATCTTACATCTAGATATTGAATTTTTTTTTCTTTCATAGTTCTTATTTCGTGTTTTAATAATTACCTACTTTAAATATTTAATTTTGAAATGTGACGTCACAAAATTTAGGCTCCCTCCCACCCCCTTGTCACACAATGTCACAATTCGTCGACCCCCCCCCCCCCCCCTTAACTTGTGACGTAATTTATGGATGGCCTCTTACAGGTCGTCAGAAAATCTGACAACCAGTCTTACCAAGGGCTATCGTATTACCCAGTAACTGATTAAGACCAAACTGTATAACCAATAGCTGAAATAGAAACATGCTGCTGACTTTTAACTACATGATTTGCTGGGCAGTATCCCTTACTCCGTTTTACGCAATCTTCTCTTGATAAATCAAATCAACAATACCTTTTTAAAAATGCGAACTCAATACTTGTAAGTAAACTCGTCGCCTTGTAGGTATTTTTTTAATTGATATAGCCTAGTAGCCATTTTTATTCCACGTGTAAACAAAACAACGACTTAGGTACCGTAGTTCATTCTATTTTTATTGTTGATATCATATTGTGTTTTTTGTCATAAAACGTGCAACGCAACTAAGTAGGCACACACGGGTACACATCAACCTATACATTTCCAGTTTTAGCTGAGCTCGCACTGTGTAGATTTTGCGTGCGCTGAGAAGTCAATTTATACTGGAAATATATAGCTGGACCTGTAGGCGTGCGAACCTAATGATGACTCAGTCTTGTCTTAACTACGGCTAGCAATTAATTTATGCGGTTTTAATTAAATAAGTACTTGCCCACTAGTCTGCGTAAGTAAAAACCTACCAACGTGGGTAGATATTTTTAGTTCCTTTAGGTTCCGTGAATAAGCACATGTATCTATAGGGCTTTTTGCTTTTTTGTTGTTGTCAGAATCGGAATGAAGTGGTTTACTGTGGGAATTACCAGATGTATATTCTTGAAAAATTATTTCTGAAGGGCCTTGACTTCTCATGGCGACATGGCCGGTACGATTGTCGCAACCCAGTGCTGGGCACGCCACAATTGCGGCGGTAAGTCCCCTCTTTGAGGAAAGAGTAGAGGAGGCTCCACGGCGTCCTGACCTTCCGCCTGACGCAGGTCCTCACCGGGCATGGGTGCTATGGTGGGTTCCTGTTCAGGATAAAGCGGGAGGAAACGCCCGGGTGTTTTCATTCCGTGGATCGTCTGGAGGACACAGTGGAGCATACGGTGGAGGTGTGCCCTGCCTGGGCGGAGCACCGCTGTGTCCTCGTGGAGGCGATCGGCGGCAGCGACCTATCGCGTCTGGCCCTGGTGCGAGCCATGGTACGGAGCGAGAGGGCATGGGAAGCCGTCACCTCCTTCTGCGAAGCAGTAATGCTCGTGAAGGAGGAGATGCGGCGCGTGAGGGAGTGGCAGTCTCTGCGCCCTCACTTCCCTAGCCGCCGTAGGAGGAGACGCCCCAGGCGTCGGGAGTTGATCGCGGACTCCCGGCCACCGTAGACGCGGGCTTGCGGGCGGCGAGCAATGGTTAGCTCGCCGCCCGGTAAGGACCAGGCTCGGGTCGACGGCGCGTAGTGTTCCACACGCGCCTCAAAGAGATGTCAGCAGAATTGAAGGAGTCTGCTAGGACCGATGCCTGCCAGGGTCGCGAGATTTGTTCGAAAGAGATACCGTGACCCTGGCACATGGGCAACTGAAGGAACACGGGTGGGTTTTAGTCAGTAAAAGTCTGACACGCCCTTTCCGCGCCTCCCAAGAGCTGGAGACGTCATTTGATGATTTCCCATCCACAAAAAAAAGGGCCTCGGCTTCACGTGTTTTATTTTTCTACCAACTAAAGTTCGTTTATTAAACCCAGATACTAATTTGAGAGGTGTAATGTCAAACTTTTTTTTGTTCCTTTAGTTTTCAATATCGATAACCATAACCCAACACGTGGGGTGGAAGCCGACCTGAAAATACCTGGGGAAAGGCTGGGCCAATTGTTTTAGAGGCTCACTTCCCCTCTTTTTTGCCCCAACTGATGTGTTGTAACATATTGCGAAAGACATAATTGCGACCATTTCGTAACACTCCTTCCATTGCTCAGCGTCACAAATAACAAGACAACAACATGATTTCATAATCATTTACAACCTTTTTTTTGTGGGTAGGGAATTCATAAAAATGTTGTACAAATTTATGTCAATAAAGATTATTATTATTTATTATTATTAACATTGGAATTTTGACGTTTCGTATTCGTGAGTTCGACGCTAGCGCCAAAATGTGTTTAAACTGAGTGTCCATTTTGGAGAACTAAGTGGAATCGAGATCGGGCGTTGTTGTTGTTCCAATGTTGACACTATATTGTTTTAAGAGTACCGAATCCCGTGTATGCAAAATTAACATTGGAATTGTATTGGCTTTAGATTGGAATAAAAATTAGGTTGAAGAGTAAGCCCCTGGGTGGAGCGGGAGGGCGTGTCAGACTTTTACTGACTAAAACCCACCCGTGTTTCTTCAGTTGCCTATATGCCAGGGCCACGGTAACTCTTTCGAACAGATCTTCACAACCTGACTTCACCTATTGCTGAGCACAGGCTCCTCATTTCTTCTGCCAGTTCCTCATTTCTTCTGGGTATTGGCAGAAACGAAAGAACGCTACCTGATACGATCCTTACATACTTCTTTTGCATCGTTTACGTTCATACATCAGAGGGGTAATTGCGGAACTTTTTATCGGTAGGAATTGGTTTAATATTCATAGTTAAACAACATTCATTGCGTTATTTACGTTGCTGAGCCAACAATTAATTCGAACAAATGACGCAATGGTTTAGAATTAATCTTCAATCCCATTCAGATTCTGATAAATTGTGCGTTTCGCAATTAGGGTGCTGGTCAGACACGCACGCCGTTTGCGAGTACTACGCACCTGACCTTTCTGAAGAACAGCACCAATAAGGTTACTATATGTCTACTTATTACAAACCAGTTTCTACCGATTATTTAATTGAGTTGTATTTTATGAGTATTTTTTATTGATCAGCCTATGTCTAAAAGAAACCATAAAGACCACCAGCCCCCAGCATTAACAGCTAAGAAATATGGTAGGAGTGGTTTCCTGTCAATTGTACAACGGATAGGAATCAAACTTGTGACCTTTCGTTAGCTATTTCGCGCTTTAAACCGATGGGTTAGTAACGCTTACTTCATGCAGTAATCGAACCCGTGATCCGTAGCACTAAAGCCAGACGCACCGACACTGTACTTATAACAGAATTCTGATTATTTTAATTTTATAATTTACCATAGCCAAAATGTCATTGCATTCATAAGCTTAAAGGCTACAGACGGACGCGACGCGAGCGCGACAGCTCGACGCGTCTTTGATAGTGGTGCCGATTCCCTTATTCACAAACTAAACTAAATTTAAGTTCAGTGCATCTTTTTCTTTCTATTTCATTAAGGAAAGGACAGAAGATACATTTTAGTTTAGTCCTGTCAAATTAATCAGCACTTGACGTAAATTGTCGTAATTTTACTAGGCAAGTTTTTAATCACGTCTAAACTTGTATGGAGTAGTGACAAGCGCTGATTAATTTGACAGGACTAAACTAAAAATTTTCTTTTGTCCTCTTCTTAATGAAATACAAAGAAAAAGATGCACTGAACTTAAATTTAGTTTAGTTTGTGAACAAGGGAATCGGTACCAGTATAATATTTTTACTGCCATCGCGCCGCGTTGATCTGGAGGAGCCTTTAAATAGCTATAATTTGCAAACAACTGCATATTAAACTGCACTTCCCAGCAAAAACTATTGACTCGTAATAACATCACGCCTCGACCCCATGGCGCCCGGCAGAACTACAAATGTCAGTAAACGACGACAGATACTCTGTTACTCGGTCACGATCTTCGTTAAGATTGGCGCGATGCATACATAAGTAATTAGTTGTTCACTAACGAGTAAGGTAATTGTTGTCTTTGTTCGTTTTTATAGTCACGTGTAAGTACAATAGGCAAGATACTACCTAAAGGCTCCCACTAACAGCACGCGTAGCATGACCACCGTAGAAATGGGTTTTGTCTATTCTTGGTAAGATAGCGATAGTATTGTCATGCTACGCCCGCATAAAACGGTACATCTTTCTACAATATTTAATTTTGTCTTTAATATTTCTACAATCTGTAATTTTATCTATTCTTCCGTCGGCAAAACCCATTTCTACGGTGGTCATGCTACGCGTGCAGGTGGTACGCGACTCTCGTAGAAGAATTTCAGTGAAAACTTTATGGAAATTGTTCTACCAATGTCAGTCCGGGTGAACATGCTGGCCCGCAGGTTCTCTCGTTGTACAGTCGCAGTTAAAATAGCCCTTTTTAAGGCATATTGTACAACACTGTACGCGGGAGCCCTGTGGTTCAGATATACTCAAAGGGCTGGCAATGCTCTGCGTATCCAGTATAACAATGCGTTCAGGGTGCTGTTGCGACTGCCGTGCTTCTGCAGTGCGTCGGCAATGTTTGCCGCCGCGCGCACCGACAGCTTTGACGCAGTATGGCGTAAGAAATCTGCCTCGCTACTTCGCAGGTTGCGTGACAGTCCCAAGATCATTCTGCACTCGATAGCCGCCCGGGCAGATAGTCCGCTTGTGTGGGCGTTAGCCAATCGGACGAGATCTGTTTTAGTTATTAAGTACTAACATAGGCTAAGTAAGATTGTTACTAACACAATGGACCTCATTTGTAGTCTGAAATAAATAAATAATAATAATGTTGCGCCTCGCCATCGCGTCGCTCTTGTCTTTTTTTTATTGTGGTTGGGAAATCATCACATGACGTCTTCCGCTCTGGGCGGAGCGGAAGGGCGTGTCAGTCTTTTACTGACTAAAACCCAACCGTGTTCATTCAGTTGCCCATATGCCAGGGCTACGGTAACTCTTTCGAACAGACCCCGCGACCCCGGCAGGGTCGCTCATGTCTGAAGAAGCTTTAAAGCTAGTAATAAAATGGCATAGCGTTGGTTCTGGCTGTCATTCGTGGATGGAAGTCTGACAACCATTCTTACAAATGGTAACATATCGCCCAGTAACTGGGTTGTGGCCGTTGTGTCCGTTGTGCCCACCAGATAGGCAGTCACTTCATGTGAAATAGTGATTTTCAGCTGCATCTGGTTAGACTGGACGCGAGATCGACCCCAAAAATGACTGATCAACAACGTGAATAACATAATGAAAGCGTTTCTCACAATTAGCCCTCCGGTTTGTCATCATTAGCATTATTTTCTTATTCTTATCCCAATTTATTTGAGGCCACCATGTAATTTTCTTCCATACTTCTTTTTTAGTATTGGTACCCTGTGGTGAAGCATTGTATAGGGAAGAACCTTCATACGTACTGCTTTAGGTAACCACATTCCTACTGTAGGAGAAGCGTGAAAAAAGGCACTTAAATAAAACCATGGCTTCCTACTTTTTTTCTCAATTTAATGGCGATAACACCACATTACCTAAATACGATCTGATTGTTGATTCTTTTGTATAGAATCATCGTGTCTAATTGATTGAATGAACTTTTTTATATTTTAATGAAGACACGCTTCCAACTTCCTGCAGAATTACTTTGGCACTTAATTATTTTATATGGGTGTAATAAAACATTAATGTATGAAGGACCTTTTATTTATAAATCTGGGAAATCCTGACAAAGAATTATTCATCCATCATTTTCCTCCTACAAACTTGAAACAAATGAATGCAATGCCCAATAAAAAGCCAAAAAAACCTTTGCCCCATTTTGTGTGACTTGCGTATCGAATCAAAGCATCCGTAGACCGCCGTGACCGTGACGCGATAGCGCAACGTCGAAGCGACTCTGCAACATCAATTTCTATGAAGCTTTCGTAGAAATTTTTCTTTCAGAGTCACGTCGAGTCAAGCTGTTTCGTCGCGGTAGTCTGCGGGAGCCTTACTTAGGCTTATCAGAGTATATAGTTACACGAGATTTCGCCACCTCGTGTAAATGCTTCTTCAAACAGGCGCGACGCGAATTTCGTAGAACAGTTGCTAAGAAAACTTTATGGAGAACGAGTTCTACAGAAATCGCGTCGCGACTTCGCCCGGTCGCGTCGCGTCTGTCTACGGATCCTTTAATGCTTCTGCATCGCAGCGCCGCCAAATTCGCCGTCTGTAGCGGCCCTAAACTAGTATCAATTTTCGCGAAACAAAAACAAATCGAGTCATGAAAACGGAAAAAAAAACTTAGTTTTAAATTAAAAGCAAACACAAGAACGAATAAATGGCATTTCGATATTCATTCTCAGAATAAATAGGTGCGGAAATGCACTGGGAAAATTCAAGGTTACTTTAGTATTGTGATAAAGTGTTACTACGATGTAGATACCATTGTTGTTTTGGATAATAATTTATTTTTAGATCAATTACTGTAATACTGGAGGCAATAAATAATATCGTGATAAATTGATAATTAAAACAGCAGGTCATGGCCGATTGATCGATACGGTTTAAATCGTAAACGTAATAAAATCGCGGCGCGAATTTCAACTCTCGCTTTTGAGCGGAGGATTGAGAATCCAACAGAACGACGATAGCTTTAAAAAAACCGGCCAAGTGCGAGTCGGACTCGCGCACCGAGGGTTCCGTACAAACCTGCAGGTCATCATCATCATCATTCGTCATCATCGTTTATGAAATTAAATGTTTTTTTTTTAATTTTTATATTTGAGTTGACTGAATGAAAGGTAAATTGTGGTTTACGATTTATGACGTATTAAAAAAAAACTACTTACTAGATCTCGTTCAAACCAATTTTCGTTGGTAGTTTTCATGGTAATGTACATCATATATTTTTTTTAGTTTTATCATTCCCTTATTTTAGAAGTTACGGGGGGGGGGGGGGGGGGGGACACACACATTTTACCACTTTGGAAGTGTCTCTCGCGCAAACTATTCAGTTTAGAAAAAAATGATATTAGAAACCTCAATTTCATTTTTAAAGACCTATCCACAGATACCCCACACGTAAGGGTTTGATTAAATTTTTTTTTTGTGTTTCAGTTCTATGTATGGGGAACCCCAAATATTATTGTTTTCAAAAAAAATGATATTAGAAACCTCAATATCATTTTTGAAGACCTATCCATAGATACCCCACACGTATGGGTTTGATGAAAAAAAAATTTTTGAGTTTCAATTCTATGTATGGGGAACCC
The DNA here is from genome assembly GCA_947507805.1 of Aporophyla nigra. Lineage (NCBI taxonomy): Eukaryota > Metazoa > Arthropoda > Insecta > Lepidoptera > Noctuidae > Aporophyla > Aporophyla nigra. The sequence goes on along the minus strand of OX382316.1, from coordinate 4,318,811 downwards.
CAAATATTATTGCTTTTTTTTCTATTTTTGTGTGAAAATCTTAATGCGGTTCACAGAATACATCTACTTACCAAGTTTCAACATCATAGCTCTTATAGTTTCGGCAGAAAGTGGCTGTGACATACTCGGACAGACAGACAGACAGACGGACAGACAGACAGACATGACGAATCTATAAGGGTTCCGTTTTTTGCCATTTGGCAACGGAACCCTAAAAAGGACGCGGGGTATAACGCGGTTAGGACATGATTTTTTAATTCCGATCCAGTTCATCCCTTCCTGCCTTAAGCCGAGATCCGTACCCCACAGGGGACGCCTTTACCGTGTACCTAGTCGCTTAGTTTTTTTTATTGAAGCAGCCACAGGCAAGTCCAGTTAAGCAGCCGGCAACCTCCTAGGTCGACCAAGATGTCAAACTTAATAAGAGTTTAAAAAAAACTAAAAAACACGCTTCCATAGAAAAACAAACTAAAAACTAGAAAATAATGGAAAAAAAGCGTGGGGTGCTTTTTAAGGTATTTTTTTATTGATATCCGGCACCCCACTCTTTTTTTCCATTATTTATAAATTATATTTATTTTCTATTTTTTAGGGTGTTTCGAATTTTGAGACGTATGTCAGCGTAGCTTTGTTGTCCTGGTAACCCTGGCAAGGATAATGGCACAAATTTATGAAATTATAGTATTGTCATCGGTCCTCGATAAGTCTACAGAGTTTAAATGAAATCTGGTCGTTTAAAGTGGGTCAAAATCGCGCTTTAGGGAGTCGGTTACAAACAAACATACAAACATACAAGTGAAGCTAATATAAAGCGTGTAAAAAAGGACATGTTACACGTACACCTTTTCTTTTTTTGTTTTTGGATGGGAAATCAGGTGGGTGGAGCGAAAGGGTGTGTCAGACTTTTACTGACTAAAACCCACCCGTGTTCCTTCAGTTGCCCATATGTCAGGGCCACGGTATCTCTTTCGAACGAATCTCGCGACCCTGGCAGGGTGATACACACACCTCACACTGACTATGTTTAGTTAAAATTAACTTGAAGGTTCGTCTCAACTTCACTATAGTTGCCTTCCCTTTCAAAATTGTTAAACATTATTATGCATGCAGAGTGCTTTGTACACACGGCTACACATCAACCTATACATTTCCAGTTTTAGCTGACCTCGTATGGTATAGGCTTTTCGTGAAATGAGAGGTCAGCTTATACTAAAAATGAAGCTTGATCTGTAGCCGTGCGTACGTAGGCATGAGGACAAGAGTGTAAAGTTCACTCATCCTCCATAGAAAAGGGTGTATCCTCCGACCTCTGCCTAGCTATTCACAAACATTCGATACGCTTCCTTACCGGATCGAACATCAATCAATGCTATCAAAAGTGTCTAAAAAATCTATTTTACAAATCCAAAACCTGAAAAATTTCAATCAATTTAATTTAAATAGACGGCCGCCAATCTTCCGAGTTATTTACCGTCACAGGCAAGGCAGATCAATAAATATGTCATTTTCGATACGACAACCTGTCAAATAGTTGTAAATAGCTATGTAAATAGGGTGTTGCTTCTGATAGGCTACTGCCCGCCGATTGATGTCGGTCATTTCACCAAAATAGATTACTAACTCTTTTGGTGACCGTACATATTTGGTTCGTCGAAATTTAGTATTTAGTAAAAAAACTGTCTTCAAAAACTACGATGACATGCGTCACAAACTACGCTGACATACGTCTCAAAATTCGAAACACCCTAAAAATAGAAAATAAATAATAGTTTAAATAAACTAAAAAACACGCTTCCATAGAAAACCAAGCAAAAAAGTAGAAAACAATGGAAAAAAGCGTGGGGTCCATGATATCAATAAAAAAATACCTTAAAAAGCACTGTGACTCAAACCTATCACAGTAGGCACGCATCTGCAGCTCGAAAAAGCGACCTCGATCATTTTTGCACGTCACTTCGGATAGTTTGTCCATTCCAATCCTTCAAGGAGTAACTTTGTCGATTTATGTCGAAAAGTTTAACAATCAACAGAATGTTGGATGCAAGAGCGAGCTCGATAAATTTTGCATCTCCCCCCGAATGGGATAGGTTTTATTTTGTCGATGTATATAGAAAGAGGACAAACTGTGTCGCTTTAAATAAAGAAGCTTAAGAATTAAGACAGAGCAGGATGCAAGAACGAGCTTAATAATATGAATATTTCTGAAAATCTAATCGACTCCGCTTAGGACCGGACATTTTCGGAAATAGGAGTTCGGCACTTTGTTGGCTGATGCACAAAAGTTTTGGCATCGAATGTCTGCAGAATCCAAGAGCGAGCGAAGCGACCTCGTCAGTATCTGTCTCAAATAGGTTGACTTCTCTATTAGCCCATTAGACGTTTTCGAATTTTGTTAGTTCTGAATGTTTTTACACCTATATTTTATTTTGAAGCCAGCAAGGTGCAAGTGCACCCTGTTGCATGATACATTCATAAAACCTAGAGTTATGCTCAAGGAAAAGTTTTCGACTTCTAAGTATAGCATCTCGGCAAACGAGGCCTGATCGTAATATAGTTCTCCTTTTGTAACGGCTTAGATATACACCACCCTAATTACATAGTCCCACACCGTATTTTTTATTTCTGTATGTTTCTGGTCTTTCTGTGCGTCATGTTTGCCGCAAATAAACGTATTTTCTTTCTTTTTTTTCTTTCTTTCTTTTCAGTTTAATGTTCACGTCATAACAATGTTAAATTTGATTTATTTTTCTAGTTACAGATTCAGTCTCCTGCATGAAGCCACAGTGCGATGAAGCCTTTTATAAAGCAGGTAAATATGTTAACAAATTATTATTTATTATTTGTTTTTTTTTATTGCTGCTGAAAAATGACAATTCGAAAACGCTTTCCTGTTACAAGTCAATTACGCGACCCTGATAAGTTCGTACGAGTTTTGTTCCAAGAAACGAATTTGTCGCGTATTCGCGTTCTATTAGGACAACGGTTTAGGTTCTCCAATAGGTTTAGTGTCGTACGTCTAGAGAGGTGGGCACCACTGCAAAACTTTAGTAGAATTGCCATGCTTTTTTTCGGAGTGGGAAATCATTAAATGACTTCTCGCGCTCTGGGCGGAGTGGGACGGCGTCCTAGACTTTTAATGACTAAAGCCCACCTGTGTTCCTTCAGTTGCCTTTGCCAGGGCCACGGTAATTCTGTCGAATAAATCTGCAACCCTGGTAGACCCCACGAGACCCAACAATTCTGACCATACTGGTCACTCTGACCACAATCGGGCTTCGCTGTGTTGGACATTGAGATCACACTGGCGGCCCAGTGGTAACGGCCGCGACTTAATAATTGTACTATGTGACCATTTTTACAAACTAAGACCACTTCGTGCCTCGGAAAGCATATTACACCGTTGGTCCTGGGCTCCTGGCTGTCATTCATGAATCTTTGACAGTTGTTACGGGTCGTCAGAAGCCCCATAGTTTAACAACCAGTCTTACCAAGGGGTATCTTGAACCCGGTTACTCGTTTGTGGAGGTTAGATAGGCAGTCGCTCCAAGTAAAATAAAATACTGGTATTCAGTTGCACCCGGATAAAATGGAAGCCGACGCGGACGCCTACACAGTTGGGAAAATGCTAGGCAGATGATATCATGATTCATCTTGGTAGCAAAGAAAAGCCTTTGCACTTCATTGCACAAGAAGATTCCCACAGATAATTAAATAGTGCATAAATAAATACTACTTAGGTATAGTCTACGGAGCTAACTGCGCAAGAACATAAACAATCCATTGTCAATGATTTAGCTTCAATGGATTTTTTTAAACGAGTGGATAATTTTTATAATTATTTCCGATCTAGGTAATTAGACACGTCATTTTAAGCCCTATAGGCTTATTTTGTACTTAATTAACATAATGATTAGGGCCCAGTAGGCACTGGTAATATTTGCCTTTTTCTTTTTAACCGACTTCAAAAAGGAGGAGGTTCTCAATTCGGATGTTTATATGTTTTTTTTTTTATGTATGTTCGGCCATAACTCCGTCATATATAGACGGATTTGCAAAATTCTTCTTTTGTTCGAAAGGAGTTTATTCCGAAATGGTCCCATGTAAATTTCATATGGATCTGATGATGAGTTCGGGAGACAGACACCGGAACTTTTTAAAAAATGACAGCAAATCAACCGCGATTTCTGCTATCGCATAAATATGCATTGTTTGTTTGGAATTAGTGCGGGGTGAATAACATAACTAAAAATTTAAAAATAAAAACTTTTTTACAAAAAAAAAAACAACCTACTTCCTTAAAAACACTACAAAGTGAAAAATAACTTTAATTTCGGAAGTCGGTGTCTTAGGATCTGTATTTATGTTTTTTTTGCCACCGACTTCCGAAATTAAAGTTTGTTGTAAAAAAGTTTTTATTGAGTGAGAAATCATCAAATTACCTCTCCTGCTCTAGGTGGAGCGGAAGGGCGTGTCAGACTTTTAATGACTAAAACCCGTGTTCCTTCAGTTGCCTCTTTTTAGAACAAGTCCGCGACCATCATTTTGTGCCTTGAAGATACTTTTGAAGGGGTAAAGTCAGTTCATTCGTTCGTTGATTAAAAGCTCGGAATAATATACCAACATGTGCTGATAACCGAATTTAATAATAACACTGGCCAAAAGGTATATAAAGCTCGAGGAGATTAATTTTCCTTGAGGAGCTGTATAAAATTCCGTTCTGGAAACGAAGGGTAGAACTACAGTTAGTACTACTACAGGTAGACTACACTACAGGGGTTTGAAACCACCCCAGGTACAACAGCGGACACTATCGGTGGATCACTTTTCATCCAAGGTTGAAAAGTGGTCGATCGCCAGTTTCCGCGATGGTAGATGATACGGTCACCAAATGAGACAAGAAAACAGGGTCGTCAGATATAATTGACGTTTAGTAAGGAACCGATGGATGGTTTCGAATCAAATTTTACAAAAATGAATGGGGCTCAAGTCCGCGTTTTTCATCGACTGGCCGACACTTTACGTGATCAGAGGGCTGGGTCATTCTTTAGCCAAAGAATTAGTAGTAGCAAATAAAATAAATAAAAAACAAATAGCTAGTTATTTTATCAAATTATATTTCATTCGAAAACATTCATCCGACGAGTCTGTTTAATTATTTCTTTTAGTGACTTACTTCTGTTACCATCTATAACCCGGAGATTGTTGCGCAGTCCAAAGATTTAGAGATCCTATATAAAATGCACAATACATTGCGTTCCAGGCATTCGTGGTGAGCGGTGCGGCTCTGAACATAGCAGGACATGGTTGCGCACACGGCTTCCCAGCTGTGCTGTTTGCTCAGCTCATCAGAGATGGCGGGCCCGTCACGCTGACGGATCATGACACTTCTTGGATCGGTAAGCTGAAATATTGCATATGAACTATTTGAAGATAACATCGTTATTGTATTGAATCAAGTTCTTCTAACTTAACTGAAAGCTGTGCTGTTGGGGAGTTTGTTGCGCCACTTCTTCTTTCCAGCTAAAGCACTAGGAAGTGATGAGGGGCGGGCGTTTTGGGGGAATTTCGTATGTAACGTTGACGTTCAAAATGTCATAAATGATAAATGACAAAACATATCGTGAGAAAACCGGCATGTCCTAGAACCAGAAATTGGTAGAGGTGTAACATCTACCCACGGAGCATCTACCAACCCGCACTGGTAGATTACGGCCCACTCCCTCTCACCGAGAGGAGGCCTATGTCCCAGCAGTGGGGACAATATAGGCTGATTATGATGATATAGCGTTCTAGGATAAATAATGGCTATTCTAATCAATCTGTAAAGTCGGATGTAAATAGTTTCTATGAAAAATACTTAAGTTATCAGACCCCTGCAGTAGTCAACACCGACAGTTGAAAATCTAACGCGCGATTAAATCACGCCGCGATATTTTTACGCCCTTGTGTACGTCGACTTACATTTGTCAGTTGTTTTGCTTTCAAAGGTTAACCCAAGTAAACACCTGCATATCTGGTTACAATGAATTGCACAAAATAGATTAACAAAAAAAGAAAATGGAAGTTTAACAAGAAAAAATCCCGTTTTGATTGGAACTAGTAGTTACTAAGTAAATTAACTTGGGAACTAGTAAGTACGGTCAACATCTACCCGTGAACTCTCAAGGTCTCTGATTGTCAAGTTTTTATTTTAAAACGAGTTTATTGTGAACGAGATTATTATTTACAAGTATTTCCTATTTGCACTAAAAGTAGGTGACATGATTGTTTACTTACAAAAAAGCCTTTTCCTGTCACGTAGTCAGAATCTCATGTTTTTGTTATACAAAAACTGCCATTACGACAGAAAAACAGCGTAGAATATGTAGGTATGTCCCATGGTTTTATCCTCACAGTCTTCAGCCACTAGTAGCGCTTCTGACTGATATCTCTATCAGTCAGAAGTTTGAAGGTTATTGATAATCCATTCTTTCATAAGTTTGAAAAATGTATCTGCTGAACAACATAAATTACGCAATGAAAGTTGTTGAACTGTCAAAATAACAGTCATTCCTACCCCTGTGCTGTTACTGTGCAAATATAAGGCAATTACCCCGCTGGCTTTTTTTTGTGGGTGGAAAATCACCTCATGACTTCTCCCGCTCTGGGTGGAGCGGGAGGGCGTGTCAGACTTTTACTGACTAAAACCCACCCGTGTTCCTTCAGTTGCCTATATGCCAGACCCACGGTACAGGGCCTCTTTCGAACAAATCTCGCGAACCTGGCAGATACACTGCTGGCCTGAGTACCACATTCGGCGAAAATGTCTATACTCAGATAGTTACTCTTTGTTAGTGGTCGCTACATTAATGAAATTGAAAAAAATGCTCATTAATTCTCTAAAGACTAGGCAAGCAATAAAAAAAAAAAACAGTCGGAAAAAATGTTATGAGTAAAGTTTTGAGTATGGATGTGGATAGCTATCGCTAAGCTAAGGATAAGAGTTCACAGACACGATATATGGACTATGTGAAAGATGATATGGCTAAAAACGGGATGGCTACTGAGATGTCATGCTGAGTGATGGCCGTTTTGCGTGGATGTGACGCATGTTTTCCCACACTTTATTTTTATGTATACCTCTGATCTTTCTGTGCGTCATGTTTGCCGCAAATAAACGTATTTTCTTTCTTTCTTTCTTTATGTCGAATAATAGATAAGTTTTGAAGAAGAAATGCTTCCCGGATCCCAAATAAATTGAAATAAGAACAAGAGACTGGTGACTAATCGGATAACAGAATCATATCCTACAGCCACATCACCCTTAGTCCCTTACTTGCTTTTTGATGTTTCGTCGTTGTAGACCCTGGCTTACAAGCGTTGAGCCGATTTTCAAAGGAATCTACGCATCAAAAGTAAATATTAAAATTAAAATACTCATCCTTGATTGTTTTCTTTCAGCGTCCGTAGTCGGCGTGATGGGCATCGTGGGAAACTTCGTGTCTCCTATCCTGATGACTAGATTTGGCCGCCAGCGCGCTCATCTCTTCTCCACCCTACCCGCCTTACTAGGATGGATAGTCTTCATCTTCGGAAACACCGTCCCCCTTTTCATACTAGCCAGACTCTTACACGGATTTGCATTAGGGCTTAGAACTCCCTTAGCAGCTATTCTAGTTGCAGAATACACTGATCCGAAGTATCGAGGAGCATTTTTGGGGACTTTTGCTATTTCTCTCGGAATGGGGATATTTTTGTCCCATTTGTGGGGAGCGCATTTGACTTGGAAAATGACTGCTGTAGTGTGTTCTCTATTCCCGTTGATAGCTATGGCAATTATAAGTCTATCCCCGGAATCTCCTGGCTGGTTGGTATCTAAAGGAAAGTTTTCTGAAGCCAGAAAGGCTTTCAAATGGGTTAGAGGCGAAGGAACAGAACAAAAGGAGGAGCTAGAAGCTATGATCAACGCACAGAAAATGGAAAAGGCTGAAAAAAGGCCAGAATATACTGAAACTCACGTTTGCAACAACGTTTTCAAGAAAATTGTTGAAGCCATCAGTGAAGTTGTAAAAATATTCAAGAAGAAAGAGTTCTATAAACCGGCTGTTATAGCTATAAGCATGCTGATTGTTTTTGAGTTCGGTGGAGCTCATATGGTGGCTGCGTACGGAAACATAATCCTCCAAGTGGTGTTGGACAAGAAAGATGCCAACGATGTTGCTTGGCAGTTCACAGTGATAGATCTATTGAGGACAGTGTGTGCGTTCTTAGCTATATTCTTATTAAAATACTTTAGACGTAGGACTATTTTGTTCTCGAGTGGTGTGATGACTGTACTGTCTATGTCAGCGATTTCGATCTTCGTCTATTTAAGGAGGGCGGAAGTTTTTACGGAACCATGGATGTTGGACGTACTTCCAATGGCTTTAATGGTTCTGTACACTTTATCTTTCTGTTTAGGTTTAGCACCTCTAAATTGGGTGATATGTGGTGAAGTATTTCCTTTGGCTTATAGAAGCTTAGGATCAACACTTTCCACGTCATTTTTGACTCCTGCTTTTGTGATTTCTATGAAATCTGCACCCTATTTGTATTCTTCAGTAGGAGTCGAAGGTGCTTACTTAGTTTATTCAGCAATTTTGACTGTGTTTCTAGTTGTAATGTATTTGCTATTGCCAGAAACTAAGGATAGGACGTTACAAGATATAGAAGATAGTTTTAAAGGTAAGAGGAGTAATGACCCTGAAGCACAGATGAAACTGATTATAAAAGAAGAAGGAGTTGTTGTTAATTAGATATTATTGAGTACTCAAGTCATTCCTGGCGAATTGTATTAAGCTTTTAAAGTACCAAATATAAGTACGATCTTTTTAAGTTTAAATTACAGGGTATATTTGTATCCAAGCAAACTTCCTAAATAGTTGTGAACTAAGAAATGAAATGAATACGTCCTTTGGAATATCTTGACTTAAAAAACAAAAATAGAATTGAATCTCAAGGAAAATGAGGAACAGAAAGTGATTTAGAAAAGATAAGCAACATTTATAAAAATCTTAACTGGTAAAAAGATAATTATAAAACATTTTTTGGTATCTAAAATGATACCTACTGAAGCCTATACGGCCTTAAGCACTGTTTTTATTACGCGTCGTGGACGCGCCTAAACCGCGCTTTAAACGCTACTAATACTGCTTCAAGTTTAGCAAGGCAGACAACGCACCAACGTGTTTCACAGAACGCGCGTGAACGGCGCTAATAATAAAAAATATCGTGTGTAGAGCCTTAGGTTGTCAACTAAACAAAGAAACAAAATAATTTAGTCACGCCATATTTAGAAGTGTTGCTATACTTGCTGTGATGAGTGATTCAATTATTTTTAGTGAGATTAAAATTATTGTTAGTCCTAAAAAATACCCAAATAGTATATTTTTACGAACAAACATGTAACTACTTTTAAGACATTTATTTTTAGATTACAATATTGTACAAATAGAAATAAGATTTGTTTTATATTTTTTGCTTTCATTTATACGTACATTGGTGCCGATTCCCTTATTCACAAACTAAACTAAATTTAAGTTCAGTGCATCTTTTTCTTTCTATTTCATTAAGAAAAGGACAGAAGATAAATTTTAGTTTAGTCCTGTCAAATTAATCAGCGCTTCATACAAGTTTATACGTGATTAAAAACTTGCCTACTAAAATTACGTCAATTTACGTCAAACGCTGATTAATTTGACAGGACTCAACTAAAATTTATCTTCTGTCCTTTTCTTAATGAAATAGAAAGAAAAAGATGCACTGAACTTAAATTTAGTTTAGTTTGTGAATAAGGGAATCGGCACCATTATCTTCCGAGCCTTTTTCCAACTATGTTAGGGTCGGGTTCCAGTCCAACCGGATGCAGCTGAAATACCAGTATTTTACATGGGGCGACTGCCTATCTGACTTCCGCTACCCTAACTGGGTAAAACGATACCCCTTGGTAAGACTGTTTATCAGACTTTCGGGCTTCTGACGACCCGTAACGACTGTCAAAGATCTGCAAATGACAGCCGAGCCCAACGGGTTAGCGTGCTTTCCGAGGCACGGACCCTTCTCTTGGTATGTAAAGATGGTCACCCATCCACGAACATGAATGGTCGAAAGTGCTGGAAAAAAAACTTAAAAACTAACGCAACTACTCACTAAGGGCACCCCCTGTGGGGTACGGCCCTCAGCTTAGGGTGTCGCTGGTAGAGGGCAGCAAGAGATGGGCTGGGTCTGTATAATTATTACTTACGGACGAATTTAAAGCTACAGGCTCAGCTACGGCACGGGCTGGCACTTCGTCGAGCAATGGTCGGAGGGGGGGGGGGGGGGGAAGGGGGGATGAGTGGAAACGCGTTCGTAGTTGAATTTGTATGTAGAAGTTCAGAGTACCATACCATACCATATTGCGCCCGGGCACTTGATAGTCTGAGGTCCGTCTTTATTGCACAGGTATAGGTCAGCAATTTCATTAAAAAAAAATAAGTAGCTAACATGTAGGTGAATATTTTATATTGTTCTCAAGGCACATTATTACACATTTAATCCATTCAATACATACATAAATTCAATAAACACATAAAATTTGAATACAAAACAATATACAGGATTATTTGTAAAACACCGGCAACTTTTCAGGACTGTGTTACTAACATCATAATCAACAATTTTTGTTCTATGACTTTAAAAAAAAAACATATTTTATTTCATCAGATTTTCATACAAAAATCGTCCGCCCGTAAATAGGTCAAGTTCAAGCGCCCCCGTCACCCTAACCCCGCTCCCTTCGCTAATGTACTATCGCTTTCTTTTGCTTCGCATAGACTTCATTACATTTCGAGCGTTCAATATAAATATTTATATTTTTGTATGAAAATCTGATGAACTAAAATATGATGAATTTACACACATATCGGTCGTCTTACAAAATTGTAATTAGTATCTAGAAATACAGTTCTTATTATATTCTACTATCAAAATCAAGTAGTTTTATTAATCAAGATCACCAGCAGCACACCTGGAGCTTGATACTTAACACGCCTTTTTCCCACGCGGGTAGGCAGAAACTACATGACGTTCTTCTTAAGGTCAGGTGCGTAGTATTGGTAACCGGCGTGCGTATATGACCAGATGTATGAACATAAACGAAGCAAAGGAGTATGTAGAGCAGCCTTTCCCAAAGTGGGCGATAACGTCCCCTTGTGGGCGCTGCAGGGCCTAAAAGGGGGTGGTAAGAGACCCAGAAAAAAAATGGGGGCGTTGTGTAGAGTCTACTCAACGATCCAAGCGAAGCAAAGGAGTATGTAGAGCAGCCTTTCCCAAAGTGGGCGATAACGCCCCCTTGTGGGTAAGAGACCCAGAAAAAAAAATGGGGGCGTTGTGTAGACTGCACTAGACTACCTTAGGCCTTGCAGCGCCCACAAGGGGGCGTTATCGCCCACTTTGGGAAAGGCTGATGTAGAGGTTGTAGCAAGTGGCGTTCTGTAGTTTCTGCCTACCCCATTAATATTTATATATTCAGAGATTTCTAACAGATAGCAAAGTTCAAGCAATCACAGCTTAAATAAATTCCCTACGTTATTATTATGATTTTTACTTACAACAAATAAAAATTACGATACGTCAACAATACAATCAGGACCTAATCTTGCTAAACATAAAATACACATTCTCATAACAGTACTTGTGATTTGGGCATAATAGATCTTTGGTGATGTAAACAGGTTCAAAACTTATAATACTGATGACTAGTTAGTCACGAACAGCCGACTACCTCATTGGAAGTGAGAAATCATTCTAAAAAAAAAAAAAACAATGTCACAAATTCACAATATCTAAAACAAGGTGGGGAAGCCGATCACATTTAAATTTATAGAGATACTTAGAACCTACACTACACAACACAACTAATTATATGCTTTATTCTTATCTTTGGTACTAATATTAAATTAGAGTGACTCCCTTGTTTCAGACTATGGGAAACAAGAAACAATTTTAGGTCCCATAAGCTCAAATACTATATTGTTATTAGGGGTCATCCATAAATTACGTCACACGTTAAGGGGGAGGGAAGGGTCGACGAAGTGTGACATTGTGTGACAAGGGGGTGGGAGGGGTCCTAAATTTCGTGACGTCACATTTCAAAATCTATTTTAATCTAAGTGTTAAGTAAAATACGAATTAGGAACTATTAACGAAAAACTCAAAAATATTTGCAACTCTATCACTAGAGATATGAGATTTGATCTTAATTTTATTTAAAAAATCATTTAAACTGAAATAAAACTAATTTCGGAACTGCTGTTTTAATTCAATAATTATTTTTATATGTAAAATATGTGACAAGCCAGCTGTGACAAGGACGGGGGAGGGGGTCAAAAATCATGAAATTCGTGTGCCGTAATTTATGGATGGCCCCTTAGTTATGACAAGTGACGTGCAAGTGGGACTCATGGACACACACAGAGCCACAAATAATTAATAATAATTTGATGAAGCAACAAGACATTCTTATTCTGGTAACTTATAATAACTATGGAAGAATATGGGAAGGCCTTAGCAACGTTGCATAATAAAAAAATCTGTGCAAGTTTCATGATTCCCTTGCCCTTTTCCCAATTTATTTGGGGTCGGTGCAACATGTCTTTTTCTTCCATAGTTCTCCATTAGTCGTCATCTCAGTAGTCACCTCCTTTTATCCATATCATAATTCACACAGTCCATCGTTTCTTTGGTCTCCCCTACTCTTATAGCCATCGACATTCATTCATACGCAATACTTTCCTCACAACATCTGTGCAAGTTTATGCAAAAAAAAAACTTTTAACGAAGATGCGCCAGGGTAGTCTGCAAAACTTTGGTAAACTAGCTTTTCCCGCGGCTGTGCCCGCGTGGATGGCGGAAATTATCTCACGGGAATACATTACCGGAATAAAAAATATTTTATGTTTTAACCTTTTCTCTAAATCCATTAAGACATAAATATTGAATAGAGTTGATTCTGTATTTATAATATTAAATAAGGTTGGGAAAGGCAAGGGAAGTTTGTACTAACTTTCCTATTTATAATGTTACTAGGATGTGAGATGTTGTGATCAGGATTATTTGTCTTAAACTATGCCAAACATTTAATGCCAAAAAATGTAATATTGCGGACTACGCTCGCGCTTCCTATAAATATAAAATTTATCATCATCATCATCATCATTTCAGCCGTAAGACGTTCACTGCTGGACTTAGGCCTCCCCCAATTTGGGGGGCTTTGCCATAATCGCCACGCTTGGCAGGCGGGTTGGCGATCGCAGTATGGTGGTAAAATGCATAGAGAACGCTGCTGCCCATTTTCTAGTAAGTCCCTTAGTCGCCTTTTACGACACCCACAGGAAGAAATGGGGTGGTGTTATTCTTTACGTCCGACACCACACGGTACAAATAATAAAATTTATGCTGGAATGGAAGTCCAAATCTCCATAATCTTCCCAGAGCTGAGATCAGGTGGACCGAGAACAAACGGTCCGACATGTTTTGCTCCAAACACCTTCAACTGTTTCACATTGGCTGGGGTCAATATTAGACTGGATAGCGGAGTGCGGGCTACACCAATCTTCTCTGCCATGACACCAGTAATGTGGACGTCATCTATCCAGAAGTAAGGAGTAGACTGAGCTTTTTTTAGTAGTCGTGGTATGACGTCTGTAGAGTATAGGATCGCCCAACCTGAAAACAGTTATGAATGTCTGTTAGTGTGTGAAATTAAGAAAATAACTAGTAATATCCTATAATAAAAAAATAAAAAAAGTGCAAAATAATGGAAAAAAAGCGTGGGGTGCTTTTTAAGGTAATTTTTTATTGATATCAGGCACCCCACGCTTTTTTTCCATTATTTTCTCCTTTTAGTTTGGTTTTCTATGGAAGCGTGTTTTTTAGTTTTTTTAAACTATTATTTTTTTTCATTTCTTCTTAATTTAATTATGTATCCAGAGTATATGTACTTGATATTATGTAAGCTGTGGTTACCTATAATTGAGTATGATAAATTAACTAGAAATCTTAGCTTTTTATTTTATGACGTATAATGTTTGTATAATAATTATCTTATAATATAATATCTTAGGACAACCAACACACTGTTATCTGATCCCAAACTAGGCAGAGCCTGTACTATGGTAACCAGACAACTGATAAATAATTTCTAAATACATACATATTATAGATAAATTACACCCAGACACAGAACAAATGATTGAGCTCATCACAAAAATATTTGTACTGGGTGGGAATCGAACCCACAACCTCAGTCTTAGCAGTCAGGGTCACTAATCACTAGACTAACAGGCCAGTCAAAGTCAAAAAGTAAATAATATGTCTATACTCCATTTGTTTAGGTAGTTAACTAAATGTAAACAATCTTAACATGTCTTTTATCTAAAAAACTGTCTAAAAATTGAATCTAAAAATGTTTACAATTAGGTATTTACTTAAACCGATGTTAGGTAAGTAACTTAATTTAAATAATATTTGTTGGTCTTTTATACGATTTATTTTATATAAAAAGACATATCAAGATTGTTTACCTTTAGTTAACTACCTAAACAAATGGAGTATAGTGAAATAACAAGCAGAATTATGAATAAATTACAAACAGTCATCACAAACCTGCACAATAAGTTGGATAATAAGCTGCAGCATACTCTTCAGTAGTCACCTTCCATTTTGACTTCTTCGACCTCTGAACTTTGGCGTTTTCTAACACCTGGCACGTGATCAGATTCTTAGCACCCCATGGAGACAGTTCCCTTGCCAGGAAGTGCGTCATCTCCCGAGAATTCACCACAATATCATCATCAGTTTTCAAAACATATTTAGCTGTGGGGCAGTGGTGTGCTACCCACTTCAAGCCCATTACATGTTTATAAGTCATATTCCTATAAACATCTACGAAATTTCCTTGTACTATATCCCCGTACTTTAAACTTTCATTCTGAACTCGTTGCGCCACAGTTACGTTTTCCGGTTCACCAACCAAAAACACGACCTTAGTTGAATCATGATTTCGACCCCAAGTATTTCGTATAACCATGCGGTTTTCACGGTTATGCGGGTTAGACGATATAATTATCACTAACAGCAGGCCTGCCGGATATTCCTTACACGGTTGTGGGTTAATTTTGAAGGTAAAATTACTGATATCTATCAACTGAGTGTAGTTATCCTCAACTGTTATCTGAGTCGTGTTTAAAGGTCCTAAAATACTAAATTTTGGATCTTTTATCCGTATAATGTTAATCGTAGTGGTAGTATAGTATTTATAGATGATGGAGAGAGCACAAACAGTAAATAAGATCTTGTGAAGGGTCATCATTTCTAGTTTTTCATTGCGTTGTCCTTCAGCCATAGCAAATATTTACCAAACGGGTAAAACTATAGTTTTTACTGGTCCGTCGTCACAAACATTCTATAAAGCAGGCTGCTTCACTTATTTAAAATATTGCATTAATAATAAAAACACTGCCAACTAATGAAAAACACTGCTCGGTTCCGATAAATATCAAATGACAACTAATCTGACTTGACTGACGGATGACAGATTTAAATAGTTCCATTTCCTATTGGTATTCTTTATTATGAGCATTAATGGTGGACCGCGATTGCTACACTTCGCGCGATCTCTGTTGTACAGCTTAACGCCGAGCGGTGTGCGAGAGAGAGCGCTCGAAGTATTAGTAGCCTGACGAACACTAATGTTCAAAATACGGCTTAGACAGGTTTGGAACGTCGTGTAACGTTCCGTTACACGGAAATTGTATTACTTGCAAAAAAGAACGTGATTTCAAGAATCTACTCATCTAGCTAGCCTGTCCCCAAAGAGCTTAAGTTGTTTAACTTTGAACTTGAGCTTAAAGTGCTTTAAGGGCACCACTGTGGCGACTGCCGGGAGGACACGGCGCGGCATACGCTGGTAGAGTGTGCCGCTTGGGATGAGCCGCGCCGTGCGCGTGGAGTAGGCAGTGACCTGTCACTGCCGGCCGTGGTCGAGTCGATGGTCGGCAGCGAGGAGTCCTGGGTGGTATCCGAATATCCGCAGGCTCCTTCTGCGACATGACTGTTTCGCAGAAGGAAGCTGCGGAAACGGAGTGGGAGATATCTTCCGCTCACCCAGCCCACAGCAGGCGCACCGGGCGTCGGTGGATAACGCCCTCTTCCAGCCCCCTAAATGGGTCCAGAGGCGACGGATCTCGGGACATCCGTCGCCTCTATTCCTTAGGACCCGAGATGGCGGCGCGTACTGTTCCACGCGCGCCTCTCTGAGATGTACGGGGGGCAGTTTAACAGCTCACACCCTCCTAACATAAAGAGGCCAGCAGAGGCGGGCCGGCACCAGTCGGGGATCGCGGAAGACGCATTAGTTCCCGTGGTCCCCGACGTAGGTGTGGGACGGAACACCGGGGTGGTTTTAGTAAGTAAGAGTCTGACAGACCCCTCCGCCCACCCCAGAGCGGAAGACATCCATGAGGATTTCCACCTCGAGATAAAAAAGGGTGCTCTAAGGTAGCCCGCAAAATCCAACTTTTCTTCAGTTTTTTGCAATTCGCAGGTTAGAGTCAGGCTGTTTGTTGATTAAATTAAGATTCACGACCGTAACAAAAATGGCTTTACAAAATTATAACCATCAATATAACCCGAGGTAAGATTCGTGCAGACTAGTGCGACGCGACGGTCACGCGCGATTCGCAGATTAATATCCGTAGAACTATTTCTATGAAAACGCACGCGAAACTTCATACAGGGGCGACCTGTCGCGCCGCGTCGAGCTGCGAGCAGCGCGACAACATAAGGTACGTTTCGTGTGGCATCCATAGAAAATATACCACAAGTTGTCGCGCTGCCCGTCACGGCCGATACGACGTCGAAAGGTGTTGCGTCGCGATAAATCGCCTCCGCGACAAATCGCGCCTGTCTGTACGAGACTTTAATTACATTGAATGACTCATGAAAAAAACACTCAATAGGATTAAATAAACTGAGAGCTGTATTGATGATTTGAAAGACTTTCATTTCTGTAAATACATATGGTCAACTATGGCATCTTTACCTTCCGTGAGCAACTTTACCCAAGCTAGATTATTGTTTTTTTAAACAATTAGTACAGTTTTCTACTTTAGTATCGGAAACATGTATAAAGTACTCATTGAAAGTAAAGATGAAGCCACGGTTGATCCTGTTACGGTCGCGAATCTACTGACCTGCGAATTACAAATACATATCATAAGAACATTCCAATTCCCTGGAGTAAATCTGTTTCTTATTAATATCATGGTTGTCCAATAAAACACGCAGTAATATTTAATGTTTTTATTAAAATTATTACTTATTACAATGACAAGTTACAAAACAAAAATATATTTTTAAATTGGTTAAAATAACGTTTCTGTCTTCCTGATGCTCGTGGGGACTCTATGAAGACGTGTCGCCGCCGCCGTGGTAGCTAAAATAAATATTTACTCATTTTAGGGCCGATTATTCAATCGTTATCTAACTAGAATATAAATTTTATTTGACCCAGGTTACAGTTGAACAAAAAAAAAAAAAAAAATTCAGGGGTGTAGAATCTAAACTGTGTGTGTCGTGTGATTAATATTAATTATAGCAGAAGTGTTGTAACCTGTTTAACTTTGTAAATCATTGTAAAACATCCAACTAAAAATATTAATTACAGTCGTCAGCCCGAAGTCTAGAAACGTGTCTACTTGATAGCCACAGGTTGGCCCTTCATCACCATCTTCATTTCAGCCGTAAGACGTCCACTGCTGGACTTAGGCCTCCCCCAATTTGGGGGGGCTTTGCCATAATCACCACGCTTGGCATGCGGGTTGGCGATCGCAGTATGGTGGTAAAATGCATAGAGAACGCTGCTGCCCATTCTCTAGTAAGTCCCTTAGTCACCTTTTACGACACCCACAGGAAGAAATGGTTGGCCCTTGATCACATGTAAATTAAACAAATCTCATCATCTGCCTAGCCTTTTCCCAACTATGTTGGGGTCGGCTTGCAGTCTAACCGGATGCAGCTGAATACCAGTATTTTACATGGAGCGACTGCCACCACATCTGACCTCCACAACCCAGTTACTGGGTAATACGATACCCCTTGGTAAGACTGGTTGTCAGACTTTCAGGCTTCTGACAACCTGTAACGACTGTCAAAGATGCATAAATGACAGCCGGGACCAACGGGCTTAACGTGCTTTCCGAGGCACGAACCCTCCGTACTCTTAGTATGTAAAGATGGTCACCCATCCATGAACCATCCGCGGCAAGCGTAGCTTAACCTGATAGATCGATTCGTGCGGCTGTTAAACTAATCCAAAAATGTTTTATTTTTTTCTTGCCTTTGTCCATGCGATTTGAGATCGGCGCAACACAACACCGAGAGTTGATAATACTACTGCGATTTTTTTACGTTCGTCGGGACGGCGACTAATAAAATAGTAATACGTTACATTTTCAGGTGTCTCAGCAGAGTGCATCGATGCGAGTACTGCTTGCCACAATGAACACAAGCGTGCGACTTGTCACCGGTATGGGTAGACATGTGAAGATTCACGTTGTACTTCTTCGCAAACTTCTTTTTGCATATGCTGTGAAACAGGATTTAGGGTAAAAAACGGGCTAGACAGAGTAAAAATATAATTGTGGTAAAAACTGATTTTTGAGTTTAATAATAGTTATTTGTTATGCAAGGCTGCAAAGTTTTTTTCTGCGCGAGTACTTGTATTGAAAGAAATACTGAAAGATTCCTGAGAGTAGTGAAGTTTTCAAATGCGACACACAGAATACCTTTGTTTCCGAGCGAAACACACAACTTTTTACCTCACTATAGCGAGGACCTTCTAAGAAAAACAGCTTAAATATAATATATTAATTTAATGTTAATTTATTTTATATATTGAAAGTAAAATTACTACACTAGGTAATTATGAGTTTTTTTATTATTTTTTATTAGTACTCTCTCATGTTTTGATTTCTTACGATTCTATCATAAACAAAATGATGGAAAATGAATTAAAATGTAAAAAAAAGAACTTATGCAATTTTCTCCATATTTCTAATGTTTCTTTTTCATGCAGTCGTCGTGCAGGCCAGTGCGATTATTTTAAAATAAAATGAGGTTGGTGCACTGGGATTTAATAAGTATTAATGAATTTTCAGTGGACTGGCAATCTACTGGGCTCAAACAATATAGTATAAAGTGTACGAGTACCATCGACACTAAAAGAAGAAGTGGACTGGCATAAAAAATAATACAATTTTTGAAAGAAAAAAAAAATCTTAATCTACGCTTGCGGATAAAATGTACTTCTGCACTCAGATTTCTAATAATATACAAACTTTCCGAAGTTATGAGGTGAAAAAGTAAAGAGATCTTTTTCGAAAACGATTACTTTGTATGTTATCCATGTAGTAGTTTTAGAAAAAGCTCTCTTTTTTTTCTCAATTCTAGCTTCACACAACACCGACAAAATTATACACGGTTCAGAGACATCGATTAACAAACTGTTACCATGGATTCAGTAAGTACGTGATTCTGGAACAGACTGTGTTGAAATTGTTAGTCGGAAAACAGAAATTGGCGTTGCATATATTTTGACCACAAAGGTTTTTTTTTGGAAATTGATGAAATTTGTCTATGCTTGGGGTCTGAGCTGAATTCATGGTTTCAGTTTGCCACTGTTTGCATGTAATGTACAGACACAAAGCTACTACAATCTGTCGAATTTCGACACTTTTACTGCCCAGCACCCGGCTCCCGAGTCGAACGATAATTCGTTCGCATGCCCCCAACTCGCCTCCGAGTCCTACGTATAAGTAGTTATGTGTGTTGCGACCATGCCCAGCACCCGCCTACCGGGTGCAAATCACAAAAATAAGCTAGGTATGAATAGAGTGTACTTTTGAATAATTCTTTTTTCAACTGAGCACTGAAAGTGTTAATAGGTTTTCAACTTTATCGCTTCAGTATTAGGTTTAAGATTGATTAACAAAATTTGACAGTTTCGGATAGCTCGATGTGCTGGCGTCTGTACGTATTTAAATTAAGTTAAATAATGGTACATACTGGCATGAGTACGGCTTCACTCCCGCATGCATCCTATGATGGTACTGCAGTTGAGAAGGAGACGCAACAATCTTGCCACAAAAATCGCAAAGAGATTTAGTTGCGTTGTTTATGCCATGTTTCTGGAAAAGAGAAATAAACACCATTAATTTGTAGAACATTGGTGTGGTATTGGGTGGTGTGTAGTATGGGTGGTTGGTATAAGTGGTGATATATAATTGATCTGCTTCATATCTACATTAACAGTAATTATTAAGTTCATTTGTAGGAAGTATAAATGAAGTAATAACGTGGGCGAGCTATGGGATACGACGAAATGGGTCGGTGGCCAAAATTTTACGCGAAAGAAGTCGCGGGCAGAAGCAAAGTTCTTAATACTTTTCACAAAACCAAGGAGTATCGTATTGCCCAGTAACTGGGTTGTGGAGGTGAAATAGGCAATCGCTCCATGTAAAAATAACAACCGACTTACTTAAAAAAAACATTACAAAGTCAGAAATAACTTTAATTTCGGAATTCGGTGTTTTAGGATCTGTATTTAAGGATTTTTTGCCACCGACTTCCGAAATTAAAGTTATTTTTGACTTTGTAGTGTTCTTTTTAAGGAAGTCGGTTGTTATTTTTTTGTAAAAAGTTTTAATTTTTTTACTTTTTTAATGGTAGATACCCTGCACTAATCTAATCGCGTTATTCGTTCATTTTTCGTGCAAATACTTAATACAAATTTAAGACTTATATGGTTTTCACATGGATCCTATTGTCCGAATGGAACCAAATTAAAATGGGACCATTCGGGAAGCACCAGCTTTCAAATAATTAAAAAAAAAAACATCTAAATCGGTTCACCCAGTCAAAACTTATGAGGTAACAAACATAAACAAAAAATTTAAAAAAATACAGCCGAATTGATAACCTCCTCCTTTTTTTGAAGTCGGTTAAAAATACTGATATTCAGCTGCATCAAAATCAACATCAAAAGTCATTTATTCAAACTAGGCTGAGAGTCAGCACTTTTTGAACGTCAAAGTCACATAAGACAGTCCCCCCAAAACGCCCGCCCTTCGACACTTCCTAGTGCTTTGGCTGGGAAGAAGAAGTGGCGGAACAAACTCCCCAGCAGCACTGCTGTCTGTTAAGTTAGAAGAACTTGATTCTATACAATATTGTATAAGTTATTAATATAATAAAACAAAACATACATTATTCGCCATATGTCAGCTAGCACACGCCATTATACCAACAAAACATTGAAAACTAAACTCAAGCTGAAATGAATAATGAAACAAAAATCGTAAACAGAACTTAAAACCTTACTAAAGCCTCCAGGCATAAAGGGCGTGCCCGCTTACATATACAACGATGCAAATGATACATAGACACAACAAATGAAATTAAAAGAAAATAAAAATAAATTAACAAAAGCAGTTAAATAAAAAATAAAAAAATAAACAATTATATGAACTACCCATATAAACTGTCAGTGTGTGAGTTACAGTAATTACAGAATGTAAAACAGTGTCATAGAAGAAAAAATAAATATTATCTACACAATTAAGTTAGCAACTAGTTTGATAAACTCTAAGACTGTCCTATGGAGCGAGACCAGCATGTTTCCAAGCGTTTTTATCTTGAATGTAGTCCTCTAATTTGTAATAAGATCGTTTACAAAGTGTACTTTTAATATGACTTTTAAACCTCCTTTCATTTAATTGCAATATATCAGAAGGTATTTTGTTGTAACATTTAACACAGTACCCCATAAAAGATGTATGTACTTTTGCTAATCTGAAAAATGGTTGAACTATCTTGTCTTTATTTCTAGTATTAAAATTATGTCTATCGCTTATTTTATTAAAAAGATGTAGATTTTTTCTGACATACATAATATTTTCGTAAATGAATTGGCAAGGTACCGTCATAATATGAATCCTTTTAAATAGTTCCCTGAGTGATTCGCCGCGACATAGATTATAAATGGCTCTGACAGCTCGCTTTTGCAAAATAAAAATGGATTCAATGTCAGCAGCCCTACCCCACAGTAAAATGCCATACGACATAATGCTGTGGAAGTAGCTAAAATAGACCAAACGCGCGGTTTCTACATCTGTTAACTGTCTTATCTTTCTAACAGCATAAGCGGCTGAGCTTAACCGCCCCGCAAGAGATGTTATATGAGGTCCCCATTGTAATTTCTCGTCTAGCGTGATTCCTAGGAAAACCGTTTGATCAATAAATTCCAGTTTTTCCCCATTCAATAAGATGTCACATTCGCTACCTCTGACATTAGGCAATTGAAATCTAATGCACTTGGTTTTTTTTTTATTAAGTACCAAATTATTTACCGTAAACCAGTCTTGGACCTGAAGAATGCAGTTATTGACGTCGTCAAGATTTTGAGACCGTCTGTCGATTTTAAATATCAATGATGTGTCATCTGCAAATAACACCATCTTCGGTTGGTTTGGAAGTAGATGGGGTATATCATTAATGTATACTAAAAAGAGGAATGGACCCAATATCGAGCCTTGAGGAACGCCCATTGCCATTTCAGACCCCAATGAGTTTACGCCGTTTACTTGGACTTTGACCGTTCTATCCTTCAGGTATGATCTTATTAAGTCAAGAGCTGTATTTCTAATTCCATAGTGCTCTAGTTTCAGCAAAAGTGTCTCATGGTTCACGCAATCGAACGCCTTGGAAAGGTCACAAAAGATTCCAATGGCATCTTGTGCTTCTTCCCAGGCGTTAAAAATGTTCTTTATTAGGGTAACACCAGCGTCGGTGGTACAACGCCCTTTGGTGAAACCGAACTGGTGTTCATGAAAGATGGAGTTTTTATTAAAGTGATGTAACATTTGATTGAGCATTAACTTTTCAAACACCTTACTGAGAACTGGCAGAACTGACACGGGCCTATAATTGTTTGATTCTTTACTATCACCGGATTTAAACAAAGGAACTACTTTGCTGTGTTTCATCAGATCCGGAAAGACTCCTTGGTCTACACTGGTGCTAAATATGAAAGCTAAATAGGGTGCAATGGTTTCAATAATAGAACTACAAAATTTGACAGACATTCCCCAAAGATCTTCTGTTGATTTAATTTTAAGATCTTTAAAAGCTTTTATAATAGCCTGGGGGTTAGTATGCTGAAACCTAAACTCTAAAGGGCATGCCCCTACATTCTTTTTGAGTAAGGCAGCGGAAAGCGCGGGTGACGAATTTAAAGCTTCAGTAGTTTTAACGGGAATATTAACGAAAAAATTTTGAAATTCCTGAGCTATTTCTATATCTGAGTTAATGGGGCCATGTACAGTCTCTAAATTAAATTCAGTATTACGCTTTTTTTTCCTACCTGTTTCATCATTTATTATTTGCCAGGTAGTTTTTATTTTATCATCCGCTGATTTTATTTTATTGCTAATATAAAGCGCTTTAGCCAAGTTGCAAACACTTTTAATTTTTTTTGAATATTTTGCAACATACTGATGAAAACTTCTATGGTTAGACTGGAAGCTAGAAGCTATATTCATCTGGTTAGACTGGAAGCTGAGCCCAGCATTGTAGGAAAAGGCTAGGAAGATGGATTGATTTTAGATAATTCAGCCCAACACTGGACATTAGACAATCTTTCCTTCTTACAAAGAGGCAGAGGTATGATCTATAGTACACCCACATTTCCCAGATATGTTCAAGTCACATGTTATAGGAGGCGACCCTAATTGACACAACCAGACTCTGGGTTGCTTCTAAGATAGAAAAACCCAATAACATGCCTAACCTGGGAATCAAACCCAGGAAGGACCTCATGTTCAGCAATAGCAAAATCTATACCTATACTAATATTAGCCAAGTAAAATAAAACAAAGGCAGAACAAACGAACAAACAAAGACACAATGAACTCTTAGAGAAAACGAAGTTATAGATGGAGTAGGTGGGGGAACAAGAAATTTAATGCGGACGAAGTAGCGAGCAGAAACGACTACATAAATAAAGGTTTACAATTTACCTGCAAGTGTAAAGTAAGACTTTTGGTACTGTCACACTTTTCGTCACAATGCGTACATTTGTACCGCTTGAAGCTTGACGTTTGAGGATGTCTCGAGCTTTTGTGAGTTTGTAGATATCTGGAAACATAAAAATGTAAGATAATATCAGGCCTTTGTTCCCTAAAGAGGTAAGCAGAGCAGAGAAGACGAAGTATATGTACAGACAGCCTCAAAAAAATCTATGAGAATTCATTTGTTTGATTGCCAATTTTTTTTTTTTACTTGATGAGGTTGGCGTACTACTCTGGGAATAAAGGCCGAAACAAGCTCAGAGGTCTGATCTTTTACTGCGAAACTGTTTCAGATCACGTAAAGACCATGTAATGTTAGTTTGATGTTTGAAATGTTTTTTTTTTTTTTTTTCAGAATAGAGCCACAGCAGTAATCGTCACACTTAGCAGGTGAATTGGCTATCGCAGTGTGGTGCTAAAATGCATAAAGAAGGCTGTTGCTCATTCTCTAGTAAGTCCCTCAGTCGCCTTTTTCAATTCCCAAAATACAAGCCCTGGCCTAGTTTGGGTATCAGTTTCAGTATGTAATGTAAACATATTTTAATATTGTATCTGAGTACCAAATTCTTGTGACTGCTTTCTGTCAAATAAACTTTTTACTCTTACGACACCCACGAGAAGAAATGGGGTGGTGCTATTCTTTACGTTCGGCACCACACGTAATTATTTACTATAATACTCGTACAAATTAACCTGGCCAGAGGGAATGCGACGCCACATATATTGCAGACGAATGGCTTCGCTCCGGTGTGAAGGTTCTGGTGTTGCTCGTACCAGGTCTTCGTGTTGAAACCCTTTCCGCAAGTCTTACAGGTATACTGGAAAGAAGAAATAAATAGGTTAATACCTTGGTAATGGTTTTAAAGAAAATTAGTATCTATAATTATGTAACAAAGTCGCTTTTCGTGTGTCATCGCGTTCTTCTTGCGCCACGCATTTTGATGCAGTTTCGCCATCATTTTGTGAATTTATTCCAGAAGTTTTATATGCAATAATAGTAGGCGAAATATTGATTGCAAAATTCCAGGAAATACAAGGGAAGTTAAATAAAAGCTTTTAATAAAATACATTAATACTACAAGGAATCTCTATGTTTTGTCAAGTCATGAAAATTGCGAAACAGAGGCTCTGCTGAATTGTTAGTTTTCAATAAAACACTAATCTATGTAGCATCTGGCAACTAACGCTTGGACCGGGCAGTATTTATATTATGAGATAAAGCGAGATTGACACCTAATTCTTAAAGGCCACATTCATTACACAGCGCGGCTGCGCGTTTTGCTTGGAAACAAACCAAAATGTATAGTGTATGGATTTGACGTGCATCAAAATTATTATTATTATCGCTGCTGGGCTTGCTGGATATAATTGTCGTCCAGCCAAGGTCGCTGGGTTATCCCCTCCATCAACGCGCCTAACCGCTCGGCAGTGTATTGCATTGCTATGCTGTTCGTCATTCCGCCCGCCAAGCAAGATTGTAAATGTGTTGTTTCTGTGCAGCGAACGATCCACGAACGATCATTCCGCGGTTCGCACGTGCTGTAGATGGTTGTTGAAAATGGAGAAGGACGTTTTAACTGAATTCATAGAATGCTACAAAATCAATTCATCTTTGTGGGATACAAGCACAAATGAGTATAGTACCACGTTTTTTGAAGAATTCTTTCATTCGTTTTCTCTTTTTTAACTTGCGAAAGCAAAAGTAAAGCCATTCCGATTCGTTGATTCTTGGATAAAACTGGTGGCATAGCAAACGTGCACTCTCATTCACCACCAAACTGAAAATGAGGTTCGTCCATCTGCTTGGTAATCTGTGGAAAACGTCGCAAACTTGCTGTACAGCAGTTCGCCCAGCCGCGCTGTGTAATGAATGGGGCCTTTTACTGACAAATAAATGTCAAAATTATAATGATAAAATAAGCTCGTTTTTAATTTTGTTTTTTATGTTCAGATGTATGCACTTAAACGAGACAAAAGGAGTATGTAAGGATCGTATCAGGTGGTATTCTGTAGTTTCTACCTACCCCCATGGGAAATAGGCGTGATATTATGAATGTAAGTATCTAAAATAAGCTCTTAAAATATATGTTTCCTTATATCCTGACAACAGGTAAAGTGGTAACTCATAGAGGAAGATGAAGATGCCACTCGTAGCCAGAACCAGACCTTCGAGAAGCCATTATGCAGTTCATACATACGTCAAATCTATACTAATATTATAAATTATTAATAGTATTGAATAGCCTCCAAAACTACTGGTCCGAATTGAAAAATTGTTTTTGTGTTGGGTAGCCTATTTATTGAGGAAGGCTATATAACATCACGCTACGATCAAAAGGAGAGGAACAGCAACGAAAACTGGAAGAAACCTGGCAGGCGCGGAATTTGACGCGGACGAAGTCGCGGATAGAAACTAGTAAATTATAATTACAATATATTTGCAAACCTTATACTCATCCAAGTGTCTATTCTTATGTTCTTTCATAGCCCCTTTGTAAGAGGTGGTGTAGCCACAGTTGTATGGGCACTGTAGTTTGATGCCGTTATGTGCTCTAGAGTGGCGAACTATGTCAGGAACTCTCCGGTATGTTCTGGCTGGAAATAGAGTGGACATAAGACTTAGATTACAATAAATATGGCAATTTCATCCCTTCTATTCCGTCACAATACTTATAGTTATACTCTATAGCAGCCTTTCCTAAAGTGGGCGATAACGCCCCCTTGTGGGCGCTGTAGGCCAAAAAATGGGGGCATTGTGTAGACTACACTATTGCATAAGTTTGCAGCTAATTCCAACCCTATAAGGCTTTATATTTAAATGACTTACTTCTAAGTGTAACAAACATTTCCGAAAGGATTTCTACGGTGACAAAACCGGAATGAGATGGCAAAATTGACATTGGGAATTAAAAAAAAAAAAAAAAATTAAATTGGGTAAAAATGTAGACTCTACACAACGCCCCCATTTTTTTTCGGGGTTCTTACCACCCCCCTTTAGGCCTGCAGCGCCCACAAAGGGGCGTTATCGCCCACTTTGGAAAAGGCTGCTCTATAGTGTAAAACCTGCAGGCTACTGCATGATTACTGTTTCAAAGATTAGCCTTATAAGAAGAGCTGGCCTAGCGTTCTTTTTTTTTATGAAATTACAGAAATACATACCTATGTGTAACATAATGATTTTGTACAATGACGATGAATGATGATGATGTTTTGTGATGTTCTCGGTACAAATTCTTTATATAGAGCTGTGAAGCAGTTCAGTACCAAAAATCTCTTTGTTTGAACACACTAATCTCTGAAAGTACCGGTGGGATTCTATTTTATCACGCTAGAAGCCTTAACTGGGACGAGCATAAATACAAACAGCTACAACGAAGTTAAGCAAAATAATAGGGTGGATAAGTGATGCGGTGTGACAAGGTGGGTTGATGGCACAAGAAATTTCACATGAATGAAGACTAGGGCAGAAGCTAGTTCATAATATCTTTACACATAATAAAAGTAATTGTATCTTACCACAAAGTTTACAAGTCAGTGGCCTCTCATCTTTATCATCATCATCAGTATGACTCATAATGTGTTTTACAATATCTTTCTTCACATTACATGTCTTCTCACATCTGGTACAGCTGTATGTAGTCTTGTTCTCCAATTTAGTTACTGTATATTTTTTATATTGTTTTTTCCTGAAGTGTTCGGCATAGTAATGTTTAAAAAGGTCTGCTTGAGAATAACATTCCTTTAAACATGATAGACAAGTCAACGGTTTTACATATTCAATCTTTTTAGGCTCTAAGTTCTTTCTCCTTTTAGGAATTATACTCTTTATGGGTCTAAATTTTGTTATATTTTTTAATGGAGCAGTAGCATTGAGTTCGTTTTCTTCCTTAAATTGGGAGATTGTTCTTTCATAGTCAGAACTGCTATTGGTATAGTTAATATCATTAGACAATTCTTCATTTTTTAAATGATCATAATCCTCAAAGACTGTAATTTGATCTTCTTCAACTTTCATATAGTGTGTTTCTACTTCATACTCTTTTTGATCATCTTTAATTTGTGTGTTGTCTATAATTTTTGTATAATAATCTTGTAATTGGCCATGTTTTGAATAATACTGTAATTTTTCTTCATTGTGTTCGACTGATAAACAGAATTTAATCAATTGCGATATTGTTTTAAAGCATTCCTTGCATAAATTGCTTGGGAATGAATCTTCAGCTGGTATCTAAAAAGTACAAGAAATCTCAAAAACCGTAACTATAGATGAAGCTTAGGTTAGAGATAAGAATCTAAATTATTTTACAATTAATTTCAGAAAACGACTAAAGGATACGTTAATACGTATATGGGGTAAAATCTAGTTTATTTAAAACACGACATATTATCAAAGCATACAACTTTGCCAAGCAAAGCTATTCCAAACGGCTACTTACTTTTATCGTCAGAAATTTTTGAATGTTATATAGGATATCGCATTCTTGTAAACTGCACATCCTTTTATCAGATACTTTCAAACAAAATCTGCATATTTTCTCCATGTTTTATTAATGTTTAATTGAACTCTTTCATTTATTTGCAAAAAAACAAAAAATCTGTCTAGTCTCGAATAACACGACAACAAACGTTCCAGATATCGGCACTGTATGAATACCAAAGAGTAAAATAATAATGAATACAGTATACTTGCATTGCGTTCTGTTTTCTCTTTCTAGTATTGAGATGCAAATGAAACAGATAGCGTGAGTAGGATATTATTGGGCATCCTACTCCACCTTCGTTCCTTCGGCTCACTCCGTTCGCCTCGTCACTCTCGGTGAAGTAGAATACCCAATAATATTAATATTTCTGATATAGATGACTGACCTCAAATTCAACTCTCGGATTCATTTCATTATACTCACCAACTTAAAAACACCTACCTACTTTAAAACTTTACACGTTAACATAATCAGGTTTATATCTGAACGAACCAGTTATCTAAAATTCAGGACAGATTGACTCACGTCTCTCCACATAGGTACTTAGGGATGGTGCATTATCGCTTAGTGACACACACACCCGTTTTCGTGACCAGATTGGCTCGAGAACATCTGAACTTTAGGATACCGCATACATTAAACTAAATTTAGGATAGATTGTCTCATGTCTCTCCACAAAAGTAAAATAGCACGCACCCTTAGGTCCACACACATTTATTCTGTGACCAGATTGGTTCGAGGACATCTAAATTTAGTTTAACACATTACAGACGATACATACTTTTACATCAATACGTTCACCTGCTTTAAAACTTTACACGTTAACATAATCAGGTTTATATCTGAACGAACCAGTTATCTAAAATTCAGGACAGATTGACTCATGTCTCTCCACATACTTAGGGATGGTGCATTATCGCTTAGTGACACACACACCCGTTTTCGTGACCAGATTGGCTCGAGAACATCTGAACTTTAGGATACCGCATACATTAAACTAAATTTAGGACAGATTGTCTCATGTCTCTCCACAAAAGTAAAATAGCGCGCACCCTTAGGTCCACACACATTTATTCTGTGACCAGATTGGTTCGAGGACATCTATTACAGACGATACATACTTTTACATCAATACGCTCACCTGCTTTAAAACTTTACACGTTAACATAATCAGGTCTATATCTGAACGAACCAGTAATCTAAAATTCAGGACAGATTGTCTCATGTCTCTCCACATACCTGGGGATGGTGCATTGTCGTTTAGTAACACACACACCCGTTTTCGTGACCAGATTGGTTCGAGAACATCTGAACTTTAGGATACCGCATACATTAAACTAAATTTAGGACAGATTGTCTCATGTCTCTCCACAAAAGTAAATAGTGCACACCCTTAGATCCACACACATTTTTCTGTGACCAGATTGACTCGAGGACATCTAAATTTTAGTTTAACACATTACAGACGATACATCCTGTTACATCAACACGCAAAAATCAAGTGGCAAGCGTGGTCCCACGGATAGTCGATCCTTGTCCCGTATGCATAAAGCTAAGGCGCAGATACACTTGCAACGGCAGCCGGATCAGAAACGCATCAACGGTTAACAATCATTAGTGCCTATATCAGTTTTTACGTAACACTATTGGTTCATAACCGTCGGTATCTCACATTATTGAATCTGTCGTACAAACTGTATGTGAATCCACTGCTGTAGTCTGTTCCGTAGACGGTAACCGTACCCGGTGGTTGTCAGTTTTATGTGTATAATCAGCTTTATGTATAAGTCGGCTTTATTAGTTCGAATCGACAAATTTCAATGACAATGGAATGCACGCTTCCCACGTTCACATAAATTGCATTCCATGCATTTTTATTGTTAAGTAATATGATCATCATGTTGTAAACACTAAATTAGTCTTTTATAGAACTTCCTACATTTATTATTTTCGTATATTTTTAAAGTTTGTAATCGCTTCTAGTTTTAACGTGTTTCATTCTTCTACGTAGGTACTAAGATTATGTATTTTTATTTATATGAATTATATATTTTAACATAATTTTGTATCAAGTACGACACGAATTATTGGTCGCACCATCTGCCACTTGATATAGAGTGCGATTTAAAATTAATTAAAAGACCTTGAAAAAAGAGAACACTATACAATAAGGTTATTTGGGATAATAGGAGTAAAGAATAAATTGATAAATACATTGGAGAAGCATTGAAATCATAAAGTTAATTTTATTATTGATAAATTGGACAACTACAAAACCATAACTCAGACACGTACTTTCGATTCCTACACGATACCTACAGTTTCTTGGTTTCTTTCATTGCAGGTGTAAGTGATTATTTAATAAAAACGAATACGAAACGAATGAAAATGTTATAAGTGAGTAAACTAACTTACTATTCACTAGTTTTTATATGATGATTATAACTTCCGAGTTTATCTGCAACTTAAAATTACTTGGGATCGGGTTCACTTTGTCGGCTTTATTTTTCAGTTCTCAATACTTATGACACAGTAAAAATAAAAGAAGCAGAAGTATGTCTCGGCATTGACATTGAAAGAAATTCATTCAGGTGTCATTTAGGCGAATGCCCAACGTCGAAATGCCGACTGAGTTGATAATATAAAAAATGATATTTCTGGTTTCAATATTGATGAATGCAAATATCCATACACTGAATAATACAGTTGATAATTTCGTGTTAAATTTCTAGTAACTAAATATTGCACCCTCCGCGTATGTGCGTCACTGTCACCCTCCGAGACTGTTGCGTATTGTGCACACTGAAATTTCGAAGCGCGTCATTTCGACCGTTTTCTATGAAGTTAAACTACTGTAACTTTTTATTCAGTGTCAATTAACAAATTACAATTTAGCAAAATTGATATGCAATCAATACGGATAAATATGACGTAAACGTCATATTTTATTATACAACTGTAAGACTTGTATACTTAGAGTTTAAAATTGAAATGATCAATTTTGTGCTGAAATTGTATTTTTTGTGTATATAAACGAATTAATTTCAATCAATAAATTACATTCGCTCCGGAATCTTCAAAGTGACAAGTAGTACTAGTGGTACTTTAATATCGACTTTCTAACATGTAAGTGAGTACTTCTTAATTTTAAATTTGAAGTCATAATGCTCAGCTACGGACCTGGTTTTTGCCTGCCGGCTGTTGTAATTATCATGCCCTATTTATCCATCGTGACTGCTACTCAGCTACGGACCTGGTTTCTGCCTGCTAGTTGATGTAACTGTTATCGTCCTGTCATAAATTGATAAATTTCTTATTTATTGTATTTCAAAAAAGACCTTATAGGTTTTTATACTAAACATGTCTTTTTTTGTTGTGTATTAGGTCTGACTCCGACGTTTCCCGTATGTCTGACTACATAAAGAGCCCGGCGACTGATACAAAGGTCGTGTCGAGAAGGACCCTGCCTACGAAAAAAACAACAAAGCGCAAAGCTTCCTCGGTCGTAGAATCAGAATCAAGGTAGTTTATCAGTACTCTTTATCTGACTTATCCCTTTTCATTAGTCTCACATATTATATTATAACGTAGATCTCAATAGAGAAATTTTATTTGTAACAATAATTTTAAGTAAATACATACTTACTTATTTTATCATACAACATAAGTTTGTATCTAGAAAAGTGTTTCTTCTAGATTATTAAAATTCAATTATAATTGTTTACAGTAACAAGAAACCGGGGAGCACCGACCTTTTCGGTTTAGAAGACTTTGGCAGCCTTCCTCCGAAGTCGGTGTTAGCTTCATCCTTGCTGTCCCGCGTAGCCAACGGGAAGGTACGACGGACAGCGGATCTAAGCGGTGCCTTTTACGTGGAACTCAAGGTATTTCATAAAGAAAATATCATCTCCATTGCTCCTGAGGAGCGCTGGAAGAAGGCAGAAGTTGCCTTGAAACTGCAACTGGAGAAAGGTAGCTCACAGTGGAACTCGCTACAAAAATTCATGCACAAGGCTCATGAGTTGTTCAATGACTCAGAGCCTGTATATTATAGTGATAAAATAAATTTTAAATTTAGTTAGGTAATCACTTAAAATTTAAATTGGGACACCTAAAATTAATCTTTATTTTTAAACTTAGTAGGTAATTAATTACGGTAGGATGCCTTAAATTCTGGTACAAGGCTAAGGAGTTGATCAGAGACTCAGAGGCTGTATATTATAGCGTTAAGATACATTTTAAATGTACTTAGGTAATTAATTTAAAATTAATATTTAGGACATCCTAAATAAATCTTTATTTTTAACTTAGCAGGTAATTAATTACGCTAGAATGCCTTTCTGCACTGTTTGTAACACATCTGTTGAGCGCAGTCACTGGACAGGTCATCTACGCAGTACCAATCATAAAAATAAAAATATTTCATACGTTTGCGAAGGTGTTGAATTAATTAATTCTGCATTCTTAAATCGTATAGCTTCTTATAGAATTATTGACACTAGTGAAAATTATTCTTTAGATTCGTTTTTGAATAATAATCAAGAAAAAATCAAGACATTAATCAACAAATCTCTTAAAGATCATGTATGTCTAAAAATTAATTTTGAATATTTTGCTTTGTTTTTGATGGTTAAAAATGATAGTCAGGAGATGAAATCATTTGCTACAAAGAATTATGTGGTACATCAGAATTATGAATATGATTCATTGACATCTCAGGTTAGAAACACGTTGAAATAAAAATTTGGAGGATTTCAAGATCGTGACAGTGGCTGGACATTTTTAAACAGTTCGCATTTGGAAGTTAATGTTAACAAATATCAACCTTTACGCGGCTCAAGCTTTATCGAGTTGCCGACCGCAATTAAATCAAAAAAAGCATGTATTAATATTCGCAATAAAGATAATTATTGCTTTTTATGGTCAGTTGTTGCTGCTTTATATCCAGCTAAAACTCATCCTGAAAGAGTATCGTCTTACCCCAATTTTCAAAGTTTGTTAAACATAAAAGACATTCAATTTCCATTGAGTTTCTCAGATATTGCTCGATTCGAAATAAATAATCCTGAAATTTGTATATATATATATGGCTTAAAAAATAATACCGTGATTGGACCGCTTTATAAACCAAAATCTTTGAAGGAAAAAGTGATTCATTTACTGTACTTAGAAAAAGATGATTTATCACATTATTGTCTCATTACGGATTTACCGCGTCTTGTTAAAAATCAAATAACAAAGCACCACAGTAAATTATACTTTTGTGATGTTTGTTTAATGTTCTTTGATTGTTGTGATAATCTTACTTCACACAGGTGTGGAGGAATTGCTACTGAACTACCTCCAAAAGGCTCTTTCATTCAGTTTGAAAATTATGGTAGAAAGCAATTTGTACCATTTGTTATATACGCCGATTTTGAAACAATGCTAGAGCGGTACGATTCCTGCGACCCTGACCCAACTCAGGCGAGCACCGTTACGAGACAGCGACATGTGCCCATCGCTTTCGCTTATCATATTACGTGCACTCTAGATGAAACCTATAATCGTTATGTCTCGTATCGTGGTTCGGATTGTGTTTCAAAATTTGTGAAGTCTATCTATAAAGATACCAAAAAAGTTTATAGAATTTTAAATAATACCGTTCCCATGATTTACACGAATGAGAATGTTCTCGACTTTGAAAACTCTGATACATGTCATATTTGTAAGAATTTCTTGTTAGGTGATAGGGTACGCGATCATTGTCACTTGACTGGTAAATATCGTGGCGCAGCTCACAGTTACTGTAACCTGCAATATATAATGCCTAAGTTTCTACCTGTATTTTTTCATAACTTATCGGGTTATGATTGTCACCTTTTTATAAAAGAATTAGGTAACGCTCCGGGATCTATTAAAGTCATACCTAAAACAAAAGAAAATTATATTTCTTTCACGAAGTATATTCCGATTTCCGATAATGAAAGCATACAGGTACGATTTGTAGATTCATTCAAGTTTTTAGGAACTAGTTTAGAAAAGTTAGCAAACACTATGAAAAAACAAGACTTCAAGCAATTAAAATCTTATTTTCCTGAAAAAACACAATTTGATCTACTTACTCGTAAAGGAGTGTACCCATACGATTACATGTCTCACTGGAAACATTACGAAGATATATGTTTACCATCTAAAAATCATTTTCATAACTCCTTGACTAATGAATCAATTAGCGATGAAGACTATAAGCACGCTCAGACCATTTGGTCAGTATTTAATATTCAAAATATGGGTATGTACACAGATTTATATCTTAAAACCGACGTTCTTTTGCTTACAGACGTGTTTGAAAGTTTTCGAAAAACTTGTAAACAATACTATAATCTCGATCCCGCGTTTTATCTTACAGCACCAAGTCTATCATTCGATGCAATGCTTTTGAAAACTCGAATTAAATTAGAATTGATAAGTGATGTACAAATTTTTAGAATGATACAAGACGGTATTCGTGGAGGTGTTTGTATGTGTTCCAAAAGACATGTCAAAGCCAATCATAAATACTTGGATTCTTACGACTCGTCTCTGCCGAATTCATTTATTATTTATTTAGATTGCAACAATTTATATGGTTATAGCATGTGTCAATATTTGCCTTATTCGGATTTTAGATTCATGAGTAGACAGGAAATAGATGACTTGCAATTGGGCTTAACAGATATAAGCGATACCGCGGAAAACGGCTATATCCTTGAAGTTGATTTATTATATCCTAAAACATTGCACATTGAACATAACGACTTTCCATTTTGTCCAGAAAAATTTGTTCCACCGGGTGGTAAGAATAAAAAATTAATACCAAATTTGTATGACAAATACCACTACGTTATTCATTACGTTCATTTAAAAAAATGTCTACAACATGGATTGGTGTTACGAAGGATTCATCGTGCAATTGTTTTTAAGCAAAGCTGTTTTTTAAAACAGTACATCGATCTTAACACTCAACTACGACAAAAAGCGGAGTCAACGTTTGAGCAAGATTTTTTCAAATTATTAAATAATAGCATTTTTGGAAAGACTTTGGAAAATGTTGAACAAAGAGTAGATGTAAAATTAGTTAACAAATGGTGTGATTCAAACAATAAAACAAAAAAGACTATTTGTGCTGAGAAATTGATAGCCAGTCCATATTTTCATAGCGCTTCTGTGTTTTCTGATGATCTAGTAGCAATACAAATGAAGCCTTCGCGTGTGATACTTAATAAACCAATATATATAGGGTTCACAGTATTAGAATTATCTAAGACCCATATGTACGATTTTCACTACTCTGTCATGAAACCTTTTTATGGTAAGCGAATTGAATTGTGCTATACTGACACAGACAGTTTAATTTATGATGTACAGAGTAATAACGTTTATAAAGATTTCAAGTTCAATTTTTTTAAATATTTTGATACCTCTAATTATGACTTAAACAATGAATTTCACTTGCCCATTAATAATAAGAAGATCCCAGGACTGTTTAAGGACGAAATGGGTGGTAAAGTTATTAAAGAATTTGTAGGACTGCGCTCAAAGCTTTATTGTATTAAAACCTTAAAAAATACAATTAAAAAAGCCAAAGGTATAAAAAAATGTGTAACGAAACATTTGAACA
Organism: Aporophyla nigra; assembly: GCA_947507805.1. Lineage (NCBI taxonomy): Eukaryota > Metazoa > Arthropoda > Insecta > Lepidoptera > Noctuidae > Aporophyla > Aporophyla nigra. Next base: position 4,282,503 of record OX382316.1, on the reverse strand, counting down.
TGTTTGATTATAAAAATGTTTTATACAATTGCAATGTCATTCGTAAAAAAAATTTAATGTTTAGGTCAATAAAACATGAAATATTCACTCAGAACGTAAATAAAATAGCACTTTCAAGCAATGATGATAAACGGTTGCTATCATTTGATAAAGTATCTACTTTAGCTTGGGGTAATGCAAATATATTTATGTAATGTATTACCATACTTAAAAATGTAATTAAGAACCTACAATAGTGACATTTCTAACAAGTATTTTAATTATTGTAAAACATAAGACGTCCTAAATGTAAAGTCAGATAATTTTATAACCTACCTACTATCTTACTTACTAATATAAAAAGTTTGTTAATCTTAAAATTTGAAATATAATATTTTCCTGTAATGTAATTCAAATAGTGTCGACTGAAGATACTTTTGAACCCGGTTATAATATTATAACCGGTATTATATGTATGTAATTTTAAAATGTGTGTATTCTTGGTGTCCCTTATACTTATTGTTTTTATCTGTATGTACCTACTAAATATATACTGAAATAAATAATATTTTATGATCTAATTTCTGTTTCATTTCCATTCCTGATTGATGACAAAGCACACAGGGCTTGCACCATGTTGCGCACGAGGATACAGGTTCCAACTGGATAAAACATGGAATGTTCATTTTTGATGACATAGCACTCATGGCTCGAAGTTCACACGCGCAGTGTAGAACATGACACCGAACAGGTGTTCGTGCACGAGCTCGAACGTGTTGAAACTTGAAATTGAATGACAGCGCTTTAAGGCTTTATGGAGTCTCATTACAACCACGTTCCACAGTCGTATTATTGTGTAGAACATCCATCATTAGACAGTCAGCCGGAGCGGTCATATCACGTCGAATAAGAACGAAACGAATTGTAAGTATTGTAGAACTACCTATATACTTATAACGTTAATTCATCATCTTTTATGTATTTGTAATTAATTATTATTACGGTTGTTTCAGATCACTGATAATGTGTGATTCTCCAGATATTATCGACTTCTCGCAATACGCGCAAGGTTTTCCCACCCCGAGTTTAAGCTGGCATATCCCAGAACAACAAAGGCCTGTTAACAAGGAGCCTAGAGCAAGACAAGACTGCGGACCTGTCAACAAGAAGCCTAGAACAAGACGAGAGTGTGTAAGACAGAAGTCATCTCTGCCTACCTGTCAATCATTCGTCATAAACAATGAGAAGAAAAAAGGATTACGACTGATCCAGGTTCAAGTGTTGGACATCAGCGATCAACAAGAATCTGCAAGTGACAATGATGATGTGGTAATTTTAAGTGCGCAGTATATAGTGACTGAATCGGTGGACCATGTTATGGAGGAGACGCAATCGTTAATTAATAAAATATCAAAAAAACTTTGTGGGGACAGTTGTTATTACTAATGAACTATTAACTGGTGTCATTATTTTGTAAGTATCTACTATATTGTGTAAGTTTTATAGGAATAAGCAATAATATATTATGTAAGTAATATTATAATTATTAGGTTATATTATTATTAGGTATGTATAACATTTATTTGCTTTCTTATTGTTTAGTGTTTAAACATTTGTGGATTTTATGTTGTGTAAGTTTTGAATGTATATATTTTTAAAATAACAAATATGTAAGTTTATTCTAATTAACTTTTTGTATTTTATCCTGTACATACCTAGTCTAAAAATTATAATAAAGTTAAATAAATATTTTAAAAAAATGTAATGTAGATTTCTTTGATTAATCTAGTTGGGCTACTGTTCAATCGTCACAAGTGTTTAAGTTAATTATGTAGGTAACATTAAATAAACTATGTGGGGACAGCTATTATTATTATTATAGGGTAGGTAGTTATAATTAGTTTGTAATAATTGTAAATAATGTAAAAGTAAGTAAATAAATATAAAAATATGTAATGTAGATTTCTTTGATTAATCTAGTTGGGCTACTGTTCAATCATCACAAGTTTTTAAGTTAAGTATGTAGGTAACATTAAATAAACTATGTGGGGACAGCTATTATTATTATTGGGTAGATAGTTATAATTAGTTTGTAATAATTGTAAATAATGTAAAAAGTAAAATAAATAAAATAAAAATTTTATAGTTCAATTATGTTTTATTTTGTATTACTTATAAATACTCGAACTTTAAATTAGCTCTACTGTAATGATATAAATATAGGTTATTTGCTTTCAGATTTTTTTATTAGAATAATACGTTCAGAATACCGTAAGTACCTATATTTGAAATAAAATTTATTAGGAATATCATTTTGCTGCAGCTAATTTAAAGTTTGTTATATGGGTTTGATTATATTAAATGAAACACTCTTAAGTACATAGACATTTTTAATTAACTGTTCAACACAATAATTATTAAATAAATAAATTAAATACAGACATATTATTATCAAAATACCATTTTCTAATACACACAGCATTATTCAATGCACAATTCATTTTATGGTTCACACAATTAAAGTCAGTTTTATTTTTACAGAACTTTTTTTTTAATGTCGCAAAATTAGGACATCCCTTCTCACCTATGTCAATCACTTCACAGTTTGCACATAACTCTTTAATCCACGTAATCTTTTCCAAACCCTTTGTCATAATTTTTTTATTTTCTAAATATGGTAAAATAACGCGTTTAAACTCTTTGTAGTCTATGTAGCCTTCACTCCAGTAAATTCCTCGATTTCTTTCTAACCATCTCACCTGCTTTTTTTCTTCTAGTGTTAGGTAATGGAATGAATATGGTGGTTTCACCAAGAACGTCTGTGTATGATCATGACTCGCAACGGCCAATTCTTTGACAATAAAATGATTTAAAGAATCTTTAAATCCTTGGAGTTCCACTATAAGGGTGTCGGACTTCATGATATCTTCTTAACAATGTTACTTAATGGTTTGTATTCAACAATGCAATCGTTCAGAATGAGACAATATGCTGAAGTTTGATCTGGTATCTCCGAATCACTTTCAATTTCTACTCTCACATCCACAACTGGCCCTGTCTTTAGATTATCCGCTTGTCTAGAGCAATCAATGACAAACAGCGGTGCTAAATCTCTAAACTGTTTTTCGCTTAATATGGGCTCCGGTCGACGTCCGTAATACGACTGTTGAAATCTGGTGTATTGCTCGTATAATAAAGCGATTCTGTTATTAGCAAAACTCGTATTTAGGTTTTCATACGGAAAATAAGTTGAATTGAGATACACTCTTACGTCTCGAACATGACAGTGATCGAATTGAGACATGTCCGAACTTGCATTGCTTTTCCTATTTGTTTGTAACCCTATAATAATGTATCTTGGTTTTTCTATTTGAGATGAAGTTTTGATTGACCAGGTATGTTTTGTAGTTTTAGGCAAAGCTGGATATTCGTACAGATCCCAATTTCTGTAAACCATTTGAAGTGATCGATCTTTTTCTAATAGTTTTAACAAAGTTATTTTTTCTTTGTCTGATACTTTAACATGCGGTACGCGCCATATAATTTTGTTGATCTGAACGTCGTCCACTATTTCGCCGGTGTTAAGTTTTACAGCGTTCAAATTAGTATTACTTCGTAACAATATAAGTTCATGTCTGCTATTTATCACAACTTTTTTATAATCTTCAGCAAAACCGAGGATGTTACGTAGTGGAATAGAAACAGAAAATTTGCCACCATTAATATTTTTTATTCCATCGATATTCCAGCCCCAAGCATTAGACATTTTTGATTCACTTTCATTCATTGATATTAATGATTTCATGGTTGTAGTTATACCTGCATTTTTTATTTTATCAATCTCCACTCCGTTTAACTCATACCTTATATCTTGGAACAAGTACAGTAGACCATTGTTTGTGAAATTGATACTAGTAGCTTTGTCTTTAGTATCTTTTTTGCTGACGATAACAGTGCCTTCTAAATATAGTGTGCTAGCTGAAGGAAGTATGTATAAATCCTGTTGGTTGATGGGAATGCGGATTTCATCGTTCCTGTTGAAACTCGTTACGTACGGCTTGTACGAATGAAATTCGATTCCTTCTATAGTATTATCGTAAGTTGGAGCGGATAAAACGTCTAAGATATTCATTTTAACAATCCGATCGCTCTAAGGAACGCTTTATTGTCTTTAGTTAATTTTATTTTCTTCTTAGAGAGAGGTCTTCTTCGATAGGTAGCTCGGGCAGAACTGATATTCTTTACTTGTTGAGACACATTTTTATTGTAGTCAATCATCTTTTTCTTCTAAGATGTAGATACACCTGCACTTCTTCACCACGTAAATTGATTAATCGTTTGTTTATATCTAACAGTCTGATATGTATGCAGCTTATGTTGTTTTGATTGATTGGAAAGTATATTGCGTTCTTTGGGATTTCTATGATCCTGTATCCCGGCGGCACATTAAGTGCAAATTCGTGAATAATATGACTTGGTTCACCGTTCACAAATGAACCGCTTACAATATCACATTCAATCCTGACTACGGTCGTAGGTAGAATGTTGACTGGAGACTGTGACACATGCCATTTATTTGCTTTCAAAATTTGTTTGTTAAATCCTAATAGTCTTCTAAAAGAGTCTTCTTTGATAAAATTAATGTCTTTTGTACAGAATATTGTAGTTTTTAAAGTATTATTATTGCACCGTAGTTTGATCGCTGCATCTTTTATTTCGGATTTTAAATAATCGCTAATATCTTGTAATTCATAAGTGCCTTCCGGTACTTCAATAACTTCATTAAAGCCATAATAGAACTTATTATTACTTTTATCAATGTTTGGAATAGAATTAAATGTTGAAAAGTGCAATAAAGCACACTCATACTCTCCGTCTAGTTGTAAAGTATTAGGATAGTATGTAGTTAACACTGACGAGTCTCCAGTTATCGACAAAGTGAGTGACATCTTGCAAATGATTGAAATAAAAGAAAAGCATTTATTTTATAATACATTTTTATTCCAAAAAGTCCACAAATAATTTAAACATAAATGACCACAATTGACTGCGTTTAATTTTTGATATCCTGTGTAGTTATATAACACATCACAATTTTTGAAATATTGCATCAATTCCATTGGAGGTTTTAAATTTCCATAGCTATCAAAGTATTGACAGTGATTGTATACTTTAGCATAAGCTACCCAATGCGTTCCTTCGTTCTTAGAATCGTCTAAGTTAACGATACCACATTCAATCTCTTTCGGCTTCGAAGGTAGTCGATCCTTCATGTAGACCCCCCGAAAATATGGAATGTCTCTTGAATACTTTCGGATGTCTACATCAGTTAGAGGGCGATTGGGTAACATATTTTTCAGTTTTTTGAAGATGTTATAAACAATCCTTTACCACTTTTATACGGTCTAATGTATAAACCCTTACCCAACACTAAAGCCTCCATAGCTTTATTATGTCGTTCTGTTTCTTGCAAATTTTGTTTGCTTGCTTTGTAATCATTAACGGTTTTTGCAATGCCAGCTGCACCACCAGCTAAAGTTCCTAAAGCCGATAAACCAGCGAAAATTGGAATTAAAGGTAGAACTCCTCCAGTCTTTGGTATGGGTATTACTCGGGGTACTCGAATTCGATGGTGAATGTTTGGAAATAACTTTTTTGCGGTTAAGTAAGCTGCTTTTATTAAAGTCTTATTATCTTTGTGTTTGAGTTTCTTAATTTTTGATTTTATTTTCGAAACTAAGCTTTTAAATGTTTTAATGCCAGATCCAGACTTTAGTTTCGCTTTCATAACTTTGCTCACCAACCAAGAGCTAAGTTTTTCACCTTTCCCTGCATCTTTTGATTTAAGTCTTTGTTTAGCCATATCAAGTAGTTGTAAATCGGCTTTGTGACGATTTGATACGTCTGTATGGTTTGTATACGCAATGTCGTGTTGCAAGCAAGCTTCGTCTAGCTTATTTACACCTCGGTCACCTCGCGCCAAGCGTTTATGAAGTTTAGTTCCTGGTCCACAATAATTGTATCCTGGCAAGTGCACTTCGAATGGTAGATTATTAATTATGTTGTTAACTAGTCCACCCCCTTGCATTACTCAAATTAGAATGATATGATTTCAAATGAAAATGGTTTTATAATAGTTAGTTCATTATTGCAGCTTTCTCAATCCAACTGTTTTCTGCATTGCTTAGACCTAACCATTTCACATACAATTTATTTCCTTTCTTTTTCAAAACCTTTTCTATCAAATACACATCAGGATAATTAGATCTTTGCAGTTCTTGTTCGTAAAAAGCTCCTAATATGTTTTGCTTTCGTTGATCTTCTATGTGATATGTCACTGGTAAGGTTTTATTTATCTTTTTTATAATAAATAATTCAGTTGACCAATTAGGAGTGTAACCTTTCTCAAAATTATGTTTGAATTTACTTATACGAACACAATCACCAACTTTGAATTTAGGCTTCCACTGAACTAAATCATATTTGTTTATTTTTTTTATATTTTCTTTGATAACTTGTTCGTTACATTTATTCACATCAACCGGTTTAAATTGAATAGTACGATGTTTTGTGTTGTTATATCTCTTCAGTGTATCTTCCAATGGTAGACCTAGCCACTTATAGTTTCCACTGAAACTAAAATATTTATATAATTTATTTTTTAAAGTTCTTATCAGTCTCTCTACAATTGATGCTTTTTTAGTAGAAAACGATGAGTAATGGTTAATGTTGTGCTTTTTCATAAGCGTTTGAAAAGTGATGTTATAAAATTCTGTTCCCATATCAGTCTGTAAATTAACAGGATTATTACAACTACTAAGCAGTATATGTTTGAATGCACGAGTAACATCAAATTTATTTTTCGATTTTAACGGTTCAGCCCAGGCATACTTTGAGAAGCAGTCAATCACCACTAGGATGAAATTATAACCTTTGTTATATTTTCTCAGGTTTTGCATGTCCATCAAGTCTGCTTGCCATAAGTCATGGATTCCTTTCAGAATAACAGAACGTCGAGGGAAATTTCTTCGTGTCGCTTTGTGTATTTCATTTACAATTTGCTGTTTCACCATTATGGAGATTTCTGAAGTAATTTATCTACCTCTGCTTTAGTATAAAACTTATCTTGCAAATGAGTTGAAACCTCAGGTATCCTTGCTTTTAAAGTAGCTTCAACTGTACCCTTTGCATCTTTTATGATTTGAGTACGCAATGTACCAATCAGACTATTAAACTCTTTAAACATATTAGCATTCAACCGATCTACATAATCCTTATTCACAAAAAGATTATTAAATTCTTTTAACGTGTTAGCATTCATTCGATCTACATAATCCTTGTTCACAGCATCGTTTGATTCTATTGGAGATGTAATTCCTGTCATTCTTGATGTTTTTAAATCAAAATCTCCGTTTTCTGATTTTAACAATGCATTTTCATTAAAATCAAATAACTCTGATAAACGCATTCTTTTGTGAATGTAGTGTCCGAATTTGTCTACGTTCATGTTTAAGGTGTATTGTATCGAGAGGCTGATGACAAAATAAACAGATTTTTAAACATTTATTTATTTATAATCTTACATTCACGCAATTCTTCAATGATTGATATAATTTCATTATCTAATCCGGTGTTGCCAGCATCTCTAGATGCAATTAATAATTTCAACCTTTCCACTAGTTCATTAGGATTATCCCAGTACACTAAATCTACGTCTTTTCTCCACTTTTTTAGTAACGGTAGACCCTTTCCCTGAACTGCATTCTTCAGTTTAAAAAGAGGTTTAATAACTTGCATATATTTTTGTCCTTTATTACTTTTTATTGGCTTACTGGGCTCATAGTCTCGACGATGTGCATTTGTATCAAGTAGCATCAACTTATAATTTTCCATATCACTATTTGTAACCAAACTTAAGTCTACATCTTTCTTAAGCAACAACTGTTTTAATCCAGGTGTATTTCGGTATTTACGTCCAGCCACGGTGATGTATTGATCGTTGATTGTTATGCAAGCAGAACCTAAAAGCAGTTTCCCGCGGTCTGCTCTAACTCCAAATGGAATATCTACCAACGCTTCTGAAGACACTGACCAGGAGGACGTATCACAGTCTGGATTACTTTCAACTACTGATTCATAAGAAGAGTCACTGTTGATATCGGATTCATATTTGTCTTCATCGTCATTATTATCATTACTTCCTGCGCTACCAGTTCTTTGTTTCTGCAATTTTTCGTTAACAAACGGAACATCAGCAAAATCATCACTAACACGCAGGAGAGGACTTTGCTTACTAGCATTAGCAATTATGTTGAGAGGTTCTGTTACAGGTTTGAAAACAGATTCCAGTGCTTGTTTATTGTTAATCTCAGTATCTCTCATTTTTCGTACTTTTATCTTTACTGCTTCTGCTGCATCAACAATTTGTCGTTTCAATGATTTTTCCATAATGGTAAAACAGGTTGTAATTGATTAAGCGTCTTACGGTGAATAATAATGTCAGACAGGTTATAGCCTTATATAGGTATAAAGTCATGTTCTTAATCAAAGACTACAAACGTATCAAATTTACTTCTATAACATCCTTTGTTTTTGGAACAATCTTTATTAATTACAACATAATTGAAAGGTATACTCCATATTTTTGAGCACATTTCCCGAAATTCAATCCATGTCATGTCAGTGTTGACGTGTTCTTCATACACATGTCTCATATTTCTTTCATCTTGTTTAAAAAGTACGATTAGGTTTGCGTTGTCTCTTACTAACTGCTTAGGGATTTTACTATACGTCTGATTTAGATAAAAACAATCGATGAACTTGTGTCTCCCCATAGCAAAATAATCACGCATACTATTTTGATTTTCACAAGCAACATCATCAAATACGATTACAGAATTTGGTTTTGCGGTCTGAACACTCAGAACTTGTTCATTTTCATGATATTTCTGAAATGAAATGCCTGGTACACGTTGCAAGACTTTTTCTAAAAACACGTACTTGGATTGTTGCAAGGTTTTTGAATAAACATAAACATTTTGAAATCTTAAACCATTCTCATGTATAAGAAGACCAATTAATAAATTAGTTTTTCCGCAATTTGATGGCCCGCAAATAATACATCGTACCGATTTAGGTAATAATTCACCATGACGAAAACCAGTCTCCTGAGAATGAACATAAAGTTTGTTTACATGTAACGATTGTGGTTGTTTTACAAATTTCATGATGACTGCTTGAAACGGTTAAATTAATAATGAGTCAATTGAAGTATTACATTAACCTTTATAACTCATAATCGCTAACTGGAACGAATGTACGAGCAACCTGACCATGGATGTCGTTCAATATAAAATAGTGAGTATTATGGTAAAATAAGGCAAAGGTAATATTGACTTTTAGAACTAAAATAGTGAAAAACGCGTCAAACCATAACATTTCATTTATATTATTGGGTATTCTACTTCACCGAGAGTGACGAGGCGAACGGAGTGAGCCGAAGGAACGAAGGTGGAGTAGGATGCCCAATAATATCCTACTAGCGTGTACTTCGTGGTCGCTGGAACGCTTAACGCTGCATTATTTTGACATTACTGTTTTGCTATGTTGCCCTATAAAAAGTGTACATTACCCCTGAAACATAAACAACTCGTTTCCGGTGATTTCGGCCGTATCCGTATGTGGAAGGTTACTGTAAAAAAAAGTACAACTGAAACATTGAAACTCGGAAACACTTATAATGATTTTTATTATAAGATAGAACAAAAATACATAAACAATCGTACAACAACAAACAAAGTAATTTACAAAACAAAAAAGACAATAATACATGAACCCGCTAGATATCTGCCGCTGGTTTAATGTGTATTTATCATAGTACCCATGTATCACTTATTAATGTTATGCTTTTTTATATTAACTACGAAGTATACGTGATTCCAGTTTTCATTTTAATTCTTAGACAAAGTCTCACCGGTAAACTCAATTGATGGCAATTAAATATTATGAATAAAAATCGTAGTATTATGCATAATCTACGTTTAATTTATTATAACTACCTACTACCACCAGCATTAGTATGACTTTAAAAGTAGTAGCCCTTCCAACACCAGCCTGTTGCTGGCAGCTGAAATATGAAGATTCATTCAAATTTTTTTCTTGGCAGTGGAAGACGTAGTAGACTGTGAAGCAGAAAGACCAGCCTCACACTTGCAAAATTAAAAGATCAAAAATGCACTAAGTAACGCAAACAATATGGTGCGAATATGACGGAAACGTCTTTATTCTTCTTCTCTCTCGTGTCGCATATTGAGGATCTATACGGGGATAATCAAATAAATTTAACTATTTGATGAAAATTATATAAAACGGCTTAGCACAGAGTTGTAGTTTTTTACGCAGGTTGCTTTGAATTTGTGTGTAATGTGTGTGAAAACAGAATTTGAAAAAACCTACCGTTCAGAAGATATACACGTAAAAGTAAAATAAGGTTATTAGGTCCAAGTACTTATAATAGGAACTCTAGAGCCTAACTCATCTCGTTTATTTATATCTTGTAAGGGTTTACAATGTCCTGCCAAGTTTCATTCATGTGCTCTTAGTAATTAATGAGTAGTGGCATAATTTACTACGACTGGAACACTATATTTTATGACATCCGATTGTAGGACTTTTTAAAGGAAAAGCAAAATGATACTTATTTCAATATCTATTGTATTAATGCAACTATTCACATGTAAAATTTCAGCTCATTACACTGAATGATTAAAGAGATATAATAAAAATAACAGAACAAGAGCAAAACATCGATAAGCCGACCAAGTTTGAATGGCTACATAAAAGCGGCCGTGCAGTATAAAGAGCTAACGTTCTAAAATTTCCAGTGTTTTGCAGTTATTGGATCGGTACAGGCGTGCACACAATTCTTGAAGAAATAACTACTTAATAACTTTCGTGATAAAATAAAAATAATAAATGGCAGTTCCGTTATTTCAATTTAAATGATTTTTTAATAAAATTAACATCACATCAAACATTGCAAGAAATTTAACCTCACATCTCTACAAATGGAGTTGCAAATGTTTTTGAGTTTTTCGTTAATAATTCCATGTTCGTGTTTTACTTAACGCTTAGATTAAAATAGATTTTGAAATGTGACGTCACGAAATTTAGGACCCCTCCCACCCCCTTGTCACACAATGTCACACTTGGTCGACCCCCTTCCTCCCCCTTAACGTGTGACGTAATTTATGGATGGCCCCTTAGCTCAACTCAGTACATAAGGAGCCCAAAGCTTTGACGAACAATACCAAAGAAAGGACATTTGGGTAGGCCACATAAATTACTCAAAATGCCAGATCATGGTGGGTAGTACCTACCTAGGTATCGGTAGGTATAGGTACCTACTACAAATCCGATGGACGTTTAACCTTTGAAGTTACCTAAAATATTCAGAAGATAGTACCATTGAAATACGGATGGAACTGATAGGTATAATGTTTGTCACATCCTACCAAACTCATGAATTTAGTTGGAATTTAAAAAAAGTGATTCATCATACTCACAATGCAATGGTTTAAGGGTATTATTTAGCGATAAGATAAGAAATTTGCTACTGTAGTTAAGTATTTACTAATCTGTTTTTACAAAATACCATGGATGGCTGATAGTATTCAATGGAATATCGGTTGGAAAGTTTAAAGGAAGCGTCCTCTGATAAATATACATCCCGTTCAGAGCAAAGATTATAAAAATAAACAGAACTGACATTATGACCATATGATATTTCAAAATGATTTCTGACGGCGTGTATTTAATCAAACCTCAAATAGTTCCCATTTTGCTACTTAAAAATATTATTGAACACTCTATTTTGTTGACATCTTTTTGTGTACCTCAAATACTTCTATTTTGAGGTCCTTAATACTAAATAGCCAAATAACTGCGACCAATTTGCATTTAGCATTCATCGACCGCTGCCGCGGTACCGCCATTGTAATAATTAGAAGTACGAAAATAGGTAGGTAGGTACCTACCTAGTTAAGTGGGCTGAAGTAACACTCAAAACTGTGTTTATTTCGTTTATTAGGTGGTTTCTTGAGATTTCATTTTAAACATTGCAGAGATACGAATATTAAGTTGTAAGATTCAGAAACTGCAAAGATCATCCTCCAAGCGCATCGTTTTGCTCTCTTAAGGGAAGATAAGGTTTATTATTCAATATTTAAAAAATCCTCTGCTCTACGCTCTTCGTTGGCCCGCATTAAGCCGTAGGCATTATATAAATCCGATGTAGGATCTGCAGTCGAGCTTACTCTTTGTCGGGTTCGATACGAACAACATACAACAATATAAATGTAACAACATTTAAAATGAGTACGTAACGACATCCAGTCTAGTCTTAAATATGAAGTAACATAAACATTATTTATTATTTTAAATAGTTTAAAAAACAGAGAAATAATATTGTGCTACATAAGAATAGTATTAAAAGTGCAAAATGTTTATAAAGTGTTTATTATTGTTATTTGTGCTCAGTTTTGTTGAAGCAGGTAATTTTATTCCTTTTAATTATTTTTAAGTTAAAGTTAACTTAAATTATGCTTTATTATATACGTTATTTAAATACAGTGCGATTAAATTTCTTCTAAAATAAATAAATTAACTTTATATTATTAATGTTTGCTTCCGTACCTTTTTGACCGTAACCACTATCAGCTGATTCATTGCAACAAGTTTAGATTAAATGCGAATGTGGAACCGATTACATTCATCGAAAAATAAAAAATAACACAGACATGATAGCTCTTCAGGCTGCTAGAATATTAAGATATCAAATAAAAAACATAAAATAATTCAGTAACTCGCATTTTAGGCAGTACGGTGCATAGGTACCGCCAAACGGGGTGTACCGCCAAAGGTGAATCGGAATAAATCTTTAAAAGGGATTTTAACATTAAAATAACATAGTCGGTTGAGAAAAAGGGCTGTAATTTGTTAACTCTGTTATAATTAACGATTAAGTACCATTATATTGCTGCCAACGCAAGCTTAATTATTTCAAAGTTAAAATCCATTTTTAAGTTTTGTCCCGATTCAACACCTATTCAACCCCTTTGTAGGTATATAAATCAGCCAAGGCTGTTTTTCTACCCAATTCATATTTTTCTGCAATATTTTATTAATAGTACCCCACAGGATAGTCTTTTCTAACTGGAATGCTGACTCAACACCCAAAAAAGGCCGCATATAGCCTACTAGCTTCTGCCCGCGACTTCGACCCCGTTAAATTTCTTGTTCCCCCGCCCCTTCCCGTCGCATCGAATTGCCTCCCAATTTTCGTCCATTTTTCATTGCTGCTTCGCTCCTTTTAATTGTAGCGTGATGTTATATAACCTTAACCTTCCTCAATTAATAGGCTACCCAACACAAAAAGAATTTTTCAATTCGGACCAGTAGTACCTGAGATTAGCGCGTTCAACCAAACAAACAAACAAACATACAAACAAACTCTTCAGCTTTATAATATTAGTATAGATTAATGATTATTTTAATTTAATTTAAATAATTATACATACACTTGTGTGATTGAGTTTTATTATCTGGGAATTCTCAGTAGCAGCCCGGAGTCTGGATCTGTTCCAGGATGATGGCAATAGGCTCGTCCCCTATTACATGGGACTTCAACATAACTGGCGAAATGTGGGTATACTATAGGTAGACTGTCCGGTGTAGGTCTGCCCATACCCTTTAGAGAAATAAGGCGTGATGTTATGCTGTGCTGTAGTAAGTAGTTATGTCTGTGAAGCTGTTTTCAGCATTTGATAACTCAATACAGTGAGTAATTTTTGGTTTCTGTTCACATCCGTTGCTATCTCGGTTATGTCCATCCGCCTGTGGCTGCGTGGGTTGGTTTCTCGTGACAAAATGAAAAAGAACCATCCTGAGTAGTGGAGGCACATGGTAACGGGAGCAGGGGTGGCACAGGGGTAACGGTCCCGACTTCAAGGTAGAAGCCGTGGGTTTGAACCAAGGCAGAAGCTTTATTTTATGTAAAAAATTTCATTGCCACTGCTCTCAAAATTGAGACGGAATACAACGTATTACACCGATGGAAGCTCGAAGGGAGCTCTTGGCTTTGAGATTCGCATATAAATTTCTCAATAACACCATTGACTGCCCACAATTGGTATGTAGGTTCAATCTCAAAGTACCCCGTAGACCACCTCGCAAACCTATAACACCCTTAGTTCCACCTCTTCGCCGTACAGTGTCTGGTGCTAATTCGCCTATATCACGCATGTGCAAACTCATAAACGAACGCAGCGACCTGGTTGACGTCCACGCAGACTCATTATCGGCGTTTGTCAGACGTAATTAGTATTACTTTTTAATATAACTATTTAGAATTTAAGTACATTAGATGTTTAAAATTTAAGTTATAATCACAAAGAGCATTTTGCATGCGGTGTTTGCCTGTAATTGATTGTGCAGTTAGATTTAAGACACCATTACTCATATGTTCCTACCTGTATAATATCTGTAACAACTGTTGGTGAACTTTAATTAAATAAATAAATAAATACGACCTAGAACCTAAATTCTGAGACATGTGAAATCTACCAAAGCGTAGTGGGTCTTCATGGTAGTAGATTATAATCCTTCTTGCAAATTGCAAAATAAAAAGTTAGAAAATTTGAATTTCTCTGGTAATGCTTGCGGTTAAAATCATACAGATTTAGCTCTGGGAGTTACCGTGGCTCTGGCATAGTCAAATGAAGGAACACGGGTGGGTCAGTGAAAGTCTGACACGCCCTTCCGCTGCACTCAGAGTGGCAGATGTCATTTGATGATTTCCCACCCACAAAAAAAAAGCTCTCGGAATCTACTAGCTATTCACTACTAGCTAGTCCACGACTTTGTCTGCGTGTATTTTGCATTTCATTATTATTTTTATTTATTCGAATTTAGTTGAATAAAAATACCAAGTAAGCTATAATTTGTATAGAGTTGGTAATTGCACCACTTGATAACATATCGTGATAAATTAATGATTGAAGCTGATTTATGTTCATTAAAATGGATTAGTATGTTAATATTAAACATGTGTTTTCCTTGAATTAGGTTATGGTTTTAAACTTTACTTATTGAACTTCTAAACAAGTATTGTAAACGTGAAAATATAAATTCCAAACCACGTTGTATAGAAATACGATTTTCACCAGTTTTGTTTCATTTCTATGTGAAATTAAAGTAAACCATTAAAATATGAATCGAAAAGTACTTTATAAATTACTAGCTTCTGCCCACGACTTCATCTGCGTTAAATTTCTTGTTCTCCGACCCTCCCCACCGCTGCGCCGCGTCGAATCGCCTACCCGTGCGATTTTCCCCGTTTTTTGTTGTAGCGTGATGCTATATAGCCTATAGCCTTCCTTGATAAATAGGTTATCCAACACAAACAGAATTTTTCAATTCGGACCAGTAGTTCCTGAGATTAGCACGTTCAGTCAAACAAACAAACTCTTCAGCTTTATAAGTATAGTTAAAATCTACCTCTAATAAAATACATGCCATGATTTATCCTATATTACCTATTCCATTTTCGTAACGAATGACTAATAGTAGCGCCATTGCAAGGCAATATGTATGTGTTGCTATTAATTATGCTATGCTGCTATGCACCACTATTAATAAAGTAAGCATAAGGAAATATAGATTATCCATCAGCGTAATGGCTATTGTAGTATTTACCACTGTGTAAATAGTACAAATAGGGAAAATAAAACATTGTACTTATAACCTTCAATACCTACCGGGATGTCATACCTAACTGTGCAAACAGGAGCATAATTGTAGAGCTGCTATATCTAATATTATAAAGCTGAAGAGTTTGTTTGTTTGTTTGATTATTGCGCTAATCTCAGGAACTACTTGTCCGAATTGAAAAATTATTTTTGTATTGGGTAGCCTATTTATCGAGAAAGGCTATAGGCTATAAAACATCACGCTAGAACCAAGAGGAGCGGAGCAGTAATGAAAAATGTTGCAAAAACGGGCAAAATCGCACGAGTAGGCGATTCGACGCGACGGGAAGGGTCGGGGGAACAAGAAATTTAACGCAGACGAAGTCGCGGGCAGAAGCTAGTTTATCATAATCATAGCACAGTCAGTCTATAAAGTTACCACTGCTGGGACACCGGCCTCCTCTTTTTGAGAGGGTGTGAGCCATAATACGTATGGTGTCAGACGTAAAGAATAGTACCATCCCATTTTTTCCCGAGGGTGTCGTAAGAGTCGACTAATGGACTTACTAGATAATGGGCAGCAGCATTCTCTATTGAAATTTCCATCTTACTGCGAACGCCAACCCGTCTGCCAAATTGGAGGGGGCTTATTTACAGCAGTGGACATGTTTCGGCTGAAATGATGATGAGCCATAATCTAGCACCATATGATGAGCCATAACGCCCAGTGCGAGTAGCCGGATGTCACATGTCTTCGAATTTCTTTACTCTAAGACTAGGTTTACTCGATGTTTTCCTTCACGGTTTTGAGTGCAGTGGTGATGAAATGAAATACTCAAAGTGCCTGCCTTTGTTCGAACTCATGAACTACAACTCGTAAGTCAGGGCGAATACCATTGGGCCACCACTGCTCTCCAGCTATATGCATTTACTTTTGTCCAAAATTAATTCCACCGAATCAACTTCGCATTAAACTAGTAAATTGTAAGGGGGCTGATTTTTTACAAATTAATATTGGAAGGTATCCTTTTCCAGGATGCCTGAAGGGATTTAGAGAAGCCCTTTGCTCAGCAGTGGGGCTAATTTAAAAAAAAACAACATGTATATTTAAGCGATTGACTTTTCATTATCAAATTAATAAATAATAGATTTCTTACTGAAGTTAGTAGATTAAACAAATTTAAAATATCGAGTATTTATTCGAGGACCCAGGAAACTGATCTTAAGCATTTAAAATTATTAATAAACAATAACATAAACTTATCTAAACGTTAAAAACATGGTTTATAAACTTTATCAGCCGGACGCACGCTCTTGGCGGTACGCGTGACATCAAACTTCCGTCCTCATGGAAATAAAATAACAGCGTAGGTGGCGTTACAGTCCTAAGTTGAAAAAAACATTTTTTTAAGCTGATCTGATACCGATTTGTACCTACACAGAATCAACTGAATTATCTCACTCGGAAATATCAAATCCCATAACGTTACTAGAAACCCCTACAGTGTAGCTTTTTAAAGACTAGCTTTTTATACTTGAAAACATTTGCAAACTAAGTGGAAGTGGCATATTGCTCGAAAGAAGAAAGAGCCAAGCCGGACCAAGTTGATGTAGAGGGTTTCACGAAAGTGGAAAGGAAGAAGAAGAAGCCAGCCAAGGTAAAACTTGTAAAATAACCGGTTTACTATTTGTTGCAGAATATCATCCATATTACCGTGCCGGAACGACAACGTGCGCACTTCCTCGAATTAAGAACGGCCGAGCTCGGCCGAGGCAGAGAGGGACATTTGTCAAGTTTTCCTGCATCGCTCGATATACGCTAGTGGGTAACAAATATGCCACCTGTAGATTTGGACAATGGGACGTACCCACACCCGTATGTGTTAGTAAGTACCATCCATGTTGATATCCAGCCTAACAATAATTACAAAAATAATTCTCTTGTTCGATGCTTGTCGGTATGTTTTCAGATTTTAAGAGCAGTTACCTATACAGATACATTTTCTCTAGTGTTTTCTTTCATTTTTTAAAGAATCGGGCTGCCAACAGTTGGAAGAAGTTAAGAACGCAGTGAATATGACATCTCATAATAACGCGTGGGTGGTCTTCTTCTGTTTACCTGGACATCAACTCGTGGGTTCACCGGTTATTTACTGCGATGGATCACAATGGAACTCAACTGCTCCTGGCTGTTATGGTAATACCTACATATTGATGGTTTTAAATGCTCAAAATATTAACTACTTTGAGCATTTAAAACCATATACATTCGTACAAATAATGTGTTTGTGTACATACAAACACATTATTTATGTTACATATGCCAATGTTCTTGCAAATTACCCATATTTAGGGTAATTTTGGTTGAACTGGTACCATTATAATGAAGGGCTTGTTTTTTCAAACAATTTAAGTCATCTATTTTTTCTGCTCTGCCTGCATTAAAGTAAACGGAAATAAAGTGTTACATACTGGCATGGAGTAAAAAAAAATATTCTTATTAAGTTTGATGCGCTGAGGTAGCCCACCAAATAAAAACTTTCTTAGATTGTTTTGAATTTCGCGGGTAACCCTGGCGCTTCGCTAAGTGAGTAAGTAGCCAGTGTCGCGAGATTCGTTCGAAAGAGATACCGTGGCCTTGGCATATGGGCAACTGAACGGAACACGGGTGGGTTTTAGTCAGTAAAAGTCTAACACGCCCTTCCGCTCCACCCAGAGCGGGAGACGTCATTTGATGATCACTCAGCCACAAAAAAAAGTAAGTAGGTACATACCATTGTGAGTTTCACAAAAGAATTCCCTCCCCGTAATGTTGGCTCTCCTGTCTGTAGACGCCTACTTGAATAACGTTATCTATAAACATTAAATGACCGCGTGATGTTTAGGAATAAGTTTTGAAAAAGTTGCGATTACAAATTTGGAATGGATAGGCCAGGGCTGCCAGGTGCAAAACTAGTGTGATCGTACGACAACTACAAAAAAAATCGTATGCCAAGGAAATTTTGAAATGAAAAGATCGTACAACCTAAAAGTACAAAGTTTTTATTAAAAATAACAAAAAAACGTTAAGTATTAGAAGAAACAAAGAAAGAAAACATATTTATTTGACACATCCTTATGTATACCTACGCAATAAAACAAAATTTTTTTTTTGGAGTTTCTGGTGCAGGTCGCTCGTCTTCACTTTTGTCACACATTCTTGCTTGACCAAAAACAACAAACACAAAAAAGCACTCGAGACAGTATACAGATTCAAAGAGGATAATATAAACTACGCACAGATCGAGCGAGACTGACAAGTCGCAACTATTACCGAAAGCAAAAAAATAAGCTTCGTTAAAATGCAAACAAATAAAGCCTTTAAATGACTCTACAAAGAGTTTTCATTCAAGTAAAAGATCTGCGTACGCGTTAGGTTGTTGGGGAATTCCCCGAAACTTATACTTGCCAGTTAAGCATTCGTTTCATTATGAAATGTTGCCAGGTATATAAAAATCGTACATTTTCCGTACGATCTCGGTCTAACGATCGTACATGTGTAAAAATGCCAAAAAATCGTAGGAGTACGATTAAAATCGTACATCTGGCAGCCCTGGGATAGGCTTAGTTGAGTGCAGACCACAGAACACATTTACTATCAACTTCATAGAAAAAAAAAATGTCATTAAAACGAGGGGGACAGCGCCATTTGTTGTACGGGCCAGACTTCAGCTCAAACTATGAGTCAGGTCCTCGTGCCAGATAAAATGCGGAAACGCTCAACAACCTAGCGTTCGGCGGTTTCCGGTACCTACCTCGTTGCTTGCATAGCCTATGGGATATTACGTTATCATATGGATCATAGATAATTTATTATAGTTTTATCATAATGCCAGACGTATTTTATGTATAATTTGGGTGCTTTCGGCATTTCTACATTTCTGCTGCAGATATTTCGTGTAGTTCTTTTATCCTATTAAAAGTATAATAAATATATCTTTTAGATGAGCCTAATTAAGAAAGTGTAGCTAATATTCTCAGTCAATAATCTCAATAGCTCGGTCAAACTTTAATATGATGTCAGACTACAAATGAAAGATCAATTAAAATAATTCGTTATTTAATTCCCAGATAGTTCAGCAAAACAGACTGCAACAGAATGTGACTTCGAAGAGCCTAACATTTGCGGTTGGAAGGCGGATGAGTATCACAACTTTGACTGGAGGAGACTGAATAAGAAGACCCCTAGTTCTTTCCTACAGACGGGACCTTCGTTCGACCATACTTATGGAAAGAATGGATCGGGTAAGTACCATAAAATACGGTCGACGTACAAAAAGACGACGACGACGACGAATTTTACAGTATTTACAACCTTATTGCAACGCGCAAAAAGATCACAGTGACTTTGACAGTAATGCCAAATCAGAGAAAAATAACTAAGAGTTAAAATCCTTAATCCTCCATTATTATTATTATATTCTTTGCCTTAATCATTAGAACCTTGCTTTAGACGAGTTAAAAGAGAAGTAGGTAA
This sequence comes from Aporophyla nigra, assembly GCA_947507805.1. Taxonomy (NCBI): domain Eukaryota; kingdom Metazoa; phylum Arthropoda; class Insecta; order Lepidoptera; family Noctuidae; genus Aporophyla; species Aporophyla nigra. The sequence goes on along the minus strand of OX382316.1, from coordinate 4,262,262 downwards.
AATTTAAAACGGTGCAAATGGCGACGTCACGAATGTGACGCCTTATACGTTTTACATTGCAAAATGATAAAACTCTAATTAAAACAGAGCCCTATATTACAATATAGGCTCTATTTTCATAAGAATTTTATCATTTTATGAGTCAAAGTTGAAATCTTAAAATTTCTTATTAGGTATTTAAAGTTCTAAAGGTGCGATACAATCTTAAACTTCTATAGCGTCCTTAAACTTTCGTGTAGTTATGTTACTAGATCATAGATGGCGGTTGCGTGGGGTTTCTAGATAGTTCTAGTACATACGCGAATAATTGTATAGTTTTGTTACTCGATAAAAGATGGCGGTAACGTGGCGTTTTCTGTCTTACCGATTTACATAACAACATGTACAACTGTATTCTTCCACTCACCTCTTCAAGAAATAAAACTCCATTTCTATTTATTTCAGGGTACTACATGTATGTAGAAAGTACAGGTCGGATTGCGAACGAGACTGCTCGTCTAATGTCTCCCGTGTATGAGGCTGACCTGGCCAAGAACGGTTGCTTCGTCTTCTGGTACCACATGTTTGGAAGGTAAATATGGCGCAGAGATCTCGAAATAAGCGCAGAGGTCAAATTGACAGCAACTTTTACACGTCAAGGAAGTAAATAAAAAAAGATTAAAAATTAAGACACGTACAAGCAATATGGACAATAAAAAAATTGAACAAAATAAAGAAAAAAATATTATTTAATAATTTAAGTTTATCTAAGTTTAAAACTGAGAGCAGTTGTGGACCAGTGGTAACGGCTGCGACTTATCGAGTTCTATGTTTAAGTTCGAACCCAGTCAGGCGCTTTACGCTGTGAAAATTAATTCATCACCTTGGCTTTCAAAACGGTGAAGGAAAACCTCGTGAGATTGTGCGAAAATCGGCAAAACCAAAAACTCGAAGACATCAACCCACCCCAACTTGGCCCGTGTGTAATATTAAGGCCGCATCCATCTCGAAGGGCGAAGTATCGTCACACACATAGCCGCATACAGCGGAAATATTTATATTCTTTTAAGGTCTATATCATTTTCATTTCGGTCGAAAATAAGACTAAAACCGAAGCTTGTTTTCGTTTCTGGCTGAACATCCATTTTCCATCGGACACTAATTTAATATTTCCCATTTCTTCCCGTGGGTGTCGTAAGAGGCGACTAAGGGACTTACTAGAGAATGGGCACCAGCATTCTCTTCGCCTTTTACCACCATACTGCGATCGCCAACCCGTCTGCCAAGCGACGCGATTATAGTAAACCTCCCGAAAATGGAGAAGGCCTTTGTCCAGCAGTGGACGTCTTAAGGCTGTATTGATGATGATAACTAATTTATTAATGAATTAATCTTCATTACAGGAGCATGGGTGGTCTCGTAGTATACCAGAAACCTGACAAACTGTCTATGTATCAGCTGCAAGTGCTGCAGCTCAAATCACGAGCTCAGAATTACACGCTGTTCGAGCAGTGGGGAGACCAGGGAAATGAGTGGTACAGTGCCGTCTCCATGCTGTCTGATGTTGGTGATAACTTCCAGGTAAGTCATCTTGTGTCAAACATTATGCCAACTATGTCGGGGTCAGTTTCCAGTCTAACGGGAAGCAGCTGTATTTTACATATCTGGTGATTTCCTATATGACATCCATTTTTTTTTTGTTGGCTGGAAATCTTCAAATGACATCTCCTGCTTTGGGTGGAGCGGAAGGGCGTGTCAGACTTTTACTGACTATAATCCACCCGTGTTCCTTCAGTTGCCTACATGCCAGGGCCACGGTAACTCTTTCGAACGTATCAAACAAATAAGAAAAATCTAAAACTTTATTTAATTTTTTTTTTTAATGACTTCTTGGTAAATAGGCCATGTTATATGTACACGAATTTTTGTCCGACAGATTCGTGATGAGTTAGTGCCAAACTGCTTTTATGTTTTGATGCAAAAATTTACTGTAATTCCATTAAAATGTCTTGTTGAATTTACGTATATCACATAAACTTAGGTCTAAGATAACAACTCATTCAAACTATTGTATGCCTAACATGGTAGAGCAGTGCCAACGCCCACCAAAATATCTCAATAACAACTCTGTAACCACTGTCTCACAATGAAGACTTTGATTGTGTCTCACTTCATATTATTGCTCAACAGATTGTGATCGAGGGCATCAGGGGAGAGAGCTTTATGAGTGACTTAGCCATCGACGATGTATCCATTCAGCATGGTGAGAACTGCACCAAAGCCATGGTTCAAGCCACTACACCACCCTCTGTTTTACGTAAGTAGAAATAAGTTTTAAAATTTACGACTTTACTACATCGATATGCATGTAATATTTACTATATTCCCGGAATATGCAGACGAATTATTAGCAACAAAAATAACCTCTCCTCAATGGAATATTAATAAATCTACCTTTCGCACAACATTTCACAGTGATAGGTCGCCCAAACTTGAATAGTAAATGCATATAAATTTCATGCATCGTCCAAAACCACCATTAGTATCACGTCTTCTACTGTCAAATGAATCTATGCTAAATGCTTGTCGTTTCCAGAGGAGTCTTGCGTCGGTCGCTGCGACCTGTACGCCGAGGCTACCGGCTACCGTGGCTGTAGCTGCAGCATTGTCTGCGTCGTCACCCAGAACTGCTGCACTGACTTCCTCGATGTTTGTGACTTTGATACCAGTGAGTATTCTTGAATGACTCTCCTGCGCTCTCCCCAAATTGGGGTAGGCTTGGTAGATGGTGATGATGGCGATGACGGCTACGACTCTCCTGCACGTGGAGACTTGAGACAGCCAGCCAGGCGTTAGTGAGTTATACAAAATAATCAACAATGATCCAAATTAATCCTGAATAAAGAATATTCTATTCTAAATTAAAATAATTGCTATCTTTGAGGAAGGCCTCATTCATTCGAGAAGAGTACGTTCTGCTCTCATTTAGCCATATTTAAAATACACAGAATTGAAAAATAAGTGCACACCCTTCGTTCCAAAAATCTAAAACTAATTTAATAAAACTTCTTTTAAGGATTGACATCGGACGACGACTCAGCCTGGAACAGCTCAGTGGCACCACCGCAGACACAGAAACTGATTGCTACAACCACTGAAACATTGCCACCTACCACTGCATCGACCACTTTAACAACACCTGCAACCACTTCCACTACCTTTATACCTTTACCTCCAAAAAGACCTCCTCCCCCAACAACTAGAAAAACGACTACCACTACAACTACTAAAAGACCTATTAAACCTCCTACGACCCCTACAACCACTACTACTACGACTACTACTACTACTACTACGACCACAACTACTCCTAGGCCTCCAGTTCCCAAGAAAACAACTCCTAGCACTACCACAACTACACTTAGACCAGTCATTACACGTAAATCAACTACGTTGACTATTGAAATAACGCCGATGTCTTCTTCCACAATTTTCTTTGTACGAACTACGAAGCTTGATGATGGAATTAAAACCAACGATGAACAGTCTACAGAAAAAAGGATACAGGAAATAGTGGTCAAGCAGAAAACTGGAGGTATGATAATTTTTTTATTTATTTTTATCAGGTTTTCTCTGCTGAAGCCTAGATAATATTTTCAAGTTACTCTCTTCCTACCAGGGTCGCGCATTTGTTCGTCAGAGTAACCGTGTCCCTGGCACAGGCACCTGTAAGAAAACGGGTGGGGTTTAGTCAGACACGCTATGCCGCTCCGCGTAGAGCGGGAAAAGACATTTGATTTCCAACCCAAACAAAAAAACTCTCTTACTTGTCATAAGAGTGTTTCTTCTAGATAATTTAATCATAATTATTGCACGTAGCTATTTCAAGTTCGACCTCTATAAATAAGTTGAATTCTTGATGACATGTCGTCACCCTCCGCGCTAACTGTCGTATCTAGCAATTCGTAATTTTTCAGGGCAACAGTTTTTCGGTCGGACGCTACAATCATGTTACTGTAGTTACGTTGGCTGTGGCTTTATTTATGAATTAATTCCTTTTTTTTATTGCTCTTGGCTTACTCTTTAAGTTAGTAGTAGCCCTAAAGCCCTAAGGTATCTATTTATTTATTTATATTCATTTGAAGCAGATACGTCACTCTGTGAGAACTTTGTTTTTCAACTTGTGTCTGTTACGACGTGACTGTTTGGTATATAAAAATATAAATAAAGCTCTATTAATCCACACTAATATTATAAATGCAAAGTTACTCTGTCTGTCTGACTCGCTTTCCTGGTAAAACTACTGAACGGATTTAAATGAAATTTGGTACATAGTTTAGAGCCTGAGAAAGGACATAGGCTACTATTTATTGCGGAAAAGGGAGGATGAAAGGTTGTAGGGAAGTATTGTCGTTTTTAAAGCTAGAATGATGAAACTTTTTTATTTGGCTTTTATTACATAATATATATTTATGAATTATATTTAAAGTTTGTTAAATTTTTACCCTTAAGCGGGTAAAATAACAATAGGTAATACTGGCCGGAATTGAAAAATTATTTTGTGTTGGGTAGCCCATTTATTGAGGAACGCTATATAACATCACGCTACGGTCAAAAGGAGCGCAGCAGCAAACGAAAAATGGACGAAAACTGGCAGGCAATTCGATGCGACGGGAAAGGGAGCGAAAATTTGACGCGGACGAAGTCGCAGGCAGAAGCTAGTATCATATATTGTGAAATTGTACGCCGAAAGACGACGTTTATTAAAAACAGCATTTTCATTGCTAATAGGCAAGCTTATGGCTTGTTGGAGGTCAAATGTAGTAATTGTATTGGGGTTGGGTTTTGCTGTGATGCTAGTTTACATTTATTTCTTTCTGATCTAAACAAAGTCTTCTCCTGTTGGTGCTTCCTATACTTTTCGCAAATCTTTAATTTCTCTTCTTCAGAACCTTTTAAATACGTCATGCACAAACTACACTGATCTTTTTATGGGCGATGGAAAGACAATTTCTTGGATTTAAAAACCCTTAAAAATTGTTCCGTGAAGCCCAGCTTTTCTTCATACAGAAATGAAGATAAGCTGGGCTTCACGGAACAATTTTTAATCTTTTCTTCAAACATGTGGTACATCTTGGGTAGCGTCAGTTCACGATGTAAGTATTCTCTAGAAGAATGGTCCCTGCAGTAATGAGATTCAACCTTCGGGAATCTCTCAATGTGCTGTTCGATCATTATTGCGAGCGACCTGTCACTCTACGAAGAATTGGTCGACTAAACAGATTTGATTCCCTGCTCATTCAGTGTCCAACCGCCCGCACCCCACCCCCGTGCATACCGCAGTGTGACTTAATGATATGGCAATAAGCTTCTTATTCGTAAAAAAGCTTTGATCTCTAAACGACGTAAATGCAAAAAAAAAAAATAGTAATCATTATTGAAAAAAATTCTGCGTCGGGACGAAAAAAATAAAATCTTACTAACTGTAGTACATACGACAGATAGTGAGAATATTTTTTCCCTCCTTTTGCACATACGCTAAAAAAAAAACTTGATTATCTTCTAAACGGTAAACAATAGAGATACGAGGACTAGAGACACCTTTTCGAAACAAAGTTATGAACACGTAGGTAATGTCCGTGTAGATACGTCAGTTTGTGAGATACGACAGTTAGCGGGGAGGGTGACGATGTGCGGTCTATTTTTCTCCGTCTACGGCGGAGCCCGAAAGGATGGTAATCATTTACATCGTAGGCATTGACTTGCGTTTGAACAACTACATAGTGCTTCCCGATACTGTCGACCGGCACAGTAACGTAGACGTTTGTCTTGAACTGAATGTTTTTTCTTCAGGTATGAGTGGAGCATCGATAGCAGTAAAAGTGTTGCTAGTCAGTGCGGCATGTGTGGGCATGCTATGGGTTGCATTCGTCATGACGCGATCAACACGTGGTGTGGCTGCGCTTGCACGCATGCGCGGACGCACTACAAGTGACCCTGAAGTACACTATCTTAGGAACGATGTTGATGATGAATAAATTTTTTTTTATATTATTGTGCTGTTTTTATTACACTGAAAATTGTAAAAAAAAAACATCTTTGACTATCAGATATTGTGGGAAAGAGATATCATAGGATAGCAAAGTATACAAGAATAGCCCAAGGATAGAACCTTGAGGGACACCGCGTGATATCTGTTTCTTGTTCTTTCCGTCGCACTTAAGTTTAATAAAGACTCTATTTAGAGTTTCTTATTAAATAAGTAAGGGATAACGTTTATAATACGGCATGATAAGAAGTCTTCAGATAAAAACGAAACACATAGTCTGCACAATACTTTACTGTATGTAATGCTATAGTGAAGACATTATAGTAAGAAAAACAAAAATATGCATCAAATCCATAAGTTACGTGCTTTTAGCTCCGCATTAAATATCCAAAAAAAAAAAAAATCCAGCTTCCCGAATAAAAGTCATAATTTCAGCTGTTAGACGTCCACTGCTGGACATAGACCTCCCCCAGTTCGGAGGACTTTGCCATAAACGCCACGCTTGGCAGGCGGGTTAGTGATAGCAGAATGGTAGTAAAATTCATCGAGAACGCTGCTGCGAATTCTCTAGTAAATAATAATAACACTCACTAAAGTGGCAGAAAATAAAATTCAAAGCTCGACCCTGACTACGGAAAATATTTTCCATTTTTGTAATGGCAACAAATATGCTGGTATCACCGTACCACGGAAGCGCGGGCTAATATGAAACGGTGACCTCGTTTTTATGTTACCCCGTTAACACAATGTCACCCGGCAATGGTGGCGCAGCCTTCGTAACGTTATCGCGCGCTATCGACCCGCCTCGCGGCCGCCATCTTGCCCCGCGCATGCGTAAAACATATGCGACACCACTGACGTTTCTACAAACCCCAGTATCATTCCGAAAATTACGGATAACTGTAAATAAAATTGTAAATAGAAATTAGACAAAAAACGTGATATTTTTTATTTATCAACGTAATTTTAAAGTAATGTCAGTGTGTGAATAGACTTTAAAAAGTTCGCGCTGAGAAGAAGTGGTTGAGGGTAAGTTAATTTTGCTAATATAAACTATTTTTAAATCGAATTATTGTTCGACAAATTGGATTTTGTATATCTTGGAGCGCAGTTTTGTTATAAAGACCATTATGAGGTTGGTACCTTTATTTTCTTTTATGTAACAGAGTAAGTTCTAAACAATTATACATAGTTATGTATGTCGGAAGTGCGGCACTTGGTTACTTTGTGCGAATTTTGATATAAAACTGAATAAATACTTGTCTAGTGATATTGAGGATTCTTTATTCAAAAACTGGAGGTAATTGGAGCAATTCAAAGAAAGTTTGTGTTCATGAATTCTAAATCTGGAAGTACTCATTGCTTTGCCGAATTTTTTAGATCAAGATTGTCCCTTTTCTTACCAACTATAACAAATACTCTAGTGCCTTACTTATTTTTAGAACAAATTCGGTCTGTAGACTCTATCTATCGTATATTCTTTCTATTTTTAGTTTTTAGGTGACTGGTGGACTACATACCCGAAATTCCGCTTTGTTAAATACATAAAGGTATTTGGTAAGCATACTGCGTACGATCTTCACCGAGGACTCCAAATCGCAACAAAAGATCGTGACACATTTTTTCATCGGAATTTCTTTGAATGTCCCTTTTATTTGGAAGAGGAAGATAAAAATACTTGAAAAGCCAACCTTTTCTCTGTTTTTCTTTAGCGTGGTTTTATACAGAGTTCCGTATGTGTGGAAAACAGATCAAGTAGGTCCTCAAGTAGTCTTTTTTCTTCTGTGGTTTGCTTCGTTAAAATCAAGAGCTATAAGCGTGACTGCGGCAGCGTTTAAAGTCCAAGGCCGTTTGCTGTAGGGGAGTTGTCCTTGAAATAACAAAAATCGCGCATAGTCATATTGTATATGCTATACATATTAGGTTTCACGTCCCGTCATGCATGATTCATATAATCCAGTTTATTACTGGAACAGATAAAATGGGTTTCAAAGTCAGACTTCGCTTCGTGTTTATATTCCGGCCTTATCTGACTTCCTTTCGGTTTAATTATGTACTTACCTAGTACATTTGTTTTGTTATTGAGTTGATAGTAACTTGGAAATACTTTTTGTTTTTTTTCTTAGCCTATTCTGTCTCACTGCTGGGCAAAGCCTCCCTAAGCCGTTCCAGAAACTCTTTTACGCAAGTACTTACAACAATACAAAGTTTACGTAATTTATTTTGGCGTAAACTTCGTAGCACACGCGTAGCAAAACAAGTCTTTCGTGATTTATGTTCTAAGATTTTCGTAGCGGTTCGTAGCACATAGCTACGCGTGCTACGACACTCTACGAAAATCTTGATCACGATTGTATGTTTCTTAGATAATTCAAAAACTCACAGATCTTAATTGTTTATCAAATTGATTAACAACTTAACATACCATACCATCACACCTGTTTCCCAAAAGGGTTAGACAGTGATGTATCTACAGTACCCCTACATTTCACCAGATATGTTTTAGTCCCATTTAATCCGGAGCGAGCATATAGCCATCAAACGGGCACAAAGTTAAACTCCGGCTGTAACCGTGTAATACCTGATGAAAAACCCAATATTACTTTACCCGACCTGGGAATGAAATTGCTTAGTAGTAGCGCTTGCGACTGCTAGACCAACGGGGCATCTCCAAACTTAAATTTACCGGTATTACAATTATATGAAATGGCTATACGACGGCGAATCGGCGTAGTGTGTCAATTTGATAAACACTTTATTTCCCTGTCTGTACGTTGGTACAGCGTAATCATTATCATCATTTCAGCCGAAAGACGTCCACAGCTGGACATAGGCCTCCCCCAGACACCGCCTTTTCGACCGGTTCTGTGCTTTTCGCATCCAGCGGATTCCTGCGGCCTTCACCAGGTCATCGGTACAGCATAATATATTTGAGTAAATAAGAACTTTGTATAGCGAACGAGCTTATCATCCTTGGATTTGCCAATATCTACTATTAATAGTAAATGAGACGATATTTCTAAGGGCTTCATGTTCTTGTTGTTATGTATTTTCTGGTGTACAATAAAGCATATATAAATAAATATTATTACTGGATTTCCATTTGTTCACGAAACTGACAGGTTTATAATAAAGGAAATTGAGTTTAAAGAGATTTTGTTTCTTCATTACATATATTGGTAGGTACTCGAAGTTTGATCAAATTGAAAATTTTTCGCGTTTTTTCTAATCTTACGTAGATTTCCTTAGAAATATCTTATTGGGATGACACACAATAATTTTGAAGCATATTATTCGTTACCTAGTTTTTAGCAGTTAGGTTATATAGGCAACCATCCACTGATCGGAGCTAGAATACAAACTCCAAATACGCTCAATAGAAAAAAAAACCTTCAAAGAAAGACATTCAAACTTGTGCAGCCGTAAGCAAATTTTATTTCAAACAATGGCGCTTAGTTTTTCCTTCAACAACACGAAAAAAACCTCGAACAAAATCCTCTCTAAAAATATTTAAAAAGAAACCCGAAACTGCGTAGTGCTCTCTTAGCCTTCAAGTGCTTGGCATCGAGCCGAGTTGAGTTAAGCGCATTAAAATACGATTCTCCGTAACTTCACTAAGCAGCCAAGCAGGGAAACTGCAGCTTCGTCTGGCGGGCTGGCGTATTTTTAGATAAAAACGCAAAAGGTCAGTCTCGCTCGAGCACTACGACATTTCGGTTCGTGAATAGGTAAGCCTAGATTGTTCTGGCGTATTTAATTTGTTTGTCTACGCTTTTGTGATGTTATTTGTGTTGATGCTGTTCGGTAAATGAAGCAATTTCGTTTTGCACGAGCGTTGTTTTTCGTCTGTTGTTTTTGGAATGGGAGTTTTTGTATAGCGTTTGTTTCGTATGTTTCGCTCACGTATTTACCTCGAATGGGAAAACTTTTTCGTTGAAAAGGTAAGTAAGGTTTTACATATCACAAATACACGCCTGCATTCGCCCAAAGGCAGAGGCTAGGCAGATGTATAGGTATGGTACTCCCACATTTCGCACGTTACGTTTTAGTCCCATGTAAGAGGGGACGAGCCTATTGCCATCACCTGGGCCACAAATCCAGCATTCGGGCTGCCACTTAGAAATTCCAGATGGAAGAAACCCAAGTTATAGTATTTAAGTGTTAAATTTGATCGATCCGGAAATTGAATCAACAGTAGCGCTTGCGACTACTAGACCAAAGAAGCTGTCAATATAACACGATTAAGTACTAAAAACATGATTTTATAAAATGTATTTATAACAACTTTTCGGTAAATTATTCACAACAGCTTTGAAATTTGACGGCAGCCGTAACAGGTATTTTAAATTAAAATGCTTACCCTAAACTTTTAAATGAGTTTATTGAAACACATAAAACGTACTGTAAATTCTTACCCATGAGATTGTAATAAAATTAAACAGCCTAGTACAAGTTATTTTCGATATGGCAACTACTTTAGTTATTTCTACTGAATTTTTGATGGTAATCTTTCACGCAACTTTAAAGGGTACATAAGTTTAAGTACACGCGGTCGTTAGCAGGTTGTAAGCTACGCTTGTTGTGTTTAGTCCGAGGATGGGTCTTTCTTTAGATACCAAGGCATGCGACCCATAACGAACAGTCGTCCCCTCAAGCCCTCAAGTCTGACAACCAGGCGAACCAAGGGGTCGGACTCCCGGCCACCGTAGGCGCGAGCTTGCGGGTGGCGAGCAATGGGTAGCTCGCCGCCCGGTAAGGACCAGGCTCGGGTCGACGGCGCGTGGTGTTCCACGCGCGCCTCAAAGAGATGTCAGCAGCACTGAAGGGGTCTGCACCGATGCCTATCAGGGTCGCGAGATTATTCGAAAGAGATACCATGACCCTGGCACATGGGCAACTGAAGGAACACGGGTGGGTTTTAGTCAGTAAAAGCCTGACACGCCCTCCCGATCCGCCCAGAGCGGGAGAAGTGATTTGATGATTTCCAATCCAAAAAAAAAGGCTTACCAAGGGCCATTGAATTACTCAGTAACTGGGTTGTGCAGCTCAGATAGGCAGTTGCTCTTTGTAAAATAATAGTATCCAGCTACATCTAGTCAGACTGGAAGCCGACGCCAATATATAGTTATGAAAAGGCTAGGTAGATCATGACGATGTTTAATATCAAAATCGTGAAAACGTTGTCTTAAGCTGGGGGCTAAAATCTGTGGCATTACTTATTCAGGATGTATTTGATGTTAAAACCTTCATTCTGTATCTTCAAAGAGATCAAGGGGAATACAATAATAAGGAGTTTTAGGAGATTATCGTAGTAAATTAAAGTGATATGCTTTGATGTTAAGAATGCCAACGTAAATTGTGTTATTCTTGTTTTCTGCGTTGGTGTACATAATATGAAAATGTAGGAACGGAATATAGGTAATTCGGTTACATTGCGTTGATGTTTGTAACTTTAATAAATTACGATTTATACTTTTTATAAATCGTAACAATGCCGCGGGGTATTTGCGTAACACAGTAACTAGTAACTAAATAGGAATCATTTTCATATTGACAGTTCAACAATATTAATTGCGTTATTTGAGCAGACACGTGTTTCGAACATATAAAGCAATGGTTTCAAATGGTTTTGATTCTAATAAATAGTGTGTTACGCAATTAGAGTACCACACATTGAAACAAATTTGCCTATACATGGTTATTTTTATTAGCTAGCCAAACTTCGTAGGCGGGACTTTCTTCTTTTCTACCGACAGTAAAACGAAGTTTTTCTGGTTTTTTGGTTTTTAAACTATCCATAATTGTGGTTTCTGTGTGGGATTAAAAAAATGCATCTGTGTTTTCATTAAGACTAATCAAAATTTTCTTTCCGGCAATTTTAAAAAAAATATTTGTTTTAGAAAAAAATAATGTGACAAAGCTTTCGGCTTACCTCTCTGTCACGGCATTCTACGGGAAAAAGATGTATTAAATATGCTGATTAGAGAAAATGAAAAATGACAAAATATTAATAGATAAGAAAAATACGGACGTTTATGTGAATCAAATTAAAAAACCGTAAATATCAATACTCCAACGAGATGCCATAACAAGACGAAGGACAGACTGTTGCCGGTAGAAAAGTAGAGCGACCCAGGCGCTTTTGAGTATAGATATCTCAAAAACCTCTCTACTGAAAAAATAAATAAGGTGATGATTTTTTTTTTTTGGATGGGAAATCATCAAATGGCTTCTCCCGCTCTGGCCGGAGCGGGAGGGCTTGTCAGACTTTTACTGACTAAAACCCACCCGTGTTCCTTCAGTTGCCCATGTGCCAGGGTCACGGTATCTCTTTCGAACAATCTCGCGACCCTGGCAGGCATCGGTCCTAGCAGACCGCATCAGTGCTGCTGACATCTCTTTGAGGCGCGCGTGGAACACTACGCGCCGTCGACCCGAGCCTGGTCCTTACCGGGCGGCGAGCTACCCATTGCTCGCCGCCCGCAAGCTCGCGCCTACGGTGGCCGGGAGTCCACTATAGACTCCCGACGCCCGGGGCGTCTCCTCCTGCGTAAGTTGATCATTTGACCGCAGTTAGTAAGTAGTAATTTGAAATATCAGTTTCAAGAATTCGTTTTCTTCGTCTGTAAACTTCGCAGCCGTGATGGGAATTGATATTTAAATACTATAAAACATAATAAAACCGTTTTTCTCAAATCATACTTCAAGTAAAACACTAGTGTTGTGTCGGATATCCGTATACGAGTGAGAAGAAAGATCCGTATCCGTATCCGATACTTTTTTGACGGCTCTTTTATGTAATTAATTAGATCTTGACACAAAATATTCTGCGGATACGGATCCATATTCGCGGATATACATTTTTAACGATCCGGCATCACTATAAACACTCACAGCGCTCATTAACCTTTTGGGGGACTAACATGAGTAATTTTGATGTGTGTAAGTGCTCATTCTCAGCCTAATTTAATTAGATTTATTAATATTTTGAACACTCACCTTAGGGGCCATCCATAAATTACGTCACACAAATTTCATGATTTTTTGACCCCCCCCCCCCCCCGTCCTTGTCACAGCTGGTCACATTTGTGAGACCCTAGTGTGGCGTCACATATTTTGCAATTTTACATCTAGACATTGATTTTTTTTTAAATTTTTCTTTCATTGTTCGTATTTCGTGGTTTAATAGTACTTTTAATACGTATATTCAACTTTGAAATGTGACGTCACAAAATTTTAAAATTTTGGGCCCCTCCTACCCCCTTGTCACACAATGTCACAATTCGTCGACTCCCTGCCCCCCCCCCCCCCCCTCCCTTAACGTGTGACGTAATTTATGGATGTCCCATTAGGCACTTTTGGGGGACTAACATCTGTAATTTTGATGTGTGTAAGTGCTCATTCTTAATTTAATTTGTTAATATTTTGAACATCGAATCACTCACCTTAGCCAAACAAAAGACTTTGTGTAAACAAAGCACTACCCACTTTACAAATTATCGTGACTGTGTGTCGTGTAATTGACAGGCGAACAAAGGGAGTGTTTGTAACTTGAAGGGCGATTGTTTACGTTTAGAGTTTACTTCCCTGAATGATTTACGGTCGCACAGACGTAAAATTACAGCGAGCGGGACTTTGCGAACTGGATTTGCAACGAACTGTAATTTGAAAATCGAATCGTGTGTTTTTTTCAACACATTAGGATGCATTCTATTGCATTCTTAATGTATATATTTCTTAAGTAACAAGACTCAACTGTGTTAGTAACAATACTTCTTATCCCTTTTTTTGTGGGTGAGAAATGACGTCTCCGCTCTGGGTGGGGTGGAAGGGCGTGTCAGACTTTTACTGACTAAAACCGACCCGTGTTCCTTCAGTTGCCTATATGCCAGGGCCACAGTAACACTTACGAACAAATTTTGCGACCCTGGCAGGCGTCGGTCCTGGGGGACCCCTTCAGATACTTCTTACCCCTATGTTAGTATTCCCATTCTAATGACTTAACCTAAAACCATGATTATATGTGAATCACTGCGATAAGTCTACCACCGAGGTGGACAACTAGCAGCAGTGAATCACATATAAACAATCGAGTCTGCTCGCCACACAGCGCAGAATAAGGTTGGGGCTGGCCCGCACGTGTTAATGCTAGATTCAACGCGGCACTTCTTCTTCTCAGCTAGTTTTGTGTAGTTCACGAACGAACTAGGTTATAAGAGCGCTCCCATAGATGAACTACGCGAACTAGGTCTCTCATTCCCCGATCCGTAGTTCGTTATTTCATGACCGAATGAGCGAGGTTGGCGTCAACCGAACTAATGTCGTCTCATACGGGACAAAATACAAAAAGGTTAACTAGTTATTTATTACAACTATAAACCTTGGTATTATTTACAATAATGATCAGTTTATGAATTACCCATCAAACAAAGGTTTTTGCTGTTTTTAGAGTCCAAAAATTGTATGTAGGTATAAGTAGAACATTCCATAATCTTGTCGCATGCAGCAGAAGCAATATCAAAACGAGCGAACAATCTGTCTTTCTTTTATTCGAGCTGGGAGCTGACGAACTAGAAGAGCGAACTAGTTCGTTAAGGAGCGGTGAACTAAACTGAGCGACCTCAGTTGCGAACTACTATGCCCAAGACTATTCTCAGCTAAAGAGTATCTAGCTATCGTTGAGCTCAGCAGCATGCATGTCGGCTGCCATGTAGATAATATTTGTGTAAATAATCTAAGTTATGCAGACGACATGGTCCTGCTGAGCCCAACGATTGGTGGACTTAGGGAATTAGTGAATGTGTGTGAGACGTACGCGGCTAGTCATGGACTTAAATATAATGTTACAAAAAGTGAGCTCATGGTATTTAAAGCAGGCACCAAGTCACCTGATCAGATTCCTCCCGTTGCTTTGAATGGAACACCCATGAAACTGGTCACCTGTTTTAAATACCTTGGGCACATAGTCACTGATGTCCTACGCGACGATGAGGACATGGACAGGGAGCGTAGGGCTCTGTCGGTCAGAGCGAATATGATAGCCCACAGGTTTAAACGTTGTAACGTTCAAGTTAAAATAACTCTGTTCAGTGCGCATTGTACATCGTTATACACGTGCTGCCTGTGGGCTTCTTATACGCAACGATCATTCAGCGCCCTGCGCGTCCAATATAACAATGCGTTCAGGGCGTTGTTGGGGCTGCCGCGCTGGTGCAGTGCGTCGGGCATGTTCGCGGACGCACACGTTGACGGCTTCCACGCCGTACTCCGCAAACGATGCGCTGCGGCGCTCTGCAGGTTGCGCGCCAGCACCAACAGCATCCTGGCTGTTATTGCGGATAGGCTAGATACGCGTTACGTTCAGCACTGGGTTAATACCCACATTAGGAAATAAGTTATTTTACTGTTTATTTTATTTCATTTTATTTTATTTTTTTAAGTACTAACACTAGTTTCATAAGTTTTACTGTACTAACATTCTATGGATTTTTTAAATCTGAATTAAAAAGGTTTTATTTATTTTTATTTATAAAGCACTAGTAAGTGGTGAAGGGCGGGCGTTTTTGGGGACTGTCTTATGTAACTTTGACGTCCAAAAAGTACTGACTCTCAGCCTAGTTTGAATAAATGACTTTTGATTTTGATTTTCAACACCGAGTTGGAATTCGAGTGTCCGATAATATCCCTCCACCATATTTTACGTCCGTGCAAATGTGGTAGAACAGTGTGTTTTTTCGAACCGCTGGGATGTACTCTGAAGGATTCTCAATTCTCGGTTCAACATTGAGAGTTGAAATTCCAGTGCGCAATAACAGCCTGCCAGGGTTGCGAGATTTGTTCGAAAGAGTTACCGTAGCCCTGGCATATAGGCAACTGAAGGAACACGGGTGGGTTTTAGTCAGAAAAAGTCTGACATGCCCTTCCGCTCCACTCAGAGCAGGAGACGTCATTTAATGATTTCCCACGCACAAAAAAAAAGTGCGCAATAATATCCTGCAACGATATTTTCGTAAGAGAGAGCGTGGTCTAGGGTGGTCTGTTATAAAGGCATCTATAACAATCACGATAACAATACTTCGATTGTAAAGGCGTTGAATAGATGGACGAGGGAGGACTTGAGTTCGAATGACACTTGTGGGAGGAATGACGTGGTCACACTTCTAGCGTCCGTCGGTGTATTTTGGGTTCGAGATTTTAATAAGAATAGACTTAAGTATTCTAGAAACGTCACGAAGTAGGAGGTATGTAAGATTAGCTCCAATCTTTACTAAATATTAGCCCTTCAGTAAGATAGAAATAACACCACCCCATTTCTTCCCATGGGTGTCGTAAAAGGCGACTAAGAGATTTACTAGAGAATGGGCAGCAGCCTTCTCCATGCATTTTACCACCATACTGCGATCGCCAACCAAGCGTGGCGATTATGGCAAAGCCCCCCAAATTGGGGGAGGCCTAAGTCCAGCTGTGGACGTCTATGGCTGTAATGATGATGATGATGATGAAGGTAGAAAGATAGGGGGCCTGTGGCTGAATGATAACAGTCTCACGGGTCCATATGGGGATGGGTGACCTCTTCACACAGCAAGATACCTTCGTGCCTCAATAAGTATATTAAGTTTTTGGTTCCCGCAGTCAGTCGTGGATCTTTGACAGTCGTTACGGGTAGTCAGAAGCCTGAAAGTTTGACAACCAGTCTTACCTAGGGGTATCATAATAATTATGTATACAGGATAAATTTTTAACCAGTGCGCAAATTTTAACAAATTAAACTTAAACGAGTTATAATAAGTACAAAAAAATTAAGTTATCGTCAACGAAAGATATTTATTTTGAAACTGCTTTTTATGGTAACTTACGCGTGGTGCCAGCGCGGCGGCGAAGGTGAACGATCGAGCGTAGCTACAAGTACCTACCAGCTGTTCGATCGGTAAAAAATTCCAAGAAGTTCGAAGTACCTACGCCGGCGCGCGGTTACTGACCTATTACTATTGTCGATATCAAATTACAAAATATGTAGAGTATCCACAGTTTACTGATTTAAGGTCGGATAAAAATAAAAATAAAGTAGGTATTGAAAAAATAGTTGAAATGTGTTCTATTACTGATACTAAACCACCAGAAAAAAATTGCGCACTGGTTAAAAAAAATCCTGTATTACCCAGTAACTAGATTGCGGAGGTAGGCAGTCGTTCCATGTAAATTCCTGGTATTCAGCTTCATCCGGTTTAACTGAAAGCCGATCTCAACATAGGAAATCCATTCTTGAAGAATGTATTATGCACATAAATCATCCGAAATCAAAGGTTTATATGTATAACTAGCTTATGCCCGCGACTTCGTCTGCGTCAAATTTTTGCTCCCCTGACCCTTGCCGTCACATCGAATTGCCTGCCAGTTTTCGTCCGCATCATCCATTTTTCGTTGCTGCTCCGTTCCTTTTGATTGTAGCGTGATGTTATATAATTTATAGCCTTCCTCAATAAATAGGCTACCCAACAAAAAATATTTTTTCAATACGGACCAGTAGGTCCTGAGATTAGCGCGTTCAACCAAACAAACAAACAAACTCTTCAGCTTTATAATATTATAAGTATAGATACGCGGGCAAAGTCGCTGGCAAAACTGGTAAGTAATACTTACCTAGTCGTTAAAAATAACGCTTGAAATATGCCTCTTGTAAAATTCTTCACTATCGACTTTTGATTAATTTAACTCGTCCATTATGGATGAACTTTCAAAGAACAAGAGCACTTCTAACTGTCCAAAGTTCTCGTGTCGATACTTGCTCACGTTTGCACTCTTTTTTCAACCTTTGGTTTTGAGCCGACCATTCAGAATCCAACAGAGTACCTTCCAGCACGTCAAAAAAACTCATTGTTGGATTTTAAACTCTCTACGCTAAGCAGTGAGTTGAAAATCCTCTGTGTGAAAAAAAATCGCCCTAGCGAAGCTAAACTTATCCATATTTAATATGAAATTATAAAAACTTCTTTTGGAACGCTTTTTTTTTAAGTTATATAACTTTCAGTTTGCGTAACCAAATTAATAGCCTTCGAAATCGTGTATTTTATTTAATTTTCTGATTTGAAAGTCGGTATTCTAGATGTATTTATTTAATATCATTTAAGTATCGAATAGATTTTGTGGTTAAAGAATATTAATTTAGTCAAAAGAAAACTTAGAGATTTTCATAAAATAATAATTTAACAAAGCCGGGAAAATGCATTCACCAAAGTGGTACTTACCTAGCGTTTCTTTAGATGGCGCTATGTTTAATTTAATTAAACTTCATATAGCCTTCGACCAACGGACAATCATGACACGTCCAACGATATCTCATTTGTCAAATTGTGATAAGTAGTTTAGACGTTTTGGGGGAACAGATGAACATACATACTCTGTATCGGTCATAATCACAGCTCTCCTTTTTCCTTCGCCGTATTCAGCTCTTTATTTATTTATTTATTAAAATTAATATTTACAATTTTGTGTGGCCAGTACTTCTTCTAAAGAGTTTTCTTAAATAAGGTGATATACTTAGCTTGTGTGTGACTCATGTGTGAGTCAACATAAAGGGAAGGGGGTAGGGGTAAAACGTAATAAAACTCTGTTCACGCTGAGAAGTTTTTTAGGCCAACCTTACTAAAACATAACTCTTCTAAATAATGTTAATAGGTATATGTATATCTACCCTCGCAACAAGAGAAATAAGATTATTTCACTACCCGCACTAAAAGCCTCTATGAAAATGATTTCCCATGGGAATATCATCGCCTAGCCTTGAAATTAATAGCACTTAACGACATGCAATTAAGGTCTAAATTGGCGCAGCTAGTATCGTGCTGAGTGGGCTAATCAAGGCTTTTATACTTAGTTATTGCTGGGTCTAGGATGAAGGAAATGGCGGTTAATGATCTTAAAGTTATTGGAAAAGAGAACTTACCACTTTTATTTAGCTTTAGTGGCCTAGTTAATATAGAACAAATGTATTAATCTTTATGGCCTGAAATTGTCATTTCAGCACCGTGAACAATGCTTGGTTTTAACCGACTTCAAAAAGAAAAGGGGTTTCAAAAAATGTTTGTTACCTCAGAACTTTGTAATTTGACTGCCCCGTTGGTCTCGTGGTCGCAAGCGCGACTGCTGAGTTTGGATTCAATTCCAAGGTAGGGCAAAGTGTTATTTGGATTTTTCAATTTGTTATTTCTTATATAAAGCCCGGAGTTTGGAAGTTGGCGGTGTGATACCCCCGTCGGTGCGCATGCTAAGCCGTTGGTGCTGCGCCTGATCTCTCTCCAGTCGTGTCGAATTATCAACCCATCAGACTATGAGAGTGAGGGAAGAGTGAGTGTCCATGTGTCTGCGCACACACTTGTGCACTGTAATATCTCCAGCGCCAATGGGTAGTCTCCGTTGAGATTGGCCGCCATGGCCGAATACGGTCTGCAGGACTATATGTATACTTTGCCAATTGTAAACCGATTTGTGATCATTATTTTACTTAGATCGATTACCTATCTGTTCTATCTTTACAACTCATGGCTAGTGATTGGGTAATACGATACTCCTTTTTTTCGGGTGGGAAATCTTCCAATGACGATCCGAAGGGCGTGTCAGACTTTTACTGACTAAAACCCACCCGTGTTCCTTCAGTTGCCCATATGCCAGAGCCACGGTATCTCTTTCGAACAAATCTCGCGACCCTGGCAGGTATCGGTCCTGGCGGACCCCTTCAGTTTTGCTGACATCTCTTTGAAGCGCGCGTGGAACACTACGCGCCGTCGACACGGGCCTGGTCCTTACCGGGTGGCGAGCTACGAATACGATACCTTTTGGGAAGACTGGTTGCCAGACTTTCGGGCTACTGACGACTCGTAAAGACTGTTAAAATTCACGTTTACAGTGAGGACGAGTGGCTTAACGTGCATTCCGAGGCACGGGGGAGTGCCTCGCTGTGTGTGTAAAGATGGTCACCCATCCATCAAGCAACCGGCGAGCGTAACTTAACCTGATAGATTGACCTTTCTAACCTTATCATGTTTCACAAAATCCACCAAATATTCTGTGACATCGTTATTCAATTAAGTTAGTTTTGTTATTGAAATCGTTCTGCGTGACGTCATCGTTGCTCTTATCTGTCTACTGTTGCGTAGGATGTACTTCATGTACTAAACGTTTTTGTTATCTCTGTAGGTACTTGTATTGTAAAGCGGCTATAGGCTAATGGTGTCTCACATCACAATCAGCCTATATTGTTACCACTGCTGGGACACAGGCCTAGGAGAGGCAGTTTGCCGTGATCCAATACGCGAGCCCAGTAAGGGTTGGTAGATGAAACATGTCTTCGAATTTTTGGTTCTAGCACATGCCGGTTTCCTCACGATGTTTCCCTTCACTTTTTTGAGAGCAGGTTGGAAGAACAGCGGTCGCCTATATGATTAAACTTTTGGAAGACGCAACTAGAATCAATTAAATTTAAACGTGGCAATGCTGCCAGCCATTTGGGCACTTTTTCCAATGACAGCGACACGGAAAAGTTTTTTGATGCTTTATGATTCTTTTCTCTCTGTTTTTATATACATGTACATATTATTCGTATTAATAATATTAGCCTACACTGTCCCACAGCTGAGCAAAGGACTGCTCCGAAACCCTCCAGGCATTTTTTTTCAGGGGCACCTAGATCCAACATATGCAATACGCGTCTAGAGATCTGAAAACCGTAGGTTAGAACGGGCGGAATATATATATATTGATGAGTTTTCGCTTTAGGGGAGGTTAGAATATATAACATACTAGCTTCTGCCCGCGACTTCGTCTGCGTCAAATATTTGCTCCCCTGACCCTTCCCGTCGCATCGCAGCTTGCCAGTTTTCGTCCATTTTTTTGTTGCTGCTCCGCTCCTTTTGATCGTAGCGTGATGTTATATAGCCTTACTCAATAAATAGGTTACCCGACTCTAAAATATTTTTTCAATTGGAACCAGTAGTTTCTGAGATTAGCGCGTTTCACCCCCCATTTTAGGGAAGTGGGGGTTAGAAAGAGACAAAAAGTAGCCTATGTCACTCTCCATCCCTTCAACTATCTCCACTTAAAAATCACGTCAATCCGTCGCTCCGTTTTGCCGTGAATAACGGACAAACAGACACACACACTTTCCCATTTATAATATTAGTATGGATAAATATTACACAATAAGGAAAAAGTTTGACACTCAACGGTACCTTATGTGTCTACTAGAAATAAAGTATTTGAATTTGGGATATACTACAGCTATTGATCCTAAGGGGCGTTCTCTAAGCGTTTTATCACCATACTGCGATCGCATACCCGCCTGCCAAGCGTCGCGATTATGGGAAATTGGAGGACACTTATGTCCGGCAGTGGACGTCTTTCAGCTGAAATGATGATGATGATAAAGATTGATACTGAGCAAATCTGTAATAATTTGATAATCTGGGTCTCTAAAAAGGTAATTGGTTTAACAACTGACCTAAACGGACGTTTAGGTAAATTGTTACACGACATTAAGCCCGTATTTCACGAAGCGTTAAACTGACAAAACTTTCTTGTTTTGAATTTGTTAACAGCATCTAAATGACTTCTTCGGTAACATTGATTGATGTTGGATTCGGTACGGAAGCACATCGAGTATCCGGATTCGAGAAACAGACAGTTGCACAAAATTCATGGCGTTGTTTACATTGCATAGCAGTAAATTTTTGGAATATATAAACTAATACTAATAGTTTGTTATGCAATTTGAGTGCAGGCTCTTAGGTAACAATAGTTTGTAGAGCGGTGAGAGTGCAAATATCCTTAATATTTCATATTGCATCGCTTCTTTACATTTTTTTTTTTTTTGTAGCACACCTACGATCCAGTATCAAGACTTTTAATAAAAGTGTTCGGTATGTACAAGATGTAACAGGATAGACGTAAGTCCTAAAAGTAGTTCGTTCGTTATTGACAACTGTATTGATTTCAGTCATTTTAATATAGGTATTTTTTTGCTATACCTATCGCCGATTGAGTCAAAGCAAATTAAATGTTATTTCAAGGTAATAAGCCTCAATTTTAAATACATTGAATAATCTAGAAAGCTTTACAAAAAAAAGTGGGCAATGTATTATGGTTTTAACTCAATACTCTAATTGGGAAGTATTGTGTTAAATATATTACATGATACATAAGTAAATATTGACAGAACACCTACCCTCGCTTAGTAGAAAATACTTTTCAACCTACACCTACAACCTACCTAACCTTTTGAAGAAAACCAACATCATTTGACATTTCTCTCGTCCGTAGCCCCGGGCAACGGGGAAAGGGGCTCGGTTTGCAAAGCTATTGAGCCTTAAGGCGATAGCGCCAGGGTTACCAGCCAAATTCAAATTTCACGTTTTGGAATTCATAGGACAATTTCAGGTTTTATATATATCATATATATTTTTTTTCATTAGATGTTGTAATTATTATTATATAATTATTTTATAAGGAAAAACAATCACAGGGCATAAAAAAAATTGGGTGTCCAGTCCATAGGAAAAGTTCCCAAAAGGCTGTCGGCACTTGGTAACGCTGCCAGCCTTTTGGGAACTGTTATACATATATGTTGATCACGCGATCGTAACACATTATACATTACCAGAATTATTGACTGGCCTGTTAGTCTAGTGGTTAGTGACCCTGACTGCCAAGACTGAGGTCGTGGGTTCGATTCCCACCCAGAACAAATCTTTGTGTGATGAGCACGATCATTTGTTCTGTGTCTGGGTGTAATCTATCTACAATATATATGTATTTAGTAATATATAAGTATGTTTATCAGTTGTCTGGTTGGCTCTGCCTATGTTGGGATCAGATAACGGTGTGTTGGTTGTCCTAAGATATATTTATTTATATTTTATTTATTATAGTGATTAGAATCATCAATTGATACAAACTCTAAGTTTATATTACCTATTAAATCACAATTTCATGAAATCTTGACATTTGAAACATAAATTCAATTCAGAATTGGCATTCTGAGTTGATTGATTATAATTCTGTAAATATTATTATGTTTGTGAGGTCAATCATATTTTCATCAACATACAACTGCCTCGTTGGTCTAGTGGTCGTAACCGATACTAGGTCCTGGGTGAGATTCCCAAGTCGAGCAAAGTGCAGTTGGGTTTTTCCATCTGGAGTTTCCCAGTAGCAGCTCTCTGGTTTTGTGCCCGGTTGAAGGCAATAGGCTCGCCCCCTATTCCATGTGATTTGAACGAAACTGGCGCAATGTGGTCGTACTATAGGTACCTACGCCTCTGCCCAACCCTTCGGGAAACAATGTTTAATGGTACGTTATGTAAACAATACGATGCTTATCTAAAAAATGCATAAAACGGAACGTAAAATTGGAAATTCGCGTGCCCTTAGCGTATACCCCTTAACAAGAAATGTTTCAGAGTTTTCGAGGAGTTTCGGTTCAGTTATTGAACAATCCAAGTTCGATTTAACCTGACTTCCGTAATATGACGTGAGATGGATTCTGTCTAACAAATCTTTTGATTCTTTGTGTCAACCATTTGTCCTACCTACTGTACATTTGTCCTATTCACTGCTTATTCTGGCTTCTGCAATGTCGTTTAAACATACAAAATAAAAATAGTACTAAAGCCCGGCTAGAGAATACTGTATATGTACACACACAAATACATTAACTCACGCCTCCTCCCATGAGGGTAGGAAGACACCATTGAACGCCACCAGCTACAATCCTTACATGTATGAATTACTAAAATCACATGCTCATAACACATAAAAACCGTTTAGCGATATATTTAGAGCAGGGTTGGCCTGGTGGTAATGGCTGCGAATTACGAGTTGTGGGTTTTAGGTTCAAACCCAAACAGGTGCTTCACTTTGTGTAAATTATTTCATCACCACTGCTCTCAAAACGGTGAAAGAAAACATCGTGAGGAAACCGGCATGTCTTAGAACCAGAAATTCGAAGACAAGTGACATCTACCAACCCACACTCGGTAGTTGGTGGATTATGGCCCACTCCCCCTTATGGAGAGGAGGCCTGTGTCTCAGCAGTGGGAAAATTCCAGGCTGATTATGTGTTCTCTGTAAATGATATGATAAGAAGTCTACTTTGACTTGATCTTTTAAATGAGAATAGCCGAGTGTGGACTTTAAATGGCGTAAAAGGATTAGCTTCTTGAAGCTCTTATCTTTCTAGAATTTCTAAAACTTCCAGTATTTTGTCCGTCGCTAAACCACTAGAATTACATAAGTGAGAGTATTGAAACTTTCTCTTCATATTTACAGAGAGAACTGGCATAGTTTCAGAAATTTAATTCATTGTTATTTTATGCATAAATCTATGTAAATTAGTTCTACAACACTATTTGTGTTTGTAACTAAGCAACGGTTGTGGGGAAGCTTATGCCTTTGTGCCTATAAATAGATATTCTATCTAAGTTAAAGTTAGACCAAACTTATCGATCAAACAGGCTGTTATCAATACTTCATTGAAAATTGTGACGACACAATTTTATTCTATAAAAGAATAATAATATGCCCATTTAATTCTGAACATTTTTGCGTTGCAGTATTTTATAAAATGTCTCTTACTTCAGTGTGCCTTTTGGCAAAGGCTATCTTCACTGAATCCTATATCTAGCAACTCTTCTCAAATTTGAGCTCACTGTGAGCTTTAATTCTTCTTCCCATCTTTAATGTGGTCTTCTCTTGTTCCTCTACTCTATCTGTAGGGTGCCATTTTAGTCGCAATATTATTCTACAACTTTATAAAAGAATACTAGCATAGTAATAACCATTGATCGGATATTCGGATGCATTTTTACCTAATGTTACTATTTAGCTGTGAAAGCACGGAAGCGGCTTCGTATTTTTTATTAACGCCGGGTTTCTTGGATCATCATATTTATTTAAAATTAATGTTTAACCCCAGATGCAAATACATATGTGTGTAGGGTGGTATGTATTAGTTAAAACAACACACAAAACACGGTAAAAACGCGCATTCCATATTAGCCAACATTTCAACTTTAGGTGAATATGCATCTGAATATCCGATTTCTAATGATGACTAATAAATAACGCAGGTGCCTACTACCTCAACATAATCATAATTTCAGCCGAAAGACGTCCACTGCTGGACATAGGCCACGGTGGTGCTTGGGGGTCCAAGCACCGCCACTTCAACCGGTTCTGTGCTTCTCGCATCCAGCGGAGTCCTGCGGCCTTCATCAGGTCATCGGTCCATCATGTGGGATGCCTTCCAACGCTACGTCTTTAAGTACGCGGTCGCTACTCCAGTACCGGTTCTGCGAGCAACGTGCCCTGCCCACTTAAGTTTGGCAATTTTTCGGGCTATATCGGTTACCTTAGTTCTCCTACGGATTTATTCATTTCTGATTCGATCGCTTTTAATAATAGAGAATATAGTAAAACCCCAAAAACGATTCAGTCAAACTTTAAGTTACTTGCTAACCTCCCAAAATTGAGGTCATTGGTCAAAAATGATCTCGACGCCACGGAAGGTCGATCAAGTGGCCATCAACCAAATTGGATTTGTTTGTTTCAATTCAAAAACCGTTAAATAAATTGTGGAAAAATTGTTTGAAACATTGAAGTGGGTCGCTGTTACACGGAAGCCTTTTGCATAAGTAATGAATTTCCACAATAGCACTTATTGGTTTGCAGAACTATTTTAAATCAATCGATGTTAGGTCACTGCCCTCAAATACGCTGAAGTACGGATACTTGAATTATTCATTAAGTATTGGAACTATTTTTGATTGGTTTAAATTACTTAATTAATCATTGACAAGTAAAGATCGGGGACAAAATAGAAATGTTAATAAACATAGAGTGTATGTGTGTTGTTTTACTAGCTTTTGCAAGCGGCTTTGCCCACGTGGAGGTCAGAAATTTTCCACGGTAAAGTACTCCCGGGATAAAATATCCTAGGAGTTTATCCCGGTAAACTATCTGTGTGCCAAATTTCATCTAAATCCGTTGGGCCGTTTTTGCGTGATTGAGTTACAAACTTTGACAACTATACTTATATTAAAAAGCTAAAGAGTTTGTTTGTTTGTTTTGTTGAACGCGTTAATCTCAGGAATTAATAGTTCGAATGGAAAAAATCTCTAGGAAGGCGCGAAAAGTCCAGTGCTCGAAAAATCCCGTCGCGATTTTATTACGACTAAAGGGTTCTTCAAACAGGCGCGACGTGACATTTATATGTAGAAGAATTTCGATACAGTTTCATACAGTTTGTTCTACGAGAGTCGCGTCATGCCTGTTTGCTTTAACACGGAAATTAGCCAATTAACTAGTAAAAAACCAATACAATTCACTTCTCAACAGTTATTATAATAATCGGTTTGTTCAGTAACACGTTGAACAAAGGCTGTTACAATTTTACAGTATTTTTATAATGGGTCTATAACGTGAGTCATACGGCTTACGGCATTACACGAAGGGACAAATTAATTTCTTTGCAACACGGCACCATAGAGTTTGTATTTTTTTTTCACTATGGTTATGTTAAAAAGGCGGGCTATAATAAAACGTTATGACGTTTGCTACGGTCATTTGTTTCTCTATTGTTTTTAGTTGATTGAGTGATTATTCAATGTGATAGTTAAGAGCGTTTGGTTTGACAGATTTCGACAGTTTGTTAAGCGTTAAGCATTATTAGTACCAATAAATATTCTGAAAGAAATCACTGTAATTTCGATTCTAATAAAATCGTGAGAATTCGTCATGATAATAAAATACCAGGACAAATGTTTGTGTGTTGAGCACAATCATTTGTTCTGTGTCTGGATGTAATTTATCTATAATATGTATGTATTTAGAAATATATAAGTATGTTTATCAGTTATCTGGTTACCATAGTACAGGCTCTGCCTAGTTTGGGATCAGATAACAGTGTGTTGGTTGTCCTAAGATATTATTATAGATATTATTACTGTAGCGAGTTTTAGGAGAAAAATAAACGTTGTAAGTCATCATCATCATCACTTTAGCCAAAATACGTCTATTGCTGGTCATAGATAGACCTTCTCCAAGCTCCGCCACTTCGACCGATTTTAAGTATATGATCTAATATATTATTAGATCCAATTGCATATATGTTCAACCCTGGATATGTTCCTACGTAAGAATCACAATATGGAATAAAAACGCCCACGGTTACTTTTATCTGTTTCGTTCAATAATGATTTTTAACCGGGTTATCAATTCTTCTGTATGTTAATTTTTTTTGTATTTATGTTCTACAGTATCTCTGGCAATTAGTGTTGCAAAGGACTCGAGTCCTCGAGTCATAATTTTAAAGACTCGAATCAATTATGCAAGACTCAGTGTGCTAAAAAGGCTTGAAGTCTAGAGTCAAGCACTTGGGTCTTAAAAAAGACTCGACTCTTAAAATGGACTCGAGTCTTAAAGAGGAATCGAGTCTTAAAAAGGACTCGAGTCTTAAAATGAACTTGAGTCTTACAGAAAAACTCGGAGCATGAAGATGAGACTTGTAGCTCATCATTCGAAAAGACTCGAATAGAAGGTGATAAGTTCAAATTAGTGGTTACGATGTAATTATGCGTACAAAAAAATTTGACGAGTTATTCATAGACTCGAATTCATTTTAAGACTCGAGTCCTTTTGTAAGACTCGAGTCCTTTTTAAGACTCGAGTGGCTGTTAAATGACTTGGGCTCGGCTTGACTCTAGACTCCGAGCCTTTTGAGCACACTGAATCTTGCATAATTGAGTCGAGTCTTTAATATTACGACTGGAGGACTCGAGTCCTGTACAACACTGCTGGCAATTGTGGATTGATTTTGAAAAGTCTTTTTGCCAAGGTATGCCTCAGGGGTAGTCCATATACATTATAAGTAGCTTTGGTAGTTTTTGCGTTAGTTCCGATAATACCTACGGATTTATTCCGTTTGTGTTTCATAATGATGTTCTAATACTCTTGTCACTGTTGAAGTAGCAAGTAGTGGTACACGAATGGGCGTAGGGTAGGTGCCGTAACTAAATAATTAAAAAAAAACCGGCCAAGTGCGAGTCGGACTCGCGCACCGAGGGTTCCGTACAAACCTGTAGGTATAAAGTTTAAAATTTTTAAAAATATTTTTATTATATGATGTAACCAAAAACTTACGGTTTTCGCAATTTTTCCTTTATCTGTGCTATACGACGTTGCTTCGTACCAAATTTCAAAATTCTAGATCGACTGGAAGTACCCTTTAGGTTTTGATTCCCTTGCGAGTTTCGAAAATTTGAGAAATTTGCGGCATAAACGGCTATATCTTTTGATTGCGTTAGCTTAGAAGTTTGATTTTATCACAGCTTCAAGGGACAGTAGACCTGAGTATTTGATATAAATTTCATGATAACTCCACGCGTGCCTGAGAAAAAGGGTCTTGACAGACGGACGGACGGACGGACAACAAAGTGATCCTATAAGGATTCCGCTTTTTCCTTTTGAGATGCGGAACCCTAATAGCTTGCTTTCGGAATTCGGTGGAAAAAAAATTAAAATACAGAATCAAAGACACCGAGTTCCGAAATAATGACCAATCACATGACTTCACATTATCTCACCAAGATTATATCTGGACTTCAAAAGAGACTGTGATCTTTAAGTTTGTTTCGGCCTTTCTTCTCGGAGTGGTCAGATAGGAAACGACGACGTCATCTAGTTTAAAAAATATAATTGACATGTAAAAGTGTTTATACAAACTTACTTACAGAAATAATATAGTTTATCATTAATAGTTATTTTTCACTTTGTTGTGTTTTTGTTGGAAGTCGCTTGTTTATTTTTATTTTTTAAGTAAGTAAATTTTTTATCACAAAACTAATCAATTATCACAAACCAGTACCAATACTCTTGTTAAACAAACCATGTAAACCATAAATCCGTTGACATCATTTCATTTCGTCCAATGTTTTCTAAGCCCAACGAACTTTATCCCATTCCCAGTTGTTCGGTCGAACCTTCTTGGTTACAGCCTCTTTTTCCATTACTACGGATCTCTTCAGTAATGGGATCTTGGATTTCTCATCTTCTTTCGGAATCCAAGATGGTATTAAGATAAACCAACCGTTTTTGAGAGATTTCTTGAATAGAAGTTCTATTAAGTGGGAGATAAGGTTGTATCTCTGAAGTTTTAATCATTTCTATTGGGAGGTAGTCGCTATTATGTATCCTGTTTTCTTTGACGTTTATCTTTAATTTTGTTGTTTTTTAGGGTTGCGTTGCCAAATGGCAAAAAACGGAACCCTTATAGATTCGTCATGTCTGTCTGTCGGTCTGTCTGTCCGTCTGTCTGTCTGTCCGTGTATGTCACAGCCACTTTTTTCCGAAACTATAAGAGCTATGCTGTAGAAACTTGGTAAGTAGATGTATTGACTGGCCTGTTAGTCTAGTGGTTAGTGACCCTGACTGCAAAGACTGAGGTCGTGGGTTCGATTCCCACCCAGGACAAATCTTTGTGTTATGAGCACAATCATTTGTTCTGTGTCTGGGTGTAAATTATCTATAATATGTATGTATTTAGAAATATATAAGTATGTTTATCAGTTGTCTGGTTGCCATAGTACAGGCTCTGCCTAGTTTGGGATCAGATTACGTTGTGTTGGTTGTCCTAAGATATTTATTTATTTATTTATTCTGTGAACCGCATTAAGATTCTCACACAAAAATAGAAAAAAAAACAATGCATTTTGGGGTTCCCTATACTTAGAACTGAAACTCAAAAAAAAAAAAAAAATGTTTATCAAACCTATACGTACAAGGTATCTATGGATAGGTCTTCAAAAATGATATTGAGGTTTCTAATATCACTTTTTTCTAAACTGAATGGTTTACGCGAGAGACACTTCCAAAGTGGTAAAATGTGTGTCCCCCCTGTAACTTCTAAAATAAGAGAATGATAAAACTATAAAAAATATGTGATATACATTACCATGTAAACTTCCACCGAAAATTAGTTTGAACGAGATCTAGTAAGTAGTTTTTTTTTAGTACGTCATAAATCGTAAACCGCAATTACCTTTCATTCTATCAACTCAAATATAAAAAAAAAACATTTAATTTCATAAACATAAACCTTATGCATAAACCGTGAAAACCTACAGGTTTGTACGGAACCTTCGGTGCGCGAGTCCGACTCGCACTTGGCCGGTTTTTTATTTACTTCACTGTGTTTTAGTACTTAAAGGTTTTAGATTTGGGTAGGTATTACACGGGACTTAAACATAACTAGTGAAATTTATACTATGGGAACATCTCTGCCAAAAGCTTTGGAGGTTTCAGGCGTGATGTTTTGTAGCGACTAACTACTTCGTAATTATAAAACAAGTTTTTTTTTTTTCATTAAAAATTATGTCTGTAGTCAAATGTCACGTCTTTCATAATATTTTTGCAAGGTCTGTTAATACCCATCGATCGCCACTTACAGGGCCAAGTACTTCGGTAACCCAGGTACCCTACGTGAGGTATTCAGCAACATAAAGGCGTTGCTAGCCTTTCTCGAGGAGCTGGGGTGGATCGAATAACCGATTTCCCACCCGTACGCAAAATACGCGCTCAGACGTGCAGTTGCGGACACCAGCCCGTTCTACCTACCTAAGTTCTGTTAATTACCTACTGCTTGTCCCAGAAATACGGATTTAAAGGATTTACGGCACTAGGTAAAACAATCAGTTTGTCAATTTTATTATTACCTGGAAATTGTTTGCAACACATGTAAACGATTTTCTTGTGAAAATTCTATGGCAAGGACCGCTTGATTGGTCTAGTGCAGCGGTTCTCAAACTTTTTTGTTTACAGAACCCCTTT
Source organism: Aporophyla nigra (assembly GCA_947507805.1). Classification (NCBI taxonomy): domain Eukaryota; kingdom Metazoa; phylum Arthropoda; class Insecta; order Lepidoptera; family Noctuidae; genus Aporophyla; species Aporophyla nigra. The sequence goes on along the minus strand of OX382316.1, from coordinate 4,231,361 downwards.
AGAACGCGAAATATTTGACGGAGCCCTAAAATAAACAAAAATCTGTTCAGTATTTTGTTTTTGTAGCATAGATCGAAAGTTCTGTTTCGCATAAGTATGTTATTGGGAACGGGAGAAGAACATTCAGAGCCATTGTGGCAAGAAGCAGATATTCATCCCGGCTTCTGCGCTAAAAATCATTGAGAGGCATCGTTTTGAACAGTGACTCCATACTGGTGTCTGATGACATTTCTAAAACGATTTATCTATGTCGGTTGACATACTTTCGGGCTTTTGCAAGTTGGGTGGAAGAGGATTTTTAATCCATAGATTCGTGGAGCCCCCACAGAGGCTTTGCGGAACTCTAGGGCTCCGCGGAGCACACTTTGAGTATAGCTGGTCTAGTGGTTACAAGCGCTACTGTTGAGTATGAAACTCTGGGTTCAATTTTCGGGGCGGAAAAAGTGTAATCATTCGTTAGAATTTCTCACCAGTAGCGCGCAATTTCGCTTGGTTCCTCGTTGATGTCAATAGGGTCACCCCCTATTACATGGGATTTAGAACTTAACTGGCGAAATGGATACCAGTATTTTACAAGGATCTACTGCCTATCTTTCCTCCCAGTTACTGGGTAATACGATACCCCTTGGTAAGACTGGCTGGTAGACTTTCGGGCTTCTGACAACCCGTAACAACTGTCAAAGATCTAAAAATCATAGCCGGGACCAACGGCTTAACGTGCTTCCCGAGGCACGAAAGGGGCTGACGAAAAGTAATAGTTTTCCTGGGTAAACTTCTGCTGAACCCTTCGGTTACTGGTGTGCTGGTATGTTATACTAGGTTCTGCCCGCGAATTCATCCGCGTTAAATTTCTTGCTACCCCGACCCACCCCGTCGCCGTCGTATCGAATCGCCTGCCCGTGCGAGGACTTCGTAATCGTGAATTTTTACTTTATACTCGCCTCCTAAGGGTCCTGTGATGTTATATAGTCTATAGCCTTCCGGGATACATGGGCATTCCAACACTCGTAGTTTCTGAGATTAGAGCGTTCAGCCAAACAAACTCTTCAACTTATTAATAGTAAGTATAGATGTAATTACAAGAAAAGTAATAGAAAACTGGATAACCTTGACCGTTGTCAACTTTCCAAATATTTACAGTACCTAACTCACAGTTTTAATCAGAAAATTAATGCAAATAGCCCATTGACGGCGGCGATGCCAAGTTTTTCCTTTTAATTCAATTGTGTAACGCCAACTGGGTCATTGGGGCGGACAATAAAGCTGATATCTTTAGTATCCTCCAGGGTAAATTATAGGGGGCACAAAAACGGCTAATTTTCCTTTAAACTGGGACCCATTTTGACTAAAATTGTTTCTATGGTGTTCCAGGAAATTAAAAGGAATATTACACTTAATTTTCTTAGAATGCTACTTACTTTAAACAAGGTAGGGATAATTGTTGAGTGTCTTTTTAAGATTTTCTTGCGTAAACTGTTTTACCCGATTGCGAAGGAAAGGTTATTATTAAAATAATATTGAGAATGTGGACATCACAAGTCATTAGGCCACCTTTACAGACAGCGAAATTATTTAGGAACTTTTGAACTATAGATCGATGGATCTGCAATGTTAATTAGCACTTAGAAGATAGAATTAGACTAGATATCATTTTAGTTAATATATTAGGTTGGGGAAAAAGTTTCTTCGCATTTTTTAAGAAAATTCAAAACATTTTTTAATAAGGTTATTTACATTTAACTAAAGTATGTACCATTTTGTTCGATGACTTTTTGTCATCTTGTAGGTAGAGACATGATCCCATTGCTATAGAAATTTTGGGACTTCTGGTCAAAATACCGCGACAAGTGGTTTTGGCAGTCCTCTCGTGATGTTAACCTGACACTGCCTAAAGAATTCTGAAGAGACCGAAACAGGTGGAAATCTGAAGGTGCAAGGTCAGGACTATACGGCGGATGCATTAACACCTCCCAGCCAAACTCAAGAGAGTTTGGCTGGGAGGTGTTAATGCATCCGCAATTTTTGTTTGGTGGCTAAAGATGTGTGAGATCTAGCGTTATCATGATGAAAAACCACACCCCTTCTGTTGATTAATTCCGGCCGCTTTCTCTCAGCTTCTTGCTTTAATCTCATCAGTTGTTCGCAGTAGAGTTCAGAATCGATGGTCCTGCCTGGTGGTAACAGCTCATAATGAATAATGCCCTTCCAATCCCACCACACACACAGCATCACCTTGTTGCGAGTTAACCCGGGTTTCGCCACAGTCTGTGAAGCCTGACCGGCCTTTGACCACAACCTTTTTCGCACGTTCTTGTCATACGTGATCCACTTTTCATCACCAGTTATCAGCTTCTTCAAAAATGGTTCGGTTTCATTACGTCGTAATAAAGAATCACAAATGAGTACACGGTTCATTAGGTTTTTTTCAGTGAGCTCGTGAGGTACCCAAATGTCCAGCTTTTTTGTGTACCCAGTTTTTTTCAAATGCGCCAAAACTGTTTTGTGGTCAATTTCCAGTTCTTCAGCTACGTCGTAACTACTGGTATGCCGATCTTGCACCACTTTTTCAAAAATGGCATCCATTTTATCCGTAATAGGGCGACCAGAGCGACGTGCATCTTTGACATCAAAATTTCCGGATTGAAAACGCTTAAACCAAAGTGCTACTCTCACAGACACTACACTAGGTCCATAAACATCGCAAATTTTTTTCGCGGCTTGCGTTGCATTTTTACCTTTTTTGTAGTAAAATTTTAAAATGTATCGAATTTCTTCATTAGATTCACTCATCTTGACGGTACGAAAAACAAATGAAAATCACAACATTTTCCTAATTTGAATTTGGAATTATATTCTTTAAAATTTAAACTTTCAATGATACCAAAACCAGCCAGATACAAATAGTATAGCCAAAGAGATTTTATTACAAGTTCATACATACTATAATGCGAAAAGACTTTTTCCCCAACCTAATATACCGTTATATTATTTATACAGAAAGATTTTTTAGTCAACGTCCAAATTTTTTCTAGGCATTAGGTATCATTCAATAAATCCATTTTTAGAAAAAAAACGATACATAACATTTTCATTTCAAATCATTTTCTCGAAAAAATTATCCGCTCTGCGTGGTCACTAAATTAAACGGCCGCCCGTGAGAGTATGAAGGGAAAATTTGCAATATTGTTTATTATTGTTTTCATTTAAATTCGCGCGCGCGCGCGGGGTGGGCCGCCGAAATGAATACCTAGCGCGGCGCATACGCACTAGGTAATAGCCCGCACTATTACCTAGCGCGCGGCGGTGTCCAGAATCATCAACTTTTTATAGATAACTTTGTGATGTGATATCTCAATATTTTTGTATTGGGTGATACTAGAAGCAAAAACACGTAGGTATTAAATGATTTTCGCAAAATATTATTATATCATAATTTGGACGGTGACTAAAAAATCTTCCTGTATAATATTATAAAGCTGAAGAGTTTGTTTGTTTGATTGAACGCGCTAATCTTAGGAACTACTGGTCCGAATTGAAAATTCTTTTTGTGTTGGGTAGCCTATTTATCAAGGAGGGATATATAACATCACGCTACAACCAAGAGGAGCGGAGCAATAATGAAAAATTTTGCAAAAACGGGGAAAATCGCACGGGCAGGCGATTCGACGCGGCGGGAAGGGTCTCGACTCTTGGAGTCAGCTTTCAGTCAAACCCGATGAGGCTAATTACCAGCATTTTACATAGAGCGACTACCTATCCGACTACATGGTACTTACTAAACAGCAAACTTTTACTAAATGGCGTTCCTTGTAGGACTTGGTTTTCCGCCGACTGAAGCTAAAAATTCTCACAAGTAGTCTAATCTTAGATAATCCATATTACTTACACCCTACGACTAGTGTTTAGATAGAAGGAGCGCTATTTTTAACACTCAAATTCAGTCTAATCCAATTATACGGTAGAACAACTCGGATTAAAAAGTATAAGTGCTAGCCAACTGATGAAAGATACTCACAAAGATAATGATCAACATTATATGTCGGTTAAAGGCTGAGTAGAAAATGAAGACAAACCCTGCTGGCTCCAAGTAAATAAGGATATGGGCAAGAGGAGAGTGGTGGTAGTCCAGCGGTGACACGCGCTTTAGGTATGAGTTGTAGTTCGAAAGTTCTACCCCAGTCAGGCGCTTTCTTTATCACCATTTCAGCCGAAAGACGGCCACTGCTGGTCAGAGGCCTCCCACAAAACGGAGGGCTTTGCTATAATCGCCACCCTCTTTTTTTTGGGTGGGAAATCATCAAATGACGTCTCCCGCTCTAGGGTGGAGCGGAAGGGCGTGTCAGACTTATACTGACTAAAACCCACCCGTGTTCCTTCAGTTGCCCATATGCCAGGGCCACGGTAACTCTTTCGAACGAATCTCGGGACCCTGGCAGATAATCGCCACCCTTGGTAGGCGGGTTGGCAAGTCAGGCGCTTTACGTTCTGTAAATTATTTCATTACCACGCATGTCCTAGAAACAAAAAATTATGACATTTAGGTATTTATTTATTTACGTTTTGAGTGGTGGTTTACGACCCACTTTTCCACACTGAGAGGAGGCATGTGGCCCTGCATTGGAAACATTATCGGCTGATTAAGAAAGAGGATTATGATAGTTTCGGTTAAACAGTCTTTTTTAAATCTTAAAAGTGAACAGGCAGTTTTCAAAGGAAATTGAAAACCCTGACGAACAAAGCAACCCCAAGCAAATTAGCTATTCCCTACCACCATGACTCATGTGGAAAGTAACACATTTAATCATGAAACGAGTTTAACGCCCTTTCAGTTATAACTAAGTAGGCAGTAACTACTATCGACCGGTTAGCCGTAGTTTAAAATATTAATACTAGCCTGTTATACCTACCACAGAAACGTTCAGAAGTTTCAGTTCATATAAAGAGCGCAAACGCATTCATACCTAGTCACGCTTCGCAAACAAAGAGTGCAAGCGCCTTCGCGATTGGCATTCGTTTGAGATCGTCGAACGTACACGTTTTAGGGCGAATTTCACCAATGGAACTGAACGCGGTTAGCACATAATCCATGTTTGGTAGTGTAAAGTTTTCTGTGGAATATGGACTCTGACAGGTCTGGAACGCGATGTAGATTTCATTGGTGAAATTCGCACTTTAGTGTGAGCGTTTTTACTCGTTCTATGGAGTCAAAACTTCGTTGCCCTTTTCCAACTGTGTTGACTCCGGCTGCCGGTCCAACCAAATACAGCTGTATTTGACTTAAAGTAGCTACCTATTTAACCCTCACTACCCAGAAACTGGGTATCACGATAACCTAACTTAACAGACAGATGTGATGCTGGGGAGTTTGTTGCATCACAGATTCTTCCCAGGTGAAGCTCTAAGAAGTGGTGAAGGGCGGGCGTTTCGGGGGACTGTCTTGTGTAATTTTGATGTTCTATAAGTGCTGACTCTCCGCCTAATTTGAATAAACGACCATTGATTTTAATTTTGGACTTTCTGGCTTCTAATTATTTTTTTTATTTAGGAACGATAACACATTGACATTAATTACAATAGAAACGATGATAGCTACAAAAGTTATAAACTGTGTCGCAGCTATCAACGCCCCGCCCGTCTAAACATATTATGAAACACATTGTTCCAGACACATGACATGGGCTACAGTTTGGCTCAGAATTTAAATTTAAGTATAAAAGAAAAATTAAAAATATACAAAAGAAAAACTAAATGTGTATATTTTGAGTAGTGGTGTAATGTGGAGTGGAAGAGTGAATGAGGGTATGTGTGAGTGTAGGTGTGTGTGAGCAAGTGTGTGTGAGTGAGACTATGTGTAAAGGTGCATGGTCTAGGTAAGTTTCAAGTTTTCACAATTTCTTCAATTTTATCATATGATAGAGATTTCAACCATTCGGTCAATTTAATTCTTAAGATCTTACGAGATAACCGGTAAATTTCGATGCTTTTGTTTACTTTATTATAGATCTTTGGGCTAATGAACCTAAAGTGTCTTCTTGCGACTGCTGCTCTACAAGGAATTATTTTGCAGAATTATCCATATCGAGTGTCAAAACCTACGAATGATAGTCAGGTCCAACGGGTTAACGTGGCACGTGCTTTTCGAGGCACGGTGGGGCCTCGGTATGTTATAGTGCAGCAAACCTTCTGTTCTATTCTGTGGTTTTACGGAGAAACTTGTTAACGTGTTGAATTAAAAATGAAAAACTGTGTTCCAGTTACCCACTTACGGTCGTGGCTGAAAGAAATTTATTGCAATGACGACTAAGCTGTCGTTACGTGATATTAGTTTTACTTTATTTTTTATTTATTAGATGGATCGTAGGAGTTTTACGGCTTGAAAGGATATGAGATATAACCTTCTACATAAATGTTTAAAAATGGCTTTCGTATAGACTTTCGGTTTAACACGGTATATTCGGCCAGAAAGAATTTAATCATTTATTTTTAATGCGACATTTTGTTCGTCCCACTTTTGACCTCTTCTGTTAAGAACTTCTTATACATTTGCATTTTTATTGATCTGTGAGATGCTACTCTACTTTTTTATTCCATTGGCTACTAATTAAATATGGCTACCATAGCCAAGTGCGTGTGGCTCTTGTTTGCCTTTTCATTTACCGTTTTGTAACGCTAAACATCGTGTCTTGGACTGCTACAACGTTCTACGACCTTATTATTCTTTAGACAAGAAAAAACACTACACTTTTTGCTTCATAGGACCAAATAAATGACATTCCCGTCTTAACACTCTTACTTTATTTAACATTTCCTTTAATAAAAAACTAAAACATTTTATTACCTTCAAGAATGAATATCACATAGCCCTAATTAATTACATTTCCCCACAATATTCCCCGGAACTATAACCCCATCCCTCCCAGGAGGGATAATGCGACACGTACCCTCCTTGGCTGGCCAATCCTTCAGAGGTTCGCGCTGAAAAGCCTACAAGTGCTGAAACTTTGACGTTTCCCTTGGGGCTGCCTGAAACAAGACGCATGTGTTACTGAATTACAAAAGGATTTTGTTTTGCCAAAGATATGGTAGGTATGGCGATGTTTAATTGTATTTTCTATTCTGCTGCATTTTTGTTAACATTTTTTAGGGTTCTGTGGCGGAAGAGTGCCAATAGAACCCTATTACTAAACCTCTGTTATCCCTTCGTCCGTCTGTCTGCCAGCATCTGTATCGCATGATCCGTAATAGGTAGACAGTTGACATATTCTGTGTGTATTTCTTTTGCTGCCAAAATAACAAAAAAATAAAATATAGTTAAAAATTAAGGGGGAGATATCTATAAGTACCGACAAAAAAAGATTTTTCGGCAAAAAACGTAGGTAATTAATTTGCACGTGACCGGTTTAGTTTTCTTAACACCAATGAATGTTTTTGACCTTTCAAAACGAAACCTATTTCTACTGGTAGTACGTTACAGAATTAACCACCCTTGAGTATTTAAATACGACTGTCATCATCATCATCATCATTTCAGCCGTAAGACGTCCACTGCTGGACTTAGACCTCCCCCAATTTAGGGGGCTTTGCCATAATCACCACGCTTGGCAGGCGGGTTGGCGATCACAGTATGGTGGTAAAATGCATAGAGAACGCTGCTGCCCATTCTCTAGTAAGTCCCTTAGTCGCCTTTTACGACAACCACGGACAGTAAAGAAATGGGGTTTGGTGTTATTCTTTACGTCTAGCACCACACGGTACGAGTGTAAGAGCAAGCTAATTATATAATTTCCATTCCTTTAAGTAAACAAAGCAGTTGTATCAATTAAGAATATTGTTATTACCTACCTACATTCGTAAATTTTACTGTAGATAAGAAGTGTTTAAAATAGGAATGGTGACTTTCCTGCTAACAATTTTCCATGAGAATATTAAGTACAGAATTAGCTTTTGATTTTGTTAACGGATTTTCCTTCCTTCTTCCAAGAAATCCACGTGTAATCACGAGATTTTGGTTTTTCCTCATACCTATACGTCACTTATAGGTACTCCCTTTCCCTCCAACCCTTGTCTGTGTCACCTTTCGAGACGAGAAATTGTTTTAAGAAGTTGTTACGCAATATTATACTTAAGTGGCAGTGAATTGCTAAAAGTTAAGTGGCAGTGTGCAGGGCACATTGCTCGCAGAACATATGGCCGAATGGGCCGAAAGGTGTCGATCGTCTACTGGAAGACGTAGCGTTGGTAGACCTAAAAAAAAATGGATCGATGACCTGGTGTAAGCCGCTGATATCCGCTGGATGCGAGAAGCACAGGATTGGTCGATTGGTCGTGGTGGTGCTTGAGTGAGGCCTATGTCCAGCAGCGAACGTCTTTTGGCTGAAGTGATGATGATGATGGTTGTTGTCATAAAACATCGTCTCTTGGGGCCAGCTTCCACTCCAACCGAATGCGGCTGAGTACCAGTATTTTACATGCAGCGACTGTCTACCTGACCTTCGCAACCCGGAACCAACGCCTTAACGTGCCTTGCGCAGCATGGTGAGATCTTGGTATGTAAAGATGGTCACCCATCCACCTACTAACCGCGGCTAACTTAGCTTTACCCTATTGATAGACGTGTGCGGCTGTTATAACATAGCTACAAGCCCCATATTCATATGCTTATTTGTAATGTCCAAAAACAAGATCAAAACAGAATAGAGACACCTACACTAGTCAGACCTCCAACCCTATGGAACCGTAAAAATAAGGCACAAGGGTTACGTTATTATATTATTGCGACCGAATGCCAAGGAGTGCCCAGTTGGTATAATTTCACCAATGAAACTGAACGCGGTGAAACTCAACTCTTGGTTTCATTGGTGAAATTGGCCCAAAAACGTTCTTTTGACAGTATGCCTACAAATATGTACGCGAAGTCTAAATACGATACCGAGATAACAATGAAGTCTTGCCATTCTTCTTTAAATCCAAATTATACTTTGATATCTTAAATTAGCATAACACTTTGACATTTCCTTCCACTAGCAGCCCCCTAAAGTACCAAGGGTATAGTAGACAGCCAGCACTTGTATGGCTAAGCCGAGGCATCCGAGCCATAATCGTGATTTATGAGCTTCTGACAGTGGCTCGTCCTTGAAGACAAAACGCTGGCTCAGTTCAGTCGAACTTTATGCGCAACATTATGTAAGCCTTGCGATTTAGAACGGTTTTTGGTAAGGTGTTGTTTTTGAAGGCATAGAAGTGGATGCGCTAAAGTAACCCGGGAAATTCAATGTTTTTTTACGTTTTTTGCTATTTGCAGGTCTAGTTGTGGTTTATTTATTCCAATTGAATGACTTTTTCTTGAAATAGCCATTCCCTGAAATAAAATAAACTTATAGGGTTGTATTGATGATTTGAATATATTTATGTCTTACGTTTGCGAATAATATTTAATTTAACATACAGCCTCTTCTGGCTGGATGTTAAACAAAATGACCAGGAGATTACAAAAAACGTAAGAAACATTGAATTTTGCAGGTTCCCCTACCGTATTAATGAAAAATAAAAAAATAGAAATTGCTCAATAAAAAAAATATATATATAGAAATGTGCCAGTTGATTCTTTGACATGCTGTCAGTAGCACCTTAGAGTTTTGGTATATCAAAAGGAATACCTTGTATACATTGTCGTATCAATTTCAAGAGACACAATACATTCTTATTCCATAGATAAGGAAGAAAACATTTGTAACGTTTATTAGCTCAAGCCCAAAGGTTGCGTTCTCATTTTGAATGTGATGTCGCAATTATTCCGGCTCGAAATCGGCGACATGTGCCTTTATAAGCAATTGAACGAAGCAACAAAGCTTTTTGCATAGAAGAGGGTAATAAAATATAGCCTTTAATAACATTACCCTGGAGATAATTGTACCATGGCAAGGCAAAGTAGGGGCTTTTGTCCTGCGTCACACATGGAATAAATGAGCCTTGTAAATGTTTGCTCATTGTGTAGGTATTAGTAACTTCTGAGGCCAATTCCTTTACTGCTCCACTCTTCGAGGATTTTTTGAATAGCCTACTTTGTCCCAATCCTGGGCAAAGGCCTCCCACCAGACCATCCAAAACAACAATCACACAACAATCCTTAATGGAGTCTATCCAGCTAGTTCTGCCATCTCCTAAATCCTACGTGGTCTTGACTTCGAGCATTATCTATGGTAAAACCTGCAGGTCATTGTTTGAAACCTAACACCTTTCCTTACAAACACCAACTTGTAGCGTATCCGTATGTTATAAAATATTTAATCAATAAATTATCTATACTAATATTATAAAGCTGAAGTTTGTTTGGTTGAACGCGGTAACCTCAGGAACTGCTGGTCCGAATTGAAAATATTTTTTTTTGTTGGGTAGCCTATTTATTGAAAATAGGCTACCCAACAAAAAAAAATATTTTGTATTGTAAAAACGTTTACAAAAAATATGTAGCCAACAGTAGTAAATTTTACCATACAATTTGAGTGCCTAAAAATAAACTAAAATATTTTCATTACAAGTGGAAGTAATGATGGTTCGGAAATGAAAATCTAAAGTGATTTATTTAAACTACTTAGGCTGAGAATTTATCACTTTTAGAACGTCAAAATTACGTAAGACAGTCCTCAAAAACGCCCGCCCTTCGCCACTTCTTAGTTGGAACGAAGAAATGGCGTCACTAACTCTCGAGCAGCACAGCTGTCTGTTAAGTTAGAAGAACTTGATTCTATACAATAATATAATATGTAAGTACTTAATTAAAAATACAAAAAAAAGCCATATATCAGCTAGCACACGCCAATATACCAACAAAACATTGAAAACTATACATGGAATAGAATGTTTGGTAGCGACATACCCAACCTAGGTGCATTCAAACCCGTGTTTCAGACCATCACTTTTCACATTGGTAGTCTGTAGCCAAATTAGTAACCAAACCATGACCAAAGTAGACTAAGATCTAACACAGAGACAGCAGTAACCCAGCAACGGAATAACCGGTCGATACTGGTATTCTAAAGATAGCCATACAAAGACAAACTGCTAGACGGATATCTACGGGATCTAAACGGAACTTGGACTGTCCCGGAAGACTACCAAAAACATAAATATGTAGTTATGAATTCTTTATGGAAAGGTAGAGATTATGAGATATAGTACACCCAAATTTTGGCATTATCTTGCACTAGCTTCTGCTCGCGACTTCGTCCGCGTTAAATTTTTATTCCCCTGACCCTTCCGTCGCTTCGAAATGCCTGCCTGTTTTCGTCCATTTTTTCGTTGCTGCTCTGCTCCTTTTGATTGTAGCGTGATGTTATATAGCCTATAGCCTTTAACAATGAATAGGCTACCTAACACAAAAAGATTTTTTCAATTCGGACCAGTAGTTCCTGAGATTAGCGCGTTCAACCAAACAAACAAACAAACTCTTCAGCTTTATTATATTAGTATAGATTCGCCTATGACTTTAGCATAGTAGTCGCACTTATGACCATGAGACAAAGAGGCAGTTAAAGAAAGCCAACAACGGAAAATAATGTACATACAAAATGTAGAAAGATAAACTTTTAATCCTACCAAAACATTCATAAAAACTAAAGTCATATGTAATTAAGGGTTGTGTTCCAACGGTACAGCGAAACTAAAGTTATAATATAACTAGGTTGTACAACTAATTTCTCCAGCTGCGATAGTAGAGAAATGTAATTTGCGGCTGGCAAAACGACACTTCTGTTTAGTCAATTTGTGTGCGCATCTGCGACACATTTTGTAAGGCCGGCTTTGTAGGATATGTCCGATTCCTTGGGTCCTCCGGTTACTTACAGTATATCTTGAGGCGAATGCTGTAAGGTAGTAATAATTTACATGAAAAAGTCATTTAATCGAGCAATGTGAACTTCCATAGTTGAATTAATGAATGTAATGGTTCCTCAGTACTCATTTTTTATTGCGTTCAATATGTGTTACATCGATGGTATAACAAATATGTACATTATCAATACGGACCCTGTCGGGCAACATTAGGAATGAGGAAGAGGGATAAGGAATTATTAATATAGTGTAACTGTTGTAAACCACTGTAGGGCAAAGGTTTACATTTTTCTTTCTTTTGCTCATCACCAGCAGCCTATAATGTTCCCACTGCTGGGACACAGGCCTCCTCTCAGTGAGAGGGAGTGGGCCATAATCCACAACGCGGGCCCAGTGTGGGTTAGTAGATGTCACATGTCTTTGAATTTTGGGTTCTAAGACATGCCGATTTCCTCACGATGTTTTCCTTCACCGTTTTGAGAGCAGTGGTGATGAAATAATTTACACAAAGTAGAGCGCCTGCTTGGTTTCGAAACTACGACCTACAACTCGTAAAGAAAAATGTCCAAAACTGTGCGAAGAAGTGGCGGGTTTCTAGTTGTAATAATAAAACAGGATCTAGATTGTAGAAGGTCAAACAGTAATTGCTAGAAAATTTCCTCTTGAAGTTGGAATAGTCCCCAAAAATAATTCGGAAATTCTACAAGGGCTTATAAATCAAAGCTGAAAATGCTGAGATACTGTTATTTCAGTCGGTAGGTGTGTAGGTACTGTTTTTAGGCCTCCCTAGGGAGAAGTAGATAGCAACATGTCCTCTATAATTAGATTGCTACGTTAATATTAGTTGCTAAACTTGTTGGCTTCTTGTTACGGATGGAAGTTATCTACGTACTTTCTTACTCTTCTAATTTTCTTTTCCCGATTATTTTCTGTCGACGGTTCCATGACCTCACTATCCGGCTTATATAGGACTAGTTTAGACACATAAATAAAGGGCAACAGTAAGTGCACTTCTTCTCTTATAGGATACCACAGCAAGCATGATAATGACAACTCTTGATTATTGACGTGAAGAGTGGGGTGGACTAGTCCAAAAAAAAACGGTATTGAATTTCAGGAGTTCTTTTTAAAAATACCAGTTCTGCGTTTCGTGTCGAATTCCACTCTCCAATCGGTAACGCCTCGGTGTCAGCAATTGTAGAAAACGATAAGTTGGTAGCCATGTTGACGCGCCTGAGTCGGCCGCTCGTTCTATAATGTCTTTAGAAAAATTCATTATATCATTTTGAATGATGTGAACTGGCTACGAATGTTCTATTCGTTTGTTCTAACCACGTGACTTAACGTTGAGATGATTTAATTGCCATACATTTTATTAGTTTTCGACTAGCGTTAACGATTGCAGATTATCATCTTGGCTAGGGGTGCTGTTCTTTTAATCCTACTAATATTATAAATGCGAAAGTTTGTTACCCTTACACGCAAAAACTACTGAACGGATTTGAATGAAATTTGACACACAGATAGTTTATAATCTGGATTAACATATAGGATACTTTTTATCCCGGTAGTACGTTCCCGCGGAATATTTTCCGACCTTCACGCGGGCGAAGCCGCTGGCAAAAGCTAGTAGATCATATTTTCGAAATGATTTCGTGATTTAGTGCGTGAACTTTAGGGCCGTTTCTACCGGATTGTCTATGTTCCAAGAGGGTTTGGTTTCCTCAATTAGTTCTTGAAGTGGACCATTGTTCTACCGGATTTTCCCTACGACAAAAGGCCAATTCCTGTAGTAAAAACTGAAATTCTAGTAGCAATTTCATCTCGGCGACAATCAATGTTAAAAACTTGTCAAAATTGAAGGTAGTTTTGACAGATTGAAACTGATATTAGAAAGCAAACTTTTTTTAAAAACGGAATTAACCCTTAAATATATTTTATTCGTAGAGTAAAAATTACACTTGACAGTTTTTGAAAAAAAAATCGCAAGATATCTGACGTTCGAAAAATCACTTAATTAATTATATACTAGCTTCTGCGACTTAATCCGCGTGAAATTTCTTGTTACCGCTTAGTGTTGCTTTTTGCTCTGCTCCTAGAGTTCTAGCGTGAAGTAAAGTAGCCCATAACTTGCCTCATGAATGGGCTATAATTGGGATAAATGCAGAAAGGATTTTTCTTATTAAACTGTTCGTTTCAGAGATTAGCGCGTTTAAACAAACTCTTCAGTGTTATTATTTGTATACTGGGTGACTTTTTTTAGCGTCTTGTAAAAAAATGGGGGTAATAGGTGAACGGAGTAGAAGCTTTTGGCATAGAAATTTTTATTATTTTTATTTTTGAATAACATGTGATTAAATTGATCTAGCAATAAATACTACACATTTAAAGTAACATTTTCATACTAGAACACTAAAAACAGAAATTTGGAAAAAAATATATATTTAAATCTATCGAAACTCAAATCATACGCACCCTACTCAATGCGCGGCATGTATCATTGATTTCGGAGCGCGGTCCTACCCTTTGAAGCCGGCTGATAGGCGGCCTCATTGATCTTTCGCAGGCGCACGAGCCGCACACGCATCCCTGTCCACCCGCGTCCCGCGCTCCTTTAGTCACCTACGATGAATCTGAAGGCCTTCCTGCCTTCTATTCTAGTTACACAACACACCATATGAAGGTCGAGACGGTAAAAAATGTCATCCGGTATATAACTTAGTATGATGAGTGTGTGTATGAGTACAATGGTTTATGAAGAAGCCTTACCTATATTACGAAGCGTTCTGATATAAAAATAGAATAAGTTTTATTCTATTACCATAAGTGAAGCTGTACTACTTCGGAATGGAAGATATAGTATGCAAACGAGCATACAAATAAGGACTTTAAAAATACGTGTGCGAGAAATTAAAAAAAAAAATCTATCGCATTAATATATTGATAAATACATAACAAAGAATTCATCAGCAGCCTATTATGTCCCCACAGCTGGGACACAGGCCTCCTGTCGGTGAGAGGGATTAGGCCATAATCCACCACGCGGGCCGAGTGTGGTTTGGTAGATGTCGCTTGTCTTCGAATATTTGGTTCTAGGACATGCCGGTTTCCTCACGATGTTTTCCTTCACCGTTTTGAGAGCAGTGGTGATGAAATAATTAACACAAAGTAAAGCGCCTGCTTGGGTTCGAACCTGCGACCGACAGCTCGTAAGTCCAGCTAACAAAGAATGCTTGGTAAAAAATATTATTTGTGTCCGTTACGTATAGTTGAAGTTTATTAAAAAACCGATGTACGTTTTCGAATGAAATCGATTCTGATACAACTATATCCGACGAACCTAGTAACTTATTTTTTTTGGTGACAGCACATAAATAAAAACTTGAGAGGTGTCAAGGGAAACCCGGATGGAACGAAGTTCCTTTCCAGGATTCACGATTGTTATTATTATTTATTATGTACAAAGAACCTGTATACACTCAACAAAAATATTATCTCTCTCACTTTCTCCCTCTCTCTCTCTCTCTCGCTCCCTCTCCCTCTCTCTCTCCTTCTCTCTCTCCCTCTCTCTCTGCCTCTCTCTCCCTCTCTCTTTGCCTCTCTCTCTCTCTCTCTACTCACAACAAAAAAAGAACAACATACAAACAACAAAAATTGAAAAACGAATTGAGAAACCTCCTCCTTTTTTTGAAGTCGGTTAAAAAGTGTCGTTACAACTTTTTCTCTTAATTTCCGTCTAGCCCCCTTTCGCAACGCGCCATAAGGAACTTCGTTCCAAAAAAATTGTTTGCCGTGGCGACCACCGGGCAGTTTGGAAGCACATGAGCGGCTGTCTCGTCGTCCTCCATGCAGGCCCTGCATAACAGGCTGTCTGTGTCTTCTATGATTGTGATACTATATGTTAGGTCATATACGTCCTATAGAATAGCACGGTGGCTCTATTTATGAGAAGAAAATACAGAAATATTGTGTGAAAGATGATATGGCTAGAAACGGGGTGAATACTAAGATGACGGCAAATAGAGATGGCAAATATTGGGAAAACGGCCGGAATATTGATGACAAGCGTGTTTCGCTCTAGTTCGTATAGTTATGTCTACAACTCCATTATTTCTATTATTACACCTAGGAGTTTTCCTTTTTAATTAATGCTAAACATATTTTAGCTAGACGAGGGTTCTACGCTTAAATAAACTGGTCTGAATTTTGAAATTTTGTGCGGCATTGTGTTAGGTCGACATCCTAAACAAAGTAATGTCTTTTACTGCCATTGTCCTTTAAAACTGTTTATTATGCAAGAGAAAATCTTCTTTTAAGCCATGGTTCAGACCTTTTGACTATAAGTGTAAAGATTTTTTAAGCTATAAGCTTTTGTCAGCGGCTTCACCCGAGTGGAGGTCGTAAATTATCTCACGGGAACGTACTACCGGGATAAAAGTAAAAGTATCCTGTGTGTTTATTCAGGTTATGAACTATCTGTACACCAAATTTCATCCAAATCCTTTTCGCTGTTTTCGCGTGATTGAGTAACAAACAAACAAACAAACTTTCACGTTAAAAATATTATAGTAGGATATTTATTTTAACCCTAGATAACTACACTATTTTCGTTGTTACATGGTTACTAAACATTCGTCGAATCGACTACGCCAAATAAAATGCATTTTTTGGAAAAACGTATTTATTAACCACAGGAACTTCTGACATTGGTACATTCTTTGGATCATTATTAAACAAAAAATTATCAAAAGAGTAATTAAGAACTATTCCACACAGCCACAGCATATATCGATGTTCACCTAGAAGTACACGAACACGAGAATCGCGGGTAAGTGGGTCGTCGAACGAACGAATGTTTAGTTATCAAGGGTTAAGTAGGATAATTCCGTACAGTATGCATATTTTATGCAAAAATCAAATTTCTTCGAACAGGATTTCAGTGCTATTAATATCGGAACTACTGCTACTGCTCAGGATGAGGGTTGAGCAGATTTCCCGGTCAAACTAAGTGTTATTGGGTTTTCTTGTCTTTTTAACTTTCGTTTTTCGGTACATGGTCGCTCCATAACCTTTCGGCCCCATCGGTCGTGTATTCTACGAGCAATATGCCCACTGCCTCTTAAGTTTGGCAATTCTTCGGGCTATGTCGGTTCTTAATCAACTCTATGTATCTTTAATAACTGCTACGTTTCGTGCTACGGTTTCACAAAAAGAATAGACAACATTTACCGTGTTTAAAAAGAGGCTCTCTACATAACAAACAACGTAAAGAGCCTGAAGATACGAAAACAACATCGCCATTTACAAAGCAACCAGACCATTGTCAAAAATAAATATTCCTATTCGTTGATTATTTTCCTCGAGTTGTTACGAACAACAAATAGCGAATGAGCACAGACGGAAGTAATTGAAAGAAAATAAAGACCCGACATCAAATAGAATGCTAGAGACAATACTCGCTTTTAAACCGTTGTTTTTATAAACAACATTGTCTTACATTACTAGAGAATGGGCAGCAGTGTTCTCTGTGCATTTTACCATCATACTGCGATCGCCAACCCGCCTGCCAAACGTGGTGATGGCAAACCGCCCTTTAGGCTCCCCTATGTTCAGCAGTGGACGTATTATGGCTGAAATGATGTCTTACATTGCGCAATGCTTTTATTATATATTTATTTATATTTAGTCCATGTTTTCTCGCACAGTAAGCAAAGGCCTCCCTTTCACCTTTCCATTCCTCTCTGTCTTGAGCTATTGGACCAATTCAAAGAGAAAACTGCCTGAATGTGAGCACCATGCAGCCTATATTGAATACATGACCTTATAACTGTCTGGCGGCTTTGAGTATTTTGTATTTGGCCTACGCAAATGCCCTGCAGATCTGGTAGCGTTTTGTGATAGGTCGTTGAGCTCCCTAAAATAGGGTTGAACTACACGGTATGTTTGTATCAGTATACTTACCGTCTGTTGGGATAGGTCAGCTCAAAGCTGCAATGGCTCTTTATTCAAAAGGCCCATCCAGGCATTCCACCACTCTTGGGTCTGCGTCGATGCCTCCAGACGTTTACTGGGTCCCACATGATGATAGATTTGGCCCATGATCGTCCGAAATGCGGCATAGGTGTCTGGCCCATTCCCACTTAACGCCCTCTTGTAGTTGAAGACGTTTCGGCGAACACTGGCCGGTCGTTGCGAGCGCTTGAGCTGCTAGATTTTGTGTATAATTGTTTCGTGGAGACAAAACGATAAGGAAATTATAAAATATTTTCTCAGCATGCCCTAAAAAACAATAAAACCTATCTTTTGGTATGAGTTTTACATGGTTTAA
Organism: Aporophyla nigra; assembly: GCA_947507805.1. NCBI lineage: Eukaryota > Metazoa > Arthropoda > Insecta > Lepidoptera > Noctuidae > Aporophyla > Aporophyla nigra. Next base: position 4,213,204 of record OX382316.1, on the reverse strand, counting down.
TGATGGAATCTCTTCAAGGTACACGTTTTAAATAGCGATTTAGTGTCATATTTGTGATTATTTTTTATCGAGCCAATTGTTTTAATTCACGTTTCTATCTTCTCACAACGCTTAACAGTATGTTCAATTTTCCTAAACATTTTTTTTTTTTACGGAAACTAGCCATTTTGCTAGATTTACAGAGGTTTAAAAAACTTAAAAAGTACTGCAACCTCGCCTTAAGCTTCGCTGCTTTTAGCGAGGCGTCGGCGATTTGTGTTTTGGAGCGCAGCATTGCTTTCCTAGCATGGTCAGTTAATCTGACTCCAAGAATTGTGTGTGATATTGTGTTAATTTATTGTAACAATATTAAGAGTTCATTACTCCATTTGAAGACTATTGAAAAATATAAGTATGTATGATTTCAAAAGCCTTGAATGTTTTGAAGAAAAAAAACCACGGTGATTTACAACTTAGGTATTGTTTTTGAGATATTATTGCTCGAAAACGATAAAGACGTTTCACTTCAGATACAATACACGTCTGCCAACTCTCCAGGGAATTTAGGCACTATATTATATCAGATTCCTCATGAATTTTAATTGGACTATTATCGTTTGACAAAAGCTAATCTCAAGTTGTATCGTTTTCGCCGTTCATCTTCAAACATCTTTCTTTCTATCTTTCGATTAAGAATACAGTCTCGGATACCTATTTTTTTTTTTTTTTTTTTTGGATGGGAAATCATCATATGACTTCTCCCGCTCTGGGCGGAGCGGGAGGGCGTGTCAGACTTTTACTGACTAAAACCCACCCGTGTTCCTTCAGTTGCCCATGTGCCAGGGTCACGGTATCTCTTTAGAACAATCACGTGACCCCGGCAGGCATCGGTCCTAGCAGACCCCTTCAGTACTGCTGACATCTCTGAGGCGCGCGTGGAACACTACGCGCCGTCGACCCGAGCTTGGTCCTTACCGGGTGGCGAGCTACCCATTGCTCGCCACCCGCAAGCTCGCGCCTACGGTGGCCGGGAGTCCGCAATCGACTCCCGGCGCCCGGGGCGTCTCCTCCTGCGGCGGCTAGGGACGTGAGGGCGCAGAGACTGCCACTCCCTCACGCGCCCCGCCTCCTCCTTCGCGAACATTACTGCTTCGCAGAAGGAGGTGACGGCTTCCCATGCCCTCTCGCTCCGTACCATGGCTCGCACCAGGGCCGGACGCGAGAGGTCGCCGCCGCCGATCGCCTCCACGAGGACACGGCGGTGCTCCGCCCAGGCAGGGCACACTTCCACCGTATGCTCCACCGTGTCCTCTAGACGATCCTCACAATGGAAACACCCGGGCGTTTCCTCCCGCTTTATCCTGAACAGGAACCCACCGAAGCACCCATGCCCGGTGAGAACCTGTGTCAGGCGGAAGGTGAGGACGCCGTGGCGCCTCTCTATCCACTCCTCAAAGAGGGGACTTACCGCCGCAATTGTGGCGTGCCCTGCGCTGGGTTGCGACAATCGTACCCGCCATGTCGCCATGAGATCCTGCCGGAGCTCTGTCCGCCGTGCCGCGATTTGTCGCGGCAGCGGAGTTTCGCCCCGGCGTTTCGCATCCTCGCGCCACTCCCACATGTGGGCGAGGACATTTGCCTCCAGATCCCATGGCGGCACTCCGGCAAGGAGGCTCGCCGCCTCGCAGGAGACCGTGCGGTATCCCCGGATTAACCGAATGGCCATGACCCTCTGGGCCGCACTCAAGCGGCGCGCTGGGCGCAGCCTCAATGAGGGCGCCCACACCGGTGCCCCGTAGAGGGCCATGGACCGCACTCGGATACCTATTAGTCTGATTTTGATTGTTGCAACGTGACATATGCATATTCCAAGTTACCTATGCTATTTACTAAAAAAACACAACAACTTACTTTCATAGAGGGGTTTAGTTTACCTTTCTACTATTTAATTCTGCTTGAGTATAGTTTTCAATGTATTTGTAGGTATATTGACGTGTGCTAGCTGACTGATGGCAAATAATTAAATTTAATGTTTTGTGTTTCATAATGTTAATAACTTGCTTATTGTATTTTATTATATGCAATAGTAAATTCTTCTAACTGCACTGCTGGGGAGATCATGCGCCACTTTTTCTTCCCAGCTAAAGCACTAGGAAGTAGCGAAGGTCGGACGTTTTGGGGAACTGTCTTATGTTATTTTGGCGTTTAAAAAGTGCAGTAGTTTGTATTTGATATATTGTTTAGTGACGTCACTCACCAGTATATTGCGGATGCTATACGGCAGCCACGCTACGTCCTTTTCAGTTCGTTGAGCAATTAGGGAATCTCACACTACATTTGCCAAATCACGAACTCTACTAATGACATTAAAAGCGATCGCGATAAACAGTTAAAGACGATTAATTTTTAATTAGTCCCAACCCAAGCCGTAACCACGTCCTTTTCCATTCCCGTCCTTCCGCTCAACTAGCCTGTTCATTTTCAACCTTTCCACAAATTATTTGCCCACATCAACCAAAACTTCATCTGCGTTAATTTCCTAGTCTAAACAACTAAACAAACGTTTTGAATAATTAATTACTTGAAGGAGCTAACTGGGTAACCGAAATGCGTATCCACAACCTTTCTAGAGGTCAGAGTGACCACTCAAACGAAAAGCTTTGTCTAGCCTCTTATAAGGATAACTCAGTGAATACGGATTCTACAGAGTAGGAAAATGAAATTTATATAAGAAACGTTTGAAGCTGGGAAACTGCTCTCTATGAATATTTTATTGTGGATAAATATTAAGTCGTTCATATTTGAGAAACGAAAATTTCTACTTAATATTCTTATCCTACTTTCATATTAATTACAGTAAAAATAATCAATGTTTAAGTACGCTACAGAGAAAAGCAAAAAGAATAACTAATAACATAATGAAAAGCCAGTTCAGAACCGCTATAGTACATTTAAATTGAATGCGGTACTGTCTGAGACTTAAATGCCTGCATTTCTTTTTATTTGCTTCCATTCAATTCAATGCAATTGAATAGATATAGCTTCAATTGTACAGGCTGGGGCTCTATTTATTGAATCCTGCCGATATTGGATCGACATTTTATGGTAATGGACAAAGCATTATTAAGAGGACGAGGAACTGTGGCATGAGGGGTCGAAAAGCAATCTTCCATTTTACAAACAATTGGCGCCTTTATATTGGCAATAAATGGGCTCCCTTTCTTCAGGCCTGTGATTTCACTAAGTATCTAATTCCGCAGCTAAATATGAAAATCAGAGATCACAAGAAACAGTTGGTATTTTATTTAATAAATCCAATATGGCAAATAGAAAGGGAGAGATATTCTTGAGTCTTAGGGTTTGCCCCATAGCGTTCCGTAAAATTCTTTTGTAAATTCTACGAAAATTACCAAATTCAACGTTCCAAGTCATTTACACAAAACATTTCAAAATTAGTCAAAACAAAAATGAACAAGTGTTTAACTTACAAAGCCTTGGAAATTGATTCGGTATCTTTGTATGTCATCAAAGAGGATCGTTCGAAAATATCTGACATCAAAATACCACTTAATAATGGGGGAGCTCGGATCCGGAAAAAAGCAATCATACTGAGTAGGTTTCTAAATATAAAAAAATGTGAAACCTATCAATTTAGGAAAATAGGTATGGAGAATGATATTGAATATGAAATGGGGGTAGATTTATTGAACATACATTTTGTAAAAGATACCTACGCTGGGAGAGTAGGGTTTAACGGAGTGTCATCTCGATGAATAATTTAGTGTTTAATACATCTTTGAGTTACTTTGATGGAACATTTGATGAAACCATTTTATGTAGGACTCATAATGATACCAACATTAGTCTAAACGGTGATTTGGTTTATGATTTCAAGACTAAAACGATTGGGTAACTTTCTTTCATTCGTTTTTATATCATATCAATCTATATAGCATATCAATCTGATTTTGATGGTTTTTGCCTAGTAACAGAAGAAAAGCATTTGGAAACTTCTAAATAAGCAATTCTCCATTATTGGCATATTCGACGGAAGCTTTTCTATCTGGTTGCAAAAGTTAAATAAAGTTTGTATTGATTTACTTACTCGGCGATGTTTTGTTTCGGAACAGCACTCGTCGTTTGGGAAACTTTTTCAATCACTAGCTAAGTTTTTCACGTCACTGTTTGTTTTCTGTAGATGCATGGATAGAATACTGTTATTATATACACCATAAATATTACAGGTATAAATATAGACATTTTACAAGGGGAGACAAAATGAGCGGTCTTATCACTAAAAGCGGTATAATAAAGACAACCTTAGAGAGAGACAATACTGCTGGTAGTCTGTAGTGCTGGTGTTCAATTTGCATAGTGTACTATAAATACATACTTACATAAAACATATTATTGTACGTATCTATAAATACGTTTATATATGTATGTCACTGTATTTGTAGAGTCATTTACAAATCATACGGTTCCGAAGGTGTGATTCTTGACTGAAGAGTAATTCGGTTGAGTTTCGCAAACCAAAAAATCATTTTTTGACTCTTCATGTAGAAACTTCGGTGAGATTCCGAAGTTATGATTCTTAAAAATACATCGGCAATCTATGCTGATGTTTTATAAGGATCATATTTTCAAAGTAGCTTATTTTCCATAACCCATTAGGTTTTCAGCACTCATACATAGATATGAAAAGTAATTCGAGCATAGCCAGACCTAATGGTTGTGCCGATCTTGTAAATTATTCATGGCGGTTCGCAACCCCGACGTATATAGCGTAGTATTTTGCTCGACATTTTATATTTCATACACTTTATGTATTATAAATTGATATATTTGATATTCAATCTTGTTTTATAGGCGATAGATCTTCGACTTTTGAATTTCTTAGATTATTTGGAAAAAGTAACGGTTTTATGGGCTATTTTGTTCCTTTAATGGGTATAAGATTCCTGATATTTTGCTGCGTTTAATAGGATTGGATGCAAGATTATAACAAAAAGAATACGGAAGTAGAAAGTTTGTTTTAGCAGTAGATCTACTACAAAATTTCGACTCCAGCGTTTATAGACGCAATATTTTGATCAATAGTTCAATTTGTAGCCATTGGTCCAACAAATGTGCCTATTCACCAACAAATGTCTGCTTAGTTCTAATTCTTTTCGCAGGAAATATTTGGGTCATCTGCTTTATTTATGCTTGTACATCATCATCATCATCTTTCTGCCCTTGTTCCTTGTTGTTACTCGGGGTGGGTCCATCACGTTTTTTCTTCCATTCTTCTCTAGAATAGAATAGACATTCAACCCTGTTAATTCGGTCCCTCTTCTTTCATGTCTTTCCTTACAAAATTCATCCATCTGTTTTTCTCATCATACTTTGACCTTCTTCTCCATCTTTCAAGAGTTATATTCGTCACTCTTTTAGTCACATACGTTTTCTCCCTTCTCGTCACATGTCCATACCAAGACAAACGATTTCCTTTCAAATTGTCTGTATACAAATATAAAATCGACTGAACTGAATATAATATTATCAAACGTAACGTTAGCAAACCGGGCTAGATTAGTTTGTGTCTCATTATGGTAGAGAACTGCTGTAATAGGTTTATTGATTGTAGAGACCCATCATAAACTCTGCGCATATAGTTATAATTATGAGTTTATTTATTAGTAATTAACCCTTCTAAGGGTTTGGGATCGCATGGTGAACGGCAATTCAAAGATGTTTGTGTAGGAAATAACTAGACGGTATCTTTTAAACTTCAACCAGATGGAATGGATTGGACTAACGGAAAATAAATTATAGGAGAACTTGTTCTTGTTAATAACTTACAAAGTAATAAGTAATCAACCAGGAAATTTAGTAAATTTCCTTGAAGTTTCTGTAGGAAAACCTGATAGAAATTGTGTATTTTGTCCTAACAGAAGCAGCAACATGATCGACCCAAGCTCATCTGAAGAAGACAGTGAAGATGAACACAAGAAACAGCCCTCTAAATTGCCAGGTACACAATAATTTCTAATTTATGTTTTGTTATAGCTATGTGAAACGTTGATTCACAAAGCAAGGACCTTTATCTGGATCTCTATAACATCGATGCAGGCAAAAGCTGATTGACCATATAGTGGATATTCTTTATGGTAAACCATATACGCAAACACAACTACTTATAACTCTGCCTCCTGTTGCGTCATTCGGATGTGTATTTTATGGAGCAATCGTAAACCTTAAACCGTTCGTTGTTGCGATTCAAAGCATATTTTTACAATGTACCTCTGTTACTACAGTTATGCCACCCGGTTCCCTGGCGGGTGGAAGACCATCAGTTCGAGGGAAACCAGAATTGCCTAGAGGGTCTACAGCTGGCCTACCGGGTAAAGGTAAATTCACTTTTGAATCTATATTAACTTTATCTATCTATATATATAAAATTCAAAGTCCTGAGTGACTGACTGACTGACTGATATATCAACGCACAGCCTAAACCGCTGGTCCTAGAGACATGAAATTTGGAGGGTGTGTTCTTTGTGAGTAGGAGATATACATTAAGAAAGGTTTTTTTGAAATTTCGTTCCCAAGAGGGTGAAATGAGGTTGAAATGGTGAATTTTTCGACATCGACGATCGGGCAGAAGCTAGCTAGTAATAACACCAGAGTTGAATTCGAATGTGGAATGAGTTTTGAAGTTGACAATAGTTACAAAAGCATCCATTGTGTATCTGATTCAGTTGAACTTAATAACTGAACTATGAAAGTGTTCATTCATTCATATAGTTCAGCCGTAAGACGTCTATTGTTGTATGAAGGCCTAGAAGTAAAATTCGACTCACAAATTCTCTGTTCAGTTTACTCTAAGAACTGGTCAAGGTTTTTGTTGTAAACACTTACTACGGAGTCCATCTTCAGAGGTGATTAATGCAAAATATTTCTGTAAAGGTCCTAGTCCACTAACAACGGCACCTTTAGCAGCACCTCTACATCCTGCTACAAGACAGAGAGAGGCTGCTGCGTTAGCACCGCCCCCTCATGCGTAAGTATCTAAACTATCAAACCTATTTATAACTCACGTCCATTTCCATTCACGACACATTCTAGAAACAATCTAGATGCTACTTTATAAGTAATTTTTTGCCTTTGCCCTTCCTTTTACCTGAACCCTTTAGGTTATGCCCTAGTTCTACAGGTTATTTAGATTAGATATCAAAAATATATATTTTTAATGTTATTAATTACAGATCTGTCGTAGAAAGTTTTACAATTATATGTAACTAGTGCTTTAGATCTTGCTTCGGGATATTATCAAATGTTACTTGAGCTAAATAGTTTGTAGTGTCAAGCATAACCATAAGTCTATATACACTGACTAACCTAAATATATTTTACCATCGTATGTGTATGAAACTATAGGAATTACGGAAGAAGGAAGTATATTAACCCTTGTCGGTGTGTAAAGACCACTTTCACTTACATTGATGACTTAATGCTATAGATCGAGTAGATCATTCTTGCGCAGGACTTCAACTGGGAGTGCAAGCTCTGGAGAAGCACCTGCACCTTCACCAAGTCCCTCTGGTGCCAGTCATTCTGATAAAGACCAAGACCCTCAGGTATGTCACAATTAAAAATTAAATTACTTTTACGTAATCGCAAACTACGGAACTGAATTCAACAGCCATATTATTCTTGAGCTCAAATACGACTATAATAATGCTATACATTTATTTAAACAAGATTTGGTGTTTACTAAGCAGTATTAACTTAATTCGCTTTTCGGGTAGTTTTTAGTAAATTGCTTGCCCTTTTCTTCTTAGGAAAAGATCGAAAAACTAGAGGAAGATAAAAAGAAGCGTATACAACTGTACGTTTTTGTATCTCGATGTATCGCCCATCCTTTTAACGCTAAACAGCCTACTGATATGACCAGAAGACACACAAAGCTTACTCCTCATCAGCTGGAGACCATTCAGGCTCGGTTTCAGGTATGAATGTTACTTTTATAGATTTTAGGTTTTTTAGGACTTTTCTAAAAGTAGGAGCGAGAAACGATATGTGCGTACTATATGTTTATCTGTATATATTGTCACATACTTTCCTATAATAATTGCTTTATTGGCAAACCCAAAGCAATGTCATTAATTAAAATTGGGTTTTCAAAACTGTTAATATTATTAAAGTTTACTTTGGTTACCTCTTTTGATAATATAATATCCAAATAAAGAATGAGAATAACCCTTAAATGTATAGTAATTGTAACTTGTTTTTTTTTTTTATAAAAGGTTATAAGAACTGGTCTTGTTTTAAAAGGGAAGATTTGTTGGCAAGGATTTTTCTTCCCTTTTATTTAAGTATCGGTTTTCTGAAAACAAAGCAAAATGTTAAATATACAATACAAAACCGAAAACACGAGCGCTACGGGCAATATTCGCAGTATATCCCGAAAGATTTACGATTTATACGTTTCCGATATTATCCTAGCACACCGAATTTCATACTGTTTCTATTCGCTCATGAATCTACCGACTTTATGTCTTTTCTAACCATTTTACGTAGCCTATACGTAAAGCATATTTGTTCGGAAGGAAACCGTTCGGGAATTTACGATTGGGTATATTTCCATTTACCAACTACACATCTGGTATACCTTAGTTATGCTACATAACTTAGGTATACACTAAGTATTGCCGATAAAGTAATATGTGTATGTCCAATCAGGCCTTCCTCAAGGGTGAGACACAGATCTTGGCAGATGAGGCATTCCAGAACGCAGTACAATCTTACCACGACGTGTTCCTAAAATCTGAAAGAGTGGAGCAGATGGTGAAATCAGGAGCTTGTTCGCACCATGACTTCCGGGAGGTGTTCAGGAATAACATAGAGAAGAGAGTCAGGTTGGGAATGTTTGAATGGATCTCAATTTGGTATTGTATGCCAATGATATTTTAGTTACTTTTCTATGTGCAAGTTTGGATACTAATGCGGTGTACAGACAAAGGCGGTGGCGAAGGCGGTATACTGACAGCTGGCAGAACCTAATTGTACTATCTGCACAGTGCCAGATATTATAATTACGGTCAACTCATAGTAGTCCGTTATCACCTCTGTCTGAACAGCTGCAGCGCTTACACCTCCAAGAATTGGTTAAAAGAATAAATTACTATCTGTTTTTCGTGTATGTATTCTATAAGTAAAAATCTATGAATTTGTTAATCTGAATAAACACTTTTTCTATCATCCTTTTCCTTCAGTAGTTATATAGGGCAGTTCTTAAAATATAACTTTTACAGGTCGCTCCCAGAAATAGATGGATTAAGTAAAGAGACAGTTCTGTCATCATGGCTCGCAAAGTTTGATTGTATCATGAAGGGAACAGGTAAGTGTCTTGATTTATTAGAACATATAAGAATGGATAGTTGAGAAGAGCGAACCTAATACCTGTCCAAACCCACGTGCTTGATAATTGTAATATTCCTAAAACCTTTAGCGTTCCTTGAAATAAATAATCTTTGTAATTATAGTTAATGTACTGATAACAGAAATGTCGAAGAACAAAAGAAAAGTTAAAACATGTATAAGAATAATATGTATATTTTGGTAAGGAAAGATCAAGTAATTCGATAAAATAATATCTACTAAAGAATCAGTTTCAACGATGGAAGTTCGCTTTTCTCAAAGGTAACAGCTAAAGTTGACGATAACGACAAAGAATTTCTTCAAACTGAACATTTTACTTTTCTTTGCATTACTTTTCTCTTATAAATCAGATGAAGGACTCTATTAAATGCTTTAAAAATATTCAAAGTTGCTCAGAAGCGAAATCGTTGAGTGTTTGCTCCGAATTGTACAAAATTACGTACAAATCTCAGAACCTAATAGAGTGCCAATTGCTCTAAGAGGGAAACGGCTTTCTTAATGGAGCACGTAGGCGACAAGAAATCCGATATTTTATTGAAGAAACGGATGCAAATAACAACGGAAAGCCTCTTCTTGATACACCTACAACTTAAAAAGAAGCAACAATAACGAAATTGATTCACGAAGCTATTTATAAATCTTCCATTCATAAAGTTGATTTGATTTCTAATTGATTAGACGCCAATTTAGTAGAAATCAAATCAATTTGTCGAAAGTATATGGTTTCATGAATTTAATTTTGTGATGCCTTACATAAGCTTCCATTCACTGTATACAACTGTAATATATCTTAGAATAATTTTATTAATTCTATTACTTCAACTACTAATATTACTATTAATTTCTGAAGAAATTTCTTTTCGTTGACGGCAGCTAAGTTTGGAGTGAAGGATCGGAAGCATGTCGCAGTGTATGAGGCATCAGTTATTGATGTGCTTATGTTTGCAATGTGCCTTTGAATGTTTGTGTAGCGCTTGGGTCTACGAGAGCCTTATTACAAAGATCATCAAAATGATCTGTATTTGGTTGTAGATTTACAGAATTAGCACAAAAATATTGAGTGGCTTCAGAATATATATTTTTTTACATTCATATTTGATATTGGCATTTGAGTTCCTTCTGAGAAGTCTCACTTAGTAAGGTATTAAGGAACAAGATATTCATTGTAATAACAATGCTAAACAAAATTGAAGCGTATTATAAGAAAATCATTCATTTTATTCTTTAATGGGCGAGATTTTCAGAAAAATAACAAATATATTAACAATCTCTCAGTCTAGGAGGTAATTCTCGGGAATTTGTATCAATTTATCATCAGTCGGAAAATGAACGACGTTTCGCGTTTGTTGTATTTATTTCTAACGTTTTCGGTTCAATATATGGGAGTGTTTTTATTAAAATACCTGGATTCTGGTGAATCTTCGAGTGTGGGTTTGCCGCGTAATCTGTTTTAGGTGTGAAAGAAATACATATATCGCTAAAGTTTATTTCTGGAATACTTTGAAACGATATTAATAATTCAATTATTGTATTCAAAATTAATTTTATGGTTTCATTGGCTCCGTAGACACAAGAATGATCTGTGTGCGGTAGTGTTTGTCAACCTAGTTATTTTAATTATAACATCATCAGTTCAATATTTATCTTCTTTATTTTCATTGAGGTAATTTTAAACATTCGCGAATTTTAGAATCACAATCTTTTTATTGTTAATAATTGATTGGTAATTAAAGACGTTCTCTCAAAATATTTGCCTTAAATGCAACGACGATATAAACTGGTTTTCATGTAGATTACGGTGAACTCCATTTTTGTACTCTATATAATCATAATCCTGTATATGTATTTTATCAAGCATTCCTAAAATAGGATCATTTTCTGTGACTGCAGCATTTTGCGAATCCATTCCTAAAGTTAATCTTTAAATTCGTTACTTTTCCTAATAAATGATAGCAAAATGTTATAGTTACAAGAAGTTTGCTGGTCGTACTATTTTTGAATATATTCTGGTACTTAAACTTTGCTCAAAAGCAATTGTATATATTTGAAAAAACAATCAGGAAACTTATAGCTATATTTGATGCAACCGATAGAATAGGTATTGTAGAATGTAAATGTCTTACAATCGCTGTTAGCACACCTTTGTGATGTCTTTAAAGAGTTACAAACTTGAAGGAAAGCCTTTAGCAAAATAATTAATTACGACTCCATCACCAAAGGTGTGCTCATCAAACTCGTAAGTTAAGCAAAATTTACGAGTTTGTGAAGCACCGGTCCTTAAATTAAATGTACCTGAAAATGTGTGTGCCTGTGTCTGTCTCACTGTCTGTGTTTCTTTCCCTTTCTCTCACGACATGTCTCTCTCACACATCCTGAACAGGAATAACAGGTATCACTCGACAAAGATTTTCATTTGATTCCTTCCTTTTTTCCATATTTTCGCTTACGTCTTGTGCCGTTGCTTGAATTTAGTGTACGTCGTACATCGAGGCATTTTATATGGTTATAAAATGGATAAGAACGTTTTCAAAATTTAATTCTGTGTCTTTGTTATTTACGTTTTTAATTGTTTCTATTTTACCGTGTTTTAAAATATGGTGTTTCGTGTCTTTATTGTTGTCTTTTACAACACTTTTTACAGAATCTTTTAAAAATAATTCGTCACTCTATAATTTAATATTTATCACCAAATAATACTCATTCACATTATATTTTTCATTTGAATCATCTGCAATTTTCACACTTATAAACTTTACAGTTACACGCGGTTCTATTAAGACTTCACATATGAGTATAATTTACATTTCATTACTTAAAGGTTTAAGGATTTTTGAGGTGAGTTTATAATTAAGTGCACTGCATGATTTGATGTGTCCAAATCACAATCTTGGCTTTCCGTGTAACACTCACTGTATTTCATTGTTTGTTGGAAAAGCAGCATTTAAAATAACTAGCGTAAGATTATGGGACAAATATGGTCATAGAGATTTTTATTAAATCTTATCTATATCTGAATTTTCAAGTTTTTAAACACTATCCACAATTCTACACTGACTATCCAAATAAAGACTGTCAAACAGTCAATAGATTTTTTTATACCTTACGTTTCTACACCAACACATCCCACTTCCAATAACTTCAATCCAGTATTGTAAGAACCAGTACATCTTCAGGCATACCAGGAGACGACGAGTCAAAGCGACCGTCTCGGGCGCAGCAACAAAGTCTCAATGCTGAATGCATCCTTAGCAAAGAGCAGCTTTACGACATGTTCCAGCAAATCCTTGGAGTGAAGAAGTTTGAGCATCAGTTGCTTTTCAATGCTCTACTTGTGAGTATCCGTCTTCATCTCGATAATTATTTTTAAATGTTTTTTCATCTGGTTTTAAAAGATGTTCGATATAAGACTATGGCGTCAATCAGTCATGTTAGGATAATAATGGGTTACTTTTGTAAGTATTTTTAGAAGTATTATAAATTCTCATCCATAAATTGTCTTTGCATCAAATTATTGAGACGGGCCTGTTAGTCTAGTGGTTAGTGACCCTAGCTGCTAAGACTGAGGTCGTGGGTTCAATTCCCACCCAGGACAAATCTTTGTGTGATGAGCACAATCATTTGTTCTGTGTCTGGGTGTAATATATCTATAATATGTATGTATTTAGAAATATATAAGGATGTTTATCAGTTGTCTGGTTACCATAGTACAGGCTCTGCCTAGTTTGGAATCAGATAACGTTGTGTTGGTTGTCCTAAGATATAGATATTATTAATTCTATAGTTGAAATATCAAAGCAGACAATTAACGAAAAAGGTATTTAATCAAAACAACATTCTTAACATTTCAGTATCTGTATATTAAAACATTTTTCTCCAAAATGTGTCATCAACATAAATATTTGCTTTCCCACAAAGACTTGTCCAATTTTAATATTAACGCTTGGCCTTCATCAAAATTTAGACATGTTCAAAGCCCAGATCTTTTACAGTAGTCATCCTGTGTAACCTTCGAGCTTCGGAATGAGTATTCTTTTAAAGCCATCCCTAATTCACATCAAAGTTCTCATGTTTGCGTTTGTAATCATTAAAATTAATTAAGCTCATCTGACCTCGAATGGTTAATTGAATTAGTTAAAACAAAATGTTAGTTAAAATGGGCCAATTTGTTTTACCAAGTAATTACATATTGGTCCTTTGAGGGGAAGGCTTTTGGGTTTAAAATATTCTGAAGGTTATATGACCGTTCGTAGTTGGTACTGTCGATATTTAAGTCGAATATTGCTCTATTTTAACCTGAGGATAGGTAGTATATTTGGATTTGCTTACAGTTGGATTCAGCCGACGAACAAGCGGCAGCAATCAGAAGAGAGTTAGATGGAAGAATGCAGAAAGTCAACGAAATGGAAAAGGTATTAAATATTTTTCAAAGATGAAACAGAAATAAGTCAAGTCAAAAATCGTAGCAACGACAAGTTTAATGAAAAAGAAGGTCATGCTAATGTCAATAATATTGTAGAACCGCAAGCTGATGCCAAAGTTCGTGCTCAAAGAGATGGAGTCCCTTTACATCGAAGAACTGAAGTCCTCCATCAACCTGCTGATGGCTAACTTGGAGTCCCTGCCGGTTTCCAAAGGCGGGGCTGACTCCAAATATGGTCTCCATAAAATCAAGCGGTATAATCACAGGTCAGTGTTTTAGGTTATACATGGAAAAATGCAGCAGATATATATTTTCTAAAGGACCTTTTCACACAGTTAACTGAACATATGATGATCAAAGAACTACATATTTACCAGCTACTGTATGAAAAGGTGATAAATACGATCGCTTGAATTGATAATACATTTACAGTAAATTTACTATGGTTCAGTGTTAAAACTGAATACTTTAATACTGTAGTCAAATTATAATTACTCTGTATACATTATAAAAATCAAAGAATAATAACCGACGCAACTGTAAATGTATTCAACTGTAAATAAAACAAAATTACTTCAAAATTTATTAGTATAAATGTTCTTGGCTCGAGAATCAATGTCTGTTAAAAGTTCAATGCTGTATTGGATGTGGTCAATGTATGCTGTTGATTGGTCAATGATAAAATATGTCAAGGTTCTGTTTATTTTAAGATGTAAAAATGACGCTGGTTATTATTTTCCCATGAAATGGAACCAGCTTTGGCTCAAAGTTCTGGACTGTAATTGTTGCTGGAGCCTGCATGTAGTTTATCAATGGTCAATCCATCTTGAATGGTTGTTGAATATTGGAATTTTTATTTGGATATTTTCATCGAAATCCATTAAGTTTCATGGAACTCAAATTGATGTCGTCAAAATGCAAAGAAAATATTAAGGAATGTGTTCTTTATCATTTCTTTTGGCTGTTCCTATTTTTATATTAATTCATTTACCAGTGAAAAAGTATCTTCTTTGCATTAATTCTGTGTGTATTTAGTCTCTGTGTCTGTTAATCAAAATCTCAACGTACATTTTCCAATTCAGGATCTCCAAACTGTTGTATTTAAAATATTTACTGTCTGAATTAGGATGTGTACGAAGAACGATGTATGTAAAATTTAAGTATAAAGTTCACTATACATTTTTGAAAACCATTAAAAACTCTAACTGAGGTTACTTTCAAAAATGATGTGGTGAGCCAAAATCATAAATATGGACTAACATTTTCCAAACTAAATAAATAATCGTTAATACTGTGTTGTTTCATCTTCTTCACTGTTTGTAATGTTTGGTTTCAACTGATAATCTCATCTGGATGCAACGTTACTATCATGTTTATCAAGTCACAATTTTCAAACCCTCTATTATAGTCTTGGTGTTTGGACAACGTTTTGTAAGATTTTCTAGGAAGTTTTTCTAAATAATTCAAAATCTAAAATGAAAATTGTCATGAAAATGTTATAACTGCAAAAGTAAGGAAAGCCTGTTTTCAGACTATAATGGTTTTTTTACTCTTGCACCCTTATAAAAGTGTTAAACACCAAAGCTTGGATTTATCTATCGTTTATATCTCTCAAAGTCCTTAGACGTTCATCCAGACATTCATTGTTTCTACTTGTTGATTTCTATTTGGTTTTTTCTGTCCCTGGCACATAACTGGACGGTAATATTAAAGGAAGTACAAGTAATGAGTACAGAATTGATAATTTTAAGCACGTGTCTTGTGTAGCAGGACCCCAACACATTCCCTACATGAATGATACCGTTTGCAATCCTAATGTTGTCTTGAGGACCACTGTAGCTAAAGTAAACGTATACTAGAGTAGAGCTTCCTGCTGATATAATAATCTAGATAACAAACTCGTGGTCCTGTGAAAGAAGTTATTAAACTTTATATCAATGACAACAATGGATATATTAAAGCTTCCACTACACTGCCAGAAGTCTTTAATAAGCTTATAGTTAATAAAAACGTAGATAAAGATTTTATAATACTAGTCTAAATAGCTACAGTAACACCTAAGCGTCAGCTTAGTATTTGGAATGTAGATACAATACCCCAGATGTATAATAAACTAGACTCGTAAGCTTTCCAATATATCCCACTGCTTTAATTTTTTGTTCCACATTTTCTCTTTTTATTTTGATTCTTATTTGTATATTTTCGTCTAATACTGAAACTACTCCGCTTCAAGCTTCGTTAGGGCTTTGCTTTCTAATTTATACATTTATATATAACATTTCATTTCGCCAATCACGAGTCTCCAGTTCAAAGCTCACTCTGGTATATCCATTTGGACTGGTTCCATTTCATTTAATATTATAGTTTGAAAAACTTAAACCGTCAAAGTTAAATCGAGTGGAATTGAGTCAACACGAAAATGCACTATCGGGTTTATTTCTTCGTCTCTAGCTTTATTTTCCTGACCTCTTTCTGTCACTACTTCAAACTGGAGGCTCTTTATTTGTTAATACATTTCGCTTAATACATTAAAACCTAAACGCCATTTAAACAGTACCTTAGATTTAGATAATGTATTCCGACGTATTTGTAATGTTACCCTTTTGTATGCTTAATCATTCTTGGTATCGGTGATGGGTTCATATTGTATGCCACCAATCATTCCCACGGGCTTGTTTGTGAATGTAACGATCGCTCCCCTTTCCTTAATAACTGTGAATATATCATTCCTAACTTATGGTTAATGTAATTTGTCAATAATATTACTAATACCTAAATGTTTGTCAATTTCTGTAAATTATTGATGTGGGTTAAATGTTTTGGTGGAATTCTTTGGTGGTGGTATTTTGAAATGGTTGCTTGATGGTGATTAGATCAAACGCTGGGCCGGATCCGAGTCCAAGGTTGAGTAAGCAGCTGTGTTTCAGATCGCAAGGCTCGCTTGCCAACAAGTTGACGGGCGAGGCTGATGGGGGTGACGTGGACGCACAGCTTACGAAAATGGATGTAGTGCTTACATTCCAAATAGAGGTAACTTTGGGGATTGGCGAAAACGATAATAATGTATAATGTTTTTCCAAATTAACTAAAACATGTTTGCATCACAGAGGAATTGGTAAATAAATAGTATTATTTTCTGTTATATATAAATTTATTTTGATTTTACTAAAATATATCATGTTTTTATTATGTTCAAATATACACTTTTGGTAATTATTTGAAATGGGTTTTGTTTGTGAAAACTAACACTGTTATTTCAAGAGGCTGTCTCATGGTAACATTTGTCTCATAATTATCATCATCTTGAACATATTCTAGGTGGTTGTAATGGAGGTGAAAGGTCTCAAGTCTTTAGCACCAAATAGAATAGTTTATTGCACCATGGAAGTTGAAGGCGGAGACAAACTCCAGACCGACCAAGCAGAGGCCTCAAAACCTATGTAAGTGACAATAATAATTTATTAACCTCATATTTCCTAGCCACACGGGATTTCAGTAAATGTTTAATCACAATTTTACAGCCTTTACAAAACATTAACTATATCTGGAAGAAGTTTTGTAAAGATTTGAATGGTTATTATATTGTAGTGTGAATATTATTCATATCCATACATGGCGGCTTCTTTTTAAACCGACGAAAAAAAACGGAGGAGGTTCTTAATTCGACGCGTGTTTTTTTTTTATGTATACCACGCTTAACTTTTTACAGAGTGGACCGATTTTGATAATTCTTTTTTATTGGAAAGAGTATATCCCGAAGATGGTCCCATGTAAATTTGGAAAGAAAATTCCAACCCTAAGGGTAGAAAAACAGGGGATGATTGATTGTTCACTCATTGATTGTAATGCATAACTTCTTACAGAATAGACCGATTTTACAAGCATGTACTAATTATTAGATATAGCCACAAAAAATTATAAAATAAAAACTTTTTAACGAAAAATTAAACCGCCGAAAAAATTGAAAAAACAAAAAATAATAAACCTTTCAGTCATTTTGAGTCGGCGCCAAACAATCAATGAACAAAGATCACTCAAAGCACGTTAATTTTTAGTTAAAAAGTTTTTTATTAAATACATATTTCAAAGTTTCCACGACAGTTTCCTAATTCCACCGATTTATTCAGGTGGGACACCCAAGGTGACTTCAGTACGACACAGCCGCTGCCTGCAGTCAAAGTGAAGCTGTATACTGAGAACCCTGGAGTACTCGCTCTTGAAGACAAGGAGCTTGGAAAAGTAGTGCTTAGGCCGACGCCTTTATCTAGTAAAGTAAGTATCTAAAGAATTGCAATGATCATTTTCTTTTGTTTCACTGGTTTTTGAAATGACCCTATCTAAGCAAATGAAAAGTGATTGGTAACTTTATTTTGGAATATTGAATATTAAAATTTGCACTTTGTTGATGCAGATACATGACAACATTATCAGGTTCTTAAATTAAATTTTATAGAACTGTGAGTGAAAGTGTAAAGAAAAAGCAATTTTTAACCAGTTTTTTTATTTATTTATAGGTACCTGAGTGGCATCGAATGACAGTACCAAAAAATCTACCAGACCAAGACTTGAGAATCAAAATTGCCTGCAGAATGGATAAGCCTCTAAACATGAAGCATTGTGGGTAAGTACGCATTAGAAGAATAAACGTGTAGTATTTTATTTATTTAGCACAATAACTCTTAGAGAACTAAAGTTATAACTAGATCACTTGGGAAGTCAAAGAGTTTAAATAAAAGTTTTATTTAAAAATCAGAGCGGCTAAGTTGATTGCCCTGTAGAACTCCAAAGATATATTTTCACCAACATAAACTGTCAATTTTAAATAAAATGGGTTAATTTAATCTTGAAAACCTCGCTGAATGCATTGCATAAGTAAGATATTTAATAGATTTATAATATTCAAGTTAGTATTAGGAAAGCGAGTGAGTGAGAAGGTCGAATGCCTTTGTTAGTTCAAAATAATAAAAACATAAAGCGTAAGCTGAAAGAACATTACATCAACTCGATTATAACTTAACTGGTAATAGCACGTTGATCAAATATCAGGCCATGCTATGCTAAGATATACCCCAGAGGTCTAATTGTGTGTTTTGTTTAAGTTTAGAGAACTTGTAGACTTGTGTGTTGCTATTGTACATAGGGGATACAATGTGAATTGAGTATTGCAATTTATATTTTTTTTTTTTAATATAAAAAAATACAATAAACAGAATTTTTAAACTGAAGTTTCTGATTTGAATATGAGTTGTAAGGCGTTTAGGCTATTTTCCAATTGCATGATCATGTTCTCCTTCTTACATTGTTTCTCTCTTTTTTCAGATACCTCCATGTTATCGGCAAGAATGTTTGGCGGAAATGGAAGCGTAGATATATGGTGCTCGTTCAAGTCAGCCAGTACACCTTTGCCTTATGTTCATATAAAGATAAGAAGTCAGAACCTGCAGAAATGATGCAGTTAGATGGGTTCACAGTCGACTATATCGAGCTAGCAAGCGGTACAGTACTCATTCTTATATTTCCTAAAGTATTCGTAAAAGTATTCCCTCCATTAATTTATTAACCGACTTTCAATAATTTTCCCCTTTATTACTTAGTTCCATTCTCCTATACTTTGAATTTAGAAGTATTAACTCAGTTTTTTTTTACCATGGACAGATATATTTTAGTATACTAAAATGTCGTTTTGTTTTACAGCTCAGCTGATCGTCGGACAAGGTAAGGCAAACAAGAAACAAATAGGTAATGAACATTTTTGTGATTATTATTCTTTTTTATTTATAATTTTCCTTCTCTTTATCTTTTCAAAAAATCTTCTGTACAGCCAACCACCTGTCTATGGTATTAATTTGCCACAGCCTTTAAGGCGTAGCAGTAAGAGCGATTTTCATGGTTCAAGTGATACCGTTGATGTGCGGTTGTCTATACTTATTCACATATATAAAAAATTTAGTTAACTTATTAACTTCTGAATGGCAAAGACTTGAAAATTAGAAGGCATGGGTTCGAATCCCATGACTATTATAAATTAACGTTTAAATTGGGTACCTGTAATATCCAATTTACGCATTTTGTTTTAAACTTTGAATATCATTTCTATATTTCAAAATTAACTTTCAATTAAATTTAAATTAGAGGCCTCTTTCTATACCTTTACGCTGTCCTCAATGGCTGAAAAGTCTACGAAACAACTATCATCAATTTCTTTGCAGAATTGGAGGGTGCTAAATACTTCATGAACGCCGTACGAGACGGCGAGTCAGTTCTCATGGGGGTGACTGATGAGAATGAATGCCATCTATGGGTTATGGCGCTATACAGAGCTACTGGTCAGAGTCATAAACCTACACCGCCTACAACATCAGATACACACCATAAGATTATGGGAGGTGAGTAAAATATTGAAATAATAAAAGATTGAAAATTCCGCGGGTTGCCGGACGTAAGGAATCACACCATCGCATTTCTTCCCGTGGGTGTCGTAAGAGGCGACTAAGGGACTTACTAGAGAATGGGCGGCAGCGTTCTCTATGCATTTTACTACCATACTGCTATCGGCAACTCGCCTGCCAAGCGTGGCGACTATGGCAACCCCCTCTTTTTGGGGAGTCTTATGTTGAGTAGAGAACGATTTACAGCTTTCGGCTGAAATGAAAAGATTGAAATAATAAAACATGAAGCGATGATAACGTATTTTAGAATTAAGTTTTGCCAATGATTTTCTCTTTCTCAATAATAAACAGTTTTTTAAAGATTTTCTGACTTTAGTATTGTGAAGTTGAATTATGCTTAATCCGCAAATTGTAACATATGTAATCAATTTTCCTCCACATTCCTACTAGATATTGGCTATTGCAAATGTATCCACTAATGAATGGCAATTTCCACGGTGATGACGTTATCTTTCCGTTAGGCTTCACGTACTTTTATTACTACTGTCTCTACGAGTTTTATCTATTAAATTATTATTTTGGTGTCCTATCTTATCAGAAATTATTACCAATACTCCTGTTCCATGTTTGACGTCAATGTCATGGTGTATCGTACAAATGGTTAATTTCGGTGTTTTGTATCCGTGTCTATCTTTGGAAAATCCTCGATTGGTAATTCATATATTTTTATCTAGTCCTGATGAGATTTTTTGTCACTATTCAAAAGATTTAATGCCCTGCTTTAGAGCTCATTTGTATTGCCAAGTACTATAGCACTCTGTGTGGATACATGCAGCAATTCATCCAATATTTCGTTACCTACACCATCTAATTAATAATTAATACTTTAAGTAAGTCCCTCATTTACTCCAAAAACATATCCTAATATACCGATGAGCCATAATAATTTGTAAGATTTCGTTGTCCCTTGCATTTAGCTATTCCAAGAGGCCGAGAGCTCATCACAATTATTGGCTCTTATGTTTTGAGCATTAAGGATGATCATCTTATAGTAATCCTACATTTTATTCCCGCAATTTTTCACTGGTTGATACTATTGTATTTTCTTCTTTCAGATGCTGATAAAGCTCGTAAGCATGGTATGGAAGATTACATTCAGGCAGACCCGTGTCAGTATGATCATCATCAGCTATTCTGTGTGCTGCAGTCTTTAACGTTGAAGTATCGCTTACAAGACCCGTATTGTTCTTTGGTAAGGATACTTCATTAAGTTAATAAATAAATCGTTATATCAAACAGTCTATGTTCCCATTGCTTGTACTCAAGTCTCCTCACTGTGAGAGATGGTTCAGCTGACCGAAACGGTTGAACCGTTGTTGTTGATGATACTTGAGAATATTAAGTACTATCGAAACTCCTGAAGAAGTTTTAACTACGTAACTTTACTTTAACTCGATGAACTTAAATGTTAGAAGAAACTTAATCCGTTGGAGTTCCATTTCATAAGCTTCTTGTTTCGTGGCCGCCTTACCATCTGAGGCTTAGATATGTTATTTAGATTGGCACTTTAAAATCTGGTTTTCACATTCCAGGGTTGGTTCTCCCCCGGCCAAGTATTCGTCCTAGACGAGTACTGCGCAAGATATGGGGTACGAGGTTGCTTCCGCCACCTGTGCTACCTATCAGACCTCCTAGATGTGGCGGAGAGTGGGTCTCAGACTGTGGACCCAACCCTCATGCATTACTCCTTCGCGTTCTGTGCAAGTCATGTTCATGGTAACAGGTAGGTACTTAGCTAGTTTTTATTAATGTTATACTTTGGTAAAGACTTATGAAGAATCGTGGGTAGTAGAAAACGATAAAGATTTTGATGGAATTCAAAGATTTAATGAAGGCCAAAATTTGATGAAACTACTGAAATGTGCAAATTGACAAAATGAACAATTGCTGTACATAAATGGTCATATGATGACTAAATTGAAGTTCTTGAGCAAGAGACCTATGTGCAGCAGTAGTCAACCGAATATGACCAAAATTTTTAATAAAGAGTCAATTGTAACTATGTAAAAAGTATCTAAGAATCTGCATTTGTAGTTAAACTTGTAAATATTAACAACAGGTTGGTATTGAATGGTAAATGTGTTAGATTTGGTGTCCCACAAGGTGATGTACTAGGTCCGCAACTGAATGTGAATGTTAGAAGTGATCAATGGATAGAAACGAAGCTGTATTTGACAAAACATTTAGGACTGTCCTTAAATTTAGTATAAAAACAATTTTTGAAACAAAATCTGCGATACGTTTGATCTGAGTAAAATTGAAAAGGTGCTCCCTGAAAACTATGCATTAAGAGAAATAAAAAAACATGTTTTCTTACTATATTACCTAAGGATTCACACCAACATTTGTAATATTTTACAATCTATAAAGAATATCAAACTCATATACTACATAAGTAGGTAAACATGTCAAAAACAGCTTCACACACCAAAACTAGTAATGAGCCACGACCTACCCAACCTTTGCCTCACATGAGTGTAATGTTGCTTCTACTATTAGTACTTACCTATACTAACTGACTATGCAACCGTACTAAATGTGCTTACTAACTATGCCTGCTTCTCCTTACTAATGTATCTATTTCGGGCTTTTGGAGTCAGCAGTAGAAGCGATAAAAGTAATAAAATAATCAACATTCAGTTTTCCTACTATTCAGGAATCATCTATCTATATATTAAAGGGAGCTGTAATCCATCATTACACCCAGTTCGGGTTGGTGGATAAAAGTAATAATAAGAAGCAAATATTGTGAGAATTTAAACTGAATGATAAAAATAGAGCAGAGCGTAATGCATGAACTGAGAATTGAAAATATTATGTATAAGTATTCCATAAAAGAAGGCCTTTATAATAAGTTTGATGAGATTATTGGTATCATCCAAGAGAAAAGATTTAAGGAAAGAAACATTTAAAACGATAATCAGGGCATTAATTTAATCGTAGCCCGTTGAGTCGTTGAAATAAAATTATCAGAAGACTGTAATACTACAACTGAAATGAAAAGACAAAAAGCAAAGGCCATCAAATATTTAGAAACAAAACCTACAAAAACACTAGATTAACATTCATGAAGTTAAATTAACAAAGAAGGCAGAGAAGTACCTAATAAAAACAAATCACACTCTCCCTTACAATTTAAATATCTCTAAAGTGAAGAGGATCGCTGCTAAAAGTACATACACCAACAAATTAAATGAAAACTTATGACCCAAGGCAGAGCTGTAACAAAATAAAATTCAAACTCTACCTTAATATAAACTAGAATTATTTATGTATATCTAGAACTTAGTTAAGTAGTTAAGCTGCTGATTTCACAGCCTACCCTATATCCCGCTTGTGCCCAACTAGAGTAAGCCCTACGCCGGAAGTGGTTCACAGTACAGCGACGTTGACTGGCAGGCCGGACGGGGTAGGCAGCATCACCGTGCAAGAAAAAGAGAAGTTCGCGGAGATAAAAGAACGACTGAAGGCGTTACTGCAACATCAGATCACGAACTTCAGATATGCGTTCCCGTTTGGAAGACCCGAAGGAGCGCTTAAGGTGAGTTTTGGGAGAAGATAGAGAAGCTGAAAATAAACTGCTGTTATAAACAAAGTCCCTTTTTGTATTCGTTGAAAATACACATATATCATTAAAATCACATAATCCTAAACCTAAAGAGAAAAAAATATTTAAGAAATCTAACAAAGAAAAGTCGAAAAAAGAAAAATAGAATATAAAAAGTGCTGAAATGACAAGAAAAGATGCTTGCAGATAAGTAAGTACAAATCACATATTATCTTTCAGGCAACATTATCACTACTGGAGCGAGTATTGATGAAAGACGTAGTGACACCAGTAGCCCCAGAAGAAGTAAGAGCAATGATACAGACAAGTTTGGAGAACGCGGCTTTGCTGAACTACACTCAGCTTAGTCAGAAGGCTAATATAGAAGGTAAGCAGCTCCATACCTAAACACGCTAGTACAAAATTACTATGATCATATATGTCAGATTAAACTGTAGAGTCTATAGTTAGTTCTAATTTCAGACTAAAACTCAGTTTCTAAATCTTGGTCAACTTTATCTTAAAGTTTGATTGGTCCCTCTGTTCGCAAATCAGAATCATTAACTAATTTAAAATTTTCTTTCGTTTTAAGCCGCGTTAAGAATTTCAAGGATTTTGACATTAATTGTAGTCATGAGTGTGATAACACGAATAATAATATAAATGTATTTGACCTAAGTTCGTGTGTCTCGCCATTCATACATCTTTCCCTTACAGAGGATCTAAGAGGTGAAACTATGGTGACGCCAGCAAAAAAACTGGAAGATCTCATTCATTTAGCAGAACTATGTGTCGATCTTCTACAGCAAAACGAAGAACATTACGCAGAGGTAATGTAGATAAACAAAATAGTGTGCTGACTCGAAAATAGCAAGTTTTTGAGTCTAACTTTGATATTGATGAAGAATTTGTAATGGATAATAATATCATAGTTATGCTCGTTAATGTTTGCCTACATATGTCTATGTCTATCCTGAATGTCGTGATTTTCTGTTTTGGTAAAACGTTGAGATACTACGGAAACCCACTCAACTCACAACCGCCATTTTGGATTTCTTGATCATTTGGCAATAGAACAAATAAATACGTTTTCACTGGACCATTGACGTTGCAACTGGTGTATTACAATGTTTTACCAATGTTTAAATGTTGACTGGATAGCATCCTATCCTCCTGTCGCTATTAGTGTGGGGAATGTCAGGCAGTATATACTTATTATTTATTTATTTGAAGAGATTGAAACGGAAATAGTTCAAGTTTTACGTCATAATAAAACTTTTAAAATGAAGCAGAGTCGATCCATGGCACTTGTGACAGGGCGTTGTATACTTCCCGTTAGTTTTCAACCAATCACAGCTCTTGTGATTTCACATCCTCGACCAATCAGCGACAAGTTCTGGTACTTATGTAGTCCCAGGTGGGGTGTTCACTAATGGCGGATCTTAATTTACCTCATAGCGTCGTTACTTCCCATCGTTATTTTGAATCTTATTTTAGTTCAATGTGATACAGAAACTTGGCGATGATTGGTCGAGAATGTGTCGTCATAAGAGCTGTGATCGGCTGACAACTAACAAGACATATACAACGGTCTCTCACAGATGCGGCAAATCGTCACATGCTGAATAATTCAGTATTTTCATTTCAATCCACGGTACACGATGTTGTTATTAGCAAGTATGTCTAACTTACTATTGTCGATATTCTATTCGTTAGCTTCGTCGTGTATCTTATTAGTTACTGAAAAATATTTTTGTTTTCCTAAATTACGTATTTATGTCGCTTAGTCGTCGAGTGAATGTTATATTAGTTCACTTCGCGACATTTGATGTACGCTAAGTATAAAACTATGTCTTTTATTATCCACTTCTATCTTATATTTTATTTCTCCGCAGGTTTATAACACAAAACCGGACTCTAGCGGTCAACCAAATGTAACTACTCATGAATTTGATTTGTTGCTCGGCTGAACGAATCACTTGTCAATCGTTTATTCACTTGATCTTGGTCATACTTCACATTGATTGGTTTGATCACAATATAAAAGGAGTAGACTCGATAAACGATAGTTTAACTCGCTTTGGCAAATGCTTCAATGTTATTTCGATAGACGAAAGCATGAAATACGAATGATATAGACGATTTGATTGACTGAGATCAAACTTTTCATTATGGGCTCAAATCAAAAATGTTTTCTTATATTTCATTATCAAAACCAATTGGCAGGGTTTTTAGTCGTTTACGTCTGCAATGAAAAGTGAATTTTGTATATTTTTTTTTCTACAGTCTACTCCGACTACCGACTCACAAAACATACTACATTAGTTACAGGAACAAATGCTTCTACATAACAATTTAGGACATACGACACATTGAGCACATTACAACGAGTTTTATTTTCTGTAGAGCGCTATATTTTATTATTATTTATACTATTTCTATGCTTACATTCTTGTGGTTGAATTGAAAATAATTTAAAGGTATTAAATACTGCGATATAACATTCACTATTCCTATAACATATCCCAAATGTTATTGAGGCATTTACAATCAAATAGTAGCACCTTTTAAGATCATTTTCTTTTAAACCCTACTTCCTATGTTGTTCATACCAGTACACATTAGAACTTCAGTAACGTTAAGCACTGCACATATCATAAATACTCTACTAGTATCAGTACTCTATTCTGTCTAGCTTCTAGTGAGTGAAGTAGAGTTGTTCTATCACTATCTTGCGTTAAATCTTGCATGTGGTCCTTTTTGATTTTATGTATCAAAAATGTACGATCAAAATATGTCACTACTTGTTATTATGACTAGTCGTAGAAATACGGCTAGCTTTGCTATTAACTAAATTAAAAGAGACATACTTGATTTTTCATGCGCATGGTATCCATTTTGATTCTTCGCATTAAGCGTTTGCACTTGTTAAATTAGTAATTATTAATTATATGGCTTTGTTAAATATGAATAATAAGATCGATGTTGAACTTGAAAATAACCATAAAAACTTAAACTCTAAAACTTTACTTAATCCGATCATTTAAAAATCCCTTTTCTGTTTAATAGCCAATGATAACATATTCATATATGCAAAAGTTTTAACTATGGAATATCGCTCTTAAAATAACTCATTGAATAAAATATACTTTTGAACCTCCACCAAACATCTGCATGTTATATTTATAAGTACCACTTACATCTGTACACAGGCATTCGCGTGGTTTTCGGAACTGCTGGTAGAGCATGCCGAGATCTTCTGGGCATTATTCGGAGTAGATATGGACAGGGTACTGGCTGAACAGCCTCCGGACACCTGGGACTCTTTCCCCCTGTTCCAGATCCTTAACGACTACCTCAGGACGGATGGTGAGTTCGAACAAATCGGATCGGCACCTGTCCAAATCCAATCTTTCGAAACTTTGTCATCCAACGATGACTCTCTTGGAACTATCTTCTTAACTTTTCTAAGCCATGTACAAAAATTGCGAGGCAGGCGTCGTCGTGAACAGTTTACCGCGTATGCCTCAAGCTGTATGAGCGGGTCGCTGCAGGGACTTTGATTGGCGATGTGGCTAACAAGTAGCCCCAGTAGTCCCTGAGGCATGCGAGGCAAACCATTTGCAGTGTATACCTTGCAGTGTTTGTTCGTGGCTTTAAATGTTGTGCTACTTACTAACTGTAATCAATGTTAGAGGTATATTTTTTATAATGAATTCAAAATATTGAATTTGGAATTTTAAATTACTTATTTCCGCAAAGGACCTATTCTACTTTCTGTGAAGCTTTTTGTATTACATCGGCAGAGAATCTAAAGGGTGGCAGGTTTCATGAGCACCTTCGGGACACATTTGCTCCTCTTGTTGTGCGATATGTCGACTTGATGGAGTCCTCAATTGCGCAGTCGCTACACAAAGGTTTCGAGAAGGAAAGGTGGGAGATCAAGGGGTAAGAAAACGAATTTTTGTTTTTCTTACCATCACGTAAGTTTGT
Organism: Aporophyla nigra; assembly: GCA_947507805.1. Taxonomy (NCBI): domain Eukaryota; kingdom Metazoa; phylum Arthropoda; class Insecta; order Lepidoptera; family Noctuidae; genus Aporophyla; species Aporophyla nigra. The sequence goes on along the minus strand of OX382316.1, from coordinate 4,185,393 downwards.
TATTCTGCTGAAGTATTAAGTCATCGCCATTTAACCTGTTACAAAATCCTCTACACGTTAAAATAATAATCTAGTTGGAGAAAATATATTTTTTTTAATTTACCGCATACTTTTCATTACCATTTTAAATAAATCTCATCCCAACCTCAATTTCAGTTTATTAATTTCATTGTTCGAATAAAAACACACCATGTGGATCAATAGTAATCATCCTCCATACATCTTCTTCCTCATACGTTTAATTTATTTCAATCATTAGGGTAATGGGTTACATTACGATAGATGAATCTGAATTGGAATATAAGAGGATCAAACTAAAAATTCAAAAGATCAAAACCTATAATATCCTCCATCACTCCATAGCAACGGCTGTTCTACAAGTGAGGAGCTGTTTTGGAAGCTGGATGCGCTGCAATGCTTCATCAGGGACTTGCACTGGCCAGAGCCAGAATTCCGGACACACCTGGAGCAGAGGCTCAAGTTGATGGCATGTGACATGATGGAGACTTGCATTCAAAGAACCGAGGCTTCGTTCCAGGTGGGAAACATTGTTGGAGCCAAGGTAGACTAGTCATAGTAGATTTTTGTACTCGAAATTTTAAAACGATGATACGTTTCATATTTTAAGATTAATATTGGTCTGAATCCATTAGTTGTCCTCTCACCATATCGAAAGCACAACATAGTGTAACCATTTACATAGTAAGAGCATTAGCTAAAACTCTTGACTACTCGTAGTTTTTTTTGGGTTCGAGATTTAGACTGTTCCCCATCCGTCACCTTAAAAAAATCATCTTATTATTTGCTATTGAAATTGAGTCTTCAGTTTGTAGATATCTTTCTATCGTCTTCCCAATAGCTTAAGCAATTTTTATATAAAAAAACAACCTATTGATACTTCATAAATCAGTGTGTTTCTTGCAGTCCTGGCTGAAGAAGAGCGTGACCTTCATGTCGACGGACTACATCCTACCGGCGGAGACCTGCGCGATGGTCAACGTGGCTCTGGACGCTAAGAACCAGGCACTGAAGTTGTGCGCAGTTGAAGGGGTAGACATTGTGAGTACTTAGATCTCTCCTTATACAGGTAGTGGTGAAGGAATAGGAAAATTGGATAAAAACTAATCGTTAATGTTCCCATGATATATGAGCTCTGTCTGTTGCAACAGACAAAATTGTCAAGACTCTAGTCAGCCTAATAAAACGATCATTTTGCAAAACTATGGTGGAGCATTTAGGTACAGACGTCAGCACGTAAAGCTATCCCAAACTGTCAAATTTTCCCAATTGAACATGAACCCTATAATTTTGCATTAAAGTTGAAAATCTATCAAAGAAATTTTACAGATTGGGGTAACTTGATGTGCTGGCGTCTGTACCCACAAGAATATTGTGATATACTTGATAGTAATAAGAATAGAAAGCAAAATCAGATCATAATTGCAAAAGGCACATGTAGAAGACAATGAATGGCAGAGCTCATTAAAATTACCCTTAATAGAACTAGGAGGAGTCTTTCAAAAAAGAATACTGGAATACCCTCTCGTCAATGAACCAGCAGTAAGACAAACAGATAACATACTAGACTATGAAAAGACATACTATAACTTTGCGATGGGCAGACAAACTTATCTATACATATGATATTTTCTAACTGAAGCCTCTACAAGATTTTAAACTTCCACCGTCAAAATGCTGCAGAAGAGAACAGCCTTAAAGCATATCGCTTAAAGCATAAATCAGCATTCTCATTAGTCACGTTGTTGACTTGTTAATCATTCAGAACATCAGCAAACGCTTCACCATATTCTAGAGTTTGCTAAACTAAGAAACTTCGCTTCCGTTTCTGAAAGGCCGAAAACTACAGAATGAGGCCGTATGCCAACTACAACCTCTGTTGTGATAAATTTGAAACAGAGAGTTATTCGAAGATGCGAGCCACAAAGTGATTAGATATAAACTAGGGGCAAACAACTACGCTTTCTCTCCAAAAATGGCCGAACCCGACCACACCAGATCAAGCCACATTACCATAATACAAAGGACCTATGTAACTATACAGTATAATATCAAGTTCTTGCATGATGTTGGCTGTTGCCAAGTGAGCTTACAAACAATTTGATTGCATGTAAATTCTAAAATGCAGGCTTTCGCTGGTTTGGCTCTATTATCTAAAAATACCAATATTGTTCGCGCTAAAACCGCTTGTAAAACAAATGAATTGACAAGTTTGATATTCCCTGTGCTGCATATCATTCTATGCATTGGGAATCAATTACAGATTCTATACGATTCTGTGGCCATGTCATGCCATCTTTCACTTATTTCTCCGTATCTATTTAAGACAGTAATCGCTCCAGTAAAAGGTTACCTCCAAATGATGATACTACCACATTTCATTTCTCAACCCGAATTCATCTATGCCACTTCCTCATTCATTCTTCTCATAGAGATGTTTCTTCAACTCTTCGAATCACTAGAATAGATATACAGGGTCTGTTGTCAAAGAGTCCTCCAAAATCTATCACCGTTCACCACCTTACTCGTTCGAAATATACGATTTTGCTTATTCATTCTATGTTTGAGCCCGGCCACGTACTAAGACCCAAGATATGCTGTACCAAATGATGTGTTCACTACGTTCAAAGCCCCAGGGCATGAAAAACATTCAAAATTATGAAAGAATTAGGAAGCTGTTACTGATTGGCGTACCTACATATGTTTTTATAGCAGTTAAATTTGCGAACGTAATGGATAGACACCAAATCTATAACTCCTTGAGGACAAATAAAAATAGCATTATATGCATGATGATGCTGTGTTGCACGTATTCTGTTATAAGAAATTGGGGACATTCAATAGGTGGTATTCCAATTTTATGATCCCGATTCATAAGAACTGGCTGCAAATATGTCTGCCCCTGCAATGCCTAAATGGCACCAAAATTGTTGCTTTGAGCAAGTATGTTTTCTGTTGTCAAATAGTAAATAAAGCCATGTGAGGCTCTGATAGGAATATAAAAGGAATACCTACTATTTAGAAGCTCAAAAACAAGTTTGGCTTTAGGATTGGTGATCGCAGTAGATTTATGTCTACTATAAGGCTTTTTAAGTACGTTTAAATCAATATTTCTCGATGTGACTGCCACCTGAAGAATAAATAAAGTATTCTAAAAGATTAGATGCGAAATGTTCCACGCTTCTGTACTAATCCCAGCTTATAATGTGTTCAGGAAGTTTCAAACCTTCCTCAAAGGTCAGCCTGCCAGGGTCGCGAGATTTGTTCAAAAGAGATACCGTGACCCTGGCACATGGGCAACTGAAGGAATACGGGCGGGTTTTAGTTAGTAAAAGTCTGACACGCCCTTCCGCTCCACCCAAGAGTGGGAGACGTCATTTGATGATTTCCCACCCACAAAAAAAAGGTCAGCCTTTGAATGTGCGAACATGCTCTGACAAAATGCAAGAGACTGTCCTCGTTATGAAACATAAGCTTCATGTGTGTTTGAGACCAGAATATGATACTCCTTCCTATAATATGACAGGAGAAAATTCTGTCAATTTTTTCTCAGAATGCCTTCTATAATAAACATGTAGCTCATTTTTCTTATCGAGAACTGTATCTATCGACTCAGCTCTGAATTCACTAGCAAGTTTAAATAATGCAGGTTGACTAGAAGTCGCTGCTCAATTCTGAGCGTCGTGATTGCCAAACTAAACTCTTTGACGGATCTACCCTCTTTTCCAAGAAATTTAACACTCTGAAAAAACGTCATGCTGTGCATATTTTCACTGTCATATGACAGAAGTTAGGTATTTTTCTAAACTTGCTAGTGAATCAAGTATTCCATTCATATAAAGAACGATGACGAGCAGAAAGAAGAGAACCAACTACCAGCTCGAAGCATTAACTTCTTGGACTTATCAGTCCGGTAATGGACTGCTAGAAGCCATAAAAACTACATTCTCTTTATTCTCTCTCCTCTAGTATCAGTACCACACTAAGATGGACGCGCAAATCGAGGCGTGTCTGCAGGCCATGGCGACTGGCATGACCACGCGTCTGTCAGCTGTGTTGGAGGCGACGCTGGCAAAGATCGCCAGGTTCGACGAGGGAAGGTGAGTTATCCTTTTTATTAAAGCGATATCGGTCCCTAACATAAGTGATTAGAAATCAAAACATTTTCGGGTCTTCTATCTTATTACCAGCCGAAGACTTAAAATTAATTATGAGTCATCATTAGAGATCGGATATTCAGATGCATATTCACCTAAAGTTCACTGATATGGAATGTTGGCTAATATGGAATGCGCGTTTTTACCGCGTTTTGTGTGTTGTTTTAACTAACACATACCACCCTACACACATATGTATTTGCATCTGGGGTTAAACATTAATTTTAAATAAATATGATCCAAGAACCCGGCTTTAATAAAAAATACGAAGCCGCTTCCGTGCTTTCACAGCTAAATAGTAACATTAGGTAAATATGCATCCGAATATCCGATCACCGGTCATCATCAACAATTGTGCCTAGGCTTTTCCCAAGTATTTTGAGGACGCAGCTGAATTATATAGAGCAACTCCCTATCTGACCTCCACAACCCAGTTACTGGGTTTTGGAGGTATGAGGCATTCCTAGGTTTTTATATCACTTATGTTACTCGGATAATAAATGTCGTAATCTGAACTCGTATAGCTCTAGGCTGAGTCATTATAAAATGAATTCTCTAAGCGCACGTAGAAAATCATTAGATTTCATGTTTTTGTTTAAATTAATAGACAATGTAATAGATGCTCCTGAGCTGTTAGAAAAAGTGACATTTAGTATTCCACGTAGCAGCAGCTGGTTAATAAACCGAAAGACTTTCGTGCTGCTTCATAGTCGAACTAATATTGGAAATTCTTCTTCACCCATTTGCCGCATGCTTTCTCTTGCCAATTCTATTCGTGGAGAAGTAGATGTCTTTGCTGGTTCTGTAGCCTCAGTTAGGACTAAACTTTTAAAAGTCTTAAATGTATAAGTTTTTTTTTAAATATATCCTTTTATATTAATTTTCTCTTAACTTTTCTTTTTCTATGGAAAAGTTCATATTTTTTAAGGTGTTGTTCATTTTTGATTACTTGTTTTTTTTTTAAGATAAGTGTTTTACATAAAATATGCATGCTAGATTCACATCTAGTAGATGTCAATCAATAATATTGTGTTGTAACTGTTTTATTGCATTTGTGATTGTACATCAGTTTTGTGAATTACAATTAAAAAAAAATCTCCGGTTAGGCACGCTGTTGGGTGTATAGTTCACTTATCGCTCCATAGAAAAGGGACTACTTTTCGCACTACTTTCCACATAAAGTTTCAAAATTACTTCAAAAAGAGTAGGTACCCATAGTCATGATTATGCGCTATTTTACTTCTTTACTCCTTTTACTTATGTTTTGTTTTCAGCTTAATCGGCTCTATCCTGACGATAGCCAACGTGTCTGGTTCCGGTAAGGACATCGGACAGGGCTACGTCAACTTCATGAGGAACTCTATGGACCAAATTAGATCGAAGGTACGATTGACGCACAATTTCATTCCTGTGTATTTTCTGTTCTAGTTTTAAGCTACATGACCAAATAGTCCCATTTCTTACCGTGGCTGTCGTAATCGGGGAGTAAGGGACTTACTAGAGAATGGGCAGCAGCGTTTTCTATGCATTTTACCATCATACTGCGATCGCTAACCTGCCTACCAAGTGTGGAGATTATAGGCAAATCCCCCGAATTTGGGGAGGCCTATGTCCAGCAGTGGACGTCTTTTGGCTGAAACGATGACGATGATGACCAAATAGTAGTTGTGCCAAATTCTAGGCCGACTTAGGAAGTAGTTGTGGACTGATAAAAAAGCAAGGTCTGTTTAAGGTTTGATTCATATTGGTTACCAGAAATTACTCGCGACCAAAGTGCTTGTGGATAGGGTTGCCAGATCATAAAACCGAAAAGCCGGACAGACCTGTCAGTTTAGCCAGACATTTGGGTAAAAAGCCCGAACATCTTTAATTTTTTAGTCTTAAAACAAAACTAAACATAAGACTAATGAACTAAATACCTACATTTTTAAATCTTTGTTACATAAAGGAATTCATATTTTTTGGTTGGCAGACACCTCCTTTAAAAGCTCTTTTCCTTTAAAATTGAGTAGTAATAACGCGGGGAGGACAGTGCTAGTTCGCTCGCTTCAATATGAGGCTGGTGAAGACAAAAATGATCGTATCTAAAAGCCTAACAAAAAGCCGGACAGGCCGGACACCATCTAGTTTAGCTGGACATGCAACTAAAAAGCCTGACTGTGTCCGGCTTTATCCGGACGCCTGGCAACCCTACTTGTGAAACCAGCGTTATACAGGTGGGGGCGATTGGAACATTGTCTTCGATTAGAAGTTTTCTATTTGCATTATTACTTAGTAAAAATCATCATAGCTCCATTATTTACTGAGCTGAGATACTGTCAGACACAGGCGCAGGTTGATAGCCCTTAATATGTATCCGACCGTCCTAGGCCCATGCGCTTTTTGAAAAGTTCACCTCTGTCGCAGCTTCTTCATATTTTGGAGGCATGAGGAACACACACACATTGTTTTTATTAGTTTTTAATTTTTTATTGGTTTTATGAAAAAAAAATGTGTAACTTATACCTAATTAGCACAACGAAACAATTGAACAAATCGAGGAAGAGCGAGGGTTATCCCATCACAAGGATCTTCGGATTACTTTCTGGGAAGCCCCGGCAACTTATTTGTATGTAGATTTAAGATAATAAACACATTCTTTTTTTTATTGTGTAAAGTTCATTTACCCTCCATAGGAAAGTGTCGCGCGGTAAACTATGCGTGCGCGATGCAGGAATTAAAGTGACTGGGGCGTAGTTCGTATGTAACAGTGTAGATGTCGCTGCAATATAAAACTCTACAAAAATTTTCTCATTACTAAAATCTGTTTTATTTTTTCCAGGTGACAGATGAGCTCTGGATCCTGCAGTTGTTCGAGCACTGGTACGGGATCCAGGTGGGACTGATAAACAATTGGTTAATAGAGAGGCCCGCGCTACATCCGCAGCAGGTCGCCTGCCTGTCTATCATATTGAAGGTAAATAATTTATATATCCTAATAAACTTCATTAAAATATTAACCGAAGACACATTTTTCCCCCATCACGACAATGTTGCAAGCGTTAAAATTAAATATAGGACTATTGGGAAAAAGAGTTGCACTCCTAGAAACCAATACCCCTGTCGGTGTTACCATATAACAAAATTCTCCCTGAAAATAGGGGAAAATTACAAATGCGGATAATTGATGGATCCATCATTTTGTTTTCTGGTTTTTATTACTCAGAAAGTTTTCCGCTCCTTATACCATTTCATTTCTTATTTACATACGTTTTTTTGTCTTCTAGAAAATGTACAGCGACTTCGAGCTGCAAGGAGTGATCGACGATAAGTTAAACTCGAAGAATTACCAGAGTGTGGCCGCCAGGATGCACACTGAAGAAGCCACATGCAGTCTACTGCTGACGCAACAAGACGCTAGGTAAGATACGAATATTAGGGAGATTCTGGTTTTTGAAAAAAAAAAAAACATCATCTACAAATGTTTATTAATTTGAAAATAGAAAGTTAAGGTGAATGCTCCAACCAGCCCACGAAATTCAAATTTTCTTACGTTTTTGCAATTTGCAGGCCAGTGCTAGGTTGTATGTTGATTGAAATATTATTCGCGGCTGTAAGACATATGTAGTTACAGAATTATGATCATCAAAATCATCAATACAACGCTCTAAGTTCATAAAGCTGTAGGAATTACGTTTTCTGTTTTTTTTTTTTTTTGTTCCTGCGCCTTTATGAATTTGGAGGGTTGTATTGGTGATTTTGATGATTATAATTCTGCGACAACGTACGTCTTACAGCCGTGAATAATATTTTAATTAACATACAACCTAGCACTGGCCTGCAAATTGCTAAAAACGCAAGACATTTTGAATTTCGCGGGCTGGTTGGAGCATTCCCCTTAAGAAAGAAGCCGTTTTTTAATTAGCACTATTAATAAGACACGCTATTAAAATATGTACCTATTACAAAAAAAAAACTTACCAAATTGTTTCTTTGACTTTTGTTATGTCTACCTACTATCTCTAGAGAAAAAAAATCCAAGATCTACGTCGTAGGTATCCTATAGGCGTATTTCTACTTTTAACTCCTCTACGTACTTTTTGCATAATATGTAGACCAATAATTAATTAATACATAAACTTCACTTTGGCTTACAAAGTCCAATTTAGCTGTATAGTATATTTTGTTTTTGCAAATAAATATTCTTCTTCAAGAAATATCCTCTTCTCTGTTATCTACGATTCTCTTCACCCTACTTTTCAACAATACTAGTGCAGCCGACTAAATCTGTGCCAAAACTGAAGTAACAATTATTTCGTTTCAATGAAGATCAAGGTCAATAGCTGTTCGAAAGTGCAATAATAAAATAGAATGTTACTAACTATTATAATTTCATTACTTTACATACGTGCCCGTAAACATAATTCTACCGCTTTAAATGCCCGTAAATCAGTCAGTGGTGCCGATTCTGTTGTACAAAATTCTCTAAACTAAACTAACAATCACTAAAATTTGGTTTATTCCTGTCAAACGACGATTTCCTATTCTGAAATAGACTAAAGTGACACAACTTAACTATATTTTAGTTTGAAAGCATTAAGATTGCACTGAGTTATTAGTTTAGTGAAAATGGCAATTTTGCTATTCTGAGTTTGCCGGTTTTCACCAAAAATTTAGACTATAATAATTTATTTTGACTAAATCTGACTATTTTAATCGCAATTAAAAAGGTGTGGAATAAAACTAGTGGTCATGAACAAAAATTCACACCAACGCCTCGCCTTCACGTGCAAAAACAGTACTATATTTTTTATTTTGCTTATATCTTGAAAATAGCGTGTCCTATCGCAAAAATAATGAAATTTTCGACCCCCTTTATGGAACCCCGGAAAATTTAAATCTCAGCACGTGGGTAAACATAATTTCTGTTGAGCCACCCGGTTTCCATCCTTTGCTGCCTCAAATGTCCTCGACTGGATGACGCTGCCGTACCATCCGCGGCGATAAGGTGCTGTGTCTGTGAGTGCAGCGCGCACGGGAGAAGGTGTTGCCTTAGTTTTTGTTGTCTTCGTTTCGTTATGTCGTGTTTGTGAGTAAATTTATATAATTAATGACTAGTTTATTTATTTATAAGTACTAAATAATATAATTATGTTGAAACTGTTTTGTACTCCTCGTCACTTGTCCCTATAGGTTCATTAGAAAACCAGCGTCAGGCAGCATCTGTCTGGCATTAATGCTGAAATGAACCTTTTTGGCGCAGCCGTGAGGCACACACATGTTGTTTTATTTTTTAAATTATTTTTTCATGGTATTTTATTTTGTGTTTTACGAACTGTGTCAAATAAACGGTATTCTTTCTTTCTTTTCTTTCTAATATTTCTTTTTATTTTTCAATCAAAAAGTGAAAAATTCCATATAAAACACGTCCAGGCTGCCCCTTGCAGCGCGCCTTCGTGTCTAAAAAATTAATTGCGTAGCGCACACAAGTACCACGTTGCGAAACCAAAAGAAAAAAAAAACCACGTTGATTGTCAAATTCGTTTTTAGTCGTGTCAAAATAATTTTTAAATTTAGAGATTTTTTCTTGCAGAATAGCGTTAAAATTCTCATAGCAAGTAAGGAATTTTAGAGATAGTTTAGTTAGTTTAGTTCGGTGTACAACAGAATCGGCACCAGTTGATGATTAAATACTGTTTAAATTTGAATCACAAAGTTTTGGCAATGGTTGTGATAATGCAAACATTCTCCCCAAAATTTTAATCTAAATAGAGATAATTTGTTTGTGCTTTTGAGTAAATTGTATGCAATTTTGCGAGCAAGAACTAATTAGCTGTACAAGATTACGCTGACAGATTCGTAACTACCTACATGTGTCGTTTAGTTTTATATTTTTATCATCATTTTACATGGATAGTTATATTTCTTATCATTCCTTAAATTACTTTGAAAATCATATCGTTAACACCAAAATTCCATAAGAAACATGGTCGAGGTAAATACTCCGATCTATACCTACTTACATTAGACGATCACGTCTAAACTGAACCGTATGAACCTTTATTTATTCATTTATCAACTGTTGCAATTAATACCTGAACCTACTAGGTAACCTCATAGCTGACAATTTCATATTTTTTTACAGCGGTGGTGATGACGGAGGATCTGAAGAAGGATCAAGAGGTGGCAAGTCGAAACTTGAATCGCTCACTGAAGATGCCAAGCTTGGCAACGTCACCGCTGTTGTTGGAAAGGTAATATAACATACTTACATGGTTGACGATTTCCATGTAAGGGGCCATCCATAAATTACGTCACACGTTAAGGGGTAGGGAGGGGGTCAACGAAGTGTGACATTGTGTGACAAGGGGGTGGGAGGGGCCCTAAATTTAGTGACGTCACATTTCAAAATCTATTTTAATGTAAGTGTTAAGTAAAACACGTATCCGTATGGTAGCTGTTGCCCCAGTGTCGAGGCATAGTTTGGAACTACTGTTTCGGCACTATTTCAGAAGTGCTGTTTTAATTCAATTATTATTTCTAGATGTAAAAATGAAAAATATGTGACGTCACATTAAATAACATTGTACATAAATGTGACCAGCTGTGACAAGGACGGGGGAGGGGGTCAAAAATCATGAAATTCGTGTGACGTAATTTATGGATGGTCCCTAACGTGAGGAGCCCTTTTGTTTGGGAAGACCAATTTAGTTTTCCCAAAAAAAAAAGCTACAAACTCAAGAACCTCACATAAATTCGAAGAAAAAACATTTTGCCGTTACTCTTGCTGCACCCTAATTGCGTAACGCACTATTAATCAGAATCTGAATCGTTTTAAAGATTGTTTCGAATCCATTGCGGCATGTTTTCGAAAAAACTGTGTGCTCCACAACGTAAATAACGCAATGAATGTTGGTGAACTGTCAAAATGAAAGCGATCCCTACTGATAGTGTGTTACGCAATTACATTTCTGATTCATGAGATTCAATTAGTTATTCATGTACATCTTAAAAGTACGATGAACACAAAAACGTCTTCAAATCTATACTAATATTATAAAGCTGAAGAGTTTGATTGTTTGGTAATCTCAGGAACTACTGGTCCGAATTGAAAAAATCTTTTTGTGTTGGGTAGCCTATTTATTGAGGAAGGCTATATAACATCACAAAGGAGCGGAGCAGCAACGAAGAATTGTCGAAAACTGGCAGGCAATTCGATGCAACGGCTTCCCGTTAGAATATTTTTGCTGCCCTGACCCTTCGGTCAGGGCAGCAAAAATATGACGCGGACGAAGTCGCGGGCAGAAGCTAGTTCTAAATATTTATATAACTTTTCCCATGGCCACTTCTTCAAGGGTCATTACCACCGACAAAATATATTCGACGTAGTAAACAGGAGGCCTATTTTTTTTCGCGAGACATTTATTGTACGCAATCACGTCCGATCTAGATATAAATACATTAGAATGGAGAATGCATGCGTACGTACACCTCTGCCAATGAACTCATCAACATTTTGTGGTTGATATTTTTAAATTAATGTGCGTAAAGGCGATTTAGCACATAGTCAAACACGTTCTCACCTATTGATTTATTCATCGACATCAATATCATCAACAGCAGCCTATAACATTCCCACTGCTGGGACACAGGCCTCCTCTCAGTGAGTGAGACTAGGCCATAATCCACCACGCGGGCCCAGTGCGGGTTGGTAGATGTCACATGTCTTCGAATTTTTGGTTCCAAGACATGCCGGTTTCCTCACGGTGTTTTGCTTCACCGTTTTGAGAGCAATAATGATGAAATAATTTACACAAAGTAGAGCGCCTCCTTGGGTCAAGACCTACTACTCGTAAGTTGCGGTCGTTACCACTGTGCCACCACAGCTCGTCATATCGCTCGTATTCATCGAAATGATCAAATAATTTATTATGTCTCATATCTTATCTTCAGGCGGTCCATTTGAATGGGCTACGCTTGCGGCTGGACATTTGAACGCTTTTAAAAAATTTTTTCGTCAGACGTAAGTGCTCCGCGCCTACGAGTTTCCCAAACGCAATATTTACCTCTGCCATGATTTTCATTCTCACTGAAGTAGGCCGTCCGGAATTCCTCAGTTATTTATGTTCTATATTAATACAAGTTAATCTACCTAGTGAGTCTAAACTCAGGTGTATTGGCAGAGTTCCAAGTTGCTGTAGAATCAATTGGTATTCAGCTGTCAAAGAGCTATGGTAACCTTTACACTTTAGTTAAATGCAAAGGTTACAATTGACTCACGGTAACACTACAAGACTGCGTGGGACCTAGTGCTACTTATATTGGTTATTTTTGAGTTTGATGGTATAGTTTTTACAACAGAATCAAACTTGGCCGATTCGGAAAACTTAAAAATTAAAGTCAATTTCAAAAGAAAATTTATAAAATTGGCTTATAAATTAAAGTAGCAGGCTGGCAATAAAAGTTTAGTCATGCTGGAGGATTATCGCCTCTTTGGAGGAACATTTTATCTTATTCTTCATAATTTATATTCTGGCAGTTTATGCTTATACTGCAAATGGCATCCGATATCTGTCTTCCGTGTTTTAATGGGTTAACAACTGAAAGCTAGGTATAGGTGGCAGCATTATTCACCGTCTCCAAGCCACCATAATTTGTTGTTTTTTTTTTTGTGTCGACAAATTACACGAAAACTAGATAAATATGTATGCAATTTGGAGTGCACTATTAAAAGACGAGTTAATGAAAAAGGAAGCGACTACCACTGGTAAAAAGCATTTCAAGTGGCAAACGTAAATAAAATATGAACGTTTTGTAATTTGTAGTTTATTTAATGTTTGATGACGTTAAGATCTTTTTTTTTATGAAGTCTGGAGGAGTACGGTAGGAATAACCTGATTAGATTTGAAAACTTAACTCAAGAAGACATGTCTTACTGAAAAAGATCAGAGATGTTAATTCTAGAATTGATCGAATATGATAGCAAAAACACACGCATAGGTACAAGTTTATTATAATTTACTTATCACACCACAAGTGTCTGCATGTCCTGAAACCACACCAGAATCAGCAGGCAGAATCAGCTATACTTATACAAATTTCTCCCCTCCTACAAGTCTTCAGGTTTAAAAAGGATGGTTCATCTATGATAGCTCATCGATGAAATATCGGGTTTCAATTTTTTTGGAGAGTTTTTTTCTATAGGTATCGTCTTTTACCATCATTGGCAAATATATGGGACCCCGTATACAGTCAAAAGCTGCGCAACTGGGCAGATTATTTATATACATATACGTAAAAATTCGCTTGTTTATAAATACGTAATGTCTAGTGACAGCTAGCTGTTAAATTCTTAGACGCCGGAAAGTAGCGACATCTCAGAGTGCAAGAGTCAGTTTTCGTCCCCATCTTCTCGGGATTGCCAGAATATCATCACTCATCTAAATGCCTTGCAACCCTATATCACAAAACAGTGTTGCGCAATACAAAATATGTTTACACTTTGCGTGTTGCACTTTTAAAAATGAACTTACCCTTAAGTTCAATCAATTTTGTTCTAGGTTGGCAACATCTTCGGACGCGGTATTGGGGAACTTTCAACGAAGCTTGGAGGCGCGTCATCCTGGTTTTAAATACAATAACTATTCATAAAATACATTTCTTTGCCTATGTCGATGTGAGAAGAGATAACAGAGGCGTTTTGTTAATGCATCAATAATTGAAACGATGAAAAACTTGAAAGTTGTTTTGGTGGACATGACAATAACGAGGGTTGTCTGTTGTTTTTAATAGAAGTTAAAATGAATGAAGCTTAATTGAATATTTAATCCATTAAATTTGAAGAGTGACTGTAATTTTATTAAAATTAATCAGTACATAAGTGATTCGAATAATTGTATTATTGATGCATTAGCAAAAAGACTCAAATATTCTGTGATGATGATAAAACAATCTTTTGCATTCGATAGATAGAATGTTTGCCATTTTGACTAATATAAATCACATCAAGATGGCGTCTACGCGCTAGGATTTATTCATAAGTGGCCAGTTTTAATGCATAGCTTAGTGTGATCATAGTGTAAACGAGAATTAGGTTTTGTTTTATAAAAGCTTTATGTACAGTTAGGGACATTATTCGTTTATTGGAAGCAAGTAAAAAATGTATTACATAATACGTGTGTCTATATTAAGAGTAGTATTTGATAAACACGATTCGAAAAAAATATAAAATGTATTACCTAAATTATTACGAACGCATACATACACAAAATGCTACAATAAGGAAACATATCGCTTTGGCAAAGGTTATATTCTGTTATATTTAACGCGATGTATTGTAATTATTTACAAAATTATAGGTATGTATTTAAAAAAATATTAAAAGAACGGGGGTGGGTTGTGAGTGTGTGAAAGTAAGGAATCCTTTCTCGATTTATCAAAGTTACGTTTTATATATTTTTTAGAAATTGTTACTATCTTCGACATGATTTTAATACATTGTTTTCTGCAAGTTATATCAATACGTTATTCACATTTCATTCTATTTACGAGTGACAAGCACGATAACATTAAGAGCAGAGCAAATTTTCAATGCAAATCTTTCTATACCTAAGAAACAGTATTTTTCTAATTAAAAATCCACTTTTAAAAACATCGGTTTGATCTCTTTATTAAATCTACAATGCATTTTTATAAAAATACAAAATAGGCGCGATACAGCTTAACAATTATTTTTCGAAATCAAATATTGCCAGTAATAAGAAAAGTCCCCGCTTTTTGGGTAATTTGGTTTTTATAAGAATGCATATTAAAATTTACAAGTTAGCCACTTTTCGCTATAGTATAATTCTCTATATTTTAAAGCTCTCTAGATTCTAATGACAATCTAGCGACACTTTACCTTGATTAGTCGTCAAAATAATACATAACTATTTATAAAAAATACTATTAATAGTTAAATTTGTTAACAAAATAATATTCTTCTACGCTAAACACCTTACAAATTTTTGAACTAGGAGAAAATTTAAAGTTCTTAGATGAAAGTTTAATGATTAATATAGCGGTTAGTCGCTATGCTGATTCGCCTTACTAATGTCTTGTTCGGAACGGCTTGGAAAATAGAATACTTGTCTTACTTTAACTTAATTAAGTATCATTCTCACTTGATTTACCCTTGTCTCATTAGTTCAATCACTGTTGGTTCAAAATTAAGCTTGGAAGCTTTCAGAATTATATGACTATGGATAAATTACAAATTATGTGTTCTATATCAGATTAGTAGGCTCGTCGAGTAACTGAAAGTATATTAGAGAATGGTAGTAGTCTCAGTATAATGAAATATTGAGATATTGACTGGGAATATATTAGTCCAGCACCGAACGACTTGGTAAAGAGTTGAATGTAGTTATTCCCAATATTTTATCATATCACGAGATAATATAAAACACTTAAATAGGACTGTATCGGCACAGTAATCATGTAATGGAAGTAGTGCTCATATATTGAATGTAAGGAATAATCAATATGATATAATAACCAATGTTACATCCGTATTATTGATTTGTAGTTATTGTGAGTTTTAACGATCCCAATTTATTTATTAAGTAGATCTATTTAGTATATTTTTCTCAGTTCAAGCCAGTACCTTGTATACTACCACAATTATATATAAATATACCTGTAACCCTAGTTAAAAACACCATGAAATAGAGTTTATATACAACCGTGAGTGTACTTGGCATATTTTTTAGTATTTTCATTTCTTTTTAAATTAAGTTGGGTAACGAGCTCAATAGAATGAAAACGTCAGTTTTGTAGTGTCTAAGTGCATTATAAGAGCCGACTGAAGATGTAACTGCGTAGAACATGCTTGTATTATTTCGCCATATTGAAAACTCGCAATGGTTTTCCATAAACCGGTAAATAACGTGCCTATTTCAAACTAATTACATTTAAACAACCGATAAAAGCTTCAAATGAAGGTCATTACGAGTTTTCAAAAGCTTTGAAAAGCCATTGAGTGCATCGCGTGTGTAAGGGGATAACAATAAAAAATATTTACAATAAAAATGTTTACTGTTCCTTTGTTCTTTTATTCCTTTAAATAATATTTGTGAAGCACAGATATCTCTTTAGAGCAGAGCAAACTCGGAAGTCATTTAAATTGAAAACTATACATTTCTGAATGCTAACTGGTTGCTGAGCATAGAATAGAGAACTGTGAACTGTTTTTATATTCTGTGTAGCTAATCCTTGCCAAAGTTAAGTGGCTGTGGACAGGGCACATTGGTCGCAGTACAGATAGGCTATGAGGCCGTAAGGTTCTGGAGTGGCACCCACACACCAGAAGACGTAGCACTGGAACGCCTCCAACAAGGTGGACAAATGACCAGCTGCAGGAATGCCCTGGAAGCGAGAAACAGAACCGGTCCAAATGGTGTTCCTGGGGGTGGACCTATAACCAGCAGTGTGCGTCTTATGGCTGAAGTGATGATGATGACCTTAGCCTCAGACAATTTAGATTGCAGGTATTGTGCATTCAACTTTATGAGATTCTGTATTAATTAAGTAGTAAGGAGTGGTTTAGTGTGGCTGGGTGAAGTAAACAAAGCATCCCAAATAAGCATCTTCTTAAATTATTATCCTTAGGTTAAGCAGCCTCTGGAGGACAGAACTGTGGCCGGATAAGTCCATAGCGGACTCCCGGCCACCGCAGGTGCGAGCTTGCGGGCGGCGAGAAATGGGTGGCTGGCCACCCTGTAAGGACCAGGCCCGGGTCAATGGCACGTTGTGTTCCACACGCGCCTTAAAGAGATGTCAGCAAGAATTAAAGTCTGCTAGGGCCTATGCCTGCTGCTGATGTTGAAGTTTCAAATTAATCCGACGTTTTAAAGGGGGTGAAAATTACGATCAAAGATTCCGTTACATAGACACATATCAAGCTAATAAAGTGTATCAAAAAGTACTGGATGTCAATTGTGTAATTGTAGTAGTTAATTTAAAGAGTCGTTCTAAAACTATTAAACTAATGTTTCTTCATGAAACCAGTCTTATTGGTCTGCGTACCTGTAAATTATGCATGAAAATAATAAATATTCTGATCCCGCAGTAGTAAAATTAAGCTGTAGTTAAAGCAATCAAATATTTTGTAGCCTGTGAATTCCGGTTCTATTTACTGGTAAATGAAAGTATAAAAACTCCCACGATTATTTATTTTTGGTTCTATTAATGAAAGTCAAAGAAAGATTGCTGTTTATAAAGTACACATACTTTTACCTTTACTTTTTACTCTCTATAGTACATTTTTCTAAACAAACAATCAGTTCTCGGCATTCGAAACTGTTTTTTTTTTTATTGAATAGACGTTGACATTGGTTGCGTCTGTGAAGTTTCGCTAAGTAATTTTTGGAATTTTAGAGTAATTCGATGTTGGTAACCAGGTACCAATATATCTCTATAAATGTTAAATTATTTGTATTTGCTATAAAAACAAGTCAAAATATTATATTAATAATAGTTGTCTCATCGCAAATAACACCCGGAACGGGCCACGGGCTCGTAAAAATATGCCGGCCGGTGTGAAGTTGGTTGGTTACTAATAAACGCGCGAGGTGCTACATCTATAAATATGAAGTTATTCTTATAATCCGTAATAAAATATGAATTTATCTCTTTGTCCCGATTCGTGTTTAATAAAAAGTTATACAGAGGCTTTAATGCAGTGAAATGATAAAATGAGAACACGATACGGTATGTTGAACGAATCGTAAAGAGTTTAATTGATTTTAAAATAACTTTATACAGCCGAATAAAACTTTACGGTCTGATATAATATTTGAAAGCTATAAATTACCCATTTTTAAACCAGTTAAACTCAGCATACTTTTATTTGCAATAGTCGGTTAAGTATATCAATTCACATAAACATTGATTCAACACTACACTTCGCGAATGCGATTACGACCGCTCTCAGCGGCAATGCGTGCCAACAGGCATTTTTAAATATTTGACCTATTTTTAGGCACCGCTAATAATAATTAGAAAAGGTAACGTGAACCTCTCAGCGGTGTCAGCTGGCAAGAGAATTCCAAGAGGAGTGTCGCCTAGGGAGATTATATTTATTGTTGTGGCAGCACCGGAGACCGAATTTTATTTCCATTCAATAAAATGTGTTTGGTGGAACGATCAGTATCTCACCAATTTAAAAGAAAGATCTGCTTTGGTAGTGCCAGTATAAAATTTCTGAAGTTTATATACGTGGAAACACACATTAGGACTACAAAATTACGGCAAATCAGATTCACAAAGTAGCAACACCGATCCAGAAAAAGTTTGACATTTCGAAGTGAAGTTGTGAACGCAGTGAACGTGTGTGAAATTTTACAACAAAAATATTTATTTTTATGTAGTGATTGTAAGGAAACTGTAAGTTTTTGACATAAACGTTATATTATTTTGGCTTTATTGGAGAAATAATAATGCGTAGACTGTTGAACTGTTGTATAAAGGCTTACTAACACTTTATTCCCGGAAATGCTTTACTGTTTTATTTTTAAAAAGAAAAAAGTGAAAATAAGACCTTTGTGGGTTGTATCATCTGTGCATTCCGATGTTATTACGCAGGCCGGGGTCGGGGACCCTTTCGCGATGGTATTTCCCGCGAATAGTTGAATTTGAGTGAATTATGTACGCGCGTACTGTGAATCTTAAAATAGACAAAATGATTGGCAAAGTATATGAGTCAATAGTAAATGTGTTAGTAGGTGATGGTCAGGTAACCGAAAATAATATTTTGTTTTACCTTAGCCTAAATACCCTGTTTGTGTTATACAATAATTTAAAAATACTTTTTTTTTCAAGTACATGTTCTATTTAATTTTTTTGTAGTTGGCCAGTTACGCTTTTGTTTTGTTTATTCTTAAATTACGTACTTACTGTGTTTTTAAGTAGGTATGAAATGACTGCATAATAAAATCTTTAATATTGGTCTTTAAATAAAATTGAGAAGTAAACAAACTACAACTTCTAATAACCCATAGACTATAAAGGTGAAATCATTTTATACAACCTATTTTCAAAAGCAGAAGACAAGCAACTACAAAAAAAAAAAAAACTTTTGAATAAGGAAGGAACAACTATGCACCATCATCCCAACACTAAGTACACAGTAACAGATAATACATTTAATACAACTGACAGTAGCTATTTGAGTGATAAAGGAATCCATTAGGATAGCTGCATTCTCTGGATTACAGTACTGATAAGATACAGACATTACGGACAGGCGTTTCTCTATTATTTACAAAAGAGGTTACTTACTATCTTCACTAATTAGTTTACTTTTAGAAATGAACAAAATTTAGTGAACGAAATTGGACAACACTCATTATTGTGTTCTAATTTTGAATGTCATATTATGACTCTAGTTTGAATTTGTTTCTTGTATTATCTCTTGTCTTAAATCACTTCTTATTTATTACTAGATTCTGCCCACCACCCTCTTTATGAAGAAGTCAACTTTACCATAAAATAGACCCTAAGGCACTTGGGAATAGTGCAGCTTTCTATCAGTGAAAGAATCTTAGGAATTTGATCAGAACTTCTTAAAAGCAACAAACAATTTTACCTCATCTTCTTACCCTTTTAATAACAATCTATAAACAGTGAGCCCAGAATTTGGATCTATTCATCACCCTAGGGTTGACTGGTAGAAAATGCCTCAGGTAGTAAGTCTGCCTTTGTACAGTATATTTTTTACTTGTGCATAAAGTTTTAATAAAATATAATAAATTTGGGTTCGAGCTTGGCATTTTCAGTAGGGTCCATCAACTCCTGTAGCATGCAGACAATGGACATGATATTAAGTGCCCCATTGTTTATGGGATAGCACTACATTAAGGTGGAGTCATTTGTGAATCTCCACCTGAGCAGGTTTTCTTTGTTTCGGCTCACCTGAGTCCCAAGTCTATAAAAAGACAAAAAAAACCGGCCAAGTGCGAGTCGGACTCGCGCACCGAGGGTTCCGTACAAACCTGCAGGTCATCATTCGTCATCTTCGTTTATGAAATTAAATGTTTTTTTTTTAATTTTTATATTTGAGTTGACTGAATGAAAGGTAAATTGTGGTTTACGATTTATGACGTATTAAAAAAAACTACTTACTAGATCTCGTTCAAACCAATTTTCGTTGGTAGTTTTCATGGTAATGTACATCATATATTTTTTTTAGTTTTATCATTCCCTTATTTTAGAAGTTACGGGGGGGGGGACACACATTTTACCACTTTGGAAGTGTCTCTCGCGCAAACTATTCAGTTTAGAAAAAAATGATATTAGAAACCTCAATTTCATTTTTATAGACCTATCCATAGATACCCCACACGTAAGGGTTTGATTAAATTTTTTTTTTTGTGTTTCAGTTCTATGTATGGGGAACCCCAAATATTATTGTTTAAAAAAAAAATGATATTAGAAACCTCAATATCATTTTTGAAGACCTATCCATAGATACCCCACACGTATGGGTTTGATGAAAAAAAAATTTTTGAGTTTCAATTCTATGTATGGGGAACCCCAAATATTATTGCTTTTTTTCTATTTTTGTGTGAAAATCTTAATGCGGTTCACTGAATACATCCACTTACCAAGTTTCAATAGCACAGCTCTTATAGTTTCGGAGAAAAGTGGCTGTGACATACTCGGACAGACAGACAGACAGACAGACAGACAGACAGACAGACATGGCGAATCTATAAGGGTTCCGTTTTTTGCCATTTGGCAACGGAACCCTAAAAAGGTTTTATTTACATAAGATTGTTTGTCTGGATGTCAAATTCAAATGAAGGTAGTTTGTAATTCTCCTTTTAATTTCTTTGGGATGGTGAATTATAGAGGTATAAACAAACAAGCTTAGGTTTGCACATTCCAGGGCCTATTTCCTAGATCATATAAACAGACAAACATATATGTGAAATTACTCAATTTTAACTTTACATTGGCAGTTATATTTTTATAGCTCTATAGACATTTTGTTAAACTTTACTACATTATTGTTTAGACCTGGGTGTGTCTAAGAAAGCAAATAATAATACATTCTAGGTGATTTACTGCAAATAGAATTTGTCATTGGTTTATATGGGAAACATCAGGCAGTAGTATCAAACTAGGTAGGTAGGTCCATTTATTAACATTCTTCTATAGATTCTGGCACAATACACCTAGGTAATACCATAATTCAGGTATACTGATCTGATCACTTTGTTGAGCCTAGCTTGCGTTGCTGCCCTTGACTTTTATAACATTTTAGCCTCAAGCCACATTTACCAGGCTTCAGACTTGAAAATGTCGCGATAGTGAAGACATTCGTCATAAATCGCATAATTACGTTTTGAACGATTATTTTCGCGATAGCACCAATGTTTGTTGAAACCCTGAAAGTGTACCTTCAACAGAAAGCCTGCATGACTAGATATAATCTTTTTTTGGCCATTTTACTGAAGAGCTTCAGTAGTGAGGATAGGCGTGAAAATCGACCGATCACTCAGTCTACAGCATTTCACGGTATGCGTTTAGACTTTATATTATAGTACTCTGTGGTTTAGACCTTCGGCATTTGAATGTATGACAATACCTACAGCCAATCAACACAGGGTTCTTCACCTTTACTCTAGAGGGTATCAGTGATCGAGAGATTCATCCCTGAAGATGAAATATCGCTATCATCTACATAAATCATTGGCAGCCCTGTTCCATCCACGGATGAATAGGATAGGCATCGTCCCTTTTGTACGGTTCTTGCCTGGTCTGTGCGTGCCTCAACCCGGTTTTACCCGCAAACTTCTCATTGTCATCTGGCTGTTGGTCTGACAACCTTCCTTCTACTGGCTTTTGGCAACCTTTAAGTGAGGGCTCCACCTCGTCGATGCATATTTTTACTGCATTAAATTTTCTGGTTTCCGGAAATTAACCGGTCTCAGTATAATCCGAGCCGTTAGCGGTTCAAGCCATGGCGCCATCCTGCCGGTTTCGACGTACAACCCATTCGCTCATGGTGACAAATTCCTAACCTACTTACGTCTCCCGTGTTCCATTTCTGTGAAACACAAGTTTTACGTAACCGCATTGTAAACAGTTCAAACACGTAGTAGAGAAGACAGTTTTGTGAATTAGAAGAATATATTGTTAGGTCAGTCGGAGTTTTATTAAGCGACAGGGTAGCCCGCGAAATATACAGTCTGACACTTACTAACAAATACCTGACCCCCCTAAGCGAAACGGTAGTATCTTGTAATAGAAAGAAAATACGTTTACATGCGGTAAACATGACGCAAAGAAAGACTAAACCACAAAAATATAAAACAGCTGGGGGAAAACATGCGTCGCACTAACGCAAAACGGCCATCGCTCAGCATAATGCTACGGGCCTATGCGAGACGGAGCTCCAGCGCTGGTTTTTCAGCGAATAATTAATTCCATGATGGGCACCTAACCAGGTTCCTACTGTGCAATATTCAGACGGTAATTTCCAACTGGACATGACTTTCTTTCGCGTTGTGTTTCAACAACTAACCATACATATGAAATCATAAACAAAGGTCAAACAAATGAATGAACTCTACAACCTACAGCTTCAGTCATAAGAATTGATAATTCGGAGACAATACTGTGAAACTAACAAGCCGTCTTACAGGAAGAAAGACAAAAGGTCTTGTTGATACTGCACGATGTCACCGCTGCTTGCGAAACTCACGAAATGAGAATCATTTTAATTCATTCGGTGATCAATGTTACGTTGTTTCTGGCAAGCATTCGAAAAGAACTTTCCGTCGAATGCTTGTAGTGTAATTAAAGCAATTTGTTTTTATGGTGTTGAATTAGACGCATGAAACTCGAATATTTGAAGACACAACACATTTCATTACACAACATTTTTGACGAAAAAAAAAGACCATAAAACTGAAAAATAACTTCAATTTCAGCAGTAGTCTTAGTATCTGTATTTCACTTTGTTGCCAATTAAAGTTATTAGTAAACCAATTCCGAATTTAAAGTTATTTTTCTCTTCGTAGTGTTTTTTGTGTAAAAGGTTTTTTTCCCTTTTTAGTTACGGTACCTTCCCCACACCAAACCGTATACGGTTGGTGGTTACCACTACTTGCTTTGTAAACAACAGTGACAGGAAGTGTAAGAATATCATGAAGATGTTCAAAGTGAATTTAAAATATTATTGATGCTAACGCAAAAATCTTCCCAAGCAAAGTGAATAAATTGTATAGATATGGGACCATCTCTGACGCATACCCTATACATTTAAAAGAATTTTCGAGATCACCCAAAATTGCCGAGGTATCGCGAAACATACATACATAAGAAATAAAACTGACGAATGAGAACGTCCTCCTTTCAGTTAAAAAGATACCAACGTGAGAAATTGACTGTTTCATCAAATGTGATACTACGATCATTAAGATTTATGTTTTAACTCATAAGGGTAATTATTATGATTGATGAGTTGAGAAAAACATTAAGTACAATTAACTATTTAAATGCGAGAGAGTTAATTAGAGAGTAAGTACTGACAAATGCCACGACTGATATATAGGAGAGATCTGTAAACGTTTTAGATTTGGCTTGATGTCTAAAGACTCAATTCGGAATTAATGTCGACTACAAAATCATATGAAGGTATGAATAAAAGGACATGTTCAATTCCTTGTAGGCAAACGAAAAGTAAAAACAATAAGGCCAGGATGACGTCAACATCCAAGCATTTGTTGTAACAACGTCCCATACGCATAAGTACCCACTCATGCTACACTTCAATTTTTACCTACAACAAGGCTTCAGAAAGTACTGAACAATGAACAGGATTGAACGATCACTTTGTATATAAGGATAGTTTTCGTGTTTTCAAGATATTGCATATTATAAGACTCATTGTCCAGATGTTCCACGTCAGTAAACTTTTATTGATCACTAGTTTCTGCTTGCGACTCGATTTTTTTTAACGGAAAATATATGTTATGACACTCAGCAATACAGCTTCCTATTAGTGAAATAATTTTCGGAATCGGATCAGTAGTTCGGAAGATTATCCCCATACATACAAACTCAGAAGACCGCTTTATAATTAATACCAATATTAGTATGGATGAAGCAACTGGAATGAAAAGATGTACCATTTCAGAGTTAGATTCCCAAGATACCGAAGGAATTCCAGGTAAAATGAAGTCTGGCCAATCGACCGAAAAGAAAAACAAATAGAAGCACTCAATGCTAGATGGAATCCGTCTGGTTACAATTACTTAAAGCCAAATATTTTCACAGGTGCGAAATAAAATAATAATAATATAATAATAATATTCCACAACTATCACACAACGCCATCTAGTCCCAAGCTAAGCAGAGCTTGTGTTATGGGTACTAGACAACTGATAAACATACTTATATATTTCTAAATACATACATATTATAGATAAATTACAAATAGATTGTTGAAATAACCTGAATATTTCGCACGCGTATTTAAAAGAGAGTTAAGGATTGGTTGGAGATACTAAAAATACGGCGTTTTTGATGTCTTAGTGCAAATTGTCTCGGTGCCATTATAAGTCACCATCATCCACAATCCAAGTTCTCCCACTAGTTTCATATGCTTCTTTGCATTATACCAATCTCTCCACTCTGCCAGTCTCATCCAGGTTCTGCCCTTTACAACGCCCCCCCGTCATCTCGTCGTTAGCATCTAGGGCATCACACTTATTAAATTAAGTATTTACTTGATCAATTCCTGGTCTTTAGTTCCGTCGTTGACGAGTCGACAAAGAATTTTTGCTCCGAAAGTTTTGAGAAACGTTTTTAGGCCACGCTAAGTTAATTCAGCAAGTTAATGATCGTGTCAATTCATGCCTAAGACTCACAATTGGCTCGATTGGTAACTGTAATTGAATTAGGACTGCAAACATTCATTATAATCAATATTGTTTGGTTTATTGTCTTTAAATAATGTGATAACTGCCGTAGGAAGCGTTCTGTTCTTGTAATACGTTACTTAGTTATGGAATTATTGATACTTAATCCTTTGTAACAGAAGGAGAGTTAAAATATCCAACTCCGTTTGAAGTAGTTACAATTTCTTCGACAATAGTGTTTTCATGCCAACTTTGAAGGCTATAATGAAAGAGTAGACGTATTAGCTACAATATAATGTATTAATATTCCTTTGTTTCTAAGGTAGGCATAGAAGTTATTTATAAACCCCATGACGAAGGTAAGAATCAGGCTTATTGTATTTGATTCTATTAGGCAAGTCTCAAATCATTTTCCTGTTTACGATGTAAATATGGTTTTGCTCGATGACAAGGCGCTGAAATATCGCGAGGTAAACTAGCGTAGATGATAAATTAGGCTTTATTTCCAACATTTAGAACGATTTTCGCATCGTCTAGATTTTTTATTAAATGTATCAAGTATTTCT
The DNA here is from genome assembly GCA_947507805.1 of Aporophyla nigra. Lineage (NCBI taxonomy): Eukaryota > Metazoa > Arthropoda > Insecta > Lepidoptera > Noctuidae > Aporophyla > Aporophyla nigra. The sequence goes on along the minus strand of OX382316.1, from coordinate 4,159,764 downwards.
TCCGTAAAAAAGTGTTCTAATGGATACGCGTTAGACAAAATGTCATCCACTTTTCTGCCGATACCGTTTCATTACAAGTCATCGAGCACTGTAGTGAAAATTCCTCGCGTGATTCGATTTGCGTGGGTTTTTTACCCATCTATACCGAACAACTGATTTAGTTGTTTTTTGTTGAATTGTCAATTCTCTTCCTGTTTATTGTTTTGATATTTTATCATAATTATCTGAAACGTTGCAATTTGGTTTATGAATGAGAATACCTTTCGTCTTTTGAGTAAATTTATTTCCTTCCGTATCTGTCGCATAAGTTCTAGGTGTATATGTACCGATTTTTCTATAGGTACATTTAATAATTACACTCATATATACACATACTCCTTCTTTCTATGGGGGGGGGGGGGGGGTCAAGTACAAAATGACAAATTCTATGATCCCTACATACTTCCTTTTGAACACTTCATCGTTGAAATAGTGTGTTTTTCTTTTAAAATTGTTCTGAACAATAACATTGGTGTCCCTTCAAAACCAAACCTCTTGTATATTACTTTGTTCTAATTATGATTCACATTTCAACACTACATCTAAATGAATCACCTAGGATTCTCGTGCCAATCAATATATGGATGGTCACAGCCTTATAAAAAAGTAAACAACCAAAGTACGTGACAATGTGTCTATGAAGCTATTTATTAAGCAATCCATAATTAGAAGCATCAATACTTGTTAAACACTGTAGTTTCCTTGTCAATGCAGGAATTTAAGGTGTTTTTATTGAGTGTCGTAATTGCTTTACTTTCTCATAAAATGCCTTACATTTTGTTGGAGCTGAGCAACATATGTTGGCAATTATCTTCAGGCAATTTCTTGACGATAATCTTAATGAGGCTGACAACATTCGAGACCAAGTGCATTAAAAATCTTAAAACAGAGGACACGATGATTATTTAGTAAACTGTAAACGAAATAATGTTGTGTAAATATCTGCTAAAAAATACCAAACAATAATTATGCAAAAGTCAGTCGGTCAATCGATGTTACATAAAAAGTTAATCTGCCGATCAAGTAATTTACTTAATTTTACAATCAGATTCATTGTTTTTGCTTCACTGCTTAATTTTATTTCGTCTTGGTCATCAGAGAGCGCTGTTAGTCTGGAATCAGCATAGTGACACGAAAATCACACACTGAAATAGAACGTAACGATAACATCAGCCAATGTTGGGTAAGGTTGCCATCTCTGCCGTGTCACCTTCGCACAAAGTCCTAACTCTCGAAATCGTTCATGCTGCCAAAACTCATAAATACGAATTTTCTTACCCACTTGGAACTAATCATATTAGCGTTGACAGGTTCTGAAAATTACTAGTAACCCAGAAAGAGGAAAACGTCGTAATGAAAGACTTTGATAACGTTGTTAAAAAAAATATAGGTCACACACTTCTTGAAAAGTATTTGAACATTATTGTGACTTGAAAATGTCATGGCCGCTAAATAGTAGTGTTAGTGAATATATATCTACTGTAAAAGTAAATATGACCTTATAGCAGGTATATCTTGAGGAAACAATTTTGTTTACGCAAAATAGTTTCCTCACAACTAAACCTGTGGTTAGTGTAGTCATAAACGATGACCTGATTTTAGACAATGAAGTCATTGTATCTGCTTACTCCTGCTCCGAAACTTTGGCCCTTACTTCGGTCGAACGTGCCTTCTTCGCGGTATGAAATCTAAGTCAATGGTTTAGGAGATTTTGATGTGTCAGGAGCTGGTCGATGTCCTCTATAAACCATGACGAAAACGGTTAATGGAAATGGTGCAAAACGATTTGATTGTGTATGGTATATATTATATATATGGTATATATATATAATTCTTTCAAATTGGAGTGCATTTAAGTAGCCTTCAAAAGTGGCGATGCTTGAACGCACGTCCGCCCCCGCTTAGTCCAGCTCCCAGCATTCATATCATTCATATTTCTAATTTATATGGTATACATAATAACGAGTATTCTGTTGTATTCTACTATCACTTTGCTTTGCAGCACATAATTCTACCATGTTATGAGATATTCTTATATAGTTCATGCTATTATGAGAGATGCAGACCTTCGGTACAATTTTCCTATTGTAGACATCAGAATGCCCTATTGATGTCATTTGTTTTTCAAAGTCACTGCAATCAATGAGTGAACATTGAACATAACTGAAAGGCTTCCTTTTCAATCCTTACGTTCATTCTTCATTCTTTGCTCCTCAGATCACGCATCATTAAGAATTTAAGATCCGCTTACATGACCTACTTTGTGGGCGCGAGCGGCGCTTCTTGACATTTACGATTTTAAAAATAAGTTGGTGCATTTTGACAACGGATAAACAAAGCTTTACTTTATGATGGTTTTAATATGTTTAGTGTTATTCTTTGTTGAAATGTGCAGGAGCACTCCCAAGTAGATTCTTCAAATAGATTTTAGTAGCAGTGCAGTTCCATTTGGAAAAACAAGATTAAAATCGTGCCAAAATCTACATGGATCCAAGATTGTGTGAATAGCATTATGTATTTTGGTAATATGTCTCTAAAAGCTGAAAGTCACGATTCCCAAGTTTTTGCCAAACTTTTGATTTGAAATATTGCAAAAGAAACATTGAAAGTGAAGTATCATTGTGCTTACGCAACCTTGTCCGTTCGCAAACAAAATAATGGCTTTCCAGCCATATGACTTGTTATTCCAACTGTCTTTTCCAATCCAAAAATAAACACCAAACTTTTACTTCACAATCTTTTGCTCCCAAATTACGGGCGCAATTTTTTGCTTCGTAATTTCTTAAACCACTGGCGAATAGTACTATCTTCTACAGTTATTTGATGATTCATCGCAGCTTTGTCCAAATGGTAACTACCTACATTCTATAATCGCTGTGTGGTCTAAGTACAATGCAACGGGTGTCGGGTGGCGTACACACCTATGTACATAATACAACAACTAATACTCAGTTCTCGTTCTTCACAGTTTAAGTCACACGGACTTGTTCAAACGTTTTGTGTGCATTTGTTTGGTAATTGTGGAAAAAGTCAACGGCTTAATGATTGCTAAAGTGGTTTAGAAGATTGTGGACAGTGAATAGTGTTAGATGTGAAGACTTCATGTGTGTGACGTACAAAAACTGACGCATCTTACTATGAAATCAGATAGGTACTGTGACATTGGTTCGCTTGTTTATGAAGATATGACAAAGGTGACACTTATTTTAGTTTTTTCCTGTTTTTCACCCATATCGTAACGAAGTTTTAAGAAACCTAAGACATTGATATTCCTATTAAACTCTGACCCAAAAACGCCTATCAATCCCAGCTTCCTCACAAAATGTCCGGATCAAATATCAAAAAGCTTAAATTTAACTTTGGCAGAATGAAAATAAGCGAATTATGTGTCCCAAAAATAGTTAGCGAGATATTACGTAAGAGACGTTGATATATGTGAGTCTGGAGGGTTTCAGACCAAAACGTGTGTAGCTGTGCCCGAGACAAGGTAGTGGCTATTTACTATGACTGGGATCTCATCTGCTGTCTGCCAACTGATAGACTTATAGATACAAGTCATTCATTTGTCTTTACCCTTTCTGATATGATCTACGCATGTCTAATTATATTTAAGACCTCAATAAAATATTAACTGCGTCTTCCCGGCTGGTCTCTTGACGATCGATACATTTGGAACTGAATGAAATCTCATAACAAAGGAGCAAAACAAATGAAAATTATTTTGAATATCCGCACACGCTAGAACAATCCTTGACATCATGTAACCCACAATGAAATTGATACCAAAACACTTGTAGCAAGAGAAACTGATCAAAGAACTTGAACATCATTTCCTTTCATCATTACTCAGAGGAAGACTACAAGGAAGTATTAAACCAAGCTGTAATTTATTTTAACACAACTAGATGAAGTGCTGAAGCATTGTCTGCTGTGACATAACTGCTTCGTGTGGCTAAAATTAGCCAATCGAATCTTGCGTGCGCCCGCGCATCGTTGCAGGTGCGTTCGGTGTTGCCGCACGCGAAAATGCAACCCGATGACGGGTAACATTGAAGTACTTCAGCAAATCACTTGTTAAACCAATATGGTACTTACTTAATAGTTGTAAGGATTATAGTTACAATGTTTTTGAAGCATATATTTGACAGTCAGCCAATTTACGGAGATTTTATATGTGTAAAGATGAAACGCAAGACTGTGAGTAGAATTCAAAACATGCATAAAATATTGTTATTAAACTGGACTCTGTATCAAGGAATGTAGCAGTGGTGACAGGTGCTTAGGCCATTTATTTCTTCCTCTGTCGTCATTTCTGCAATGGATGGGTGTTCGGGTACTGAACTAAGTCCTAATTAAACTATATCGTGGTATGCGTCTTATTTTAGCTCTTCAGGGTTTAGTGCCAAACTCTCAGGTGCGAACTGTGTTATCAATTACTGAATACCATTCCGGCACTAGTGTTGATTTAGATTATTGCCTTCAGTTTTCGTTGAAATGTCAACAGTTCTATTTTGCTCTGTGAGAGTAGCCCGTTAGGAGATACAGCGTCATCCCAATGGGTAGAGGACTGGATGCAAGTCTTTTAGTTTTTACTTCCGATTTCTGTATCTTACCAATTGTTACTTAATTTATCAAGTTACTAGCTTCTGCCCGCGACTTTGTCCGCGTAAAAATGCTTGTTTTATCATAAAATATATCATATAGCATCGCATATCGCGTCCGCGATATTATTTTGTTTTTTTTTAGCGTTCTTTCTGACTTTTTTTATCTACTCAGTCCCTTAAGCCCACATTGGACTATCGAATGCAAACATATTTTTTCAAATCCGAATAGTTCCAGAGATTACGCCCTACGATCTTCCCCCTATTACGTGGGACTTAAACATAAATGGCGACAATTGGGTGTACCTACTATATGTACACCTCTGCCTAATAGGAGCAACAGGGAATACGGGCAAATTAGAGGAATACAGGCGTGATTTTACGTTATGTAACTTATTTCATTGGCAGGTTGTGGGTAGTACAGTCTTCTTGCGTTGTCTAGCAGACTAGTGCCTTGAAACTCTCTAGTTCGTCCCTTAGCAGTCCTTTTCATAAGTAACTCATCGGAGTATTTAAACTACACAGCAAACGTCCCCGCTGATGGACAGCAAACGTCAAGGCTATTTACAATGTTTCTTCTATTGCCGCAATTGTAAACAAAACGTCCGTCAAAGTAGATAGAAAACTATCAATATACGAAAACCGTGTAAGCTTTGGCTGCTGTTTATCCAATCAACAAGCATGACCGACGAAAATACCTTATTTTTATTGGCTTTTTCCTGCGAGTTCTTTTGCAAACAAAACCTCAAAAAATTTAAATTCTATGTTCATCTGCAAAGAAACAAATCTTCCAAACCACATGGGAATTTGTGTCTTACGATTTTCAAAGTTGCACCTTGCGTTTTCTGTTTGTCAGTTACGGAACTTTTTATGAATTTTACTGTTAACTTTTACCAATAGGAGATAAAAAAATGCGCAAACAAGAACAAATGGTGCATTGAAAGAAATATTCCACATGGTGAAGTGGTCAGTGCACGCCAAGAGGGAAATGCCTCACATACCTCCTCCTCTAGAAATGCTGCAAGTTTTAATTACGTCACATATTTGAAAGCTTTTAAGTGCCCGCTCCCTTGTAAATGTCGCGGTAAATGATACTCGTGACCGAATGGGCTTCCTGTTTCCAAACACATCGTTCTGGTTAGTGCAGCTTTTTTTATTGTTGATTCTAGACTACCCTCGAATTAGATGCCAAAATTAGGACTGCTGAAATCGCATGTTGTTGGGAAACGAGATTATAAGTCAGGTCAAACTTCAACGTTTTATGTCTTAGTATAGTATACCTACTTTTTAATGTTTTTTTTTTAAATGTTGTTAATCTCAAAAATAAAGATGTCATCTATTGATACAATGATGCAACGGTAGTTATACTTGCAATTGGGTCAAAGCAATAATTAAAAGTTATGTAATTGTTCTCTTCATTTTACTCATTCAAATCAATTTGTTATGCATCTAATAAATCATTACAACTAATTAATAATGATCTGTCATAAAATACGCCAAAGGAAGTACTTCAGGGCTGCCAACTGCCTCTGTTTCGAGCTATGCACTAATATTTCAGGCATAATTTATGACAATTCGAGCTTAGTCAAACACGGTCATTCTCGGTGCATCGGACATATGGAGTGTGTTTGAGATTGAACGGAGTAATAGCTATAATAAATGGCAAAGAACAGGTGATAAATCATGATTTAATTGTTCTCAGCGTTGTTGATTTACTTACTCAGGTTTAAACCATTTTTGTTATGGATAACAAAGATCATTTGGTCAACCGATCAGATTAAGCGGAAGCTTAAGATTCGGAGATTGTAACGTGAATGTGTCACCATCTTTACTTACCGATACCCGTCCGTGCCTCCGAAAGTACGTTAGCCTTTTGCGGTGGCTCCCAGCTGTCATTCGAGGATCTTTGATGGTCGTTACGGGTCCAAGGGTACTCTTATCACTCAGTAACTGGGTTGTGAATGTCAGATAAGCAGGCTTCATACAAATTAGTGGTATTTAGCTCCATCCGGTTAGGCTGTTAGCCGACCTCAACATAGTTGGTAAAAGGTTTAGGCAGATGATGATTAACAAAGATCATTTGCGGAAAGCAGCATCCATATTGTCGGTTGATGTATTTCATGTCACCACCCATGTTGCTTTCATGTTACTACCCACGCTACGAAAGGATAATTTTGCTCATATTCTATTTTTTTTATTTAGCCTACACTGTCCCATTGCTGTGCAAAGGCCTCACATAAATGATTAAATAATCGCATTAGGTACCTAATGAATAGAGGATAGTAGCAATATAATACTAGTTGTAATAATATTTTTATAACATTAGCAGATAGGTAGTGAACTAGGTGTGATATATTCACACCTAGTTCACTACCTATCTGATAATGTGTGCTCAAACTTGAAACATAATATGTCCAGAAATCAACTGCAATTAACTAATTTAAAGTTTAATCTTTATGGAATTATGATAGGGAAGGGTTCTAATAGACTCACATTATGTTTGTAAATGTGATTGTTATACTAAAATTTATTCGGTTCTGCAGTATAAATCAACATTTCTTACGCTGTTTTGTAAGGTGTCTGTATGACTGTTGCAAATCTGGAATCTGGATTCAGATCTTAATTGCTGCTGACAGCAATTACCTTATGGTAACAATTAAGAGGGACAAGTAAATTAGACGTTAATTAAAACTATGGTACTAAAATAATCTTTGCCAGTGAATCAATTCCGAGAATAGAGCGCATTTGTAATTACGAGTCTGCATCACCTTTGTCGACCTTCTTGATGTCTATTTCAATATGAACACAGATCGTGAAACTGTTAAGTTTACGTTTCAATAAAACGGCACGATTACTAGTAACCACTTAGTTGTAAAGTTCGTTGCATCAATATAATAATTTGTCTCTACAATAATTCCTATTGTATCCATAGAATTTTCTATTGTTTCTTTGACAGAAATTCCACGCATTTCTTGCTTTTAATTGTTTGCTTAATGTATCGTCTATATCGTCTTGTATTACAAACCCTCATCAAATTCAAGTCCTAGTAACAATTAAATTTGCCCCAAAATTCGTTTGAGTAAATATAAATCCACGCGTGCAAGGTATCAAACAATTTCGCATAAAATCCGTGTGAATCCAATGTGTTTGGTACAGACGCGTCAGTGCATTACACCCACTCAACATCCAAATATACGTATAAAACGAGAGATATGCTCGAAATATATGAGGAGCGAACGACTCTCGAGCGATTTCAGATATTAACGTGCTTTCACTTGGCTATTGTGAACGTTATAATAATGTGAAGTCTGGAATTAAAGCCGTCAAAATTCTAGCTACAGAGGATTCCAGAACAGAAGATGTCCATGTCTTAGTAAACAAAAAAGTAAAGAAAGTTACTAAATACGATATACTCACGCAATTAGCCGGTTTAAAGATTTTCGATCCTGATCACAACGGTATTTTGAATAATGAATGACGTTACAAGGTAATTGATGAACGAAGCATCGATTGTGAAAGACGACGATCAACTGATAGCATTTTAATATTTCACAACAAGCAGAAAATAATAATCATTGAACAACGGCTTGTTTTAATCATACGCTTGTGTGGTCGCAGTTCCATGAAAGTGTAAATGTTGGTATTGTTGATGCATTCAATCAGGAACTACTTTAAAGGTGGTGGAAGACTTTTCAACACGCGCCATCGCTACTGCTACCTACAATGGTAACGCAATACGTTGAATTAAATCTATTCCGACCTCGCACTTCAACGCATCTTACCTACTCAAAACTTGCAAGCATATCAATGTTGCCAAAAATTCTGCTATAAGATATCTTTTTGTCGTTCCTGGTCAATGCAGTTCGGTTTTTTTTCTCTTCCTATTAGTCCAGATATTAATGTCCTCCTTGTTTTGCATTTTGTCATGTGTGTCCTAAGGTGCATTATTGTATGATTACATGCAATTAGGAAGTATCGTCAGCACATAACACCATTTGTGATGTTTTAAGAAATGGGGTAGATCATTATCAAATACGAAAAAAAAACAGAGGACCAATGTCTTGCTGCCAAGTTTTTTTTTTTTGCATACTTTAGCTGCCGTATATCGTAGGCTAGCGTTGGAAGGGAATATCTAACCCTGTGGCGCACTTATTTTACTTTTAAACCGGGTAATAGATAGAGAAAAGTCTCGGTTCTTAAAAATCTATATAAAATTCTAGCAATACATCATTGATTTGATTAGGTATTATCGATTAGTGAAATCTAACGTGGAATATAAATATGGGAAAACAAGTAACAACCTGGTCAAGGCGACAATTCCAAAGATGGACAGTTTTCTACACAATTTTCCTTACTCGTTTGCAATCGAATGGTGTAAATTGATTTTTCTTGACGTTCTAGAATCTTCCGTTTAAGTATGAATATACTTTTGCTATGATATTGTATCTGGAAACTTGAGACTCTTAGCTAGTCTACAAAAATCACCGAGTTGAGTTGGCTCGTAAATTCTGATACCGCAATAAAAACTATAATTTATACGGTATCTAAACACAGGCCTAGGTGCGAATGATCAAAGAGAATCTGTCTCATATCTTTCAGCTTTAAAATATGTAAGAAACCAATTCTCCCAACAGAAACCATTTTCATTGCAAAATTAACACGGAAATGATTAAATCAGTAACGTAACTAAAAGAAAAAGACGCCATTTTATTCACTGTGTAAAATCGCTCGATGTTTATAATGGCCGTTTGACCGACATTTGGTTAACCGTAATCTTTATGAATTAACCGAACACTGACTTCGAAGAAACGACTGTCCTGCATTTTGAACTACACAATTTGTTGGACGTTTTAATTACTTTATCATGAAAAGATTTTTTTTTGTACGGAAACTGATTTGTATTTGTAATCAAAGTTTAGTTTATTTCAATATAAGCTCGTCATATCTTTAAAGGTTTTTTGATTTTTATGTTACTATGCCCTGGAGTATCCGATAACATTCCTCAAAGACTACTTGATCCACTTCTAACAGCTAGAGCTATGATTTAGCCATAAACATATAATATCCAAAAGAACTTAGTTGAGTACATTTTTCATATGAATGATGCTGTTAAACGAACGCTTCATTAAATTCTTCTTGTAAATGATTCATTCATACGCGAAGTATTTGAAGACTCGATGAAAGCTTCTTAGAATCTTTATTAGTTTTATTGCATGGTTATAGGAAGCCTTATGATATCAAATAGTTTCTTAATATTCACACAACATTTTCACGATGCATTTCCGAAGAATATTTAAAGAACTTCAAGAGGATAGTCATTTCAAAAGAAAACCAGCGCGATACTATTGATTCACTGCAACAATGAATACGTATCTTTGCTCCAAGTATGAATGTAGATAGCTTTAAAAAAAGTGACAGACCTAACAAGAGCTGGGTTGTCAAGTGTAAGATACTGGCTACTAAAGATGTAGATACTTATGAAAAACAGAATGTACAGCACCGATGCCAAATAATTATAATGAAAGAGCAGGTGGATGGTGGTATACTACCAACTAAGACAGTGCAGTTTAATACGATTTCAAAACAGCAAAAGCGCAAGCGCCTTGTACCAAACCAAACAATGACAAGCAATTACATGCGAAACCCAGATTTATTTCCGTCCCTTACGACATATCACTGTTATAAGCAGCAGTGTCCTCATAAACTCTAAAAATAACCATTCCTGATACGTTTCACAAGTAAAACCGACAACAATTTCCCTTTATCCTGCCGTTACCCAATATTTAATTGAAGAAAAACAGGTGTCGTATTTCTAAGCGCCATCTTTAATTGGGGCGGTTCTAAATTTAGAAAATTGACTTTTTAGTGTTGCTATACTCTTGTTCTGATTCACCGGCCGGTCGGGAATGTTTTAACCTATAAACGAATGCATAAATATACTGTGAATGCTTTGGTGAGCTTGTTTCTTTTAGATTAATATATGGGTCTGATGTTTGACGGAGATTTTACGAGTGTGAGCGTTATAGGGCTCGCTCCGATTCTTTTGGTTGAGATTTTTGTGTAGTGATGAATAATAGGTGTATTATTGCAAATGAAACAAAAGATGAAACACGGGAATGTTTCCATAAACTGCCATTTCATAAATATGACATTCTCGCCAAACTTGGCAGTTGAATTGATGATCACAAAATACTATGAGGATAAAATCTCAACCTTCAGTAAAGTATACCTCACAATACAAAATGTCATGTAGTAACCTATTTCTATCTCAAACCATAAATAAGATGACAAATTCATTCCAAAAATACAGTCTACATTCTCATCCTCGTAGAGAATTTTGCATAATCAGGAATTACGCAGCAGAATTCAAATAAACGTGAAAAACAGAACGTTGCATGGAATGGCGCCAAAAATCTAGCATAAACAAACATTTATGGGACTACCCACCGTTTCCCACGTGAAACAAATTTAGTGATGCGCCCTGTTGCTCGTGAATAGACATGATTATACTTTAAATCATCTTGCTCCTGCCCTTATTCCAATTTACTTATTATTATAAAGCTGAAGAGTTTGTTTGGTTGAACGCGCTAATCTCAAGAACTACTGGTCCGAATTGAAAAATTCTTTTTGTGTTGGGTAGCCTATTTATTGAGGAAGGCTTTAGGCTATATAACATCACACTACGATTTAAAGGAGCGGAGCAGTAACCAAAAATGGCAGGCAATTCGATGCGACGGGAAGGGTCACGGGAGCAAAAATTTGACGCGGACGAAGTCGCGGGTCCCACTGCTAAAACACAGACCTCCTCTCTTCGTGCTTGATTCGGCTTTCAGCTACCACGTGGCCCCAGTGCGAGTTGGTAAATGACACATGTCTTCGAATTTTTGGTTCTACGACATGCTGGATTTCTCACGATGTTTTTCACCTTTTTGTGAGGAGTGGTGATGAAATTATTTACACCAAGTAAAGCGCCTGCCTGGGTTGCTGAGACCGTTATTACCTACCGGGCTACCACTGCACTCAGTATTATTATTATTCAATCATTTAAATGGAAAAAACTTCAAATGGCGTTAGTAAAAATTCTAGGTTTTGAGATCAAAATTCTACACTTTACGCTTCAAATGGAAGTCATTAAGGCTATGGTCATTTTACCTTGTAACTCCTTATAGGGCAAAGTCGACTGGCAAATGTATTTACCAATGCTATAATTTTGGAGACTGCTTTCAGTAGCATCTTCTTTCCCTGGAGGTGTTAAATCCAATAGGAAATCCAAAACAAAATCAACAGGTCCAAGGCACATTCAAATTACTAGATGTAATTTGAATTGAACAACTGAAACTCACTAAAGGTTTGGTCATATTCCAATCTCTAGGTATACAAGGTGTTCCTTTTGATATCCCAGGACTCTAGGATATCAATGAGTCCATGTCAAAGAATCCACTGGTAGATCACGATTATTTATTTACGGTCGCCAATCATATTATAATTAAAATACAACTATCCATCATAAGCAGCCTAGAATGTTCCCACTGCTGGGACACAGGCCTCCTCTCGGTGAGAGAGAGTGCGCCATAATCTACCACGCGGGCCCAGTGCGGGTTAGTAGATGTCACATGTTGTCGGATTTTTTGGTCCTAAGACATGCCTGTTGACATGCCTGCATGTTTCCTCTCGATGTTTTCCTTCACCGTTTTGAGAGCAGTGGTGATGAAATAATTGACACAAAGTAAAGTGCCTGCTTGGGTTCGAACCCACGACCTACAACTCGTAAGTCGCGCCCATCACCAATGAGCCACAACCATCCACTGACCTTCAAATTGCAAAAATATCGTAAGAAAATATGAATTTCTCGGACGATCCTGGCGTTTCCCGCTTAAATATTGTTTATTCTTAATATTATTTGTTTACACAAGGACACAATAAAGCTTGTAAAAAAAACAATCATTATTTTAAGAAGACTGTCCATAGTAAGTAATTTACACATTTTTTTAGTGAGTAATTTACACCACTTTTCAATACGGTGAAGGAAAACATCGTTAGAGAACCAAAAAAATCGAAGACACATGACATCTACCGACCCGCACTGGACCCGCGTGGTGGATTCCTGAGTGACATGTCAAAATTCTGTTCCGTATTTTAAAATTAGTTTTATTTAATTTTAAGTGTAATTAAGGTCTATTAATATAACTATATGTAAAATAACTGCCTAACTACTAAGGATTATTGTTTTCGTGCAAATTAACAAAGTAAAACACAGTGTTTGGTTACTTGTCGATACCGGTAACCTATCACGAACAGCTGATGTTCGATCTGCGGATTTAAACGGGGAGTATTGTTTATTTTGTTTTATAATTAGCATACAGTCGTCACTTATACTTAGTAACACATTTATCCAGTCTTAGTCTATTAGTTAAATTGCAATCTTTAAATATGCAAAACTAGAACTAAACTTTTAATCTAGGCATCCTACCCACTTATGTAAAAGTAAAATTAAGGCAATAAAATCAATATATCTTGTACTTAATCTAATCTCAATAGTTGCATTTGGATAAGATACACCAGCCTATCTCATTACCATTACCACTAACATTAACTATTATCTATTATCTTTAATTTCTCCCATTTTCCCTTTTACTTCTAGCTTTCCATTTTTTTGTTTGTCTTTCTAATTAGTTCTCACTGTTCCTTTAATTATCCTTTCAGTACTTACTCTTGAAACCATGCCTGTGATGACCCGTAAAGCTGCTGCTCAGGAATTGGAGCTTAAGTTGAGAACGACCCTTCACGAACTACAGGCTTCCAAAAATAAATGTCAAGAGCTGTTAGACGAGAGAGAGGAAAGTGAGAAGGAAGTCGAGAAAGTTGTCTTCAAAAACTCAAGCTTAAAACAGGAGCTAGTAGACCTACATCTTCAATACCTCAGTGTTGTTGCTGAACGGGATCAACTAAAGGTGGTTACAGATGGTTTCAACAACTGTAGTAATTTGTATGAGGAGGCTTTATGTAAGGTTAGGGACTTAGAGGATGAATTAATCCATGCAAATGTCAAAATTCAACAGTTACAAAAGGATAAAGAACGTAATCAGGTCAAAGAAACTGACCATTTGTTTAACGAATTGTTTAATACAAATTGTAACCCACACTCTATAACGACAATTGACCTTACCGAGAATTCCTTACTGAAACATAACTGTAGTCATAAAATAAGTCAAAATAAATTAAAAAAATATGCAAGACTGAATAAAATTATTAAAAAATGTAATAAATTCAAGAAACATCAGAAACATTATTCCAAAAATATTCAATTAAGGAAAGAACGTGTTTCTCTTGTCAACAAATTGAAAAATTATCAAATTAAATTAGAAGATAGCATAAATATATATGAAATAGACACTCAGCGCTTACAGTCTGAAATTCAAGTTCTTGATGAATCCCTTAAGTCACTTTATAATAAATATGTATGCTCTAAGCACCAAATTAAGGAACATATCCTTGCTACAAATGAATTGGTAGACAGAGTGGATTTGCTGACTCTCAATAATACTCGGTGCACTTGTCAAAGGGTATCCAACCTTGATGCCCTCCAGCCTGAGGCAACGGTGGACCCGTCCCAAGTTGTGAGTAGTCTGCACTGTATCTCCATTCAAAATATACCTGATACTGTGCATGAACAATCTCAAGGGGTACAGTCAGTAGCTAGTAGTGTTACCCGTTGTTGCAGTCACCTTGGTTTTCAGTCCGTTATGTTCTCAGATAGTATAGGAAGAGGTTTAGGGAAATTAGTTAGTAACAAGTTGAATATTTCTAATCAAAATAATTGTTTGCCTGGGAAATCCTTTACTGAAATAATGTCATCAATTATGAGATATCAATATGATTGTAATACCAACATAACTGTGTTTGTAGGTAATAGTTCACAGATCAAACAAGATGATATTACTGACAGTGTTACTGAGATTTTAAAGATTAATTGTAACAAAATTATTTTGTGTGCTTTTCCATATTTTGAGAAATTATCTAGTAGAAAAAACAAATATATTCATATGCTTAATAATCATATGCAGTTTTTGGTCAGTCACTACAGTGATAAACTTATATTTTTTGATACCAACATTTTTGTTGATAAGTTAAAATCAACAAGGAACTCAGTGTATCTGCCCCTTATGTTTAGACATAAAATAGCGAGGCTATTAGCTTATATTAACTCAGACATAAGTAGTATGTCGAAGTCTTGTTTATTTACTGTTGGTACTTATATTAACTCAGACATAAGTAGTATGTCGAAGTCGTGTTTATTTACTGTTGGTAGTGATACTAACACTACTATTGATACGCCTAGTAGTTTAAACTAGTAGGTGCGACAACGGATGAGCCGCATATGTTGAATGTTGTTCATCAAAATATGCAGGGTCTGTCCGGCAAAGAGTTAGAGTTAAGCTTATTTATAGAGAATCATGATGTTCAGGTGTTATGTTTAACTGAACATTGGTTGAAAGAACATGAAGTAGTGTTTATCAATGATGATAATTTTACTGTACAAAGTTCATTTGCGAGAAAAAGGGCCATCCGCGGTGGTTCTTTAGTTCTTGTTTCAAACAAGCTGAAATGTAAGCAACGTTTAGATTTAGTTAATCTTTCTATTGAGCGCACTATTGAGTTGTCTTGTGTTGAACTCGAGCGATACGTTATAATTTGCGTTTATCGACCCCCCTCTGGGGATTTCATTTGTTTCGAATCAGTCATGGAGGATTTACTCAATAAGTTAAAATCAAGTAATAAAAGTATAGTTGTATGTGGAGATTTTAATATTAATATTCTAGAGGTTACTCCATTAAGTATTAGACTTCTCAATCTGTTTAGGTCATTTAATTTATTTAACTTGTTTTTTGAACCAACCAGGATCACGGCATGTTCGTCAACTTGTCTTGATAATATATTTAGTGATTGTGATGCCAAAAATAAATTAGTGTTAACTGATTTAACGTCCGACCACTGTGGTTTGCTATCCAGTTTCCCTATGCCATTGTTTAAAAAGGCGCGTAAACTTGAATGCAGGCCTTATACAGCTAGTCGTTGCACCAAGTTTAAAAATAATATAGCTCGCAGAATTGCACCATCTATAGTAGAACACGATAATCCTAATGCAATTTATGAAGCCCTCTTTGATGTAGTGCAAAAAGAGTACAAATCTACTTTCAAGACCAAAACCATTGACATTAATGGCACCTCCGTTGGCTTTAACCAATGGGCTACTCCAGGTATTTACAAAAGTAGAGCGAGGCTTTACGAGTTATATGGTTTAAAAAAATACAGGTTTGATACTCCTTTCCTAGAGTATGTAAAAAAATATTCAAAATTATTTAAACAGATTAGTGCTTTTGCTAAATCCAAATTTTTAAGCGATCAAATTAAAAATTCAAATAATAAAATAAAAACTACTTGGAAAATCATTAACAATGAGACGGGTAAATCGGTTAAACAAGAAAAACAACTTGAAATTTTGGTCGACAACAAATTACTTAATACGCCAGCTGACGTAGCACAGGCATTTAATGAGTTTTTTGCCAACATACCTGTAACTACGACTCGCTCCTTAAATTCGTCCCCGTCTAAAGCTGATAATCTTTTGCATAGTAGTGTGCCAAAAAGTAGTTGCCTATTCAATTTTGAACATGTAACGCCTCGTGATGTAGTTAATGTTTTTAACACACTTAAGTCTAAAAACACTGGTGATTTCTGGGGCATTTCCATCAAACTATTAAGTAATATAATAGACATCGTAGCCCCCTATTTGGCTGTTACTTTTAATAAATGTGTTGATGTCGGAACTTTTCCTGACCTCATGAAGAGTAGCAAAGTCATACCATTATTTAAATCAGGTAATAAAAATGACGTTTCTAATTTTAGGCCTATTTCTATCTTACCTGCATTTAGCAAAATATTTGAAAAGTTAATCCTCAAGCAGTTGCTAAGACATTTTAATTTAAATAGCCTCCTTCATAATGAGCAATATGGCTTTACAAAAGGTCGTTCAACTATAGATGCGGGTGTTGCTCTCTTGAAACACATTTTTAACGCATGGGAGAACTCGCAAAATGCTATCGGAGTATTCTGTGATCTCTCCAAAGCCTTTGATTGCGTGCACCATGACACGCTTTTGCGTAAACTACGTCATTACGGTGTCCATAACGAAGCTATAAACGTAATAAATTCTTACTTACATAATAGGTTCCAATGTGTAGATATTAATGGTGTAAAGTCTGCCGGGCTACCGGTTCAGTTAGGTGTGCCTCAAGGCTCTATACTCGGCCCATTCTTGTTCTTAGTGTATATCAATGACTTACCATTCTTTTTAAAGGGTATTTGTGACGTTGTACTGTTTGCAGATGATACATCTCTTATTTTTAAAGTAGACAGGAATAGACCAGATTTTGACGACGTGAACAGAGCACTCTCAATGGTTACCGATTGGTTTACGGCAAATAACCTAGTTCTCAATGCCAAGAAAACCAAATGTGTAAAGTTCGCCTTACCGAATGTTAAAAATCTAGGTCCCAACATCGTCTTAGATAAAGCGGTGCTTAAAACTGTAGACTCGGCAGTTTTTCTGGGCATAACAGTGGATGGCAAACTTCAGTGGGGCCCACATATTTCAAGCCTAGCGGGAAGGCTCAGTTCAGCTGCCTACGCCGTCAGAAAAGTAAGACAATATACTGACGTTGATACAGCTCGGTTAGTCTATTTTAGTTATTTCCACAGCGTTATGTCTTACGGTATTCTACTGTGGGGTACTGCAGCTGATATTCAAAATATTTTTGTCCTTCAGAAACGAGCTGTTCGAGCAATTTACCAGCTAGGTGCCAGAGTTTCCCTAAGGGACTTTTTTAAAGATATTGGTATTCTTACGGTGTCATCACAATTCATTTTCGCCAACATCTTATATATTAGGCAAAATATACACTTATACGCTAAAAACAGTGATATTCACACTGTTAACACTAGAAGTAAGGACAAACTACGTGTTCCCTTTCACCGGCTTCATAAGGTGCATAACTCATTTGTTGGGCTTGGTAGAACATTTTACAACAAGCTACCACCTTCTTTACTAGAATTACCTTTTAATGCGTTTAAAGCTCAAGTAAAATCCAACCTTTGTCAAAAGGCGTACTATTCCATCAACGATTATTTAAATGATAAGAATAGTTGGTCGCTGTGATTAACTCAAGACAATGTTTATGTTCTTTCTCCAGTATTAGCGTACCTAGTGATAGGTTCAATATAATTGTTTCCATATTTTTTTTCCTGTTTATGCCAATTTTATTTTATTAGTATTGCATAATGTGGTTAGCTAGCGACCTCGACAAGTAATCATTCAATTCTTGCTTGAGCAACCGGCAGCAAGTTCGTCATGCTCCCTTAGATGTCAATGCTTGCGGTAGCGTCGGGGGTCGGGTTGCCCCCTTCCCTCAAATATGGCGAGGGGGGCAATGGCTGATCTTTGCGTTATGCTCGTGAACGGGTGCTGCTTGTGGTGACTGGTCGTCTTGCTGACTTTGATGTTGATATTATTATTAATATTACTTACCTGTTTAATTTATTTTACGTCGATGGTCCTAGTTTATCATTTGTGGCCTCGAGTTGTAACTCAGGTCGTAACAGCTATGTGAACATTCAGCATTGCATATGTAAGCGGGCACGCCCTTTATACCCGGAGGCTCTTATTTAGGTTTTAAGCTCTATTTACGATTTTATTATTTCAGCTTGAGTTTAGTTTTTTTAAATGTTTTGTTCGTATATTGGCGTGTGCTAGCTGACATATGACGCATAATTTGATGTATGTTTTGTTTTGTTTTATACTATTAATTACTTACATAATACTGTATAGAATCAAGTTCTTCTAACTTAACAGACAGCTGTGCTGCTGGGGAGTTTGTTCCGCCACTTCTTCTTCCCAGCCAAAGCACTAGGAAGTGTCGAAGGGTGGGCGTTTTTGGGGGACTGTCTCATGTAACTTTGACGTTCAAAAAGTGCTGACTCTCAGCCTAGTTTGAATAAATGACTTTTGATTTTGATTTTGATTTTGATTATGACCCACTCTCTCTAACCGAGAGGAGGCCTGTGTCCCAGCAGTGGGAACATTATAGGCTACTGATGACTCACCTATGTGAGTCGTCAACGCAGTGGTGCGCGCGGTTCTCGTGCTATTAGGCAGCGCGAGAACCGCGTGCACCACTGCGTTCTCAGTGAGCGGCCCGCGCAGGTGGATGAGTTCTTCCACGTCGGAGCCGCCTACAACCGCGCCCTCCGGCACACTAAGATGAAACTGACTGCGACTGCCTGTCAAGTGACACGTACAATGCAAAAAACAATGTTCTACTGTCAGTTGAAAAGTAATTTCTTTTGCTCAGTCATGCATGACACGTTTTCCACGTTTTTCCTAATATATTATGTTGAGCCAAAATCGCACTGTTTACAAACCTCCATCTTGCTTCGTCATATGCAGACGTAGTGTCTGTGATACATCTGTCTCTCACTTCCCCACCCACTTTCTTATGAAATACTAGCTTCTGCCCGCGACTTCGTCCGCGTTAAATTTCTTGTTCCCCCGACCCTTCCCGCCGCGTCAAATCGCCTACCCGTGCGATTTTCCCCGTTTTTGCAACATTTTTCATTACTGCTCCGCTCCTATTGGTTGTATCGTGATGTTTTGTAGCCTATAGCCGTCCTCGATAAATAGGCTACCCAACACAAAAAGATTTTTTCTATTTGGACCAGTAGTTCCTGAGATTAGCGCGTTCAATCAAACAAACAAACTCTTCAGCTTTATAATATTATTAGTCAAGAAAATGTTATAAAATTTATATGGGTCCATCCTTGAGGCATACATATCCTATCCATTAAAGGATAATGTTTTAAATCGATCCATATTGCCGGAATATCGCTGAAAATACTTACATACAAACGAATTGAGAACTTCCTCCTTATCGAAGTCGGATAATAAAGAAATTTATTTGTTTGGGGCGGTCAGTCATACGCAGGTGTGTGTAGTAAATTAAAATTAAGTTTAAAAAATAGGTAAGTTTTTTTTTGTTTAAACTTCACTGCCGTGATGGGTAAATGGATATCTAAACACGATAAAACAAATACTTCAGGAACATTACCACCAGTCGATGAACCATCACGCCAAAAAAAAATCAAATCCTTTTATTTTTATTTGGTTGTGTACGTCCATCACATCAGCCCCTAAACAAGAAAATTTAAAGGGGCTGATAAGAGTTTTACGAAGAAGAAGAACGTCCGTTACGTCAGATCGCTAGCTAACTTATTAGACCCTGTATATGTAGCCTAACTACCACCCTACACTACATTTCGTCATCATCAGAGACAGCATCCCGTCATCCCTTCCTTCCCGTGAGCGTCACCCACTTTTCAATATCAACATTTTATTACGTGAAGCCAAAACTGTAAAATGTTTCATCTATCATATTTTATTTGTGTCGTCATTCTCAGACACAACATCCCATCATCCCTTGCTGATGCATCCGTCCCCCACGACCTTCCCACTATGCTCTGATGACAGACGAATGCCCCAAATCATTCGTAATACTCCAATTTTACAACTTCAATGAATCAATGCGTAGGAAAATTAAACGTATAAATATCATATGTTTTGGTGAAATACTCTCAGTTAGTCGAAAGCGTCCGAGAGAGCAAGTTAGAAAGGAATTTGTTGAAAAAACTGTGATTTGTGCTTGATCTTCAATTTATCTTTTGTTCGTCATTCAGTGGATGTGTTTCAGTGTGAAATTTTGTGACGAAAATTGAACGAAAATGCTTATCATGGCTCCGGTGTCTTTTGGTAATTGTGTTTTTATTAATCAAGTTTGGAAAGTGTTTTAATATTTTATCTTGAATTCACGTAACTGATCGTTCTGGTTGATGATTTTGATCTTCAAATTCCAGTAGCCCATTGAAAAGTGTAACAAAGGCATGTTTTAAAAGGTCATCGTGATAACTTAGAAGTTTTCTGGGTGTCCTTATCAAAAATCAACGATTTGATTATGTCTTCTAATTCTAAACATGGATTTTCAAGTCAATTGTTTTTTACATTTTGTTTTCTTGTTCTTTGTAGTCTAAGATTTCCAGACCCTTCTAATAATTGAATAACCAACGGCATTTCGATGCCTAAATAAATAAAAATCTATTTACAAAAAAATGTAACCGTCGATAAAAGTAACTGAAAGGCAAAAAAATAAACCTCTTAAATTAAATTCAAACATTCAATCTCTTACATTTAAAATCGGACTAAACAGTTTTGCGTGCTCATACATTAAAGAAAAATGTATACACGTCGACTTGAGAACCTTCTCCTATTTTTCGTCATTTATAATGATGACAATGTTTAAATCACCATACTTCTTCATTTCCGACACATTCGAATTTAAGAGAAATCTTCCAAAACTGACAACAATAACAATATATAAGAAGCCATTCAATTAACTATTCGTTGACGAACGCCAGACGTTGCGTGTCTTCACGATGGGGCATTAGAAAACAGCCGTCTCGCTTCGAAGGCCTTACTACCTGTTAATGAGTTAATTTCATTCCCAGATTTATATGTTTTTAATTCCGTATGTTATCACGATAAGTGACGTGTGAATTTTGCATATTAATTATATTTTTAAGTCTCATTACTATACGTAACATATCCTTTATTTTTACTGTAAAGGCCTTTTTTTAAACATCTACGCGTTGCTTTATTGAGGAACAGATCAACTAAAAGCTGTCTATGACTTCTTCAGGGGCCATGCCAGTAATAGAGCTTTTAATTTCTGAACTTAGCAAGAACTCTCTTTAATAAAACCCTGATTTCTACTCAGTTTGTTTTTGAGAACCCTTCATGAAATTGCACCTCATCATCTCATAGTTTGGATTGGGTCTTTTGCCATTTTTGGTCTCAAATATTTCATTTTTACACGCTTTATATTAGCTTCACTTGTATGTTTGTATGTTTGTATATTTGTTTGTAACCGACTCCTTCTAACGCGATTTTGACCCACTTTAAACGACCAGATTTCATTCAAACTTTGCACACCTGTCAAGGACCGATGACAATGCAATAATTTCATAAATTTGTGACATTATCCTTGCCAGGGTTACCAGGACAGCAAAAAAAACTGTCTTCGAAAACTACGCTGACATACGTCACAAACTAATTTGTGCCATTATCCTTGCCAGGGTTACCAGGACAGCAAAAAAAACTGTCTTCGAAAACTACGCTGACATACGTCACAAACTACGCTGACATACGTCTCAAAATTCGTAACACCCTAAAAAATAGAAAATAAATAATAGTTTAAAAAAACTAAAAAACACGCTTCCTTAAAAAAAGCGTGGGGTGCCTGATATCAAAAATACCTTAAAAAGCACCCCACGCTTTTTTTAAGGAAGCGTGTTTTTTAGTTTTTTTTAAATATTATTTTATAAACAGAAATGCCATGTTCTGTGTGGTGCCGGACGTAAAGAATAGCACCATCTCATTTATTCCCGTGGGTGTCGTAAGAGGCGATTAAGGGACTTACTAGAGAATGGGCTGCAGCGTCCCCTAAGTATTTTACCACCATACTGCGATCGCCAACCCGCCTGCCAAGCGTGGGGATTTTGCAAACCCACCAAAATTGGGAGACGCCTATGTCCAGCAGTGGACGTCTTTTAGTTGTATGATGAAGTAAAAATGTCTTGCTTTGCTTATTAGAAACAGTTTTCTTGATTACCACGAAAATGCTCTGTATTTTTCGCTTCTAATGTCGCGAGATGCTGTTCGTACGTGACTTGACTGTAGCTCTTTAGACTGCTAGATGGCCACTTGACACAATATTCGCCTCTTCAAGCATTCTTACGACAGGAAAAAGTGGATAATTCTTGGACAAAATTAGATGTTCGGTAATTGTGTTCATTTTTGTGAGCTCTTTTGGAATGTCTCCGACAAAACATCTAGATGAATGCACGAAAAAAAAAACAAAATGACCTCATTGCTAAAACTAACCAAAGTTAAGGTTAACAATGTCATTAGTTAAGGTCTATTTCCGAAACATAATTGCGAAGAAATGCTAATGTGTTTCGCTAAAATAAATAGTAGGTACTTGTACTGCTTTCTCTGCTAACACTACTCACTGCCAATTTGAATATTAATGACGCACTTTTTGCTAACCATACAAAAATCCCATTTTTACTTTTTTATATCCAATTTAAATCCTGTGTTAATTTCTATGAGTATTGCTTTAATAATAATAATAATATCTTAGGACAACCAACACTCTGTTATCTGATCCCAAACTAGGCAGAGCCTGTACTATGGTAACCAGACAACTGATAAATATACTTATATATTTCTAAATACATACATATTATAGATAAATTACACCCAGACACAGAACAAATGATTGAGCTCATCACACAAACATTTGTCCTGGGTGGGAATCGAACCCACGACCTCAGTCTTAGCAGTCAGGGTCACTAACCACTAGACTAACAGGCATTACTGCTAGTGTTCTTCTTTCTTTAATTATTTATTTGTATTCTTCATAGTAACGTTTCATTACTTCTTATTATTAGTTCTTTGAATATCACCACCAACACAGAGTTGGATGGCCTCTCACAAGGTGTACCGATGACCTTGTGAAGGCTGCAGGAATCCGTTGGATGCGGGAAGCACAGAACGGGTCGAAGTGGCGGAGCTTGGGGGAGGCCTATGTCCAGCATTGGACGTCTTTCGGCTGAAATAATGATGATGATATCGCCATCTGATGCTAACATACATATCCTATGATAATTCTATCTAAAGGGTTTTATTTTTAATATCTACGCGTTACTTTGCAACTCAAAGCTGTCTTCTGTAAGGGTATGCCAGACATAGCCTTCAACTTCGGCGTCTTAGCAAGATTTCTCTGTAACAAAAGCATGACTTCTATTCTGTTTGTTTCTGAAACCTCGTCAAATTTATCATCGTCATAGATTCAATGAAATCTATGACAATGATGTTGATTCTGTTGTGTGGCAACTGAACTTAATTCTGGATATTGCTTTCTTTTTCCTTCTAAAGAAACAAGAAAGCGACGGAAATAAATAAGAGCTGTCTAATTTTGACGAACTAAGATTTTCTTCGATGACAAATTAAAATCATGTTTAAAATCAAGGCAATCGAAACATAATTTATGTAGTTTGAAAGTTCTAAAGCGTCACTTGTCTGTTTCTTTCACGGTCGTGAATAAGGGATAGCAATACTTATTATTTCAACTACGACTTGTGTAAAAGGCGTATAACTAATTTTTTCCTCTGTCTTCCTTTCCAGAGCACAAAGTAATGGCACTAGCTACGGCGTCAGCGACGATGGAGTCCTCCTCGTCCCTCATTCAGACGGAGTCGAGGGTCCAGAGGAACTACCAGGAGGTCCAGGTCTCGGAGCAGAGGACGGTCAAGAAGAAGACCAAGTCCAGGAGGCATAAGGATGAAGGGACCATATCGGTGGTAAGTTCAACTTCATATGTGTATATAGTTGTCTAGAGTCTAGAACCTGTATGTACCCTATTTGCAGACACACCGATCAAAATTTGAATAATTTTAAAAGTTATTGCAAATTCATTGCTTCATTTGTTCGAAAAATCTGTCCCCTCAATATCGTAAAAAAGGCAATGAATGTCTGAAGAGTGAAGGAGTGTATGAAATATTGTGACAGTGGATGTTTATTGTGTGATGACTATGTGTGACGTGTGTGGTCTGAATGTGTGGTGAGTGTCTGTGAATTCCTGAGGAGTAACGACAAACCCTAAACTAGATATACCAATGAAGAAACCAGTTGCTAACCTTCTACCTATCTTTTTTTCCAGTCTAAAAGTTCAGAGAAACTGTACAAGAAGATGAAGGCGGCAACAGACACGGACTCGATCCCGCAGTGCGAGAAGTGCTCGCGGCCCGTGTATGCCATGGAGCGTATCAAGGCAGAGAAGAGGATCTGGCACAAGGAGTGCTTCAGATGCATCCAGTGCAACAAGCAGCTCACGTTAGTAGCATTGTTATAGTTTCTTTTTTTCTTTCTATAGTGGTGGTAGTTAGGAAATGCAATCTCGAGTCGAGATTAGCAACTCATGTTTCAGATTACCAGTTCATCGAGATTACGAGAGAGCCATATTGAATTGACTCGATCTACTATTAGAATAGAAGTGTTTTATTAATAAGTATTAATATATATACAATATAATATCTTAGGACATCCAACACAACGTTATCTGATCCCAAACTAGGCAGAGCCTGCTCTATGGTAACCAGACAACTGATAAACATACTTATATATTGCTAAATACATACATATTATAGATAAATTACACCCAGACACAGAACAAATGATTGTGCTCATCACACAAAGATTTTTCCTGGGTGGGAATCGAACCCACGACCTTAGTCTTAGCAGTCGATTAGCAGTACTCTTGTTCAGCTAATCCATACTTTTCTTACACCAAATAACCACCATGTTTGCTTAAAATTATGTAGTGTGCTAACGATAACTCTATCTCTAATCTCTTCTCTAATTAGGATAAAGTCACTGTTTTTGTCTATTTCTCCACATACTTCTTCTAAATCACGCAAACAATTTTGATACGGTTTTCACAATAATTTAAAGAATTTTTCTCGGAAGATTTATGCATACCTATTATATTGGTAAAAGCCGGAACATATTTTCTAACGCTTATATTTCTAACGCTGGCTAAACCTTACGACATAGATCAAAGTATATGTCTATTTAGTAAGGATAGTTTTATCTTTTACATATTATTAAAAATAATGGGTATTTACGAAGCTATTTTAAATAATACAGTATTATTATAAATATGTTACATACATTGTGCATGTGTATGTAACTATGAATATCTTAGAAGATATCACAGTTTCAAAATTACTGGTGGTCGCCCAGTGATCGAATTTGGACCATAATTCATTTAAAACTTACATGTATTTCTAATGCATTATTTGAATAAGTTGGGAAAAATATGCGTCACATCCATGCCAAACGGCCATCGCTCAGCACAATGATACTCTCTACACTCTGTACGACAGAGACCACAATGCTGGTTTCCAGCGACAGCTATTCATTCATATTTGTGTGCCATAAAACCTCCGTAATACGACTAATAATATATTTTTTCTTTTGTTTGTAGAGTGGAGACTTACCAGAGTGATCACACAACGTTGTACTGCAAGCCGCACTTCAAGCATCTGTTTGAGCCCAAGCCGGTGGACGAGGAAGACGTCACGGACGGTAATTATTAACTTTTTCTATAATTTATAAAAAGAAACAAAAATTGCACAAACATAATGCACATTACAAAAAATACACCAAAATAGCTAAGGAAATGAATGGTTTATCAAATTGACACACTTTTTTTGTGGGTAAGAAATCATCAAATGATGTCTCCCGCTCTGGGCGAAGCGGAAGGGCGTGTCATACACTTTTACTGACTAAAACCCACCCGTGTTCCTTCAGTTGCCTATATGCCAGGGCCACGGTAACTTGTTCGAACAAATCTCGTGGCCCTGGTAGGAAATTGACACACTTACTGCGTTTATTCATCTACCAACCCGCACAGAGCCCACGTGGTGGATTACGGCCCACTCCCTTTCACCGAGAGGAGGCCTGTGTCCCAGCAGTGGGATCACTATAGGCTCATTAGATTATGACTGCGTCGATTTGCCGTGTAATAGCTGTTTCATACAAGTGCCAAAGAATGACAGTTGTGATTTAATATATGGACAAATTAAGTTAGTAAGTAGTCAATTTTATTATGCACACTTAATTTGTTTGACTTCGCATGCAATAAAAAAGAAATCCAAGTATCAAGAAGCAGTGCCTATGATATACCTAGATTAGTTGCTTTTGTTTCAAGAATACAAAATCATACCTGTTCACGAATATCCACAGGGGATCCCTTTATTCAACCGATTAAATATTTAAATAGTTCCAAATACACGACTGTTTAAATTAAAGTAATCGGTTGAGTAAATGTTGGTGAATCATGGGCCTAGAGAAATGAGCACAACTAAATACCGGCCTTAGTAGAGCTGGAAAATGCTAGATTTAAAATTACCTAATATCTTATTCACTTTAAAAAGTATCTATTAATTTAAGTATTTCAATAAATAATAAAACTTTCTTTTGATTTTGTCACACAGCCTCCATCCCCAAAAGGCATCAGATGATCATCTGTGAGAGCAATCCGGTCGAGTTGCCGCCAGATGTCGTTAGAGGTACGTGAGAGTTACGAGTTGTTACCACTAGATGGCGCTGTATGCACGATGCGCTAGCGTCGTAAATTAAATACCTACTAATTATTTTTAACAATTGATACACGAAAAAAAAATTATGCTCTCGCTAAATGCTGCATGTATTGAGTATTTTAATGAATGGTTGAACATTGTACCTCAGAATAAAGGTGTTCTTATCGTCAAAATCAAGTACGTACTTTTCATAGATTAAACTACCAAAAAAATAGTCTTAAAAGTCTTCGCACACAACTTAAAACGACAGAGTCATCGTTAACGGCGGATTCAAGTTGAGTTACTTTTTATGGTAGTCCAAGCGCGACTCTTGCGTAATGGTGGGGAAAAAAGAAAAAAAAAACATGGTGAGGAAATCGACCTACTCTAGGAAATAATAACAAGAACTGAAATTAAAACTACACTGACTGGATAGCTCCACTCAAAT
Organism: Aporophyla nigra; assembly: GCA_947507805.1. NCBI lineage: Eukaryota > Metazoa > Arthropoda > Insecta > Lepidoptera > Noctuidae > Aporophyla > Aporophyla nigra. The sequence continues at coordinate 4,132,368 of OX382316.1, read as the reverse complement.
CTGTGTGGTTCTCTCCTCAAAAGACCATTTCAAACACCAATCTACATGGTCTTCACATAATAAGACCAAGATTATGTCTGGACTTTAAAAGAGACTGTGACCTCTGAGTTTGCTTCGGCCTTTCTTCTCAGAGTAGTAAATTAGGATACGCCCACCTTAACTTAGTTTAAAAAAATATGATTGACGTGTAAAAGTCTTTGTACAAACCTACTTACAGAAATAAAACCATTTATCATTTGTAACCATTGTTATTTATTCCAACAGCATCAGACAAACCAGACCTTGGATTAGAAGAGCTCTCCCAGTTGGACGTCAAGTCTCGGTTCGAGGTGTTCGAGCGCAAAGCTAACGCGCAAGAGGAGCCCGTGCCGCACGAGCCGCGGGTCCCGCGGGAGAAGACCGCCGCTATCCTGTCCAAACTTGCCAAGTGAGTCAATGATTTCTATATAGTTAATTAACACGGTACAATACCAATTACATTAATTAACATAGTAAGACAGAATCACTACTCACAAACATGGAACAGTGGACACCCTTTTTTTTTTTTTTTTTGTGGATGGGAAATCATCAAATGACTTCTCCCGCTCTGGGCGAAGCGGGAGGGCGTGTCAGACTATTACTGACTAAAACCCACCCGTGTTCCTTCAGTTGCCCATGTGCCGGGGCCACAGTATCTCTTTCGAACAATCACGCGACCCCGGCAGGCACCGGTCCTAGCAGACCCCTTCACAGTGGACACCCTGGTATACTGTTTCTGATAGAATATCAGACATACGCGCATAATTCTACTGCATTCGTCCGCAAACACATGACATCCAGATTTGGCCGCCAGGAGGGCATTGAGCATCCTCAATGTACCACATACAGGCGATTCAGCTCTGGCGACCGTATTTTTATGATATTCCATCAGTCACTACATTTACATTACTAATCGAGAGCCGTGGTGGCCTAATGGTATCGGCCCTTCTTAAGAGTAGGTCGTGAGTTTGAATCCAGGCAGGTACTTCAATTTGGGTACTGTAATTTCATCGCCACTGCTCTTAGAACGGTGAAGGAAATCATCGTCAAGAAACCGGCATTTGCGGATTCGCCGACGATTGTTCGTCTGTCCCCATTTGGTTTTAACCAGAGTGTTAAACATTTGTTTAGCGTGTAGGTAGTATTGTTTTCATTCGTTAAAATTAAATGTGAAAGCACTCTTCTCCAGTATTAGGTAATTTATTATCTACTAAATCATACGCGTAAGAGTGTTTTCGTATAAAAGCCACTCATTTTATGTGTTTAGCAGTCAAGAAATAAAATTACTACGGCAGTTATTAATATTATCAAGGTTAAGGAAAATTATGTTTGTTCATAGAGTTGATCTTTAATTCTATATCAAACAATTAACCACAAACAAAAATAAAAATATAAACGCTTAAGTACAAAATAATAAGTATAAAAGATAACAATAGAATAAAAACCTTAGTCAAATGCATATCTAACTTGTTTCTTTTTGAAGTCAAAAAAATAATAATATTCCACCTAGAATTTTAAATACACAACATCAAAAACACGATCTTCTCTCCTTCATCATTTAAATAAGAAAGTATCAAAATGATTCGCTCCACGCGTCCCGCTTGCGTCAGCGGTTCGTTTCAGATGTTCTATTTGTGTTCGCCATGAGAACCGCCGGGCGGTAAGTGCTTCAGGCGAAGGAACGACTGTGTTGATGTGTTCGGTGTCCATTGACGGCTGGAATGTCGGTGCAATGAAAAACGAGTAAATTGTTTTAAACAAACCCTTTCACAAGTTAAAAAAAAGTATTTTAACACTAGATGAGTTCTGTATCCTCTCAGAACATTCGCCGGTAATAAAATCAAAGGTCACAATCTCTTAGTCCAGACCTGAATGGTCATTATGTCGTCATATGACCTGACCAATTCAGTGTCTTGTTATGCAGATTAGTGACTGAAAGCTGGTCCGGAAGTTCGGACCAGCTTTTAGTCACTAATCTTCCGTGTCCGATGTTCGGACTCCGAACATCTAATCTCTCAACATGGATGACAAATCGTATATCGAGTTGTTTTCCTTCATTTTCGTGTATTTGCGTTTGTATAATGAGAATTTTAAAAGTAATCATTCATACACAAACTTATCCGATGACACTCCGAAATTTTCTAAAACTAAAAAAAAAAAATGTGTTCGTATCAGTTACCTACTTTTAGACAATTTTACCCCTTTAGTTATTAGTTTAAAAAATGCTGTACCTACTTAAAATTTCAATCGCATGAAATCTCCCTCAGACGGGCGCGACGAGACAACGCGAACAATTTGTATGGAAACTGATTAACTAGATCGCGTCGTGCTATGGGAGCCTTTATCATAATGTACGCTGTATAACCAACCAACCAATGTATTTCAAACCAATCGATAGTATCAAAACACTCAACACACTACACCAAAGATTTTTTCAGTAACCAGCATGTTCCATAAGCTTTTTTATAACGGCAAAGTATTCTACATGATGCCTACACCTTGTGTCGTTATAATAAGTGTGAAAATCGCTTGTTTAAATGTTAAAGTAGGTTTGGTAATTATATAGAAACTGATGGGGATCACATTGTGCGCGGTGTCCCGTGAAAGACGAACAAAAATATGGTTGAAAATTAATTCCTAAGAGATTCTGACGTTATAGTGAATTTTGTGTGTTGAATTTGTCGGGGTTTTTGAGTGTGCAAGTTTTGACGTGATGTACAGGTATTTATTCCAATGTTTTAAATCTGTTACCCTTGTTGTTTTAAATGAGTTAGGACATAAAATGAAGTTAACGAATATCGTCCGAATCTTGCAACATTTTAGTAACCATTTCTGTTTTAGTACATTTTTTTAAAAATTACTTGTAAATACAAGTTATACATATACATAAATCACTTATTGTTGACTTACAAATAGATCCATAATAGAGTATTAGAAGCAATATCAGATACTGATATAGTTCTACAGATTTTCGGGTCTTACCTATGACCTTGTAGATAATGCTGGGTTAAAATAATACTCAATAGTCAAGGTCAAAAGCCGTTCTGGCTCATTTCGATGCACAGGATGTATGCCTTGGTTATCGAGGCCCATTACCAAATACCCTTTAAGTGTTTTTTTTTCTAAATCCAAAAAAGGTTCTACTTTTTAACTGACGTCAAAAAGGAGGAGGTTCTCAGTTCATCTGTATTTTTTAAGAAAACTTTAGTAAAAATGTATAAACATTTGTGTCACTGTTGTTTATATAGCAAGTATATGGTGAGGTACGATAGTTAAAATGGACCGACGACCTCAAAAAGGTGGCTGGGACAGACTGGATGCGGAAGGCGGAGGATAGGGTGTTGTGACGCAGCATGGGGGAGGCCTATGTCCAGCAGTGGACTGCGATAGGCTGAACTGACGATAGCTTAAAATACAGAAAAAATATGACAACTAAAAAAAATACTACAAAAGAGACATCGACTTCCGAAATGAAAGTTATTTTTCATTATGTAGTATTTTAATATATGAAGTGTCTGTAGACTCGTCTAGGTCGCGCAATGGTTATAGGTTACATTTTGTTTTTATAACATCAAAATGGCGATTAATAGAGGTCAGAAAAAGTTTTTAAAAACTTGTTAGTGCTATTGTAGCATAGCTACTTCGAAAATATATTATACTGGGTGACTTTTTTTAGCGTCTTGAAAAAAAAATGGGGGTAATAGGTGAACGGAGAGTAGAAGCTTTTGGCATAGAAATTTTTATTATTTTTATTTTTGAATAACATGTAATTAAATTGATCTAGCAATAAATACTACACATTTAAAGTAACATTTACATACTAGAACAACAAAAAGAGAAATTTGAAAAAAAAAACAAATTTTTTTTTAAATCTATTGAAACTCAAATCATACGCACCCTACTCAATGCGCGGCATGTATCATTGATTTCGGAGCGCGGTCCTACCCTTTGAAGCTGACTGATAGGCGGCCTCATTGATCTTTCGCAGGCGCACGAGCCGCACACGCATCCCTGTCCACCCGCGTCCCGCGCTCCTTTAGTCACCTACGATGAATCTGAAGGCCTTCCTGCCTTCTATTCTAGTTACACAACACACCATATGAAGGTCGAGACGGTAAAAAATGTCATCCGGTATAACCTTTTTTATAGACCATATTAAAAAGTAAGATGCCAGTGCCAGTATATGTCAGTTAAAAGTAAAATATATAAGTCAGAGGGGTAGTTGCGGAACTTTTTATCGGTAAGAATGGGTTTAATATACATAGTTAAACAACATTCATTGCGTTATTTACGTTGCAGAGCCGACAATTTATTCGAACAAATGACGCAATGGTTTAGAAATAATCTTCAATCCCATTCTGATTCCCATTGGTGTGGGATGCTACCTGTGTCGACACCCTCGCGCCATCCCATCTTCTGAGCACGGCAGGCTGTGCTGGGGCGGCTGCTGCAGGTGCAGAAAATCTCAAACGGCGCAAATATAACAACCTTATTGGGAGCTACATTTTTGAGCCGTTTGGGGTTGAAACACTAGGGCCGTGGGGTCCGAGTGCTCATCGAGTATTTCGGGACATCGCCAAGCGGTTGGCTGACTCTTCATGTGACCTTTTATTATATATTTATTTTAGTGTTATTTTGTGGATTGTATTCTGATTCTGATAAATTGTGCGTTTCGCAATTAGGGTGCAGGTTTTTGAGTGATGTGGAATGTCAGCTGTTTTTACTTTCGGTGCTCCTGATTTCGCCTTCTGTGTGTCGTAAGACAATATATCCCATTTTTTAGAAGCTGTTGCATTTATTTATTTACTATAACCCTACACCGCTTCACTATGACCATGTAAGTTATCAAAATAAAGAGTTTGACTAATGCTGCACTACTGTATTGTTTATTCAGGTTCAAAGCGAAGGGCATGGACGTGGGCGTGTCTGATGACTACCTGAACGGCGTGCCCATCGAACAGAGCTCCAGCGAACCTGAGGACGACGAGGATGGTGAGTCAACGGATAAATTTTACTTTTACCTACCCTACTTTTATTGCATTTACATTCTATTCTGCTCTAAAGGGGTTTTCAACAGGAACTTTGTTTTTTAAACAAAATAAGACACAGAATTTAGATGAAAGTGATTCAGATTAATTTTCTATTAGAAATAGTAAGGTTTGGCAATTATGAATGAAAAATTTTGATGAAAGAGTCGACATCTGTGAGCTTGGTCGTGGTGGACATTTGTCCGTTATCATTTCTCAATCATAATTGAGAAACCTTACTACCGCTATGGTTGGAGTTTCCCTACGTGATCAAATCAGAAATGAAGAGATCCGTAGAAGAACCAGGATAACCGACTTAGCCCGAAGAATTGCCAAACTTAAGTGGCTGTGGGCAAGGCACATTGCTCGCAAAACAGATGGCGGATGGAGCCGAAAGGTTCTCGAGTGAAGACCGCGTACCGGATAACGTAGAGTTGGAAGTAGGGTTGCCATACGTCCGGAATTTTCCGGACATGTCCGGTAATATAGATCTTTGTCCGGAATGCGGAGGGAATCCTAAACCGTCCGGAATTTATTACATTTTAATAAAGAGTGAAACTAAAAAAATAATTCATATATTTTTATTTCAAAATAAGGTAACAATCAACATTATTAATTCATTTTGGTCAGTGAGGGTGCGAGAAAAATCGAAAATTTGCTTCATTCATTCATTCGCACCTTCAGAATTATAGAGACCTAATCAGAAATTTTAAGATTCCAACTTTGACTCATAAAATAATAAAACTCTTATTAAAAAAGAGTGCTATATTTTAATAGGCCTCTTTTTTTTTAAGAGTTTTATCATTTTATGAGTCAATATTGAAATCTTAAAATTTCTGATTAGGTCTCTATAATTCTGAAGGTGATGCACTATGCATAACGTCATTAATATTATATTTACAAGACAGTCAGGAATTTTCATCAAATGTCCGGAATTTACTCCGGATTTAGATTTTTTTTAAATCTGGCAACCCTAGTTGGAAGGCATCCGACATGGTGGACCGATGTCTTTGTGAAGGCCGCAGGAAACACAAAACCGGTTGAAGTGGCGAAGTTTGGGTGGAGGCCTATGCCCAGCAGTGGACGTCTTTCAGCTGAAATAACGTACGTCTTAGTCAAATGTTCTCATTATCTCTAATCCTTTCTTCCACAGACGAAGACTCAGTCCTAAAGAAGTCGTACAAGCACACAGCGACCCGCGAGCAACCGGTCTCCTTCTGCAACATGAGTGAGATCGTGGGCAAGTTCGAGACAGGGCAGCACTCCTCCTCCGAGAGGCATCGCGAGAGGAAGCAGGAGATACAGAACATACGCAGCAGGCTGTTCATGGTAAGTAAACCTATGAGATGTCAGCTACGGAGACATGTCTTCAATTTCGAGCGTTTCATTAAGGTAATAGTTTACCGACGTTTTAGGTATCGTTATGGAAAACAAATGGAAAAACAAAAAAATCGATGGGCGAAGGTCAGCCCGTAATTGATCAACTGTTTTCGTAATTTTTCGTGGAACATACATATTTTTAATGAATTTCCAAAAACTAAAACGTTGTTGTGATTTTGTTCCCTTAATGTTTACGACATTTAAAGTTTTGAACAAAGTTAGAATGACGATTTTTTGTAAATTTTTCTTTTTTTTGTATCATTAGTTTTCGATGTTTCAACACAAAACTATAACCAGCTAATTTACCCTGACGTGTAGGTACCTCACCCCAAATAAATAGTGTTAAATGCAGGAGAATTATGGTAATGCAGTATTCGTAGGATGATCTCGTTTTCTATACATAACTTCGTTTGGTTAAATTGGTGATGAAATGTTTTTGTTCCAGGGCAAGCAAGCTAAGATAAAGGAGATGTACGAACAGTCAGTACTTCAGAGTGAACAAGGTAAGATAACTTGTAATAATTTGTTTCCTCACCCTACTAATATGACGTCTATTTTGGTTCTATATGAATATGATGATAGATCTATGAGGTTTGCTTAGTCAGCTGACTGAGGCTTCTTAATAAATCAAGTTGTAGTAGGGTATTAAATCTTAAGGCTCTACTGTCCATCATTTAGACAAATGATTCCCAAAGAGGTCCAGGTGGACCCCCGGGGGGCCCACGGGTGTCTAGACGGGATCTAATTTAGATGTAATATTGACAAGTTTTGGGAATATGGTAGAAATGCAAAAGGCAGGGGTCCTCCGAAAATTTTTGAACAATTTTGAAAGTACTCATAAATCAGCCTATATTGTTCCCACTGCTGGGACACAGGCCACCACCCAGGTGAGAGGGAGTGGGCCGTAAACTACCACGCGGGCGCAGTGCGGGTAGGTTGATGTCACATGTCTTCGAATTTCTGGTTCTAGCACATGCTATTTTCCTCACGATGTTTTCCTTCACCGTTTCGAGAGCAGTGGTGTTGAAATTATTTACACAAAGTAAAGCGCCTGCCTGGGGTCGAACCCACGACCTACAACTCATAAAGAGAAAAAAAAACCACGCATAAGGGGCCATCCATAAATTACGTCACACGAATTTCATGATTTTTTACCCCCTCCCCCGTCCTTGTCACAGCTGGTCACATTTGTGAGACCCCTCCCTCCCTAGTGTGACGTCACGGGTTTTATAATTTTAAATCTAGAAATAATTATTATTAATAATAATTAATATCTAATAAATAAATATATTCGAAGAGTGGACCGGTTTACTCAGAACCGCATATTCCAGAACGATGAAAGGTGGGTGTACAGAGCTTGGGAGCGACCCAACCCAACTCACGGTATGACAGACGCGTGTCTACCAAATAATAACGAAATGAGTGCTTTTTGGCGAAGCATTTGGTCGGTGCCCGTCAGTCACACTGAAGGACACTGGATGCGTGCTGTTGAGCAGGCATGTGAGTCAATACCAAACATGGAGGCTATTACCATAAGTCCTCTGGATGTGGCCTATGCAGTCCGTTCGTTGCCTAACTGGAAATCCCCAGGACCGGACGGACTGCACAATTTTTGGATCAAATGGCTACAAAGGTCACATGCCTGCTTAGCCTCACAATTCCAGTCATCTTTAGAGACTGGGTCGCTACCACTGTTTTTTACAACAGGAGTTACCCACCTTCTTCATAAATCGGGTAGTACTGCGGAACCTAAAAATTATAGACCCATAACTTGTTTACCGACGGTCTATAAAGTTCTTACATCCATTCTTAGAGCAAAAATTTCGCACCATATTCAAAGTAACGCAATTATGTCGGTGTCTCAGAATGGATGTAAGAATGGGTCCCGTGGTACTAAGGAGCTGCTCCTTATAGACATGACCATTAGCCAACAGGTTCGTAGATCCCGGAAGGATTTGTCGACATGTTGGATAGATTATAAGAAGGCCTATGACTCGGTGCCACATACATGGCTCATGAGGGTGCTAGAATTGTACAAAATAGATGCAACTCTACGCACCTTCTTGATGTCGTGTATGAGGCAGTGGAGGACGGTCCTTCTCTATCCAGAATGTCCACAAATCCAGCAGATCAATGAACCGATCAGGATTGAGCGAGGAATATTTCAGGGCGATAGTTTGAGTCCGCTTTGGTTTTGCTTAGCCTTGAATCCTCTAAGCACACTGCTGGAGGATTCAGGTCTAGGCTATCGATTGAGAAGAGGTGGTCAGTTGATATCACACCTCCTTTACATGGATGATCTGAAACTTTTTGCCCCCAACAATTTGCGACTGATGGAGCTACTGAAGGTAACAGAAACGTTCAGTAGCGCCATCAGGATGGAATTTGGTGTGGACAAATGTGCAGTCATGCATGTAAAGCGAGGGGAGATTGTAGAATCCGTGGGAACCGAACTTACGGATTCTATACACCTTAGATCCCTCTCCTCAACCGAAACCTACAAATATTTGGGTATATCGGAAGCATTAGGCATCAATGCTACCGACATGAAACAATCGCTGAAGGAACGTTTCTTTGGCCGCCTGAAAAAGGTATTTAATAGTCTTTTATCAGGTGGTAACAAGGTGCGTGCCTTCAACGGTTGGGTCATGCCGGTTTTGATGTATTCTTTCGGCATACTCAAATGGACTCAGACGGAACTTGGCGCTCTGGATAGGAAGGTCCGTACATTGCTGACGGCAGATCGGATGCATCACCCACGGTCATCAGTGATGAGACTGTACATCCCGCGGAAGTGTGGGGGTCGAGGTTTCTTAAACGCTAAAACCCTCCATAACCGCGAGATCTGCAGTCTCAGGGAATATTTTCTTCAAACTAACGTGGGGATGCACCGAGATGTGGTCGCAGTGGACAAGGGCCTCACCCCGCTCTCCTTGGCGAACGAGAACTGGCACAAACCTGCAGTACTGGATACTAAGGATCGTAAGGAAGTATGGCAAAGCAAAGAGCTTCACGGTCGCTTTTTCCGGGCTTTCCATGGGCCTGATGTAGACTTTTTGGCGTCCGTATCCTGGCTGCGTTTCGGCGACCTCTTTGGGGAAACCGAAGGTTTTGTCTGTGCGATTATGGATGAAGTTATCATGACGAATAACTATCGGAAATACATTGTCAAGGATGGTACGGTTGACATCTGTCGGGCATGCCACCGTCCCGGTGAATCAATCCGACATATTGTTTCCGGTTGTTCTCGTCTCGCTAACGGCGAGTACTTGCACAGACACAATCTAGTAGCTAGGATCATCCACCAGCAACTTGCTTTGCAGTACAACCTTGTGGAATCTGAAGTACCATACTACAGGTATGTGCCCGACCCAGTTCTCGAGAATGGTCACGCCACATTGTACTGGGATCGATCTATCATCACAGACAGGACTATTGTAGCCAATAAGCCTGATATTGTAGTGATAGATCGACGAGAGCGTCGTGCAATGATTGTTGATATCGCTGTCCCTCATGACGAGAATCTCGTGAAAGCTGAGCAAGATAAAAAAATCAAGTATCTTGACTTAGCTCACGAGGTTGTCGACATGTGGGACGTGGATTCTGCAATCATTGTACCGATAATCGTTACAGTCAATGGCCTAATAGCGAAGAGCCTCGACCAGCACCTCAGGAGGCTCTCATTACACGGCTGGATCAAGGGCTTGATTCAGAAGGCGGTACTCCTGGATACGGCACGCATAGTCAGGAGGTTCCTCTCTCTAGAGCCCTGACCACCGGCAGCTTGGACCCTGCTCCCGATGCCGATGGATCACTATTTTTTATATTTTTAAATGTTTTTTTTAGATTTTTGTTAAAATATTTAAAAATATACTTAATATGTTAAAAAATGAATTAATATCTTAGGACAACCAACACGCGGTTATCTGATCCCAAACTAGGCAGAGCCTGTGTAATTATTGAATTAAAACAGCAATTCCGAAATTTAAATGTTTTTTTTTTTAAATAAAATGAACATCAAATCAAACACTGCAAGAAATTGACAAAACAAACAACGATTAATTGTGTTAATTGAAGATCAAACTTAATCATCTTGAGTCCATATAGGTAGGCATATGCATGGCATAGCAGCCACTTCGTTCTCGTTTGGGTTGTTAATGTCAGGAACATTCGTTGTGTCCACATCTTTCTCATCGAACCATACAGTATCATCGTCATCATCCAAACAAAGAATTTCTCTGGCACGTCTAGCAGAAACTCTTTGAGGACGAATCTTCACGATGGGCAAAACTTGTTGTTTCTTATGTATTTGCTTGTGTTGATTAGTGGCCTTTATGATGCAAAAAATAGACCACAGATGCCACATGATCGCTTAAACAAGTATGCCTCGACACTGGGGCAATAGCTATCATACGAAATATGTGTTACTTAACACTTCGATTAAAATTGATTTTGAAATTGGACGTCACGAAATTTAGGACCCCTCCCACCCCCTTGTCACATAATGTCACTCTTCGCCGACCCCTCCCTCCCCTTAACGTGTGACGTAATTTATGGATGGCCCCTAATGTAGTCTACGAGATAAAAAGGTTTGGGAAACTATGGTTTAGTCCAACACAAGGTACGTATTTTAAACGCTGTCGTTTCCGGGTTAATTTCTCGGCAAAACTGTCGAGTGTTGACAGGATAATTTGGCAGCTAACGTTTCTTGCCAAATTAGTAATATGTAATGTATGTCTAAAAACATGTTACGTAATTCGTCTGTATATTTATTTTAGACACGACTAATAACAACGAAATGGCTCCCGAAATGGAAGGTAATTGTTCAATTCTTGGCCAGAGATCATTTTCAAAGATGTCGAAAGAATTTACCATTAGTAGTTATAGAAGACACGTAAAACCATACTTTTCTGTTTTGTTTTTGTTACATTGCGTTTGGGGAAACCATCTCATTACGCACTACATACATGAAAGCACGCCTTTTTTCTCATTGGGCTAATCGGGAATTCCAGATCTACATACTGTACCGCCATTTACACCGGCTACATGCGAACTAGCTGTCTCACACTGACGGCACGCAAAATCCTGCATCACGCAAGCAGAGCGTGCAGTTACCGCGCAACTAGCATATACAGGATAATTTTATAACCAGTGCGCAATTTTTTTTTTTGGTAGTTCAGTATCAGTAATAGAACACATTTCAACAATTTTTTCAATACGTTTTTTTTAATTTTTATTCGACCTTAAATCAGTAAACTGTGGACACCCTACATATTTCGTAATACTATTTTCGATCAATTGTAATAGGTCAGTAACCGCGACGGCGTAGGTACTTCGAAATTCTTAGAATTTTGACCAATCGAATATTTGGTAGGTACTAATAGGTCAGTAACCGCGCGCCGGCGTAGGTACTTCGATTGAACAGGTGGTCGGTCGTTCACCTTCGCTGCCGCGCCGGCACCCCGCGCATGTTACCATAAAAACCAGTTTCAAAATAGACATCTTTCGTTAACGATAACTTAATTTTTTTGTACTAAGATATATCAAAATAAAAATTGCATGGTTATTATAACTCGTTTAACACTTTAAGTGCCAGGTCGAAAAAAGAATTATTCAAAAGTAGACTCTATTCACACCTAGCTTATTTTTGTGATTTGCACCCGGTAGGCGGGTGCACGGCATGGTCGCAAGGTATAAACTACTTATACGTCGGATTCGGATGCGAGTTGTGGGCATGCGAACGGTAATTCCGTTGGACCCGGATCCGGGTTCTTGGCACTAAAATTTGTTAAAATTTGCGCACTGGATAAAAAATTACCTTGTATACGACTGTTGACTTTACACCCTGTTTCTCATATCTCCAAAATACAATAGTACGTTATGTTCAAACATCTGGAAATACATCCGCACATCAGTTATTGCGCACGCTAAATACAACAACTCATTCTCAAAAGTCCAAATCAACATATTTAATTTTTTAGGCAAGAACTACCTTGACAAAACCACATAAGGTTTTATCTAACTCTAGTTTCTGTCCGTGACTTTTTCCGCGCGATATTTCTTGTTCCTCTGGCCCACACCGCCACATGCGCGCGGTATTAGTTCGATTTCTCTAAGCATTGTTTTGGCCGTTTTTAGCGTTCCGTACCAAAATGCTAAAAAAGGAACCCTTATGGTGAGACTCAGTCTGTCTGTCGATCTGTCTGTCACAGCTCGATATCTCAAGAACTACTAATGCTTTCAACTTGGGAATCATCATCAGCCTATAATGTTCCCACTGCTGGGACACAAGCCTCCTCTCGGTGAGAATAGTTTTAGATAATGTTTGCCCAAGTAGTTTACAAATATGAAAGAAATAAAAATATGTATATATTTTTTTGCAACGCAACAGAGATTGGGCATGTGGCACCTCTTATATTAGCATAGTTAACCAACGATTGATAAATGACTGCACGATGTTGTACTCCGTCTTGTATTAAGTTTTTAGGCAGTTTTTGATATAGAAAACGTCTGAAACCTTGACCAATATACAGACAGACTTTAAAGTCAACCACGACGCAGTTGCGAACTTAAAAGACCACAGACAAGATAGAAAGAGCCATATTTAACCCTAAAACCCTTTCCCAGGTGTAACATCATCAGACAAGATCTCCCGCGAGATGGACGTGAACGCTGAGAAGGCGCGCGCCATCAAGGAGCGCTTCGAGAACGGAGAAGTGTTCAACGACGAGAACCTGCCGCCCAGGAACAGGGAGATCAACGACATGGCTATGTTCAACGAAGGTAAGAATCACAATTATTCATTACATAAGTTTTTTTTTTTCACATAAACCTACATGGGCACCAAAGAAACATCAAAACCTTTTTTTCTGGGCGGGATCTCATCACTTCTCATCTCCCGCTCTGGGCGGAGCGGGAGGGCGTGTCGGACTTTTACTGACTAAAACCCACCCGTGTTCCTTCGAACCTCGAGAAGAAATAAGATGGTGCTGTTCTTTACGTCCCGCATCACACTGAATTCAAAATTTCTTGAGTATTTGCAATTTGCAGGTTTTTTTAAATGAATTTGTTGTGCAGGTATCGGTAAGAAGTCTCGCTCGATCTTCCTGGAGCTGGACGCGAACGCTAAGAGTATGCCGCCCACCTCCCCGCCGCCCGGGGACGTGCCCAAGCGGAAGGAGATCGTGAGTCACACATTTATTTGTGTTTTATGAAATTTAAACCTCTATTTTAGGTCCTAGGGTAGATACAAAACTATTTATAAACGCGCAAGAAAAAAAAAACCAAGAATATTGTATATCATAAAGCATTAGAATAATAAACACACTGTGCTTTTTATTAATTATACCAATTCGAATTAAATAGTTATCGTTAAGACAGGACAACGTCTGTCGGGTCAGCTAGTTAATCTTAACACGTCAAATCGTCAGTGTCGATTTTAATTATACCAGCTTATATTGTTTCTCAGAGGGCTAAATGTCTTTTTTCAATGCGGATTGACAATTTCAGACTATTGACTATTTCTTAAGAATATATCCCGCCAAAATCTTACTCAAGAATGTTATCAAACTAAAATGAAATGAATGTTGAGGTTGCCTAGGAATTGATATGTGTAATGTGATATGTAAAACTACTGATACTAATATTTAGCTTCATCTATTACCCACCAAAATAGAAAACATTGTAGGTCAAAGTCATCATCAAAAACTGCCGGATATAGGCCTCCCCCAAAAGGAGGGTGGGTTGCTATAATCGCCACGCTTGGCAGGTGGATTGGTGATCGCAGTATGGTGGTAATATGCGTAAAGAACGCTGCTGCCCATTCTCTAGTCGGTTCTTACGACACTCATGGGAAAAAATGGGATGATCTAAGTAAAAAATACTAATAGTAACTATTTTCAATCTAAAAGTGGGTCTTCTTTTTATAAAAGCTAGGTAAATAAACCCTAAATTTAGTCAAATTTCGTCCCTAGCCATTCATCCCCAAGGACGTGGTCCGCGCGGGCGACAAGCTGGAAGACGTGAAGATCGAAACATCCGACATCTCCGACCGGTTCAAGTTCTTCGAGACCTACAAGCCCAAGAGCGAACGCAAGGAGTTCCGTATGACGCCGCCCAGGCAGACACAGGTGATTCGTTTAATCGATTTTTTTAAGGGTAAAGCTCATTGCCGGATATCATCATCTACCTAGCCTCTTCCCAACTAAGTTATGGTCGACTTCTAGTCTAACCGGATGCAGTAGAATACCATTTTACATGAAGAGACTGTTTATCTGACCTCCACAACCCAGTTACTAGATAATATGATACCCCTTGGTAAGACTGGTTGTCAAACTGTCGGGCTTCTGACGACCCGTAACAGCTGTCAAAGATTTATAAATGACCAACGGCTTAACGTGGTTTCTGAGGCATTGGCATTTTAAGATGGTTATCACTAAATCAACAAAAATCATGTAACTACATATTTGTAACAACATTTTTGAGTGAGAAGAGTGTCCATGCAGTTTCTTGCCGGTTCTTCTCCATAGGTACCTACGCTTTGAAATGGGCAACTAGCTTTATTTTTCTGACTCACCGCCACTTGATAATTCCTGCAAAAAGTGCCTGTAATTGGTTTATTTGAAATAAATGCTTTGAGTTTTGAGTTTGAGTTTGATAGGGTCGGCTTTTCATCAGTTGTTTCTACATTAAGCAACCTAACTAGCACGGTCCTTTAGAAATTTTCAGCCATTTTTTTGGGTTTTTTTTATTTTTAATAATTGTGTGTTCCCCAGCGCCCCAAGTCCCCGTCCCCAGAGATCTACCACGAGCCCAGCGTGGTGCGCAGTGAGGACGCGGCGGTGGACACGGGCGTAGCCGCGGCAAGACACACTGCGCAGAGAATGATCAACGTGTTCCGGCAGCTCGAGACCAGCCAGGGCCGGCAGGACGACATGCAGGGTATGGGGAGAAGCATTTAACTTGGTTTATCATCATTGTCACCAAAAAATAAATAATACAAACACGCTTTCATAGGTAACCGGAAAATAATAAAAATAGAAAAATGGAAAAAAGCGTGTTGATTTCAATTGAAAATACCTCAAAATGCACTACACGCTTTTCCATTATTTTCTACTTTTTAGTTTGGTTTTCTATGAGAGCGTGTTTCTTTTTAATTATTTTCAATTTTTTAGTTCGATTGGCTACTAAAGCGGGTTTCGCGCTTTTTTTTTTGCTATCTTGGTAATCCTTACCAGAATAATGACACAAATTCCTTTCATCCACTTTCGTAACTGAATTTTCGTAACCAGCTACGAACATGGAAGTTTCTTTCCGTTTGATAACTGGCTACGAAAACAGATTTTTGTTCTCTTTTCGTAACTGGTTTTCGTAACCAACTACCTAAATAGAATTATTTTTTCTTTTTTTTGTAACTGGTTTTCATAACCAACTACCTAAATGGAGTTATTTTTCTCTGTTCGTAAGTAGTTACCAATACAAATCGAATTGCATTCATAATGATAATAATGTGTTATTCTGTGTCATTTGTGTGAATGATGGAATGTCCGTGATTCGATGTATTATTATAATATTAAGAATACATATTTAAAGCAGTAGGCAGTAAACATGGAAGTAATTGAAGAAAAATCTATAGAATTTGTACCAACTAAAAGAGGGGATATTTTAATACCCTCGTTTAGAACAAATTGCAGCAGGAGCAGTTTACTGCTCTATGATGGATGATGGTTGGCAATACCATCTTAGAAAAGAATAAAGTAATGGAAGCAAATTTTATCAATGTTACAACTTAAGAGGCTGTGAAGGTAATGTAACAATAAAATGAACAATAAAAGGCTGTTTTTATCATTACTGTAACAGCGTTGGGACTAAAATCTCGAGTTCAAAGACGGTATGTTGCTAGATGTGCTGGCTTAGCTCGATTGCCATTGAACAAGATTTTGTCGGGCCACAAATATATAATGCAAAGATTACCAAAATATTATTTATATTTTAATTAAAAAATATAAAAACATTTTTTTTTTTCGGGAAATTGGATGCTTAGATGGTTTGGTCATGTTGAGAGGATGAATGAAGGACGGCTCACAAAAGGTCAGATAAGGCAGATGTGAGTGTAAACACCGGGAGGAGACGATAATGCAATTCTATTGTATTGGTAACCAGTTACGAAAAGAGAAAAATCATTCCAATTAGGTAGTTGGTTACGAAAACCAGTTACAAAAAAAAGAAAAAATAATTCTATTTGGGTAGTTGGTTACGAAAACCAGTTACGAAAAAAGAACAAAAATCTGTTTTCGTAGCCAGTTATCAAACGGGAAGAAAATTCCATGTTCGTAGCTGGTTACGAAAATTCAGTTACGAAAGTGGATGAAAGGCACAAACCTTTCATCCACTTTCGTAACTGAATTTTCGTAACCAGCTACGAACATGGAAGTTTCTTTCCGTTTGATAACTGGCTACGAAAACAGATTTTTGTTCTCTTTTCGTAACTGGTTTTCGTAACCAACTACCTAAATAGAATTATTTTTTCTTTTTTTTGTAACTGGTTTTCATAACCAACTACCTAAATGGAGTTATTTTTCTCTGTTCGTAAGTAGTTACCAATACAAATCGAATTGCATTCATAATGATAATAATGTGTTATTCTGTGTCATTTGTGTGAATGATGGAATGTCCGTGATTCGATGTATTATTATAATATTAAGAATACATATTTAAAGCAGTAGGCAGTAAACATGGAAGTAATTGAAGAAAAATCTATAGAATTTGTACCAACTAAAAGAGGGGATATTTTAATACCCTCGTTTAGAACAAATTGCAGCAGGAGCAGTTTACTGCTCTATGATGGATGATGGTTGGCAATACCATCTTAGAAAAGAATAAAGTAATGGAAGCAAATTTTATCAATGTTACAACTTAAGAGGCTGTGAAGGTAATGTAACAATAAAATGAACAATAAAAGGCTGTTTTTATCATTACTGTAACAGCGTTGGGACTAAAATCTCGAGTTCAAAGACGGTATGTTGCTAGATGTGCTGGCTTAGCTCGATTGCCATTGAACAAGATTTTGTCGGGCCACAAATATATAATGCAAAGATTACCAAAATATTATTTATATTTTAATTAAAAAATATAAAAACATTTTTTTTTTTCGGGAAATTGGATGCTTAGATGGTTTGGTCATGTTGAGAGGATGAATGAAGGACGGCTCACAAAAGGTCAGATAAGGCAGATGTGAGTGTAAACACCGGGAGGAGACGATAATGCAATTCTATTGTATTGGTAACCAGTTACGAAAAGAGAAAAATCATTCCAATTAGGTAGTTGGTTACGAAAACCAGTTACAAAAAAAAGAAAAAATAATTCTATTTGGGTAGTTGGTTACGAAAACCAGTTACGAAAAAAGAACAAAAATCTGTTTTCGTAGCCAGTTATCAAACGGGAAGAAAATTCCATGTTCGTAGCTGGTTACGAAAATTCAGTTACGAAAGTGGATGAAAGGCACAAATTTATACAATTATTGTATCATCATCAGTCCTTGATAAGTGTGTAAAGTTTTATATTAATCTGACGTTTTGAAGGGGGTGAACATCACGTTAAAAGATTCCATTTCATACATACATACGAAGCTCATAAAAGTTAAATTTATGGATAGCCTGACGGTTTGTGGTACTGTCAAAAATATCGACACAAGGATTATGAGGACCTCTTGGAACCTCAGACAAAAATCGGTCGATACGATTCGAAATGTTCACTTTACTAATTAATTATATTCACATGGGGTGTTCACAAGTAATTAAAAAAATTAAAACAAATTGCCGTGCTAGGTAATTGGTGTTCGTCGACAGTAAAAACTTTTTAACAAAAAATTAAACCGCCGAAAAAACTTAAAAGCAAAAAATAATAAACCTTAAAATTATGAGTCGGCGCTTTGAGTGATCTTTGTTCATTGATTTTTTAGCGCCGACTAACGGTCATCCACCGTTTTCTGACCCTTAGGGTTTGACTTTGTTTTCCAAATATATATGGGACCACCCTCGGAGTATACCCTTTCCAATAAAAAAATAATGATCATAATCGGACTACTATGTAAAAAGTTATGCGTGGTCATACATAAAAAAAAAAAAACAAAAAAAAAAAAAAATATACGCGTCGAATTGATAACCTCCGTTTTTTTTCGTCGGTTAAAAAGACAGTACAAGTTACTTTATATGAAAACTACGAAAAGAAAAAAAACCTAACCTTTGATCCTTTTTTGCAGGACCCAAGCCACTAAAGAGGTTCACCCCGCCCCCTCCCGGCGAGAACAACCACCAGGGCGAGTCCTCGGAGGAGGAGTACTCTTCAGAGGAGTATGAGGAGGAGGACAGCGAGGATGAACGTCGCAGGACATACCTTGAGGCCCGGCAGAGGGACGAGGCTCTTAAACAGGTCAGTTGGTTGAAAAGGCTGAAAAACTACCCTTGGGTTTTGTCCTTTATTTATTAAAGAAAAAAACTGAAATGTGATTCGGCCTACCATAAGTAGTGCTAGCTTTTGCCAGTGGCTTCTCCCGCGTATTATTATACATATAAACCTTCCTCTTGAATTCATCCACCTATCGATTAATGAAAACCGCATTAAAATCCGTTGCGTAGTTTAAAAGATCTAAGTGTACAGATGCGGGAAGCGACTTTGTTTTATACTATGTAAAGAAGATGTTGAGTGAATTTGGTGTAGCAATCAATTAATCTGTTTAGCTTTTTCCCAACATTTTCTTTGAATACTTTAATTAGTCCATTTTATATATTATACTATTGGCTAAGTATTTTACAAGGATCACTATGGCAGCTATGCTTATAAAGTCTGTTAAGGATTTTTTTTTCAAATATACTAAGAATCATTGATAATCCCGATATTCGAACCACCCGTTTATAACGAACAAAATGTTGTATGATTCTGCAAAGTTGAAACAGATTGGCGCAAACGAACATATTTTATTCTCTACGTTCTTCCGTTCCAGGCCCAAACCCTCGCCCGCACGAAGAGCTTCCGCGACCGCTTCGAGCACTGGT
Source organism: Aporophyla nigra (assembly GCA_947507805.1). Taxonomy (NCBI): domain Eukaryota; kingdom Metazoa; phylum Arthropoda; class Insecta; order Lepidoptera; family Noctuidae; genus Aporophyla; species Aporophyla nigra. The sequence continues at coordinate 4,112,891 of OX382316.1, read as the reverse complement.
CGGAGTCCGAGCCGCAGCGCTCGCCCTCCGCTGTCGTCATCGAGCGGCCGCAGGACGGAGACGAGGACGGAGAGTCGCAGCTCGAGACTGCCAAGAGGTGACCTACTGCCAGATCTCATATTGAACAATTTGATGGACATAATGTTCCGTGTGTTCCGCAAACCTATTTCTTCCCGTCGATGTCGTAAAAGGCGACTAAGGGACTTACTAGAGAATTGGCAGCAGCGTTCTCTGTGCATTTTACTACCATACTGCGATCGCCAACCCGCCTGCCAAGTGTGGCGATTATGGCAAACTCCCTTTGGGCTCCGCCTATATCAAACAGTGGACGTCTTCCGGCTGAAATGATGATGAACTTCCCCACTTTTGTGACACAGTGGGCCGTAATTCACCACATTCACCACGCGGGTCTAGTGCGAGTTGTAGGATATCACATTTCGTAGAATTTTTTTGCTAACACATTCACAATGTTTTCCGTCAACGTTTTTAGGGCAGTGGACATTGGCAGTCTGGGTTCGGACCCACGACCTAGAACTGCTGTCGTGAAAATTTCCGTTGGGCCTACTACTCTAATTTTATTACTGGAGTTATATTTGGTGGGCATTATGTCAACGAGTGTCTATAGCAAAGGACCACTTGAAATCCAACATCATCAATCTAGCCTTTTTCCAACTATGTTGCGGTCAAATTCCAGTCTAGCCGGGCGTTACTGAATACCAGTATTTTACACGGAGCGACTGCCTATCTGATCTCTACAACCCAGTTACTGGGTAATACGATACCTCTTGGTATGACTGGATGACAGATTCAGGCTTGAACGAACAAGAAACTGATGATAATGGTTTTTTTTTCGCAGCTTGCGTCAGAAGTTCGAGAGCATGAACGTGACGCAGTCCAATGTATCAAAAACCTTCGCGACCAAAGTCAACAGATTTGTGGTGAGTAGACAACGAAAAACAATCTTTATCATCTAATTATATCTTGCTCGGCTATCATGGTGAAATGGTGAAGGTTAAGCGTTTTGGGGACGCAGTCAGTATGGATATCGAAAAGTAATGGAACAAAAATGTTCACCATTCGATGGAACCATCAGCTGTTTTTGTAACTATTCGAGGATCATAGATATTTTTACCTATTTCCAAAAACCAGAGCATTACAATCGTTTGGTTTGAGTAATGTTAGTCAGTGCAATATTGATCTGTCACATTTTGGATGATCACATAGAGGAGGCTTATATATCCTTTAAGGTCAGAAAAGAACCCCGAACCGCGAGTCTTTGTCGATATTCATAAAATATTATTTTCTATTTTCAATGGCGCCAGGAAATGGCTCGGGCATAAATTAATAAATATTTTTCCGTCCTGTCGATACTGACCCTTAGTGTGTTGACGAACACAGTACATGTCACGTCCTCAAAATTCGTCGTATTCCAATTAGATATAAGTAGATCAAAATTACAAAAGACAGCCTCCCAAAACGCCCGCCCTTCACAACTTCCTAGTGCTTTACCTGGGAAGTGGCCCAACATACTCCCCAGCAGCACAGCTGTCTGTTATGAATGATATCTTGTACTAAAATGCTACCTACTTCTCATGGTCAACGCCTGAACATTAATCAAATGTATTGTTTGTCCACAGTGACCGTCGCGCGAGGACACTACCACACCAACCAAAGCAATATTAACCCTTTATCTTTGTAAAGTCTCCTATATATACTACTTGCCAACTATTATCGTAGTACATAAGTAACGGTTGTAGCCTATCGACGAATATTCTCTAGACATATATTTATTTACATTCGGTAACGACTGATAGAGAATGCATTTTAATACAAAAAGTGCCTTAAAAAGTGAATTTATTAAAGAATGTTTTAGAAGAAATCTACAGAAAATCTCATGTTTTTTAAATAGGTAATCTATTTACCAAGAATTTATAGAGTATTGTTCAAACCATGTTGTCATTTATCATATGTAACTCATTGAAAATCATTATTTAATTTAATATTTATAATTTCATGTGAAAAAATGTTGTTTTAAGCTTAGTCACGCTTTATTATAGAGAGAATTATCGGAATACTCAATAAGATATACATTTATATATCTTACGTATGAGGAATTCTTTATTTATCTTATTTACACAAGTTTATATATTATTTCTAATATTAAACTTCGTATTTATAAGAAAAAAATCGAAAATGCCGTTCACGCCTTGTGATTTTTGAACTGGCAATCTTATTTACTCTGTCTTGCCACAATATAGTTATAATTTTATCTCTCTGTGCCATCTCAATTGTCTAATAATCTCGTATTATTTAATAATTATTACTATTGTTTATGATATCACATGTTTATTATTAATAGAGATACATTTTTAAATGTATTTTAGGTAATTTTTACTACGTGACTGAATATTGGATTCTCTATATTTATTTGTTTGTACTTAAAAAGTTTTGCCGATTTTTATATTATTCGAGAATAAGGAAATTAATAAATAACAAAATTGAATTGTTTTTTTAATTTTATGCGGTATTCTATAACCTAGACTACTTTTTTTTTAAGCGTTCATGCCGCGTGGCCTGGGAACGTTGCATTTCTAGTAGTTTTACGTGATTATTAAAAAAAAAATTAAAAATAATTTATTAAATAAAAATCAAATTTTTCAACAAAGCAAAAACAAAAGAATTTTGACAGCTAGTTGTCAAATTCTTGGACAAGTGATAGTAGCGACATCTGAAATGAGCAATTGGTGCAAACTATACAAAGTTTTGGTGGGTACGTGCCGAGCTAAAAAATCTGGTGACAGCACGCACTGTTTTGAATTAAAAAAGGGCAAAAACGGAAGCGACGTATTTCCCGTTTTTATTTTGTCAGTAATAGGATCTGTTTATAATGAGAGGCGAGCGAGGCGTCAGGAGATAGCAGAGTAAGGATTAAGGAATAAAAATAAAACGACAATATCTATTTATAATCTAATTATTATTTTCAAAAAAAATATAGGGAACGTGAAACAATAAATTAACCACCTACACATAAATATGTTAAATATTTATCAATCACATTAGTGTCTGAAGCTCAGACTTGAGACCTCGTCCAGTTAGTCAAATGTGCCAGAAACAAACTCGAAAGATAAAAAATCAGAGATTATAAAAACATGGCTAGACACACCAGCCATGTTCACATCAACGCCATCTAGTGGCAATTAGTAAAATTATCGCAATTGACATCAATATTGATGTATAATTTGACAGTTTAATCTATAAGGCAAGAAATCAGTGTCATTCTCTGTTTCAGCTTAATTTCGGCTTCGACTCGCGTCTGACGAACATTGACTCACAATTATTCACTCTTTCACATTATGATCGAAATTTACACAACTTTATGTGTTAAATTAAACTCTTATGAAGTAAGAAGTAATAAACAATTTCAGAGACAACTCTGACCACTCAAAGGCTTTTTGTTTGTTGTCACTTGTAAAATTAAAAATTACAATTTAATTACAACATTTGAAATGTCTTTTGGATTAGCAGCCCTATGAGTTTCCATACCAATTTGTCTATGATTAGGTTTACTTATGGAAGTATTTATTTAAAATTCCAATTAATCTTTGTTTTAATTGAGATTTCGGCTAAACCTTCCTAAATCTTCACTTATTATGCATAGGCCAAAATATAATTAAAAAATCTTTATAATAATACAATTTTATCTTTCCATAAGTAAATCTAGACAAGAATTTAGTCCACAACACTTAACCTATACAGTATAAAATATACAAAATGTACATTCGATCGCAAAAATCTGGGCTAACTTAAAAATACACAAAATTTTCTTACTCTTTAAAATTAAAAAATCAACGATAGAAACTATACGTAAAAAGAAATCTTTGCGCAAAATATAAATTATTTCTTTGAAAACTGTGATCTGTTGATTGAAATGTTCATATTTATTTACATTTTGTAGAATAACTATAGCCATGGTGAAGAACGCGATTTGAACTTTTCTTTAGCTTAAGAAATGTGTAATGATTTCATTGTAAATCACATACAGTAACATAATGTGTAAGGTTCATAAACAAATTCTTCACCAAAACCAGACCTAACATTATGATCTGAACAACGTAAAGTCACAGTAAACCGTATCACCGTATCATCAGTCCAGGTAAAAAAAAAAAAAACCGCGAGTTTTCTCGTGCGCTATCATGGTTAGTTTGTTACACTTACATTTTCAAAGGACACCGATAGATGTCGCTTTAGTAAAATTGGTAAAATCAGGTCATAAGTCACACAAGTTTCGGTTGCTTTCCTTAGGAGAAGCATAGAGTGCTAAGTTCGTTACTAGAATTCGCTATAAACATTAATAATACTGTCTTTATCTAAGTAACAGACATTAGGGGCGTTTAACGGACAAGTCTATCTTATTGCTGTATTTTTGTTTTGTCTGGAAGTGGTGCGAGCTAAGATTCAATTCGACATAGATTTATGAAGAAATAACATTTTACCTATTAAATATCTTATTGTTTAACACATTGGCAGTGAATTTTGTTTTTAAATTAGAATTGAGGCAATATTAAAGTATAGATAGTTACATTAATGGATTACGACCTTTTCTAAGTTATTTTAATAGTTGATTTATTTATTTAATTAATCCAATTATTGCATCTGTCTATACATTACCCACAAAAATACTATTTGGTAAATAGATTTTTCGGGATTGTAACAAAAATATTTAAAGAATTATAACGACTATTCGTATGTCTTAGTTCACACCACGTTTTAAAGGATAAACCTTATTTTAATGTCGGATAGTATCAATTGTATTACAAAATAAGAAGCTATGGAGCGGCTAAAACATTTGATAACAAAATCTCAACACTACATAATCACTTTAAAGGTTTTTAATGGACAACTTTTGTGACCAGATTATTCATAAATTTTATAATAAAATGGATTTTGATTGAAACAAAAAAAGAGGATTCCTTAAGTTTTATTTTTTAAGGTATAATTTTTTTTTTAGTTAGGGAATTAAATAAAAATAAATAACTGGTTCGGTAACTCATTATTATTAAATTGTAGGCAGTTTAATAAATGCTATATTTATTTCATTATCATCATCCATCCATCCATAAAATTCTGTAAATAGCTTGTTGTCTATCACAAAATCAATTTTATTCAAAACTTCAAATAATCGGTAGTCACAAAAAGTATCATACCAAAATACTTATATGAATTCAAAATCTTTAGAATAACCTCAAATATATGTCTACCGCCAAATTGACTATCACTAGCATCTGTGGAATGCAGCATCGATAACATTGCAAAATTAATGGCTCTGTGAAAACATACATTTCAACTTTAGTTTTGTAACTGCGCATACCGACTGCTCAAGCAAAGGCAGTGTGGTGTCTGGCAGCAGGAAACCGGTCTACTTACTAGTAATAACCGTGCATAATAGAAAACTATCAATCGATAAGGAACATCGAATATGAATAGGACTGAGGCCGAAGGTTCTTTCTCGTTTTCAGCTGAAAATCCATTTTCGCACCACGCAGAACTAGTTAAAACCAGGTTTTGGCAGCAGACAGTTTAGTCTATCAGAATAATAATAATATATAATTTAATCTTAGTGCAATTTTTTAGAAATATGTGTGAATAAATTTATATTTACTTAGAATTTAATTTATTAATATTATTCTTTCAATTACGTTTTCGTTTAAAACTCTCTCAAATCACATACGCGACGCAGTTTTAGATTTACAAGATTCTCTTTGGGTAAATAAAACAGTTTTTGATCTTACTTCTGTCTGTAAATATACATTTTTATCTCTTTGATTTCTCATGGGATAGCTGGTTTGGTTAAATTATTTATTTGTCAAATATTATTGAATTGATCATTATTGGAGACTAATACAAGACACAATAGACATTTTATTGTTATTACAACTGAGGCCGTTTAGTGTCCCGCAATGTTAATAAAAATGGGTAATTAATTTAAGACTGTTCTATAAGCAAAATAAGACGAAATTAAATTACTCAAATGGTGAAAATTGACGCAAATTCTTCCATGTAGAGGTAAAAGTAACGTAAAAAACAATGTTTATGAGTATGTACAGTTGCAAACGGAATATCCCTACTATCTTAGAACTTGACACCGCACTTTGGCTCACAACAGAATTGTTTAAAGATTTGACAAATCCGAAATAAGACTGCCTATACACGTAAACATTTTATATGAAATCTAAAACTGCGCATTCAACCAGTAACCGTCTCTGCTTAGCCTCTAAGAGGCTGCTTAAAACGTTATATTTACAAAGTACCCTAGTGCTAAGTTGGTGTTATTTCATGAAGGACTCTGAACTATTTCATATTATACTTTGATAAAGATCTTCTAGAATTTTCTAATATATTGAAGTGCAAGTGTCAATGATTCCTTTTTTGCAAAATCGTGTTGTTTTGGCCCCTTCAAATATATGCTTTATGTAAAATGGTTTAAGGACAATTTTATTAGCTATATTGAACGCCAGGAGTCAGAGTTTGTACTTGAAAATCACGTCCAAATCCAAAGTCCTGCATTGACTACTGTCACTCAGCCAGTCAAAAGACTGTATTTTACAAAGCATCCAGGCATTTTATAGTATCACTAATTAATTTAAATACACAGCAATGGTTTAATGCGATAAAACAACAATTATACTAGAACATAGTACAATAATAAATTAGTTAGTAATTTTCATCTTGATCAATCACGCAAATCAGACACACAAAATATGAGATCTTCTCCGAAACCAATATAATTCAAAAGTGATCAAGATCTTATAGAGAAACTTATAACGACGTACTTACTGGTCAAAATCCTTCACGAAACACTGTCACTTCACTACTTGACTAATGTCACTCTAATCGGGTGGTCGCTGGACCATGTCTACTGGTAACTTTCCGCTGTCAACTGTCACTTTGTCTGACTTATCCCTATTACTGTCAGATTTGTCTCTGTGCTTGTCATTCCTCCTATCGTCTGAACTTCTATGCTCTTTCTTATGTTCTCTCGGTCGGTCTGACTTATGGTGAGATGATTTATGACGCGATGATGATGAATGTCGACGATGATGGTCTGATCTGTCTTTTTCAGACCTCTCGTGCCTTATGTCTGTCTTGTCTGCCCTCTCTGATCGGTCTGAACGGTGTTTGTCAGAATCCTTGTGCCTGTGGTTCTTGTCTGGTTTATCTGACCTGTCTGACTTTGTCTCTACCTTGTCGGATTTTTGGTCTACTCTCTCTGATTTCGAGTCTGATTTTTCAGTTTTTGTTTCTGTTTTATCTGATTTATTTCTGTCTCTATCATGCCTCATATCAGGATTGTCGTACTTTAGTTCCGTTTTTTCATACCTCTCTTCTACTTTATCATTTTTGTCCTCTGATTTGTCAGACTTACTATCTGTTCTGTCAGACTTTTGGTCTAATTTGTCAGATTTATCATTTTTGTCTTTGATTTCTGTTTTGTCAGATTTGAGATCAATTTTCTCTGGTGGCTTTGGATCAGTCTTTTCTGTTTTCAACTCCGTTTTATCAGGCTTAGCTTCTAATTTATCGGATCTCGATTCTGATTTATCGACCTTGGATTCTGTTCTGTCAACCTTCGACTCTACCTTGTCAGACTTGGATTCTGACCTTTCAGACTTAGCCTCAACTTTGTCAGACTTGCTTGTCTCGGGTTTTTCGGTTTTCTCTGACCTGTCTGCCTTGGTGTCTGTTTTCTTGTCTGCGTGTTTGACCTGTGTCTCTACGCTCTTCCTGTTATGACCGACTTTGAGAGCCGTCTTTTGGTTCAATTTTTGGTGGAACTTTGCGCTGAGCGCTCGCATCTCAATCACACCGGCTTTGTGTTTTGCAGCAGATTTTTTAGATTCTGTAAAAATAAACAAAAATTGAACAAAATTAAAAAAAAAAACGTAATGTACAGGTTTCTGCAAATAACGATTAACCTCCCTGCAAGATTAATTCTTCAGTAGAAAAACGGAGAAGAACTTAGATATATCGTATCGAACCAATAGAATATTATACAACAGACATTCTTTAAGTTTTTATAGTCGGTTATTAAAAGGACTATACATTTTACTCTTTGCTATACAAGGTGGCTTGCACAAAACTGTAACCATGAATTCAAAACATGATTTTAGACTTCCTAGAATTAAAAAATTTCGACGGCTATCACCAAAAAAATTGCTGTTTCATAAAAAAAGTGCAATACTACTACGCGGTCAAAATGTAGTAATAGAAGAGCAATTTTTTTAAATACTTCCGACGATATGTCAACCTGTCAGGGTTTAGTCATGCGGCCAGGGTCGCGAGATTTGTTCGAATGAGTTACCGTGGCCCTAGCATATAATAGGCAACTGAGGGAACACGGGTGGGTTTTAGTCAGTAAAAGTCTGACAAGCCTCGCCGCTCCGCCCAGACAGGGAGACGTCATTTGATGATTTCCCACCCACATAAAAAAGGGTTTCAGAGTCATGTACTGAAGAATCCATGGTAAAGCGTAGGTTGCGCGTCGATATCCCTGCCACCCTGTATATTTTTTCACAAGCTTCTGCCCGCGACTTCGTCCGCGGAAATTTTTTGTTCCCTGACCCTTCCCGTCGCATCGAATTGCCTGCCAGTTTTCGAACATTTTTCGTTGCTACTCCGCTCCTTTTGATCGTAGCGTGATGTTATATAGCCTTCCTCAGTAAATAGGCTACCCAACACAAAAAGATTTTTTCAATGTGGATCAGTAGTTCCTGAGATTACCGCGTTCAACCAAACAAACAAACTCCTCAGCTTTATAATATTAGTATAGATAACAATAGTAAGCTCACCAGACGTGTGGTTGATGGTGACAGGTATAGGGTCTGCCACACGTTCTTCAGCCGGAGACGACGCCTCGGATGTCGGATAGTACTGCTTCAGACGCAAGTGCCACGCTGTAGAGGAAATATACGAGTTAATATTTATCAATGTAAAAATATTTTATTTCACATAAACCTACATGGGCCTAGAAGGCTGTAAAGGAATCACCTTCTATAAGTAGGAGGTGCAGCACTGACTGCTCCATCCGATTACAAATTAAATTTACAAGAAGGAAGAAAAACAAAGTACATCGGTTCATGAAAATAGACGCGTCGACTTTCTCCTTTTTTAACCGACTTCAAAAAAAAGGAGGAGGTTATATGTTCGACTGTATGTATTTTTTTTTTTTTTTTATGTATGTTCACCGTTTTCTCCGCCAATTGTCAACCGATTTTGAAAATTCTTTTTTTATTCGTAAGGGTATACTCCTGAGGTGGTCCCATATTAATTTTGTGAAGATTTGATGTATACTTTGGGAGATAAACGAAGGAACTCCTCAAAAACAAACAGTACACGTAATGTGATTTGGATATTGTACTAAAGATCAAAAATAATTGCTGGTTCTATCTATCCATCCGTGGTGAACTAATTATAGTCTTCGAAGATACCGCATGGAACTCCTCATCGGTGAACAGTACATATAGGAACTTACAGTGAAAGGTTAGAAGGTTAGGGGATAATTCTTTGAATATTATAGGCACGTTTAGACCGTTACTTGTATTCTTATATTCCGTTGAGCTGATGATGGAAGGTACAACTCCTTATCGATCAGGAGTTAGAAGATATCTTGTCCTAGATAGACATACTTGTTGACATCGAGAATTGATTCCTCAGCAGACACTACAGTGGGCTCTTACCCACTCTACTGTCTGCTTAATAAAAAAAAAGCAGCCTTAATCATTTTGGCCTGGCCATTTATTATATTTTTAACCGACTTCAAAAAGGAGGTTCTCAATTCGGATGTTTATATGTTTTTTTTTTTTTTTTTATGTATGTTCGGCCATAACTCCGTCATATGTAGATGGATTTGCAAAATTCTTTTTTTGTTCGAAAGGGGTTTATTCCGAAATGGTCCCATATAATTTTCATATAGATCTGATGATGAGTTCGGGAGACAGACACCGGAACTCTTTAAAAAATGACAGCAAATCAACCGCGATTTCTGCTATCGCATAAATATGCATTGTTTGTTTGGAATTAGTGCAGGGTGAATACCACAACTAAAAATTTAAAAATAAAAACTTTTTTACAAAAAAAAAACAACCGACTTCCTTAAAAATACTACAAAGTGAAAAATAACTTTAATTTCGGAAGTCGGTGGCAAAAAAACCATAAATACAAATCCTAAGACACCGACTTCCGAAATTAAAGTTATTTTTCACTTTGTAGTATTTTTAAGGAAGTCGGTTGTTTTTTTTTTGTAAAAAAGTTTTTCTGTTTGTTAAAAACAGCAGTAACATACGAATGGGAGTTTGTTAATAAGTATGGTAAACGGTGTGGTTTGTAAACCTACACTGTTCCACTGCTGAGTAAAGACCTCCCCTAAGTCCCTCAAGGCATCCTTATCCACAACGAGAACAACTATTTAGAAAATAATAGTTTGTCTTTTAGTTTTTTAGGGATCCGTTGCCAAATGGCAAAAAACGGAACCCTTATAGATTCGTCATGTCTGTCTGTCTGTCCGAGTATGTCACAGCCATTTTTTTCCGAAACTATAAGAGCTATGCTGTTGAAACTTGGTAAGTAGATGTATTCTGTGAACCGTATTAAGATTTTCACACAAAAATAGAAAAAAAAAAAACAATAATATTTGGGGTTCCCCATACATAGAACTGAAACTCAAAAAAAAAAATCATCAAACCCATACGTGTGGGGTAGGTATCTATGGATAGGTCTTCAAAAATGATATTGAGGTTTCTAAAATCATTTTTTTCTAAACTGAATAGTTTGCGCGAGAGACACTTCCAAAGTGGTAAAAAGTGTGTGTCCCCTCCCGTAACTTCTAAAATAAGGGAATGCTAAAACTAAAAAAAATATATGATGTACATTACCATGTAAACTTCCACCGAAAATTGGTTTGAACAAGATCTAGTAAGTAGTTTTTTTTTAATACGTCATAAATCGTAAACAACAATTTACCTTTCATTCAGTCAACTCAAATATAAAAATCAAAAAAAAAAAACTTTTAATTTCATAAACATAAACCTTATGCATAAACCGTGAATACCTGCAGGTTTGTACGGAACCCTCGGTGCGCGAGTCCGACTCGCACTTGGCCAGTTTTTTAACTATTATTTAGTTTATATTTTTTAGGGGGTTTCGAATTTTGTGACGTAATATCATGTGTAGTTTTCGAAGACCGTTTTTTTTGCTATCCTGTGAACCGCGGCAAAGATTAGCACAAATTTATCACAAATTTATAAAATTATTGTATTGTCATCGGTCCTTGATAAGTTTGCCAAATTTTGAGTTAATCCGACGTTTTGAAGGGGGTCAAAATCATGTTCAAGGTTTCCTTTGCATATGGGCATATTAACATACGAATGAATCTAATAAATGCGTGTTAAAAAAAAAATATCGTCACTGGAAAGGCAAAATTACTTAACCGCCAAATTGGGCATATTGAGTTACATAAATAATATATATAAATATACAAATAGTCCAAATTAAGTTAGTTAAAATAGTATAGTGTAGTATTTTTTTTAATGGCAATGTACTATTTTAACTAACTTAATTTGGACTATTTGTATATTTTATTTATGTAACTCAATATGCCCAATTTGGCGGTTAAGTAATTTTGCCTTTCCAGTGACGATATAAATTATACCAACTCACCAACAGACGTAACGGCAGACACAGTCCTGAACTGGTGTATAATGTTCCGGGGCAGGAAGTAGATGTCATCGGAGCACAGCGGCAGGCGGGAGTAGCGCACGCCCTCGCGGCGGAGCTGGTTCAACTTCGCTTCTTCTAACCTGGGGAATGAGATTAACATCATGTAAATTAAGATTACACTGCAAAAGAGTTTTTTTTAATGAAAAAATCAATAGAAAGATGGACATATCAGCTTTTTGTCCGTTTTATTGGATGTATGTTCCGGATGTATCATACGGGCGAAGACGCAGCCAAAAGATTGTAGTTCATCAAATTCAATAAATTAATATTAAACAGCCCGCAACAAAAAACACCAAATCTTGAGTTAAAAAAAAATATCTACTAAATTTACATGCTGCAAGATGTGACCTAAAAGATAGTGAGATTCAGTGCACTCATCGGTTTCTGCGTCATAATGGAAAACGACTCCCCTGTAACTTAGAACTTTTATAAAATTATCTTTAAATTTTTGTAAATTCCGGCTTGTTTATGTTTGAAAATATCGCGGCGGGATTTGAACACACACTGGACTTCCGGACTTTCAACTCTCGGTGTTGAACCGAGAATTGAAAATCTGAGAGCACCCCAACACGTCGGAAAAATACGATGGTGGAATTGTAACTGTCGGCGCCTAGCAAAAATCCTGCGCACTATAAATACAGTTTACAGAATACGGTTTGGCCTACTGACAGGAAGTCGCAAACTGCCTAGTAACATTAGTAGGCAGTGTGCGGCGTAGATACATGAGAGTGGTACTGACCAGGTGACGCACTGCGAGATGGGCGGCTCGTACAGATCCAGGCCCAGCAGCTGGACCAGCTTGTTGAAGTCTGCGGCGTGGAACGCCACCACGTCCTTCGTGATGCGCCCGCGGTCCGACTCGTCGCCGCAGTGGATGGCTTTCAGTACACCTGGGAACATTTAAAATAATATAACTAATGCTCCTCCTGATCACACAGACCTCCTCTCGTTGAGGAGTGGGCTGTAATCTACCACGCGGGCCCAGTAGTTTGGTAAATTTCACCTATCTTCGAATTTTTGGTTCTAGGACATGCCGGTTTCGTCTATTCTTGTTCTTCACCGTTTTGAAAGCAGTGGTGATGAAAGGATTTATACAAAACAAAGCGTATTCCTTGGTTCGAAACCACGGCCTACAGCTGGGCCATTCGGGCCCGAAAAGAAAACCCTATTAATTGATTAATGCCTAGTCCCCAGCAGGGTCTTTTTGCTTAGTTTATGGCCCAGTGGCTTTATTTTTTTTTTCTGTGCATGAGAAATAGTCTCTAGACCTTATTCATCTTACGCTCTCTGTACCAAAAAGTCCTAAAAGCCCTATAATCAAAACGATACTTTAGCAAAATGTCCTCTAAGCACACCGTCCTACAAGAAGTCGTTTTGCTTATAGGACTTTTTGCTATGGACGGATATTTCCATCATATTATGCGATTAAGTATGACATGAGAGCATAAAAATTAAATCAAAAAGCATCCTTACTAATATAATAAATACGAAAGTAAGTTTGTCTGTTTGTTACGCTTTCACGCTTAAACGGATTGGGATGAAATTGAGTACATGGGTAGACCTTGACAAGTCCAGGTCTAGCTACCAATATGCCCCAAAAGTATCTTACTTATTAAACCAGGAAACTTAGAAACTTTAGAATACAGGATACTTTTTAATTAAATAGTACTTCCCCATGTGATATTTCCGACCTCCACGCAGGCGAAGCCGCTTGCAAAAGCTAGTTTCTAATAAACTAAGAGTGACAAGCTACTTTTTAACATTCAAAGGAGCTTAGAGTAATATTGCCTTACCAACTGCCGCCGTAGTGATCCTGTCCAGTCCGTGACCGACATGGTCTGCGTGCGCGCGCGTGCGGTCCTCGAACAGAAACTCGCGCGCTTCGCTCCAGCGCGGCAGGTACTGCAGGTTGCGTAGCTCGTTTATACCAGTCCTGAGGGAAAAGATAATATAATTAAGTAGGTATATAGATAGTAAAAGATTAACCATTGAGGTTCTTGCTGGGTCTTCTCCATAGGAATCAACAAATTGGAATTGTGCACCTAGCTTCTGGAGTTTCATAGGTGCCCTTGTGGGTTTATGTGAAATAAAATATTTTGATTTTTGAAGATAATTACTACACAATTACAGCCTCTTATACGGTACAGGAACATTTTATGCACAAATAGGGTATTTTCCACTTTAAAAAATTGAAGACTGTGAAGGAATATTTAACAGAAAAATATTTTTTTTTGTAATTAATCACCATTTTCTGCATTAGAAGTGATTAAAATCTAATTTATTTTCAATGGTTTTAAATTTACCGCCAAAACGCTCCGTACGACGACGTTTACCACGGTGACGTCATCTTTGTGTAAACAAGTTGTAAACAGTATTTTTTATTTATACTCCGTAGCACAAAAATCGGGGTTGTTTGCAAAGAAATTTCCAACTATAAAAACATCTACTGTGGGCAGATTTGCACTATCGGCTTTTATAAAACCAGCTTCCATTGTATTTCCATTAATCCATTCCAAAAATCCTAAATATATCCTAAATTCACTCCGAGATTTACAGATCGAGCACAGATCACATACCTAAGTCAAAATTCAATTATACACAAAAATGACGTCACACGGTAAACGTCAGCGCACCGAGCGTTTTGGCGGTAAATTCAAAACCATTAAAAATAAATTAGTTTTTTTTTCACTTCTAACGCGTAAAATGGACATTGATTAGATAAATTTTATTTTTCTGTTGAATATTTCTTCCCAGTCTTCAAAAAGAAACTGTTTTAAAAAAAACGGAAAATACCCTATTGATAAGCTAGGTAAATTAATAAGAATAACACACATAGTAATTAATGGTTTAAAGGAAAATGTCATATGAATATTATAAATTGGCCAACCAGCTGAAGACATTTAATGGAAAGTCCTACCAGACATCTACGCAGCAATGGCAATGCCCATTGCCGATGAGGTCAAATAGGCAGTTGCTCCATGTAAAATACTGATATTCAGCTGCACCCGGTTAGACTGGAAGCCAATGAATGTAGTTAGAAAAAGGCCGTACAGATGATGAGAAGATTATTATGATTTGGTTCCTTTCTACTTGATCTTCTTAAATCATCTACACTGAATGTTGTTTTTTTTTTATATTATTATTTTGCTATTTTACTCTATTTTATTTTATTTTACATGACATGAATATTACATTGATTATTGAGAATTTGAGGACTATGTGGGTCATTGTTTCACTTTTGACTATGGTCTGGCAGTTTGAGTAGTTTGTGCCGCCTACCCAAATGTCCTTTCTTTGGTATTGTTCGTCGAATCGTTGAGCTCCTTAACTTCCGAGTTAAATTGTACGATAATTGACAAATGCGTGCATTGACTGGACAGGTCCACTCAAATCTGTGTGGTTCTTTCTTCAAAAGACCATTTCAGACACCGATCTACACGGTCATCAAATGATGTGACCAAGATTATGTCTGGACTTTAAAAGAGACTGTGACCTCTGAGTTTGTTTCAGCCTTTCTTCTAAGAGTAGTCAGTTATGAAACGTCGAACTCATCTAGTTTAAAAAAAAATATCATTGACATGTAAAAGTGTTTGTACAAACCTACTTACAGAAATAAAATCATTTATCATCATCTGCCTAACCTTTTTCCCACCTATGTTGTGGTCGGACTCCAGTCTGACCGTATGCAGTTGAATACGAGTATTCAACATGAAGTGACTGCCTATCTGACCTCGACATCCCGGTTATTGAGTAATATGATACCCCTCGGGATAATATCGGTTATCAGACTTTCGGGGTTTTGAGGACTCATAACAACGGTCGAAGTTCCACAAATTAATGACAAATTTAATAACCTTCTTTTTAATACAATTCTTAAATTCGTTGACTGAAAGACATCACAAAGCTTAAACTACTGATTCTAGATCTTTCGCACAAGAGTTCTTTTTATCACCAAGGTGACTGATTCTAGATCTTTCGCACAAGAGTTCTTTTTATCACCAAGGTGAGCACTAACGAAGGATGGAACACATTTATAAAAGCATTCATTCCTTAGGAATTAAATAAGGGATGAATTATCCCATATTTAATCCTTAGGGGATGAATGTTTTTTATGAAAGTTTGTAAGTCAGGCACACTTAATTGGTATTACTTCAAATTAACTTATCCGCATTCTTTTTCTCACTCTCCGGCTGTACTAGAGGTACTCAATATCTTTATTGCTTTACCATAATGTGTACTTAGGTGGTAACTATATAATTTAGATCATTATGGACCCTGTAGGGCACAGCGAAAGGATAGGAGAGACGAAGCTATGTTTTTGAAGATCATTTGATCAGGGAATTGCATAAAATACACTAACATATCGCTTATTTATAGGTGTACCTATAGCATCTGCCTAGCCCCGGGAAAATAAGGCGCGATGTTATGTATGTTTAACTCATCTAGATGGAACTTTACAACTACATGGAGAAAAAATATTGTAAAACATTTTCATTACATTTTTTGTGATTTTCCAGAGTTGACTGCTATAATGAACATTAGAGCACATACCTCCTCTTCTTGATGGGGCTCTTGCCCAGCTCGGCAGTAGGCACGAGCTGCTCGCCCGGCCGGATCCACAGGATGGGCCCGTCGTTGGACTCTTGGGGTTCCATTTCCACTGCAGACATCGGGCCCCACGGCATTGTCTGTGTCATATAAAAAATATTTGTTTTATAATTCGCTAAAATATTCGCATCAAAATGGACTAAAAGTTGAATCTATCAAGTTGGTAGGATTGTTGATGACAAGCATTGCTTGTATTTACTATCATAACAAAATTATTTTCTGGTGGATGCATCTTCATCAGTTCCAAAAACTGGTTTTTTTCGCTAGCGAAAAATATAAGATATTTTGAAGGATCTGCATCAAAATGTATGCAACAATATATTTACGTTGTTTATGTACCAGCCAAGAAATTAATAATATATTATATCAATAATGTATTTGTATTATTGATACAATAAAAACAGATAGGTGCCCAGCATATCCAGCATGTCGGACAAGTATCCGCCCACCTCCTGCAGCGTGCCCACAGCGACATGTTCACTACTCACCATGTTGAGGAAGGGACAGGTGCCCAGCATATCCAGCATGTCGGACAAGTATCCGCCCACCTCCTGCAGCGTGCCCACAGCGACATGTTCACTACTCACCATGTTGAGGAAGGGACAGGTGCCCAGCATATCCAGCATGTCGGACAAGTATCCGCCCACCTCCTGCAGCGTGCCCACAGCGACATGTTCACTACTCACCATGTTGAGGAAGGGACAGGTGCCCAGCATATCCAGCATGTCGGGGAAGTATCCGCCCACCTCCTCATGCACTGTGCCCACCAGTGAGATCTGGTGCAGCGGCCCGCAGCGGAATGTGCCGGCTGCGTATGATTGTTGCACCTGCAGAGGAATAAATCAATAAATAAACCGGATAAACATCCTATTCGTTATTCAGTCCTTGACTGTCGAGGATCATAGCTCCTTCCCTTAGCTAGAAAGTTAACACTGCTGCTTGCTGCACTATGGAGAGTCGCATTCATCATCAATTTCAATTTCTCTGATCTGGCTTGATCAAAATGATGTAGTTGCCCCGGCTGGAGGTCTAAAAAGTTTACTTTTTAGAAATCGCCGGGCAAAAATCCGTTTAAGTAGTCAGAATCTTTTTCAGATTAACTACGAGATGTCCTACAAAAAAAAAAAAAAAAAAAAAAAAAAAAAAAAAAAAAAAAAAAAGATGTAGTTGCAGCAGTTGAAGCTTCATTCATTGACCCTTATTGGGTTAATCAATTAATCAATGAAGCTTTAACGACACTGCCTAAACAGGCAGCGCTGTTTTAACAAATGGTCAATGGTTTGAGTTTGAATGGTGCTTAACTGTTAGCATTCGTATAAAACACAATTTATATTAAGTATATTGAAAATGACATGAATATTTACTTCGTAAAATATTATTTTGCTCTAATTATTTTACGATTGACGAATATGTGACCTAATTATAAATGATGGCTTGTAACTTTGAGAACTCTATACGTGTTAAAGTATCAAAATAAATAAAAGGAAAACATTCAATTGATACTTTCTTTACTTCAATCGATACTTTAACAATACGCCTACCCAAATATGCTTTTTATGGTATTGTTTGTGTCATTGAGCTCCTCAAATTCTGAGTGAACGCCATTAATTAGTAACAAATTCTTCAATTACTGTACAAGTCCACTTAAATTTGTATAGTTCCTTCCTCAAAAGACCATTTCAAGCACTAATTTACATTGTCCTCACGTGATCGGACCAAGGTTTATGTCTGGATTTTAAAATAGACTGACTTTCTTTTGTCATTTCGTAACATACGACAATAATGTCGATTTTATGTAACTTTTTTTTTATTCAGGACGTGTAAAAGATGAAGTTTTTCAGAATAAACAATTTCATTTCATTACAAATAAAATTAATTACATTTTATTTTCTTCAGAATATTTTTTCGAATTGTCTTGGTATTCACTGTTACAGCTGCCAATAAAAGTTTTTTTTTTTCATAAAATTAGTGAGTCTTCTATTTGAATTCCGTCCGTGTGGTATGGCTTGACACTTTGAGAACTCTATACGTGTTAAAGTATCAAAATAAATAAAAGGAGAATATTCAATTGATACTTTCTTTACTTCAATCGATACTTTAACAATACGCCTACCCAAATATGCTTTTTATGGTATTGTTTGTGTCATTGAGCTCCTCAAATTCTGAGTGAACGCCATTAATTAGTAACAAATTCTTCAATGACTGTACAAGTCCACTTAAATTTGTATAGTTCCTTCCTCAAAAGACCATTTCAGGCACTAATTTACATTGTCCTCACGTGATCGGACCAAGTTTTATGTCTGAATTTTAAAAGAGACTGACTTTCTTTTTTCATTTCGTAACATACGACAATAATGTCGATTTTATGTAACTTTTTTTTATTCAGGACTACACGTCCTGAATGAAGTTGAAGTGATTCAGAATAAATAATTTCATTTCATTACAAATAAAATTAATTACATTTTATTTTCTTCAGAATTATTTTTCGAATTGTCTTGGTATTCACTGTTACAGCTGCCAATAAAAGTTTTTTTATTTTTTCATAAAATTAGTGAGTCTTCTATTTGAATTCCGTCCGTGTGGACCTGGACGTATAGAATAACAACATCCCATTTCATCCCGTGGGTGTCGTAAGAGGCGACTAAGAGACTTACTAGAGAATGGGCAGCAGCGTTCTCTAAGCATTTTACCACCATACTGCGATCGTGAACCAGCCTTCTGAGCGTGGCGATTAAGGCAAATCATCCCAAATTGGGGTTAGGCCCATGTTCAACACGCCCTCCTGCTCTTCACAGAGCGGGAGAGCGCCATTTGAACATTTCTCACCCACAAAAAAAAAACCCATATACAGCAGTGGACATCTTTCGGCTGAAATGATGATGACAAATTAAATTAATAAAATTTTATTTTCTTCAGAATACTTTCATATTGTCTAGGTCAGTGTTACAGCAGCCAATAAAAAAGAATTTTGTTTTTTTTTTCATAAAATTAGTGAGTATTCTATTTTCATGTAGTAGTACAGTACCTGCTGGTAATACCGGCTGACGGTGGTGGTCTCGATGTCGGAAGCCCTGGCCAGCACGCCGGCCTTCACGGTGAGGTTGGCGTGCGTGTCGGACAGGTACTGCAGCAGGCACGGGAACTGCGCCGCCGCGCCGCGCACCACGCCGCACACGAAGTGCGCCCAGCCGTCGCTGTCCTCCGAGAATACCAGCTGTTGGAGACATAACGTTCATATTAGTTCCATGGTTCACTGTCTGCTTCGATAAATATTCCTTTCTTTGAAAAATATAAAAATAGACACAGTAGTAAAATTTGTTGTCCCATAGTTGTTTTAGTTTTATTTATTTTTTCGATGCATACTTTTTTTATATCAAGGAAAATGAAGTGATTTTTCCACCAAAATCTAGACTTTCACTTTCGATCGCCAACTACTTTTTCAAAACTTATTAATTTTTAAAACCTTCGATTAAGAGGAAATGCGGGCGGAGAGACTTTTGAAAATTAGGTATTTGAAGAATCTATCGCTGTCGCTCTGCGAGCGCCGCTCTCAAATTCGTGCGATAAGGACAGCTGCAGATCCGACTGAATAGCCTAAGTAAAAAAGTCATAAATCGAGGTTCGGCTCTCGCCTATTTCCTCCTCCAATATTGGACCAATTTAAAAGATATTTCTTATACTGAATAAGAAGGATATATACTGTGTCCCTATGTTTTTCTTTTTTTATTAATAGTTGGCAAATTTGTACAATAGCCCTCTGTTGTCAGCGGTCTAAACAGGCAATTTTGAGCATTTTCAGAGGGTTCCAGCTCTTATAAAAATAATGTATCCTCAAAAAGGAAAACATAGGGACATACAAGTAGTCGATATTTATTTTACTGTAAAATATCATTGCTTTAAGGTCATTAACCAGAAAGAAAACAGGCGAGAGCGTTTCTATGGAGAAAAGACCGCCCGCATTTCCTCTTAAAGACTAGATCTAGACACGCGGCAGCGTGTCAAGCCATAATACAATACAAAAACGTAATTCATTTGGTTTTTTGATTTCAGATGATCGGTAGAAAAGTTACAGTGGTCACTGCGGAAGGCCTTTCTTTAACAGCGGTCCAGGAAATATATCTGACACATTTGTAATTTTTTGGCAATAAAAAAATTACGAAACATAATCAAAAATATACCCTTAACTATGAAAAAAAAAAAAAAAACAGTTTGAAACCTGCAATCATATTACCAAAAAAAAAAAAAAACAAAAACACGCTTTTTTCGGCCGTTAACTAGATGTATGTAACCCCTTATCAACATAAAGCACTTTTCCGAGAACATAACTTATAATCTAAATTAAAGTGTGTGGCGATGTAGATGCCGCTACCATCCAACTCTGTTGGTGTGATCAGAACTGCTTACCTTCAAGAACTCCTTGGCGAGCGACTCCTGCTGCGGCGCGCTGAGCATGTCGACGTCGCGCTGCTGCAGGTACACCACGCTCGCGCCGCCGTTCGGGTGCGTCTCCACTCGCATCAGTCTGGTGGCGAGGAGGACAGATACATTAGCACAGTTTGGCTTGCCGTGGGGGCTTTGTGGTTAAGTAGTAACAGCTATATCGTTCGATTGACTAAGTTAAGCTGCGCTTGGCGGGATTGGTCCGTGGATGGGTGAATATAATTAAATGCACATATATATTCCATATGGGAAGACGAGATAAAAAGAATCGCCTGTTCAAACGGGAGCCAAATAGCACTGGAAAGAGACAAATGGGCATCTTTGGAGGAGGTCTTTACCCAATCTGGGGTCCTTGCAATAGAAAAAAAAAGGAAACCAACAAAACTAACAATCTAAATTATTTTTAAATTAAGTAAAGACACTAACCTCTCTAATCAAAAACTAATAGAATAGGGAAGATGCAAATATAATATTTATGAAAATTTTATGATTTAAATGTTAAAAAAGTATAAAAGAAGGGCCACTGCAATGTTTTTATTTTACATAATGTTGATTTTTAACAATAATTACGTATTAAAATTACTTGAAACGAAACGTATTTCAAAACACCAATCAGCGTTTAGTGACGTCACTCCCGCTACGACGACTTGTTGAGGTTATGGTTGTAAAAGTGAATATTATTTTATGGGAATATTAATTGCGTTTTTTAAATAAAAATGATAGTTGGGATTATCAAAGCAGACTCCAGGAATTTATTTACCAAGAGTTAGTGTTGACATGAGATCTTTTTTCAGAAAAAGGTTTCCTCCACACATTTTAAACTTTTACCAATTATCGACGTCGATCTCAAACTGTAAAATGAAAAATCTACTATAGACAAGTTTTGTAAGTATTAGGTCCTGTAACTAATGTGTTTTTACGTACAAGCAGATTAACTAAGCATACTCGTTTAACAAGTATATTCGCCTTATGACTTACGTCAAAGTGTTCTTCACAGCATCGAATAGTGGTCTTTGGAGAATAATTGTCATTTCTTTTTGCAGCTTAATATCACTTTTTTCTCAATTTTGGGTCAGAACGTCTAGTCAAAAACAATTTATTTCGAAACTTTGTTGAAGTAGACAGGGACACATTGGCACAAAAGATGAGTCAACACGGCTTTTTTCGGAATATAGTGGTATTGTTATGATCACCTGATGTTGATGGATAGTCCATTTTAAATTTTTACAAAATATATCTTGAAAGTCCAAAAAATATGCAAAAGTATGAAAGCCGACGAACAAATACGACCAGTGACAGATAGGAATGACGTCATCGGAACTATAGGTCCGTTATCGCGGGAAAATTTAAACTGTCAATTTGAAACCGCATTTTCTCCGATAAATTACAATGTTTTAATTTTTTAATATATTTGTGGTCTATTCTACATGGAATTCTTTAAAGTGAAAACAAAAATAAAAATTTTGCATGTTCCCTATTAAGAAACTGTGTATTGTACGAAATAAAGGCTTTTTATTTTATTTATATATGCCTAATTTTGACGGGACTTTTCACTGGCAGATAACTGTTGTTATAGGACGTAACATAGGCTACTATGTTACGGTTGCAAGTGCTCGTGCGTGGTGTAATTTGCGACAACCACGCGGGCGAGGCCGCGGGTAGGAGGAGCTCGTATTGAATAAAAACGCCCACAGCAACTTATATCTGTGTCGTTCAATAATCCTACTAATATTATAAACGCGAAAGTTTGTATGAATGGATGTGTGGATGTTTGTTCCTCTTTCACGCAAAAACTACTGAACGGATTTGGATGAAATTGGGCACACGGATACTTTATAACCTGGAT
The DNA here is from genome assembly GCA_947507805.1 of Aporophyla nigra. Lineage (NCBI taxonomy): Eukaryota > Metazoa > Arthropoda > Insecta > Lepidoptera > Noctuidae > Aporophyla > Aporophyla nigra. The sequence goes on along the minus strand of OX382316.1, from coordinate 4,090,225 downwards.
TAACAAATAGGGTACTTTTTATCCCCGTAGTACGTTCCCGCGGGATATTTTTCGACCTCCACGCGGGCGAAACCGCTGGCAAAAGCTAGTGATTAATAAAAGGAAAAAAAAAAAAACGAATCACAAACAGGAACCAATGAGCTTGTTAACTAAACTACATTGCCATTTCCTTTCGTTCAATTAGTCCTCCCTTTTTGTCTGGGTTGCATCCCAGGGTAGTTCCCGTGGGATAAATCAAAATCAAGAGTCGTTTATTTATAATCAAAAGTCATTTATTTAGTTTATTTTATTTAAATTAGGCTGAGAATCAGCACTTGTCGAAATTACGATAGTCAGTCTCCCAAAAACTCTCGCCCTTCACCAATAAAATTCCTAGTGCTTTAGATAATTTCTGAAATCCGTCGGAAATTATCCTACAAGAACGTAGTACCGGGATAAAAAGATTTCTACATCCTAAACCAGAGCGGTTTTCCATTATGGGTATATGGTCCCTATGCCAAGATGGGCCTGGTTGTAAATCCTGTAAATAACGTGAGCCTTCACAAGGTCCAAGAAGGACCCTATGTCTTCCGGTAAGCGGTCGCCACTCCAGAACCATTCAGCCATTTGTTCTGCAAGCAATGAGCCCTGCCCACTACCACTTTAGCAATTCTTCGGGCTACGTCGGTTACCTTGGTTCACGTACGGATCTCTTCATTTCTGATACGATGGCGTAGGGATACTCCAAGCATAGCACTTTTCCGGTGACTTTCAGCCTTCTAATAAGCCCATTGTGAGCGACCACGTTTCAGTTCCATAAGTCATCACTGGCAACACACACTGGTCAAAGACTTTCGTCTTGAGACACTGCGGTATGTGGGCCGAGAAGATACGTAGTATGCGTAGTAATTATAAAAACCATTGAATGAAAAGAAACATTTCTCACCTATGATACTTGAGCTCCTTGACCGTAGGAGTGTCGGCCAGCGGGCCCCAGCTGTCGATGAGCGCGGGCCCGGCGGCGGCGGCGCGGTCGCGGCGGCACTGCACGCCGATGGAGCAGCGCTTCACGCGCGCGCGGCGCCGGCAGTGGTGGCACGACGACGACGAGGAGGAGGACGAGTGGCGGTGGGACGACCTGAGGGTAGTTACGGTGGCATTCATATACAGGGTCGAATTAAATCAGGTGGCAGTATTTCACTCACATGTTGACTTAGCGATATGGACAAATAATGAATAAAAAAAACTATTTATCATCTCTAAGTTTGTTCAAAACTTTAAATGACATTTACATGTAAGTACCCGAAACCTTCAAATTCTCACAATCAACCTTGAACCTAATGCTTTGGCGCTAAAGTTGAAAAATATATTAAAGAGAGAAGTGTGGAAGAAAAAGACATGTTGCGCCGACCACAGATGGGACAAGGGCAGGAGAATGATGATGAGCTTTCGATTGAACTTGTTACAAAAATATGTTTATTAGAGGATTTTAAAACAGATTGAACACAAAAAATAATAATTGAGAAATCGAACAATATTTAAAATACAGGAAATACCCTTTATGTATTAATTCCACAGTTTCCTGTTAGACTGGCTCGGCAAAATCAGTGACCTAAAGATAATTTTTTTTTGTTCGCAAATGTTTCGGTAATTACAGCTCTCTTGTCAGCAAGCATAGAATCGTTATTTGAATAATGACTTTTTTTTCCTTAAAATAATCTGACACACAAGCAAAGTATGCTATATGTTAAAAAAAGTAGACATTTCTAATGGTTGTAGCATTAAGAAAGAAAATATCTCACCTATCCTTCTCTCGTTCCTTTTCCTTCTCCCTGTCTCTTTCCTTCTCCACCTTAGCTCTGTCACTCTCCACCTTAACTCTATCACTCTCCACTTTAACCTTCACATCACTCTCACTTTTCACACTCCTGATAGCAGGGAACACTTGTGAGTTCACCTCTTGCTTGATCTGCTTCAGAGGCAGTATCAAGTTACCATAGCATGGCAACTCTCTCCTAGGGTTCGACTGGAATCTTATAGCTTTCATAGACATGTTGACATGGGTAGCTGGTCTCCTCATTCCGGAGGAGCTTTCCAGTAGGACATTCTGCCTAGTTACTCTTGGGTATTTGTATTTACACATAGACCTCTGGAAGTGGGTGTTGATGATTCTCAACTGGCGGGAAACCGACGAGAATATTCTCTTTGTGACGTCATCCTCGGCCATTGTGTTTGACATCTGGGCCTGCTTCCACCACGCCTGGAGGCCTCCATACCAGTCAGATTTGAAGGGGTCTCGGTTTATTTCGGCGAGTTCGATGCCGTCGCCGGAATTTGTGTTGAAGAGCAGAGGGTTCTTGCATGGCGGTGATTTCTTCAGGATGTTCAGTTTGAGCACCGCGGCATTGCCGTACCCTCCGGAATCGAAGACCGGCCATATCTTGCTCTGTTTGGATGGGCGAGCGTTCTCACCCCATACGCAGATATCCTTAGAGCTTTCGCTGTTTTTGCGCTTCTTGCCTGTGAAAATGAAAATAGACAAATAAGTTTTTTAAACCAAAAATTGAGAGACATGTCCCATCTCGAGGGCTGTAATCTACCAAGCCGTGGATTACAGCCCACATCCTCTCACATTATGCTTGGATGCTAAGATTTCTTGTAAGCAAATACTATAGAAGTTTTCCTAAGGGAGAGAGATTTTTTTTTAGTAAACGAAAATATCAAATTTTAACGTCTTTAGCTAGTAAACAAAAATATCATATTTTAAAGTTTTTAGCTAAGACTTAGCAGATTTTTGCAGTCAATGTTTGCGTGAATCATATCAGGGGGAGGGTCTGGATTTATGCTTTTGCGGTTGCACAACGACACGCTTTGCTTGGCTTTGCTTGGTAGTATAGATGCAGGCCTACTCTGCCGCCTCCCTCAGAGGCGGTAGAGTGGCGGGGTCTTGAGGGAGAGCGCTGAAGTCGTGTAGATCCTCAAGGCAAGTCTGGCGGATACACCTTCACGAGGTTGCCACCCCGTTTTTGGTCTAATTCCTTTTGAAATAGACGTAACTGAAACCGCCAGGCGACTTTACCTCACCTCTCTACCCTCCCCAAATCCCATAACCGCTCCTCACGCTATCCCACCCAAATCCTCACTCCCTACAACTCCCACCTGTCCAACCTCCACTCCGAAACGTGACCACCCTGTGACTGGGTGGTGGCGGGCTCGACTGTCACTAATAGCCGCTGATGGCGAGTTAGGAGGAAGCAGTCACCTGCGCTAGGACCTGCGCAGTTGAGCGCCGTGAGCGGGGATGAAGGAGTCCTGGGGGGTTGAGCCAAACGGCGCTGGTGGTTATGTGTCCGTGAGGCAACACGCCCCCTTTGGTCTGGATTTCAAGCGAAACGGTGGCCCTACCCACTAGCCAGGGGTAGGGAAATGGCCACAGTGTCCCGTCAGAGGGCCACAGGCGAGGTGCGTGAGGTCCGCGGAGGTCGTCCTTGGATGACTGAAGCGGTAGGTAAAGGTCATGCTGACGGTGTAAGTGAGGGTTGTTCAGCTCGTTGGGGGCCAACCTGATCGAGCACCCGATGTCGCACTGTAAACCAGCCTTGCGCCCCTATATCTCTCTGGTAATCCTAACGATCGAGCTTTTTCATAGCAAGACGTTCCCAGGTGCGGGCTCCATGGAGGGTGGGAGCCAGAGAGATGAATTCTTTCACACTATTTAACATGGACTCAATACCAGTTAAAACCAACCAACCCGGAGTGGAGGCGAAAGCCGATGAAGCTCCCAAGAGAGGTGCCTGCACTTCTCTTGCCCCTGGACGCCCTGCAGCTAACGCTGCGGGTACCAGCGCGGGCGCTGGTCTGGCTGTGGCGCAAGCCACAGGTAAGACCAAACAAAAGTCCCAAAAGAAACAAAGGGTGTCGGCGCTGATTGGGACCAGTACCGGCCCTTCCAAAACCCAGGAGAGGACCACGGCGAAAACTAATATCGCTATCGGTCCGACCCACCACAAACAAACACCGGTGCCAGGTATTACTGGCACTGGGAAACACCTTCCCTCCTCTGCGGCTCCTCAAGCCCTCTCCCATAAGGAGGACGCCACCGATCTAACGGTGGCAGACAGCCACGAGGACGCGATCTCTCGCGCCTGGATGGTTGTACAGAAGCGGGGCAAGGGTAAAGGCACTCAAAAAGCCCGTTGTCCTCGCACAAACCCCTCATGCGCTCCAGCTGCTATAGCACAGCGTATGACGCGGAAGGAGCGCCGTCAGGCTCGCAGGAGGCAAGGTAAAGGGCCCCTAAACAACCAGGCTACTGCCGCTAGTTCGGTCAAACCGACTAGCGGCCAGCTAACCTTCGCCGCTGGAAAACGGTCGCAGGCAGAGGCCGGCTTAAGCCGTCCCGCGACCAGCCGACCGTCATCCAGTGCGCCGGGTAAAACACAACAACCCGGGGGGAAGGATCAGGCCGCGGCCAAGCGAGCTCTCAACGAGACCATCTCACCTCGTGGAGAGCATAAGCGGCCGCGTCTTGATCAATCCAAACGGGTTGCGCAAAGAAGCTACGCCCAAGCTGCCAATGCTACCCTCGACGTAGCGGTCACCTGTGACTGCACCGGGGTCATCAGCAAGGACGTATCGGACCAGGTGCTCGCTGCTATCCAGAAGCAGATTTTATTCGAGGCCTGCTCTCCCAAACAGGACACCATGGCGCCGACTTTCAACGCAAAGCCGCAGTTCGCCGGTGGTGTCCTTAAACTGTGGTGCGAAAACGATCACACCTTAGCCTGGCTAAGGAAAACAGTCTCCGATATGACTCTCCCTACTAACTTAACGTTAGTAGTCAAGAGTCAGTCGGAGATCCTAAGACGGGCACGATGTGGAATCGTGATCCCAGACGAGCAGGGGGTCCTCGGAGAGCCGACCAATATAGGTCGTGCTCTCAGTTACCAGAACCCCTGGGTCGACATAAAGCGCTGGTTGCTGCTGCATGCCGACAAACAGGCCTCGGCATGGTTCGTGGTGGTCGGTGTCCCGGTGGACCAAATCCCGACCCTGATGGGCGCGGGGCGCCGTCTATCTTTGGGGGCGGGGAAGGTGTACCTGCAGTTCCAGGGTAGGAACGGCAGGTTCACCGATGTCCCCCAGGGATGGGACCCCGCCACGGGCACCATCTCAGAGACTCTGGCGCAGCAGCCAGAGACACCAGCGGGGGAGTCAACCCCCCCAGCAAACAACCCGGAAGCAGCCGTGGCCGAACCCGCTGTAGCGGAATCGGCCGCCCCAACTGCCGCCGCCCTGGACGCTGTCCCTTCTTCGGACGCGGAGTCGGACGACATAACCCTGTCCCCGGCTTCGCGCCAGGAGGAGGATGGCTTCGACGAGGGCGGCCTGTTTGCCGGGCTCAAACTGGAGGAGGACGATGAGGAACCGACCAGCAATGGCGTCCTCTTCGTCAATCTGTAAAATCCTCCAGGCAAACCTCCACCACAGTCAGACCGCAACGGCTCAGCTCCGGAAGTGGTTGGAGGTTCAACACACGGCCATCGCCCTGATCCAGGAGCCGTGGATTAGAGCGGGCCGCATACAAGGACTCTCCAATCTTGGCGGTAAGCTCCTGGTCACCACTGATCATGACCAACCCAGGTCGTGTATCTATGTCACAGGAAACCTTAAAACACAGCTTCTAACTGAATTCTGTTGCAGAGATATATCTGCTGTGAAGCTGCTCATACAGCGTGATGGCGCCATGGAGATGGCAATCGTCTTCGCTTCGGCCTACATGCCTGAAGCGGAGGCGCCGCCCCCGCATGACCTGGCCCGCCTCGTGAGCCATTGCGAGAGATCCGGGCTTGAGGTCATCATCGGTGCCGATGCCAATGCTCATCACCAGCTGTGGGGTATGGACACGCAAAACGAAAGGGGTAAGGCGTTAGTTGATTACTTATTCTCGACTAACCTATCCCTACTAAACACTGGCTCCGAACCGACATTCGTAACCAGACGAAGCCGTACAATCATAGATCTCACTCTGGCAACAGAGGCCGCGGCGGAAATTACCACTGGTTGGCAGGTCTCAAGGGAGGCTTCCTGCTCCGACCACAGATGGATCCGCTTCGACATCCAGGCCTCTGTCCCGCCAGTAGCTCCACGCCGCAAGCCGCGCAACACAGATCGTGGTACCTATACACGCAGCCTAGAATCCAAACTTGCGACATCAAGCGACCCGACGTCATTTGCGGACACTACACAGATTGAGGTACAAGTAGAATACCTCACTAAATCAATGATAGACAGCTACCAAACTGCCTGCCCAGAGACGACTCCTCGTAGTACACCGGGCAAACAACCCTGGTGGGGTGCTGATCTGGAGCGAAAGCGCGGGAAGGTAAGGAAAGCTTTGAATAGAGCCATGAATACATGTGCGGATGAGGACTGGGATAAGTACTACGCAGCCAAATCCTGCTACAAAAGATGCATCAGGTTCAGGAGCACCTCGGGATGGCGCAAATACACTGGCAGTATTGAGTCCTGCCAGGAAGCAAACAGGGTAAGGAAAGTACTGGCACAACAAACTACACCTGGGCCTACTACTCTTCGCAAACCAGACAACACACTCACATCCTCGCCAGAAGAAACGAGACGCGTCCTTATCGAAACACACTTCCCCGGATGTATTTTCTCGCAAGTAATCGACTGGCAAGACGCAACTCAAACACCATCAGATAATGACTGGTTTTATGCTAGCAAGGTGATCACGTTGGACAAACTCCAATGGGCCATCGGGAGCTTCCATCCGTTTAAGGCCGCCGGTCCGGATGGGGTGTTCCCCGCCCTACTACAGTGGGGTGGAACCCTCATCACAGCAAGACTGGTACCTTTAATGAGAGCGTGCCTAGCATTTAGATACGTTCCCAAAGGATGGAGGGAAGTGAAAGTAATATTCATCCCTAAACCAGGTAAGGGCGATTACACAAACGCAAAATCCCACAGACCAATCAGCCTGACCTCTTTCCTGCTAAAGACCCTGGAAAGGCTGTGCGACAGGGAGCTTAGGGACGGCGCTCTGAAAACTCTACCGTTGCACGGTAACCAACACGCATACAGCTCGGGTAAGTCCACCGAATCGGCACTTCATCTGGTAGTCAGCCAGATAGAGGAAGCGATTCATCAGAAAGGGACCTGCCTGGGAACCTTCATAGACATCGAAGGAGCCTTCGACAAAACAAACTTCTCCAGCATCAGCAGCGCCCTCTCCAGACATGGAGTTGAACAGGTACTCATAGACTGGATCACAAACATGCTGAGCAAGCGCGTGGTTCGCCTAGAGGACGAGCAGCAGCTGGCCATGATTGCCAGAGGCTGCCCCCAGGGAGGGGTGCTGTCACCCCTTCTATGGAATTTGGTGATTAACGAATTAATCGCCAGACTCAATGCCAATCACTACTACACAATAGGTTATGCGGACGACCTCGCCATCCTTGTCTCAGGGAAGGTGACGAGCACGATCTTTAACCTCACCCAACAAGCACTACGTATCGTAGAGAGATGGTGCAGAGAATATGACCTCTCAGTGAACCCCACTAAAACTGAGCTAGTCATGTTCACCCATAAACGAGCTTTAGGCCTCTTCCGCCTACCGAAATTGTTCAATACAGAACTTCAGCTGGCCAACGAAGTCAAGTACCTCGGGGTCACTCTTGACAGTAAGTTAAACTGGAGTAGTCATTTAGACAGCAAACTAAACAGGGCCTGCATCACATTCTGGCAATGTAGGAAAATGATAGGTAAGAAGTGGGGCCTATCCCCTAAAATCATACTTTGGCTGTACACCGCAGTGATCCGACCCATGATCACCTACGGGGCCGTGGTTTGGTGGCCCCGCACCAAGCTTGTTACAGCCTGCAACAAACTACAACACATGCAAAGACTAGCCTGCATGGCGGTCACGGGCTGCATGAGGACTACTCCGACTGCAGCCATGGACGCCATGCTGGGACTACCACCGCTCCACCTGTTCATACAGCAGGAAGCCACGATGGCGGCGGCGCGTCTGGACGCAACTAACCTCTGGAGAAAGAGAGACACACAACACACCGCGCTGCTTAAGGAACTCAACAATGAGTTCCCCATCACTAAGGCTATAAATGACCGGGTACCCAAACAGTTCATTTTTGATAAAAAATACAGAATCCAGCTTCACGAAGATCGCCGGTGTGAGGGTCTGCGCCCCACTGAGCTGCGCATCTTCACGGACGGATCAAAAACAGACAGTGGCACAGGTGCTGGAGTCTTCTCGCAGGACTTCAACATACATATAGCCACACCGTTGGGAGTCCACAACACAGTGTTCCAGGCTGAATGCATTGGGATCACTCTTGCTGCTTCAGCCATCATGGCTAGGGCAGTTAAGGACCACTCGATCCGCATACTCTCAGACAGTATGGCTGTTCTGCAAGCGCTGGACAGTCACTCGATTGACTCTGGGCTAATATACGAGTGCCACCAGCGCCTCAACCAGGTGGGTAGCCTTAATAATATAACCATTCAATGGATAAAAGGACACAGCGGTTCGCTGGGAAACGATGCCGCCGATGAACTTGCCAGAAGGGGGTCGAGCATGACACCGGTGGGACCAGAACCCATCGCGCCACTCCCTTTTGGGTTCCTACGCTCTCTGGTAAGAAAACGTACCAGGGATCTACACTGTAAGCTATGGGTGGACCAAAGTGAGTGCAGGCAGGCCAAGGAAGCACTTCCTACCATCGATGCCCGCCTCACAAAACAGGTCCTCCGATTAGACAAACGACAGCTGCGTATGGTTACAGCAGCAATAACTGGACATGGGTCGTTTAATAAACATCTATTTGTCATAGGAGTTACAGACAGTCCGCTGTGCAGGGCCTGCATTGAGGACGACGAGACAGCAGCGCACGTGCTTCTAAACTGCCCGGCGATCGCCACATACAGGGCCAAGTACTTCGGTAACCCAGGTACCCTACGTGAGATAGTCAGCAACATCAAGGCGTTGCTGGCCTTTCTCGAGGAGCTGGGGTGGATCGAATAACCGATTTCCCACCCGTACGCAAAATACGCGCTCAGACGTGGAGTTGCGGACAACAGCCCGTTCTACCTATTACCTATTACCTATTGCGTGAATCATTGATCACAATTGCATCGTGATTTTTAAAACACTCATGTATAAGGAAAACCTTAAGTTTATCCTCCTAAATTATTAGTAAGCTGACTACCAAGGGGATAATTTTATAAGATGTTACATTTCTGTTGCATCTACGTCCACCAATACTGCAGAGCGTGCTCGCCTGCTGGCTGTGGGAGAATGGGAGTCGGGCTTATGGCTTCAGGCGCTACCGTCACCTAATATAGGCACTATGTTGGGTGACTCTACTTTCCGCCTCGCTACAAGTCTGCGTCTGGGTGCTCCTTGCGTGGCTCCGCATCGGTGTCAGTGCGGTGAAGCAGTTAACCGCCTCGGACACCATGGCCTTGCTTGCAGCAAGAGCGCTGGTCGGCTAGCACGGCACGCCAGCATTAATGACATCATCCGTTGGGCTCTTGTCACCGCCGGGGTGCCAGCAGTCTTAGAACCCAATGGCTTGGCATGCGACGATGGGAAGAGGCCAGACGGAATGACCATAATGCCTTGGAAGTTGGGTAGGCCTTTGGTGTGGGATGCAACCTGTGTCGATACCCTCGTGCCATCCCATCTGCTGTGCTGGGGCGGCTGCTGCAGGTGCAGAAAACCTCAAACGGCGCAAATATAACAACCTTAGTTATATGTTTGAGCCATTTGGGGTTGAAACGCTAGGGCCGTGGGGTCCGAGTGCTCATCGAGTATTCCGGGATATCGCCAAACGGTTGGCGGGAATCTTCACGTGACCAGAGGGCTGGCCTATTTTTAGATCAATGAATCACCATTGCCATCCAACGTGGCAACGCTGCCAGCCTTCTGGGCACTTTTCCCATCGACAGCGATGCGGACAAATTCTTTGATGCCCTGTGAGCTCTTTCCTTTATTTAATTGTACATAATATATTTATTTTAGTATTTTGTATATTGTATTGTTGAAAAGTGTAAATAAAAAACCAGAAAAAAAAAGTTGCATCTCAGATGTGTGATCTTTTGATTATATTGTTACGAGCGGGGTTTCGGGATAAATTAATTTAAGCCAAAATTATCGAAACACACCACAGTTTAATTAAACAATCACAATATCGCAATAGTCAAACAGAGTCACTTGTTTCGCTTGTACTGTATCGCTTGATTCGTATTCGCTCGCTTCCGAAATCGAACTGCCTATCGGGCCGACAATCCGCTATTTATATCCCGAGCAGAACATTCGCGAACATTCAACACTTTTCCACAGTTTACAAGTAGATTCGAAACTTCGAGAACCTTCCACAGACATCTATTTACTGTTTAATCCCGCTACTCAACAATAGATGGCGGTGGCGTCTACGTACAATTGTTCGTAGTACTTGCTACTTGATAACAGATGGCGTTAGCGTGTCGTATCTAGACTTTTCGATCTACGTAATGTTGTCCCTTTCTGAGATGGAGTTAGCACGATGTTTCTAGACTTTACGATCTACGTAACACTGCCCCCTCCTTAGACATGCTCGTCCCGAGCATCATCATTCCCGCAACATCGCGCCAATCCATCCACATGAAAAACTCTAGACGCAGTGCGCATACCCTTTTACCGCCGCACAGCTGGTGCATTTGCGACACCAATCCTCAACATCCTGTCGACAGTGGATCCAGTAGAAACGTTCCCTGATCTTCAATAGAGTCCTTTTTACACTCCTATGTCCTCCTGAACAACCGTTGTGGTAGTGCTGTAAAACATCTGGCACCTTTGCTTTCGGGACGACCATTTGCAGGTGACAGCTATCCCCTCGACCATTTTCTTTTTTACGGCACAAGACACCATCCTGGAGCGTCAAGCTCTCCCACTGTGCCCAATAATTCTTTGTGGTGGTACTCATCGCTGCAACATCACACCATTTCGGTTTGGGAGCATCAGCTTTAATCCACTCGAGAATTGGCCTGATATCTGTATCACGCAGCTGGGCATGCCGTAGCGTTTCCTTCCATTTGTCATGAAGGTCCGTTCTTAGCATCCTGACAGGAACTACTTCCTTAGCTTCCTGTCTGACACATTGTTTGTACTCTTCAGGAGAAGTTCTTCTTGATAAAGTGTCCGCGTTACCGTGGGATATGCCGTCATTGGCCTGCGACATCGAAATCCTTGGGGTTCTATTCACACTAGCCAATACTCGCCCTGTAATCTTATCGCTTACGAATTTCTCTTGCTGCTGCACTGTGCTATCAGACACCCTTCTAACCTGGGTGTGATATTCGGTGGCAGTGTCTCGCTTCGGGCAATTCGACCGGAGGTGGCCCTTTTCTCCGCAAGTGTAACATTTAGGGCTGTGCCTAATACGGTCACGAACAGGTGACTCCACAACCTCCCTGAAGCGATGGGCTCGATGATCATGCCTCACTGCCTCCACCTCCAACGCGTGGGCCAAGGCGTCCTTCAACTTCTCATGGTGCCCAAGTCTCACGGCAGCCCTTACTTCCAGGTCCCGTATGCCATCTATAAATGCTTGAGTCAGAATCCCTTCGATGAGTGCAGGTGCAGACCGATACGCTTTTCGGACCAACTTTTCAATTTCCAGGGCCCACTGCTGCAGGTTTTCACCACTGCGCTGCACACGATCCTTCAACTGCGCACGAAAAACGTGTTCCAGGTGCGCGTCACCGTATCTGGCCTCTAACGCCTCAACGAGCTGCTCGTAGGTAACATTTTTGCTGAGAGCCTCTAACACGGTTAAGGCCTGATCACGAAGGGCCAAAGTTAGCGCGGTTATGGCCTGCTCTTTTGTCCACCCATTTGCATTCATGACAGCTTCAAATTGAATTTTGTATGCCGACCAGGAAGATGTTCCGTCGAAGGGTGGCACTTTAAACCCGCGCACGGAAGGTGCAGCAACTATCGAAGCCGTAGTCCGGTCTCCAGCTTTCAGAACTCCAACCGCTTTTCTTATATCAGCGATCTGGACTTCGGCCTCGGAGATACGATTTTCATGTACCTGAACAGTCTCCTTCATGGCTTTGATGTCTTTGCCAAATGTCGCGTGTAGATCTTTCAAGAGGAGAACCTGCTCCTCTTGCCGGCGAGCTTGTTCCTCTTTGTCCTGCTGCAGCTGTTCTTGCAGTCGGCGGGTCTGTTCTTCCTGTCGGCGGGCCTGTTCCTCTTTGTCCTGCTGCAGCTGTTCTTGCAGTCGGCGGGCCTGTTCTTCCTGTCGGCGGGCCTGCTCCTGCAGCATTGCCATAAGAGCAGAAAGATCCATGGCTGGTGATGCTGTAGGAACACCAGACGCTTGGGAAACTGGCTCCGTCGTCGGCTGATTACCCCCAGGTGTCTGTCTAGAAGATCCTTCAAACCGCCTCTGATCCACCTCCTGCTGGCGCTGACTCCTGGTACGGATACCTTCCGTATCCTCCTTCGGTAAAACTGGCATAATTTATCCCTTACTTCTGACACCAATTGTTACGAGCGGGGTTTCGGGATAAATTAATTTAAGCCAAAATTATCGAAACACACCACAGTTTAATTAAACAATCACAATATCGCAATAGTCAAACAGAGTCACTTGTTTCGCTTGTACTGTATCGCTTGATTCGTATTCGCTCGCTTCCGAAATCGAACTGCCTATCGGGCCGACAATCCGCTATTTATATCCCGAGCAGAACATTCGCGAACATTCAACACTTTTCCACAGTTTACAAGTAGATTCGAAACTTCGAGAACCTTCCACAGACATCTATTTACTGTTTAATCCCGCTACTCAACAATAGATGGCGGTGGCGTCTACGTACAATTGTTCGTAGTACTTGCTACTTGATAACAGATGGCGTTAGCGTGTCGTATCTAGACTTTTCGATCTACGTAATGTTGTCCCTTTCTGAGATGGAGTTAGCACGATGTTTCTAGACTTTACGATCTACGTAACAATATCATTATCCTGAATCTTGTTAAAGAAACTAGTGTTAAGTATCTATTTCGTGTGTAACTGAAGGAATATAAATGGTGTTATTTCATTTTGTTAATCTTTGTGATAGCAGAAAGCTTAACTGCACCCTCTTTTTTTTGTGGGTGGGAAATCATCAAATGACGTCTCCCACTCTGGGTGGAGCGGGAGGGCGTGTCAGACTTTTACTGACTAAAACCCACCCGCGTTCCTTCAGTTGCCTATGTGCCAGGGCCACGGTATCTCTTTGGTACAAGTCTCGCGACCCTAGCAGGAGAAACTGCACCCTAATTGCATAACATACTTTCAATACGTTGTGAGTAGTGTATTTGTTACCTCTATAATTAAGTTCTAACCTATGTCTACTTTTTAGTACACTGCTGTTTGTTGTCCCTAAGAAAATCCTACTAATATTATAAATGCGAAAGTTTGTGAGGATGGATGTATGTGTATGTGTATGTTTGTTAACCTTTCACGAAAAAACTACTGGACGGATTTGGATGAAATTTGGCACACAGATAGTTCATAACCTGGATTAACATAAAGGGTTCTTTTTATCCCGGTAGTACGTTCCCGCGGGATATTTTCCGACCTCCACGCGGGCGAAGCCGCTGGCAAAAGCTAGTAAATAAATAAATAGTAATCTGAATATTTTTTAAGGATATAACTAATCCATAGCTTCATAATGTTCGAAAAATTTGTCTGCTCATCAAGTTACATAATGCAATGAATGTAGTTGAACTGTCAATAACTACCATTTATTTAAAAAAAAATTTCGATGGGAAATCATCAAATGACTTCTCCTGCTCTGGGCGGATGGAAGATGGTACTGGAAGACGGAGCGTTGGAAGGCCTCCCACAAGATGGACCGATGTACTGGTGAAGGTCCCAGGAATACGTTGGACGTGAGAAGCAAAGAACAGGTCGAAGTGGCGGTGCTTGGGGCTGGCCTATGTCCAGCAGTGGACTTCTTTCGGCTGAAATGATGATGATGGGCTACTATTGGTATTCATAAAAAAATCTATGAGCTGTGCATTGAAATAACTTATGTAAACACTGCTGAATTTAATTTATAACATGTATGAAATTATTTAAAAAAAGTTTAATCTTCATGTTTGAGATTCAGAATTTAATTTTGAACATATTCATCATCATCATCATTTCAGCCGTAAGACGTCCACTGCTGGACTTAGGCCTCCCCCATTTTGGGGGGCTTTGCCATAATCGCCACGCTTGGCAGGCGGGTTGGCGTTGAACATATTACCTGTAGAGATATAATCAAAACCTTCACATCTTAAATGTTAAAAAGGCTACAGATATGTGGGGTAATTCTGACATTGTAACATTTACTTTAGCTCTTATATTAAAACGGGATTAAATATAATGACCACCATAAAATGCTTTGATACCCTTAGTTCTTTTACCAAAAATATATACTTGACACCAGAAAAATAAAGTCTAAAATTGCAATAGTACTAGCTATTTTAGTCACGACTGCACTTCAAAATGTATTCGAACACCAAATGTAGTAAATGATCACCAAATCTTAATAATTGGGTGTACTACGTGAGCTCGACAAATGAATGTGCGAATAACACTTGTGCGACACACTCAAGCTCACTAGGTTGAGTGCTTGAAACGACTAGATTCAGTGTGTCGCACAAGCGTGCATTCGAACTATGGTGAGTTGCAGTACAGTTTTGTCGCACAAGCGTTATTCGCACATCTATTTGTCGAGCTCACGTAGTACACTCTTAATAATTTGGTGTTCATTACTATTTTTGGGTTAACAATGATTTTTCTGGAGTCAGTTTGCTTAAATAGGATAGCAAGATGTAAAAACTTTGGTGATAGTTTTACATTGAAATGCTGGTTTAATTTTGGTGATCATTTACTACTTTTGGATTAACAATGATTTATTTGGAGTCATTTTGCTTAAATAGAATATCGAGATGTTAAAACTTTGGTTATAATTTTACATTAAAATGCGGGTTTAATTTTGGTGATCATTTACTCTTTTTGTCTGTTATATGTTACTATATCTGCTGGTAAGTTAAACATAAGCCTATTAAAACTAGCTTGTGCCAGCGGCATCGCCCGCGTGGATGTCGGAAAATTCACAATTTCAACCCCCCATTTCACCCTCTAAGGAATGGAATTTCAAAAAACCCTTTCTTAGTGGATAGGTCCTTACTCCTCACAAAGAACACACCCTCAAAATTTCATGTCTCTAGGACCAGCGGTTTAGGCTGTGCGTTGATATATCAGTCACTCAGGACTTTGAATTTTATATATATAGATATAATAATTGTATTGACTATGGGGAGTGCCTGACCTTAGTACAATAATACATTTATTAAAACAGGAAGTTTGTTATACTCTTCTAATTATAGATCAATTTCAGTACTACCTACCATCAGTATTTTATTTGAGAAATTAATTTAATACCAATTACAAGATTTTTTAAATAAATTATTACATGGCCAACCATTCGATTTTAGAAAGGGTCGTTTAATTACCAGTGCTTAATTTCTTAGACAATATTTATAATGCATAGGAAGATAAATCTGATAAATGGTCTGGCAGTTTGAGTCATTTATGTGGCCAAATGTACTTTTCATTGGTATTGTTCATTAAAATGTTGAGCTCCTAACTTGAGCTGCATCATCATCATCATTTCAGCCGTAAGACGTCCACTGCTGGACTTAGGCCTCCCCCAATTAGAGGGGCTTTAATAATAATAATAATAATAAACCATTTATTTTCAGGTAACAAAGACCCATAGATAAATACCTTAACCTAAGTATACATACGTTTAATAACAATTGTGTTAGTCAATATAACTTAAAAAAAACTATGTTAGTAACACTAAAGTTGCACTAAGTCTTTGTGCGTTCTGGCGGTTCTTTGCCATAATCGCCACGCTTGGCAGGCGGGTTGGCGATCGCAGTATGGTGGTAAAATGCATAGAGAACGCTGCTGCCCATTCTCTAGTAAGTCCCTTAGTCGCCTTTTACGACACCCACGGGAAGAAATGGGGTGGTGTTATTCTTTACGTCCGGCACCACACGGTACATAATTAGCATTTTGAGCTGCATAATTAGTGACAAATGCGTGCACTGACTGGACAAGTCCACTAATTGCGTATGTCCTTTCCACAAAATACCATTTTGGACACCAATACACATGGTCTGACCAAGATTGATTATGTTTGAACTTAAAAAGAGGCTGTGATACTTGAGTTTATTTCGGCCTTTCTTGTGTAGTCATTTAGGAAAACCACATCTAGTTTAAATAATATGATTGATATGTAAAAGTGTTTGTACAACATGGTACCTTAAAGAAATATAATCATGTATCAACCTGAAAGCCACTACTACTGTTAGTATGCTACGCAATTATCACACTGCACAGGATTTCTTCAAGAAGTTTTTGGCAGTTGTAAATAACACAAATAAAATTACTTCCAAAAGGATAAATAAAAGTTTTTACATTTCGCCAGTTACATTTAAGTCCCATGTAAGCCGTTTGCTTGAGGGACTCGTAGCTCGCTAACAGCCGCAAGGACGAAGGTCATATTCTCAGACAGTATGGCTGTTCTGCAAGCACTGGACAGCCACTCGATTGACTCAGGGCACTCCTCAGTCACCACCGCTTCAACCAGGTGGGTAGCCTCAATAATATAACTATTCAATGGATAAAAGGACACAGCGGTTCGCTAGGCAACGATGCAGCCGATGAACTTGCCAGAAGGGGGTCTCCCCTTCAGGTGCCTACGCTCTCTGATAAGAAAAGGTCCCAAGGGATCAACATTTTAAGCTATGGTTGGACCAAAGTGAGTGCAGGCACGCCAAGGAAGCACTTCCTACTATCGATACCCGCCTCACAAAACAGTTTCTCCGGTTAGACAAACGACAGCTGCGTATGGTTACAGCAGCTATAACTGGCCATGGGTCGTTTAATAAACAACTCTTTGTCATAGGAGTAACAGACAATCCGCTATGCAGGGCCTGCATTGAGGACGACGAGACAGCAGCGCACTTGTTACTAAACTGCCTGGCGTGTTTTCGGTAACCCAGGTACCCTACGTGAGATAGTCAGTAACACCAAGGCGTTGCTGGCCTTTCTCGAGGACCTGGGGTGGATCGAATAACTGATTTCTCACGCAAAATACGCGCTCAGACGTGGAGTTGCGGACATCAGCGCGAGATTTGTTCGAAAGAGGTACTGTGGCCCTGGCATATGGGCAACTGAAGGTTCACGGGTGGGTCTTAGTCAGTAAAAGTCTGACACGCCCTTCCGCTCCACCCAGAGAGCGGGAGACATCATTTGATGATTTCCCACCCACAAAAAAAAAGGCTGTAATCGTACAAAAAAACTGTATGCGAAGGTACTCATAAATATAGTGATTGGAGTTACAGTTGAGAAAATATTAGATATGCAACCAAGATTTGCAGAGAATGGGCTGTATGGATTTTCTCCTTAAGGTGCATAACCGAAAAACACCTGGCTAAGCAAAAGAAAGTCTACTGCACTTTCATTGCCTTGGAGTAGGCCTATGACGCTGTGTGGATGACAGAACTGTGGTCAGCACTATCTATGTATGGTGAGGACATGAAAAATTTACACAAGTATTCCTGTGCTGGTGTTAGACAGGGTTGTGTAGCGTAATCGTGGCTGTTCAACTTGTACATGAATAATTGTCCGACAGATTGGAAGAGGAGTCGCCTCCTCTTTCACACTACACTCGCGAGTGGATTGATAATGAATTGTTGCCTGTGAAACGCCCTCCGCAAATGATCAAGTTCTACTTGCATCGTCGATATTACATACAAGGTATATGTGACTGGAAACGCCGGAAGGGGACGCCGTAGAAGATAAGTGACCTTAGCTTCATATTTATTTGGCAACAATATCGGTACAGGTATAAGAAGGTATTAATTAATCCACAATTGCCGGAGATCTAATGTGTGTAATATATGTTTAAAAGAAAGAAAAAAAAAATTGCACTCCGGGAGTGCCGGCAGAAGTGAAAACTTGATTATTAACGTTGAGCATGTTTGATATTTTGGAATGGTTAGGGAATAATTTGTTGTTCAATTTCCATATTTTAAGCACTTTATATTCACGAATTTTACGAATACACAACAATGTGATCACTACACAGACGGTCGAGCCATCAGCTGTCACCATCCATGGATGCGCGTGGCACGCTGTAACATAGACGAACATTCGCGCAAGCGCCCTGCGCCGCCTAAACGAAACAGTAGGCCCAGGCATACATTTTCGCCGCGCCGTAGAGAGGGGATAGCTGTCTACTCTCCATCCGTCCTACGCTTTTTCGATCAGGTCACGTGTCCTGACGCGAGTTTAAGATTTTATACCCATAGTGCTCAACGCTGCTAAAGAAGTTTTCACTTCAAAAAAGATCAAGTCATATTGAGAAACTCAGTACTTTTTAAAGAAAAATACTGGTATTGAGCTGCATTAGTTGTAGCCAACCCCAATTTAGTGGGGAAAACGCTGGGCAGACTTATTAAGCGTTTTGTCATAGGCAGTTAGTTGCAGTTATAGTATTTACTTAAATTAGATATTCTTGCTCTGCCTGCTCAGATATAAATCTGATTGTAGATTGTATTATTCCATTTCAATTTGATATTTGACTAGCATTGACAACACAATATTGTGAAGTGTTGCTTGTGACAATTTAATGGATTTGCTGGAAAATATTGATATAAAATTGCTAGGAGCAATAAAACCAGGTCCCATGGATTATGTATGATAGAAAAGTATAGTCATTTGAAATGGTTTTATGTTGATTTTTTTAAGCTGTTATTATCATTTGAGTGTTATTCATTGACTCACTGTCAAAGTTGTTTCCTTGGATAATTTAAGATAGTAATAAGAGTATGTTTTCTAGTATAATTTATTTTCTTTGTAATTTATGTATTTTTTTATTCTTTGCCTGTCTTGTGTTGGTGTAGTAGTCACAGGCACTACTGCCGTGCATTTGGTCTTGGGTTTGATTCCCAGGTCAGGCAATGTTATTGGGACTATCTTTGATTTGTGCTTGGTTGCAAATGTAAGAGAACTAAAGGTACACCTCAACCCTTCGTTAAAACCAGGCACAATGTTTCGTGTGTGTGTTTTAATGTATTTTTCTGGTGTACAATAAAAATCAATAAATGAGAGTCAAGTTAGTAGATTACGAAACTGTTTTAATTTGGCATATTAACTTACAAATATTTTGTTACAAACTGAGCTGAACTTTTACCCATGCAATTCTGTCAACCAGTATCTTACCAAAAACATTTCAATTTAACTGAGTTACCAAAACTCACATAACCCTTTTACTGTCATCACAAGACAGTCATATGGACTTATGGTAAAAAATTAAGTCACTGGTCTTTGATGTTGTCTCATGCAATAGTTTAATGAAGTTATCAGATCTATGTAGAGCTAAGCCCTTAACTCTACAAACTTTACATATTGGCCAAATTCTATGGCTTGGCCTTTTCGGCCATCACATAGACACTCCTATGGGCTTATGGAAAGAAATTAAGTCACTGGTCTTTGATGATGTTTCATGCAAGTTATCAGATCTATGTAGAGTTAAGCCCCTAACTTTACATGCCTTACATATTGGCCAATATCTATGGCTTGGCCATTTCACAGTCATCACATAGACAGTCCTATGGGTTTATGGTAAGAAATTAAGTCACTGGTTTTTAATTTTGATTAGATAAATGTTGGTTGAACTTGAAGCAGAATTGTGATATGCGATTTTACACTTTTTATATGTGCATGCATTGTTTGTTTGTGTATGTCAATTACTATTGTTTATGTATATCAAGAAACTTCTGCCATTTGGGCAAATTAAGAGACAGTTGTTTCCTAGTTTTATATTTGTGTTTACATTAAATACCAAAAGTGTGGTAAATATAAAGAACTTGGCCTATTCTTGATCTCAGATGGTTTTTGTTATTGTGTTTGGTGGTTGCAATCTTAATTTAGTCTGCCCCCAACAAGAATGCTTCTGAGGAGGAGGAGGTCCACTGATAACTATCTGGCTTCCTATGGATATTATCTGGATCAACATTATATTTTTTTCTTATAAAAGGGCTAAAAAAATTAATTTGCCATGAATTTGATTAGAAACTAATCAAATTCATAGCAAATTAATTCATTTAATTTTTTGCAGTCGCTTATGAAATTGGTTAGCAAGTCCAGCTGAAGACTTGTCTCCAACTAAAGATGGATGTTACAAAATTTTGTGGTATCTTATGAAACTTCAGCAAAATTGTACAGTGAATTGGTTAGATGTTGATGTTTAGTTGATTTTTCAGGTACAAAACCTTGTATGACATGAATTAAACAGATGTTGCATTATATTGCACATGAAATATTCTCAAATAGCTTTACATTCGGGAATTGTGTGTACATGAGTGCACAATTTGATGAAAACAGAGGATAAAGCTGAAATACAGAATTTAAAACATATTTTCCATAGTAATAAACTGGGAAGAAATAAAGTGTGTCTTCCTTCACTGTAAGAAATTTGATCTGTAGACAAAAGATACTTTTTTATATCTTAAACCAGGGTTTACCATCAATATTAATAAAATAAGGTTTAACCAAGTACTTGCAATTTACAGTTATTATAACAAATAGAAAATACAGGTCTTGCAAACACAAGGACACAAAGTGATACAAGTGACTCCTAAATGTGTAGAACCATGTCTGCTCCCCTCAAATATGGAGGAAAGGACAAAATTAACAATGATGGGCAGGTGAAAAGATAGTAAAACCGTATGGAAAGCGTGTGTTGTGTTTATAAATACCTACAACCGCTGAAGTAATGATGTACCTAATTCATTATGGCTTGACCATTTCGGCCATCGCATAGACACTCCTAAAGGGCTTATGGTAATAAGTCTCTGGTCTTTGATATTGTCTCATGCAATAGTGCAATAGAAGTTATTAGATTTATGTAAACCTAATCCCCTGACTCTACAAACCCTACATATTGGCCAAAATCTATTGCTTGGTGGTTTCTTGGTCATCTCAT
This sequence comes from Aporophyla nigra, assembly GCA_947507805.1. Taxonomy (NCBI): domain Eukaryota; kingdom Metazoa; phylum Arthropoda; class Insecta; order Lepidoptera; family Noctuidae; genus Aporophyla; species Aporophyla nigra. Next base: position 4,069,120 of record OX382316.1, on the reverse strand, counting down.
AGACAGTCCTATGGGCTTATGTTAAGAAATTAAGTCACTGGTTTTTGATGTTGTCTCATGCAATAGTTCAATGCAAGTTATTAGATCTATGTAGATCTAAGCCCCTAACTCCACAAACTTTACATATTGGCCAAAATCTATAGCTTGGCCCTTTCACAGTCATCACATAGTCAGTCCTATGGACTTATGGTAAGAAATTAAGTCACTGGTCTTTGATGCTGTTTCATGCAAGTTATCAGATCTATGTAGACCTAAGACCCTAACTCAACAATCCTTATATATTGGTTAAAATTTATGGCTTGGCTGTTTCACAGTCATGATATAGATAATCCTATGGGCTTAAGGTAAGAAATTAAGTCACTGGTTTTTGATGTTGTGTCATGCAATACTTCAATACAAAGTAATCAAATGTATGTAGCGGTAAGTCCCTAAATCTATAAACTTTACATATTGGCCAAAATCTATGGCTTGGCCATTTCACAGTCATGACATAGACAGTCCTATGGGCTTATGATAAGAAATTAGGTCACTGGTTTTTGATATTGATTAGATAAATGTTGGTTGAACTTGAAGCAGAATCGAAATATGCGATTTAACACATTTTTGCATGTGCATGCATTGTTTGTTTGTGTATTAGTATTGTTTATTTTTATGTCAAGTAACTTCTGTTATGTAGGCATAATAGGAGACTGCTGTTTCTTAGTATTATAAAATATTTTGTGTTAACATTATAAACCAAAAGAGTGGTAAATATAAAGAACTTAGCCTATTCTTGATCTTACATAGTTGTTGGTTGTTATTGCTGTGTTGTGTCTTCGGTGGTTGTAATCTTAGTTTAGTCTGATACTAACAAAAATGCTTCTGAGGAGGAGGAGAAGGTCTACTATTAAGTAATCCAACTTCCAACAGATATTTTCTAGACAAATATTATTGTTTTTTTATAAAAGGGCTAAAGAAATTTATTTGCCATGAATTTGATTAGAAACTTCATATAAATTGTTGCAGGTGCTTATACAATTGGTTAGGAAGTCCAGCTGAAGACCTATCTCAACTAAAGATGGATGTTACAAGATTTTGTGGTATTTTATCAAAATTCAGCAAAATTGTACAGTGAATTGGTTAGATGTTGATGTTTAGTTGATTTTTCAGGTACAAAACCTTGTACGTCATGAATTAAACAGATGTTGCATTGTATTGCATATGAAATATTCTCAAATAGCTTTACATTCAGGAATTTTGTGTACATGAGTGCACGATTTGATGAAAACAGAGGATAAAGCTGAAATACAGAATTTAAAACATATTTTCCATAGTAATATTATGAATATAACTGGGAAGAAAGAAAGTGTGTCTTCCTTCACTGTAAGAAATCTAATCCATAGACAAAAGAAACTTTTTACATCTTAAACCAAGGTTTGCTATCAATATCAATATTTTTTTTATTTTTTTTTATAGTACCCAACCAAGTACTTGCAATTTACAGTTATTATAACAAATAGAAAGTACAGGTCTTGCAAACACAAGGTCACAATGTGATGCAAGTGGCTCCTAAATGCATAGAACCATGTCTGTTCCCCTCAAAAATGGTGGAAACGAGAATATTAACAATGATGGGCAGGTAGAAAGATAGTAAAACCGTATGGAAAGCGTGTGTTGTGTTTATAAACACCTACGACCTCTGAAGTAATGATGTAATTCATTAAACGAGAGGTTAACATCTTTCCCACCAAAATATTGCAAGTCTAAATACTGAAAACTACTACGGCGACCTTATTGAATGCTTCAGAGCAACGTGTACAAGATTAGTAAGTACATATAGAATGAATTAATACCTTTGGATTCTATGGATGGTGTATGTTTGGGATCCGTTGACACACTTGTCCCGCATCCCTGTTGTGACAATTTTTTACAGTCGTCTCCGGTACGACGACGTTTAGCACCTTCGCCGGCATCTTCTAAGCTGCTAGAGCCACAGTAATCGTCACCAACAACGCGATTTTCACTAACTTTTACATGGGTAACTCTCGCTTCGCTCGACGACGCCATTGTCCGACGGCTAAAGTTGTAATCACGTTAAAATAACCACTGTTCTTCAATTAAACATCGACGGAACTGATCAGTATTATCTTAAGACCACGTACAGCTTTTTCAATCATCTATAATTATTAGAAACACATTGATTACGAATAAAAAACAACTTGCGACGCCATTTCTCGCTACCTCGCACTTTTTTTAATTTTTAGTGCAATGGAAATTCGTACCTTGTGTCAAGCAAAGGCCAGCGTTCAAACAGCCTAGTTTGAATTCGCAGTTTAATAATTATGTATAATGATATTAATTCAGACGAAAGTTATATTTTTTCATCGTTATATGCTACGTTAATAAAAGAAAATAATTATATGATATCTAAGTTGAAATATCTCATTTTAAACTTATTGCTACGTGTGCCATCTATTGTCCATAAATATAAACTTGGTCACACCATGACTCATGATACTTTCTCGACTAAAGTTTACTAAAAGCACCACGAGATGGCAAACCATGCGTAAAAATGAGTCATTGAGGTAACATTGATTCAGGAAACTGTGATTCATTTTATTCATTGTTCAAATTCTAACTACCTACGTTGAGTAATTACTTTGCCTCAAGCGTTAAATATCAATTAAATTACCATTAGAAAGATCAAAGCTGTTTTAACACTTAACCACCTCCCTACTTTATAAATTATAAAGATCCATTATGATCATCTATTTTTTTTCTTACCTACTATGGAATATCGAACAGATCTCTATCACCTTTAAATAAAGTTCAGTTCAACGTAGGTAGATATATGTACCCACTTAAATAAGGTGAGATATTTCACATAGATACAATTGCAAATCTGCAGAGATAGTGTTTGCTCGGCTGCTCTAGACTAGGTAACTACGTATCCGCTGGGTATGTAGGTACCTACTTACTACCTACCTACCTATATTATCAAGGACAAATTGAATGAAAACAAATACTTTATCTGTTTACATGTCCACAAGCAAGCTATGTGATGTGGCATACTTCGGTACCTACCTCCGTTTTTTAAAGAGACCTTTTGAATACTTACACGAATGTATAAAGGATCTAGGTATTATAAAAAAGGTTAGGGAAATGCTCCAAGCAACCTAGCCTTTTCCGTATTTCTTTTAGCTTATGTCGAACCAGCCAGTATTACACATTGACAGGACAAAGGTGAAGTTATTACTCACCCTCCAGTACCTGCCTACCTAAGTACCTATTCTTCCAACATTAAGGCTCCCAACAAACAGGCCCGACGCGATTCCCGTAGAACAATTTCCATGTAAACTTAATGAAAATTGTTCTACAAGAACCGCGTCCAGTCTGAAGAAGCTTTTGTGGTCTGAGCATGCACAGCTTAGTCGCAGCCCCAGATTTCGAGGTCACCGTGCGAACAACGCTCGAAAATTTCAACATCATCCTCAGATAGTTGTTCGGTTTTCTTTTGAGCATTCATCCAGGGAAACGACAAAGAGCAGTGATGGCCCAGTGGTAACGGCCGGGACCTACGAGTTGTAGGTCGAACCCAAGCAAACAATTTACTTTGTGTAAATTATTTCATCATCACTGCTCTCAAAACGGTGCAGGAAAACATCGTGAGGAAACCGGCATGTCTTAGAATCAAATATTCGAGGTCATGTGATATACCATGTGATACCGTGTGGTGCCGGACGTAAAGAATAACACCACCCCATTTCTTCCCGTGGGTGTCGTAAAAGGCGACTAAGGGACTTACTAGAGAAGGGGCAGCAGCGTTCTCTATGCATTTTACCACCATACTGCGATCGCCAACCCGCCTGCCAAGCGTGGCGATTATGGCAAAGCCCCCCAAATTGGGGGAGGCCTAAGTCCAGCAGTGGACGTCTTACGGCTGAAATCATGATGATGATGATGATATCCACCAACCCGCACTGATCCCGCGTGGTGGATTATGGTCCACTCCCTCTCACCGAGAGGAGGCCTGTGTCCCAGCAGTGGGAACAATATAGGCTGAAGATGATGATGATGATTCATACAGATTCCAACAATGAGCGCCAAATCCAAGATCACGGACCACCACTTACACAGAAAGCCGCACAGTTCAAGTGGGGCTGGACCGGACGTGCCTCCTGTTAGATGACAAATGGGCTAAGAGAACCACGCCATCGCAGCAGCCCGACACGAAGATGGCGGGCGACCTAGACTTCTACCGAAAGAACAGGCCAGCACTATCAAAAGATAGAATTGTGTACAAAAGAGAGAGGGAATTTTTTAAACTACACCTTGTATAGCCTTGTCCCACTACAGGACAAAGGCTATACAAGGTGTAGTTTTGGATCTGCAAAACATTTCAGAAGGTAATTATGTGTTATTCTCGACCCGAATCAACAATAAAATGGGCAGGTATTTTTTTTTAATTTTATTCTTATTTACGGAAATCGGTAAGTGTGAATTCCCTTTTTTAATACGCGGCCAGTCTGTACGTGTCCTTAAACTGCGCTTTCACACACACAAACAAACGCAACCGACATTTCTTTCATAGATCCAAAGACGCGCTCCCCATCCAGAGTTATTCTGAAAAACAATAAAATTGAAAAATCTAAAATAAAAAGTATTATTGATTATGGACTTGGTATCGTATTGTTATATGATTATTTACGAGTCTTATAACAACCTCCTGAAATATTTTGCAGGTTCAAAACTGCATCTTGTATAGTCATATTGGATTCATATAGAAATATGAAGGAAATCTTACTTTGTCAAATTACGCAGAAAAGTATACCTATGCATTTGTAGAACGTGTTCCTATTGATTTGCCATAACTCTAGGGCAGCCATTCTCAAAGTGTGCTCCGTGGAGCCCTAGGGTTCTGCAAAGCCTCTGTGGGGGCTCCCCGGATCCATGGATATTTCGGGCTTTAGCAAATTGGGTAAAAAAGGTTTTTTGAAAATTTGCAAAAACCCGAAAGTAGGTTAACCAACATAAAATATTTTATATGAATCGATTTTAGAAATGTTATGAGACACTAGTATGTAATCACTGTTCAAAACGATGCCTCTCAATGAGTTTTGGTGCAGAATCCGTGATGAATATTTACTTCTTGCCACAATGGCTCTGAATGTTCATCTCCCGTTCCCAACAACATACTTGTGCGAAACAGGATTTTCGACCTCTGCAGCTACAAAAACAAAATAACGAACAGATCTATGTTTATTTTAGGGCTCCGTCAAATATTTCGCTTTCAAAAAGGATTCCATCACTAAAAAAGTTTGAGAACCGCTGCTCGCGGGAATGTTCGAAAGAGATATCGTGACCCTGGCACATGGGCAACTGAAGGAACAAGGGTGGGTTTTAGTCAGTAAAAGTCTGACACGCCCTCCCGCTCCGCCCAGAGCGGGAGAAGTCATTTGATGATTTCTCACCCAAAAAACAAAAAGGGTATTCATGAGACCATAACAAAGAATCGACTGGCATATGGTTTTTTTTAATCAAGATAAATAGTGGATTTTTTTCTTGAATACGGGTTAAGTTTCATTCGATCAACTCAGCCTATCGCACTCCACTGCTGGACATAGGCCTCTCCCATGTTGCGCCACAACACCCTGTCCTCCACCTTCCGCATCCAGTCTGCCCCAGCCACTTTCCTTAGGTCCATCTAGCTGGGGGGCGTCTCACACTAGGTAGGTACGCTTACCGATACGCGGTCTCCACTCCAGGACTCTAGGACTCCAGGACTCTAGGAAGTTTTATTGATAACGAGTAAATCATTTAATTAAAACGAATAATTCGAATTTCAAGCTAAGACAATATGACGTTATAGCTTCTGCCCGCGACTTCGTCCGCGTCAAATTTTTGCTTCCGTGACCCTTCCCGTCGCATTGAATTGCCTGCCAGTTTTCGTTCATTTTTCGTTGCTGCTCCGCTCTTTTTGATTTTACCGTGATGTTATATAGCTTATAGCCTTTCTCAATAAATAGGCTACCCAACACAGAAAGAATTTTTCAATTCGGACCTAGTAGTTCCTGAGATTAGCGCGTTCAACCAAACTAACAAACTCTTCAGCTTTATAATATTAAGTGTAGATTATATTTCACGTGAGGTTGTTTTACATAAATAATCAAGAAATCGAATTATTTTGCATGAAAAATTAAAACAAAAAACTCATTAATACCCTAGATGTATAGGATATCAAAAGAAACATCTTGTACATTTATAGCAGACCAAGGGTATCAATTTATTAATGGTAAGTGGGTACTTACGTGATTGGTCATTGTATAAAACTGTACTTGTACCTATGTAGATAGCAGCCTATTGATAACTGGCTTCGGGAAAAGCCCATGCCTACCTGTGGACGTGAATCGTGATCGATGTAGCGGTGACTTTCGCGTGCGAAAAAGCTATCATATGAACGGTTCCTATCTCCATATCAATAAATGGGATCGTTTCACTGACCAAGGATAGGAAGACCACCACCAGCTGGTATCTTATCCCTTACTATAATAAATAAATAATACCTACGTTTTTGTGTGAGGGGTTTATAACCTAACTAGCTTTTGCCAGCGGCTTCGCCCGCGTGGAGGTCGGAAATTATCCCGCGGGAACATACTATCGGGATAAAAATTCAAACCGTACTCTATGTGTTACTCCAGGTTATAAACTATCTGTGTGCCAAATTTCATCTAAATCGGATCAGTAGTTTTTACGTGAAAGAGGAACAAACATCAATACATACAAACTTTCGCGTTTAAAATATTAGTAGCATTATAATATTAATAGGATAAATAATATGTAGTTTAAAAAACTAAGAAACTTTCATAGAAAACCAAAAAGTAGAAAATAATTGAAGAAAGCGTGGGGTGCTTTTCGAGGTATTTTTTTGGTCAATATCAAGCACCCCACGCTTTTTAGCTACAAAAGCAGGTGTTTTTTTGCTACCCTGGTGATCCTGGCCTGGATATTGGCACAAATTTTGGCGGTACATAGAACGTAGTTAGTTAAAAAACATAAGATATCAGCTATCAGCTTTTTGTTCATCATCATCATCATTTCAGTCGAAAGGCGTCCACTGCTGGACATAGGCCTCCCCCAAGAACCGCCGCATTGACTGGATTTGTGCTTCCCGCATCCACCGGATTCCTGCGGCCTTGATAAGATCATCGGTCCACCATATGGGAGGCCATCCAACTCTACGTCTTTCAGTACGCGGTCGCCACTCCAGAGGGGTAATTGCGGAACTTTTTATCGGTAGGAATTGGTTTGATATTCATAGTTAAACAACATTCATTGCGTTATTTACGTTGCTGAACCGACAATTTATTCGAACAAATGACGCAATGGTTTAGAAATAATCTTCAATCCCATTCAGATTCTGCTAAATTGTGCGTTTCGCAATGAGGGTGCAGTACCTTTCGGTCCTATCGGTGGTTTGTTCTGCAAGTAATGTGCCCTGCCCACTGCCACTTTAGTTCGGCTATTCTTCGGGCTATGTCGGTTCCCTTGGTTCGCCTGCGGATCTCATGATTCCTGTAACTCCAAGTATAGCTCTCACCATTAACTTCTTCCTTAATTTGGATTACACTGCCTTATTCAATTAAACTTACTTTGGGCTCCATGTGGTGCAGGACGTAAAGACCACCATACTGCGATCGCCAACCCGCCTGCCAAGCGTAGTGATTATGGGAAACCCCCCAAATTGGGAGAGGCCTATGTCCAGCTGTGGACGTCTTTCGGCTGAAATGATGATCATTCGTTAAAACCCTAGAAACAAAAAAACCTTGTTTAAATTATCATTAGCGAAAAATAACAACATAATCAAACAACATGGCTGGTCAGGCACGCATAAACGTGCCGAAGTGCCAAATAATTCGTATTAGAAACAATTATTTAACCGACGCAGCAGAGCGAGGCTATGTTTGCGTTTCTCTGATGATATACGTACATAACTACACGTAGTGGCGTTTGATGTGGAGAGCTTAGGACTTTGGGCGACTTGGTTTATTGTTTGGTAGGCGCCAAACTACTGGTATGGAATAATTGAGTGGTTTATTGTAGATATTAGATGCTGATGAGTTGTTGCATGGCATTGGTTAGTGGGTTTTATCAAAATGTTGTGATTTATGGACTACTCTTATGAAAATACTAGCTTTTTCTCGTATCAAACCCGTATAATTAATTTTACTCCGTCTACTTTCGTTCAAAACCGTTCAGCCGTGCGTTCAAACGCGAGAAAAGTTGACAGACGTTTGCTTTTACATAGTATTTATTACATTACTACATAGTTCATTGCTGTTACAGATTAGTAAGTGCTCTGCGTGACAGGAAACAACCTACGAGTCACTGAAATTGACTGAGACCATGTCGGGTGACTGAAAGAATCTGTGAGCGGATTTAAAGCGACTGTACGATCATTTTATCATGTTTGCTTGGTGTCAGAGAATGAGTGCCCGTGGCTGAAAGAGGCTCGGGAGAAAAAAAAATGTTTTTAGAGTAATTGTGAGAGACTTTCGGGTGAAAATGACTGATTATCAGGTGACGTAAGATACTCTTGGGTATAAAAGTGTGAATGTCGAGTGACTGAAACTGAGACCCGGCTGATAAATACATTGTGACTGTCGTGAGACTGAAAGAACTATAATATTAATCGTGTTATATTATACTAAGGTAGATTGAATTCATGACTTTTTAACTGTCTGGAGGTTTAGAGTATTGTATGTATAATCTATGCAAATGTCCCGCATATCTGTTACCATCGTATGACGGATCAATGAGCTCCCTAAAATAAGGTTGACCTCTGAGTTTGTTTCGGTATTTCGTCTCAGAGATCAGCCAGTTAGGAGGGTGCTGGAAAAGAAAAACACCTCTTCAATACTAAAATTCAATATTTTCGAGAGCGCTGTATAATTGACAACTTAAGGCCGAGTAATCAATCCCAATGGATGCTAGACCACACATACACACACGCACACACACACAAATTACGTCATGTTATGTAAGCGACATAGCTCGTAAAATTGGAGTTCATTAGCAGTCAGCAGACGGGCCGAGATTCGATGCCCGCCTGTTGAAATTTGTATGCCGTAAACACAACAATATGACCATGAATTATACAATTTGCGAATCTCATTTATTCGTCGTAACTATGTAACTGATTTTGTTGAATGAATTTCTGACTTTATAACATACATAGGTAAGTACAGACGCCAGCACATCAAGCTACCCGAAACTATCAAATTTTCCCAATCCATTTTGAACCTAGGCTCTTGTGGTACAGGAACTCCTAGTACAAGAGCCAGGGCTACAATGATGTCTATAACCTAAAGTGAACAATAAATAAATAACTAACTACAATAAATAACCTAACACTTAAGCAATAAAGTTGAAAACCTATTAAAGAAATTTGAGAGATTGTAGTAGCTTTATGTCTTTACCTACATTGACTCACGAGAGCAGTGTTGGGCCAGTGGTAATGACCGTGACTTACGAATTGTATGTTTTAAAATGGAAGTCTTTAAACAGACTCCGGACTCAGGTAGGCCGGAGTAAAGAAAACCAGCCAGCAATTCATAGACGACTCAGCCCTGGAGTGTAAATGTGTTGCTGTCCCACAAACGATGAGGCACTTAATATCTTGTCCAGCATATCCTGTTGTTTGCACGCCACAGGAGCTGATGGACGCTACCGAAAATTCTAAGCTCGTGGCCAGATTCTGGGCTAACTCTATTTAGATTGCTATCGACACGCTAAGAAGAAGAAGACGAATTGTAGTTCGTAGGTTGGAATCCAGACAGGCACTTTACGTTGTGAAAATAATTTCATCACTACTGCTCTCAAAACGGTGAGGGAAAACACCGTGAGGAAACCGGCATGTCCTAGAAACAGAAATTCGAAGACATGTGTTTACCAACCCACACTGGGCCGGCGTGGTAAGATTACAGCCCACTCCCTCTCAACAAGTGGATACTGGTGTCCCAGCAGTGGGAACATTATAGGCTGGTTATGATATGAGCCTAAATTGATTTAGGACAACGAAGGCTGTTAGTCTCACGCTTCGAATATGCAATATCTATGCCTCCTTCTATCGTCGTTTTTGGAACGGTGAGGGATGCACGTAGAGGATCCAAGTAAAGGGGTCGCGAGACCTGCCGAGGTCGCGAGTCCTGCCAGGGTCGCGAGATTGTTCGAAAGAGATACCGTGACCCTGGCACATGGGCAACTGAAGGAACACGGGTGGGTTTTAGTCAGTAAAACTCTGATACGCCCGGAGTTTTGTAGACTGTAGACAATTTTCTATTTAATTAAGTACCTGGTACTTGTTGACAGGCCTACACTGTTCTCGTATACCTATTAACACTGGAATTTGAAACCATTGTAAAAGCCAATTATTTTTAAAAGAGTAACCGTGGAGTTTCTTGCCGGCTCTTCTCCATAGGAATCAACAATTTGGAACCGTGCACCTAGCTTCTGACGTTTCATAAGTGCCCATGTAGGTTTATGTGACAAAAATATTTTGATTTGATTGATTTGATTTTGATTTGAAAGTTTTTTTTTTGTAAAGTACTTGGTACTTTTAACAGGCCTATTACTGTCCTCTCATATCTTTTAAGGGGTAGCGCCAGAGTAGCCTGCGAATTTCATTTTTTTAATACGATTTTTTACAACTTACAGGTCACTGTCAGATTACACATTTTAATTACACTTTTTTTAAATAAAATGATGTCATTAAAATTTTCACACAATACATATATAGCAGTTTTACATACTATTTTTTTTAGATGTAGGTACTATAATATAGGTAAAGTAGCGTTCGCAACCCTTATCTCACCTACCTGTACCTACCTACATTCTAGGCAACTCTTAAAAAAATCTAAGGCGGAGAAGAACAAAGACAAATTAAAAACCCCCGACAATAACAAAAACCTCTAAAAACTTAGAAATAATACGTATTGGCCCTTTAATTTTAATAAGAAGTTGAAACGGCTGAATCGATTTTGATACAAAATCTCTAAAAAACACTGCCAGAAAATAAAAAACAACCTCACCCAAATCGGTTCATCCGTTTAAGAGCTTCGGTGCCACAGGCAGACACACATAGCGGTAAAACCTTACACCCATATTTTTGCTTCGGGTGTTAAAAATGAAATGAGGTGACCCAATCAGCTGACAAGTAAGTGATTATAAATTATTATAATGTTAATTGTTAAAGAATAAATAAATGAAATATTTATTTGTATTAAACTAAAGCTATAGTAACAATTTAATCGACAAAAGGAAATAACAGGTTACTAGGTGATTATCGGCGTTACCGAGTTATTTTCGTGTTTACATAACACTATAGGTACTATTTGAGCAGTGGTGACCCAGTTGTAACGGCCGCCAATTACGAGTTAAAGGTTGCAGGTTCGAACCCAAGCAGGCTTTACTTTGTGTAAATTATTTCATCACCACTGCTCTCAAAACGGTGAAGGAAAACATTGCGAGGAAACCATCTCTTAGAACCACAAATTCGAAGACCTGTGTCATCCACCAACCCGCACTGGGCCCGCGTGGTGGATTATGGCCCACTCCCTCTCTCCGAGAGGAGGCCTGTGTCGCAGCAGTGGGAACATAATAGGCTGATGATGATAGGTATTATTTTACACAATATTCGTGTCTTCATTATGATCGATAACTTTAATCAATTGTATGCGATACGTTTTATGGTATTTATTATAATATTCACCATACGTTTGTGAATAGCACCATCCCATTTCTTCCCGTGGGTGTCGTAGAAGGCGACTATGAAACTTACTAGAGAATGGTCAGCAGCGTTCTCTATGCATTTTACCACTATACTGCGATCGTCAATCCTAGGCGGGTTGACGATCGCAGTATGCGATTATGGCAAAGCCTACCAAATTGGGGGAGGCCGATGTCCAGCAGTGGACGTCATACGGTTGAAATGATGATGATAAATACTAGTTTTTTTTTAATTGATAGCATTAACTATAGGTAATTCCACGGAAACTCTAAAACAATGCAGGTAGTGCCAACCAAATCAATTCCTACTGATAGCAAGTTACACAATTACCCCTCTAGAATGTTCCTCTTAAATCTAGAAAATATTAAATCAACAGAGTCATTCTGTCTATCTGTATTTACCTCCATAAAATATTATGTGCATAGATTAAATAAGTATGTAATAACAAAACATTGCATTGGCTATAAAAATATGAAACTTACCGATACGTAAAGTCCCGGGTTCAATACCGTTTAAGAGATTATTTGACAGAACTTTAAAAAAAAATGTAGAGGCGGCATCGACAGTCAATAAATATTATACCTATTTTCTGCTATTTCATATTTATTTTGCATATATTTTCTTTACAGGCAATGACTTGTCAATTAGGTACCGTATATTGTCCAATCTGTGTACACTCTTTTGGTGCTCAAAAACGAGAAACTGGCAAAAATCCGTTTTTGGGCGCCGCGCGTTTTGTTCAAAATTGCGGCGCGAGCTGGCCAACTGAAAATTCTAAAAGAGTACTAAAACAACAGCAAAGCTCCTGGAAAACTTTCCAGGTAGAACTATCAATTGAATGCACTATATGCCTTTGTACATAATATTATTGTAACCCGAAGAGCAACGTCATGTTGAGGGTTGTCAGGTGACCCCATGGACCGTATGTCCCGGGAGAAGTCTTTTCCCTCACCTATGCCATAGCTATTATGGCCGGCTAGAATGAACAATAACCTGGGGTCAACAAAAATAATAAATCTGCCTAATATGTTTTCACTATATTATTTTCTATTAGATGAGCGGTAAATCTATAGTTGATGCGGACTGTACTCCAATATCTGTAAGTAATACAGAATAGGTCTGTACTCGCAAATATATTTGAGTAAATACTCCCAGCGGTCGTTGTCCTCCCTCCCCTACCGAAACAAAAGCATAAATTATTTTATATGTTTAATTTAAATTAACTCATCACGTCTGCAAAGTATCGCTACCTTATTTAATTTGACCATGCACCATGTAAGACAGCAGGGTGTGGATATGGAACTGTAGTGCATACATTGTCCGATCTCCTATCCAGCCCTCTGTCCCCCCAGGCAACTGAAGGAACACATGTGGGTTCTTTTAGCCCTCTATCCCCCCAAAAACTGCAGCTGTAGCGACCTCTGCGCTGCCTCCGACGATGCTGTGGAAGTGGTGAAGTTTGGACGGAAAAGAAGCACGGTGTTCTATGCTTCGTTGGTTGCCGCAGGAGAAAACTTCATACGGTGCACGTATTACAACTGTATTAGGAGATAAAAATGGTTGAGCTCATCGAAGTTTTCGGGACATCATCAAACGGTTAGTGGTATTTCAGATTCTGCTTATGGTCTTCTTAGTAACTTGCTTCTTTTAAGCGTGTCGATTGCAATCTAAATACAGCCAGCCTAGAATTCGGCTACGGGCTTAACACCTTCAGTAGCACCCGACAACAGGACATGGTGGATACAACATTCATTGTCTGTATTGTTTATGGGACAGCACCACATTTACCCTCCAGGTTATCTGTGAATATCCACCTGAACAGGTATTGTTTGTTTCGGCCTACCTGAGTCCGAAGAATACACTTCGGACTCAGGTTAAAGACCTTCAGGTAAGCCAAGGCAAGTCTTGTTCAGGTGCAAGTTTCTAGCTGATGGAAAGTATACAGTAACCTGCTGTAACGAACGAACTTATCTTCATGACTAAGTAATTTAAAGAAGTTTTCAGATTCGCCTTACGAATTATCCAGAAGATGAGCACAAAACAGGCGGGTTGGCGACCGGAATATAGTGGTAAAATGCAAAGAGAACGCTGTTACCTATTCTCTAGTAAGTCCCTAAGTCGCATTTTAAGAAACCCACGGGAAGAAATGGGATTATGCTATTCATTACATCCGTCACCACACGGACAATTGACATATTAATTTAGTGGTTAATATTTATTTAAGAAGTAGTGCCTACTGACATTTACTACGTATATTGTTTGCCATAGAAAACCACAAAACACACCATATTTGAACGTAACAAATTTAAATATAACGATATTTATTGCATGATTAGCAAAATTAACGAAATACCAAATTTTCATATAAGGAAATGGATTACCACGGTAGTTTCCTGGATTAATCTTAAATTTTAATTGTTTGGCAGTACACAATGTTGTTTATCGGTTTATGACTTATTTAGTAACGAGGCATATGACCTCGAGTGCCTGTGGGACTTGGAAACCAAACACTAATGACATTAACATATATGTTTAGGAAACGGACGTCGTATGTCACCTGCACCCTAATTGCGAAACGCACAATTTATCAGAATCTGAATGGGATTGAAGATTATTTCTAAACCATTGCGTCATTTGTTAGAATAAATTGTCGGCTCAGCAACGTAAATAACGCAATGAATGTTGTTTAACTATGAATATTAAACCAATTCCTACCGATAAAAAGTTCCGCAATTACCCCTGCCCTGAAAGATGGCCGTAGAGAAAATGGTAGCTTAACGCTTAAGGGCGCACTGAGAGATTTACGAAATAATTGCGTTCGTTTGATCCCTTGCTACATCGTTTAATACTCTACAAATCGTAAATTTCAGAGACACAATTACTTGTAGTTTCCTTGATAGAAAAAATCCAAAGTACGGCGTAAATACTTCACGGTAGGTCATCAGTTTTTAAACAATAACAAAACTGCATTTTTTATTTCACGTCTCTGTTTTACATTTTTTAAATGTGTTCCTTATATTAATACGAAGAAAAGACATAAATTAGGCAACGAACCCCCGACGCTATCCAGAGCCCGCTTTTTTTTTGTGGGTGGAAAATTATCAAATCACGTCTCCCGCTCTCGTCAGACTTTTACTGACTAAAACCAGTAACTTTCTCGCGACCCTGGCAGGCTTCTCTCGTTTCACCTTACCGGGCAGCGAGCTACCCATTGTTCGCCACCCGCAAGCCCGCACCAGAGCCCCTACGGTTCAATTAGCGCCAGAAGCTCGGTGTGCCCTTAAAGATTATTTGCGAAGACAATAAGTGATCTTTCTCTATCTTGTGTCAAGGTTTGGTTTGTTTTGCAGAGAGACAATACGGGTTTTTGATAATATACCGCGAGTTGGCTTCGGGCCATCGTACGCCTTCCCAAGGCCCTGCACCCTAATTGCGTAACACACTATTAATCAGAATATTAATATTTTTTTAAGGATATCCATTCCTACATACCTATGTTCGAAAAAATTGTCTAGTCAACAAAAAAAATACGCAATGAATGTTGATGAAGTACTTGAACTGTCATGAAATTATTGTTCCCTCGACTAGGCTTAAAAAAATTAGTAATTCATTTAAGTGCCAGAGTATACGTTTTTACAACAAACTCCGAAGCCATGTTAAAGAACTAAGTTTCAATAAATTTAAATCATTTATTAAACAGAAACTCTGTCGAAAAGGTTTCTATAAAGTTAAAGATTACTTGGATGACAAAAAGACTTGGGACTAGTTAAGGTACTCCGTTGTACCACCCCGAGCAACTAACTATAATGCTAAGTGTGTGAGCGAATATTGTTGGCATTTTATATTTATTGTTTTTTTGTTTATGACATTCAAAATAAAAATGACTGTTAATGTGAGTACCATGCAGGCTAGATTGAATACATGACTCCATAACATAACTGTCTGGCGGCTTTGAGTATTTTGTATATGGCCTACGCAAATGTCCTGCAGATCTGGTAGCTTCTTGTGGCGGGTCGTTGAGCTCCCTAAAATAGGGTTGAGCTACACGATGACTGATACATACATGCCATCTGTTGGGACAGGTCAGCTCAAAGCTGCAATGGCTCTTTCTTCAAAAGGCTCTTCCAGACATTACCCTGCATTGTTAGACTCACATAAAATTCTAATACTATAATGTTTGGACTTTTAAAAGAGACTATGACCTTTGAGTTTGTTTCGGCGTTTCTTCTCAGGGAACAGTCAGCTAGGAAATGCCGCGGCCGGCGCGATCTAGTTTAAAAAAAAATTGACCAAAAAATGTTGACGTGTAACATCTACTTACAGAAATAAACATTTCATTTCAATTTAAATGAAAGCCGGTTAGTGTACTGTAAGTGTGTGACGCAATTACTTCGTGGGTTTTTAATAATATATAATTAAATAGGTACAATTCGGGCATATGGTCTATAACCATAAGAGCCAGTAAAAGTTTGTGGGTTCGATTCTCACCAAGGAGAAATCTTTGTGTGATGAGCACAATCATTTGTTCTGTGTCTGGGTGTAAATTTGTCTATAATATGTATGTATTTAGAAATATATAAGTATATTTATCAGTTGTCTGGTTACCATAGTACATACAGCCTCTGCCTAGTTTGGGCCACATACAGCCCGCTTAGCAGGGGCTGCCTTGACGCCGAGGAATCAGCCGCCTCCGTCATCCTGGAATGCGTGGCCGTGGCTTCTCAACGCAAAGAAATCCTCGGAACAATGAGGTGACTCCGCGAAGCCTGTTAAGGTCTCAGGAAGCTTCTGTGCTTTTGGGTGGAGCTAGGCTGGGTTTGTTAGCCAGAACCCCAACGCAGAACGGACTGCATGAGAGTTAAGTGCGGCATCATCATGGGGCATGACCAGTGTGGCTGATACTGACCGTACGAACATACGCATTAATTTATAATTATTGTATTGTTTCCTGAATACAGTTTCACGATGAAAATAATCACGTTGATTTGTATATATTACTAATTAAAATATTTATCGTTTACTAAATTAATATTGTTGTTTATGTATTAAATTTACCTGTTGTTACAATAATGTGTGTAACCAGCAGTTATTATCCGAATGGTTTACCGAAATATAGGTATAAGTTATTTTTAATTATTATTTCATTTATGTTATCAATATATTTTTGAGTTTATGGTTAGCGGCTTACCATAAACTAATAAACGTTTTAGGTTCGATCGATTAGATGAAGCCACGCTTGTCAATGTAAATCCATGGATGGGTGAACATGTATTGCTAACCAAGACCCCTTCGTGCCTCGGAAAGCTTTTTAAGCCGCTGGTTGTGACTGTCGCTCGTGGATCTTTGACAGTTTTTCTGGGTCGTCAGAAGCCAGAAAATTCGACAACCAGTCTTACCAAGGGATTCGACAACCAGTCTTACCAAGGGATTCGACAACCAGTCTTACCAAGGGATATCGTATTACCCAGTTACTGGATTGCAGAGGTTGGATAATTAGTCGGTTCATTTAATATACTGTTAATCAGCTGCATCCGGTTTGACTGGAAACCGACCCCAACATGACTGGGAAGAGGCTAGGCAGATGATAATGTCGATGATTCGGATAGCCCTATGTTCGAAGAGTGACTTTTGGCTGATATAATAATGACATTTAGATACTATTCTGTAAAACATCTCAGCGTGAAAACTTAGCTGAGCTCAACCTCGGTTGTCATGACCGTTCACTAAAAGCTCACATCACCTAAGCTAGACTTTTACAGAATACATCTTGAGGAAATATGAACGCAGCTTTCTTTCACGTGTATGATCGCGACGTTCTACCAAAAGGTCAAAATTATTTTTCATCTCACAACATCGGTAAGATTCTATTTATCATTCAAAATCTGAGTGTAAATGCGTGGTAAGCTCTTTTTAAAATTGGAACCTATCAATTCAATAATTTTCATAGTGCCAGTCCGCTGAAAATGCATTAATACTTATTTGATGTCAGTACACCAACCTCATTTTTAGAATAATCGTATCGTGGTAAGTACGACGATTGCATGAAAAAACACTTTGAAAATTTTCTTCTCTATTTGATTAACTTTCTATCATTTTGGTTTGTTTTAAAAATATAGTTAAAAAATCATAAAATATGAGCGAGTCCAGTAGCGACGAAGATATAAATTTAACACCTGCAGAGTTAGTGCAAGCGTTACATAATGCTGAATCGAGTTTTCTTCCGGAAAAATTGCGCATAAAAGCGTACAATTTGTTCAATGCATGGAGAAATTCTAAAGGCGCGGAAACATTTTCGGAGATTACTATCTAAAACAAGGAAATGAATCACACTTTGGAGCATTAAATTGATGCTTAAAGCTACAACTAAAAATCAAAGCGAGATGATATACACATAGAAAAATATTTCAAATTATTGTTCTTAAAGAAAAAGCCAAGCAATCGCAAACCGACAAAAAATGTAGATAAATATTAAAACACTAATTGATACATTTTTTGTTTGTAATATCGCAAAGGAAAATGTGTTAGACAGCCTTTGGGTAAGTACTAAATTGGTGGTTTGCCTCGTGAAATTGCCACTTTTCCAGGCCTATAGGAACCAGAGCAATTTTTCAGGAGGACGGCGGCCACGCTTTTGGCCGGCTCTGGCGCTGATTTGACCACTCATGTATATTTTGTTCTCGTGACAGTAATAACTGAGCAGTGGGGGCCCAGTGTTATCGGTTAATAGTCGAGCAGTGCTGGACTGGTGGCCCAGTGGTTCGGACTTACAGATTGGAGCTTGAGGGTCCGCACCCAAGCGAGCACTTTACTTTGTGAAAATAATTTTCGTCACCCGCAAAACAGTGAAGGAAAACATCTTGAGGAATCCGACCTATTCTAGATTAAAAAAAAAAATAGAAGACATGGACTCCTTCTCACCGAGAGGAGTCCTGTGTCCCAGCTGTGGGAACATTATTTTGGCGGATTAGACTACATTTCAGCTGAAGTCGTAAAAAATTCAAAAATGCTAGCAAATTGCTTAATTAATTCTTAAACTCGAGGCCTACAGCTATATCCTAATGCCTACACAACAAAAATGTATAAATGTCGAGACATAATATTAAAATAACGTTACGCGCCGCTTTAGCACGTAGTAACCTTGAGGAATTTACGAAAAATATTTAGTCTTTAAAACTATAATATCCACTGTGAAGACATTTAGGAGGAAAATCTGTTGGCTATATAATAGCAGACGCAGGAATCGATCTTCAAGGTTATTCAACGCTTGGAGAAGTCGATCTGGGATGGCTGACCATGCATTTCCATACCAAGGTCTCTCAGTGACTCAGAAAGCACGACCTGTCATTTGTAGATCTTTGATAGTCATTACAGTATTACCAAGGAATACCCTGTTAGTCGTGTTACCCAGTAACTACGTAACTGGGTTCTGGAAATCAGATAGGCAGTCGCTGTGTAAAATACTGATATACAGCTTTCTGTGGTATGACTGGATCCCAACATAGGATTGGGAAAAGGCAGGCAGAAGATGACGGACATTTTGGAGATTGTTTAGGTCTTTTCTCGATCCTGTGATAAAATCACGAGAGCCGTAAGACTCTTGGACATCCCAGAACCCATCTCCAAAATATACGCTGAGGATTACCATAGCGTTTGGTGACTTAGTCGCGTATTTAAATACTTTCAGAAGGATTAGCTGTAGGTTTCATCCTAGCAGTGAGACAGGATCTTGCTTGTTGCTTAAGAACTTTGGACCTTAAATCGCAAAAAAGAGAAGCAAGCATTCGTAGAGATCAAAAACAGTGTTGCTGAAAAAATAATTTTCAAGCTTATTTCATCGATAGATGTCGTGAAAGAATGAATATAGTCAAGATGACCCCTCTGCTTACAACAAAACTCTTCCATCAACAATCTACTTGCAAATAATGGTAGCCATAGGAAATATCTACTAAAACTAACAAATCCCAATTACCAAAATTATAATTGGGATATCTGCACCCTAATTCAGTAACATATTTGTAATCCATTGATTCTTATGTTCGAAAAATTTGTCTGCTCACCAAAGAAAAACACGAAATGAATGTTGTTGCACTGTCCAAATGAAAGCCAGTCCTACTGTAAGTGTATTTCCAATTACTCCTCTGTACTTACTACCAATTAAAATATGCTAAGTTTCAAGATTTAAATGTAAAGGTGGACTTAAAAAAAAATTAGTAAAGCAAGGCTAACTCGGAGAACAGATGGCTGATGTAGCCGGAAGGTTCTGGAATGGTGACTACGTACTGGAAGACGAAGCGTTGGAAGGCCTGCCACAATATGGACCAATAACCTAGTCAAGGCTACAGGAATCCGCTGGATGCGAGAAGCACAGAACTGGTCGAGGTGGCGGTGCTTGGGGGAGGCCTATGTCCAACAGTGGACGTCTTTCGGCTGATATAATAAGGCTAACGCCGCGCACTTATTAAAAAAAAAAAAAAATCTGATAGCTATTGTAAACAAATTGTCTTTATAGAAATAATTCACCAATTAAAGAAGCTGAAAGAAATCGGTGGATGATGAAATATTGTTGGCTTCCTTCAGGGCCCATGGTAACAGAATGGTCACAGAAAGCGCCATCTCCCGCCTGTAGCCTTAACTACTAATCATGCAATAGTAGACTATTAAATCTGATTTATTGCTAGATTATCATGTCTACGGTAACATAGATTATATACATACGTATTAACATAATGAGCCTGAGAATTAATATTCATTTTTATTCATTCTACTACTGCTATTTAGTGATCGGGTATTTTAATCTGCATTATTATAAGTTGATTATTAACGGATCAGAGAGACAAGTCATAAAGAGATAACAGAGTAATGTGAGTTAAAATAAAACAATGTTGCATTTGACTTCGAATGCACTAGCGTCGACATGACTCCATACTTTTTACTCAGTAAACAAAAACAAATGTATAACATGTAGGACTTCATATAGTACAATAACCACACGACATGGCCGCTTACAAAACCAGAAAGAAAAGTAAAGAAAAAAACAGAAACAAGTGTTCTTTCAAATCAAAAGAGGTTCGTAATGTAAAAACAAACAATTACAACTATTAAAAAGGTTTAAATTGTAAGCGGTCAGCTAGTTTTAAAAATAAATCGCAAACGGCGTCCGCCTCGTTCGCGTTCCACATTCGAAATAATAATTGTATTAAGGAAACATGAGCGGCGCGCATGTGTTTGTTTGTTTGTTTACCCGCCGGTGACGTCATATGTTTATTCTCGCGGGGAGGTTGGGGCTACGTGGAGGTGCCAGTAGATTTATTTTTATTTTTTATTGATTTTTGGTACATTGCAGTGAAGTATTGTAAAGATTGCAACATTAAAATTTGTCTGTTATATTGATTGGAGATTTAAACATTCTATCGGTAAGTACCTAGTAAAACAATATGTTTAAGTCGTATAAATAACTAATTTTCCTGTGATTACTAGGCTGATTTAGGTATCAACTTCACTGTTTATTTTGATAGAGGAAGCTTTCTCTATCCAATTAAAGGTTTGGACTCATATAAATTATATTAACTTTTGTTTAGTAATTTTTATGTCAACTTCAATAGTACGCAATTAATCCACTAGGTAACATTGACATATAAGTCACTAGGTATAAGTTCTCTGTAACTGTTGTATATGTAGCAAAAACTGGTAAACCAATTCGTGAGGGATAGGTACCACCGATTAAAAGTGAAAATAAAAACACTTATTCAGAAATAAAAACAACCTTTTCCAAAAAGCAGTTCAAAGAGAGAAGTTTTTTCGAAATCCGTTTTTTTAAGGTTTCCTACCGTTACAAAAAAATATCACGAGAAAGGATTCCCGTCCTGCTGCGGTTAGGTTTTTATTTATTTTTTTAATCCCTAAAACCTTTGTACCGGTGTTCACCATTATAATATATTATATGGAGTGAGTGGAACTCTAGATCTTTATATGTCCCTAGTTTCAAAACCCCTTGTGTTACGATTGTTGTGTAGAAATCAGAGACCATTATGATCCTAGTTGTGGGCAACCAGAGTCTCCTTTCCTTACCACACGAGACTTCAGCATCTAAGACGTTGCCTTAGTTTATTTCCTTGACTGTAGCTTCTCCAACGGGATTTTCGTTCTCACGATGTGATATATGGTCTCACAGAGGGCTCAGTGAAGACCACTTCTCTCCAGTTCTACGTCTCCGTCAGCATACCCTCCATTAATGCCAGCAGAGACTACATAGGCATAAACATATTATTTATTATCAGTCAATAATGTTACCACTGCTGGGACACAGACCTCCTCTCGGTGAGAGGGATCTTCCTTTTACCGAGAGGAGAACTACGAACGGCTCACTAGCCATAATCACCCACGCGGCCCGAGTGCAAATTGATGGATGTCACATGTTCTCGAATGTTTGGGTCTCGGACATGCTTAGATTGTTTGCCTTCACCGTTTTTAGAGCAGCGGTGATGAAATTGTCGCGGTGGTTACCAGTGGCCCACACCACTGCACTGATTCCAAGATATTATGAAGATTCTATTACAACTTTGGTAGAATTTCTCTGTATTCAGTCAAAGTTTTTAAGACCCCATAAGCAGAATCACTTATCTTTGTATCGGCCTTAGAAAATAAGGACTATTCACAGATATCTCACGAGTCTGTAGGTGAAACAAAAATCTAGACATATCGCAAAATATTATTAATGAGCACAGTCGTGGCTGTCGGGCGAGGATGTCATTGAAGCCGCGCTGCCCCTTGTTTACACACGCACACAGCGGCGCGCACGCACACTCGGCCGCACCCGTCGCCCGCTTATTTAGGTATATTGTTGTTTATTTTATTCGGCGCTATGCTCCGACACGGGCCGCGAGCCTTTCGACTCAGTTTTAACGCGCACGTTTTATGAAACGACAACTATGCGTCGATGTTCGCTCGCCGGCGATAATAATTATTCATATCGGAACCGTCTCTAGCGACCGAAATAGCGACGCGGTAAACAAATTCGCGATTTTATTGGCAGGTCCTCATTGTAACGAGGTGTTTTTTTCTGCATTATTTACATTTTATTTATTTTTCATAACCTATTCGCACGCTCGCCGGTGCCTCGGTTGTCTCCGCGAATCTTAATGGTAGTTAATCATAGTTTATTTTTACCGCGCAACGTGTGTTAATAAGTGGGGCCACTTGTCGTCGTTTCTTTTATTTCGCCATAGTGTTTGATTAAAACTCGCAATTGAATTGCGGAAGCGTTTTCGGCCGTGAAAATAATGTTCGCGAATACGTACCGCGATATGAAGACAGTCGGTATGAAGACCCAATTATAAAGATAACAAGATATAGTTTTTGATCAACAACTTCGATAAACATTGATCGATGTAGGTGCCTTGTTTTGACAGTTTATAATTTAAATGTGTTCGGCGCGCTTTTGGAAGTTGTGTTAATTTGAATGAACATTTGGCGGGAACGCAAAGTGTTAACGAAGAAGTAGGCTGCACAGAAAGTTTGGAAAAGTGTTGAGTACACATCGGATGCTGGCGAGTGTTTTTTCAACGCGTTTTCGAGGCTAAGCGCTAGTTGTTTGAACAAGTGTGTTTTCTAATGGATTTATTTTGAGGTGAGTTTAAATTTACTTGTGTGTTGGTGTTTGTATTGTTTGCTCTTCGTGTTTTGTGTGCGTGTTCGCGCCGGTGGCGGGAAACCAAATACCTAGCCGGTTCAGAACGTGTGTGAGTGTACAAACAATACGCGTGTGTGCGTGCGCGACTTATTGTCACTTTGTGTAAGAGGGGAGACAGGGAGGGAGAGGTTACTTGTCATGTATTTAGGCGAAGACGAACTTTGATGAGTTGACTTTTTAATTTATGTGCACCTTTAATGGCAATAGGAAAAAAATGTTGAGACAAGAGACGTCATTATATTATATTTGCTCACGTATCGAACGTCTCCACATTTATTTAGGTATATTGATTTTTAGCATCACACTACCAAAAGTTTTATGTAAACGCGAAATGTAATTAAACCTTATTTTTAAGAGCGTTGTCCTCGTAGAAAATATTGAGGTGATTGTCAAATATGGAAATAACAATTAATGTTGTGAGACCAGACATAATATAAAATAATCAGCAATACTCCTTGTTTCCTAATATCAATATCTTATTTGATAAAGATAACCCTACCTAGTTACAAAGTAAATTTAAAACAATTCAATATTTGTTCGTGAAATTCATATTAAAATTAACAAAACCAACCAATGTTATCACTTTAAAATAGGTATGTAATAAATAAGTAGGTGTATATAATTATAATTCAATGGTGAATGAATGAAATAAATACTTAATAAGTTAATAACCGTCTAAGTTGCTCGGAGGAAAATATCGGATTTACAATGTACCTACCTAACATAATGTAGTAGGTACAAAAAAACTGACGAATCCTTCACAGTTACAGTTATAATTTTAATTTATATACAAACAAATATGGTTTCAATAATATCTAGCCTAGCACACTGACGATTTATTACGTTAAAATTTAACATATTTTACGGATTCTAAATATATTTAAACTAAATATTGCACTAACAAAAACAGATTTGTAATTTAAATTAACTAATAATAGAAGCATTTGTTTGATAATGATTAAAATACAGCAAACAAAATTTAGGAAAAACGTTTAGATTACCTTACTTAATCAATTTTGGTAGGCTAGAAGAAGTCAAGTTTTTTAATTTTTTTCAATTATTATTTTATTTATTCATCACCATGTCGTCACTTTGTTGATTAGTAGGAATCAAATTATGAATACAGGGAGCATTATACATTATTATATTCTTAATTGTTTAATACGATCTATCATCTACTTCTTTTCATTCAATTTTGTATATTAATATACAAATGATAAGTAGGTACGAATTTCTAGTTACAAATTACCCTACTCCACCCAGCAAAAATATTAAATTATTAAGGGAATAATACTGACATTAAAAATTATGAAAAATTTAGCTAATATTCTTCGTAAAACAACTAGTTTTCTTGCTACCTGGTAGGGCAATAACTCTCACATAATAGCAAAATCAGTTTATCACAGACATTACAAAAGTTTTTGTTTAAAAAAAAAAACTTGTCAACAGAAATGTCGCGACGAGACTGGGAAAGGCAAATAAGGGGGTTCGAATTATAAAAACAAGGGATCCGAACGATACCCTTGTGTTGGAGATTTTTTCTTTTATTTTTAAATTTGGAACCGTATTTTTAAGCTGTGCATGTGTACCTATGTAAATAGTTCTTAGAAAGCTTGGTGAAATAGTAAGAGTTTAAATAAAAAGTTGTATCTTTTAAGTTATGAATGGCATTATTATAATTAATTTGTTAAAATGTCTTTCATTCGCCGATATTTGATTTATTACCGAACTGATACTGTTAATGATAAAAAAATTGCTAAAATAAATATAAATTTATATAATACCTAATAATTAGTTGAAAGCAAAAAGTTTACTAACCTGTTCCATTTATTGGTCTAGTGGAGGAAGTTAGATAAAAAACTTGTGTTTTGCTTAGTATTTCGACTTTATAATAAGCTGCAATGATTTTAGTATTCACTCTCTATGATTGATTGTATGCATGATTTATGTAGGTAATCCATTGAGGTAGACATTAGGTATTCTATCGGAAGAGCCGAAACTATAGGATCTAACTTCTTGAATACTCTTTCCCATAATCTAAGTCATTCTCATTTTGATAATGGAAAACCTTAGATTTTTTTTTAGAAAAGATGTAGGTACCTATGTACCCTTTTCTGTTAAAAAAAATAGTTTAAAAAAGTTTAGTTTGGTTTTCAATGGAAGCGTGTTTTTTAGTTATTTTAAACTATTATTTATTTTTTAGGGTGTTTCGAATTTTGAGACGTATCTTAGCGTAGTTTGTGATGTATGTCAGCGTAGTTTGAGACGTAAGTATGTCAGCGTAGTTTGTGTCGTATGTCAGCGTAGTTTTCGAAGACAGTTTTTTTGCTGTCCTGGTAACCCTGGCAAGGATAATGGCGCAAATTTATGAAATTATTGCATTGTCATCGGTCCTTGACAGGTGTGCAAAGTTTGAATGAAATCTGGTTGTTTAAAGTGGGTCAAAATCGCGCTATAAGGAGTCGGTTACAAACAAACATACAAGTGAAGCTAATATAAAGCGTGTAATAACCAGGAAGTCACTATTTTGCTTAATTCACGCTACCTTAAAATGTCTCATAAATGGCAAAATTTATGATAATACTATGCCGTAGGTGCTGACCTAGTAGGCCCAGAAACTATAAATAATTAATTTCTTACTTTTATCGTCTTAAAGGTAACCGCGCACTTGTCCGCACCGAAAGAATCGACCGCGCCGAATAAAGGTAAACGCACACTTACCCGCGCCGAATTCGAATTCTTCGGGCAATTCGTCTGATTCGGCGCAGTTCAGTGTGCGAGGTTTCATAGGATTTCAAACGCAATTCTTAAATCCGATTCTTTCAACTCCTTTGCTTCCTTCGGCTCTGACAATAATTGTAAATTTACCTTTATTGTAATTAGTTATCCAAAAGGTACCTACTAAGAGTACGGCAAGAGTTATTACATATTTATATTTCAGCATACCAAGATAAATTGACATGATAGATCTAAAATTACAGTCACTTTACCTCAAAACTATTTGATAGCTGGCATTTATCAATTAATTGAAAAATTACCAAAATTTACTTGCAAAACCAAACGTCAATAAATAACCATAATTAAAATAAAACTATTATCCTTGCAACTATATAAGGAAATAATTAAATATTATAGGACAACTATATCGGAATTACTGCCAAAAGTAACTAAGTACTACCTACTACTAACTAAGGTACTTACGCATGAAAAATTAATAGAATACACCTCAACTAAATTTACTATTATTTTTAATCGACTTCAAAAAAAGGAGGAGGTTATCAATACGACTGTATTTAAAAAAAATGTTTATTACCTCATATCTTTTGACTGGGTGAACCAATTTTGTTGATTTTTTTTTTATTTGAAAGCTGGTGCTTCCCGAATGGTCCGTAATTTGGTTCCATTCAGACAATGGGATCCATGTGAATACCATATAAGTCTTACATTTGCATTAAGTATTTGCGTGACAAATGAACGAATAATGCGATTAGATTAGTGCGGGGTATCTACCATAACTAAAAAATTAAAAAAAAAACTTTTTACAAAAAAATAACAACCGACTTCCTTAAAAAAACCCTACAAAGTCTAAAATAACTTTAATTTCGGAATTCGGTGTCTTAGGATCTGTATTTAAGGTTTTTCCAGTGTCTCTGTCTCGCTGCCAAGAACCAAGTCTTGTCTTCCTCCATGAACTTTTCTGTCAGTCAAGTTGCAAATTTAACTCAATGGGCCTAACTAAAAGACTGAAAGTCACCCTAAGGGCAATGGAGAGAGTTATGCTTGAAGTTTCCCTACGTGATCGAATCAGGAATGAAGAGATCCGCAAGCGAACCAAGGTAACAGGCGAGCCAAACTTAAGTGGCAGGGGGCTGGGCACATTGCTTGCAGAACTGATGGCTGATGGGGCGAATTGTGGCGACCACGTACCGGAAGACGTAGTTCGCAGGCCTCCCATAAGGTGGACCGTTGTCCTTGTGAAAGCCGCAGGAATCCGCTGGATGCGAGAAGCATAAACCCATAATTAGTTAAAAACAGCAGACTATGGCAATAGATAATAGCAAAATCAGCCTATTCCGTTCCCACAGCTGAGACACAGGCTTCTTCTCTGTAAGTGGGAGGGGGACCGTCATCCAACGCGCGGGCGAGGTGTATGTATGAGTTGGCAGATGTCACATATCTGAGAATTTTTGGTTCTAGGACATGTCGGTTTCCTAGTTTTTTTTTTGGATGGGAAATCATCAAATGACTTTTCCCGCTCTTGGGCGAAGCGGGAGGGTATGTCAGATTTTTACTGACTAAAACCCACCCGTGTTCCTTCAGTTGCCCATGAGCCAGGGACATGGTGTCTCTTTCGAACAATCTCGCGATCCTAGCAGATGCCGGTTTGCTCACGATGCTTTCCTTTACCGTTTTGAGAGCTTGCCGCTTTAGCGCATGTCTAGGTCCGAACCTATAACTTAATACTATAACTTACAAGTTGTAAGTAGCGGTCGTAGTAAAGTAGGTGATAGTAATAATCGAAATTTTGAATCGTTCATATGTATATTGAAGTGCAAGGTGATGTTTAATCGCGTTTTTCTATTTCCTGTACGCAATGAGGGTGCACTCTCAACTACAATCTGAATCATTTTGATGGATGTTGCTAAACCATTGCTTCATGTGTTCGAAAAATGTTTCTGTACAACAACGTAAATAACGCAATGAATGTTGTTGAACTGTCTTACTCCGCTGGTCTTCTATATATTGGGAGTTTAACATTTTGTTCTGAATAACGTAATCGGAGTTTGAGATAAGTTTAGTTACTTAATGAAATTAAAATTATAAATATTACAACTTACAAAAGGCATTTACAAGGCAAATGTGAGTGGAAATACCGGGAGGGGACGCCCTAGGAGGACATATAGTGACCTTATTGGTGATGTTCTTCAGAAAGGTCAGGTGCGTAGTACTCGCAACCGGCGTGTGTGTATGACCAATTGTATGAACCTAAACGAGGCAAAAGGAGTGTGTAGAGATCGTAGCAGGTGGCGTTCCGTGGTTTCTGCCTACCCCCATGGGAAAAAGGCGTCAGTTTATGTATGTCATACATACATACAAATATTCATTTTTTCCTTAATGATTACGAATCGTGTTGCAAGATTTCGTAAGCCTATGAAAGATCGTACGGGTTTTTCATCAGAATAATGATCTGTAGGTACTATTAATATAAATTCTAAAGTAACTCTGTATTATCTCTCAGCACGTCTGTTACTTTTTTACGCCTGAATCTCACAACCGATCGTTTTGAATATTGACAGATGGGTAGTCTGGGACCTGGAGAAAGGCTATCTTTTTATATTAGTTATTTGTGTTAAAAAAGACGAAATACACACGGACGAAGTCGCGGGCAACAGTTAGTAGATTCATATATTTCATCGATCTAATCGCAGGAACAGCCAAATGGTCTCATGACCACCACCTAAAGAAGTTCCTTTTTATTTGAGATGCCGTGCAGAAAACAATACTTACCTATATATATTTTTGGACAAGACTCCTTATAAAGGGAGATATTGCTTTCTGCTGTCCCTGCCCACTGCTAGCTTTATACCAGTATTCAATTCCGGTTGGGTTTTCTGAGAGTAGTGCTCGCTCAGTGGTAAATTACTAGAGTGGTCGTTAGTTCGAACTCAGACAGGTGCACTATGGAAAATCGTAGAACAACTACTGATTAAAAATGGTTTTTGTCAATGTCGCTACTGGCATGCTTTTTTATTTTACTCAATAGTTTAAGGACCAAACTAGACTATAATATCAAAAAGTTATACATATTATATGAAATGATTTTTTTACAATACCACTAACTTTATAGTTTTGATCATGTTAATCCGTTCACTTCATCACTTTTAAATTGATTTTATTGTTGACTTTACATAACTCTGCAAGTTCTTTCATCGGGTGTAATGATAAATGCTGAAAAGTTTGGCAGTTACGCTATGGAGACTGCCAGGATCTACGTGAGCAATTATGAATAGTACTACATGCCATCTTCAGTTCACAAAATTTTTATTCATGGAGAAAATGTCATCAAGCATTTTGCTGTACTTCCTATTGGTCAACTTTCGGAAGATGCACAAGAATCTCGTAATAAGGATTATAAAAAAATTCGTCTACATCATGCTAGAAAATGCTCAAGATCCGCTACAAACGAGGATGTATCTCATACTCTTCTTTATACTTCAGATAACAGCATAACCAGCATTAGAAAACCGTATACTAAAAACGTGAAGGAACTTGATGAAGACACCTTAGATCTTTTGAAAGTGAACAAATTAATTTTAGATCCCGAAGTTCATCAAGTATAAATAACATAACATTTAGTAAACATTACAATTAATTAATTAATGTGTTCTATTTTTTTTTTTTTTTTAATGTTTTTATTATATAAATTGATTTGTATTTTGATGTACTATATGATTTTGTACCGTGTGGTGCCGGACGTAAAGAATAACACCACCCCATTTCTTCCCGTGGGTGTCGTAAAAGGCGACTAAGGGACTTACTAGAGCATGGGCAGCAGCGTTCTCTATGCATTTTACCACCATACTGCGATCGCCAACCCGCCTGCCAAGCGTGGCGATTATGGCAAAGCCTCCCAAATTGGGGGAGGCCTTATTCCAGCAGTGGACGTCTTACGGCTGAAATGATGATGATGATGATATGATTTTTGTTAACAAATAAATATTGGACATTATTGATAATTTTGAATTTGTTTTATTTTTTAATGTATGGTTTTAAATTCAATCATAATAAATTACATTCCATTTGAAGTCATATATACAAATATAATATATATACTTGTGCAAAATTTTAGAACATAATATTCAGAAATAAAAAAGTTATTGATTTTTAATCAGAAACAGACCTTTATATTCCATGGTGAGGTGCTTTACTTTATAAATTATTTCATCAACACTGCTCTCAAAGCGGTGAAGGGAAACATCGTAAGGAAGCCGGCGTGTTCTCGAACCAAAAACTTGAAGACATGTAACATTTACCAACCCGCAGGCAAGTCTATTATCATTATTCGGGGATAAATCCGGATTTCTGCTGCTTCAAAGAAATTTCAGATGGTAAATCCCAATAACACTTTGCCCAACCGACTCGAACCGAAAACCTCAAGCTCAATAGCGTTTGCAGCCACTAGACCCATGAGACAAATAAAATAAAAACAATCTTTTTCAAACATACTGTCTTTCCTGTCATTTTCCCAATGTTAGATCGGTATTCTGTTGTCTATAGATAGTTCAATCCACGATGACGCGCCCCTCTACGCCCCTTTCCTTTGTTTTTAACCGCTCTCAGTACAATTGTCGAAGAGTGGGACGCGTCTTCACGGATTGAACTATCTATACTGCTTTTGCCTACCACTTTAGGAAATCCCTCTTTCTTACTGACGATGATAGGTTAAAGATCAACGATGATTGCTGCTTATCTTCTGTGCTTTTTCCCAATTTTACCCAAATTATCAGCCTTGTAGTATTTTCCTCCGTAATGATTGTTAAGGGCCCACGAAGGCCTCCTTACTCGTTTTCGTTCTCTCTATTAAAAGCCTTGATTGCCACGCTCTGGTCTACTGGTCGTTAGCGCTACTGCTGAGCATGATGTCTTAGATTCGATTCCCAGGTTGGGCAAAGTGTTATTGAGTTTTTGTGTCAGGTAGTTCTCAATGGTAGCCCGGTGTCTGAGTCCGGTTGTTGGCAATAGGCTCGTCCCCTATTACATGGGACTTTTACATAACTAGCAAAATGTGAGTGAACTATAAGTTCACCTCTGCACTACCCTTCGGTAAAATATGGCCTGATGTTATGTGTTTATGTCAAGCTAAACCAAGGACGAGTTCTGGTTGAAAGAGTCCAAGTCATCCACCATCTCCGCCAGACGTCATGTCGCTTGCCATTAACGGGCACCTATTGGTTCGATCCTCCTCAGGCAGCTCCTAACTTTTGTAGGAGTTTATTTTTTAAGACGTCAGATTTTAAATTCCAAAAGGCTTTTCTTTCGGAATTTAATATTTGGGTCAAATACTGCACTGTATATTTCTATCGATCTTGGCCATCAACGGAAAAAACGACAGTTACAGA
Organism: Aporophyla nigra; assembly: GCA_947507805.1. Lineage (NCBI taxonomy): Eukaryota > Metazoa > Arthropoda > Insecta > Lepidoptera > Noctuidae > Aporophyla > Aporophyla nigra. The sequence goes on along the minus strand of OX382316.1, from coordinate 4,037,547 downwards.
GGTGCTAACAAATTCAAATATGGAAGGTATCGTGTCTTCATATTTTGAAAATTCGTATTTGGAATAGATGTAGGTACAATACACAAAACGAATCTAGCCAATAGATAAATAATAAAACGTTCGTATTGCGTTCAATCGTCAGACATACCACAGTACACGATAATTGAATTAAAATTATGCGAAATGCTAAAACAAATGGTTTTGCATGTAGTCACCGTCGTCGTATGTTAAACAAATAAAGCTTTTTAGGCAAGTTGGCAACAAGCGATGATCATATAAACTGTTTTTTTTAACACACACATAAAGGTATTGTTTATATTTGTGTGCGTGTGCGTGTAGGCGTGACGGCCCGATAGTGTTATCGGACCAAGCCTTGCAAAAATATACAACAAACATACAGTATATGTAATGTGGGTATGTACATATAGCACAGGTGTGGTTTGTTTCTTGATAATTAAGTATGTAGCCAAAAATAAATAATAACTTCTCAGGTTCCGTATTGAGGCTTCTTTAGGTGGTCGGCCATGTCTTTTTTACATGTTTAATTATAATACAATGGTGGAATAAGTTAGAGCCTATTTTGAATCTGTTTTAAACAAATGGCGTCCTCTTTAAATGGTTTAATAAATAAAAATTCAGATATTTAAATGATTGGCTTTTAGAACATTGTTTTATTTATCTATTGTTATTTGCTGGTTACTAAGTAGGGTTTTTCCGGCTACATTTTCGCGAAGCTTGTTAAAAATCTTGAGAACGCTGTTGGCTTTACATATTAATTTGTTTAGCGTGTTATATACCTGAAATAATACCTAACTATAATAACCATTTAGATACTAGCGGGGTTAATACAATTTTAATTAATAATTTTAATTGTGATATGGTTTATTAAAATTCAATAAATTACTAACTTAAGCGTCAAAATATAGTCCGCATCACTGTCATCCAGAAACGTGCCCAGAAGACTGGCAGCATTGCCACGTTGAATGGCAATGCTGCCACTTATCTTTTATAAACAATTTTAACTTTTAAACCTCTTATGAAATCCAAGAACAACTTAAGTTCGTAAAATACATTTTCCTATTACAAAACAAATTTTAAATCATTACACACTCAACATCATTCAAGAATCTCAAACAGCGTAGGTACAGCAGACAAAAATAGCGTTCCACGTGTTTAATCTAAAAAGTTTACATGTACGTGTATTTTAGCGCAAAATTGCGCCTTCCTACTGATAAAACAAAAACAACCTAAATAATGTAGCGGCCTCGAAATCTAAATAAATTACTATCAGCAACGCTTCCGACCTCCTTTTGCTTCCTAAACATTCTGAAATTGGCGCGTGCCTTCATACGGCACGATTTATTGAATACTAGGTTTTTTTTTTTAATAATAAAGATTTTTAATTTTATACAGTCTATTGTTGCGAAAATTTGTGCGAGCGAAATAATTTTTAGTAGTCTGACGGATATTTTTTGTGAACAGCTAGGATTGGTAGTAAAAAAGAAATACATATATTTCTTAACACATTAATCATTTTATTGAAAATAATTATATTTTATTCCATATTACTAGCCATTAATGGTCCAGTGGTGGCCAAAGGCCTCCCTACTCTCTTTCCACCTCTCTCTGTCCGGGGCTGCCCAGGACCAATCTTTATTAAATGGTAGGAGTCCAGCTCATCGCATCATCTTCTGGGCCTGCCACGATGTCGTCGTCGGTCAAATAGCTTTCCTGGCAAGACAAAACAAAGAAATTGCAAGACACATAAAAAATGCTTTTATGGTCCAATAGCTCTTGCAAAAATGCTTGCAAGAGCTATTGGACCATAAAAGGCATATTGAAGGGCAATCTTTCTCTATCCCTCAAGATAACACTCATCAGACTCATTAGTATAGGCTTCCCATTTTCACGTGTGGTTCTCAAACATTGTCTTTGACAATTCAGAAAATTTAATTTAATTTAATTTAAGACGTTTATTTCAGACAATTGTCCATATTGTTGTTAGTAACACAAAAACCTTATAAAGCTATTGTTAGTACATACAAAAATAAAATAAAAAATACGGATCGCATAGGAGTGCCAGTTTATGGCAAGCCCTGGACGTCACCACCCGCAGCAGAAAAAGTATACGCTGGAGGTTTGCCATAGACCTCTGGATCTGAGTATTCTGCGTATTAAACTTATGGATCTTATGGGTTAAGAATACAAAAATCCATTACATCACAAAAAAAACTTATTTCACTCGGAAAACTACAACGCTTAAATGGAATTGTGCAGTTCTCCTGCATTTCAGACGACTAATGGGCGAAAATTACGACCCATTGGGCCCAGCTTAGTGGCAAAATAATTATATTGACAAATGTACTAGATAGGTACATATATAATTAGGTACTCATCGAATACCGTCTAGGACAGGCCGATGCACCTCAAGTGGAGTTAGGCAGGACATCTCGTAAGATGAGATGTCCGATGGAGTAAAACTGTGACAGAATGGTGGCCAATGTAAAGCCAAAGAAACTACGCTTTGTGGTGATGTCATCAACTTCACGGAATTCATCCAGACGAGAGACGCAAGGAACCAATAAGTATGGCGGAGAAAAGGGGTGGCCTGTACGCAGCACTGGCTGCTCCCTGGTTGAGATGAAGATGATGGCTTACCTAATAACATTACTGTGCAGGTTTTATTTTAAACAATATTATAGCTTCTTAAAATAATATCAAAAAAGACAACAAAAATTCAATTTTTTACTTAAGTTTTTATTGCACGCATGTAGAATAGATAGTCATCTACATTAATGATTTATTCATTAGACTTAAGAGTTTGGTTACCAAGATAACTTATGCGAAACAAAATTAAATTATCGGCCTTGTTAACAACCACCCAAAACCTATATGGTGAAAAATTACTTGTTTTGACAATATTTATGGCTGTCGTTAATTCGTTCTACAGTTGGGTCATGGGCAGCTCCACAAAGTGGTACTAGATATTTGACAAGGCTCTTTTTGTAAGAAGATTCTCTGTTTAGACCCATGACCCTGAAGCTTGGACCCTGTTCTCAATACCAATGTCTCTCAACTATTTTATAAGGTAACTGACTTTTGCCGCCGCTTTGCCCAAATGGAGATACGAAATTATACCAAGGGAATATGCTATTGGAAAAAAAGTAACCGATATCCTATACCAGCTCATGGTCTACCAGGGTGCCAAATTTTATCATCATCCGTTAGCGGTAGTGGCGTGAAAAGATAATAGACAGGCAGAGTTACTTCTGCATTTATAAGTAAATATTACTAGATTTTTGCCCGGGATTTCGTAAAGATCGGTTATCGGCGACGCAGACAAAGTTGGGAATAATAAAAAGTAGCCTATGTCCTTTCTTGGCGTTCCAACTGCCTCCGTACCAAATTTCCACAAAATCGGATCAATCGTTTAGTCGTGAAAGCGTAACAGACAGACAGAGATACTTACGCATTTATAATATTAGTGTAGACTAGCTTCCGCCGGTGACTCCGTCATGTGGAAGTCAGTTCTGTTAGAGAAATATTTTTTTTCGAAATCGGACGTGCAGTTTTGGAGAATATGACATATCTAAACTAATAAGTAGGTAGGTATGGATGTGTTAACAAAACGAAGAAATAAAGATGTAAGGCAAGAATAACTTCATAGCACAACAAGTTCGATACATTTATTTAATAAAATTGATCCTGTTGAACCAATCAATCACTTATATCACAACACTACTCATTGTCTATGGTTCTCTGACGCCATGTTTGTTTACAAGATAAGACGCTCGGTCCAATACGCTACTATTTAGTTTTAGTTTTTATTCAAAATTTAAACCGCGCTACTATTGCAAACCTTTGGCATTAATATTCAAAATGAATTTCAATTGATGCTAATTAAATTATTTAGGCAGTCTAAGTATGTATTGTGTGTTCTAAATTATAAAAAAATATGGATTTTGACCACAAAAGTTTGAAATATATAATAAAATAATATAATATTTTGGGGTATTGTTTGCGTGATTTTCGCGAAAAAATAAACATTAGTTCGAGGTCATTTTAAACAATAGGTACTTTATTATTTTTGAACATCACCGACTTTTATCCGGGATACTTAAATAATGCGGAGATCATAAATATGTGTTTCAAAGCATTAAAACTATATTTTCCGACATTAATAAAATTCATTGTAGTAGTCGCATTTTCAGTGTGGCCCGAGAATCCTAAGATTAAAAAAAACCGGCCAAGTGCGAGTCGGACTCGCGCACCGAGGGTTCCGTACAAACCTGCAGGTCATCATCATCATCACTCGTCATCATCGTTTATGAAATTAAATGTTTTTTTTTTAATTTTTATATTTGAGTTGACTGAATGAAAGGTAAATTGTGGTTTACGATTTATGACGTATTAAAAAAAAACTACTTACTAGATCTCGTTCAAACCAATTTTCGTTGGTAGTTTTCATGGTAATGTACATCATATATTTTTTTTAGTTTTATCATTCCCTTATTTTAGAAGTTACGGGGGGGGGGGGACACACATTTTACCACTTTGGAAGTGTCTCTCGCGCAAACAATTCAGTTTAGAAAAAAATGATATTAGAAACCTCAATTTCATTTTTAAAGACCTATCCATAGATACCCCACACGTAAGGGTTTGATTAAATTTTTTTTTTGTGTTTCAGTTCTATGTATGGGGAACCCCAAATATTATTGTTTTAAAAAAAAATGATATTAGAAACCTCAATATCATTTTTGAAGACCTATCCATAGATACCCCACACGTATGGGTTTGATGAAAAAAAAAATTTTGAGTTTCAATTCTATGTATGGGGAACCCCAAATATTATTGCTTTTTTTCTATTTTTGTGTGAAAATCTTAATGCGGTTCACTGAATACATCCACTTACCAAGTTTCAATAGCACAGCTCTTATAGTTTCGGAGAAAAGTGGCTGTGACATACTCGGACAGACAGACAGACAGACATGGCGAATCTATAAGGGTTCCGTTTTTTGCCATTTGGCAACGGAACCCTAAAAATATGCAGTTGCATAGATAGGTACGTGAATATTTTTGATTCTAACTATAAAATCTATTTGTATCAAATTAATTCATTTAAATATAATTTGCATAAAATTTAATAATTGTCTGTATCGCTAGGTTTGACTACTCTCACTCTTTACAATTCTCTCTGTCTAGGCCTAATAAGGATCACCAGTTATCAAAATAGTCCAGCTCATATAATCATTTACGTTTGAGCTTGCCGCGATGTCACTTGTCATGTATATGCACAGGGCGTCATTGTGTAATTTTCCTTACTTTGGCTCATGATCAGCTGTCATGTTCCCGGTGCCTAGCCGGCCTAGTGCCTATCTTCATATCCTTCTTTTTAAATTTGCTACGGACGTTCCTTAGTTCTTCTTCATGGAATTAAGCAAGTTTTATATTCAAAGCATTGCATTTTTAATTGCATTTGCATAATTAAGAACATTATTTTCTTCTTCTATAATGTCTATTAAACTTTTCTGTTCTAATTTGTCATATAACTTTATTAATTTTACTGCTGTAATGTGTTTTTGCTATATTTTACCAACTTTTGTTATGGTATTTTGTCGTCATTAATCTTTTGCTTACACAAATTCGCTTACTTGGCGCCCTTTGATGACGCTAGTACAATATCTACATACAAAGTGATAAATAAAAATGTTTATTTCACATAAAAAACCTTATCAGTATCAGTGAGTGGTTGCGTACTTAAATAATATTTGTTTTTGCTAATATTCTGTACGTATCGATTTGTGTGTCAGTAGATTTGTTTGTTGTATTCGCGTTATCTATTTAGTACATGTTTGGAAAAATTGATTCTCTAACGGTTGCTAGAGGAAGATGGTAATCGTTGTAGGTCACGTCTGCAGCATGTTCTACGTTTGATTACGGCGTTTAGGTGGTCTTTCCTACTTCATGATTGGATTCATGACCACCATCTGAAAGTACTCTTCCCTCATCAAGATTTCCTTTTCGATTTAATATCCTCTACTTGGAAGCTGTCCAAGGTGTCCAAACGCGTAGTAACCACAAGCCCGAAGGTGATCTTGTTGATTTTTCGAAATGAATAAATCGACTGCGGATTTTTATTTTTCTACTTATTAGGAATGTGCCATTTAACTAACAATTACTGATAATTTATACTTACATTGATATATATCAATGATTCCTTTATTATATCATTATAACAGATTACGCCTGTCATAAAAATAATATAGTTTAGTATTGTTATCTTTAAAAATTAGGTTCATTTGTACTAAGATTGCTTAAATGTCAGTTCATTTTAACTTATCGTTTTTTCACAAACTTGTCTTTGTCAATTTTGTTTTATTGAACAGACTGATCAAGACTTACCTTATTTTGTAAAGAATAGGTGACGATTTTCTTTAAAAAAATAGTGTCGTTCCTTTTTAGCTTGTTCAAATATCCAACCTTTTGTTCATCACATCAAAACATCTTTAAATATCCCTATTCTCGATCACTACCGCAGTAACACTTACTGCTAAAACAATTTCAACTTAAACGTATTCCCGTTTTAGTTATTGTAGGTTATGCCTACTACTTATAATCATAACATCTCGCATCATCTTCATACCATCAACGTACGTTTTGATCAAAATACAGTTTTATATTATTATGCCTATTACCATATGGATAAGCAGAAAGATATATCTTATCTTTGAGCTAGATACAAATCAATATAGATTTTACAACTTGCTTGTACATAAATGGACGATTTTGTTTTGCATATATTTAGAATCTGATTAAAATAAAGGAATATACATAGTTTTTATTGTGTCTGTTTGCAATTTTTCAAGCTTGAATAAGCAGGGCTAGACCGAATACCTTAACTGTTGAAATTGTTTTGACAGTTTCCTAAAGGGAAACGCCCGTTCTTGGCCATGTTGCGCCCATCAATATGGTATATACAAAAAAAATACCCATTTAGTAACTAAAATATTGCTATTATTTATTCGTTATGAAAACTCCGGAATTAAAAGCCGATTTAATAAAAACATTCAATCGTTTATTATCGTATCTTACAGTTCCGGTCGATTGTCAATCCTGTCCTAGTAGGGATGGCAACCATTACGGAAACAAACCCAATCGATACACTAAATAAAACCGGTTACGAAAAATTGATTTTTGGATAACTTTTCTTTATTATATAGTTTCGCCTTAGTTGTTTTCTTTAGAAAGACAATTTCCGTGCTTCTAAATACGATCTATTGAACCGATTCCATGTCTCCAGATTTTTTATTCTTAAATTGATTTACTGATTTTTCGGTAAATCGATCTCATATCGCATCCCTACATCAATAATTATCGTAATTGACAATTGATTGACATTTCACATTTTGTTTGGTGTTGTGTGTGTTTTTGCGACTCGTTATTATTTTCTACTGCGTTTTTCTATTTGATTTTCGACGACTTTGATTACGAATATGGACCCTGTAACCGCTCCCAATGACGACCTTGGTTTTACATTGGATTCTGTACCCGCCTCCCACGACGACACCGGCTTGCCAATGGATATCGTTCCTGTTTCTCATGACGGACCTGACACGAATATGGAACCTGATTTACACGAACTTACCAGGTTACCACGGAGCCCTCTCTGTGTCAACTGTGGCGTAGATACACGAAGATTTAAGAGATTTACCTTAAGCAATGTGGAAGTTCGGTCTATATTACAGCAATGGATTGCACCACAACAAGAGAGTTACTATAAGAACATAAAAGGTATATACATACTCAGTAACTTATATTGCATAGCTATGTAAGATAGATTTGAATTGAATAATTCAGTTGTTTAGTGACAAGGAAACCATAGAAATGGTTATAGTTTGTTTTGACTCAACCTAAGTTGTATTTTGTAGTTGTTTGTTGTAGTTGTGTATTGTGAACCCAATTCCTAGATGATGTGGTTATCATTTATTTAAATGAGAACGAATAATAAATTAAAAAAACTAAGAGTGTTTTTTTAATAACCTTGAATTTTTATACATGGTTTATAAAAGTCCAACCAAGTTCTATGCAAAAATTAGTGGTAGGTTTTTTATCTATGATGTCAGCCCTAATGCCTATAATTTGTTTCTTTCGTGGGCATCACTTGGCCAAAATCTCTTTATTAAATGGGCATTTCCCTTTTGGAACTGAATCTATTAAAAGTAATGTTTTCATCAGCAGTTCTACTTTTCCAGGGTTTAGTTTTCCACGAAAGTATATTATTTGAAATGAAAGCAAACGCGATGTTCAGATAAATGATTATGATTTGCTTCTAATTCTGATCCGAAAAACTGCTGCCATATTCCAAGAAAATTACGATTCTCATGAAGAATCAATGATTCCTTTTTAAATATAATAATGAAAATAAGACAATGCATCATTCAGTGGACTGAATCTTATAAGTTAAAGTGCTTGCCAAAGGAACATGCTGTAAATAACAAAAACAATAATGGTGTCCTTCGGTTCAGGTACCTTGTGGGACCCCTCTCAACATTATCAGTAGGTAGGATATTGGTTGACCCAAGATTGGAGTTTGAAAGGCATGGATTATCTTTAACTTTTTCTGTCAAAAGTACGTAACATCCCACCTGTATCCTCCTAAGTGTTAGGCAGAAGTGTTTTAAAGTATATCTATAGCGAACCTATATTTCGTCAGTTATGTTTGGCATTACGGCGAGCTTATCACCATCAACCCGGCTCTCAAATCTGAATTGTAAAAAAGCAGCTTAATCGGCGGCCAAAACTTTGGTCTCATCATATTAAACATGCATATCATAGAATCTATTGTTGAAAAACTTCCGTTGGACCAACGACCAACCAACGTTTGAATACTTAGCAAAATTCAACGTAACTTAGGTCCACAATATGCGGGTAATTTTGGAGTTATTATTTAGCCGAAGTTTCGCAGTGAATTTTATGACACTAAATGTTTCACTTAATCTAAACAAAAAGAAAACAGATAGTTTTGCTTATCTATTTGTAGGTATACATCCGGTACAAGATAGTAGAGGCGGAGGTTCCCGAAAATACTTTTAAGAGAGCTGATTATGTAGAAGTGGCTATTGTAGTATTTGTACTGTATTATGTTTATATAGCTCATAATCATTACATAGGTAAAATAAAAGAAATATCTAGTCAAACAGTTTTAGCAGAAATCCAGCTTACTCACGAACTGAACATGCTATAAACAATTTAATTGGTTTGTTTGTTAGTACATGCACATAATAAATACAAGAACAATGTAGGAAAGGCGGCCATATTCCCAGGGTATTGTTAGCAGTTTCCCTCGACGTACTGTTTGTAACTGACGTTGCATAATCTTGGTTACATATTAGAGTTTTTAATTCGAGATCTGGTAAGACATACTTTTTTTAAGGATGTGTGTAATCTGTGAAAATATTGGCTCCAATATTGAGGTACTTTATACCTGAAGGGGCAGGAAAGCAGGAAAGTCGTAGCATTTATTTCAATTAAACCAATTACAGGCACTTTTGAATCGGCTAGGAGTCGGTCAGTCATAAAACTGAAGCTAGCTGGCCCGTCCAGTGTTTTTGGTTTCTATGGAGAAGAACAGATAGAAACTCCATTGATCCTTTAAATAAAAGTATTAATTTAGATATTAGATATTATAAACATTATGTTGCTCTATCGCAAAGTCCTTTTTTCTGTAGAATTTGTTACCTCTGATAGTTTTAATGCCATAGATATGTCGAAAAATAGACCGGTAACAAAAGTTTTGATAATGTCACACTGGATCTTTAAATTGACTATGAAGGCAAATGCGGTGTGAAGGATGAAACGCGTTTACGACTATGTATATCTGTTGTGTATGTAGTCATAAAACTAAGACTCTCTATTTAATCTAAATGATCAAATATTGCTTGAAAGTGTTGGGTACGTACATAGTCAAAACTGCATCATCAAACATCCAGGTAATGATTCAGATTCGTAATACATGTTGTGTGTTGATGAAAATGTTTAAAAGAAGAGAATGATGAATTAATTTTTCATCATTCTGACTTATTAACATAATATATTTTGATAAGGGAAACTAGTTGTAATCATAATAATAGAAACTAGATCCCTTTCAAATGATATAGGTATTGAGTACTGACGATATCGTGAATCCTTAAAATACGGAGTGACATGGAATATTGATTGTAAAAGACATAACTGCCATTCTATTTGGTGTAATCCTTGACAACTATAAAGAAGACCTACATATATTTGCTTATTTTTCTTGACTGAAATAAGCAAAGGTATTGAATTGAAAGTATTTGTGAAAACTACAATTTGATGCAGCATATATAAAATCAATCATGAATTGCTTTCGTTGTCCTTATTGAAACTTAATTGCTATTAGTAACTATGCATTCAACAGCGGCAGTCACTTTGTTATATGTAACTAGATCAAAATATAGTTAACAATAATGCATTATGTTATGACATGTCGCTATTACAATAGTAATGTTTCCTTTCACAATGTCTAACAATCTTAATTCTAACTGTTATCTATCGCTTGATCTTACAGCAGTGAGCACATCCATCGTAATATTTAAAGCATAAAAATATCTGTACGTAAGTCAGACAGAGAATTTATTACCTACTCGGGCCGTGCAAACAACAACATTTTGTGTACCGTCCTCGAACACACAGAGCCGGCTGTGAAAACATACGAACACACACACAAACACATATTCACACACAAAACAAACCAGGAAACGTCTAGCGAAAAACAAACAAGGGGTCTTTTGTATTGTGTAAACAATTGGTTGATCGTATGCAACAGGCGTGACGTCGCCTCGAAAAAAACGCTACAGGTTATCTACCCTAGATGGCGCTGTTTTCTACAATTATTCTAGCTAACTAGCAGACTAATAAGTTCTGTAATGCCTAAAGAGATGGCGTTTATTCCAATTTTTATTAATAGATTTAGATAAAGTTTTATTGGCGCATTTATATACACAAATACACATAAAACGAATCAAAACTTGATGATAAATGAAAGATGTTTATAAAGATGAAATGTAAATAAGATATTAGGTATATTTACAACTTCAGTGTGGTTACTTGCTATCAAATTCATAAGTAATATAATATAGCATAGTACATAATATGTAGGCAACTAGATAAAGTATTATTTTGAATTAGACTACCTATATATTTTTACCTACAACCTTTGATATCTATTTCTTTAAAATCCCGCTGCCCAACTAAGGAATTTTGGCAGATAGAATAACAAACTTACTTTCATGACACAACTTTTCTTTAGAATCAGGCATGAATCCTCACAAAAAAAAAAAAAAAAACATATGTTGCTCTATAATTTGCCCTACCTGATTATCAAATTAAGAATCCCAGATGCTGCAAGAATTCCGTATATACATATTCTTCTATTTAAGAGGTAACTTCAAAAGCTTTCATAGAGATTTCTCATATATCTAGTAGGTATATTGTGAGAAGATCGAAGACAGCCGGAAAGTTATTCTCTGCTGGGGCACCTGCAATGTCCATCCATCTGTCTTTGTATCAACAATGTCTGGTGTTTTGTTGTAGCCAGATAAATATTTCGATATGTGGTCGTTCCTGTGAAACAAGGTCATTTGGACATAAATCAAGTATCTATTCTAAATATTCATAGATTTATTTCTATAATATTGAAATTCAAGATTTAGGTAGCCGAGTTATAATATGTATTTAAAAAAATAATTAAGTATGGTTTTGCTTGAATTAAATGAATTTTATTGTTTATTTATTTATTATCTATAAAGTCTTTTTTAGTACTTGCTTCATCAGTCATCACAAACCGATTTGTAGCGAATATAAATATGATTTGCTTCCAGAATTTGATGGTGTTTCCATTTCATAAGTTAAACATGCCATGTTATGATACAGTAACGAGACAGGTCGTGTTTGGAGCTATCGTATGTCATACAACTACTGTTGATCATTTTCAACAGTTTTTGTTTGTCTTATAACAGTGTTTTGGACAGCAAACGATCTTGGCTGGCGAGAATCACTTTTAAGTAAATTATATTGTTTAAAACTTTACAACAGACGATAGTGGTTGTTATTTCAGAAAAGTGTGTGGAGATGTGATACCAAGTGTGCGATGTAGTTAGCATAAGACACACTCGAACAGGAATCAAAATATGCAAATATTCCAATAGTGATGGAAACGTAAACCAGGATTTAAATACTTTCAAGGTGTACATTTCACAGTAGATTTAAATAATATATACGGATTCTTTACTTAGAAGAATGTACTTTTCATGGCTTTACTCACAAATTAAGGTGGAATGTCTCACACATTTATTTACATTTTGGAGTTAAAAAAATGCGTGTGTTTTAGTTATTGTTAGTCATTATATAGGTCCACAATTTTTCTACTGCTGCTCCCTGATGTTTATGAAATTGGATATTAACAAAAATGTTTTGCTTAGCTAGACTAACCATAGAAACAAAATATTTTGTTTCAGAATAGTGTCGCCTTCAGGTGTCATTTTACAACCAATTGTTCTTTATAAACATGTAACGTCATATAGTCCATCACTTTCATTATTATTTCCATCTCTATAACCATTGAAATAGAGTCTGATTTCCTGTTGATTGTATAGGCATGTATGTGTTATGTTATGGCCTGTCTAGAAATTAGTCATAGACAAAGATTGCCGGGCAATATTTAAAAATACTACTTATTGTTTGTGTAAAACTATTGTAGGTGAATGTTAGAAGTCTAACAGCTACAGTACGAGTACAGCTGCGTTGCTGTTGGTATTTTTAAGCCTAATGTTACAACTATAGTTTGGCCTGTAAAACATCCTCTCACTTATTTGTTTTTTGATTACTTGTGTTTGTGCTTTGATAATACTTGAAACTGTTAGATATTTATTTAACGGTTAACAATCCAAAAACCGGGTGTTTTTCAAAAATTTAGCAACCTTTCTGGTCTTATAGCACACATTTTTAAATTTTTAGTTTGATCAGAACTTCAATTTACCATTTTATTATTGGATAACATAGGTACCTACCTGAAATTCTATAATGTCAATATGTGACGGGTGCAGAGTATTGTTGTAGTGATCATTATAGTAGAACGTAGTAGTATCGAATGCTCACCCATTGTTATATGTAGGTTGTTGGAATTTTATAGAAAAGAGTTTCAGTAAATATGTGTACCAATCTACTGTTAAGCGTATCCAGTTATAAAATAACTAGTTTCCCAAACCTGCCATAAATGGTTTGATATTTATTCAATAACTCTAGTGATCAATTTCTTACTTAAACATTGGTGATTTGGGGAGTTGTGCCAGAAAATTGCTGAAATTTGTCTAATTACAAACAAAGATAGTTCTCCCAAGCATTTGACAGCCCCAACAGTACATACACTCTCACCACAAAACATATACACAAAACTACGTGCAAGTATAGTTTATTATTGTTTTTTTTTCTGTTACAGATTGTATTCAAAACATCGAAGCTGGCCTGCGTCAGTCTGGTCGAGAATATTGTCGTGGAGTGCCGCAGGGCATCGTGTTAGGTCCAGTACACTTTAATTGTTTTATGAAGTGAAGTGACCTGAGATTAGTGTTATCTGGATGTGTCTCCAAAGGGATGAAGACTATGGTGACAACTTAGATGAAGCGGTGAGTAGACTGTATTGTTATAGGTTTAAGGGCTTAATTTCATTGACAAGTATTTTAAGGTAAAACTATTTCAAAGTTTTGTTAAATTGCAATTATAATGTTTCAAAATAAATCTGTAATGGCGCGAAATGATTGTTTTGTGGAATAGATATTCTGGACTTATGTTACCCGTGTGTGTACAGAGTAAAAAAAAAATGTAGTATTAGTAGTATTTTGTGATATTTGATTTAATTGGGTTTAAATCGAATGTGCATGTTAAATTCTATGGGCTATCATTTTAAATCTTCATAGTTTAATTATGTTTGATTAGTTAAACACTGTACAATACAGTAATAGTTATAAATTACGTTTTTTCTTTCTCTCTCTTAGATCTAAAATTATGTGACAGTTAGTGTATCTAGATATGCTTAATGTCAATTATATTGGCACTTACGTATATTGTGCAAAAAGACCCAAGTCAGACTCTTTCATGCAATTTGCCATGACAACAGAGACTTAAAGATGTAAAACTAAATCAGTTTGTGTACTTTTCGTTTTAGATATTTTGGCACCTTTGTTTAGTCTAACGTGATAGTTAGCGAGAGCCTGTGACTCTCAAATAACGGAATATTATCTAAATAAGTTGTTAAGTTTGAACCATACTTATTTGTCTTTAATATAGAGAATCCATTTCACAACATACCTTAGAATTAACACGAATTTTGAAAGTGCCAATTATATTACATACCTATTGTAATATTTTTATTATTTTTGTGCCGATGGTACCTTGTTTTATTTATTCAACGCTTCCCGCGGTTGGTCCATGGATGGGTGACCATCTTTACATACCAAGACCCTTTCGTGCCTCGGAAAGCACATTAAGTCGTTGGTCCCGGTAGTCTTTTTTAGATCTTAGACTGTCGTTACGGGTCGGCAGTAGCCCGAAAGTCTGACAACCAGTCTTACCAAGGGGTACCGTATCATCCAGTAACTGGGTTGTGGAGGTTAGATAAGCATCCGCTTCATGTAAGATACTGATACTCAGCTGCATCCGGTTAGACTGGAAGCCAACCCCGACATAGTTGGGAAAAGGCTAGACAGATGGAGTCCCGTACGGTATATCGAATTACCCTTGAACGATATAACTGTCCACAGAAAGCATGGTTCACCGACGAACGGTAAGACGAAAAAACTATTAGTCGATACCATTATTTACCGACAGCACGTTTCGCCGAATAACGCTATATAGAATGAATGGTTGGCCGATACCAAGATTTGCCGATGTCATGGTTCGCCGGCACACGCTTGAACTAAATAATCCTTTACCGACAGCAATTTGCATCGAAAGCACCTTTTCTTACACCGCCGATCCAAAATAATTGTCTTTATTGTCTCGCTCAGACAATTTGACAGACATCGATTAAATTGCATTAACTGCTATTTCCTTATCTTAATAATGCATTAACACTTGTATATGTACAAATCCATTTACTCAAGTATATTCAATACATGTTTTAGTTGGAACTGAACGGGGCACAAGCAAATTTTTACCATTAGTGTTTGCCCTATTATCGCACAAGAGTGAAACCTGTTACATAATATTATTTGAAATATTACCGCATGGAAATAGCAGTTAATGCAATTTAATCGATGTCTGTCAAATTGTCTGAGCGAGACAATAAAGACATTTATTTTGGATCGGTGGTGTAAGAAAAGGTGCTTTCGATGCAAATTGCTGTCGGTAAAGGATTATTTAGTTCAAGCGTGTGCCGGCGAACCATGACATCGGCAAATCTTGGTATCGGCCAACCATTCATTCTATGTAGCGTTATTCGGTGAAACGTGCTGTTGGTAAATAATGGTATCGACTAATAGTTTTTTCGTCTTACCGTTCGTCGGTGAACCATGCTTTCTGTGGACAGTTATATCGTTCAAGTGTAATTCAATATACCGTACGGGACTCAGACAGATGATGGTAATTTGTTTTATATTGTTTGAGACCAGAGGGGTAATTGCGTAACTTGCTATCAGTAGGAATTGGTTTCATATTGATAGTTAAACAACATTCATTGCGCTATTTACGTTGCTGAACCAACAATTTATTCGAACAAATGACGCAATGGTTTAGAAATAATCTTCAATTCCATTCAGATTCTGATAAATAGTGCGTTTCGCAATTAGGATGTAGGTAGGTGGCCACGTTGTGTGCCGCATCAATAAAAATAAAGCAATGGCAATGGTAATGGCATAGTTTACAAAAGAATAGGCACTTATGACACCTCAGCCAGTTCGGCATGGTGTATTCAGAAGCACCGCATTTGCACTTGCACTTGAAATGTTGTTTTGAATAGTAATGATATAGAGCTAAACTAACATTATATCTGTAAATGATAATTTATTAGGCTGAGAAGCTCTGTTAGCCGTCCATCCATAGTGTGGATAATTCATTTATTCAATTAGAAAGTGACTAGAGGGGCTCATAGCTAAGTAATAACAGCCACACAGGTTGATCAGTCAGCTTAAGTTTCTCTTGCCGCTGTCGTTTCGTGAATGGATTATCTTTACATAACGAACTCGGAGAGCACTTTAAGCCGTTGGTTCTCGCCGATATCCGTGGTTCTGGCTGTCTTTCGTAGATCTTAGTTAGTCGTTACGGGTCGTCAGAAGCCCGAAAGTCTGACAACCAGTCTTACCAAGGGGTATCATATTACCCTGGGTTGTGGAGGTCAGATAGGCAGTCGCTCCATGTAAAATACTGGTACTGAGCTGCATCCGGTTACACTGGATACCGCCCCTAACATGGTTCAGAAAAGACTAGGCTAAGACTAGATTGAAATAGTAAGTGACTGTATTCTATGTGTAATGTCTGGTACCTTGTTTCTTATTTACTATACACCATGACATTTTAGTTCTTACAAAGATTGTCCACTCAATGTATCCGAAACAATATACCTCTGGGCATGATTAAAAAATTGTTACCATTAATAAAATTAAGATAAAAGGTCTAAGAAAAATAAATAATGCATTAGAATTATGAAACATCCTGTTAATAATTTTTACGTAACAGCTGGTAGAGAACATAACCACCCAGCGCACGAGTCGACAAGATCATTCCATTTTCCAGGAGACAAAATATCAATAACAAACAACGGAATAATATATTTTTTTTTAGTTACTCAAATGTTCATTTTTTATGGATGTGTAGTAGTCGTTGGATACATGAAGTGGGCTGCCGTTGTAAGACGATTAAAATGTCACGGTGTATTCTACTGCAAAATAATCAATTAAATACTACTCTCTACTAACTCCATCATCACCATTTCAGCCGTAAGACGTCCAATGCTGGACGCATGCGTACTCCAATTGGGGAGGTTTGCCATAATCGCCACGCTTGGCAGGCGGGTTGGCGATTGCAGTATGGTGGTAAAATGTATAGCGAACGCTGCTGCCCATTCTGTAGTAAATCCTTTAGTCACCACTTACGACACCCACGGGAAGAAATGGGATGGTGCTATTCTTTACGTCCGTTACCACGCGGAACTAACTTTACTGGATTTTATTTATGCAATTAAATACCTAATATTTACTGCAGTAGCGTCAGTATTTTTATAAGTTGATTTTCAATCATAATTAATCCCAATCATTTACTTCGACAAAAGCATCAATTTTAACAGCTACTGATTTTTCAAAAACATATTTTAAAACTCGATATTCAGCTTTTCATAATAGCAGCCTTTCATTTTCCTCGAGATCTGCCCATCTCATCAGATGACGAAGCATTTTTAAGATCCAAAACATATTTTGATGTTCCTCCCCTCTGTAGAGATTTTTTTTTATATTTGAAAAATATTTACCTATTTATTGCTTGCCAGCTTGGTGTTAGTCTGTTTTCTTATTGATTAAACTAGCTTCTGCCGGCGACTTTGTCCGCGTCAAATTTTTACTCCCCTGACTTTTCCCGTCGCATCGAATCGCCTGCCAGTTTTCGACCATTTTTCGTCGCTGCTCCGCTTCTTTTAATTGTAGCGTAATGTTATCTTAGCCTATAGCTTTTCTCAATAAATGGGCTACCCAACACAAAAAGATTTTTTCAATTCGGACTAGTCGTTCTTGAGATTAGCGCGTTCAACCAAACAAGCAAACATACAAAAAGACAAACAAACTCTTTAGCTTTATAATATTAGTATAGATAGAACCCGAAAGTCTGGTAACCAGTCTTACCAAGGGGTATCGTATTACCCAGTAACTAAGCTGTGGAAGTCAGATAGGCAGACGCTTCATGTAAAATACTGGTATTCAGTTTTTTCGACTACATTGGCTGTGTGAGAGAAGTGATTGGCCAGTAGCCTCGACTTAATTTTATTTTATTTTATAACAAACTAGCTTCTGCCCGCGACTTCGACCGCGTCAAATTTTTACTCCCCTGACCCTTCCCGTCGCATCGCAGCCTGGCAGTTTTCGTCCATTTTTTTGTTGCTGCTCCGCTCCTTTTGAACGTACCGTGATGTTATATAACCTATAGCCTTCCTCAATAAATAGGCTATCCGACTCAAAAAGAATTTTTCAATTCGAACCAGTAGTTCCTGAGATTAGCGCGTTCCACCCCCATTTTAGGGAAGGGCAGAAAGAGACAAAAAGTAGCCTATGTCACTCTCCATCCCTTCAACTATCTCCACTTAAAAAATCACGTCAATTCGTCGCTCCGTTTTGCCGTGAAAGATGGACAAACAGACACACACTCTCATTTATAATATTAGTATGGATGTGGGGACAACTCATCTAAGTATCCTAAACAAGAATATAATGTACAAAGTTTTGGGTATTAATATGATAGCGATGTTTGTGTTAGTATTAACTGTGTGAAATACATCTAGGGCTTTGAATAACGTTAAAAATTTGGTATCGTTACTTTCATCGGACGAAGATAACGTTATTAGTAGAGGTTACGTTATGCTTGGTAACGATACTTGGCATACGTTTTACCGGTAACTGAGTAACGTTAAATTTTTATTTATTTTCTTTCAACTCTTTCTTTCGTCTACATTAATGAAGTTGCATTTGCATCGTTTGATTGGCGATGTTGCCGTAGAGCGCCGCCGCCCATGGCGTGCCGCTTAGGTTGCGCAGGTTGACAACAACGCATTAAGTAACGATAAAAGTATTGATACTAGTAATGGTAACGTTATTTTATGGATTCGATACCAAAGTATCGTTACCCGTGTTACCGTTAAAAATTAACTTTATGAAAATAACGTTACTTAACGATACTTATAGTGTGAATTTGGTAACGATACCAAGCCCTGAATACATCGACTTAGTCGTGGTCGTAGGTTTGAACCCAGACAAGCGCTTTCATCATCATCAGCAGCCTATAATGTTCCCCCTACTGGGAAACAGCCCTCCTCTCGATAAAAAGGATTGGGCCATAATCTACCACGCGGGCCCACTACGGGTTGATGTCACATGTTTTCGGACTTTTGGTTCTAAGACATGCCGGTTTGTTCACGTTGTATTCCTTCACCGGTTTGAGAGCAGTGGTGATGAAATAATGTTCACAAAGGTAAGCGTCTGTCTGACCTTCAGACCTATGACTTACAACTTTTATGTTGCAACCATACCACTGGGCTACCACTGCTCAACAACTTGATACTGACCTGCAAGTTGTAAGTTTTGTATTTCGCGGGTTATCTTAGTTAAACCGGCCAAGTGCAAGTCGGTCTCGTGCATCGAGGGTTCCGTACAAACCTGTAGGTATTCACGGTTTATGTATAAGGTTTATATTTATGAAATTAAATGTGTTCTTTTTAATTTTTATATTTCAGTTGATTGAATGAAAGGTAAATTGCGGTTTACGATTTATGACGTATTAAAAAAAAACTACTAACTAGATCTCGTTCAAACCAATTTTCATTGGAAGTTTACATAGTAATGTACATCATATATTTTTTTTAGTTTTATCATTCTCTTATTTTAGAAGCTACACGAGGCACATATTTTACCACTTTGGAAGTATCTCTCGCTCAAACCATTCAGTTTAGAAAAAAAATGATATGGAAACCTCAATATCATTTTTGAAGACCCATCTATAGATACCCGTACGGATTTACGGATACACGTATGGATTTCATGAAATATAAAAATGTTGAGTTTCAGTTCTAAGTATGGGGAACCCCAAATTTTTTTTTTCCATTTTTTTTGCGAAAATCTAAATGCGGTTCACAGAATACATCTACTTACCAAGTTTCAACAGCATAGCTCTTATAGTTTCAGAAAAAAAAAATGGCTGTGACATACTCGGACAGACAGACAGACATGACGAATCTATAAGGGTTCCGTTTTTGCTATTTAGCAACGGAACCCTAAAAAACATTATTTCTCAATTTAAAAAAAAAAAACCTACATCACACTCGCAAATACATTCTCAACGTCTTCTAAAAAATAAACAATAATTTTGGGAGGACATTATTTATTTTTCTTATTTATTTTCCTCATTAGTTTTAACCGTTTCGGTTAACGCCTATATTAACCAATGAACTCTGCCTATCAACCCGTTAGAACAAGCGCGATGTTGTATGTTTAGTGGTTAAATATTGATTCTGGCAGTAATGAGCCTGTCTGGGATTCCCAGAACTTACGATGGCCAGTGAAATAACGTCTGGCGTAGTTTTTTAATATGCTCACTTTTAATATCCTGGTTTATCAGGTTATTTAACTTTGGGTTAAGAACTGTTATATTACGTGAAGGTCAGAGTTGAAAGCTACATTTTCTCATCGATTTGAGGTAGGTTATCTATCATTCTACAAGGTGTGGTGTGAATCTACAACCGGTCTGTAGGCTTGGTTTTCCGGAGCTTTTACAGATTTAGGTGTTAATCTAATGTTACGATTTTTGTTCCTGTTTGCATCCTACTTTATGCTATTTCCAATATATATTAGATAATATATAACAGCTTCATCTTTATACAGTATAAAACAAAGTTGCTTCCGCGGTCTGTTCGCTTAGATCTTTTAAACTCCGCAACAGATTTTAATGCGGTTTTCATTAATAGACGGAATGATTCAAGAGCAAGGTTTACATGTATAATACACGGGCAAAGCCGCTGCGCAAAACTGTAATCTTGAATTCAGCATAAATATTATTGACCCCTTTTTTGTGGGTGGGAAATCATCAAATTACGTCTCCCTCTCTGGACGCAACGGGAGAGCGTATCACAGTGTGAAATGCACCCGTGTTCCACGGGTGGGTTTTAGTTAGTAAAAGTGCCTTCAGTTGCCTATATGTATAATCAAAGGTTGCCTATATAATATTTTTGACGCCTAGCGAAAAGTTTTTTCGTCGGTTTAAAAAAAATCTGCTGTTTTATAATAAAATGCAATACCTATGCGGTGAAAATGCATAGAAAAGCATTTTTTTTTAAAATGAACGACGAAAACTTTCAATGCAGGTGGGTTCAGAATCAAGTGTATGTAAATTTGTTTAGCAATAAAGTTTATTAAGTATTGACTTCACGGTAAAAGGTTGCGCTTCGATATTCCCGCCATCTAGTGTACTATTTAATTATTAGCTTTATTTAATCCCTTTATATATACTATAATACTTGTAGTTTTTATATTATCTTTGTTTTCTTTTGTATATTTATTTATATTTTTTAGTAATGTTAGTTTTGTATTTAAAAGAGGGTTAGTATTGTTAGGTGTAAGGTCGGCCTTCAGCGACGAAAGCCTCCTTCAGACCTTTCCATGTAGCTCTGTTCGTGGCCAATCTGGGCCATAATTATCCGGTAATTTGTGAGATGTCGTCTCTCCGGTGGTACACTATAAAGGATGACATGTTTGTCACCTTAAGGTTTATTTTTGTTTGCTCATTGTTTAATAGAATCTGCTTTACCGACTCGACAAAGATCCAAGACTGACTATTCAATTTCAAACAAAATATGGCCAGGCCATTAAAACTGTTTTGGGTTCATGTCAACTCGACATTTGTCAAAGATACTATTTTTGATATTTGTTAACAAGTAATTAAGTATAGTTTTCTATATAAGTATTCTAAGTTGATGATAGATAGATTTAAAAAACATAGGAAGATACTCATTTCATAGACTATTTGAAAGGCTAATTCATGAAATAATTACACCGCCACATCAGCATTACAGTATCGATAACAGTCCGACTCTCTGTCTCTCTCAAACTCAAAACAATTTATTTTTAATTTAAAACCCGCGACCGCACCTAAAGCACCTTTATCGATTAACAATAACAATTAAAAAAAATCCGCTCGCCACCCGCGGTGTTTATAAAAAACAATTTTAACCGAAAGTAAACCTCGATAAAGCGAGAAGAGCGAAAATCTAAACAATACGAGTCCGTATCGATTATCGATCGCTTTCAACGATTATTATAAACAAGAAAATCGATTGGTAACATACACACAGCGATACAAGCCAATGTTATTTTATAAATATACGCGACATTACCTTTATTGAGATTAAATGCTTCGCTTTTGTTTTTTTTTAAAGAGAGTACCTAATCAAGCTTTTTTCAAACATTTATTTTTTAGTTTATTTTTTAAGAACACCATGTGCTTCCCTACCAAACCAATTCGTGCCACCTGCTGAAAACCTCGCACCCGGATAGGAATTGCCTTGGCTTTCTTGAAGTCTTTAAACAGGCTCCGGACTCAGGTAGTGGAGTGTCTCGCCCATTCTTCTCCATACGAATCTACTTTTTGGAAGGAGCGAATAGAATCAATTCTATTTTCATGTAACTGTTGACGTTCAAAATTGCCTTTTATGTCTCTATTTGAAATAAATGTTTTGACTTTGAGTTTGGTAGGCTAAAGTACCACTGATCATTATACCCTGTAGTGTAAATGTAGTGCTGTCCCACAAACAATGGCGCACTTAATATCTTGTACAGCGTGTCCTGTTGTCTGTACGCTACAGGAGTTATTGGACGCTGCTGAAAGTGCCAAGCTCATAGCCAAATTCTAGGGTGACTATATTTAGATTGCTGTCGACACGCTAAAAAGATGAACACCATGTGGACATTAGCAGGTGGAATTAAGCATAAAGCAGTTTTAAGAAACGTCGAAACTCAGAATAAAGATGTCATATTGCAGGCGATAAGATGTTCTAAAATTTTGTAAGGGCAGTGTAACTGAAAAAATTACGGGTGGGTTTTAGTCAGCAAAAGTCTGACACGCCCTCGCGCTCCGCCCAGAGTGGGAGAAGTCATTTGATGATTTCCCATCCAAAAAAAGCATGGCATGTTCTAGAACCAAAAATTCGAAGACACGTGGCATCTACCAACCTGCAGGGCCCGTCGGCTGTCTGAAAAAGCCTTAACACATATTTAAAAGAACTTGTGCTTTGTTACAAAGTTTTTTTCCGCACTTAGTCCATTGTGTGTGGATCATGGCGACCGTCGTCGGTGGTTATTCCAACAACCACCTCCGTCCAGAACTTGATTATGTCTCCTGGAAATAAAAAACAAAACTTTGTAAGATCTGGGTACCCTGAAGGTTTCTATCCTAATCTGGGTAACGCCTGTGCATTCGAAGAGAACATGCGCAACGGTTTTCTCAGTCTCCATGCAAGTCCTGCATAGAGGGATTCGTTATGCCTATTGTGTAAAAATGTTTATTATGCGAGTAGTGTGCCGTGATGGCTCCCTTCCCTGTCTTTGTTAAAAGAATTCTTAGGTGTCTTGAAACAGGTGGCAGCACCTAGACAGGCCTAGCAATACTAGGGCAATACATTAGATGGTATAAATCGAGACTTAGCGATCCTTTGACTGAAGTTCTAGTTGTACACGTTAATAAAAGTTGCCAGCAACATTTTCTTCATGGAAAAAACAGTGAAAACAACGACAACTTTTGTTCCAAATTTTAAAATAAATCGATCAAAACTGTCAAAGGTCTCCATTTCAATATGCAAATGTGTTATATTTTATTTTGAGTCCTGTAGATACAGTCGGGTTATCTAAATACCTATTTATAGTGATAATTTTGTGTATAAACAACCGATTAAAAATATTTAGAGTAGGTATTATTTTTGGCATAATGTTGGTCAGTTTTTGTAATTTTAATCTTTTCACTATCTATTTGGGACAAAATGTGTTACTTAAAATCTGTTTGAATTGTTTACATTTCAACATTTTGATGGCATAAGCATAAACGTAACTAACCTATTAGGTTGTTGGGTTGTAATTGTTGATGGAAAGACTTTTCTTTTTGGCGTGTAAATAGCAATCTATATACAGCCAGTGGCTTCAAGCACCTTCAGTAGCGTCCATCAACTCCTGTAGCGTGCAGACAGCAGGTCACGCTGGACACAATGATAAGTGCTCCATTGTTTACGGTTAAATATCATTTATTTCTCAAAGATTTACATAATCACTTAATGAGAAACAAAGTTTTAATAATAACATATAGGTAAACATTAAGAAAGTGCAGAGTGCTCGTCATGCAGTTAGCCAGTAGTACAATTGGTTGTTTTAATAAATCTGATAAGTCTTGTGGGTACATCGAAAATTCTCATTAGGCGCGCATCGTTCTACTCATCGAGCGCACTATCCATAACAGTTAGTGTTATAAAGAACCGTGCACACTATGCAATACTAGACAATAATAATTTAATATTTTATTTATTTACGTTGGAGCCGTTGAAGATGTGTTTCTTTAACATTTTTTTAAAATATAAGTTAGTTTTAGCTTCTTTAAAGCTTTTGTTTGTGGGACAGAACCACATTTACATTCCAAGGCGGAGTCATCTGTGAATCTCCACCTGAGCAGATTTTTTAAGAAAGATTCTTGATCACCAAAGCATGAAAATATAACAAAATGTATACAGGATACGTTTTTATCCAGTGCGTAAATATTGTAACCATGAATTCAGCATATCATTCTAGACCCCTTTTTTTTTGGATGGGAAATCATCAAATGACTTCTTCCGCTCTGGGCGGAGCGGGAGGGCGTGTCAGACTTTTACTGACTAAAACCCACCCGTGTTCTTCAGTTGCTCATGTGCCAGGGTCACGGTATCTCTTTCGAACAATCTCGCGACCCTGGCAGGCATCGGTCCTGGTAGACCCCTTCAGTGTTCTAGACCCCCTTACGCAGAAATTTTTCATCGGTTTTACAAAAAGAAAATCTGCTGTTTCAAAGAAAAATGCAATACCGGGGTTAAAATGTATGGAACAGCAGATTTTTTTTTTTTTTGTAAAACCGACGAGAATTTTCTACGCTGGGGGTCTAGAACGATATGCTGAATTCATTGTTATAGTTTGCGCACTGGATAAAAACTGATCCTGTATAGTATATCCTGTATTGTTCGTCACAGCGTTAGGCTCCTTATGTTCTATGTTCCGAGTTGAGCTAAACGATTAGCTTGCACTGACTGGACAGGTCCACTCAATCTGTGTGGTTCTTTCCTCAAAAGACCATTTCAGTCACCAATCTACATGGTCTTCATATGTTGTGACCAATATTATGTCTGGACTTTTAAAAGAGACTGTGACCTCTGAGTTTGTTTCGGCCTTTCTTCTCAGAGTAGTCAGTTAGGAAACGCCGAACTCATCTAGTTTAAAAAACATATCATTGACATGTAAAAGTGTTTGTACAAACCTACTTACAGAAATAAAATCATTTATCATTTATTTATCATTTAGTAAAATAAATTGTATTTATTTCACATATAAACCAATATGGACGTATGAAACGTCAGAAACGTCAGAAACTAGGTCCACGTTTTCATTTAGTTGTATCCTAAAGTGAATAGCCGGCAAGAAGTTCCACTAACATAATATAACTTTACTGCTGGATATAAACCCGTCTAGAAATTCTTCTTGAGTACTTAAACACGATAAAACAATCCAATGAGTTTTCACTTAATTCTAGAGAACAAGATATAATAGAAGGTACAATTAATTAAGTTAAATATGACTGTCTATGGATAGGTACATTCATTTGTTGCCTATATTTGGGACACTTTGGGACCAAATGTTTTTTTGCGTCTAAATTGGCAAACCTCTCATCCTAAGTTAAACAGAGTTCAGAAAGTAATGTCTAGGTATAGAGGTTCATCATTATCATCATCCGACTGATGTCCACTGCTGGACATGGGAGGCCTACCTCCCACAATTTGGGGAGGTTTGCCATAATCGCCACGCTTGGCAGACAGGTCTACGATCGCAGTATGTTGGTAAAATGCATAAAGAACGCTGCTGCCCATTCTCTAGGAAGTCCCTTAGTCGCCTTTTACGACACCCACGAGAAGAAATGGGGTGGTGTTATTCTTTATGTCCGGCATCACACGGAACGTATAGAGGTTAGATTTCATTTAACTGCATGCTTTCTTTAATAAAAAATCCTTGAAGGACTTATGGCCAAGTAATAAAATCGCATGGGTCTATCGGTCAAGTTAAGCTGCGCTTGCCCCGACTGGTCTGTGGATGGGTGACCATATTTACATACCAAGACCCTATGATTACCCCTCCGGACTTCGGGAAGCACGTTATACCTTTGGTTCCGGCTGTCATTTTTACAGTCGTTACTGGTCATTAGAAGCCAAAAAATCTGACAACCAGTCTTACCAAGGGGTATCGTTAAAACCAGTATCTGGGTTATAGATATTGTTGGACAGACCTGTTGGTCTAGTGGTTAGCGACCCTGACTGCTATGCCGGAGGTCGTGGGTTCGATTCCCACCCAGGACAAACGTTTGTGTGATGAGCACGATCATTTGTTCTGTGTCTGGGTGTAATTTATCTATAATATGTATGTATTTAGAAATATATAAGTATGTTTATCAGTTGTCTAGTACCCATAACACAAGCTCTGCTTAGCTTGGGACTAGATGGCGTTGTGTGATAGTTGTGGAATATTATTATTATTATTTAAATATATCTCGGGATCCTAGGATCCCGGTCTTTTGGAAGGCTTACGAGGGGCCGAAGCCAACTCGCAGAGGCCCCTTAGAAAATTTAGATGAAGTGAGGCACTAACCGACGGTTATCCCTGTATGCACTGTGCAAGTGCACTCAAGGACAACCTCCGGTTGGTGTTGGACTATTGCAGGATGTGGAAACCAAGATGCTGGACTATGTATTTGACTGGCTAAAATGGACTGGTTACCAAGAACTATGGAAGGCCTATGGCCCCTGCCGCATCAATGTTTTGAATATACACGGATTAAATGGCAGGGGGTGACTTGCACACTCAATAATGGGCCCCCGGAAACCGTCGCTGGCACATAGTGACGCAGCGACAAGGGGGCAACACTTCCTGCGGTGCTTGAGAAGTGGAGAGGTATTCCACGGCTTTCAGAACAATCCCAGAGCCCGGAAGATGGTCAAGATCCCTACGAGCACTTACTGGAATACTTCCTTTCCCCGAGCACGTTTGCTCTTGCGAATCTCCACTCAAGCCGGCCAATGAAGGCAAGAATGAGGTGGGAGATCTGAACCTCTTCAGTGTTCACTCCAGCCGGCCAATAAAGGCAAGCCAGAGATGAGGAACAAAAATTCTCCCGGGAGATAGGGTCCGTGGGGTCGCTACTGCCCAACAGCACGCCACATGCTGCCCTGCGGGGTTATTATTATTATTAGATGTCAGATAAGCCATCGTCGCTTCATGTAAAATACTGGTATTTAGCTGCAGCCGGTTAGACTGACCCCAACATAGTTGGGAAAAGGCTAGTCAGATAATGATGACGATCCCCCTTTTCCTAAATGACGTTTAACGCCAGATGTTATCGTCAAAAGGATTTATAGCAGTGCGAAGACTTCGAATATTAATCCAACTGCCAAGACTTATCATTCTGCCCCGGGCTTCGGGAGTCGATAGCGAACTCCCGGCCACCGTAGGCGCGAGCTTGCGGGTGGCAAGCAATGGGTAGCTCGCCGCCCGGTAAGGACCAGGCTCGGGTCGACGGCACGTAGTGTTCCACGCGCGCCTCAAAGAGATGTCAGCAGAACTGAAGGGGTCTGCTAGGACCGATGCGTCGCTAGGGTCGTGAGATTGTTCGAAAGAGACACCGTGACCCTGGCACATGGGCAACTGAAAGAACACGGGTGGGTTTTAGTCAGTAAAAGTCTGACACACCCTTCGCCCAGAGCGGGAGAAGTCATGTGATGATTTCCCATCCTTCCCTTTATCCCAATGTATTTCAGGTCAGGCTAACTAATGTCCTTTTCTTCAATACGAGAATTGTCAGTTGGTAGTTGACAACTGACAATTCATCGACGACATTTTCATCTTTCCTCCGCTTCACATGCCCATATGTCAGTTGCTTTCTACACAACTTTTCAGTCATCAGTGTCACTTTCAGACTACCTCTTATATGCTCTTTTCTTATTCTATCCAATCGCGTTACACCACGCATAACTATAACCAGCAATCAACTGCACAAACTCATGTATATAGGTAACTTAGTTTATTGGGAAGACCTAGGTCAGCACTTTATAGGTTCTGGCAACTATAACAGTCAAATTCTTGTAAAAAAAAAATGGAAATTAAAGATTTTCGCAAAAATTTTGCAAGAAAACCAGCATGATAAAGTAGTCCATCCGATTTGAACCATTATCACAATGAGTAGTGGTTATCTTTATTTACAGAAGAGCCTATCACTGGCGCTGATAACGCAGGCAAACAAAAACATCTGAACTATCTATAAACTACATATTTATCAACTGTATCAGCTAAAGCTATAATGAGTTTGTCTGCGTGTTGCGAATTTTTTGCACAGAAGTGAGTAGGTGGTATAAACCAAACAGAAAGTAATTTTTAATCACACCAAGTGTCATAGGGCAACATTCAGAGACCCCACTTTGACATTACTTTGTTAAGTAAAGTAAGCGTTAATATGAATATCGTACAAATAACGTTTTATATTCGTATGAAGATCTTACTTTAATTCCTAAAGTAGAGTCCAAGTGCGATCTTTGAATCTTGTTGATAGTTTTGAAAGCCTGATCAAATTCGGAGAACACAAGAATCTAGTCGTTTAGTGTTATTAAATCGTAACTATACCCGGGATTCATCAAAACCACGTGAATGAGAATAAAGGACCTAATTCACTAAATAACAGACACAAAAATGGTAAGGTTGTAAAATAAGGTCGATGTTTATGTTTAGAATTTTAAAATTAAATATCACTTACAACCAGTGACTCGAAGAGACCTCCACCCTTCAAGAGAGCCTCCATTAAGAGCCAGAACCGTCATATTCACCCCTATTTCTTCTTCTAAGCGTATCGATTGCAAAAAGTTGAGACATCTTAGGCTCAACATTTTGCAGCGCGAACTCCGCTCATTGACGCAGTCAAAAGATCATTAGATGCTCAGGTGACAGGGCATGCGTATTCATCATTAGCATCATCATCGTTTCAACCGAAAGACGTCCACTGCTGGACATAGTTCTCCTCCAAGCAACGCCACTTCGACCCGTTCTGTGCTTATCGCATCCAGCGGATTCCTGTGGCCTTCACCCGGCCATCTGTCCATCTTGTGGGAGGACTTCCAACCCTACGTCTTCCAGTACGCGGTCGCTTCTCCAGAACCTCTCGGCCCCATCGGCCATCTGTTCCGCGAGCAATGTGCTCTGTCCACTGCCACTTAAGTTTAGCAATTTGGGCTATGTCGGTGGTCTTGCTTCTCCTACAAATCATGCATATTAACTTTGGCATATTAATAGCTATACTTCTTACAGCGGTCTTGAGATAATTTTGTATATCCCGTTTTAATACAGCAAAGAAGAAAAAAACACTGTAAAGCACATGTAGCCTATCAATTCAATGACGCAAACATTTCAAAATTATCTAAATATTAACTTCAAGGAAATCCGAAGTATTTCGCTATCTTATTTAATGTACACTGATGACGTATTTATTTATTAATGTAGCGTAAAAGAGCTCTTTGTCAGGTCATAAAAACGGTAGGTATGTATGTATGTTTAATATTATCTTTATTGGTAGTGTCAAGGATTCAAGAGTTCAAATTGGACTAGTTTTTAGCTTGGTCAGTTCGTGATATCGACCTAGTTATTTTTATTCATCATCATCATTTCAGCGAAAAGAGGTCCACTGCTAGACATAGGCCTCCACTGGGTAGGTTTTTCCATAATCGCCACGCTTGGCAGGCGGGTTGGCGATCGCAGTATGGAAGTAAAACGCACGGAGAAAGCTGCTGCTCATTCTCTAGTAAGTCCCTTAGTCGCCTTTTACAAAATACACGGGAAGAAATAGGGATGGTACTATTTTTTAAGGCAACTGGAACATTTTACTGTAGAATCATAAAAATATCTACTTTACTTTCACTCAACTACGTTGGGGTCGGCTTCTAGTCTAACCGGATGCAACAGAATACCAGTATTTTCATGAAGCGACTGCCTATCTAAGCTCCACATCCCAGTTACTGAGTAACATGATACCCTTTGGTAAGACTTCAGACTTTTGATTTTCTCACTACTCATACTACAAAAACATCTCAAAATCAAAAGTCATTTATTCAAATGAGGCTGAGGATCAGCACGTTTCGAACGTCAAAATTACATAAGACAGTCCTCTAAAAAGCCCGCCTTTCACCACTTCCTAGTGCTTTAGCTGGGAAGAAGAAATGGCGCAACAAACTCACTAGCAGCACATCTAAAAACTACAGCCGGAGCCAACGGCTTTCCAAGATACGGAGACGACTCAATTGTAAATTATGTAATGGATGGTTACGCGTCCATTAACTGATCGCGGTAAGCGTAACTAAACCTTTGATAGACGAATATTTATATATGTTACATTGTTCCTACCCTCTGTGAGATTAAGGTGTAATCTTATTCTTGAATGTGTAGGTTACTGAAATGTAGGTAATATTAGTTCCTGAATAAAATGGACATATTTTAATGCCCTTGATTTTAAGTACATTTGTTGGCTTGGTAATGGGAGATCACAATGCCTCAATCATCAAAAAAAAAAAAAAAAACAAGTAGGTTCATAGGGAACGTATTTCACGAGTTTGTTCTTATTAAGTAATACTTTACTTGAAACTACTGCCATCTAACCGTCGCAGTCGGAACTAAATCAAGCCGAGTTCTCAGATTTATATGAGCTACGAACTGCCCTATACATATAGATTTATACTATCTCCTTGAGACTTGAGTTCGACAGCTTTACAGATCATTGAAAAAATGAAGAAAATTGTATATATTTAGACATTTATTCAAGCGGCACGATCTTACGCGGAACCTATAAGTAAATAATAGCTGTCTCTTTCTAACATTGACCTGAATGCCTTGACTAACCGTCTACAATCGTAGAATCGAAAAGCTAAAAAATTAATATAACGCTTCCTACTAACTTCCATTCCCTCTTGACTACTTTTCCCCTAAACTAATCCAAGTCCTATCAAAAATTTTTAAATGACAATGATCTAAAAATGTAGTTCGGTGTGTGTAGTTACTTGTGTAATAATTATAATTTTGTGTATGTCTGTGTCGTTTTATAGTAGTATAATAATTATTAATATTTTATAGACAACTAACAAAACTTGTCTCGTCCTTTCAGCTACTAACAATACCAAATAACAACTACCACAAAGTACCAAGTTCGACGACTCATCTTGCTGTGTTGCCGTCACTACGTGACGCTGGCAGAATAGTCGACATCGGCTCAGTTGCCAAAAGGGGAAAAATAAATAAATTATTAAGAGTTATTATAAAAAATGTGTATTGTGTTAAAGTTTTGTTGCGGAGTGTAAATACCGATCCTATGCTACACTACTGCCGTATTCCCTTGAGAATACAGGCGTGAAGTTGTATGAAAAGATTCTGATACTCATTAATACGACTTTAACATTATTCTAGATGCTGAGAGAAAATTACAACTTACCTTTTTTATTTATCGCTGATCATAATCCTTGCTACGAACATACTACGGTTTTATCCTTGCTACGCGCTACGTAGTACGTGCTACGAATGTTGAAAATTGAAATCTACCTTCAAAGATTTTTACAATAAATATTTTGCTTTGTTACAGACACCAATGGTGCAACTACCTCTTGTGGTAAGTAGACCTGATATTTATTTGAAATCTTATGTTCTTAATGTTCTATTTCGTATCTCTTATTTATGATAAGAAGTCTTTTCCAAGCAGTAGGACAGTATACATACATAACGCCTTTCTCCCATGGGGATAGGCAGAATCTATAGAACGCCATCTGCTACCATCCTTACATACACTTTTTATTTCGTTTATGTTCATACATCTGGTCATCACGCACGCCAGTTACCAGTACTAGGCACCTGACGATTCTGAAGATCATCACCAATAAGTTCACAATATGTTCTCCTAGGGCGTCTCTTTCCGATGTGTCCAGTCACACCTGCCTTGTGCATACCTTTAGCTGCCCTTCAGTCATCCTCTCAACATGACCAAACCATCTAAGCATACTCTATTAAATTTTTGTCACTACATCTTCTTTTAACCGTACCGTTGTCTTACCACATCATTCCTCAGCCTATCATTCACAGTCACACCACACATGCAGTAGGAGAGTATTAGGCTAATATTATTATTATGTTTTTAAGCTCGCCAGAATATTAGCGACAATTTTCTGTTGGTGTCGTAAAAGGTAGCCAGCGTGAAAGTTCAGAACTTTTTACTGGACTGCAAAGAAGGGTTATTAATATTTTGGTAAACACACCTATTTGTAAGGGAACAAAATGAGTAGCTGCTCCTCAAAGGGTAAATGTTTAAATTGAGACAATCCTCTTGACATGTTGACATTGAACCTTAACGCAAAGACCGAAGGCAGAGGGGTGAGCAGCCCTTATTTGTTCGTCAGATCACTTCGTATTTATAACCTCTTTACAGCTTTCGTGTACTTGATAAGGTTAAGTACAGAAATCGGCTTGAGGAGTTATTAACGAACGTAGCGTAGTTCTCAAATGTATCAGCTTGTGTCAATGCAGACCATGTCCTCACAGAGAGAAGGATCGAAAATTGATTGCCACTAATCCCTGATCGAATGACCCTTGCATACTCACAGCATGATATAAGGTACAGAGGGCATAGATAAAAATATAACTCAACTCAATGCAGTGTTGACGGACTAGTAACGGTCAAGACTTACGAGTTGGACGTTTTAGGTTCGGACCCAACATTACTTAGTCAGTCAAACATCGTGAGGAAACCGGCATGTCTTAGAACCAAAAATTCGAAGAAATGTGACATCTACCAACCCGCACTGGGCCCGCGTGGTGGATTATGGCCTGCTTCTTCTCACCAAGAGGAGGCTTGTGTCCCAGCAGTGTGAACGTTAAAAGGCTGCTGATGTAATTACTTAGTCATTATTTCATCACCTGTCCTGGAATCAAATATTCGGAGAAATGTGACATCTAGGTACTTACACCCTGCGTGTTGAATTACAGCCCATACTGACTCTCACAGGGACCTTACAGGGTGATTATGCTATCAGCGATATCTTTGATTTATTCATTTTATTTTAAATAGAGCGGCCGAAGCCAATTACACCATTTAAACATATAGTAAAACTATTTTGATATTTACAATTCATTTAGCACAGTCATTCTTCTCACAAAAATTCAAACATTCTGACAGTATCATCTTCCATTCATTTGCAAACATATCAATATCTGTGTTTGAATTCAGGAGAGCGTTAGTAGCTGCTAATGTCCGAGGAATAGGTGACTTGGAGTGCGCAATAGTACGGCAAGTTGGAACAGCCAGCAAGCGGTGTTTTCTGCCACGACAGTAATTGTCTGGGACAAATAGTTTACAGATATCATTGTGCAGATCAGGAGCATCAATAATCCCCTAAGAATTTTAAATATTACACTCATCTGATCGCGCGACCTTCTTACTTCTAGAGAATTAAAGCTTAAGCAACCCAACAGAAACTTTGTGGGATACAAGAAAAGATAAAACCCGTACAAGCGCTTGTAAAGGTATCTAAGGAATGCGTTTTGAACCTTACTTGATGGAAAAGAAGAAAAGTTGAACAGTCAAAAATGTATTGGATTTACTTGTGCTATCGAGAAGCTTAAGTAAATCGATTATTCCTGTGGAAAAGCATTTTAGAAATATGAAATCTCTTAAAAACTTTATCTTAGATAAATTATATCGTTACATTTTTTCAACAATCATCATCAATGTTTTCAATATTTAATAATAAAGCTGAAGACTTTGTTTAAATGGGCTAATCTCTGGAACTACTTGTCGGAATTGAAATACTTTATAACTTAATTCTTGAGAAAGGCTATAGGTTATTTAAAATTATGCTTAAGAACGGAGCAAATATAAACAACGTTAAAAATAATGCTAATCAAGTACGACAGGTGATGCGATGCGACGGGGTAAGTCAAGGGAACGAGAAATTTCACGTGAACCAAATCCCAGATAGAAGCTAGTTCATAATATACAACAACCCTTTTCGTGCAGGTCTGTCTGTGTGACTAGATATACACGAAACACGATAGACATTCCTGTCAATATTTCTTCTACTAACCCTTAACCCGTTTTCCACACATATTTTCTAATCTCGAAGTATTTTGCAGTAAGAAACCATAGCTTCTTAACTAAAAGCTCAACCCATCATTCCAATTAAAATTAATTGTCCAATAAACGTGTTTTTCTTACGGATAATAAAACTCGTAAAAACTGCTTCATCGCGACATTTTGACGTCGCGTTCCCATTACCGTTAACAGTTGCAATAAAAGATTTTATTGCCGAAATGTCGTTTGTTATTAGTTGCATTTATTTCAACCCTTTACAGCCCTGTCTGGGGTTAAATATTTGTAACGATAACCATTATTATATTTAATTTGTCTTGTAATACTTAGATTTTTCTTTTGTTTAGAATTCTATTAATCATTATTTATGCTAGTAATATACTAGGTGTTCCTTTTTTATGTTCGAGGAGTCTAGGGTATTAATGAGATCACGACAAAGAATCAACTGGCAATTATTATTTTTTATAAAGTATTATACCCTAGAGCTATGAGATATCAATTGGTTCCCGTTCCCGTTCCGTTCCGTTCTTTCTCGTTCGTTCGTACGTTCGTTTCGCTTCCTAACTCATATATACCTCATTTTAGAGGCAATGGTGTTTTAGAGAAGATTGGTCCCAGTAGATGATGGCGTTAGTCCAAAAAAGGTTTATAAGAAGGTGAAAATGTTACTAAATGGTAAATCCAAACTCTATTATAATAATAATAATATCTTAGGACAACCAACACAACGTTATCTGATCCCAAACTAGGCAGAACCTGTACTATGGCAACCAGACAAGTGATAAACATACTTATATATTTCTAAATATATACATAATCCACACTAATATATAATATTATAAATGCAAAAGTAACTCTGTCTGTCGGTCTGTCTGTCTGTCTGTCTCGCTTTCCTGCTAAAACTACTGAACCGATTTAAATGAAATTTGGTACACAGATAGTTTAGAGCCTGAGAAAGGACATAGGCTACTTTTTATTGCGGAAAAGGGGTTTTAAGGGGTTGAAAGGGAGGAAAAAAGGTTGTAGGGAAGTATTGTCATTTTTAAAGCTAGAATGATGAAACTTTTTTTACATAGTATATAATACTTATATATTTATTAATTATATTTAAAGTTTGTTGAATTTTTACCCTTAAGGGGGTAAAATTAACAATAAGGAATAGGGGATGAAAGTTTGTACGAAAAGGGAAATGACAAGAATCGGCGGAACTACTGGTCGGAATTGAAAAAATCTTTTTGTGTTGGGTAGCCCATTTATTGAGGAATGCTATAAAACATCAGGCTATGGTCAAAAGGAGCGGAGCAACAAACGAAAAATGGACGAAAACTGGCAGGCAATTCGATGCGACGAGAAGGGGAGCGAAAATGTGACGCGGACGAAGTCGCGGGCAGAAGCTAGTCATAGATAAATTACACCCAGACACAGAACAAATGATAGTGCTCATCAAACAAAAATTTGTCCTGGGTGGGAATCGAACCCACGACCTCAGTCTTAGCAGTCAGGGTCACTAACCACTAGACTAACAGGCTTTATTAGATACCCACTAGAATCCATAGACGATCCCAAAGACCATACACGTATCATAAACAGCCTATGAACTTCCCATTGCTCAGACCCAATGCCTCTTCTGTGAGAGGGAGAGTCCATAAATAATCCTGTATGCGGGCTCAGTGCCTTCGAACTTCTGGTTCTATAACATGCCGGTTTTCTCGCCATGTTTTCTTTAACCGTTTTGAAAGTTGTGGTGATGAAATTATATACAATAAATAATAGTTTAAAAAAACTAAAAAACACGCTTCCATTGAAAACCAAACTAAAAAGTACAAAATAATGGAAAAAAGCGTGGGGTGCTTTTTAAGATATTTTTTTATTGATATCAGCCACGCTTTTTTCCATTATTTTGTACTTTTTAGTTTGGTTTCAATGGAAGCGTGTTTTTTAGTTTTTTTAAACTATTATTTATTTTCTATTTTTTAGGGTTTTTCGAATTTTGACACGTATGTCCGCGTAGTTTGTGACGTATGTCAGCGTAGTTTTCGAAGACAGTTTTTTTTGCTGTCCTGGTAACCCTGGTAAGGATAATGGCTCAAATTAGTTTGTGACGTATCTCAGCGTAGTTTTCGAAGACAGTTTTTTTGCTGTCCTGGTAACCCTGGCAAGGATAATGACACAAATTTATGAAATTATTGCATTGTCATCGGTCCTTGACAGGTGTGCAAAGTTTGAATGAAATCTGGTCGTTTAAAGTGGGTCAAAATCGCGCTATATGGAGTCGGATACCATACAAGTGAAGTTAATTTACAGCGTGTAAAAAGTACAGGGCCTCTCTGGGTTCGAATAGACACACACGTAGCCGAATCACTAACAAGACTTGTTACAGTTGCGGGTACTTTTCAGAAAAACGTCAGAAGAATTTTATCTCTTCAACATAAAATCCTACTATTCTATTAAAAATTTTAATTTTGGAAGTTTGTATGTGTGGATGTTTGTAACTCAACCACACAAAAACGATCGTACAGTTTTTGAAGAAATTTGGCACACAGATAGATTATAACCTGGATAACCCCATATTTATTTTTATCCTGGTAGTGCGTTTCTGTGGCATAATTTACGCCCTTCACGAAGCCGCTAGCAAAAGTTAGTAATACATATTTTATGGTGTCTGCCTGACATTAAACACCATTCTAAAAAAAAAGCTACGTTGTTGAGACAATACACCCTACAGACTAAGTTTACCCGCTAAGATTTATACAGACGCCAAGCAATCTTTCTAATAACGAGAACAAATCCACGGATTAGATAAAAAAAACCTCATTTATAAGCGAAAAGCTAAACTGAACTACAACTCCATTATAACTTACTGGCGAACAATTCTCGCCACAAAACTGAAACTCCGCTATAAAGCACACCTAGTACTATCATGCTGAAAGGTACAAAAACTCGCGCTGCCCCCACTGGGGGGTGGCAGTAATACCGCTCTAGTTTAGACTCATATAATACGTAAGTATAGAGTTTATTGTCCGGACCAGAGGAGCACCGTTATATTACGATTTCTACGCCATTAAAGGCTAGGGTAGGAGCTAGTGTTGCGAAGTGTAACACGATAACTATGTAGGTTTTAGTTCGGGATTGTATTCCCCTGTGAACGTAGATCTTGTAAACACCTATTGTTGGAAATTAACTTCACAGTGAGTCATCATCATCATCATCATCATTTCAGCCGTAAGACGTCCACTGCTGGACTTAGGCCTCCCCCAATTTGGGGGGCTTTGCCATAATCGCCCCGCTTGGCAGGCGGGTTGGCGATCGCAGTATGGTGGTAAAATGCATAGAGAACGCTGCTGCCCATTCTCTAGGAAGTCCCTTAGTCGCCTTTTACGACACCCGCGGGAAGAAATGGGGTGGTGTTATTCTTTACGTCCGGCACCACACGGTACACAGTGAGTGCTACAATGCTTTTTACAAAATTGTTAAAACAATATTTTAGCTCGATCCGATCCAGCCCGTTCCTTGCTGTCCTCTACCAGCGATGCCCTAAGCCGAGGTCCGTACCCTACGGAATGTCCTTAGCGAGTAGTCGCTCTGGTTTTGGGTGTTTCAATCCCTGGCTGGTAGCCACAGGCAAGTTCGGTTAAGTAGCCCACAACCTCATAGGTAAACATACACCTGTTATTATTTTGGAACGGAGCTTCGTGATGTCAGATTAGCAGTAAAACGGTTTGATTAGGTTTCTTTTCCTAAAATCAAAAATAACAGAAGAAAATTCTAGTTTAGACCATTTTTTTTTAGATTTTTGTTGTTTCTTAATGTCAATGGCGTAGGAGCTTTTCTTTTTATACTAAGTATGTGCTTTAGAACCTAATTTAATAAAATTAATAAACATTGATGAACTAATAAAACAATCGAATTACGAAAAAGACTAAAAGACCAGAAATACCGCAGTATTGATTTATGTGCGTTATTTTGGACAAATGAATAAGAAGGACTTTTGTCAGTTAATTAATCATAAATGACAAAAACATCATTTACTAGGCAGGAACTTTATTTTGTACCATACTTACCTTAAATTTTACCACACATAAATGTTGAATGAAATATTATATTTCGCCTTTCAGAGCTGTGGAGCTACAAAATGGTATTTCGTTCCTCAATTTTCTCTTCAACAGAACTAATACAACTTACGCCTTAGTTAAATTTAAAAAATATCGTAATTCTAAAGTGGAGCCCATCTCCTAGACATGGTACGGTAGGAGGTCGCTGTACAGCGCGGCTGGGCGTCGCTTTTCAGTAGGCGGGGCGACCGCCCACCCGCTCATCAGTCCGCTTCTGAAAACCCAACGCTGAAAACTTTTAATTAATTATTTTTTTACAACGAGAAACGTTTTTTAGTTCTGCGTGTCGAGAATATCGGCGATTGTATTCTGTGTAATTGATTTTTTAAATTTAATTTCGTGTTCTGGCGAGTTCGATTTTTGAATGCGGTTTCTTTTTTGTTTAGATGGTTATGTTTATGGTTGATGCTACAAATCCTATACTTTTTATTTGAATTCATTCACAGACTGTAAAAAAAAAAACTATGTAGTTTTTAAATAATTTTGTATTATGAATGAATGGAATCGTTTTCTTGTTTCTTAACGCGTAAATCATTTGTTTCTATTTGTAATTGAGCTTTATTTTAATGATACGTAGACAGTAAATACACGCTGTTTTCTTAAAATTACAAAATCAGTCGTCCTTTCAATAATTAACAAATTTTTCGGAACAATTAACGTCAGCTAAACCCGAAGTATTTCCCTCCAGTCATTAGCAGGCTCTGGCAGGTCCCTATAAATAAGGGACCTCGAATAATATTTTTTCCCTTCGAATGAATAGTGGGGCCACAATCGATAGCCATTAAATCATCGCCCAATAAAAATGTCACTGGCCCATTGGTATACTGGCTGCATTTACACCGACGTTCGTTCCCGACTTTTTTTGACAAGAAATATGTTTAGCAGAAAATCTTATCGAACTTTAATCTATACCTATTATTTGAAGTATTCTTGTTTTAAACATAACGTTGAAATGTGGGTGTACTATAGGTATAAACAGCTCTGCCTATCCCGACTGGGATTAGTAACAGGCGTCATGTTATGTTATGGATGTTTAAAAAAAAAAAAAACTACGAGTATGCAAAACTTTATATGCGAATGTGCCTCGTGCATTTCTTCAATTCTCTTTTGAGATAATCTGCATCAGTAACCTCAGTAAAACGCCGTGTATGACGAATTATGACAGTTCCCTAAGTTTAAAATAAGTCTAAATGCGTCAGCACATCGTAATAAATAAACACGTCAGAAGTGATATGTTATTATTATTGATATTAGTACAGGCTCTGCCTAGTTTGGAATCAGATAACAGTGTGTTGGTTGTCCTAAGATATTTATTTATTTTATTTTTATTTTTTAATAAATACACTGCACATGTAATAAATCAGGAAGTGAACGATTCTGATGAAACTGTTAATGTATGTAAATCATACTTAATTTAGATGGTTATTGAATTTGCCCGGAATACAACTACCTATTTACTTTTGTTTTTTTCGGTCAGTGTAAATTAAGCTTGGACTTCTATAGAATTTCTGCAAGTTTGTCGGTCTTTGAGATGACTCTCCTATACTTATTCGACAAATCATCACTTATCTAGTTAAATTCCAAATTACTGCTTTTTGCCTTATAGATAAAACACAATATTATGGCAGTCAATGTTATCAAAGATAAGAATACCATTCATTAAATTATTATAATATAAGATTTTACGCGACCTACACAAAAAATGAAAAAAGAAGTAAAAAAAAAACAGGTTTCGGTATTTGAATGCGAATGGCATTTAAAAGAGGCTTTTGTTTGTTTAATAGAAACCATAATATATGCAAATTATGCGGAACCAAGCGGCCTTGTCCGAACGAGTAGTTGAGCTAATTTTGATAGTCACGACACACATATTTTTGCAATAAAATACCGGAGAGTTTATGTTAGTCCAAGGTCTAGGTTTTATAAAAGATATTTGAACTTTTAATTATTTTAGCAGTAACTGTATTACCTAGATATTCACCTCATTTACTTCAGACGCCAATGCTTGTGTCTCATGGTTGACCTTGAAAATGGACAAGCAGAAACTAAGTAAGTAACAGCTTAGCTGTGCACTGCGGCGGAACTGTATGAAGGCATCACAGTCTTGAACAACAAACAACTTAGTTGTTTAGCGACGTTGCAAGAGTATTAGTTTGTAACCTTATAAAAATATTGTATTACAATAAAATACATACTATAAAACTCTACTTTTGCTGCGTTGACATTTTTTTATTACGTAAATAGGAAGTTGAGACATACAGCCAATTGGTGAATATGAATAATTTTGCGTAACTATTTTTAGCCGATAGGACATGTTTTTATGCAAATTTAATACAATTATCATTATCTTAATGGACCCGTCTGGTGTTCAATAAATATAGTACAAAATTCCTTCATTTATATTCGTCTATCATATAAAACTCGTTAAAAACACTGACGATGAATACAGTCAAATTGATTGTCATCCGGAGTTAAGAGCCCCAACACAACATTTTATTTATTTATTGCTAAACAAGCGTAAAAGAATTTAAAAATGGGACAAGAATGAGTCTGGTTTGTACTCAGAATATTTTTCTTAAAGTGGAAAACTCTCTTTGCGCTTCGGTGTAAATGATGCCGCACGCATGCGCTAACCTTTCATATCGGATTATAATTGAAATAAATCCAGCTCAAACTCCCGACTACCTCGCTGAAAACTGATTACAGTCTTATCTTTTACTTTACTAGGATTACCTCAGCTTTCATCACCAAAATGTAACCTATATTTCATTCGAATTTATTTTTGCTCAGGTCTTGTTTCGCAAAATTGTTGGATAGCCATTTTCCAAGATGGCTGCAGTCGTTCCGTTCCACGCAGAAGCGGCCAGCATGGTGTTGCGTCAAAAAATAAACATTTTGCATCGTCAATAACATTCTTGCGCCTCGGCGGCGCGCATGCGTGCGACGCTGTCTCACAACGACGCGATCCTGTCAAAAATATGCAAATTAATCTATAAAAATGTGATTCAACACCACTATTATGATACGAATGTTAGTTTCAAAGTAATAAATTTACTTGTGACGTTCTCGAATCGCTGAAAATTTATATTAGTAAGCGTTTAGTTTTGACGGCGATTGTCGCTTCGTCCCTGTCTGCTGCTACGGCGCATGCTCCGCTGTAATGTTTATATTATTTGTATTTGAGCTGTGTATCACGTAAACTATAACTACCACAGGCGTAGCTCCAATACTGTGGGCCAGTGCCCGCCCCACCCCTCTTCGGTAGTTAAATATTTCTTGCTTATTTCGCCCTTGCATTGTTGATGCTGCGGCGTCGCAGGCTGTTGTGTATTGTTTAGACGCGCTTTTCCAAGCAAATATTTTTTAAATATAAACAGTAACGGAGTGTAGGGTCGGAATAGTAATTTAATGGTGTTGAGTGGTTGGTTTTAGTTAATTTTATGTATGGTGCATCGCGCTGCAGCCGTGTAAATAATTTGCATCTGAAACTGCAGTGCACCGGTACTCATGAGTGGTATATCGAGTCGCTGTAAAGTGTTAGTTTTTTATTGTTTGTTAATTGTTTTTATTTTATGTTAACATTTTGTTGTTGCCGTGAGTGAAATGAGTTTTTGAGGACATCTGGCGAGCGCGTAAGTTTTTAAAATTGTGATTAACGGTGAAGGATCGCGGTTTTAAATATTTATGGCTACATTTTCGGAATTTATAATCTCATTTTTAGTCTTTTATTTTTTCATGATATTTTGGACAAACATTTTTTTTAATAAAGTTAAAAATATAGTTTTTTCTTTATAAATATTTAAATTTAAAGCAGTTTTCAATAAATAGAGATTTGAGAAAATAGAACAAATTAAAATTCTTAAAATATAATAATTCGTTCGTTAAATAAACATCTCATTTCCAAATGATCTTAATCACCATTATCATTGCAAGACATATTTTATTAATTTATTATTTTTCGTAAAACTTAAATCAGTCTAAAATTTAAAAAAAAGAACGCAAAAAGTGTTCAAAATATCCGAGCGCAATACTTCGCGCTACGTGAAAAGTTTGAATTTCCTCGACGGAACTTATGAGCACGTGGTGTGTCGCTCATGTGCGCCGACTGACGACCAATCACAGCGTCGCTCATCAGCGGCTCGACCAATCACGGCCGCCCGCTGTTCAGCGCCTCTTTTGACAGCTGATAAGAGACGTACGGAAAATTGCGAAAGTATCTTTTGAATTACGAAACTTTTTGTTTGATATAAATTAGTACGTATTTTTATGGGACCTGTTTTTATGGAATCTATTAATTCTTCAATTTTATGTCGTGAGAATATTGAGTGGAGCAAACTGAAATGAAGGAGCTTTTCTTTGAAAACAGATGGTGATTTATGGGTGTTTCGTTTTTAATTATTCCATTAGCTAATCACTATGTGCAGACATT
The DNA here is from genome assembly GCA_947507805.1 of Aporophyla nigra. Classification (NCBI taxonomy): domain Eukaryota; kingdom Metazoa; phylum Arthropoda; class Insecta; order Lepidoptera; family Noctuidae; genus Aporophyla; species Aporophyla nigra. Next base: position 3,994,809 of record OX382316.1, on the reverse strand, counting down.
AATTTATGTAGTCAATATTAAAGTGTAAATCACAAGCATAACCTTAATTAAAATCCGTATGACGTCTTATATGCTTCCGATTTCTATTTTTGTTAAAACATATTTTATTTGCGTGACGTACGAACCAAATGTTTAAAAATCAATGTAATTCATAAAAATGCAGGAACATAAAATAAAAACTTTGGAAAAGCCAGCTTTTGATCTAGAAATAGATTTTTTAATTTTGGTAATTTATTTTTACCCGCGAAAAGTCGCGAGAAATTCTTACAAGCATAATAAAAGATTATGCTACTGTTGTTATAAAATATAACGCGCTTATTGATATTCCTTTGCTGTCCCATTGCTGGGCAAAAGTCTCCCCCATTCTTTTTTATTCGTCTTTGGCTGCTGCTTGTTCCGGCCCATCAGTCAAGAACGAGACACAATATTTAGACAACATTAATTATTCATGTACATTTTTATTGCAATTTTAGTGCCTTATTCCTAAATTATTAATTTAAATTGTTCCTAGACTGCACGAAAGAGGAGGGAAAACAAAAGCATTGTATCATAATCTTAACACTTTATTTTTATATTATTAAATACATAGTAATACTAGCCTATTTTCTTCTTGTACAGAGAAGGCACTGATTAACATTTTTTAATACAAAGGATTTGGTTAAGTTTAGCCCTTAGTAAAATAACTCCTTCGTGTGATGATGAATCGTAAAATGAAAAATAATTAGTATTATGACAAATAATTGATCTTTTATACGGGAAATCTGTGGATCAGTCATACCAAAAGATCGCGGGATGCCCTGCGCATCCAATATAACAACATCTTCAGGATGATGTTGAGGCTGCCTCGCTTCTGTAGTGCATCGGGGATATTTGCACTAAATCGCACTGATGGCTTTCATGCCGTCATCCGCAAAAAAACGGTATCCCTGATCTGCAGAATGCGTGGCAGCTGCAACGGAATTCTGAAGACTGTAGCTGATAGGATCTCTTCGCCGCTATGGAGAACCTTTGTTAAGCGAGTAATTTGACTGATTTTATTGTTAATTTTTTTTATGTGTTTTTAGATGTTGTACTATATGGATCTAAGTTATCTGAATTAAATGAATTTTATCTTATTTATTATTTAGTTTATTTTTAAATCTTAGGTCCTCTTGGAAATTTTTTGGACCTACGTTGAGATTGACACATTTTAGAATTGTACGTTATTAACAATTTTCGTGGTTTCTTTAAATTTAAATATGACATTCCTGTATGTATAGATGAACACCATATGTGTGCATATTTTTTCTACATAATTTGTTAAATATCATAAACAATTTAAAATTTATGCATAAAACGTACAGAATTATATTAAAGCTTCATAAGAGAATATAGACAGTTGATTATTTTTCGTAAATCACGTCATAGAGATATTTTGGACGAAAGTCTAATGAATTAATGACGAGTATACTTATGTTAATAATTATCTATTTCTGTCATTAATAATATCTACAATACTATACACTTCACTCTTCAAACCATAGCCGATGCTGATTAGGCTCTGTTAACGTTTATATTCCATTTGGACGTCGTTATTGATAAATAAGTGAATTCATAAGTATGCTTTGGTTCAAGTAAACTGACATGTTAAAGTTTTAGGGCGAATTTCACCAATGAAACTGATCGTGATTAGCACATCTAAACCGCGTTTAAGAGCTGTCAGTGTCAATATTTCCACAGCAGTGCTGACTTTGACAGCTCTTGAACCTGGTTTAGATAGGCTGATCGCGTTACTTTAGTTGGTGCATTCCATCCTTATTTAAATTAATTATTATTTATAAATATTTATTCTTTCTTTTTGCTAGCCTTTACAAATATTGTGTTTTCCTTCCACAACTCTACCTTCAGTGATTTCTGGCCATGTTGGCTAGCGAACGAGATCAGTTCGTCACAAAATCTTATATTTATTTATTTGGCAAATATTCCTCGTCTTAAACCGTCCCCAAGATAGTTGGGAACCGACTAGGCAGACGATGACCTCGTTAAAATAGCTAACTATCGTTATTAGGTTTACTAATTAATATCTGCGGCTGATTTTAATTTTATTCCCTAAATTATAACTAATTAACCTTAGTACCTAACAGAATCGCTTGTTTTTTCATTTGGAATCTGATTTAAATTGTCTTGCAATTCAAATTCGCATAAATTATTTATATCTTCATGGGAGCATCGCTAATTTAACTAAATCAAAATCACATGTTTTATTGATTGAATTTTGATTTTAATATTGTTTTTAATTTCATGTTGTGAATGCTGCACTACAATGGTTGACATAACAAGTTTTTAATATATTTAGCATGACGATCTCGAATTTCGTTTGCATATGAATTAGCAAAAATATTTTATAAATTTTAATAATTTGGGATCTCCAACAAATGATATATACATACAAATTACACGAAACTAATGGACAACACTTGGATATTAATTTTGTGGACTCCTTCACTCATAGGAGACCACAACATACACAAAAAGATGAACCACTAAGCTAACAAAGTTATAATATTAATAAGAAACAGTTAAAATGATCCTAAATACCTTTTGATTTGATTAAGAATCCAATGAACCCACTCTTCTTCTCTGGTATCGCCACATACAAGAATAGGAAATGTCGAAGTAAAAATAAAAGAATGACCTATCAGCACGCTTTGTAGCGGAGCTTACCGTTCTGGGTATAGTCGTATTACCAGTTATTGCACATGTCCGGCACCCTAATTGCGAAACGCACAATTTACCAGAATCTGAATGGGATTGAAGATTATTTCTAAACCATTGCGCCATTTGTTCGAATAAATTGTCGCCTCAGCAACGTAAATAACGCAATGAATGTTGTTTAACTATGAATATTAAACCAATTCCTACCGATAAAAAGTTCCGCAATTACCCCTCTGGTCCAAACCTCATAATTATAATTTTAAAATTGTTAGTATTTATTCATAAGAAGTTTCCCCCGTCCCCTTGGTGAGCCCGGTGCTAAGACTTTCAGGCTTCTGACTATTCGTTACGATTGTCGAAAATCTATGAGGCTATCACCTAAAAACTGTTTACAGTCACTAGGTTCACACGATTGGTTAGAATTTATGAATGCAGAGTTATTTTCTATTTCCATAAGAATGAAGGCTTTTAAATTAATTTATTTGCTCGCCTAGTAAAGTTAAATAATTATGTAGAAGGTGAATAAAATTTTAGTATGTTATCGAGGTTTAGGCTAATACTATTTCCGTCTTCCTGTTTATTTGCGTCATAGAAAACCTTTACAGAAGTAGTCTGAATTCGTTAATGATATTAATATTACTATAGACTATCAAGGGTGACGGTTTTAATCAATATACAGATACATATAAAGCCTCATATACGGTGCGAAATATTTTTTTGTGACAAAATAAAATGAAGCAACAAATTGCTTATATCACCTAGACACTATTCTAGATGGTCCAAGTTTTATTGTTGCTTCAATTTATCAATAAATTTGCAATTTAATATTTTATATAAGTATATAAAATATTAAATTAAAAAATGTAGGTACCTGTTTATTAATACAAAACGGGATCCCACAAAGAAATAATAACATCAGACGTCTAATTTCATTTTACGATCTAATTTATTGACATGATGAGGGCAGACATGAAACCTGTATTCTAAATTCTGCATTTCCTTATGGCTTAAAAACGACCGTCTTAGAATCAATACACGAGTAACTGACTGCAGACTCTCGTCGGAGCTTCGGTATCCCTAAAGAAACCAGAATTCTACATAAATGAGGTTTCGTAGATCTTTGACAATCTTTAGCGGTAGTCAGAAGCCCGAAAGTCTGACTACCAGGCTTACAAAGGTTGTGTTGCCTGGTAGTAATACTTGTACAACACTGGCATTCAACTGCATCAGTAGACTTAGAGCCGACAGCAATATAGTGAGGAATTGAATCGGCAGGTGACGAATTGAGATAAAAGGTGTAGGATAGGTGGAGTGAAGATCACTTCATAAGGCCGGTAATAGGTCGATGAGAGTAGCCAAAGATCACATAAAATACCGTGTGATCGGAGACAATAACCAGTAGAGGTTGATGAAGGGAGGTCATAAAAACCTGTCAACAGTTCCTGAAGATAAATCATGCGAACTCTGGGCAGACAGATTCACTATGAATCTTAATGACTTGTTAATAGTTTTACCACGACATTAACTGTCTTTAAGCTCATTAAAGAGAAGATTAATAATAATATACCAGTCATAATATTCATAGGGCTAAGGCCTACATTCTCACACAGAGAAAGCACAAACATTGATTGGTTTAAGGGTTCGCAATGCCGCAGGAGGAGACGCCCCGGGCGTCGGGAGTCTATAGCGGACTCCCGGCCACCGTAGGCGCGAGCTTGCGGGCGGCGAGCAATGGGTAGCTCGCCGCCCGGTAAGGACCAGGCTCGGGTCGACGGCGCGTAGTGTTCCACGCGCGCCTCAAAGAGATGTCAGCAGCACTGAAGGGGTCTGCTAGGACCGACGCCTGCCAGGGTCGTGAGATTGTTCGAAAGAGATACCGTGACCCTGGCACATGGGCAACTGAAGGAACACGGGTGGGTTTTAGTCAGTAAAAGTCTGACACACCCTCCCGCTCCACCCAAAGCGGGAGAAGTCATTTCATGATTTCCCATCCAGAAGAAAAAGAAAAAAAAAGGGTTCGCAATTAGGTACCTATAGGCTAGTCCAGGTTTCCTCTTGATATTGTCATATTTGTATTTGCCCACATTTGAACCGACAAACTCAAGATCCTTTAAATGTCTATCACGTTTCGTACAAATTAGAGACGTTCCAGAATGTGAGGGTTAACAATACAAGTTTTCTTCAAGGATCATTCACCTAATAATTTAAAACTATAATGAATATCTGCATTTAACAATTGAGAATATTTAACGTAACTTGATACACTTGTTTTGTAGAAATATGTAAAATTGACCGGAAATAAAGCTGAGATAACATTTGGATTAAGTTCTCGCTTAGGAATGCTGATAAGATCCTAAGATCTTGTGATCGTCAAGTCGTTAAATGATTACTTTTAAAACATCTTTATTAGTGTTACTTCTCGATTCCGATTCCATTTATTTCATTAATATGATACCAACAAGGTCCCGAGGAATGTCCTTTTTCTCAATTTCAGAGACCATTTTCAGTAAATATAAAGGGAATTGGGACAGCTCAAAACATTAGGTACCTCCAACATTATCTCCTGTACCGTTAATATAAGCCTGTGTTATATAAAATTTGGTGTACATCAAAGGCGGCGCGGTCTCTTTATAGCGGGTGGGCGTGTCTCTTTTCAGCGGAGCGATCCCATTGGTCGGTCGCTCTTTGATGTCGCCGCCGTCACTGAACAGTAGGGCGGGCGGACGCTTTTCAGAGGTAAAACTTACATTTCAGACAATGAAGGCTTTTTGTTATTTATTCAAATGTAATATTCAAGAAATTCGTCGGGATTGCTTTGTTGAATGAGGTTTTATTCATGTTTACTGTAAAGATGTATTGTTTTATTTATTTTTCAAGAATTAGAAAGGAGTTCATGAAATAAAATGGGTTTAGATAGGTACAGGATCACTTAGTTTTTAATTAATAGAGACCAAGAATGATGGCAGCTCAATGGGCAGTTTACTTTTCTGTTTAATAGTAACATTTCCATACATCTACGCAATCCATTGACTTATTAAATCGAAACTCCATCACCAATTTGTAAAGATATCTATGATGATGGTGTCTACCTGGGTTAATCTATTTAATATAGCAATCTATATGAAAAAAAATTGGCATGGTAGTACCTACCTAAAATTCTCAACATAATATGAGCCCATGAGAGCCAGAGTGGCCTAACTACTTAAACAATAGTTTTCAGTAGTAAGGAAAAAACAGAATCCCTGATTTCAAATAATTGTAACTTTAGAAAAGAAATATATTTTATTTTGGTGCCCGATTCTCGTATTAAGTAATATTCTTTAACTTTTAGGAATCATGTTAACCCCAGGCACCATTATTATTATTATTTTTAGATAGGCCACTCTGGCTCTCATGGCCTCATATTACCTTTTATTGGGTTGTGGAGCTCAAATAGGCGGATTAGGATAGATACATACAGTAAGACTAGAAGCCGACCCCAACATAGTTGGGAAAAGGCTAGTCTAGATCAGGGCTGTCCAGACAGCGACAGCAGTCTGGATTACTATTATTAGATTAATTAATTAATTAAGAACCAATACACGTATAAAGAAATGGTTATCCTGTATTATTTTTACTTGAAAACTGAAAATATTTGTTTCTGCGGCCCTCCAGCTTTTGTAGTAAATTTAATTAGCCCGCGAAGGTATGTAGTTTGGACAGCCTTGGTCTAGATTATGAATATTATTTTTTACTAGCTTCTGCCCGCAACTACGCCCGCGTGGATGTCAAAAAATTTACCATTTCAACCCCCCATTTCACCCTCTTAGGAATGGAATTTCAAAACACCCTTTCTTAGTGGATACCTACTTTTCACAAAGAACACACCCTCCAAATTTCATGTCTCTAGGACCAGCGGTTTAGGCTGTGCGTTGATATATCAGTCAGTCAGTCAGTCAGGACTTTGAATTTTATAAATATAGATTAAATCTCTATCTCATCTTTAAATCGTATAATCTAGTTTTCTAGAAGCCTTTGATTGTAAAATTAATGCAAAACAGTCATATATTTTTTTAAAGATAAGACTAATACGCGGAAAACTTAACCAGAAAACAAAAATGTCAACCATGTATTAAAAACCAGAATGTTTTTTTTAAATAGCTAACTAAAATGTTAATGGTTTATGTTAAGCCAATCTAGGAACATTTTTAATCTTTAGTTTACTATTCATAGGTCATGTCTCGAGTTTTTTCTTTTCAAATCAGGTTTTTAATTAAATAGAAAAATAAAAATCAATGACAACTTTCACTCACGGTTTTTTTTAAAATAATTTTTACGACTTTGCCAACGAATGTGATAGAAAATACAATCAATTTTTTTTTCCCAGATGATATTGCTTATGTATTTCTCGTAATATAACATGAGAGAGAGAATATTATATAGTGAATTATATACTAATAAAAAGGTAAATAATATGACTGATAGTTAGTAAAATAAAAAAGTGTTCGTTAATATAAAAAAGTAGGCGTTAAAGTGTTTAAAGCTTTGAAAGTAATTGTGAAAACCAAAGAAAACATAAAGAAGAAATTACAATGTTGTATGCAGTTCGTCAGGTGAGTTTTTAGACTATTGTTTATGGTAGTAAGCTTTGTAATAAAAAAAGTACTCTAGTTTTATTTTTGGCTAGAGTAGTGTTTATTGTATTGTAGTTAGGTAAGCACATGCAGATAAATTAAAACGCAAAACTAAAATACGTAATGCTTTTTATATTGTTTTCTTAAATATTTTCTTTTGGATGCAGTTTTTTTTTGCAAATAGTTTTACTCTCAATCAAGTTCTATCTTAGATTTTTAGTTGTTTATAAAAATAACATGCATTTTTTCATGGGCGTGTCTATTCAATTTCAACGTACTTGATAACAATCAAGTACCTACGTACCAAATAATTATTAGTACATAATAAATTGTCCAGCAACACTCCATTTCTTCCCGTGAGTGTCGTAAAAGACGACTAAGGGACTTACTAGAGAATGGGCAGAGGCGTGCTCTATGCATTTTGAGCGAGTTGGCCGTAATCTACCACGCAGGCCCACTGCGGGGTGGTAGATGTCACATGTCTTAGAATTTTCCGTTCTAAGACATGCCGGTTTCCTCACGATGTTTTCCTTCACCGTTTTGAGAGCAGTGGTATTGAAATTACTTACACAAAGTAAATCGCCTGCCTAGGTTCAAACCCACGACTTTAAGTCGTAAGTCGGGGCCAATACCACTGGGCCATTTCAAATGGATAAGCCCAATAACAACGGCTTACATAACAAAGAAATATAACAAATAATAACATTTAAGATTTTAATATAATTTAAATCAATTTTTCCCTGTGCACCTGTGCTGCTAAAGCTATCAAGGTCGAACCACGTGTTTTGTCATCGATAATAATGAGTGCATAATTAATTTAATATTTACCTTTTCTCATCAACCAGGAAACGCAAAATGTCCATGGCAATTGCACGTGTTTATTAAAATATTTAGGTATTACATGATTCAAGAGGTTAGTAACAATTTATTCTTCACAAACATTTATGACTTTTTACTGTAACTCATTATCAAGCGTAACGCGCGCGTGAAAGTGGCGTAGCACATAATGTATTGTCGTAGACTTCCGTCGACGTTGCGTGTGTACGGCGTAGCAAAGTCGTAGCGTAAATGTGGCGTCCATCAACTGCCAGAAGTAGGCGTTATCTATGAAGAAGATCTGAAAAAGAACTTTTTGGTTAGTATCATCCAAGAACATTGGTAAAGGAAGAAAATACGTTTATTCGTTGTAAACATGATTGAGAGAAAGAGCGCAAAAGTATAAAAAGGAAACAAGGTGGGGGAAAATATGCGTCACATCTACGCAAAACGACCATCGCTCAGCATAATGCTACGATCCTATACAAAACAGAGTCCCAGATGTCAACCTGTGCAACATTTTTTTATTTTTTTATTAGCTGTTGCTGTCCCACTGCTGGGCGAAGGGTTCCTCACTCTCTTTCCACGTCTCTTTATCCAGAGCTGCCAAGGACCAATCTTTATTAAAAGAGTCCAGCTCATCCGGCCATCTCCGACTGGGCCGGTAGAACATACGATATGATAAAAAAAACCAGTTTAAATGCACAATTATCTATGTTCAAATAGTATGTAGTCTTCTCTATCGTATGCAGCGTATCTAACTTTCTTTCCATACATGAACTCTCTGATGACTTACACCACACACTGCGTACAGAAGAGCTGGTCAGCATCAATTGCTGTTACTATGTTCATGAATACGGCATTGATTGACTAATTAGTTGTGTGAGGACAATGCGCTGTGTTGTTGTTGTCGTTATGGATCTTGATTCACCATTGTCTTCTGTCGCGACGTTATTGTCGGTTGCGAGTGTTACTGCTGGGCATGAGCGTCCTGGGATCGATTCCCGCGGAGCATAATCAGCCTATTTCCTACTGCTGATACACAGGCCTCCTGTCTATGACATAGAACTGCGTGACTATTGCGGTATGGTAGATAACACATTTCTTTGATTTTTTTGGTTCTATGACATGCCGGTTTCCTCACAATGTTTTCCTTCACCGTTTTAACTGCAGTGGTGAGTATAGCGCCTGTCAGGCCGTACGACCTACAACTCGTCAGTCACAGCTGAATCCACTGGGCTACCACTGCTGAATTTCAAAGTAGGGCGAAGTCGTATTATTGAGATTTTTGTTCGTCGATTAGGCCCACCAGAAAATGAAGCGTTGCGTAATGAAATGCATCTTAATTTGTTCCTCTAAATTACAGTGATAGTAGTAATTATATTTCGTCTAAGAACGAGAAAAATGTTCATATCCTAAGAATTGACTAAAAGAGTGATTAGTTAGTTAGTAGGTTGGCGTCATCGATATTAGTATTTAGTAAAATTATGCAATATTCAGTAGCTAATAACTAGTAGGAAAAGCACATATTTTGTAACAAAGAATTTTTATTACTGTAAGTAGGTATATCAATTTCAGCGTCAGACGAGCTAGAAGTATATAGTATTTCATCTAAAAAGATGCAGATCATGATCGTGTTTGAAGAAAATCGTATTTTGAAAACATGACTACTGGTTATTTTATTTGTGGAGGTCAGATAGGCAGTCGCTCCATGTAAATGACTGGTATTCAGCAGCAACTGGTTAGACTGGAAGCTGACTACAACATAGTTGGAAAAACGCTAGATAGATGATAATGACTACAGATTCGTTCGAATTATTGCACCGATGTCTGTAAGTTTTAATTCTTCTGAGTGGAAATAATGAGTTACATAGATACGGTGACCTTAAACGGAGCTGGTGGCAATAAGTCAGGTTGCGGGGATTCTTCAAGACACAAGTGCTAGTGCACTTGATTCTTGAAGAATGGGTCGACGGTTTAGAATAGGTTGTAGTTTTAAATGTAGGTAAGTACTGCATCATTCATACTGTGAGAAACAGACGTAGAACTAAGGTAGACTATATTGTATATTGTGCAAAGGTCAGAGGAATGGAATGCAAATAGGAGTTGATTGGAGCAAAGACCTAAAATAGTCCAGGTGGTTCAACATGGGAGAGCCAATCGTCAGTAAGACGAATATTATTCTAACTCAAAGCGTACGAACAAGAGATGTTAGTGTTTGCAAAAATAAGTAAAAAACTAAAACATCCGGTGGTCGCGTAATTTCTTCTAGGCGTACGGTGTGTAGGTACATTATTTGCTTAGTTTATCAACGTACAGCGCCCATGTTATTGTTTTCCTACGGGCTCGCATTCAACCGCGTCGCGCAGTGTTTTCCCTAAAAAAACAAAACAAAGTAACTCGATAAGTAAACAATTGGAGCTGAGTCAAACGTAGCGTTCATTTTAAACAAACATGTATATGCATTTCTTTATGTGTGAGTGTGTTGTGGGGAAAGTACCAATCTTAAACGCACGGAGAATAATGCTTCACTTGAGATAAATTAACAGAATGATGCACAGACTTACAGCTTTGCTGCTGAACTTTATTCAGGATTACCTATTATTTCAGCAAAGGTAATATAACTACCTTAGATAATAATATCCATACATATCACAGCAGTATATGTAGGTACGTCTGGATTGTCAATATTGAAAATATCTATCACAGAACCTATTCTCAGTTTGTAAAATCTCTAGTAATGATATCATTATTGTTTTGAAAGCAGAAGAAATGCGTAGTGATGTTGACTGAAAACTTCTGTAGTTTTACATTCCTCTAGAAAACGAGTAGGACCCGTTGAGTTCAAACGTCCACAAGATGTAGGGATTCTTAGGGGATTTATCAAGAAATGGTGAAGAGATTATTGTGAGTTATGTTCTAAAAAATCTTCTCGCTATTCTTCCTCTATATTGAGTTTGATTTAGTTGTCATCACCAAACAGATAAGTATACAGGTACGTGGGATATAGTTGAAGTTTAGTAAGAAACCGATAGATGTTTTTGCGTGTAATTTAATCTGATAAATGAACTGTGTGTTTTTTTATTAGTTTTCATACTAAACTTCAACAATGTCCTAACCTATGGTGCTCAGACCTGTCGCTCACCGAGTCTCAAAAGTTCCGCCTTGGAGTTGTCAAAGAGCGATGGAACGCAATATTCTGGGTGTATAAAGACAAGACAGAATTCGGAACACAACGCTGCGTTTCAAAACGGGTATAACCGACGTAGGCAAAAAGGCTGCCAGGCTCAAATGGGATTGGGCGGGTCACATTAGCCGTATGCAAGATGACCGCTGGGCTAAGGTCTGCACACAATGGGTGCCTGAAGATGGACGTCGCCACCGCGGTCGACCCAGAAAGCGCTGGCGAGACGACCTCGATGCGTACCGCGACGACAGGTTTGAGGTGGCGCGGGACAAGAGTTCCTGGAAGAAATTGGGGGAGGCTGTTAAAAAAAAAACTTCAACTATATCCAAAGGCCTTGGTTACTTATCTCTTTTGGTGACAGTACATTCATTGCATAACTGTGGCGGTGCTTGGGGGAGGTCTATGTTCAGAAGTGGATGTCTTCAGCTGAAATGCTGATAACAGTACAAAAAGCTAGGACTTTTTCAGACTTAATAAACAGCTTCATGTTGTTTTATTATTATTTTGGCCGTGCTTACTCGAAAATATTTCTATAACCACGTATAAAACTACTGTTTACTCATCAAATCTCTCAGTTTACATTCTTATTACATAACTGTATACAATTTAATGAAATTCCTCGAAGTTTTGTTTGTCTGTTTGTGTTCATCACGTAGATAAGCACGGGAACTGCTAAGAACGTGTTTTATAGCACATAATGTTATTACGCAGCAGATTTGTTGTCACATCTCTTAGTGTAATTAATGTTATTGTTTATTGCACGTATTTTATAATAATATAAACACGTTTATCATTATGATCTGATGAGAAAGAACAAATTGAATGTCATCTTATGCAAGATATGGTGTGGTTAGTTTATTGTATGTGCCACCTGCGTTTGAGTGGTATCATGTTGCATTGGATAGTCTACCTACTCATTAATCGAGGCGGTTTTATCCTTTACTGCCCTAGTATCTTCTGAGTAACTCATATGCGTCCGTCTACATAAGCCCTAATTTTGGCACAAAGACTGGAACGTTCGTAAGAAAAATCTATTACTCAGTCATATTAATAGACATTCTGATTAGGTTTAGTTTTGCATGACACAGAAATAAAAGAGTAATCCTAAGAAGATTTACCTTCATGTCTATTTCTGACAGCAAGGTACATTGCCTATAGGTACCTATTTCGGTTCGAAACTTTTGATATTATCTCACCATTCTCAAAACCAAGGAAAAGAGTCGCTTCCATCAGCTATATGAGTAATTACTATATGCTACAGGTATATTTAGATCAGGTAACAAGTAGTAGAAGAGGTTGCCAACTAACTAACTTCGAAGAATCGTATGAAAGTTATGAGTGGATCTGGACACAGTGATCACCCGGGTAAAGCTTTGGCATTGCCAATTATTCACGTCTGTAATATAAGATGTGTACCCTGCTAGTTCAATTTATACAGTCAGGAGGAGGGTTTCTGTGATTCCAGTACCATTTTGCTGCTAACAGACTTGGGGATCTATCGTAATTTTTGGCAGGATAGCATATATGGGATATACTTAGCTACAATCCCCAAAATCCACCACAAGGTGGATGTTGGGGATTGTAGCTAAGTAATAATGGCCAGACAGGTCGTTAGATCAGGTTAAGCTATGCTTGCTGCGGTTGGGTGACCATTTTTTTACATACCATGATCCGCCGTGCTGCGGAGAGCACGTTAAGCCGTTGGTCCCGGCTGTCATGGAGTGGATAGTCCTTACGTGTCGTCAGTAACCGAAAGGGTATCGTATTTCGTAAGGACTGGGTTGTGACGGTCAGATAGTCAATCGTTCAAAAAAAAAACCATTGGTAATCAGCTGCATCTTGTTACACTGGAAACTGGACCTATTATAGTTGAAAGGGCTAGGCATATTGCTTGTGTTGATGAGCAGGACTTGCTTTTAAAGTGTATGGTAAGGCCCCATATTCCACGTGTTCATTTTCTTGATTTTTTTGAGTTTTGCCAATTACATTGTATGCATTTTTGAACTAACGAGGAGTCGGTCAATCAAAAACCTGGAGTTAGTTTCAAATTCCAGAGCGTAGTAGGTTTTCATAGGTAGGAAATTAATGGAAACTCCGTGAACAGTCTTTTCAATCAAATGATTGGTTATTTACTTATGTAACATTTATACGTGAGAATGATGTATTAACCATGTACCTACGTTAAAAGCCACAAAGCTAACTATCCAATCTTAGTTCTTTTTTGTTGTTGTATCTATCACGAGGTTATTATACCTGTAATTACCTTTTAGGTAACTTTTTATAAGTATATTAGATATTTAGATACTTTCTCCTCACCCCCCATTGTTCTACCGATAATTTACAATAGCAAAATTAGCCACCCATCCTAGACCTTATTTTCTTTTCTATGTAGAGGATGTTTATGAAAAAATGTATCTTAGTTTACAATATGTGAGGTTTCATGTTTATAATATGGTAAGTTATTTATGAAAACAAATCTCACCACGGGCAGCGGTGACCTCATAATGTAAATATGTTTGTTCGTCGACGATAGTGGCTAACACTAGAAACAATAACATTTTGTTAAGTATGACTACCGAGCCTTTGGCGAAAACTGTCTTTGAGCTATATGTACAATATAAGTATAAGTATAATATGTACTATTGTCATTGGCTTAAGTGTATGTTGCATTAATAGTATCAAATTTGCGTTTTAGCAACAAATTTGCATTCCATCTTGTTTGTAATGACTGTAAACTCGTGACTCCATGACAATGGAGTCACGAGTTTCTTTGCGTTAAGAATATAAAAAAAAGTAAAAGTTTATTTCTTAAAAGGCATTCACAAGATTTTGGAACTCAGATACAATACATTAATTAATTTTTACAGTTAGGTACGGAAACTGATACCCAAACTAAGCCACGGCTTGTATTTTGAGAGTCAGTCCTAAAGAAAATACGCTCTACGAAAGAAAATATTGTATCTTGCGATAACTTAAATGGTAGCTTTTAAATTGCTGATAGGAATACAAGCAAGTGACCGAGTGTGATGCTCAACTACTTCCCTATAGGTACTTTGAGAAAAGAGGTTTTTATTACAATCATTTAAGGGGATTACCTCGCTCAAATCCTGAAAATACGGTGTGTTTAAAGAAGTTTGTAGATGAATCCTTTTGTGCGTTTTCAATATAAAAAATATATGTTAAACTAAAGGTCATCACAAATACATTGTATTGTTTAAAATTTTAATAAACTTACTCAAATTTTATCAAAAAATCGTAACAAATAGGTCCTTTTTCAACCTAAATTGAAAATTTTCTCTATAACGGCTCAATAACTCGGCATGAATTATAAACCAAAAAATACGTAATGACGTATTTAACTATTTGTATTGATTTTTTTCTCTTATTTCTTTTAATATTTTAAAATATTTTATAAAAACCCGAAATTTCGCGTAAAGCACTATGTCACTCCCGCACTCGTCCCTCTCTCTCTCGTCGTTTCGTCGTAAGTTAGTACGGGGCAGCATGCTCAAGGTCATTGGGCAATGTAATGCCCTTAATCGGTAGGTGTGTTAGTGTCGAAGCTCGATGGTAAATCAGTTTTTTTTTACTCCAAATGTTTTATTGTTAAATGAAACCACAAAAGAAACACGTGCACTTACATATTGTTTGCATGGCGTCACCAATGGTGTGTACGTGCAGTTTTATAGAGCTTAAACATGCAATTTTGTTTATAGTACGACCTAGCTTTTCATTAGAGTCTAATGGCCCCCAATAGTCTTAATAACGAGGGCTTACTAACGTTTTTACTGTTTTACATCAATATATTTCATGTAGAAAAAATGATACCGCCAAACAGTTATGGTACTGCTAGAAAAACTATTCCAAGTTTTTGGTGATGATAACTCATTGCTGCAAAGTTTTCTTATACATACTTGGTACAGTTGCAAGTTTCAAAACCATTTTTATCACTATCCTATATAGGAGTCCATCACTAGACACAGACGTAAGGCGAAATTAGTTAAACTCACGCCTTTTTCACATGGGGCTAGGCAGGAACTACAGAACTCCACCTGCTCCGATCCTCACATACTCTTTTTGGTTCATTTTTGTGTACACATCTGGTCGTACATTCACGTCGTTTGCTAGTACAGTCAGTGCCCTGCATTACCTGACCGCTCCTACACAGAAAAAAATAGGAAGAGGGGTCACATAATGTAGGGCACTGACCGTACTACGTACCTGACTATTCTGAAGAACATCACCAATAACATTGGATTTGTCTTCATTTTAATAAAAACATTAGCATCTACGACCTCCGGAGCACGAATCTTGCATGTTGGTACTACCTTTTCATTCTCTACATCAAGTCCTAGATCTCCCATATGATCATGATCTTGTCTCTTCTGATGACCTTTTCAACTGTTGTATTGTCCTCAGGGTCCGGAGTCGGCACTGAACTCAAACCCGGGTGGCGCCGCGAAGCCGCCGCTCATCAACTCATTCGAGCTGGACCGGTGTTTGGACCGGTAAGTGTAAATTCTTCTAGGATACAATTCTTCTTTGGACTAGGACGAGGTTCAAGAACGGATAATTCAATGTAAAAGGTGGATATTTTGGCCACCGTAGGAGCGGGATTACAGGCGGTGAGCAATGGGTAGCTCGCCGCCCGGTAAGGACCAGGCCCGGGCCGACGGCGCGATATGTTCCACGCGCGCCAGGGTCACAGGCAGCTGAAGGAACACGAATGGATGGGTTTTCAGTCAGTAAAAGTCTGATACGCCCTGCCAGTTTGCTTAGAGTGGAAGAAGTTATATAATGGTTTCCCCATCCAGAAAAAAGGTTGAATATTCCCTAAACTACATTTTATTTTAACTTTACGATAGCCAATGTAGACACAAACTTTGAACAACTGCAGGGTCAGGACAAGATCAGCCACCATTAAACTGTAGAGCAACATTGTTCTGGAGGTGTGTAGCTGTTCAGATGAATATGGATCCACATTTAATATTTCCTTTACAGGGTCTAGTTACCAGTTTCTTTTTTTTTAAAGGGTAGATGTTTATATGCCAAATAACTAAAAATCCGCCTTGTCCCCAGGGAGGAGTCCGGCAGGTGGGGCGGCGAGGCGGCGCGGCGACGCCGGCGCAGCTCGCCCCCGCGCCGCGCCTCGCCCCCTCGCGACCATGAGCCTCTCGCTCTCGCACGGGTATGTTCATGTGGAATTGCTTTCAAAACCTTTCCTCGACGATTCAGCTAACTTACACACATTGTTCCTCCAAAGGGTTGTTCGTGCATATTCAGATACTAAATATCTATATCTTCTTTGTAATTCAAAATCAAAAAAAATTAAAATCAAAAGTCATTTATTCAAATTAGGCTGAGGATCAGCAATTCACCTATAAACCAGTACTTTCATCAATGATCTGTATTTTCAAGCCGTAAGAGTACGTAAGTGTACTCATACTTTCATAATATCTATAACACTTCTTCAAAGAAAATCTACAACAATTTCGATCTACCCAGGCCTCAGCGCCAACATCTCCGCAAGGCTCAGCGCACTCGAGCCCCGCGCCGGTGTCGCCAGCGGGCAGCGCTAGCGCGGCAGGCGGGGCTCGCTCCCCGCTGCCGCTGGTGGCGCCCGACCTGCTAGCCATGCAACTGCTCGACCAGCACACGCAGCTGCAGGCGCTCATGAAGCAGCGCCTGTTCCATCAGCATCATATGCAGAAACAGGTATGATAGTTAAGGAAGGGCAAACTTCTGGTTTTCGACAAAGATTTATTTTAAGTTTTGCAATGTAGACAGAACAAAGCTAAAATGTAAAGAATATAAATTTTGTTATAAAATAGTAGTAAGTAGTGGTAGGTGGATAAAGTTTTTCTAAAACGAACAGCTTCTCAGACATGAAGATCTTATCCTTATAATTAAAATCATTATTGTACTATGTTTTATTGCAAATTTTAATACAAAATTGGAGAATGACTCTCAAGGAATTGAATTGTTTTTTTGTTTAACAGCACATGACTTCGGAGGCCGCTAAGCGCCAACTCGAGCAATCGCGGCTTCAGGAACAGATCAATCTCAACTTGCTGTCACAATCTCATTTGCCGCCGCCAGATTCATCGCCAGGTCAATACTTTGACTATAAATACTTTTATATTTAAGACTACTAAGTTCTGAGAGCATTATCACGTGACGTTTTTGGCTATGCACTTCTTAAACATCCGCTCCCTCCAGGTTCTCTTCAGCAGCAACTAGGTGCTCAGCAGCAGCAGCTGGTTCAACAGCTGCAGGCAGTACAGCGTCAGTACCTGATGCACGGACCACTCTCCGTGCCACCAAATGCTCCACCAGGTTTGTAGGAAATACATCTTTTCTTCTTTTTTGGTATCTGTGATTGCATTCAGTTCTCTAAACGTTTTAATATGGTACTCTACGTTGTGTCGGTACAATTTCGCTTTATTATAAAATGTTGCTGGTTGCAGAGGTTCTTGTTACAGCTTTTCTACTGGAATATACGCACTTTATTTAAGGTGCGTATGGACACAACAAACAGAAATGGTATCTACCATATCTGTTTTCCGGGAAGTAGTTGTTACTTCGTAAAAAAAACAAAAAAAAAACTTTAGAGGTGTCAAGGGACACCCGGATGGAACGAAGTTACTTTCCAGGATTCATAATAGTTATAATTTTTTAATTATTTATTATGTGCAAAAAACCTGTATACACTCAACAAAAATATTCTCTCTCTCTCCCTATCTCCTTCTCTCTCCCTCTCTCTCTCTACCTCTCCCCCTCCCCCCTCTCCTCCTCTCCTCCTCTCCCCCTCCCTCCCCCCTCTCCCCCTCTCTCCCTCTCTACTCACAACGAAAAAAACAACAACATACAAAATATATACGGTCGAATTGAGAAACCTCGTCCTTTTTTGAAGTCGGTTAAAGCATGTCGTGACAACTTTTCGTAAGATTTTTTTCCGTCTAGCCCCCTTTCATAACGCGCGATAAGGAACTTCGTTCCAAAAACTCTAATGTTGGTAATGCCACGATTCTGAAAGTAGATACCTTTTGGACGCGGTATCACTTGACAGGCACCTGGCGGTTTCCAATCCGTCGAATACGTTCAAGACTGAAGAACTATACTCCATTTGTTTAGGTAGTTAACTAAATGTAAGCAATCTTAACATGTCTTTTATCTAAAAAACTGTCTAAAAATTGAATCTAAAAATGTTTACAATTAGGTATTTACTTAAACCGATGTTAGGTAAGTAACTTCATTTAAATAATATTTGTTGGTCTTTTATACGATTTATTTTATATAAAAAGACATATCAAGATTGTTTACCTTTAGTTAACTACCTAAACAAATGGAGTATAACAATATTGTTTGTGTTTGTCCTCTAGGCTTAATGCTGTGGGGCAGTGAAATGGAAGAACATCCTTTGTTCGGTCGCGGCGTCTGCAAGTGGCCCGGCTGCGATGCTCTAGCTGAAGATTACCAGGCTTTCCTAAAGTGAGTCCACTGTTCTAATTCATCATCGTAACTATTAGCAGCCTTGTTGCACCCACTGCTTAGTATGGGCCTATAAGGCCTCCTCCCCTTTCTGAAAATTAAAAATGTGCTACAGGTTTTGAATTTGGTACACTTTTTCTTAAATTTTCATGAACATGATCAATTTGTTGACTGTTCTAAGAAAATGTATATTTATGTTTACTGTATTAAACCATTAGACCCTACCGTCACCGTTATAAAGAGTACCGAATTAAGTAAACTAATATTCAGATCACATATCTTTGTACAAATAAAGACTTCGACTTTGGAACATCTCTTTGTCGAGACTTGTCAGCATAAGTGTTTTACCAGCATTGTTCCATTCTAATTTCCCATATCCTCCAGGCACCTGGAAGCGGCCCACACGCTGGACGACCGGTCGGCAGCGCAGGCGCGCGTGCAGATGCAGGTGGTGGCGCAGCTCGAGCTGCAGCTACGGCGCGAGCGCGACCGCCTCGCCGCCATGATGCGCCATCTGCACGCCGCCAGGGACACCACGCACCACCAGGCCAAGCATCCGCATGGTAAGTTACATTACGTAACATTACGCCGCATACCTGCACAGCCTCGCCGCCATGATGCGCCATCTGCACGCCGCCAGGGACACCACGCACCACCAGGCCAAGCATCCGCATGGTAAGTTACATTACGTAACATTACGCCGCATACCTGCACAGCCTCGCCGCCATGATGCGCCATCTGCACGCCGCCAGGGACACCACGCACCACCAGGCCAAGCATCCGCATGGTAAGTTACATTACGTAACATTACGCCGCATACCTGCACAGCCTCGCCGCCATGATGCGCCATCTGCACGCCGCCAGGGACACCACGCACCACCAGGCCAAGCATCCGCATGGTAAGTTACATTACGTAACATTACGCCGCATACCTGCACAGCCTCGCCGCCATGATGCGCCATCTGCACGCCGCCAGGGACACCACGCACCACCAGGCCAAGCATCCGCATGGTAAGTTACATTACGTAACATTACGCCGCATACCTGCACAGCCTCGCCGCCATGATGCGCCATCTGCACGCCGCCAGGGACACCACGCACCACCAGGCCAAGCATCCGCATGGTAAGTTACATTACGTAACATTACGCCGCATACCTGCACAGCCTCGCCGCCATGATGCGCCATCTGCACGCCGCCAGGGACACCACGCACCACCAGGCCAAGCATCCGCATGGTAAGTTACATTACGTAACATTACGCCGCATACCTGCACAGCCTCGCCGCCATGATGCGCCATCTGCACGCCGCCAGGGACACCACGCACCACCAGGCCAAGCATCCGCATGGTAAGTTACATTACGTAACATTACGCCGCATACCTGCACAGCCTCGCCGCCATGATGCGCCATCTGCACGCCGCCAGGGACACCACGCACCACCAGGCCAAGCATCCGCATGGTAAGTTACATTACGTAACATTACGCCGCATACCTGCACAGCCTCGCCGCCATGATGCGCCATCTGCACGCCGCCAGGGACACCACGCACCACCAGGCCAAGCATCCGCATGGTAAGTTACATTACGTAACATTACGCCGCATACCTGCACAGCCTCGCCGCCATGATGCGCCATCTGCACGCCGCCAGGGACACCACGCACCACCAGGCCAAGCATCCGCATGGTAAGTTACATTACGTAACATTACGCCGCATACCTGCACAGCCTCGCCGCCATGATACGCCATCTGCACGCCGCCAGGGACACCACGCACCACCAGGCCAAGCATCCGCATGGTAAGTTACATTACGTAACATTACGCCGCATACCTGCACAGCCTCGCCGCCATGATACGCCATCTGCACGCCGCCAGGGACACCACGCACCACCAGGCCAAGCATCCGCATGGTAAGTTACATTACGTAACATTACGCCGCATACCTGCACAGCCTCGCCGCCATGATACGCCATCTGCACGCCGCCAGGGACACCACGCACCACCAGGCCAAGCATCCGCATGGTAAGTTACATTACGTAACATCACGCCGCATACCTGCACAGCCTCGCCGCCATGATGCACCATCTGCACGCCACCATTCCAGAAGATAGATCTGAGTTTTTGGCACGAATGATAGTGAATGATAGCGTGACGGTTGACAGGGAAGAATGGATAAGGTAAACATTTTTTCGCCGACTCAAAGTACCATACATGGGCGGGAAAAACAAGACAGATAGGCGTGTTAATGGAATGATAAACATAAAAATCCTAACCTAAATAAGTAGATAATATGACAAGAGAAACCGAACTTTGTGATCATGAAATAAGAATTAACTATTCACTGCATAATAATTTCAGGTGGTGCTTCTGAAGGTGCATCTCCAGGCCCAGTTCGGCGCCGTGTTTCTGACAAATCCGGCGTCGCCATTGCAGGAGGTAATTATTCTTCCATAATTTTTATAAGTCTTTAGGTAAAAACACATAAAATCAATTGGTTTTCGAAAACTAAATGACTAAACAACACCAGATTTGGTATTTTGGCTGAGATTGAATTTGTGTTTTAAATAAGAAGTAGGTGGGGGTAGTCTTGAATTAGAGTGTATTTTAAAAATATCGTTTCTGTCCTAAAGGTCTTCCATATATGCTCGAAAGAGCTGGATTAGATGTGCAACAAGGTAAAGAAATAGGTACTAAATCAAAAAGTTGACAGTTTCAGTTTCTTTTAGTTCCGCTTCTTTGTTATTTTATAGATTGTCGTAGTCCGATATTACTTTTTATTTATCTTAAAACTATATCATAATATTTTCAGAGATACAACGCAACCGCGAGTTTTACAAATCCGCTGATGTGCGGCCACCGTTCACTTACGCCTCACTCATTCGACAGGTTTGTACTCACTAAAGCTTTTGACTTTCTGTTATACCAAGTTTTGCTCAATAATATAATTAAATTAATAAACGTTTTTCATGGCCATCGAAGAATATTACCAAGGCATAATGATTCTGGAAGTTACGCAAAAACAAAATTTGATGTAATGAAATGCATGCATGAACGCGTGAATGCATGTATGCTAATGTCAAAAGCTTGTGGGCTCCTCAAGGGTTTAAATGGGACCATATGTGGCAAGCACTATTAATATTTTTCGTTACATTTCTAACAACGATTTCAGAAACAAGACTGGTATGAAAATTAGCAGTATTATTTGCTTTTATATAATTTTCAGGCTATAATAGAATCTCCAGACAAGCAGCTGACTCTGAACGAGATCTACAACTGGTTCCAGTCTACTTTCTGCTACTTCAGGCGCAACGCAGCTACATGGAAGGTATGTGCTAGCCATTTAAGTTTTTACGATTTTGATTTTACAACATGATTAGCAACAATAAATTTAAGACTCTAGTGATAAAAAACATGAATTTTGTTGTTTAAAATTTTGCAAATAATGAAAAATATAGCAAAAATTGTGTAGATTCTAGACATAAAACTAATATTTTCTTTTTGAACGAAAGACTGTTTGAAATGCAAAGAGACAAGGTAAATTTAGTTCATTACTATGTTTATTCATATTTACTTAGATCTACATATACATATTTATGACTGCAATCTTCAACTGAGGTTGTGCAAGCAGAATGAAAATCTTTGAATAAATTATATGTGTAAATCAATATTAGGTGATCCAAGACATATAAGTTGAAGATTGAAGTTTAATAAATTATAATAAGAAGCTTATAGATGTATATTCTATCCTATAAGATGTTTTAATTTGTACAACGAATCAATGTGTGACTACGACGATGCGCTATGAAAATTACACATTATGGCAGACAATTCGACATTATCTTCGCCTGTTTTATATTCTATCTTCCTAATTTGTTCTTTAAAGTCATCAATTTTGGTATTGTTACAAAAATTTGACATAAAAAGAAACGATTCGACTCGTTGATGTCGTTTTGTCTAGTCTTCAACAAGACATAGCGTATCGTCCAACAAATACTGAAGCAAATAAAGACGCGTTGAGTGGCGACACAGAACGCGGTGCGTCACAACCTGTCGCTGCACAAATGCTTCATGCGGGTGGAGAACGTGAAGGGCGCCGTGTGGACGGTGGACGAGGTGGAGTTCTACAAGCGCCGCCCGCAGCGCGCCGCGCACGCGCACCCGCCGCCCATGCACGCCGGGTACTACTCCTCCAGCCATGCAGACCTGTTCTACTGCTATTTGCATTACATTACACTAAACTATACAGTTTACACTTTACTTTGGATTTTGATACAACACTTTACAACTTTTAGGATGCTTTGGAAACAGAAAATTATTTTTGACTGTCTATTGCATCGCAAGTTTTATCACTTTACCATTGACACAACTAATAGTTACATATATCGTCTTTTGAGACATCCGGAACATGGGAAGTTGTGCATTGTTCTACTTATCATTTAACACATGGTTTAATCTTGGAATTCTTCCAATTATTTCGCAGCACATAACATTGCACTTAATCAATTTGACTCACATGACTACTTTACAATTTACTCTCTTATACTTTACAATCTACTCACGCCATGCAGATCTATTCTTTCAGACTTGAAGAAAATGCAACTATACATTACACTTTACAATTATTTACTAAACAATTTATACAAACAACAGTATCTTTACACGACTAACCCCTTTATTTACACTGATACAATATTTTTACTGAATGACAATCGCTCAGACTGCACATTGTATACTTTACAGATAACACTATCCAAAAATATTTATTTACACTGCTGTTTATGCTTACAAGATTATAAACACTCCTCTCTTATACTCAATACAATTATACTTTCCAACTAAACAAATCAACAACAAAAACAGTTAACTCTCAAATGATACAGTACATAAATTACATAATTACACTTTACTCCATAAACTCAATTCCTGTACAAAAAAAAAAAAAAAACATAATTAAAACACAGATACCGTAAACACATTCCTCCCTCTAGACAAAACGATATTATACTTTAACGAAACATAACTAAATACATATATACACAACAAGAAAGAAAAGAACACTTCAATACAAATAAAACAAAAATTATACCCCACACAAAAATCACACATGAACACAGTACAAAATATGTTACCAGCACTGTTCATAAAATTACGAACACTAAAAAATAGGGTATGAACTATACTAGTACTGAAATTACTGTTGGAACTATTCAGGGTATCATGACATACTTAAAAAAAAAAAAAAACTCAGATTCAAACAAAATATACAATAGATGTGATTGGTGAAGACTAAAAAGCTTCTGTTGGCTCTGTAAGACATACATGACAACACATTATGGAGGCTAACATAATATTGTCCACAGAATGAGAGTTGTTATGTTATCCATGGGTTGAAAGTCGAAATTCTCAACTAATCGACTTCTTTTCCGAAACTTAAAAAAAAATTGAAAGAGGGCAAAGGGAATCTTGTGTTTTGGCATAGCAAAACTATGCCAAATATTCGGGATAGACTTACTTCCAAATGCCCAAGAAGTCTTGCACATAACCAAAAACACTGCACCTGACTATACACTACACAGTTTTCGGTACATTTTAATCTTCTCTTAAATATTTTCTATCTAACCTAGTGATGTATCTAACTCTTATTGTGTAAATAAACGTTTTCATCTCGTTTCAGATTTAAATCTGTAATTATTTGTGTAGTGGGCTCTTGATCATTGTGAGTGGCATTATAACTTGCAGCTTGCCAGTTATAACGTTACCAATTTGTGAGGTCATGTATTTTTTTCTGTATTTAGGTTTTATGTGTGTGTACGTGGGTTTCGGCACAACGGTGACTAACGTTTTCTCGCTTGCCTATTAACCTCCTTTCCTGTCCATCCTTAAGGGTTTCCGGGGCTATCATATCCTGCATGGTACGGTGTTCCATTCCACGACGATCTGATTGTGCTTTCATTGTCAGCTTTCGAAATTTCTTGGTCAGATTCTTAGCAATGAAAGCACAAGCATTAATATTAAGAAAATTGGAGATTTTTGAATAACTGTGATAGTTATTAAACGGCGATGCAATTATAGAACGCTATCCGGACCAACCTGTCTCTGCACAAATGTTTCGTGCGCTACGAGGACGACTTCGGCTCATTCTGGATGGTGGACGACGCGGAATTCGTGAAGAGACGCCACCTGAGTCGAGGCAGGCCGCGGAAGTATGAGCCGGCCGCCGCGCCCGCGCACAACCCGCCACAGTAAGGGCGCCGCGACACACAAGCGACCGTCCAACGAATCGAATTAGCCACGCTTTTTATGATGTTCATAATATTATATACACCACCACAAAGTCATCGATGATTATATTTAGATAAAAGTTGTTGTTGTTGTAGTATCTTTAGAAAAATAAGTGTTACTAAAATTATGAATATCCACACAAAAAGCTGGCTAAGAATAAAATATATATTTAGATGTCATAAGATTATTTCTATAGTTACGCAAACTTCTGACTGAATGTCGACTTTACATTTGAATTTCAACAAAAACTAATAATGTGATAAAATGAGGTCTCTTTATATAAAAACGTGAGTCGTTGGACGATCGCGTCCACATAGCGTTAATGTATGTGAGAATACGCAAACCGAGAATTATCAGGAAATTAGAGTAAAAGAGATAATCCTCGGTAATCACACTAGATTTGATGTTTCTGACCATTATTGTAAAGTGTTCACCGTGTAAGCTTAGATTAATTCAATATGTCATGTTAGTCTGTAACTAGACACGTGTTTATAATAGCGGATTATGAACACTGTGTGTGCTTTCATTTCTTTTAATAAGGGCACTTTCACCTGATATGTGTTTTTCCGCGGTAGAAATTTCATACACAAAATGTTTATGTGCACGAGGAAAAATTACTATATGATCCATATGAGAAATATAAGCACACACAAGTAATATAGACTCCTAGAGTGTGAAGCTATAGCCAATTGTTTTGCAATAGTTTTTAACATCACATTAAAACAAATAACTTGTTTAATAAATTAGCTTATCTCATATTTTGCTAATGTAATTACATGGAATATTTTAATTTACATTTGATGATACTCCGGAGCTATATCGATGATTATAAACAATGTTTATTTTTACAAAGACTTGCATGTATTGCATCTAATACGAATTATTGTAAAGGATCGTCGTTGGATACCCAAGTAAGATTAAATATTATATTTTAATCTTTTACTATTCCCAATCTTTAACATTTGTGCATGTATCCCTCAGGTAAGTGTACCGCTTCTTATGCTTTGCCTGAGCATTTTTGTCGCATGATAGATAAGTTTTTTCTAACATATTTTTGATAAGCTTGCCTTTTTTCCATTTTTCTATTTTATATTCTATTTATCTTTCTCTTTCATACACACTCACACACTCACTGATACACTTTTCATATAAATTGGATTTTAATTCAAAATTATACACTCCACAAGATATACACAATACAGAATTCACTATAAATAGTGTAAATGGTTATAAGTTTAATTGGAAGAGGTCTGAAATGGCCGGGGTATGATTTTTTATTAATTTTGTTTTATAAAATTATCAGTTTCATTTAATATTATAAATTCACTAGAATCAAAGTTTTTTAAATAAAAAATGCATTAATTTATTTTGAAAGCCGAATATTATTTTTATGATTTGCAAATTCTATAACTAGTGTAATGTTCTCACAGATTCATGGGAGCTCAAAGTCCTCCAATGATGACCAGTCCCCACGGTTACAGTGAAGCGCTTAAAAGAAACCTGCAGGTATGGTACAATGTATGTGACCTAGTTAAAAACACTCATATGTACGGTAAATAAGAACCTTTCCTAACATAATAATTATAAATGAAGAGTAGAATGAATATTATAAATATGGTTTGTAAGGTACATGAAGTGTAGCGAGTTCATAATTTATAAGTTTTGTTTTTATAGGATGATTATGATTAACTGTGTGTTGTATATTTCTAGGGCATGATGGAAGACTGCAACCTGTCATACATGTCCGGTGAGGACCACATGATGCAGTCTGAGGACTACCCATCCTCTCATGACGATTACAGGTAATTAAGAGTTACATACTCATTCATTAGTAACACTTCCTGAACTCAACGCTTGGTTGAGAAGTGTTACTGCATCCACCATAATAATATAGCCCTGGCCTTGTGCACCAGCAAATTTCCACGTTTTTCAGTGTCTTCAGAATTATTTAGGTAGTGTTAGGTTAATATCAAGTGAGTACTGTCATAACTACATAAGAATAAATTTATTAAGAACCAGGTAACAGACACATACTTTGTCGTTAAAGAAGTCAATGTCTTTGGATTTTTTTATGAGGCAATAGAAAGCGATTTAAACGATATTGATTTTGAACTACATGATTGACTTTTTGAACAAAATTCAGACCAATCGTAGCCAAATGATTAAAGGTATTTGAATGTCACTCTCATCGTTTCTTGGGGTTTTTTTCAATACTCATATATTATATTCTGATGAATTAGAGCAATACAATGGAATACTTCCAAGAAACATTTTACAACGAACTGCATCCGTTTTCTTCTCGTTAGCGTTTTTCAAAGCGGTCTCAACAAAGCAAATTATTATTTTTTCTATGATAATTGTAAAAACTAATTATCATTTTTCTAGCCGACCTCCCATGCTAAATGGGTACGGCAGCAGCAGCTCGTCGCACGACGTCAAGGCCGAAGACTTGACCAGCGACGCTCAGGACGTCAAGCCCAACATCTACGCGCTCAAGAATGAGATGCAGGCATCTGACTATTCTAACAAAGGTACGAATACTGAGTGTATTTATACCCAGGGTAATTGGTGCATGGACCGAAAATTTTTCTTGTGGGATTGGGTGGATCATGTGCTATCTTTCACCCATCACCTTATGTCCTAAGTGTCACTGTACACAAGATATATTATACTTTTTTTTGTTTGTTTTTGAAAATTACGTGAACCATCGTCTTTAAAACGACATCTTTTTTTTAGTTTGTTGGCCCATTTGCACCAAATAACTTTTATTGCATTCTCTAATGTCTTATTATTCTAAACTAGCTTCTGCCCGCGACTTCGTCCGCGTCAAATTTTTACTCCCCTGACCCTTCCCGTCGCATCGAATTGCCTGCCAGTTTTCGAGCATTTTTCGTCGCTGCTCCGCTCCTTTTCATTGTAGAGTGATGTTATATAGCTTATAGCCTTTCTCAATAAATGGGCTACCCAACACAAAAAGAATTTTCCAATTCGGACCCATCGTTCCTGAGATTAGCGCGTTCAACCAAACAAACAAACAAACTCTTCAGCTTTATAATATTAGTATAGATAAAACATAAATAAGACTAGTCTTTTGTTTAATGTATGAAAAACAGCTACACTTAAGGATTTAATCTATGAGTGAAACTAGTAACACATACCCAGTGACACATAAAATATGAAATATTTGTCAAACCTAAGACATACCTACAAGTTTGCTTTAGTAAAGCTAGTGTCTGACCTTAGAGCTACTGTTACATTTGCTTCTACTTAGAAAACGAATTTCTGTAAGATTGTACGTTTTATAGATTTTAAACAAGCCTTATCTAGTATTTAACAAGTGCCCATTAGCTCACAATTTTGGTCAGACAAAAATTGTTTTTTCTTACTTGTACAATTTCCTTGCTACATTGCATTGGGGCCCCAATGTTCATGTTACGTATGTTTTGTTTTGGGAAATAATCTTATTACAACTTATTATCTAAAGATATTTATATTTTCCCGCATCCAGCGGGTTCCTGCGGCCTTCACAAGGTCATCGGTCCACCTTGTTGGAGGCCTTCCAACTCTACGTCTTCCGGTACGCGGTCGCCACTCGAGAACCTTTCGAAGCACAAAACCGGTCGAAGTGGCGGAGCTTGGGGGAGGCCTATGTCCAGCAGTGGACGTCTTTCGGCTGAAATGATGATGATGATGATGATTTATATTTTAATATATAACGTTTATTTGGACTCAATAAAATATAGCCTAATACAGTAAAGTGTTAATGTGAAGGGTTTGTGGCTAAGTAATAACAGCTGCAAGGGTTTATCAATCAGGTAAAGCTACGTTTGCTGCCGTTTGTCCGTGGATGGGTGGCCATCTTTCAATAACAAGACCCGACATGCCTCGGAAAGCACGTTAACACGTTAGTCCCGGCTGTCCAGTGTGGATCTTTGAAAGTCATTACCAGTCGTCAGAAGCCCGAAAGTTTGACAACCAGTCTTACCAAGGGTATCGGATTAGCCAGTTACTGGGTTGTGAAGGTCAGATAAGCAGTCCCTCCACTGGTATTCAGCTGCATACGATTAGTCATGGAGCCGACCCCAACGTAGTTAGCAAAAGGTTAGGCAAATGATGATGATAATTAATAATTTAATTTGCTTTCTTCTCTCTAGACTATTCAAACTCAAACAAGGAGTCATCCAGCAACCGCTCCGGCGAGACTAGTCCCTATGACGACTACCCTCGCGCCGAGGACCGATACCGGCCCTCCATGTCACACATCAAGGACGAGGCCGAAAACCTTTCCCTCAACGAACAGAGATCTGATAAATAAAGCAACCACTACCACGCGTAGAGGTGCTCCTACCTTACGCGATGAAGTATGGAGAGTGGTTTTAAGTACACATCGAGTGTACTGTTCTGTATCCAAAGCTAAGGGTACACAGTGCGAGTGTAAAGTGTACGTGTGAACTAAGTGTAAATCGTTTACACAACACTCCAGTGTTTGGCGTTTATTATCACAGTATATGATACTATATTAATTACGGGTGTAGATCTATTTCAAGTTATTAGAAATGGTGTTCTAGAAAGTGTAATGTGTTCACTGTTGGAAGTTTTTATAATAAAAAATGGACGATCTCGATATGAGGAATTGTAAGTTAGAGTTACTTAACCAAATATTTTTTTCTTTTATTTTTTAATTGACCCGGTTTTAACGGGGTTTTGAAGTATTATAGGTTTTACGTTTTTTTTTTTAAATTTAGGTTCCCCTTAGGTTTGGTAGCTGAGGTAGATATACTTGTTAGAAATATTTATAGCGTATAAGTGTTAGGAAGATTTTAGATGGAACGGATTGCGCAGATAATCATTGAATTCAACGATAAATAACCTTAAAAGGTCCATATCAATATTTAAATAAAAATATTTAATCATTATTTGTAATATACAAGTAATAAGAACAATAAGTAGTATGTTAAAATAAGCTTATATATATACGCCAAGCGTTTCAGTTGTGTCGACATTTTGTGCTACAGAAATACAAGAAAGATCTCAGAACATTTACATTTATTTTTCAAAAATACAGAGCCCGCTTTATTTTTTACATATTTTATTTTGTGATTATTGATCTGATGTAAAGATAAAGAATGTAATTATTATTTTCATTGGCGTGCCATGATTTTTAATGGTACCATTTTTCTATTACTTTATTGATTCCAAGGAATTGTTTCTAGCGTAAGTTTAGGATGTAAATATTTATCATGAATTGTAAAAAATAATCTTTTTTGAAAAAATGGTAAAAATTTAGACGAGTGTAAACGTTCACTTAACTATATTGCATATTAAATCGTTCATGTTGTAGACAAAAAAAAAATAGAGGAAGTAACTAAGTATAGTAGTAAAAAAATCACTGTATTCTGGTAATCGTATTTTGTTTTGTTAAAAAGTTTTTTCGTGCATTTTTCGATTTTGCATTTTACTATAGAAAATAATGTTAAGTGCGTATTATGTTGGGATTTTTGTTACTTTTTCGATAATTATCGGAAAGGGTGAAAATAACCATATCACACATTGTATGTATACTTATAACGTAGAACTGTAAAATGAGTATGTTAAATGTATATTCGATTACGCAATAACTTTGGGATTAAAAAATGTATACATTTAGCGATGTAGGAGTGTCACATTTATACATATACTTTGCAAAAAAAAGTAGCGAAATCCTGTCACGGTTGGGCTATGGTAAAACGCTTTTCAATTTAAAAAGTAGAAATAAATAAAAGACGTATGTATGTGTAATTGTTAGCAGTTTCATCCGCCTATATAGCCTGATTCCCGCCGCCTGAATTCTATTCCAAATTTTGTCTTTACCGTGGCCTAACCCTATGTAGATACTTTCAAACGCATTTGTCACAAACCCGTAGCCAGTAGATATACAATTTCTTCGTACGTCTACTTAATTATAACTGTCGTAAATTGAAGATAAGTATTTGCTGACTGATTTTTCTGCATTTTAAACAATGTTGATTTTCTCGCGATTTTTTATCCATCTTACACATCGTATGTCTTTACGAATACGTGTGAACTGACCCTAACAGTTAAGTACAATAGTTACGTATCTCGTTGTAAATCCATTGCTATGCACGAAAACATTGAACCTAATTTTGGAATTGAGAAAAATTATATTATGACATTATTTTTTATTATTGTTTAGCGATCGTTGCGTGGTTATTTAAATGAAACTGTATGTAGTTTCCCACTACACCGTATACGAATTGTTTTTTTATTATTTTTGCTATTGTAGAATTATTAAGTTTGCGTTCGTAAATATTCGTACGGGATCGGATGCGATCGTTGCGGATTCGGGCGGTGTAGTGCGAATCGCCTCTTATTTGCGTTCCGTTTTACGTAGCTGGTCAGCAGAAAGAGTGCTTATGTTCAGTGGAGCCTGTGCTCGAGCCAACACGAATACTTTATTGATCATTGTAAATTATACTTAGTGTTGTATTAAACGAATTCATTACAATTATAATGTGTTTTATTGTATACTATATAATTATAGTAGCAAAACCTTAAATTTATAAATTATCTTGCCTTTCCCAACCCAATCTCCTCCTAGAATTTGGGTTTGAAACTGTAAATGAGTCTTCGGTCAGCTGGACCCGCTCGCTACTGCAATCGCAAATTTACTTGAGCACATTTTTTTGTTTATTGATTAACTGTACCCACATTTAAACGAAAAAAAAAAAAACATCTATTGTTTAAAGTAACCATTGGATACAGTCAACCGCAAAATAGTGCCCTTGTCATTGAGAGTATCCATGCTTTCTTCAAATATCTTAGAAACTGGAACAGACAAATCTTTTTGTACGGCTTTAGAGTACTTATCACATATTGGAGCGCTATTTGGATTTGAATATGTGTGGTCTGCATAAGTTAATACCTAATTGAAAATAATAGTTAAGTGAAAATAATAATTAGTCTTAATTGTGGAAAAATAAAAACGTTACAATAGATTCCTGTCATTTTCGCTACAAAACATTAAAATTTGTTACTGTGCTGCATAAAATATTATAAAAATAATAGTTTTACATACATACATACAATCACGCCTTTTTCCCATGGGGGTAGGCAGAAACCACGGAACGCCACCTGCTACGATCTCTACACACTTCTTTTGCCTCGTTTTTTAGTTTTTAAAAAGGCACCCCACGCTTTTTTCCATTATTTTGTACATTTTAGTTTGGTTTTCAATGGAAGCGTGTTGTTTAGTTTTTTTAAACTATTATTTATTTTAATTTTTTTTGGATGTTTCTAATTTTGAGACGTATGTCAGCGTAGTTTGTGACGTATGTCAGCGTAGTTTGTGACGTAAGTCAGCGTAGTTTGTGTCGTATGTCAGCGTAGTTTGTGACGTATGTCAGCGTAGTTTTCGAAGACAGTTTTTTTGCTGTCCTGGTAACTATGGCAAGGATAATGGCACAAATTTATGAAATTATTGCATTGTCATCGGTCCTTGACAGGTGTGCAAAGTTTGAATGAGATCTGGTCGTTTAAAGTGGGTCAAAATCGCGCTATATGGAGTCGGTTACAAACAAACAAACATACAAGTGGAGCTAATATAAAGCGTGTAAAAATGTTGGTAGGTATATTTTAAGTCATAAAAATAAAACAAGAAGTTTCGGCTTTACTCTGTGAGTGTATAAATAATGAAATTGGGCAGTGAGTCCAGTCGACCTATTCAAAATGTGATTGGGTTCAGTGATCCCGCGGGTCCGTTTTGATTGGGTCCAGTAGACCAAAGACTCAAATTTAAACCATCAACCACTGGTGTTCCGTTACAATTGTAAATTTGTTTTGTTGTTACGCCGCCGACTACCCGCGTCTGTTAGTACCTACGTACCTATTTACAGATTCTATCCACCCTATGGTAGTCTGAAAAAAAAATTGCTGAATCCGATTGCTAATTTTTTACCTAATCAAATCATAAACAGTTTTTTTTAAATTCCTTTTGTATTTCAGGTATGTAGGACTGTAGGTATATGATAGTTGTGGTTTCTGTAGACAACAAAACGATCTTCACATTTTCTAATCGTCAATCATGACAGGCTTTAGTGCATTTGCACAAAGTCATCATCATCATCATAATTTCAGCTGAAACACGTCCACTATTGTACACATAGGCTTTCCCAATTTTGGGGGTTTGTCATGCCACGCTTGGCAGGCGGGTTGGCGATCGTAGTATGGTGGTATAATGCGTAGAGAACGCTGCTGCCCATTCTGTAGTAAGTCCGTTAGTCGGCTCTTACGACACCCACCGGAAGAAATGGGATGGGGCTATTCTTTACGTCCGACACCACACGGACGATATAGTATTTGCATATAGTAGGTAAAACAAAACGCTTTAGAATTCTGAAACTGTCTCATTATCAAATTGTTATTTAAAATAATCGTATTTTTTTGACTAAGTTACTTTTGGTGTTCTTTAGGTACATCTCTGCATAACCCTTTGGATACAGTCGTGATATTATCTTTCTTGGTAAAACAATCCCTAATGCTATTTTTAACAAATATTGTTTTCCGTTTCATGCATTCCGTTTCATCATCATAAGGCCATGCCTACAGAGCTGCGTCCTTAGGTATGTCATAACGTACCTAGCCGTGTCATGACTCAGTGACGAGCACATTTGTTCAGCATGCGTGCAAGAGGACCGCTATAATTAATATTATGTAAAAATAAAGAAGCTTTCGTATCCGTCGAGCGACGTATCCGCTGTAGTTTTAACGATAAGCATAAATTGATGTTTGATAGCTAGATGGATATATGGTCTCTGATAAGGTACCTACCTCTTTTCACACTATTTCTTTACAGAGGGGTAATTGCGTAACACACTAGCAGTAGGAATGGCTTTCATTTTGACAGTTCAACAACATTCATTGCGTTTTTAGTATTGTTGAGCAAACAAATTTGTTGCACAAAAGAAGCAATGAATTACCAATATCCTGTAATATGATTCAGATTCTGAAGGATAGCGTGTTACGCAATTAGCGTAGCAGTATGCAAGATCTATTAAAGAAAATAATTGCTGATAATTCTGTATCTATCTCCTGTGGAATAAAAAAAAAGATATTATTCAGTGATTTGTAAAGTAGCTATCTACCTATTCCTAGAAACAATATTTTCTATTTTATATAATTAAAACACATAAACAATTCAAACCTTATCGAAATAAGAATTCAAGTTTAATTTTGTGCAGACAAAAAAAAATACGACCATCGAATGTCTAAAAAAAATTCATCTGGAAAGGAACATCTCTGCTAAAAAAAAAACCGTGCTAATTGTCTACAAGGGTCATTAGCCTGTAAAAAATCATTGAAGATAATATGGCGGACGTTCAGTTCCTGGTTACAAATTCATGAGCGAGATTATCGTCTGCTAATTAGCAAGAAAATGTCATAAAAAACTCGTTATTAGATGGTGAAATACAAGAATAGTCTAGCAGCTCTCAGTTGTGGCAATTTGGCCTGGGTTTATTCACCTTTGTTATTTAATTCACAATTTTGTTTTAACAAAAAGAAAAAAAAAACAAACAACAAAATAATGCAAAAAAATTGCTTCAATTGTTCATTGAACATTTTGACATATCCACATTGGAAAACCGTGAAAACGAAAAACATTAAAAAGCTTTAAAGGTTTAGTAATTAATAGAGTTTGATGAAAAGCTCAGTATCATAATCTATCTATATAATATAAAAATGAATTCCTATTTCCCTTGGTCACGCCACCATCACGCGTGAACGGCTGGACCGATTTCACTTTTTTTGTTGTTGTTGTGTTTGTAATTGTCAGGAGAAGGTTCTTATGAAAGAAAAATATTAAAAATTGCGCGGAAAATTAGAAAATTTAAGAACACTTATTTAAGAATACTTAACAATCATATAATAGGACAATGTAAACTTTTTTAATGTAACATTATGACATTTGACATAGAATTGACAGAATGCGTGCTCAAATATCATCAAAGAGACAGGACAACGTCTGTCGGGTCAGCTAGTTTACAATAGATTTCAGCGATTCATTGAGCGTTCCATAATTTCAGTATAGTGAATTACTTAGGTTTAACCTAATACCTGTCTCCCAACTTTCAATAAAACAAAAATAATATTTATTCAACATCAAAGGGCACAGCACAGGTTGAACAGATAAACAGAATAAAACTATTACTGAAATGTGGTGTGTAATATAATCGATACGTCAAGCGCGAGCTCGCTTGATTTATGATACGAAACAAGTGCACTAGGGATGTCACTCGGAGTAGTTATCGATGGAAATGTTGGAGATCAATTTTGTAAATGGACAACTTTTGGTGATAAATAGATGAATATGGTTAATATTATTAATGGAAAGTAGGTATCAAAGTGTTAAATATAAATCTTTAGATGCAATACAAGTAAAAACGTAACAACGACGAGACTGTCGAGGTTCGTCATGGTAAAATTTAGGGACGACGGATGAACTATCTTAACGATGATATGGCTAGAAAGGGTGTGACAACTAAGGGTCTGTACAGAAAGAGAACGGAAAAACGCCTGAGCAATTAATTGCCTCGATGGAAAAGGGACCGTATTATCACAGCCTAAAGAAATAATTGTATGAATATCGACACTCTCGGCTCGTGCGTATTTGTGAGTCGGTCGCGCGCTTCCTCAAGCCCAGAGAAGAGATGAGTTTGCGACGATTTTCCGTTCTGTCTGAACTGATCCTAATATAAACGTATGGAAGAAGATGATACGTTTCGCTAATCATAATTAAAATGGAATACGGGCAAGACACTTATTGTGATGATGACAAGAGCTAACTTTTTATTAGGTCAAAAACACGAAGAAACGCACATTTTAATCAGAAAATAGGAGCTGCAAATGCAATAGTGCTGAACTGAAGTTGTAAAACCAAATTATTACTAAACAACAGTTAAGTTCCAGCAGCATAATATCGACATCTGTAGCTCACGACACCACTAGTGTGACATGTGGCTCTTAATTATAACTGGAGTTGTACGCGTCTAAAAACTAGTGAACCGACAAAAAATCTAAAATAACTGTAGTTTTTAATCCCTATCTGGTTACTGAACTTTAAGAAAAAAATGTTTTTTGTGCACATGTCTACGAATGGGTTAAATTTAAGATGAGCGCGTTTTTTTCTTTTTACAAAAAATGACATTTCAATTCGAAATGGAAAGTTAGGGGTTAATTTAGTATTTTCGGGTTTTTAGTGTAATTTCGAGCTTTTTTTTGTTAAAGGGATGAGTAATGATGGTACATGTGGCTATGATTTGGTGTTGTCACTCGAAACACGTGAGAAACGTTTATTTTTTTCAGGTTGCGTCAGTTTTGTTTATAGATTTCCTAGAGTGAAAATGTTTTGGGCGTGAGTCTGTACTATTTTAAAGCTGCACAGCGTTGTTTTTGTATAGGTTTCTAAGAAATTTTATATAAGTACCTATACACGGTAATGTGTTTAGATTATCACATTCATTGAAACCATATATTCCACAAAACGTATGCGTGCGTCTAGTGCCTTATTGTTAAAGGTGGTTTACTTAGCGCTATTAGTTTTGTTTGAAAATTCAGTTTTATATTTTAAGTAAAATTGTTTTTTTTTCTGATTATTATCAGAAAAAAAAACTATTTGTAATAACCGCCGTACAATTTAATGTGATCAGCTATTCACCACTCTGTGTGACTGAAAGTTTGGGTTAGTAAAAATAATTAAGCCTGAGTACCTATCTAATTTTACCGCCAAGCAGTAGCTTCACTGCCAGGGTCGCGAGATTGCTCGAAAGAGATACCGTGACCCTGGCACATGGGCAACTGAAGGAACACGGGTGGGTTTTAGTCAGTAAAAGTCTGACACGCCCTCCCGCTCCGTCCAGAGCGCGAGAAGTCATTTGATGATTTCCCATCCAAAAAAAGCGGCAGCTTTAGCTATTTGACAGGTATTGTCAAAAGATCAAAAAAGGTTCTCATATAACCTAACCAAAATTGCCTATGTCTGAACATTAAAATAAACTGTGATGAAAGTTTGTTTTGGTCATGTTTTGGTGTTACTTGAAGTCGGATAAATAACACTGAACTCATATAAATAGTTCTAAAATATCATTTATTTCTTACCTGTAAAAGTGTTTTCAAAACAAACATACGCGTAGCTATCGCTTCTTAGGCCTGTCTCGCTGACGACGCTCGTCTTCAGACATCCACTGCTTGACAACCCTGGCCCGTCTGTCCTGGTGTATACTGTAGGTGTGGCTCGTTCAGTCCCATCTCAGCCTCTACTTACTTCATTTTGGAACTGTTAAGAAGTTAGTCAGTCACAAACATGAAGCTAGTTATCTAATTGAGTGGTAATT
Organism: Aporophyla nigra; assembly: GCA_947507805.1. Lineage (NCBI taxonomy): Eukaryota > Metazoa > Arthropoda > Insecta > Lepidoptera > Noctuidae > Aporophyla > Aporophyla nigra. Next base: position 3,957,343 of record OX382316.1, on the reverse strand, counting down.
GAAAACTACTAACAGATGCTGGTGTGAAGATGAACCTTAGGCAAATAGCCCCAGCGCGCGCGGTAGCTACAACGCCATGTAATATATAGCCCCGCTGAAAAGTCAGTCAGTAATTATTCACTGCCCTTGTTTTTCTAATTGTTTGTGAATATGAAACTTATTAGATACCTATCCACATAGACACAATAACCTTATCTATCGTCATTTCAGTCACTTTTACGCCATAGACCACACAGCTAACGATGAGATTTATCTCAGTAGTACTTTAGTGCTATGTCAACTACGTGAGATACCAGAAATCATTTTTGACGAAAACCAACCAATAAGCGCCGATAAAACCTACCTATGTTATTAACCATACCCTTTTACCATTAATTATAATTTATCTAACCGAAGTTACATAAACAAAATGTCGGACTTATCTACGGAGTTTTCAAAGAGAGCTTATTTATATAAATATTTTTATAATGGTGTTGTCTTTTTGTCCGCGCGCCGAAACGGGCGTGTGGCACAATTACTACTAAGTGTAAGTATTGTGTTTATTTCTGTAAGGCCACATGTGCGCGTGCTTACTTTTGTACCTATCACCCGGGCTACCAACCGAGGGCCGCAAAGAGAAAAATAAATATCAGTTTTTCTCAAGATACCATAAATTTTGAGAGCTTCAAACTGGAACAGTAACACACTAGAACTCTAAAACCACCGCTAAATAGGATCCTGTGGGCTTGCATAATTAGGCCATGGGTAGGCCTCCTCTGGGTGAGAGGGAGTGGGCCGTAATCAACCACGCGCGCTCATTGCGGGTTCGTAGGTTTAACATAGCTTCGATTTTTTTCGTTCACCGTTTTGGGAGCAGTGGTGATGAAATAATTTACACAAGCTAAATCGCTTGTCTAGGTTCGAACCTACGATATGGCCTATAGGCCTACAGGCAAACAATGAAACTCTTTTTTTACATTATAATCATTACCCGCCCAAGCTGATGATTCTGTTAGAAAAGGCAACTAAATGTAGGAAGCGAAATATAACTGGAAAATCAATAGAATGATAATTTGGTTAGGTAGTATTGATAGTCAGTGAAAACAGGAAGAAACGAGAGGCGAAAACGAAGATAGTATACTGATGGCCAACGGGAGGCTCAGTCCAAAAAGCTGGATATTCGTTTGTTGATTTCGAAAAACATGTAGGATTGATAAATGATAAATAATTTTATTTCTTGCAAGTAGTTTTGTACAAACACACACATCAATCATATTTTTAAAACTACTTAGAGGTCGGCGTTTCCTATCGAACTACTCTGGGAAGAAAGGCCGAAACAAACTCAGAGGTCACAGTTTCTTTAAAAGTCCTGACATAATCTTTGTCAATCATGTGAAATCCATGAGGATTTGTGTTTGAAGAGGTCTTTTGAGAAAGAATCACAGATGGAGTGGTAGGTACTGTTCAATCAGTGCATGCATTTATCAGTAATAATGCAGCTCAAATCAGAACACGATCCAAGGAAAGGACGTTATGGAATGGTTTGAGAACACTTAGGTACAATGAAACACGATAGTAAACCTCTATTCTATCACTGATTATGATCCCTCGCCCCGTTGGTCTCGTGGTCGCAAGCGCGACTGCTGAGCGTGGGGTCCTGGGTTCGATTCCCGGGTCGGGCAAAGTGTTTCTGGGTTTTTCCATTAGGAATTTCTTAGTAGCAGCCCGGAGTTTGGAAGTTGGCGGTGTGATACCCCCGTGCCTCGGAAAGCACGTTAAGCCGTTGGTCCTACGCCTGATCTCTCTCCGGTCGTGTCGGATTGCCGTCCCATCGGACTATGAGAGTGAGGGAAGAGTGAGTGCTCCTATGTCTACGCACACACTTGAGCACTATAATATCTCCCGCGCCGATGGCTAGTCTCCGTTGAGATTGGCCGCCGTGGCCGAAATTCGGTCTGGAGGACTATATATGATCCCTCGCGGGCCGCAGTTGATCACTCCATATGCGCACGAGTGTGTTAATTTGGTGTACCACCGCGATGATCAATGGATCTCAACATGATCGGTACTACTTTCTCTAAAAATAACAACTAATCAAATAATTACGAATCATTCAACGAATTGTTGCAGATGTAATAAAACCCTGTCTGAAATTAATGTAACGGTTAAATGTACTTTATGTTTTTGGTTATTCAGATAATATCGATTAAGTGCTACAGATATACATATTTGAATTTTAAAATAGGTAAGTCTAAACAACATTCATATACGAGTTTTATTTATAATACACTAACAGTAGCAATGGCTTTCATTTTGATAGTTCAATAATATTCATTGCATTAGTTACCTTGCTGGGCAGACAAAATGTTCGAATATATGAAGTAATGATCTGAATGATCAATCTATTGTAAGAGGCTACTAAAGGACTTCCTAAAGAATGGGCAGCAGCGTTCTCTATGCATTTTATCACCATACTGCGATCGCCAACCCGCCTGCCAAGCGTGGCGATTAGTGCAAACCCCCCAAATTGGGAGAGGCCTATGTCCAGCGGTGGACCTGTGCCGGCTGAAATGATGATGAAGAAATGGATAACCGATACTCTTCAAGCTTATAACATGTTACCGTTGTATTACGCAATTAGGGTGCAGGTCGGTATCCTGTGTTAACCCTTGATAAGTAAATGATCGTCCGTTCGACGACCCACCTACCCGCGATTCTCGTGTTCGTGTACTTCTAGGTGAACATCGATATATGCTGTGGCTGTATGGAATAGTTCTTAATTACTGATTTGATTATTTCGAGTTTAATAATGATAAACCAAAGAATGTACCAATGTCAGAAGTTCCTGTGATTAATAAGTTCTTTTTCCAAAAAATGCATTTTATTTGACGTAGTCGGTTCGACAAATGTTTAGTCACCATGTCACAACGAAAATAGTTTAGTTATCTAGGATTAAACAAAACTTATCAGAATTAAAACAATGGCTGCTCTTCCAAAACTTTGAGATCCACAGTCCTGCAACAAGTGTAAGCATTTCTCGTAGCTCTGTCCTAGATAAAGCGAACGATATAAACATAATATAATTAATCATACATTTGGTTGTATTAGCTTCTTATTACAGTTATTATTTCAGTGTAATTAGTGATGTGATATGGGTCACGGACTTTAAAACAATTCTACATATTTATATTGATTACTAAGTTAATTAAGGAAATATTTATAGAAAAACATTTCAGGAAACGTTGGCGTTAATGACTATCTACATAATTACATCATTATCTGCTTCACCTTTTTTCGGAAACGGCTAGGCAGATGATGGCCGAACGGCACGGGGTACGGGGGAACATGTTATAAAATATAAAAAAATATAAAAATCTTTATTACTAAAATAAGAGGTACAGTAAATCTCCTTAAAAATAGATTTTTTTCTTCTGTAATGTTAGGACTAGTACTTTTTTTTTTTGGATGGGAAATCATCAAATGACTTCTCCCGCGGGAGGGCGTGTCAGACTTTTACTGACTAAAACCCACCCGTGTGCCTTCAGTTGCTCATGTGCCAGGGTCACGGTGTGGACTAGTCCTTACTTATTAAATAATCTGTGGGAATCTAGAAACTTCTTATGCAATAAATTGCGATGGCCTTTCTTTGGTACCAAGATGAATCAAGATATCATATTCCTAGCCTTTTCCTAACGACGTTGGGGTCGGTTTCTAGTAAAACCAGATGCAGCTGCAGAATACCAGTATTTTACATGGACTGACTGGCTATTCCCTGTCTCACCCCTCGCTGCAGAAGGATAGGTTTCGAGGCTTAATAGACGTAATCTCTCCGAAACTGTTCACCGCTGCACTGGAGGATGTCTTTAAGGTTCTGGACTGGAAAGGGGCTGGCATCAACATCAATGGCGAGTACATCACTCACCTTCGATTTGCCGACGATATAGTAGTCATGGCTGAGACTATGGAGGACCTCAGTACAATGCTCGATGACCTCAGTAGAGCTTCCGAAAGAGTGGGTCTTAGGATGAACATGGACAAGACAAAGGTCATGTCCAATGCTCGTGTGATACCCACTCCAATGAAGATCGGAGGCGCTACACTCGAAGTTGTGGACGAATACGTGTACCTAGGACAGACTGTCCAGTTAGGTAGATCCAACTTCGAGAAAGAGGTCAATCGTCGAATCCGACTCGGCTGGGCAGCGTTCGGGAAGCTACGCAATATCTTCTCGTCCCAAATACCGCAGTGTCTCAAGACAAAAGTCTTTGACCAGTGTGTGTTGCCAGTGATGACATATGGCACTGAGACGTGGTCGCTCACAATGGGCCTCATAAGAAGGCTCAAAGTCACCCAAAGAGCAATGGAGAGGGCTATGCTTGGAGTTTCCCTACGCGATCGAATCAGAAATGAAGAGATCCGTAGGAAAACCAAGGTAACCGATATAGCCCGAAGAATTGCCAAACTTAAGTGGCAGTGGGCAGGGCACATTGCTCGCAGAACGGATGGCCGATGGGGTCGGAAGGTTCTGGAGTGGCGACCGCGTACTGGAAGACGGAGCGTTGGAAGGCCTCCCACAAGATGGACCGATGACCTGGTGAAGGCCGCAGGAATACGTTGGATGCGAGAAGCACAGAATAGGTCGAAGTGGCGGTGCTTGGGGGAGGCCTATGTCCAGCAGTGGACGTCTTTCGGCTGAAATGATGATGATGATGATGACTGGCTATTTGACCTCCAGAATCTAGTTACTGGGTAACACCATACCCCTTGGTGAATGCTTGTCAGACCTTAGGCTTCTGACGCCCTGTAACAACTGTCAAAGATCAACGAAAGTCAGCCGTGACCAACGACTTAATGTGCATCCCGAGACAAGGCGGGGTCTCAACATGTGAAGATGATCGATCGTGGCGACGGCTGTACTGTTACTTAGCCAAAATTATTAGTACATATTAAGTGGGTTTCACCGTGGGTGGTTTTAGTTTAAGTTCCACCGACTTGCGGAGACCTGGAAAACCAAAGGTCGCGGAACCCATAATGTTATCTAAGATAGGTGCAAGCAGAACGTTGAGGGTCTGACATCTACTGTAACTTAACATTTTAGGAATTTACCCAACCTGATTACAATGGGATTCGACTTCATCTAACCCGTATGTGCGACTCTGACCATGACAGGTTGATTTACAACCTTCATCGGTGCAATATCATACAAAAAAGAGCCTCCATCTTCACAAAAATAGAAGGCACAGTAAAAGTCTTTCTCCAACAAATAATTGTACAAAAAACTAGTGATTATTGTAACAAATGGTTGATCTCGCACACGTGTGCTGCAACTGCAGCGACAATAAAAGGAGCGAGGCTGCGCGCACGCACTTACACGCAACACTTCTTTTTTTAAACGGTAGTATTCGAATTGATGATAAAACCGTTGCTTTTTTCAAATGAAATGAAGAGTTATGTTTACTTTTTGTTTTTTTTTTTAAGGGGTGAGTGACTTTGTCGATGACACGGTCGGTATTTACTTAGTCGGTGTAAACGCGGGCTATGTCGGGTGATGGTCTAGCAAACAAAGTTGCAATTTCGTATAAGTAGTTAATATAGTTTATCACGTTTCTATTGACAAACCTTTCTCTGTTGATAATACCTAATTTCCAGTTTGCTTTCTAGACCACTGATGTATCACAGTCAAGCATATCATAGGTAAAACGTCGACACTAAAGAGTTCCGATCAATTACCATTGACCATGAAGGCCGCAGGAATCCGCTGGCTGCGGGAAGTACAAAACCGGTCGAAGTGACGGAGCTTGGGGGAGGCCTATGTCCAGCAGTGGACGTCTTTCGGCTGAAATGATGATGATGATGATGACCACTGACCAATTGCAATCAATTGCTAATGTAGTAATAGTAGAGTTCATCGAGATGTCGATATTTCCATTAGACGAGATTGAATGAATGGTGAAATGACCGTAGACCCATCTATCTCATTTCTGTTAACGATAACAAAATGTTTTTAAACAATAATGAGATAACTTATTACAGTTACAAACATTTTAATCAATTCAAAACGACTGTTCAAGTTACTATCTGTTATATAGGCTAAATATTTCCAAGGTATCAAATACAAAAACTTGACAAAATACATTTGCTCGAAAACAAGGCAAATAAAAAAACTTTGACGACAGCCGTCATTATGTCTCTTCGACGGCTTTTTAAAGCATCACGACCCATTTGTGTTAATTTTACAGGAGTTTCATTTTTTTGGCACAGCATTTTACGAGTTAGAGGATTAAAATTAATAAGAGGCGTCTACTCGGGGTTTATGAGCTATTTCGGAAAGATATAATGATTTAATGAGCCAAGTTTTCTTAACAAACTAATTAATGGATTGAGTGTGTTCAAAATACCGATTTTAGTACTTAGGTAGGTAGGTTCTAGCAAAGTTCTCTCTGGCTTCTCAACATAGTCAAAATATAAGCACCTTAAAAGCGGTTAAAAGAGTAAGTACCCTGAAAAAATAAAAAGCGAGACAAGTACGAGTTGCACTCGCGTGGAGATGGTTCCGTATAATTAATATGTTACCCACCAGAAACAGTTATTGTAAAGTAGGTTGCTAAGACTCACATAACATTTTCAGTATTCAAAAGTTACCAGAGACGGGTAATTGCGTAAAATACACTATGTGTAGGAATCGCTTTCATTTTAACAGTTCCACAGCATTCATGGCGTCGCGTCGTTTATGTTACGTTGCAGAACTTGCAGACCATTTTTTCAAACTCATGAAGGAATGAATTAGCCTTCAAAATAATTCAGATTTTGATTAATAGTGTGTTACGCAATTAGGGTGCTGATCTAATGTAGAGCCAAACCCCTTGTATTGCCTGCCAGGGTCGCGAGATTCGTTCGAAAGAGTTATCGTAGCCCTGGCATATGGGCAACTGAAGGAACACGTATGGGTTTTAGTCAGTAAAAGTCTGACACGCCCTTCCGCTCCGCCCAGGGCGGGAGAAACCATTTGATGATTTCCCATCCAAAAAACAAAAAATAACCCTTGCATTGTCACACTCTGTACAGCTTCTAAAACTTTTTTTTTAATTTTCTGAAATGCCCCACAAACGCGTCTCCCTATGTTTTTTATATGTAAGTATGTATGTTTGTTAAGAAGCATAAAGACCTAGGTATTCAAAAAGGTAGAGGATGTATGTCCTCAAAACCGGCGAGATCCGCATAGGCTTGTTTTAAGTGACTTACCGAGACTAGCTAAATATAGTAAAAGTTGTTTAGCCATGTGTATTCTAATTTATAATAAAATTTCAAGTTATTTTAAAACTTTGGATCTCAGATTATTTAAAAAAACATTACTTGAATGGTTAAAAACTAAAAATTTTTACAGTATCAATGAATTTACTGACGAGAAACATTTATAAAGGTCACCAATAATATTTGCATGCTAGCTAAACATGTATGCTCTATATTTTGTTATCTTACACCTGTATATACCATGTTTATGCAAATAAATATTATTTCTATTTCTATTTAATTCCATTTAGTTACGTTACACGTCCATTTCTTCCCGTGTGTGTCGTAAAAGGTGACTAAGGGACTTACTAGAGAATGGGCAGCAGCGTTCTCTATGCATTTTACCACCATACTGTGCCAACCCGCCTGCCAAGCGTGGCGATTATGGCAAAGCCCCCAAATTGGGGGAGGCCTTTGTCCAGCAGAGGACATCTTACGGCTGAAATGATGATGATGATGACGTTACACGTTCGTTTTTGTCACACAGAAATTCAAATTGGGACACCCCAAGAGATGATGCAACAAACACTGACTAATAACGTTCGAGCATATGTCGTTGTAAAGCTCTTTTCATGACTGTTATTTGTTACTATGCCGCTAAGCCTGTAGCTTTAAATTCGTACCTAAATAACAATCCGTCCCTTGCTGCCCTCTACCAGTGATACTCTAAGCCGAGCTCCTACCCCACAGGAGGTGCCCCTATCGCGTACTCGCTCTAATTTTACGTTTTTAAGTCATGTATGGCCTTCATTTATAAAGGCAGCCACAAGCAAGTCCAGTTTAGCAGCCGATCACCTCATAGACTGACGTGCGAGCTATCATGCGCAAAAAAACTGAAATCTGGTACTACGGCGGCAGCGGTCAGTCTTAATTGTGGAAAAATAAAAACGTTACAATAGATTCCTGTATCATTTTCGCTACAAAACATTAAATTAGTAACTGTTAAACATGCATCAAATATTACAGAAAACAAACGAATAGTCAAGTAATGATGGATGGACTTGAGAGAAAAAGAAAGGACCAAGCAGTTCTTAATAACAGCGCATGCAGAGTATCTCTTACCATGGTTAGATAGTAACTTCAAAATAGTTTGAAAACTTAGGGCGCTCGTGTGCGGCGACTTTGTACAACGATTTAGAAGAATAACGAACCAACGTTTCGTTACGTGCTTCTGTTCCCATTCAGAAGCGATTCAGTGGCAATACAATCGCATAGTAACGATTCATGCATCGCTTCTACATCAGCGCGAACGCACGACGACATTGATTCAGCATAGCTCTTGACGGAGTTCATATTGCAACTTTAGCGGCCACAGGAATTCACAAGACTCACTACAATATAGGATTTTATACATGCTATATCGTAGGTGTACTGCGATAGTCATCATCATCATCATCATCATCATCATTTCAGCCGTAAGTCGTCCACGGCTAAAATAAGCCTACCTCAATTTGGGGGGGATTTGCCATAATCGCCACGATTGGCAGGCAGATTGGCGATCGCAGTATGGTGGTAAAATGCATAGAGAATGCTGCTGCCCATTCCTTAGTCAGTCCCTTAGTCGCCTCTTACGACACCCACGGGAAGACATGGGGAATCACGATAGTCGCTATGCGGAATCATGGTTACGTATGGGAAGGTATAACATCGCGCCTGTATCACGGTCTTTTTGCAATTGTCTCAATACTGAATCGCTGCAAAATGTAGGTAAAATAAATAGGAAGATACGAATATCGCATCGTCACTTAACAACAGATAGAATAGATGCTAAAAACAATCATAATTATGTCACAAAGTGAAATGATTGCCTATCGAGAATAACTAATGTGAGAGTGTTTTAAAATGACTTGGGAAAACTGTGTAGGTAGAAATGTGTAAAACAATTGTTAAAAGTAATCTCTTATTTAATTTTTGTTTCGCGATAACTTATAGTACCAAACTTCTGACCTCTACTTCGTTAGTTTAAGAAACTGCTGTATTTGCAACGTGAATTGTAGTTAGGTTGGTAATCATATAGTTTCTGCAGGTCAAACGATATGATAATTATGATTTCTCAAAATGTTATCATTTTGACCTTACGTTTTTTTGACATTGTATTCTTACTCAATATTTTTCAAAATCATTCCATATGGTTACTTTATCAGCATATAACGTTGACATTGCTGAGACACAAGTGTCCTCTCTGTGAGGGGGAGCGGACCATAATGCGCCAAGCGGGCCCAGTGCAGATTTGGAACTGGTGGATGTCACATGTCTTCGATTTTTTTAATCTAGGACATGCCAGTTCCTGCATCGTTTGATAGCATCGTTTTGAGGCACACTGGTACCTGCCTGGCTTAGATCCCACGACCTACACGCAAGTCGGGTCGTTACCATTGAGCCATTACTGCCCCATTGCACTGGGCTTCCATAGTGCAAAGGAAACTTGGGTCTTAAACATAACTGTTGAAATGGGGGAATACATGTTGGTACACCTCTGCCTTACCTTTCCGGGAATACAGGCGTGATGTTACGTGTTATGAAACCTATCATCATCATCATTTCAGCCGAAAGACGTTCACTGCTGGACATAGGCCTCCCCCAAGCACCGCCACTTCGACCTGTTCTGCTTCTCGCATCCAACGTATTCCTGCGGCCTTCACCAGGTCATCGGTCCATCTTGTGGGAAGCCTTCCAACGCTCCGTCTTCCAGTACGCGGTCGCCACTCCAGGTCGCTCACAATGGGCCTCATAAGAAGGCTTAAAGTCACCCAAAGAGCAATGGAGAGGGCTATGCTTGGAGTTTCTCTACACGATTGAATCAGAAATGAAGAGATCCGTAGGAAAACCAAGGTAACCGACATAGCCCGAAGAATTGCCAAATTTAAGTGGCAGTGGGCAGGGCACATTGCTCGTCGAACGGATGGCCGATGGGGTCGGAAGGTATGAAACCTAATATGTAAGTAACTAAGTCGACATTTACACAGGCGCTAGACGTAAAAATATCGCGGTGGAATTATGGTGCATTTTAAATCATCGGTGCTGATCCGAGCATTGAGAATCCAACAGAGACATCTCAGCGCATCGAAAAAACACACCGTTGGATTATGTATTCTGGGCCCTAAACAGAGCGTTGAAGCCGCGATATTATTACATCGTATTGACGTCGACTAACTGCTGCCCGTATTGTATTGATTGACACGTATTTTTTTTAAATTTACTTTCATACGCTAAAACATAGCCAGAAGAATTGCTAAACCGACATAGCTAGAAGAATTGCTAAACTGAAGTGGCAGTGGGCACATTGCTCGCAGAACAGATGGCCGATGGGGCCGAAAGGTTCTGGAGTGGCGACCGCGTACCGGAAGACGTAGAGTTGGAAGGCCTCCAACAAGGTGGACCGATGACCTTGTGAAGGCCGCAGGAATCCGCTGGATGCGGGAAGCACAAAACCAGTCGAAGTGGCGGAGCTTGGGGGAGGCCTATGTCCAGCAGTGGACATCTTTCGGCTGAAATGATGATGATGATGATGACGCTAAAACAAGGTCCAAGGAAGGATTGGCATTCCTCATCATCCACAGTTCAACTTTACAGGCTTCTTTTTGTTGCTGCCAATTTCCACGCTCCAGTGCCAGGCTCAATCAAGTTAGCTATGTATGCTTCCTCCACTTAACTGGGTTACAATAGGTGTTGGCATCGATAGTATTAATACGCGAACGGTCCAAAATTTCATTTATTTTATAGATACAAGTTGAATTTTTGAGTACGGCCAGGTACCTAAATCGTTGTAGATATTGGAAATCAAGTTAACGAGACTCTCCTTGAGTAATTGCAAACTGTATTCATAGATTTTGGAGAAATGGTACACTCAACACACAAATTGCATTAAACTTCTCCTGGTCATAAATCCACACAGCCCAGTATTTTTCCAATCATACCAAGCACCTATTTTATCTTTTACAAATGGTAAGACTTAAACATGGTATCTACATTTTTACTGAACACCATAACCTGTATTTAATATTCATATTTCACGTACCTACATTTCACAAACTGTTCCGGAGTTGAGGATCTTGTGGCTAAGTAATAAAAGACGTTCGAATCGATTGATCAGGTTACTATCCTGACCACCATAACCATCTTTATATAGCAAGAACCCTCTGTGCCTTGGAAAGCACGTAAGGCTGTCATTCGTACTTATTCCAATCCAGCCCGTCGCTTGCTGCCCTCTCCCATCATCATCATCATCATTTCAGCCGTAAGACGTCCACTGCTGGACTTAGGACTCCGCCAATTTGGGGGGCTTTGCCATAATCGCCACGCTTGACAGGCGGGTTGGCGATCGCAGTATGGTGGTAAAATGCATAGAGAACGCTGCTGCCCATTCTCTAGAAGTCCCTTAGTCGCCTTTTACGACACCCACGAGAAGAAATGGGGTGGTATTATTCTTTACGTCCGGCACCACACGTTTTTTTTCTCCCAGCAATGCCCAAAACCGAGGTCTGTACCCCACAGACTCTTCATTCTACAATAGTTTATAATATTTAAGCTCCAGCTGGAGGCCTCAATTTATTGAGATAGCCAAGTCAAGGTAAATCCGGCTAAGCAGCCGACAAACTCATAGGTTGAGCAGCACGATGTCATTCCCTAAGAAAAAATATCTATCGTGGATCTATGACAATCGACGGGTCGTCAGAAGCCCGAAAGTCTGACAACGAGTCTTACCAAGGGTTATTTTATTGTCCAGTTACTGGGTTATGGAGGTCAGATACCTCCAGTAGGTAATGAGTGTGTTTCTGCGAAAGCATCTCTTATCTCATATAATTTTGATGACGCACTCACACTTTGCGTACATTCGAACTTGAAATATTATCAAAAAATAGACCTCGGTCAAATTAAGATAAACCGAAATCACAGCCATTTTTTAACGTCGCGCTTCAGCAGGAAAACTTTGTTAAATATAAATAAAAAAGGAGGCTTTTTTTCGTAAGTTAAAAAGTAGGTAACTCCGTTCATACAGACCATATAACAAACCAAAGCGTAAATTACGCAGTACGCAATCAGTATATGACATTCATAGATGTCCGAAAAATTCCAATTTGAAGTTCCTAAAAATACTATATAAAAGAAAAGAGACACGAGCTGGCCTGTTAGTCTAGTGGTTAGTGACCCTGACTGCTAAGACTGAGGTCGTGGGTTCGATTCCCACCCAGGACAAATCTTTGTGTGATGAGCACAATCATTTGTTCTGTGTCTGGGTGTAATTTATCTATAACTAGCGGGCCCGGCAGACGTTGTCCTGCCCTGAAAATCGGTACAAAAATCCAGGTCCATGCAGCCTAACCTATCCCACCTGCCTACCTACTTACCTACCCTACCAATCTGCCTACGTACCCTATCAACTCACCTACCTACCTCCATACTTACTCTACCTATCCTATCCCTACATACTTACCTACTCTACCTACCTACATAATTACCTATCCTACCCACACTACTACATACTTATTCTACTTACCCTACCCCTATATACTTACCTACCCTACCTCTACATACTTATCTACCCTACCTACCTACCTACATACTTACTCTACCTACCCTACCCTACATACTTACCTACCCTACTAACCTATCTACCTACCTGCATACTTCCTTACCCTGCCTACCTACCTACCTACATAAAAAAAGAGGATAAAAAGTATCAATTTTTTTAGGATTATATACTATGTCTGTCTCCTGGGTCTTAGCTACCTCCCCACCAATTTTCAGCCAAATCGGTTGAGCCGTTTTTGAGTTATAAATAGTGTAACTAAGACAGCTTTCTTTTATAAACGGTTAAATTTAAGTCGTTTCGGACCTCTTAATAATAATAATATAACATACTAATTAAATGACGATTGATCAGTTTTCGACCGGAGAGGAAAAATGATTAAATTACTAAAATGGCTATTAAAAAATAAGGGTTGATCTTAGAAGGGTGAAAATTGAGGATTGTATGTATTTTTGTATGTTGTATCATAAAAAAATAGAAATTAAATTTTTTTTCTAAAAAATAAAAAATAAAATTTAGGGGTGGACTACCCCTAACATTTAGGGGGATGAAAAATAGATGTTGGCCGATTCTCATAGATACCGGATAAGCACAAAAAATTTCATCAAAATCGGTCAAGCCGTTTCGGAGGAGTATGGCAACGAAAACTGTGACACGAGAATTTTGAATATTAGATAGATATGTATGTATTTTAAGTATGTTTATCAGTTGTCTGGTTGCCATAGTAAAGGTTCTGCCTAGTTTGGGATCAGATAACGTTGTGTTGGTTGTCCTAAGATATTATTTGTTTATTAAGTTCTCTACAGATTAGACACTTAGAAGAGCGTCATATGCTCCATGGACTTCTATTCAAAGTAGGCAGCCATAATAACGTGATGATAAACAAAATAACTTTAGTAATTACATCACGCCTTCCTCCACTGAAGGGTTGGGCAGAGGTGTACCCACATTACACCAGTTTAAGTCCCATTTAATGGGAGCAAGCGTATTACCATCATCTCAGCCGCAAGACGTCTACTGCTGCACATGGACCTCCCCCTATTTGGGGGCTTTGCCATAATCGCCACGCTTGGCAAGCGGGTTGGCGATCGCAGTACGGTGGTAAAATGCATAGAGAACGCTGCTGCCCATTCTCTAGTAAGTCCCTTAGTCGCCTTTTACGACACCCACGGGAAGAAATGGGGTGGTGTTATTCTTTATGTCCGGCACCACACGGGACGATTACTATTACCATCAACCGGGCACAAATCCAGACTCCGGGCTGCTACTAAGAAGTGAGCTGTACTTTGCTCGACCGGGAAATCGAACCCAGGCCATTATGATCAGCTGTAGCGCTTGCGACCACTAGACCAACGTGACAATCTACTGATTACTATTAATGTTAACTTCATGTATTAGTGTGACAGTGAAGAGTACACTGTTTCTTGATCCATTTCGATTGTGAAAATCAGCGAATGATAGTTTTTTTATTTATTGCCCCTACCCTCCCTAGTGAGAGAGCGGTGGCGGCCTAATGGTACCGGCCCCGTTTCATGAGTTGTGGGTCGCGGGTTCGAAACCAGACGTTATACTTTGTGATAATAATTTCATCACCATTTTTGTCAAATACGTACCGTATTTGAATATCGAAGAATAAAATACCTACGCTTAAAATACCAATGTTCAAAACATCGAAAATTTTAATATCGATTATATCAAAATGTCGAAAATTGTTATACCTAAGCTTAAAACGTCGAAGATTGAAATGCCGAATGATTAAAATTTCGAATGATTCAAAATATCGAATGACATTATGCCTAAGTTCAAAATATCAACATTTAATACATCTAAGTTCATAATATCTACGTTAAAAATACCTACTACTTAAAATACCGAAAAAAAATCGTATAGGCAGTATGAGTGTATTCATAAATGTAGGTTTCTGTCACGGCTCCGGCGCTGCAGGGCTCCGGCCGCGGCAGTCCCACGCGAGCTTAACATCGCAGATGGTCTAAACGCTTACCACAGCTTCGGCTTGTTGGCCGGCTTCGCCGGCCAGCCTCAGCTGCGGCGGCGGGTGTTAAAACCATTTGCTCCTCAGCTAGCGGGCTGCCTCGCTCCTCCGCTCTTACGCGATTCTAAATTACACTCTAGGGGTAGGGCAGACAAGACTACGTGGAGTTGGTTTTGCAGCGATACGTTTCTGGCACTAACTTTAGTAGGACAACATATTGACTTTGAAGAAATATTTTAATTAAAGACCTAAATTATACTTTCACAATTGACCTATGTTGACCTTGTACACTGGACACTGATTTTCATGGATAAAATAGGTCGAAATTGTTCCAAAACCGAATTGGGGCACCCCGAATTTATGTAGTGTTTTGGCTGTTGAAGGGAGGGCAACTCCCACCCGCTGTAACAAAGCATAGGCACCCGTGGGAGCCGTAGCGGCTGAGGCTGGTCGCCCGAGGCGACCAGCAAGCCGAAGCGGAGGTGAACATAGGTGCCTATCCTTTGTTAAGCAAGGCCGAAGGGGTTGCACTTCCCGTAGCGCCTCCGGATTTTTATATACACTCTAGGGGTAACACCCAAAAGACTACATAAGTTCGGGGTGCCCCAATTCGGTTTTGGAACAATTTCGACCGTAAGCATACCTAAACGAAGTTTTGTTAAACTACTATTAGAATAGTTTATTTTAATTAACCGTAACCGTTATAGTTATGTTTGTCACGGGGGCAATGAGGTTATCTATAAAGCAACTAAAATGAACACCTTTTCAAGGATAATTATTTCAATTCTTACACACATCTGTTTAGGTACTCAATCTAATAGCAATATGGATTTTTGAAGACAAACTATTAATTTCGAAGCTCGAAAATTACTGACTTAGAGCTCTTACACATGAGTGGCATGTTGCTAACGGCAAAGGTAACTCCTGCCGTCGAATCGTGTCGGCGGCAGCCGTCGACATGCATCTTCAAAGACCAGCGTCATCATCGCGTGTCGACAGCTGCAGTTACCTGCCGTTGGCAATATGCTGCTCGTGTGTAAGAGCTCTTAGAAAACGAGGCGATTGCTTCCAAACATCATATTTCCATTCCATTTCATTATAAAACCAGAACCTTTTACGATAACTGTCAAATGAAATACTTTTTAAATTTCACTACACTGATGCAAAATCATCATCATCATCTGTTCAGCCCAAAGAAGTCCAATCCTGGACATAGGCCTCTCCCAAAAAGGGTTTAGCTATAATCGCCACGCTTTGCAGGTGGGTTGGCGATTGCAGTATGTTACTAAATACAAAATCATCATCATCATCATTTCAGCCAAAAGACGTCCACCGCTGGATATAGGCCTCCGCCAATTTGGGGGTTAGCCATATCATCATGCTTGGTAAGCGGATTGGCGATCGCAGTATGGTTGTAAAATGCATATAGAACGCTGCTGTCCATTCTCTTGCGAGTCCCTTAGTCTCTTCTTACATCCTTGGGATGGTATGGGATGGTGCTATCTTTTACGTCCGGTACCACAAGGAAAGCAACAATAATACAAAATCATTTGAGGCAAATTAGATACCTACTTTGAATTTGATAATTAGTATTTAAAATCACTACAAATCTTTGGAAATTTCAAATCATGTCATAGCTGCTCTGTGGAACTAGAACTGGAAATGTATAATCTTGTGAGGTTGTATCATTTCAGAAGACTGAAATTTAAATTCCGTTCATAAAATAATTTCTTATAAAATATTATATTGACAACTGAATCAATAAAATATTCTTGGCGCCAAAAGGCAGTAAACCACATCTTTAAACAATGTGCATGAACATATACAGTTCGTTGAATGAATTTAAACCATATTGTGTTAGAAATAAGAGCATGCAGCTAACATTTTTAGTAGGGTTAGACCGAAAATGAACTTGGCATTTTGAAAGCACATGTTGTTACTTTGAACTAAAGTAACTGGATGGTGTAAGTATTAAAATATTATTTATGGCGTAGGTAGTTGTTTTTTTTTAAGATTAAAAACTAGTTATTACCTACTTATATAAATGTCCGAAATATCAGTTCCTAGTACCCGAAATAACCAATATTGACATAATTTCTCATGATTGATAATTTTGTTTGCAGAACGGTTTAATGAATATAAACCTCAGTAATACATTACTATTACTGTACTGAGGTTTATAGATACTAAACGAAAAAAGATTACACTAAATCATAAACATAGGTACTGGGTGCACTAAAGTTGACTGCTATTCTTCTGCTACTTAAATAAATAGTTGATGAAAAGTAATGGTTCATTGCGTATTTATAATAGGAATTATAGGAAACGCCCTACTAATCATCTATATAATATGACGTGCAAAACCCGAATCTAAACTTCGAAGTACTCTAGCTACTTTTTTCACACATCCGCGCAACACGTGTCGTTCGTTACGCCTTCCATGTTTTACCATCTCCATGGCGTCTTATGGTTTCAGTAAGGAGTTTTTACACGATCCCGTTAGCTCCTGTACTATTCCTGTCAATGTCCTGGTGTGGTTCACTCGTGTGCTCTGCGCACTTTAAAAGTTAGGTTAAGTGTCAATTTGACAGTTCGCGCCAAAATTGTGAAGTTTGTGTTTTTAAATTTCGCTGTTTTTGCTGTGTGAGTATTTCTGTGTGCGTTTCTCTCTTTTTTTATTTATATTTCTATTCTTATTTAAACTTAGTTAGAGTTTAGTATTTTTCCGCTAAGTTTAGGTCACATTTGAAACTTACCAACTTAGTATGAAGTTATTTTTTTAAATTACTATTTTGGATACATGTATATGAAGCTAAGGTCAGACGAAAAAAAAGGTGGTTAAATAAAAACCTATTACTCTATCGTCTGAAATCTTTTGCAGTTATGTTTATGTCCATTAAATATTTTCTTTTAATACGTATAAATTCCATATAACGTAGACATTTATAACAAAATGAGCCTTAACTTGGGTAAATGAATACGAATTAAAATGGTTTTAAAAAATAAAAGAAGAAGACAGTTATGGAAGATATTTTCATTGAGTCGATGGATATTTATCAAAATCTAGTCTAAATTGATTCAAAAGCATAAATACTTAGTTCTTGTTCTCTTATTTGTTCTTAAGCTCAAAGTTTATGCATCGCCATCTTTGATATTGCTAGATATTATGGATCATTATCAGAATCATAAAAAAACCAGGTAGGTACCGATAAAATTGCTTACTAATTTCAATTTCAAATTAACTTCTTAATTAAATCACTTTCACTTCTAATCATTTAAAGAAAAATTTTTGGTAGGGTTGAACTGAAATTGTTAAATAAGAATATTTGGGACGTGTGGTTGATAATGATGATAACAGATACAAAAAAATATAAACAATGTATTATTCATATGGTGCTTATTATGTAATTTGATTAACGTACAGTCGGCATAAATAACTTACACTTAGATACACAAGATTCAAAAACGATTTTCTCCTCAAGTATTAATGACAATTTTATGGTGCTATGAACTTAATTATTAGTGGCGGGATCATACTAATAAGGTTATGGGTTTTTTCTCAAAGTTGCAATCGTAATTTCACGAAAAAAATGCTTTTTAATTATGCGTAAATGCATCATGTGGTATATATGCTCGTGACTGCACAGTCGGTACGATCACCAAAAGAGATCAGAGATCAGACTTAAATTCAACTGTATCCAACGACCCTGGTTACTTACCAGGGTCGTTGGATATAGTTGAGTTTGAGCAAAAACTGTTTTTTTTTTATAAAACATCCATCGGCTGGTTACTTATCTGTTTTGGTGATCGTACCTACAAAACCAACATCTTATTCAAAACGAAATAAACTACCTTGATAAATACTGTATTCATTTATGTCATCACTACATATTTTCAATGGGCAACACCCGCCGGCGGCGGGCGGTGGTGGTTGGTTCGTACGTGGGCGTGTAATAAACAATATCTAATGACCTTTTTCTATTTTACCTATCACAACTCACGTTGCCAGCAATTTAATATCCTTCCAATAGTTTCGACTGCATTTCGAGGCCATGTTCGAAAATAAAAGCTACAAGTAGTACCTACAATTTTTCTTCCTTGTTCGCTTTGCAGTGGTCCGGTAAAAATAGAAATTACGCAATGTTGTCGAATAATAATGCGATGCATTGATTTTCGTACATTACGTCATATTTTCATAAACATTTTTGTCGCAGTAGGTATAGTTATTATCTTTTCCAAAATGAATACAAAATGCATAAGTTCAAAGGTAATTTTGAGAAATGTTTTTATTTACTCTCATATCGTACAATTCGAATTATAAACTTCAAAACGAGTATAAAATGCCACACTTTATAAACAAAATACTGAAATTTAAAATATAATCATATTTTTCTGTAACAAAATTATTAAAAAAAATATTATCAACTTTGATCTTTTTTAGTTGATACAGTCTTAATGTTAATAGTACCTGCCAGGGTCGCGAGATCTGTTCAAAAGAGTTACCGTGGCCCTGGCATATAGGCAACTGAAGGAACACGGGTGGGTTTTAGTCAGTAAAAGTCTGACACGCCCTTCAGCTCCACCCAAGAGCGGGAGACGTCATTTGATAATTTCCCAGCCATAAAAAAATTATGATAGTAGATAAAGTATGTAGTAGGTGTATGAAACTACACACAACTAGGCAACAGTTTCATAAACTACTAAGAAACGAATTCCTTATTCCGGACCTATCTATAACATAATCCATGTGTCTTCACGATTTCTATAACGGCTATCCAAAAAACACAAAGTTTTTTTTTTGACTAAGAAACATTTGGAAATAAAATTATAATTGATCAAAGATCCTGTCATGAATTAAAAATATATCCAGCGTGATTCAAACCAAAAGATGTCCATTCAATATTTAAAAATAAAACCCTTTTTGCATCATCCAATGAGCTTCCTAACTCTAATAATAATAGGCCATAAGTCAGCTTACTAACACGTGTGGCGACCGAATAATAATTCTAAAGAGACGATTAAATTTATAATTCGCAGATGCTGGAGCCACGCGTGATCATACACAGAGAAAGTTTATTTTTATAATAATAGCAAACCCATATGCGCAAAGATACGAGTAAACACCACATGTCAACACCTCTACATAGAGATTACTGAACTTTTGTAGGCAAATGAACCTATGAAGATGGCACAATATGAGATTATACCTTGTTACGAAGAAGAAGACATGTTCAACGATAGAAGCGACAATGTTACAGACCTACATGCTTATTACATGTCACAATTTAACTTAGAACTAGAAAATTGCAATAAAAACAAGAAAGTGGATAATTTTAAGTATGGAGTAGAAGAAAGTTTTGATTTTGAAGTTTTAGATAACTGGAACACGCCTGCAAATAACGAAGCAGACTTTGAGATTATAGATGAAGTTATTGACAGCAATATTAATGAGCAAAATATTAAGGAAGTTCTCTTAGATTTAGATGGTATCGACTTTGAAGATAAAAACTGCAAAATGGAAACGTATAAGGGGCAAGAAAATAAAATGTTTGAAGCAAATAACGACTATATAGATGACGAATCACTTATTGATGAGCTTTGCAGAGAAGACGGTGAATCTTGTAGATTAACACCAGATTTCAATGAAGAGTATTTAAATTCTACAACACCAGAGAAAAATCTTCTACCGTCAATAGATACAGTGTTTTCAAAACGATATTGTAATTATAATGTTGAAGATGCTCAAATGCCCAAGTACAATAATGCAACTTCTGTTCAGCAAAACGTTGGTCCTGTCAATAGTTTAGAACACTACAGTTATCCAAACAACATACTTTATAATTTAGAAGAAAGGAAATACGTATTACCTGATACACCGACAAGTTGTAATGAATTCAGTTTCGATAGAAATGAAAGGAAAATATCAGTATCAGAATCAGTTGAGAGTGACGTACACAGCTCAAGCTATTATGATGAAAATTCAGAAAATTTTGATGAAGATGACTTGTTTGTTAATTTAGACGACTTTGGGTTAACTTTTGAAACTGATAATAATGTCAATGTTGTTGAAAGCAAAGCTCAAAATCAGAGAAACGCTGATAAAAATAAGGCTCAAGGTAAATATTAAAACTATTTAAATTATACACAAACATAAAATGTTCATGTATTTACTTAGTAGGAACCACTACAAATTGCACATGCACCCACGTGCTTATGAAATGGTAGTCTACAGACACATGGGTCCAAGCAGGAATAACATTATTTAGCTGAAAGCTGTTATATTATTAAATTCTACTTTTATTTTTATAGGTGAAAGAGTGTGTTTATGGGAGCAGTGTTATGAAAGATATGCAAACCAAACCACGTTGGTGGAACACATTGAGAGAGCTCATGTCAACACATATAAAGGTAAAATAGAGTTACCAAATTTGTTATAACTGTCAGCTTATACAAAATAATAATAAATAATTGATAAATATAGAAGGTCATAGATAACAGTTCAGTACAAGGTAACCATTGGTAATGTCTTCACATAGTTTGTTTTAAGGAAACATGCCAAAATTCGGTACACTGCTAGATGACAAGCAGTATCTAGATTATTAGTATGTAGACTTTTCTTCAATAAACATTTATTTTTAATCTGTTCCAAATCAACAACAGTGTTTTTTTATTAGTTGAACTAGACTAGTTTTACGTACCTAATCTGGTACCTCTATGAAGAATGCTGAATGTGTCCTATGTATTGTGTAGGTGACGAGTTCAGCTGCTTGTGGCGCGAGTGTGCTCGAGAACGCCGTCCTTTCAACGCTCGTTACAAACTTCTGATACACATGCGCGTTCATTCAGGACATAAGCCCAACAGGTGTCATGTAAGTATAATTTCTATGAATACTATGATGAATTTTTCAAATTGTAATAAAGTCCACCTACTTGCCGAAATTTGACAACACAAGATGTTTCCGTAATTTTTGGTAACCTTATGTTGACGACAAGTTGCACTAAAGATGAAAGAAATGAATGTAGTGTGAATAAGATGCAAGTCAAAACGTGCTGGCAAGCGAGGATGTTGGTCAGGTGCATGTAAAGTGTAGAGCAAATAAGTGAGTTCTTATATTTAGAGAGTCAGTTCACAAGGGATGGAAAGATTGATAAAGATGTGGAAAGGAGAGTATATGCGGGAAATAAAGTGAATGGTGCTATACAAGCAATTGTTTTCAACCAAGCTCCAAAAATGCTCCAATGGCTGCTGACAATGGTGTGCTTGCTTGCAACAACTTATACATGGAAATGAATGTTGGTTGTGACGGAAAAAAAGAAGCATGAAAGTAGATAAATGCTATGGAAATGTGTTCCCTTTGAAGCATATGTGGCTATGGTTAACTATGAATGATAGATAGGCTCTGAATTGAAAGAGTACGCTTAGATCGTTTTGGTCCTGTTGAGAGGACGAATGAAAGGTGACTATCAAAAGGTCAAGGCAGGCGTGCGTGGAAACGCCGCCGAGACGGATCGCGTGAAATATAAGATTTCAGATTTCAGATTTATTTATTTGCAAAAACATGTGTAGATAATATACATGGTATAGTATGGTTGTTACAAAGTGGGTGGTTGTGGCTCAACATGTTTGACCATGACTGGTGTACAAATTTAGTCGAAAGACAATAAGATTTAAAATAAAAAGAGTAGCAATAAAAATAGATTACTAACATTAAACAATATGATTAGATTAAAAACACTAGATCAGTACGCATGCGACACAAAATAAATAATGAAATAATAATTTAAGTCAATTTCTCAAGATCGATTTATCATTTAAAAAATCATTCACATTATAATAGGCTTTTTCTGTCAGTATTTTTTTAAATGTTTTCTTAAACTGGTCTGCATTTAATGACTTAACACACTTTGGGATATTATTATAAATGATTGGCGCTCTGCATACCACGCTTTTATACAGTAGCGCTGTCTTTGCTGGCTGTACACGAATTTTACTGTTATCCCGGCGATTACGTATTATAATGTCCGATATTCGAGGAAACAAATGGGGGTTATTTCTGACAAATAGGGCTATTTCCAAAATATAAAGTGACGGAAGTGTAAGTATTTTATGTTCTGTAAAAAGAGGCCTACAGCTCTCTGTACTTTGGATACGGAACATGGCACGTAGGCATCGCTTTTGCATTATAAATGCCATATCTTTATTACACGAGTTGCCCCAAAAGATAATGCCATATCTGAGGACAGATTCAACAAGTCCATAATAAGCCGATAGTAAAACATCAGTGTTGATGGATGGAGCAAGTTGGTACAAGGCATATGATTGGCTACTGATTTTTTTACATAGTTTTTCAATGTGTTCTTTCCAATTTAGTTTACTATCAATAATTAAACCGAGAAAACGGGCATTAGATACTTCATTTATAGTATTATTGTCATAAATCAAATTTACATTTAACGGATTATGCAATCTTTGTCCAAAGTGCATTATATTTGTTTTTCATAAATTTATTTTTAAATTATTATTATTGAGCCAAGATATTATAGATGTCAGTGAATTATTAATATCAAATTTATAATGATTATTGTCCTTACATGCAATTGTAACTGTACTGTCATCAGCAAATAATGTCATAGGTTGAGTCGTTGCTTTTGGCAAGTCGTTGATATAAATTGTAAACAACGGCGGCCCTAGCACACTACCTTGGGGAACACCGTATGTGACATATTTCCTTACTGAGCTGAATGTTTCTTCTTTTTTTGTTTTGGGATTTACTCTAGTTATTACTGTTATCTGTTGTCGATTTGTTAAGTAGGATTGAATTAAATCTAAAACATTACCTCTTATGCCGTATGCGTCAAGTTTACTGATTAGTATATTATGATCTACATAATCAAATGCCTGTGACATGTCGCAAAAAATAGCACAAACTGGAACTGTTTTGTCAACATGGGAGATAACACCTTGGATGAATTCATAAATGGCCATATTTGTGGTTTTATTTTGTCGAAAGCCCTTTTGTTCATTGCACAAAATTTTATTTTTTTCAAGATATGAATTAAGCTCACCAAAAAGATATTTTTCGAAAATTTTTGAAAATATTGATAAAAGTGCAATAGGTCTATAATTTACCATTAATTGTTCACTTTCTTTTTTGAATAAGGGTTTTATAACTGATATCTTAAGATCTTGTGGAAATATTCCAGTTGTTATCGACAAGTTCATAATGTGACTCAGGTGGTGGCATATATCCTGGTTTACTGCTTTTATTATTTTAGTACAGAAACCATCGTATCCTACACTATTAGTATTTTTAAGATTGCTTATAATTTTATTGATCTGGTAGGGTGAACTTGGTGCAAGAAACATTGAATTTAATTGATGATTAATTGAAGACGTTACATTTTTCCCCACACCCGGAAGGGGTTTGACTTTTTCAATAAAATAATTATTAAATGCGTTTGCTATTTCTGTTGGATTGTTAAGGACGTTATTTTCATCAACTTTTATGTTATCAATGGATTCTTTTGGGGTATTTAGTCTTGTTTTGTTTATAATCCTCCACGCTGTTTTAGTCTTATTATGAGACGTTATTATTTTATGATTATTTTGCGCACGTTTTGTCAGTTTTATATTTTTTTTAAATAACTGGCAATAATTTAAATATTTTACTTTGTTAACTTTTGTTGAGTTTAATCTGTATTTCCATAGCAAATCCTTTTTTTTTTCGACTGCAAATTTTTACACCTCGTGATACCCACTTTGGTTTATGGATGACTTTTATCAAAAATTGTGTTTGTGGAAAACAAAGGTCGTAAAAGAGTTTAAAATCAGCTATAAAGTGTTGATAAGCCGTGTTTGGGTCATCAGTGTGGTATATTTCTGAGAAAGATAAGCTTTTCATACACAATTTAAATTTCTCAATATTTTCAACACTATAATCACGTTTTAATGTACGCCAATAATGCAAAGTCAGAATTTGTTTTACAGGAATCCTAATTAATTGGGCGGTATAGTCCGACAGACCTAATTCCAAAATTTCTGATTTACAAGGCTTTTTAAAGTTATGTGCAAAATTATCAAGATTCGTAGAGAGTAAGATTCGTAGTATGTACTTGCACGATTCCACTTTTTACGTAGTTTTAATTATTTTATTTTTCTAGCACCCAGGTTGCGGCAAGGCGTTCTCCCGACTTGAGAACCTGAAGATCCACGTGAGATCTCACACTGGCGAACGTCCTTACGCATGTCCTGCCCCACACTGCAGGAAGGCTTTCTCCAACTCTTCAGATAGGGCCAAACATCAGAGGACACATTTTAACGCCGTGAGTATATTTTATCATTAAACCGTTAGGTATGTTTTGAACATGAACATGAAATAGCCAAAACACTCAAAACCGAAGGCCTAAAGGTTAAAATTTGCAGATAAAATTTACAAAACGTTACGTGTCTGAATTAGTACATTGCGCAATGTAAGTACAGGTCATCAAAAATATGTATATGTATCTATTATATATCTCACCTCGCAACAGAAGAATACTGAACTTGAACTCTTATCCTAAAATGTAAACACAATAATTAAGACTAACAAATTTGATATCATACGCGAATTATACTTTTTTTGTTTATCATAAGGGGTCTACCGTTGGCCTATCTAGAGGATGGCGATAACCTTTGTGTTTAACAACTATAACAGCTGGTATGTCTTGTTTGCCTAGGTGCGTAGGCCCTTATTGTTATCACACTGCTTTCGTCTTGATCATCTTCTTGTCTTTATCGCAATTTATTTGGGGTCGATGACCTGGTGAAGGCCGCAGGAATACGTTGGATGCGAGAAGCACAGAATAGGTCGAAGTGGCGGTGCTTGGGGGAGGCCTATGTCCAGCAGTGGACGTCTTTCGGCTGAAATGATGATGATGATGATGATTTGGGGTCAAGCAAGGTCATTTTGGTATATATCTTGGCTAGCTGTCTCTTTCTATAAATCTGAGGATTCCTTTCTCCTTCCTTTTTTTTACCTGTACCATCTTTCTTACAATCAATCTATCTATTATTTACTTGTTCTTATAGTATCTGTATTCCAAACTCAAGTGGATGTAGAACAATTGCCGACAGATTTAGTTCTCATTAACATGGATGGCATAAACTGTTTAGAACTATATTATAAACATCTCCGAACAAAACCTTGGACTTATATTACATATTGATACCGGAAATTTCAATTGTCGTAAAGGACATAATTATGTTCTTTACAATTGAAATTTCCGGTATCGATATTATTTCAGCCGAAAGACGTCCACAGCTGGACATAGCTTTCCCCCAAGCCCCGCCACTTCAACCGGTTCTGTGTTTCTCGCATCCAGCCGATTATTGCGGCCTTCACCAGGTCATAAGGTCCATCTTGTGGGAGGAGTTCCAAGGCTACGTTTTCGAGTCTACATCAGTTTTATTTATTTATTAATTTTGTGAACATTTTCCAGAGGCCATACGCATGTGGTGCTATCGGCTGCGGCAAGAGGTACACAGACCCCTCCTCTCTTCGGAAGCATGTGAAGACACATCCTCACATTACGAACGTGCCTCGGACCTGTATACCTGCGTCCAGGCCGATGAGGAAACCAGACCAGGAGCAGACTGTGCCAAGCTCCCCAGCTAAGCTGACCACACTCAGGTGTATTAGGGATAAGCTGACTGTGCCCAGGTTGCAGAAACTGTAAGATTGATTGAAAATGTGTAGAGGTTGGCATCTTTTGGTCTTTAGTGAAAATATCAGAAATACTTATCTTGTTGATTTTTTTTTGCTGGTTATCGGTTTGTTTCTGGGCGGCGAGATAATTGCGTAACTCACTAACAGTAGAAAATGTCTTCCATTGACATTGACAGTTCAACAACAATCATTACGTTATTAACATTGTTGAGCAGATAAATGTTTCTAACGTAATATATTATTATTAAGTAATGGATTAAACAATATACTTCAAATAATTCAGATTCTGACTGATAGTGTTTTACTCAATTAGGGTGCTGTTCTAGTAAAATCCAGCCATCGCTTTTGTTTTTTCTAAGAATAATGCATATTCTACCAACAGTTCTGTATTCATTTCTTTCCGAAACTTTATCACTTAGGTATTTTTAGTTTTAGATCCTTATAGAAAATGCCTTATAGAAAAGACTTCAG
Organism: Aporophyla nigra; assembly: GCA_947507805.1. Classification (NCBI taxonomy): domain Eukaryota; kingdom Metazoa; phylum Arthropoda; class Insecta; order Lepidoptera; family Noctuidae; genus Aporophyla; species Aporophyla nigra. Next base: position 3,930,375 of record OX382316.1, on the reverse strand, counting down.
TTTTATTACCTAAGTTTTATATTATCTTGTTATTATTAGAGTTTGGTTGGTGAACCAAAAACCAAAAATTGTGAAATTTTTGATAAAGGAATAATTATGACTAAACGAAGCTCAAAACAAGACTGAAGGAACATAATTGGCTCAATTAATTACTTTTTAAGTATATATTAAATGTAATTAATTAATATGACTTGTGTTGAAAACACAACAAATTAAGTTTAGGTTTTTTTTACTATTTGTAAATTAAATACTTATCTCTGTAATTAGTTGAAGTAAAACATTGATTCCAAATACATAGATAAATTCTTAAGTTACACATAACTTGTTAGGAGATAAATAACACAAATTATTGTTTGTACATAGCAACGCCATATTTATGTTCGGAAGGAAATAGTTTGTTTATGATTGTTACAAAAAAATAATCTTATTTTTATCGTTATTATTACTATGTATTGAGGCTGAGTTCAGCAGTCAACTGAGAAAGGCCGAATAATCTTATCTATCTAATATTTGTTTTGGCCAATAATAGGTAACTTACAGAATAGATTTCCTTAACAAATCTAAATAAAATACTTAACGTATATTTTTATAAGTATAACAATGTTGTAGATATTAAGTAATTGTTCCATTTGCACCTATATTTGCTCAATTCAATGTAAGATTTTGCACATCACAGTAGTTTAAGCAAATAACATTATAAGAAAACAGTGTTGTCTGTAAGTTTTATCCTATAAAGACGGATTTACACCTGCGCATTAGGCCTCTTTTTTTTGGATCGGAAATCAATAAATGACCGCTCCGCCCAGAGCGGGAGGGTGTGTCAGACTTTTACTAACTAAAACCCACCCGTGTTCCTTCAGTTGCCCATGTGCCAGGATCACGGTATCTCTTTCGAACAATCTCGCGACCCTGGCAGGGCACTAGCCCCCTCACATGGGTATGGACGCATCCCACTCAGAACACTTCACAACTTCCACGAATATCTGCACGTCATAAATATTACAATATAATGGCCGTCAGCAGACGTGTCCAAATATGACCATACTTTGTTCCTAAGAAGCACAAGCACCGCACGATCTTGCACTTGCGCAGACCTTAAGAGAATAATAAGGAGCATTGACGCAGAAAGTACGTGCACATGCATTGAAACCATCACACTGAACCTTGCCTGGATTTTAATCCAATGCTCACCACAAGGCCATCTTGAATTCATGACTGATAGATTAATGGGTTAATTAGAAAGTTTGTCATTCGTTTCTTTTTTTAATTCATTATAATTTTTATTTGTTATTAGATAGAACTATAAACTATACAGACAACACTGTCACATTTAGTTCTAAGTTATTCCTAAAATGTACAAATGCATGCTTTCCAAAGAATCTCGTATTAGGATTACATAAGTATTTCCCGTTTTGAGATCTCTTATTTTGCTCATTAGATAGGTATATATTTTTGAAGGTGTTTGAACATCATGTCTTTTTACTTTATGGACAGTTGCTGTCGGTAATTTTAATGCTCAATTAAAGATATGATTCGATCTGACAATATTGTTTTATTTTCATCTACAAACAATATACAGTATGTAACAAGATCTAGCACATAGCCGCTACCTACGCATTCTGTTCATCAAACTCAGTACCATTATCATCATCATCATTACTAAAATTATTGCCGATAACTATTGCTTTAATTTTGGTCAAGTTCTAACTACACAGACTTGCCAAGAGTAGAATAGAGAGATGTGCTATTCTTGGAGTTTGTTACGCCATTTTTCCTTCCCAGCTTAAGCAATAGGAAGTGTTGAAGGGCGGACGTTTCTGGGAAACTGTCTTGTGTAGAACATGACTAGTTCCTGCCTTCGGATGCGGGAACATGTGCAGGATTACAGTTTTTAAACCTAAATTTAAAAATAAAGATCTAATTCATCATGGTTATATTATTCCGACCAAAGCCAAGGTTAAAATGTTTAAAAGCAGGATATTAATTGCTTCTGCTTTTCTCATGTAACGCTTCCTGACTTTAAAGTCGTTCCTTTGCATCAATAATATCCCCGGTAACCATAATAAAATAAACTACACATAATTTGGGAACAATAAACTAAGAATGAGTTTAAGAGAGAGCCATAATCGCCACGCTTGGCAGGAGGGTTAGCATTTTACCACCATACTGCTATGGTGGTAAAATGCATAGACAACGCTGCTACCCATTCTCTAGTAAGTCCCATAGTCGCCTTTACGATTCCCTCGGGAAAAAATGGTATTTACAAATACTCATACAAATTTACGTAATTGTTATACTTTATTCAGTTTTGATTTAACATAATTCTGCATTGAATATGTAAGCTGTCACGCCCTTTATGCCGCACGCGTAATATGACCACCGTAGAAATAGGTTTTGTCAACGGAAGAAAGATTGTAAAAAGATTAAAGACAGAATTAAAGATTATAGAAAGATTTTTACCATTTTATGTGGGCGTAACATGACAATTCTATCTCTATTCTACCAAGAATAGACAAAACCCATTTCTACGGTGGTCATGCTACGCGTGCAGGAGGCTTTTATTTTTGTAGCTATATTTACATAATATACATATTTTTTTGCTTCTGCTTGAGTATAGATTTAATTTTATTTGTTGGTATATTGGGTTGACTAGCTGACATTGGCAAATTATTTAATTCAATGTTTTGGTTACTACTTACCTTTGTATAGAATCAAGTTGTTATAACCGGATAGACAGCTGGAGAGTTTGTTGGGCCACTTCTTCTTCCCAGCTAAAGCACTAGGAAATGGTGAAAGGCAGGCTTTTTGGGGGAGTCTGTTTTAAAGTCCAGCCGATCTATTCTGTTAAAATCTCACGGTGAGAACTTAGGTGAAGTGACGTAAAAGTGAGCTGTCATTTCGTATCAGACGAAATGACAGCTCACACAGTTAGGGATCACTAATGACAGCTCCTTTTAGCTCACTTCACCCAAGTAATTACGGTGAGAATTTTACAGAATAGCACTACAGATATAATCTTGCATAGTCACATAGATTGGAGTCTGAAATGATCAAACAGAGTAATTGGATATATCCAGTCAGTGTACGCATATGTCAGTATTATGCAGCGTAACTCATAACATAACATAAAGAACTCAACGATTCGATTATACGTATTTCTTTGAATCTTAGGGCTAGACCTTCAAATCACCTTTTCATCTCATTTATTTATTTAATAAACTACGGGTAGGCGATCGCAGTATGGTGGTAAAATGCACAGATAACGCTGCTGTCCATTCTCTAGTAAGTCCCTTAGCCGCCTTCTACGATACTCATGGGATGAAATGGGATGGTCACGCTTAGAGAAGGCAGGTGCAACATAATTTGGCATAGGTACTTTCCGTATCACATAATCGTATATTAGTAACGTTCATATTCCTATCAAAACAACTTATTTGACGTTCAAAAAGTGCTGACTCTAAGCCTGGGTGCTTACTCTCGAATATAATTCCAATAGTTCGACATTGGAATTGTCAGTCAAACGTCAGTGATTGGCTGGACTCACTGAGTCTTGCCAATCCCTGACGTTTAACTCAACCAACTGACGTTTGACCAATGTCGATCTATTGGAATTATATTCGAGAGTAAGCACCCAGGTTTGAATAAATGACTTTTGATTTTGATTTTTACTTAATCTTAGTAAAGTCACAAAGCGCGCAACAAATTGTGCCCTTGTTGTCACCATTATTTTCGTAGACTTAGTTGACGTGTTGCATTTATCTCATGTTCCTAATTTGTGATGACGAGAATTCATTTATTTAACTTACCAAAAAGGTCCAGTTGAATTTCAAGTTTAATGTCGTCAAGATAGAAGATATTAAGACGGCGGCCGTTATCTACACTTTATACCTACGTTTAGTAGAAACGAAAATAGCAAACGTCTCGTAGATTTGATTGAGTGAATAGGAGACACAGTTCATATACAAGACAACAGGGGGTGCCACAATTGTTTGTAAATTAAATCTAGAATTTGAACTCAAACTGACAGTTGCATGGTACGAAATCTCACGACATGTCAGGTTTCGTCTAAATTTGAGCCGCCTGATAACAATTATTGATCATTGTACTGGAACTAATTTTGCAACCTTCTAACTAATTCTTAGTTAGCCTATAATGCTCCTAATACTTGGACATAGGCCTTCATTCTGTGAAAAGAAGTGGGCCATAATCCACCACGCGTGTCAAGTGCGTTTTCGAATTTTTGGTTCTTGGCCATGCTGATTCCTCACAGTGTTATTCTTATCTGTTGTGAGAGCTGTGGTGATAAAATAACTGACACAAAGTAATACGCCTATCTGGGTTTGAACCTACGACCTACACCTCGTAAGTTGTAGCGTTTACCACTGAGCCATCAATGCTCTCAAGCCAATGCGAAACCAATCCACGAGTACGACTGTCCAACCGTTCATCGTTAAATGACATCTATGACATTTACTACCCAAATGCTCGAAAACCCGTCCTCTGATATAAACCGCAGAATATTTTCTGGGGTTGGCATTGCCTTGTCCAGCTCTGTAGGGCAGTGAATGTATACAGATGGCAGTTGCTTTATACATATAAAGTATTGAAACTCTGCCTATCTGCCTCTGAAAAAAGATAAGATACCGGTTCTGATGATGTTATCGTTCCCCTTAAGAATGCTTTACTGTTCCTTTGATTTATCTAAAAGATTGAGATTAGGTGCATTAGTTAAAGCGGTTTTCGTATTGTTATTTTATACGAAAACCGCTAGTAGTACTACGACATACTGGCGCTGTTTATGTCAAGTTGTCACCATGGACAGTGACAGTCGCTCGGGTCTATCGATCAGGTTAAGCAATGCTTGCAGTAGTTGGTCCATGGATGGGTGATCATTAGACACCATAGCCCCTCAAAGCCTCGGAACGCAAGTTATGCCGTTTGTACCGGTTGCTATTTAAGGATCTTTGACAGTCGTTACGGGTCGTCAGAAGCCCGAAAGTATGACAACCGCCATTTCTAAAAGGTACCGTATTACCCAGTAACTGGGAAATATTTCTACTTTGTAGTGTTGTGTACGAATAATGATGCTTTATAGATGCATTGCGTGGGCTCTTTATCTAACTAAATCCACAATCAACATGAGTTTAGCTTAAATACCCATTTTCGAATAGATAAGCAACCCAAATGTTTTCTTTTCTTTTTGAGTTTTTCAAATATTATCTTGTTAGGGTTAGAGGTCACATAATGACGGCCAGTTAAGTCTGTATATAAGCCTATAATCGTCAGGTTTGTGCATCAGAAGTGTGCGTTACCAGCAACACTGAACACGATCACTGCCGAGCACTTGGAACCATGAAGCTGTTGATACTGACGGCTGTTATCGGTGAGTCCCTGAAGTTGTATTTTTTTAATTTCCAAGTTCTAGATTTCTTGGTCGGTTGTACATTTACACACATCGTACGTTTTTTTAAGGTTCTATTTAGTTGTACACTAGCCTTTTTCCGTACCGTGTGGTGCCGGACCTAAAGAATAACACCACCCTATTTCTTCCCGTGGGTGTCGTTAAAAGGCGACTAAGGGACTTACTAGAGAATGGGCAGCAGCGTTCTCTATGCATTTTACCACCAAACTGCGATCGCCAACCCGCCTGCCAAGCGTGGCGATTATGGCAAAGCCCCCCAAATTGGGGGAGGCCTAAGTCCAGCAGTGGACGTCTTACGGCTGAAATGATGATGATGATGTAGCCTTTTTCCCTACTATATATCACTAGAACATACCTAGCATTAGCCAAACCTAACGATTTCCTTTAATAGGGGTAAAATCAACTTGTTTGTAGATAATCATGTTCATTTTAACGATACCAAATCCCAATTTGGCAACTATATTGAACTTTGCGAGACGATATGATGTGTGATATGGCTTCTAAATAAACCAAGTACTAAAGAAGCTAGAACCCATATTTTCAGCAGCTCTAACCCACTCCTATTATCATTCAAAACTTCACACATACTACGACGTGTTAATTTATTTTATAAGTTAGATAAAATCGACAAAAATATTATTGTGAAGCAATAATTCCATGTACCATTTGCAAAATTCCAATACGAATTGTCGCTCAAACGGTACATTCATTGCCGATTTTTTAAAGAAAATTCCTTAAGTTTTTTAAGCAATGTCCTAATCGAATTTTGCATTATAGATGTCTATTTGTCCATGTTCTTCCTTAGGTCTTGAGGAGTTCATTTAATTAATAATATTAAATAATTGTTCTAGCCGCGGTAGCGACGACCCCGCTCACCCAGAGCCAAACTTGGCCCTGGCAAGTTGGCAAAGAGTACCTGTATGATGTGGAAACCTTCACTTGGACCTCATTTGACAACAGCAACAGCATAGGCAACGCTTTCAAGGCTCAATTCACCATCCGCGTGGTGGCGCCAGGTCAGCTCCTCGCTAAGCTGAGCCAGGCCTGGTACGCGCAGGTCCAGGCGGAGAAAATTACGTACAGCGTTCTACCTTCCGACCTCAAGTTCCAACCTCTTGAGATCACTGACCAACCTTTTGAGATATTCGTTGAGGGTGGCCGTGTTAAATCCTTTATTCTTCCTGCCACTGTTTCTGTTGCTCACGAGAACTTATTCAAGGGTCTCATCAGCGCTCTCCAAGTTGATATTTCAGCTTTCGGTCATGTCGATAGCTTCCCTAACAGCTTCGATAAGGAAACCTTCCAAGGTCTCTTCAAGAAGGTAGAAACTGACGTTACTGGTGAATGTGCGACCCTGTACACTGTATCGCCACTCTCCGCCGAATGGCGTCGTGAATTTCCCAAATTCGCTTCAGAGGAGGATCCCATCGAAATTGTCAAGAGCAAGGACTACGGTGCATGCAAGAATCGTGCTGCGCTCTACTTTGGCCTATCACAGGGCGCCGTTTGGAATGGAATTGCTTACGATAATGAAGAGAAACAGTTCATCAAGGACACTTCTGAATCGCGCATAGTCGCTGGCAAGCAGGGCACCATCTTCAAATCAGAAGTCATAAACTCGGTCTACGTCAGTCCTCTCCTGTTCGGTAAACAGAAAGCTGAAGTGAACAGTTACGTTAAAGTCTTGCTCTCGTCCGTCCAAGCGATAAGTGGTGCTGAGTGGAAAAAGCTTGAAGGAGGACGCAAGATCGATTCGCTTTTATTCTCAATAAGCGAGTCTATGTTCATCCCTAAGGTGACAGATCAGAGCGTTGCCAATGCCCAGAAACTCCTCCAGGACTTGACTCCTTTGCTGCAGACGCCCAACCAATTGTCCAAGGCCGACTTCCTTGCCAAGTTCAACGTCCTCGTACGCATCATTACTTCTTTGAATTCAGAGCAACTGACTCTGTTAACTAGCAGTGTCGAAGTCGCCAAGTCCTCGAAAAACATAGCTAAGACAGGTATGTGGACAATCTACCGTGACGCTGTCTCGCAATCAGGCACTGTTGCCGCATTTGAGGAAATCAAATCCTGGATCTTTTCTAAGAAGATTCATGGTGAAGAAGCGGCTGAACTTATATCTAATATTGGAGCCGCACTTCGCTACCCCACTGAGAAGGTCATAACTGAGTTCTTTGATCTCGCAATGAACCCTGAAGTGAAGGAACAACAATTCCTTAACAACTCAGCCCTATTAGCAGCCACCAAATTCATGCGGTTAAGTAATGTAAATGTATTTGTCGTCGATACCGTCATCCCACGTCTCTCTAAATATCTTAAACAAGCTATCGAAGATGGAGACTCGAACAAAGCTCAGGTTTACGTAAGAGCTCTCGGAAATTTGGCTTACCCAGAAGTGTTGAGAGTATTCGCTCCATACTTGGACGGTCGCATAACAGTCACCAAGTACCTTCGTATCCAGATGGTCGCTAGTCTCAAGACCTTGGCTAACTTTAGGAACGAATCTGTTCGTGCTGTGCTCTTCAGCATCTTGAGAAATAACGCTGAGCCTTACGAGGTGAGGGTTCTTGCTGCCCTTAACATTTTCATGGCTTTCCCTACCTCTGAAATGATGAGAATAATGGCACACATGACCAACGACGACCCCAGTACGCAAGTACGCGCTGTTTTGGCGAATGGAATCAATTTTGCAGCTGGACTTAAAGACCCACGTTTCACTGAGCTGTAAGTATCTGGATTTTTTGCTTAGTAATCAAAGACATTAAATTATATATTTGTTAGTAATCCAATAGAATCATATATTGGACTGCTCGATTGATGAGCTCAGTCAATCAACGTTTATTATAAATGCATCTTATTTTCATTGACAGGGCTAAGACTGCTCAGTCAGTCAAAGCTATCGTCGCGAAAGAGAAATTCGGATACCGCATCTCGACCGACAGCATTATTGACAAGTACACAAGCGAAGATGATTTCGCATTCTTCAGGGAAATGTCATATGTTGGCAGTGAGGACCATTTCCTGCCTGTTTACCACAGGGTAGCTTTGAGGACAAGAGGTACCGGTTGGACTGAGGAAAGCCAGGTACGCCACATAGCCAGATACGAACATGTGACATAGAACATTACGATACTGACTTAAATTATCAATGGACTATAAAATTGCCGTCTTTATAGTACCTTTTATATTTATTTTATAAATTATACAACTATCAATACCTAATTAAACTTGTCCATCACTTTAATTAGGACAAAACCCATACGAGCATTTTCATATCACAAGTAAATTAAAAATGACTAAATTTTCATTTCAGTTAACCATGTCTGTAACAGGCGTGCAGCAACTCTTGGACTACATCGCGCAAATGATCTACGAGCCTGACAGATCTAAGGTTGACTTGAAGTTCTCCGCTAAGAAAGTCGCTGAGTCTCTAAATATCAAACGTGAACCTGACGGTCCTCTTGCAGGCTCTTTCTTTCTTGAAAACTTGAACCAGCAGACGCTTATTACCTTCAACGAAGCGGATCTTAAAGCTTTCATTACTAGCACTATTCACAACATGGAGCAATTATTTAAAGGTGTCGACGTCCATTACGATAAGATATTGAACACCAGACAAGCATATGTTGTGTTTCCTCTGGCTGCTGGTGTACCGTTCTTCTTTGAATACAGTGAACCGGCCATATATTCAATTAATGGCCAAGTCAAAGTCAATCTTGATAAGAACACCAAACAATTAGCGGGATCTTTGCATAAAAACCTCGATATCACTTATGCCAGAAACTTAGATGGCAGTGTTGGCTTCTTGGATACACTCGGTGATGTATATGCCACCGTTGGTGTCATCAACAAAATCCAGTTCTACTTCCCCACCAATCTGAACACATTGGTTCAGCCAGGACAAGTCAAATTGAACTTCGTTCTTCCCGAACAAGATGCCACCTTCATTCACTTGAGCGTTTGGCCCTACACTGCCCTGCAAAAAACTGGTTCTCTATTTACCATTTCTGAGAACCCAACGACTAAGTACATCGAGCGTCCCGCTAAAGTTATCTCTACCGACTTGAAGTTGGGTAGCCCTGCCGGTGTCTCCTTCCTGCTGCAAGGATTTTCCTACTCGTCTGACTTCAAAGACACCAGCGATCTATACAGTTCTGATATTTTGACCAACATTGGCACTTTGATGTACCAAAAGGATATTGCTCTAACTGAATTCAACCTTAAATATCTTGCCAAGGAGACCAACAACAAGGACATCGTATTTAGCTTGTTCTACGGTAAGTTTATAATTGACTATTTTAAAGGTATTTATGTCGAAATGTTACTTTCCTATGTGGATCTACTCGAAACATATTTCAAAATTATTTTGAAAATTACAATTAACGTTGATATTTTTGTCTTCCAGATACACTATTCAACCAGAAGCAGAGCGGTGAATTCGGACCAGCTTCCATCTTAAAGGACGTCTCTAACAGCGAGGCTCGGCGAAAGGAGATTGTCAAGCGCGCCGCGGCTGGCATTGAGTCTGCTGAAGTCCAACTGTATGACTTCAGTGCCGTCTTTAACGGAAAACAGAAAGTTGAATACGTATTTACCGCAGCTATTGCTGACAGTTTTGTAGACAATAAAGCCCAGGGAGTATTTTTCTTCAATGGCTACGAGCAGATCAACGCAGTCTTTAAGATGGTTAAACCTAAAATTGCTCCTCTCAACTTCGAAGAAGCTTTGAAGAATAAAATCAAGGTCACATACGAGGCTGACCTGAAATACGGAAACTCAGAAAATATTCACATTCAAGGATTCAGTGAGCGCAGCGAAAAGTACACCGAACAGCTTTCGAAGGACCCCTTGGCTAAGCAATGCCTGCAAGAAACCAGCAACGACAACTCCTACCAGAAGGATTGCTTCAAGATGATCATGAAGGCTCACGCTCCTGACTACTTTAAGGTCACTGTAACATACAAAGACCTCAGTGATGCCGACTTTAGCGACACCTACAGCATTTATGAAACCCTCAAGAAGTTTTTCTCCTGGGAACAGGAAGAGGACGTGACGAAGAAAATCGATAATGACAAAATGGAAATTGTCAGACAGTCATTCTACTATGACAATTATGAGAACTACGAAATCACATCTAAATACGGAGTGCTCCGGTTGAACAACGTAAAAGCCTTGGGCTACTACCCCTACGCTATGGCTGTCTATGCGCCCATCACTAAATGGGAGCGTGCCTATAACTATTACTACGGCTACCAATACTTGCGTGAGTGTTTTTTTTAAATTAAATGTTTCTTATTGAAATCTTTAATTTTCGCATATTACAATGATTTCCTATGTTAAACTCCAATAGCATACTGTGCTGTGGATAGCAGCAAGGTCCAGACGTTCAGCGGTCGCAGTTACGACTACAGCCTCACCAGCTCCTGGCACGCCGTGATGGTGGACGAGTCCAATGACTTCGGCAAGTGGACCGACCTCGTCATCCTAGCGCGGAGGCCTACCGACAAACAAGAGGAGGTCTACGTCTCCTACAAGTAAGTTTTAAACATTCCACAGATTTTTTTGAATCTATATATATAAAAATGAATCCCTATTTCCCTTGGTCACGCCATCACGCGTGAACGGCTTGACCGATTTCACTTTTTTTGTTGTTGTTGTGTTTGTAATTGTCAGGAGAAGGTTCTTATGAAAGAAAAAAATAAAAAAAATGCGGGAAAAATTAGAAAATTTAAGAACACTTATTTAAGAATACTTAACAAATAGGACAATGTAAACTTTTTTAATGTAACATTATGACATTTGACATAGAATTGACAGAATGCGTGCTCAAATATCATCAAAGAGACAGGACAACGTCTGTCGGGTCAGCTAGTTATTAATAATTCTGGTGTAGTTACTTGTATTTAATACGCTTTAAGTTACTACTAGAATAAGAAATCTCTAAGTAACAAAAGCGAGAACTTTTCCTATGATTGTTTTCTCATCTGGCACTCAAATGCACGAAGTAGACCACGACACAATCATCTTAAAACACAATATTGAATTGCTTCAAATGATATATTTTTCCTTAATAGGACCGCGGCTGGCAAATACGTTGAGTTGGACATTAAGCCGACAGCAGTTGAAGTTAAGAGCAACACTGTCAAGGTCTTCGAAGGTGCGCTCACCACATACTGGAATGACATTGAGGATGTTCCTTTATTGCAATACTACACCCTTGCCGATGGAGTTCTCGTGTTTAATATCAACAACGGAGCTCTTCGTCTAGTGTACGACAGCCAGAGGCTGGCCATCTTTACTGCTGACCACCGTAGTACCACCAGAGGTATCTGTGGGCAGAGCTCTACCCAGACCCGCGACGACTACAAGACTCCTTATGGTCTGGTCGACCTCCCAGAGCTTTACGGAGCGTCCTTCTCATTGGACGGTGAATTCAGCGACCCCAAGACCGTAGAGCTGAAGAAGGAAGCTAAACTGAAGGCGTACCAGTTTGTTACCAAGTACACCAACATTCTCCAGTCTGATGTCGAGTGGAACAAGTCCAAGAACTATTCCTACTAAACAGAATTATAAATGTGTTATTTATTTTCAAACAAAAATATTTCTCAAATGTTTAAATATTTATTACAATAGTGTAAATGTTATTTGTTTGTTATTGTATTAATAATAATTAAAGTATAGTATTAAGTATGTATAAACGACACACAGTACAAATTGTACACAGAAGTTATTAAAAGACAATAACTTATCTAATTAAAGTTAACATAAATATTAATATCATTTAGCTCCGCAGTTTCATTATTGTTTATATCTATGACACTACACCATATAATAATATTGCTTAGACCCATAAGTTTGGGATCCCAGGACCTTGAGATACGTCATGGAACCCTTAAATAATAATAATAATTGAACAGTATACTTAGAACTGCTCTTTCTAGAGTGATGAAAGGTGGGTTTATAGAGTTTGATAGCGACCGGGCCAAGCTGGTGCGCCTGCCACCTGCCTATAATGGTACCATTTGTTCATACTGGTACAGTTACTAGTCGGTGCCTATCAGTCACACTAAATGTGATTGGGCTCGGGAAGTCGAGCGAGCCTGCGATCCAATTCAAGGAATTGAGGCTACTACTATCTACCCCTGAAATGAAGCTCGTTAAGTCCGTCGGTTGCCTAAGAGCTCTTACACACGAGCGGCATGTTGCCAACGGCAAAGATAATTGCTACCGTCGATATGTGTCGGCGGCAGCCGGCGACGCGTCTCGAGATGCCATATTCAAAGATCAGCGTCATAATCGAGTGTCGACGGCTGCAGTTAACTGCCGTTGGCAACATACCGCTCGGGTGTCAGAGCTGTAACTGGCAATCTTCTTGACCGGACAGACTGCACAACTTCTGGATAAAATGGTTTAGATTCGCTTGAAGGCTCAATCCCAGACTTAGAATTATGGTTTACTACCCCAGTTCATTACGATAAGAGTTACCCACCTTCTCCATAAATCAGTTAGCACCGCAGCACCCACAAATTTTAGGCCGATCACGTGTTAGCCCACGTTCTAAAGTGCTTGCATCCATTTTGAGAAAATTAACAAACATACAGACACCAACTATATCATATCTGCCGCTCAAAATGAATGAGAACGGGTCTCGCGGTACTTAGGAGCTACACGTCATTGGTATGGCTATTAGTCAATAGGTTCGTTGTTCCTGAAAGGATCTGTTTTTTTTTCATATTTTCAGAAAACTTACAACTTAAACAGTGTTCTTAAACAATATGAATCTGAAGACCATTTAGAAGTTTCGATATCGTTGAAGGAGCGCTTCTTTGGCAGACGATGGATCACAAATACTGCCGCCCGCCGTAAGGAAAAAGGACGTTTCTATAGAAATGTTAAAATGGAGAAAAAAAAAATTTGTACTTTAAAAAATAAAAAATTTGCTGTTCGAAGGAAGATAACATCAACAATAACTTTGTATTGCAAAAGTGTAGATTACAGTTTGATCTATCGAAATATAGATGAAAATATTAATTAAATGTATGTTTTATAATAAATAAATAACATTTTGTTTTTCATTGTAGTAAAAAAATACTTATAACAAAATACGTTATACTACAATGAAAAGTCGTATCTAACCACATGCGTCCTTTCAACTTAGTAATAAATCAAATCGTCTTTTGTACTTAGTGTTAAGTAACGTGCTCCCAGGTTGTAGCTACCCAAAATAGAAAAGACGTTTCTAGCCATTTGCTGTTAGTATTACCTAGCTATATCTATGTATATTTAGTTAATAACTTTTCAGAACCGCCTGCTTGCTTACCGTATAGCAGATATGTGTTGTTAGAACAATTAATATTAATTTAATCATTTTCTATTGAATAAAACACAATTATTAGAATCAGACTTTCTTTCAGAAATACAAAAGAAATTGAGTTATCATAAACTTTGTCGCAATAAGTAATTTGCTTGATAATGACTGAGTATCAAAGTTTGTATTTATCCTAATTAGTTACAAAACAATATTACAGCTGTGGAAACTGTTTACCTATAATCTGTAAAAAAAATAACTATAAAAAATCTTTCTGGCTTTCTCATTATGTTTTATTATTTTTATTAAACAAACAATACCTAATTCTATGGAAGGTTGTATTAATTCTAATTTAAAATAATTATCACAGCTTTAACCTGTTAATCTGTATTTAAAAAAAAAAAACTACTTACTAGATCTTCCACTTCCACGCCTACCTTACAAAGATCTATTAGATATGTATAATTTACTCTCGCTCGAGAAGAAACGAATGCTTCTGCAAGTAATGACACTGCACGACCATTATCATAATAAGCTAAATTGTATAGACCTTGGTAATGAATTTAAACTTGTAGTTCCTAGATCAATTCATCGTCGTGGAGCTCGCGATTACCGATTGTTTGATCAGGTTTTCATCCGGACAAACGCTGGTAAGCGTGCACCTCTTCGGCGTCTCACGCAAATGTACAATGAACATTTCCTAGATATAGATTTATTTATGCTACATCGAAATTCATTTCGCACTAAAGTTATTAATATGTTGAAAAAATTAGATAAATAATCTGGTAACTAACTGGTAGGTTTGTAAGGAATAAGAACTACGTTACCGATGAGTCCTCAGCTCACCATAGCATACGTTTTTGTAAATTCGTGGAAAATGTTGTTGTTATTACATTGATTTTGTTTTATATAACTGTTTTCATATCTAATATGTAATGTAATATCGTTTTTTTTTCCCAAATAAAAAATAAAATAAAATAGATCTCGTTCAAACCAATTTTTGGTGGAAGTTTGCATGGTAATGTACATTATATATTTTTTTTAGTTTTATCATTCTCTTATTTTAGAAGTTACGGGGAGCCACTTTGGAAGTGTCTCTCGCGCAAACTATTCAGTTTAGAAAAAAATGATTTTAGAAATCTCAGTATAATTTTTGAAGACCTATCCATTGATACCCCACACGTATGGGTTTGATGATATTTTTTTTTTGAGTTTCAGTTCTATGTCTCCCAAATATTATTGTTTTTTTTTTCTATTTTTGGGTGAAGATCTTAATGCGGTTCACAGAATACATCTACCTACTAAGTTTCAATAGCATAGCTCTTATAGTTTCGGAAAAAAGTGGCTGTGACAGACAGACAGACAGACATGACGAATCTATAAGGGTTACGTTTTTTGCCATTTGGCAACGGAACCCTAAAAATACAGCAGACTGGCCGTCTCAGAGCCAAAAAACTGTTCCCTCAAAAGGCTGTTCGAACCATTGATAAATGATACATTTTTTTTCTGTACATATACGTTTTTCGAACAACTTTATGCGTCAATCATACTTTATTAAACTAGATTAGATCGGAGTTTCCAATCTAACTTATCTAAGAAGGCCGAAACCAACTCAGAGCCAGAGTCTCTTTTAAAGTCCAGATATAATCTTGGATAGTCACATAGATTGGAGTCTGATATGATATTTTCAGGTAGATCCACACAGATTGAGTGGATATATCCAGTCAGTGTACGCATGTGTCAGTAACAGTGCAGCGTAACTCATAACATAAAGAACTCAACGATTCGATTATTTCTTTGGATCTTAGGGCAAGATCTTCAAATCGCCTTTTCACCTCATTTATTTTTACTTATTTAATATAACTTTATACAATACAATCCTTTATTTTAGGCTACTAAGGCCCATAAAAACAATACATAAATAATATAAAAACAAAAACTATAAACTATGCATAAGTAAATAAATACTGTACAAAGGTGGACCTATGCCTGAGGCATTTTTTGCGAGTCAATCGGTTGACGTAGGAACAAAATATGCCAAGAGCAAAAATACCTGTATTATAAAAATTATGTACTATATTATTATCTATCAGTCACGCATCATCATCATCATGTTCATTATTTCAGAAATACGTCCATGCTGGACACAGGCCTCCCCTAAGCATTTTGGTGGGGTTTGCCATTATCGCGACGCTTAGCGGGTTGGCGATCGCAGTATGGTGGTAAAATGAAACTGTAACGGTTTACCAACAGTCGATTGGTCCATGAACCGTTGGTCAACATTATTTTTAACCCACTAACTTTTCATCCAAAGGACTTTTCACCCACGAACGTTTCGCCAACATAACTCAACGTCAGTGAATGCTTTACCAACAGAATATGGATGTGCGAATAACACTTGAGCGACAAAACTGTATTGCGACTGACATAGTTCGAATGCACGCTTGTGCGGCACACTGAATCAAGTCGTTTCTAGCACTCGCCGGCCGCTGCCGCGGCACCGCTCGCTTCGCTCGCTCGGCTCGTGCGTAGGAGGTCACAGTTTTAACCTAACCTAACCTAGTGTACTATGTGAGCTCGAGTTTTTGGTCAAAACATTCTGTTGGTAAAGCATTCACTGACGTTGAGTTATGTTGGCGAAACGTTCGTGGGTGAAAAGTCCTTTGGATGAAAAGTTAGTGGGTTAAAAATAATGTTGACCAACGGTTCATGGACCAATCGACTGTTGGTAAACCGTTACAGTTTGTGGTAAAATGCACAGACAACGCGTCCATTCTCTAGTAAGTCCCTTAGCCGCCTTCTAGGATACTCATGGGATGAAAAGGGATAGTCACGCTTAGAGAAGGCAGGTGCAACATAATTTGGCATTATTTCCGTATCACATAATCGTATATTAGTAACGTTCATATTCCTATGAAAACAACTTATTTGACGTTTAAAAAGTGCTGACTCTAAGCCTGGTTTGAATAAATGACTTTTTCAAAATCAAAATCAAAAGTCATTTATTCAAACTAGGCTGAGAGTCAGCACTTTTTGAACGTCAAAGTTACATAAGACAGTCCCCCCAAAACGCCCGTCGTCACTTCCTAGTGCTTTTGCTTTTGATTTTTAAAGTCACAAAGCGCGCAACAAATTGTGCCCTTGTTGTCACCATTATTTTCGTAGACTTAGTTGACGTGTTGCGTTTATCGCATGTTCCTAATTTGTGATGACGAGAATTCATTTATTTAATTGACCAAAAAGGTCCAGTTGAATTTCAAGTTTAATGTCGTCAAGATAGAAGATATTAAGACGGCGGCCGTTATCTACACTTTATACCTACGTTTAGTAGAAACGAAAATAGCAAACGTCTCGTAGATTTGATTGAGTGAATAGGAGACACAGTTCATATACAAGACAACAGGGGGTGCCACAATTGTTTGTAAATTAAATCTAGAATTCGAACTCAAACTGACAGATCTTCAATCCCATTCAGATTCTGATAAATTGTGCGTTTCGCAATTAGGGTAGAGGTTATATAGGTAATATAGACTCTGTGTGCTATTTTCGATCCAGATCCATTCAGCCACTTTTGCGTGATTGAGAAAAAAACACCCAATCATACATATTTTCACATTTATAATATTAGTAGTAGTAGGATTATAATTCATATTACTTAGGATTCATAGTTTATGAGAACATCATGTGTGTTGGTGTTTTTAAAATAAGAGTAATAAGTATTCAGAGTAAGAAGACTGCGACATAGGGCTTGGTTTAGTTGAATATAAGTCTTCCTGGTTTTTCTTAACGCTCCTATTTTACCTATACAGACACTCAATCATTTACCAGACACCGAACATAATTATAGGAATAGTACTTTTGCCAGTGGCTTGGCCCGTATAGCTGTCGCAAAATATCACCCGGGAACCTACTACCAGGATAAAGTAGGTATCCTATCTGTTACGTATCCATGATATAATATATCTTTGTGCCAAATTCGATCTAAATCCGTTTGGCCGTCTTTGCATCATTGAGAAACAAACATCCAAAAATCGAAACATCTAAGCCATTTCGCGGTCTCTTACTTGGAATATATATTATATGTATATGTTAATATGTTAGGACAACCAACACAACGTTATCTGATCCCAAACTAGGCAGAGCCTGTACTATGGCAACCAGACAACTGATAAATATACTTATATATTTCTAAATACATACACATTATAGATAAATTACACCCAGACACAGAACAAAAAATGATTGTGCTCATCACACAACATTTGTCCTGGGTGGGAATCGAACCCACGACCTCAGTCTTAGCAGTCAGGGCCACTAACCACTAGACTAACAGGCCTAATAATACTATTAGGTTTATTTAGAGTATAATGAACACACATGATATTCGCAATTACTATGAAGCCAAAGTAATATGAATTACAATCCTACTTATCCTGTACTACCCGGCCGCTGCCAACGGATGGACGGGACGGACGTACGACCCGCCAGCTGTTCTGCGCCCGCTTTTTAAATCTCTAATATCTTCTAACATATTCATTTAAATTACATGCTGTTAAGCGCCATATTGATCTATATTAAATGCACAATGTATTTAAGGTACTTAATTGGATAAGGATTAGTGCTGTATTGCTAAAAATGGCTTCGTAAATAAGCCCTTATTTCTCGTAAAAAGTAAAAGATAAAAAATGGTTATTGTGGGTTATCCCTAAGAGATAGACATTTGATGACATTTTTTTTTGATATCATTGCAAAATTTTTGTAGGCCTTTTCAAGGTGTACAATACTGTAGTACATTATGTTGATCTATTTCGTAGGATTCAGCCAGGGTTTTTCGAATTTTGAGACGTATTTCAGCGTAGTTTATTACGTACGTCACCGTAGTTTTCGAAGACACTTATTATTTTCTAAAATAAAAGAATATTTCTAAAATAAAAGTAGCCTTAGTTACTCCTTGTTACATCAGCTATCTGCCAGTGAAAGTCCTGTCAAAATCGGTCCAGCCATTTCAGAGATTAGCCGGAACAAACAGACAGACAGACAGAAAAAATTGTAAAAAATGTTGTTTTGGTATATGTACCGTGTATACATCCAAATACACTAAGTAAAAAGTGGTTATCTTAATATTAAAAACAGACACTCCAATTTTATTTATCTGTATGTATAGATAAATTACGTACAATACACCAATAGACTTATTACATAGTTATGGTTACATATTAACTAATTTACAAAAGCATTAGGAAATATAAGCTAGGAGAAGAGAAATTTGCGTGTGTGTGTATGTGTGTGGCTGTGTATATGTGTGTGTGTGTATGTGTGAGGGTGTGTGTGAGTGTGTGTGAGGATATGTGTCGTATATATGTTTCTCAAGTTACTTAGGATTGGGTGAGAAGCAATTTTTCTGTTTCATCATATGACCGTTTCATAAGCCACACCCTCACCGTATTTTTACATTGATGGTAATTCAATTTGTGCACCTGGAGAAATGGCCTTTTCTAACTTTAAAAAGTGTGATTTGCAAGTGCCTCCCCATGCTGGCAAGTAATATAAGAGGAGAGATTGGCAAAGTAAAAATACACCAACTTAAGTGTGTCTGTGTCTGCTGAACAGCGAAGTTTTCTAAAGATTGATATAAGTTTTCGCGTTCGGGCTATCAGGTTATCAATGTGGCTATACCAATTGAGATGTTTGTCAATCAGCAATCCTAGGCATTTTATGTTTGGTGTGATTGTTAAAGGAGGACACAAACAAGAAGAATGCATTTGACACACATGACTGGTATGGGCTTGTATAGTGAGTGATGTGCTTGGCTGAGATTGCTTTCTTAAAGAGAAGGAAACTAATTTAGTTTTCTCTGCATTTAGGGTCAACAGGTTTTTGGTTAGCCAATCCATAACAGTGTCTAGTGCAATCTGAGCATTTTTTCTGTTTCACTCCAATCTTTACCATTAATAAGTAGAGCTGTATCATCAGCGTAGGTAAACACCGAGCAGTTAGTTAGAGAAAGCGAACAAATTTGAGCCGCCTGATAACAATTATATTGATCATTGTACTGGAACTAATTTTGCAACCCTAATTCCTAGTCAGCCTATAATGCTCCTAATACTTGGACATAGGCCTTCTTTCTGTGAGAAGAAGTGGGCCATAATCCACCACGCGTGTCAAGTGCGTCTTCGAATTTTTGGTTCTTGGCCATGCTGATTCCACACAATGTTATCCTTATCTGTTTTGAGAGCTGTGGTGATGAAATAACTGACACAAAGTTATACGCCTGTCTGGGTTTGAACCTACGACCTACACCTCGTAAGTTGTGGCGTTTACCACTGAGTCATCAATGGTCGCAACGCAATGCGAAACCAATCCACAAATACAATTGTCCAACCGTTCATCATTACCTACCCAAATGCTCGAAAACCCGTCCTCTGATATAAACCCAAGAATATTTTCTGGGGTTAGCAGTGCCTTGTCCAGCCACAGGGCAGTGAATGTATACAGATGGCCGTTGCTTTATACAGATCATCATCATCATCATCATCATTTCAGCCGTAAGACGTCCACTGCTGGACTTAGGCCTCCCCCAATTTGGGGGGCTTTGCCATAATCGCCACGCTTGGCAGGCGGGTTGGCGATCGCAGTATGTTGGTAAAATGCATAGAGAACGCTGCTGCCCATTCTCTAGTAATTCCCTTAGTCGTCTTTTACGACACCCACGGGATGAAATGGGGTGGTGTTATTCTTTACGTCCAGCACCACACGGTACAGTAAACATATAAAGTATTGAAACTCTGCCTATCTGCCTCTGAAAATAGATTAGATACCGGTTCTCATATTATCGTTCCCCTTAAGAATGCTTAAATGCTCCTTTGATTTATCTAAAAGATTGAGATTAGGTGCAGCTGTTAACGCGGTTTTTCGTATAGTTATTTTATACGAAAACCGCTAGTAGTACTACGACATACTGGCGCTGTTTATATCAAGTTGTCACCATGGACAGTGACAGTCGCTCGGGTCTATCGATCAGGTTAAGCAATGCTTGCCGTAGTTGGTCCATGGATGGGTGATCATTAGACACCATAGCCCCTCCAAGCCTCGGAACGCAAGTTATGCCGTTTGTACCGGTTGCTATTTAAGGATCTTTGACAGTCGTTACGGGTCGTCAGAAGCCCAAAAGTATGACAACCACCATTTCAAAAAGGTACCGTAATACCCAGTAACTGGGAAATATTGGGTGTTGTGTACGAATAATGATGCTTTATAGATGCATTGCGAGGGCTCTTTATCTAACTAAATCCACAATCAACATGAATTCAGCTTAAATACCCATTTTCGAATAGATAAGCAACCCAAATGTTTTCTTTTCTTTCTGAGTTTTTCAAATATTATCTTGTTAGGGTTAGAGGTCACATAATGACGGTCAGTTAAGTCTGTATATAAGTCTATAATCGTCAGGTTTGTGCATCAGAAGTGTGCATTACCAGCTACACTGAACACGATCACTGCTGAGCACTTGGAACCATGAAGCTGTTGATACTGACGGCTATTATCGGTGAGTCCCTGAAGTTGTATTTTTTTAATTTCTAAGTTCTAGATTTCTGGGTCGGTTGTACATTTACATACATCGTACGTTTCTTTAAGGTTCTATTTAGTTGTACACTAGCCTTTTTCCGTACCGTGTGGTGCCGGACCTAAAGAATATCACCACCCTATTTCTTCCCGTGGGTGTCGTTAAAAGGCGACTAAGGGACTTACTAGAGAATGGGCAGCAGCGTTCTCTATGCATTTTACCACCAAACTGCGATCGCCAACCCGCCTGCCAAGCGTGGTGATTATGGCAAAGCCCCCCAAATTGGGGGAGGCCTAAGTCCAGCAGTGGACGTCTTACTGCTGAAATGATGATGATAATGTAGCCTTATTACCTACAATATATCACTAGAACATACATAGCATTAGCCAAACCTAACGATTTCCTTTAATAGGGTTAAAATCAACTTGTTTGTAAATAATCATGTTCATTTTAACGATACCAAATCCCAATTTGGCAACTATATTGAACTTTGCGAGACGATATGATGTGTGATATGGCTTCTAAATAAACCAAGTAATAAAGAAACTGTTCACCCATATTTGCAGCAGCTCTAACCACCCACTCCTATTATCATTCAAAACTTCACACATACTACGACGTGTTAATTTATTTTGTAAGTTAGATAAAATCGACAAAAATATTATTGTGAACCAGTAATTCCATGTACCATTTGCAAAATTCCGATACGAATTGTCGCTCAAACGGTAGATTCATTGCCGATTTTATAAAGAAAATTCCTTAAGTTTTTTAAGCAATGTCCTAATCGAATTTCGCATTATGGACGTCTATTTGTCTATGTTCTTCCTTAGGTCTTGAGGAGTTCATTTAATGAATAATACGAAATAATTGTTCTAGCCGCGGTAGCGACGACCCCGCTCACCCAGAGCCAAACCTGGCCCTGGCAAGTTGGCAAAGAGTACCTGTATGATGTGGAAACCTTCACTTGGACCTCATTTGACAATAGCAACAGCATAGGCAACGCTTTCAAGGCTCAATTCACCATCCGCGTGGTGGCGCCAGGCCAGCTCCTCGCTAAGCTGAGCCAGGCTTGGTACGCGCAGGTCCAGGCGGAGAAAATTACGTACAGCGTTCTACCTTCCGACCTCAAGTTCCAACCTCTTGAGATCACTGACCAACCTTTCGAGATATTCGTTGAAGGTGGCCGTGTTAAATCCTTTATTCTTCCTGCCACAGTTTCTGTTACTCACGAGAACTTATTCAAGGGTCTCATCAGCGCTCTCCAAGTTGATATTTCAGCTTTCGGTCATGTCGATAGCTTCCCTAACAGCTTCGATAAGGAAACCTTCCAAGGTCTCTTCAAGAAGGTAGAAACTGACGTTACTGGTGAATGTGAGACCCTGTACACTGTATCGCCACTCTCCGCCGAATGGCGTCGTGAATTTCCCAAATTCGCTTCAGAGGAGGATCCCATCGAAATTGTCAAGAGCAAGGATTACGGTGCATGCAAGAATCGTGCTGCGCTCTACTTTGGCCTATCACAGGGCGCCGTTTGGAATGCAATTGCTTACGATAATGAAGAGAAACAGTTCATCAAAGACACTTCTGAATCCCGCATAGTCGCTGGCCAGCAGGGCACCATCTTCAAATCAGAAGTCATAAACTCGGTCTACGTCAGTCCTCTCCTGTTCGGTAAACAGAAAGCTGAAGTGAACAGTTACGTTAAAGTCTTGCTCTCGTCCGTCCAAGCGATAAGTGGTGCTGAGTGGAAAAAGCTTGAAGGAGGACGCAAGATCGATTCGCTTTTATTCTCAATAAGTGAGTCTATGTTCATCCCTAAGGTGACAGATCAGAGCATTGCCAATGCCCAGAAACTCCTCCAAGACTTGACTCCTTTGCTGCAGACGCCCAACCAATTGTCCAAGGCCGACTTCCTTGCCAAGTTCAACGTCCTCGTACGCATCATTACGTCTTTGAATTCAGAGCAACTGACTCTGTTAACTAGCAGTGTCGAAGTCGCCAAGTCCTCGAAAAACATAGCTAAGACAGGTATGTGGACAATCTACCGTGACGCTGTCTCGCAATCAGGCACTGTTGCCGCATTTGAGGAAATCAAATCCTGGATCTTTTCTAAGAAGATTCATGGTGAAGAAGCGGCTGAACTTATATCTAATATTGGAGCCGCACTTCGCTACCCCACTGAGAAGGTCATAACTGAGTTCTTTGATCTCGCAATGAACCCTGAAGTGAAGGAACAACAATTCCTTAACAACTCAGCCCTATTAGCAGCCACCAAATTCATGCGGTTAAGTAATGTAAATGTATTTGTCGTCGATACCGTCATCCCACGTCTCTCTAAATATCTTAAACAAGCTATCGAAGATGGAGACTCGAACAAAGCTCAGGTTTACGTAAGAGCTCTCGGAAATTTGGCTTACCCAGAAGTGTTGAGAGTATTCGCTCCATACTTGGACGGTCGCATAACAGTCACCAAGTACCTTCGTATCCAGATGGTCGCTAGTCTCAAGACTTTGGCTAACTTTAGGAACGAATCTGTTCGTGCTGTGCTCTTCAGCATCTTGAGAAATAACGCTGAGCCTTACGAGGTGAGGGTTCTTGCTGCCCTTAACATTTTCATGGCTTTCCCTACCTCTGAGATGATGAGAATAATGGCACACATGACCAACGACGACCCCAGCACGCAAGTACGCGCTGTTTTGGCGAATGGAATCAATTTTGCAGCTGGACTTAAAGACCCACGTTTCACTGAGCTGTAAGTATCTGGATTTTTTGCTTAGTAATCAAAGACATTAAATTATATATTTGTTAGTAATCCAATAGAATAATATATTGGACTGCTCGATTGATGAGCTCAGTCAATCGACGTTTATTATGAAATGCATCTTATTTCCATTGACAGGGCTAAGACTGCTCAGTCAGTCAAAGCTATCGTCGCGAAAGAGAAATTCGGATACCGCATCTCGACCGACAGCATTATTGACAAGTACACAAGCGAAGATGATTTCGCATTCTTCAGGGAAATGTCATATGTTGGCAGTGAGGACCATTTCCTGCCTGTTTACCACAGGGCAGCTTTGAGGACAAGAGGTACCGGTTGGACTGAGGAAAGCCAGGTACGCCACATAGCCAGATACGAACATGTGACATAGAACATTACGATACTGAGTTAAATCATCAATGGACTATAAAATTGCCATCTTTATAGTACCTTTTATATTTATTTTATAAATTATACAACTATCAATACCTAATTAAACTTATCCATCACTTTAGTAAGAACAAAACCCATACAAGCATTTTCATATCACAAGTAAATTAAAAATTACTAAATTTTCATTTCAGTTAACCATGTCTGTAACAGGCGTGCAGCAACTCTTGGACTACATCGCGCAGATGATCTACGAACCTGACAGATCAAAGGTTGACTTGAAGTTCTCCGCCAAAAAAGTCGCTGAGTCTCTAAATATCAAACGTGAACCTGACAGTCCTCTTGAAGGCTCTCTCTTCCTTGAAATCTTGAACCAGCAGAAGCTTATTACCTTCAACGAAGCGGATCTTAAAGCTTTCATTACTAGCACTATTCACAACATGGAGCAATTATTTAAAGGTGTCGACGTCCATTACAATAAGATATTGAATACCAGACAAGCATACGCTGTGTTCCCTCTGGCTGCTGGTGTACCGTTCTTCTTTGAATACAGTGAACCGGTCATATATTCAATTAATGGTCAAGTCAAAGTCAAACTTAATAAGAACACCAAACAAATATCGGGATCTTTGCATAAAAACCTCGACATCACTTATGCCAGAAACTTAGACGGCAGTGTCGGCTTCTTGGATACTCTCGGTGATGTATATGCCACCGTTGGTGTCATCAACAAAATCCAGTTCTACTTCCCCACCAATCTGAACACATTGGTTCAGTCACGACAAGTCAAATTGAACTTCGTTCTTCCCGAACAAGATGCCACCTTCATTCACTTGAGCGTTTGGCCCTACACTGCCCTGCAAAAAACTGGTTCTCTATTTACCATTTCTGAGAACCCAACGACTAAGTTCATCGAGCGTCCCGCTAAAGTTATCTCTACCGACTTGAAGTTGGGTAGCCCTGCCGGTGTCTCCTTCCTGCTGCAAGGATTTTCCTACTCGTCTGACTTCAAAGACACCAGCGATCTATACAGTTCTGATATTTTGACCAACATTGCCACTTTGATGTACCAAAAGGATATTGCTCTAACTGAGTTCAACCTAAAATATCTTGCCAAGGAGACCAACAACAAGGACATCGTATTTAGCTTATTCTGTGGTAAGTTTATAATTTACTATTTTAAAGGTATTTATGTCGAACTTAAATATGTTTGATTCGCTCTCGCTTGTACGCACCCCGCATTACTGCTTGCTTTTTCGCACCGCTGTTTACTATCTAATGAATGAATGAATGAATGAATATAATTTATTTCAACCCACATCGAGATCATAATTTTTACAATTTAACCACAATAAAATATAAATATTTAAAAATAATTACAATAATTACAATTATAATAATTAATCATTATAATTAGTAATTATAACTAACAATTAATAATTATAATTAATTAATCAAATATTAAAATCAAAATCAATACAATTAAATTAATCAATTAAAATTAATACAATCAAATTAAAATCAAAATTAATACAATTAAATTAAAATTATAATTAACAATAAAAATAAAAAAATAATAATGCTGCTGCCTCTGAGTCATTTGTTTGTTTGTCAGTGCATTAATCATATAACAATGGTTAACGTACTGACAGTCAAACCTATTCGCAAATACGCTCAGGATGGTGTTGGAGGTGGTCCGGAGCCTGCGCCCAAGAGATGTGCACCGCTTGCACATCGTCGCGTAGAAACAATCGACACGGGCGTCGGCGAACATCCCCGACGCGCTGCAATGCCGGGGCAGCCTCAACAACACCCTGAATGCATTATTATACTGGACACGGAGAGCGTTGTACTGCTTCTGGGTATATGAAACCCACAGGCTGGCTGTGTACAGGGACGTACAAAATGCTCTGAAAAGAGTTACTTTGACGGCCCCCGAGCAACGAACAAACCTGCGGGCGATCATATTGGCCCTCACAGACAACGCCCTCCGCTCCCTATCGATGTCCGCATCGTCTCTCAGATCAGAGGTCACGATATGCCCGAGGTATTTAAAATAGTGAACTCTGTTTAACTTCACACCGTTCAATTTAACAGATGGAACAGAATTTGGGCAGCTCTGACCCCTGGCCTGAAAGACCATGCATTCACTCTTCTTAGCGTTATAGAGCAAACCGTGATCCAGCGCATAACGCTCGCAGACACTGAGCAACCTGGACAGACCACACACCGAGGCGCTCAGCAGCACCATGTCCTCCGCGTAACTAATATTGTTGACACAGATATCGTCAATATGGCAGCCGACACGGGTGCTGCTGAGCTCCTCTATCAGTGCGTTCACGTACAGGTTGAAGAGCTTCGGTGAAGTCAGGCCTCCCTGCCTCACTCCGCACTCCAACCTGTACGGCTCCGACAGAGCATTCGACCATCGAACGACGTTGACCTGGTTAAGATACCAGTACTTGAAAATGTCTATCAATTCACTAGGCATTGAGATGTTATTTAATTTTTGCCATAGGATGTCATAGCTCACCAGGTCAAACGCCCTCGAGAGGTCGAGAAAACAGGCATAAATAGGTGTGCTCCTGTCGGCGTAGTACTTGACAGTTTGCTTCAAGCATAAAATAGCTGACTCAGTAGACAGTCCCGGTTTAAAACCAAATTGGTTGTCATGAGTGACTACATACCGGTCAAGCTGTGTATTAAGCAAACTGTCAAGAACCTTAGCAAGTACTGTGGCTAGTGAGATTGGCCTGTAGTTGCTCGTGTCGCTCAGGTCACCGGTTTTACTCTTCACAACTGGTACCACCACGGTCCTCATCATCTCTACTGGTAAGTACGCATGTCCTATACAAAATGAATATAACATAGCAAGTACTCTGGGCAGGTGGACGCCGGCATGCTTCAGATGCTCAATGCTCAGGCTGTCATGGCCAGGAGATTTCCCACGTGACATTGACTTTATAACTCCCCGAACATCTTTCGCTGTGAAACTGGTGTCTATCTCCTGTCCATTGCAACCCTCCGCACTGAATGACCGTGATGGTCCCAGCGGCGATTTCACCATAAAGTGATCCTTAAATATATCCGCAATACATTTCGGCTCACTCGCACCGTTGACGCTCACGGGCAAGCCCGGCTTGTTATTGAGCCTACTAGTCGTTTTCCAGAAGTTACGAAAGTCACGCTTCGAATGGTGCGAAGCGAGTATGTCCATTATTATCTGCTCCCTATTATTTTGACACCACTTTAGGCGTGACTTAAATACTCTACGACTCTCCCGCATCTCCTCTAATGTCGCATCTAATGTCGTATGATTTATGTTCACCCGCAAACTTTTTTAAAGCTTACCTTCCTTACATGTTCGTATCTTTATTTTATTTTAATTTACATTATTCGTTGATGACTTCTGTTAATGTTATATTTTTGTACTGCACACCGATTTATATTCAATTATTGAGTACATTTTCAATGGCTAACAACGGTAATAACTTAAATATATATTGTCAGAACGTTCGCGGTCTTAGAACCCAAACACATGCTTTCTATCGTCAAATGTTACAAAACTCGTATGATATCATAGTGCTTACTGAGACTTGGTTATTGGATGGCGTTTTAAATTCTGAGTTTTTTGATGATCGTTACATTGTTTGGCGCCGCGACCGAGACTACGTTTTAACCGGACAATCGCGAGGTGGGGGGGGGGGGGGGGTACTCATTGCTACTCGTAGAGAATTATCAGTTATTTGCCAACCTAATTTTTATTCTACAGCAGAGGACCTTTGGCTATCAATACACCTAAAAAATTGTACCACACGGAAGAATTTAACCTTACATATTTGTAATATATACTTATGCCAACAAAACTTAGGCCTTTCTTTCTCTTAACAACTCTCTAATTTTCTTGCAAAACTAAACCAGTTATAAATAATATTTCTGATACCTTTCTCGTAATTGGTGACTTTAACATGAGCGGAATTAACTGGATTCCATCTGACAACCTATCGCTTGTCCCATCAAATCCTAACAGTAATGATGAAGTTTTGTTTTGTGATGAATTATGCACTCTTGATTTTGTCCAGTACAACACGGTAACTAACAGGTATGGTAGAATACTGGATCTTGTCCTTTCCCATGAAAAAGTTAACGTAACCGAATGTTCTAGCCCTCTGGTGCCTATTGATGCCTATCAACCCAGCGCTATTACTTAATTTGGACCTATCTGTAACACCTCTGCTTGATTGTGCGCCTCGTACTCAATTCTTGTTTGATAAAGGCGATTATGAATCTATCAGCAGAGACATTTCTATGACTAACTAGCTGACCCGACAGACGTTGTCCTGTCTCTTTGATGATATTTGAGCACGCATTCTGTCAATTCTATGTCAAATGTCACAATAAAAAAGTTTACATTGTCCTATTACATGGTTGTTAAGTATTTTTAAATAAGTGTTCTTAAATTTCCTAATTTCCCGTGCACTTTTTTATTTTTTTTCTTTCATAAGAACCTTCTCCTGACAAATACAAACACAACAACAACAAAAAAAGTGAAATCGGTCCAGCCGTTCACGCGTGATGTCGTGACCAAGGGAAATAGGGATTCATTTTTGTATATATATATAATATAATATAGATTGGGAAACTCAGTTGTCCGCGCGGTCAGTTGATGATGCAGTTAACTTCTTTAAGGCTCAGCAGTAGGAAAACGTGTTATGGGATTTCGATAAGTTTATATAGTAAACTTAAAGTAATTGCCACGAAAAAATACACCTGGCTAGCTCAAGAGTTTTACTAGACCATGAAATAATCAAGTTGCGGACAAACCTTGCAGATGATTGTTAAAAAAATATTGAAAATCACTAAAAACGTGTAAAAAGCACTGCCGTAATTTGATAACTTAAGGCATAAAACAAGATTGTCGCAACCCAACGCAGGGCACGCCACAATTGCGGCGGTAAGTCCCCTCTTTGAGGAGTGGATAGAGAGGCGCCACGGCGTCCTCACCTTCCGCCTGACGCAGGTTCTCACCGGGCATGGGTGCTTCGGTGGGTTCTTGTTCAGGATAAAGCGGGAGGAAACGCCCGGGTGTTTCCATTGTGAGGATCGTCTAGAGGACACGGTGGAGCATACGGTGGAAGTGTGCCCTGCCTGGGCGGAGCACCGCCGTGTCATCGTGGAGGCAATCGGCGGCGGCGATCTCTCGCGTCCGGCCCTGGTGCGAGCCATGGTACGGAGCGAGAGGGCATTGGAAGCCGTCACCTTCTTCTGCGAAGCAGTAATGCTCGCGAAGGAGGAGGCGGGGCGCGTGAGGGAGTGGCAGTCTCTGCGCCCTCACGTCCCTAACCGCCGCAGGAGGAGACGCCCCGGGCGCCGGGAGTCGATTGCGGACTCCCGGCCACCGTAAGCACGAGCTTGCGGGTGGCGAGCAATGGGTAGCTCGCCACCCGGTGAAGACCAAGCTCGGGTCGACGGCGCGTAGTGTTCCACGCGCGCCTCAAAGAGATGTCAGCAGTACTGAAGGAGTCTGCTAGGACCGATGCCTGCCGGGGTCGCGTGATTGTTCGAAAGAGATACCGTGACCCTGGCACATGGGCAACTGAAGGCACACGGGTGGGTTTTAGTCAGTAAAAGTCTGACACGCCTATATAGTGTGATTAATAGAGTTATTAATATTCCTGTAATTGTTTATACGTCTTGTTTATCCCAATAAAATGGGAACTCCAAATCCTGACGATATACCGCTCGGCACTCCCGATCCGACTAAAACAAAATAAAAACAATAAAGAACAGTGAACCCAGTGCATGTTTAAGTTTTCCATAATGTTACTTCTGTTTTGCGTAAAAAATCGCAAACTTTCTCAATTTTAACGCCCGAAATCTCCATACAATTTACTATGGTGACGACTGACGAGTATTACTTTATATATGGCAGTGTTCGAACCGCGGACCTCAGTCGACCGAACGTCTTCAAGGTGGGAGCACGTCGCTCCACGTCGCTCTTAGTAAAAAAAAATACGCGGCAAAAAGTGGCCTGTGCGTACACGAGATCCCCCGCACAGTAGTCGGAACTCCCGCAGTCAGAACAATAATAATTTTTACAAGTACTAAAATTTAAGATTTTTACGCTCGATTCTTTCTGCACGTATTTTGTATAGTAATGTCATTTCTTATTTGTTTGTTATTATTTTTACGTCTTTTCGGTTCATAATTGTAATCTTATTTTCAAGTACTTGGTGTGACATAATTATTTCTAACTACATAATTGTTCTCTTTACGCAACATAGCCCTGTCGTGTTTGGGCTTGTAAGATTGGTGTCGACAAGTACTATAGATCTAGATGGTGTCCAGGGTCTGATGATGACGTCAGAAGGTGGCCATAGAAACTTTTTAAGTATACAACATAACCTCGTCGTGTTTGGGCTCGTTAGATTTGTATTGACGAGTACTATAGAACTAGAATAATGTCCAGGGTCTGATGATGAAGCCAATCGGTGGCCATAGGAACTCTTTAAGTATACAACATAACCTCGTCGTGTTTGGGCTCGTTAGATTTGTCTTGAAGTCGAATTTCACCATAATCTATCGCCTTATCAAGCCTTCGGGACCCGGTGGGATATGGGAGTAGTAGGGGGGACACCTCAAGGACCTAGGCGTCGTTGACCTTAAGGTAAAGGTCAAAATTTCGAAAAAAAATAACCACGAAGGGGATTGCCGGGTTTGGCAAAAACCTTAAATACAAATCGTAAGACACTGACTTGCGAAATTAAAGTTATTTTTGACTTTGAAGTGTTTTTAAGGAAGTCGATTGTTTTTTTTACACGCCTTATATTAGCTTCACTTGTATGTTTGTTTGTAACCGACTCCTTATAGCGCGATTTTGACCCACTTGAAACGACCAGATTTCATTCAAACTTTGCACTCCTGTCAAGGACCGATGACAATGCAATAATTTCATAAATTTGTGCCATTATCCTTGCCAGGGTTACCAGGACAGCAAAAAAACTGTCTTCGAAAACTACGCTGACATACGTCACAAAAAACGCTGATATACGACACAAACTACGCTGACATACGTCACGAACTACGCTGACATACTTCACAAACTACGCTGACATACGTCTCAAAATTCGTAACACCCTAAAAAATATAAAATAAATAATAGTTTAAAAATCTAAAAATCACGCTTCCATTGAAAACCAAACTAAAAAGTACAAAATAATGGAAAAAAAGCGTGGGGTGCCTGATATCAATAAAACAAATACCTTAAAAGGTCGAGTTGTTTTTAAGACTCGAGTCCTTTTTAAAACTCGAGTTCCTTTTTTAGACTCGTGAATGACTCGGGCTCGGCTTGTGTGCCTCGGGCGTGTGTCTCTAGACTCCGAGCCCTTTGAGCTCACTTCGTCTTGCTTAATTGAGTCGAGTCCTTATAATTAGGACTCGAGTCCTTTGTAACTCTAGTTTGGGCTCGTTAGATTGCATGCGCAGTCTCAAGCACCAAAAAGGGGCACTTGCACTCTGAAAAAAAATCATGATGTAGACGTATTAATTGACTTTGTTTTTGAACATCATAATATAACAGCTGATTGATACCTACATACAAAACTGCAATAAACCACCACCTCTCCCATCCTTCCTCACTAAGTATAATGCAATAAAAAGAACAACATAGTATCCACTTCTATTTTTAATATTATCTTCAAGGTTCCTACCGCGCGAACCACTATGTAAACATCTTTGTGTGCGTGAGCGGGGCGCGCGCGTCTACCGCTGTGTGAGTAGCGCTTCAATACCTAATTTTCTCTCGCGCTCACTGTGTATAGGAACCTTAATCAGTCTATTTATGATCTACAAATAAAATACATATTCCACAAAAAGTATCTCGAAATAAAAAGTATCCAGCATGGTATAGTTCGTCACTAGTTAAAGCAGTAAAAGAAAAACATAAACACTTAAAAAAATTCAAAACCTACGATAACATATCTGATGAATTAACATTCAAGCATCTTCGTGAAAGGGTGAAGTCTATGGAATCTCAATGCTACCGCAACTATTTGGATCTAACAGAAAATTCTATTAAAAATAACCCAAAATATTTTTGAACTTTTGTCAAAAAACGACATAGCTCAAACGCAATTCCAAGCACCTTGAACTATAATAGTGACACCTTGCGGACCGGGCAATCTATTTGTCAGGCTTTTTCAGAATACTTCCATTCTACTTTTCTCTCCAATCCCAGTGTTAATCATCCGATCTCTTCACCTTTTCTCTTTAATGATTCGTCGAACCTAACTTCTGATATCTGCAGCATCATCATCGATATCGATGAATTAATTAACTTGCTTCATAAGTTGGATACATGCAAATCGGCAGGTCCTGACAACATCCCATCCAAACTCCTTGTTCGGTGTGCACCGTCGATAGCGCAACCCATTTCAATTTTATTCAGAAAATCTTTGAATACCTGCGTTGTGCCGCAAATATGGAAATCTGTGTTTATAACGCCCATACATAAAAAAGGTGTCAAAACAGACAGCGAATTACAGGCCGATTTCTAAACTGTGCATTATAGCGAAGGTCTTTGAAAGAATAATATATAATCAGGTTTATACTGCTCTGAAAAAATCATTTAGCTCGTTCCAACACGGTTTCTTAAAAGGGAGATCAACTGTCACGAACCTGATTCTCCTTAACGATTTTATAACCAATGCCATGTGCAACGGTAAGCAGATTGATGTGGTTTATACAGACTATAGCAAAGCCTTTGATCGAATTGATCATAATATTCTAATATCTAAGTTAAATGGCATGGGAATTCGTGGCGATCTACTCCGATGGTTTTCCTCTTACCTTGCCAACAGGTCCCAAGCAGTAGTACTCAATAATTATATTTCTAGCTGGGTCCCTGTTCCTAGTGGAGTCCCACAGGGTTCGTTGCTCGGTCCATTGCTATTTATAATCTACATAAACGACATCGACTCTTGCTTGACTTCATCCAAACTTTTTTGTTTTGCTGATGATATGAAAATTTATACCACAATTTCATCACAAATGGACGTAGCGGCACTCCAGAATGATCTGAGTCGCCTAAAAGACTACTGCCAGAAAAACAATCTGGATCTTAATCCCGCTAAATGTTCGGTTATTACGTATTCTCGGAAGTGCTCAATCATTACAACATCGTATACCCGATCCAGTTCTTCCCAGATTAAACTCCATTCGTGATCTGGGGGTTAATCACGATTCCAAGCTCAGTTTTGAAACACACGTTGATGCATTAGTCACTAAAGCCTAAAAATCACTGGGTTTCATAATGCGGTTATCCAAGTGCTTCACTCAAGCCAAAACTTTGAAAATTCTATATTGTACTTTTGTTCGAAGCCAATTGGAATACGCGTCTGAAATATGGAACCCATGTTACCACAAATATATTAACTGCGTTGAAAGCATCCAAAAAAGGTTCATAAGGTATCTATGTTATCATCAAAAAGTACCGTATCATTCTGAAAACTACTACAACCTATGTAAAAAATTTCATATATTGCCTTTACTCAACCGCCGTACCGTGTGGTGCCGGACGTAAAGAATACCACCACCCCATTTCTTCCTGTGGGTGTCGTAAAAGGCGACTAAGGGACTTACTAGAGAATGGGCAGCAGCGTTCTCTATGCATTTTACCACCATACTGCGATCGCCAACCCGCCTGCCAAGCGTGGCGATTATGGCAAAGCCCCCCAAATTGGGGGAGGCCTAAGTCCAGCAGTGGACGTCTTACGGCTGAAATGATGATGATGACTCAACCGCCGCGAGATTTCTGACTGTATGTGTTTGTTGAAAATCTTTAACAATACTATTAATTGTTCTGAAATTTTAACAAAATTTTATTTCAACATTCCCATGAAGTCTAAGCGATACAATCCACCTTTGCGCGTGCCATTTGCTTCAACCAATTATAGGCAGAATTCGTTCACTGTGCGTGCAAGCAGAACTCTTAACAAGCTTTGTAAACAGTCCGATATAGACCCGTTCCTAACTAGTGTGTCGTCAGCCAGGAAGTGCTTAAGCCGTAATTTTTTCATGTAGTTCTTTTTTTTTTCATGCGTTTTATCTTTTCATTCGTTTATTTTGTTGTGATAATTATTATTCAGTATGAGCAACACAGTTTTAATACTGTATATAATATGTAGTAACTTGGTGTGAATGTCCTTAGAATTATTTTTTTTATTTTCTCTGTTCCTTATAAGTGGGGACCTGTAATTGGCTTTCTGACTAATATACTGTTCTTGATCTGTTCGTTGTAACTGTAAGTCTCCCATGTTATTTAAATAAATAAAAGAAATGTTATTTTGCTATGTGGACTGCTGCTTCAAGCATATTTCAAAGTTATTTTGAAAATTGCAATTAACGTTGACATTTTTGTTTTGCAGAGACAATATTCAACAAGAAGCAGAGCGGTGAATTTGGACCAGCTTCCATCCTGAAGGACGTCTCTAACAGCGAGGCTCGGCGAAAGGAGATTGTCAAGCGTGCCGCGGCTGGCATTGAGTCTGCTGAAGTCCAGCTGTATGACTTCAGTGCGCTATTTAACGGAAAACAGAAAGTTGAATACGTACTTACCGCAGCTATTGCTGACAGTTTTGTAGACAATAAAGCCCAGGGAGTCTTTTTCCTCAATGGCTACGAGCAGATTAACGCAGTCTTTAAGGTCGTTAAACCTAAAATTGCTCCTCTCAACTTCGAAGAAGCTTTGAAAAATAAAATCAAAGTCACATACGAGGCTGACCTGAAATACGGAAACTCAGAAAATATTCACATTCAAGGATTCAGTGAGCGCAGCGAAAAGTACACCGAACAGCTTTCGAAGGACCCCTTGGCTAAGCAATGCCTGCAAGAAACCAGCAAGGACAACTCCTACCAGAAGGATTGCTTCAAGATGATCATGAAGGCTCACGCTCCTGACTACTTTAAGTTCACTGTAACATACAAAGACCTCAGTGATGCCGACTTTAGCGACACCTACAGCATTTATGAAATCGTCAAGAAGTTTTTCTCCTGGGAACAGGAAGAGGACGTGACGAAGAAAATCGATAATGACAAAATGGAAATTGTGATTCAGTCATTCTACTATGACAATTATGAGAACTACGAAATCACATCTAAATACGGAGTGCTCCGGTTGAACAACGTAAAAGCCTTGGGCTACTACCCCTACGCTATGGCTGTCTATGCGCCCATCACTAAATGGGAGCGTGCCTATAACTATTACTACGGCTACCAATACTTGCGTGAGAGTTTTTTTTTTATTAAATGTTTCTTATTGAAATTATTAATTTTCGCATATTACAATGATTTCCTATGTTAAACTCCAATAGCATACTGTGCTGTGGATAGCAGCAAGGTCCAGACGTTCAGCGGCCGCAGTTACGACTATAGCCTCACCAGCTCCTGGCACGCCGTGATGGTGGACGAGTCCAATGACTTTGGCGAGTGGTTCGACCTCGTCATCCTAGCGCGGAGGCCTACCGACAAACAAGAGGAGGTCTACGTCTCCTACAAGTAAGTTTTAAACATTCCACAGAAAATGTAGTGGACTTGTATTTTATACGCTTTAGGTTACTACTAGAATAAGAAATCTTTAAATAACAAAAGCGAGAACTTTTCCTATGATAGTTTTCTCATCTGGCACACAAATGCACGAAGTAGACCACGAGACAATCATCTTAAAACACAATATTGAATTGCTTCAAATGATATATTTTTCCTTAATAGGACCGCGGCTGGCCAATACGTTGAGTTGGACATTAAGCCGACCGCAGTTGACGTTAAGAGCAACGCTGTGAAGTTCTCCGAAAGTGTGCTCACCACATACTGGAATTACAATGAGAATGCTCCTTTATTGCAATACTACACCCTTGCCGATGGAGTTCTCGTGTTTAACATCAACAACGGAGCTCTTCGTCTAGTGTACGACAGCCAGAGGCTGGCCATCTTTACTGCTAACCACCGTAGTACCACCAGAGGTATCTGTGGGCAGAGCACTACCCAGACCCGCGACGACTACAAGACTCCTTATGGTCTGGTCGACCTCCCAGAGCTTTACGGAGCGTCGTTCTCATTGGACGGTGAATTCAGCGACCCCACGACCGTAGAGCTGAAGAAGGAAGCTAAACTGAAGGCGTACCAGCTTGTCACCAAGTACACCAACATCCTCCAGTCTGATGTCGAGTGGAGCAAGTCCAAGAACTATTCCTACTAAACAGAATTATAAGTATGTTATTTATTTTCAAACGCTGGCCTTAATTGAAAACGTGTAAAATTTTAAAAAAAAACTCAAATGTTTAAATATTTATTACAATAGTGTAAATGTTATTTATTTGTTATTGTATTAATAATAATTAAAGTATAGTATAAAGTATGTATAAACGACACACAATACAAATTGTACATGGAATAAGGTTGTGTTAAATGACAATAACTTAATTAAAGTAAATATTAACATCATTTAGCTCTGCAGTTTCATTATGGTTTATATCTATTACATTACACCATGTAATAATATTGCTTAGATCCATAAGTTTGGGATCCCAGGACCCTGAGATATGTCATAGAACCCTTTTTTTTATATATATTAGTTTACGTTGTCTCACTGCTGAGCAAAGGCCTCCCCCAAATCCCATAGAATCCTTAAATAATAATAATAATTGAACAATATACTTAGAACTGCTCCTTCTAGAGTAATGAAAGGTGGGTTTATAGAGGTTGGTATCGACCGGGCCAAGCTGGTGTGCTAACACGCGCCTGCCACCTGCCTATAATGGTACCATTTGTTAATACTGGTACAGTTACAAGTCAGTGCCTGGCAGTCACACTAAATGTGATTGGACTCGGGAAGTCGAGCGAGCCTGCGATCCAATTCAAGGAATTGAGGCTACTACTATCTGCCCCTGAAATGTAGCTCATGCAGTCCGTCCGTTGCCTAGCTGGAAGTCTCCTTGGCCGGACAGGCTGCACAACTTCTGGATAAAATAGTTTAGATTTGCTTGAAGGCTCAGTTCCAGACAGAGAATTCTGGTTCACTACCCCAGTTCCTTACGACAGGAGATACCCACCTTCTCCATAAATCAGTTAGCACCGCAGAACCCACAAATTATAGGCCGATCACATGTTAACCGACGGTCTAAAGAAAGAAAGTGAGAAAATTTACAAACATACAGACACCAACTTTATCATATCTGCCGCTCAAAATGAATGAGAACGGGTCTCGCGGTACTTAGGAGCTACACGTCATTGGTATGGCTATGCTGCTGATCTGTTTTTTTTTTTTTTAATTTTCAGGAAACTTACAACTTAAACAGTGTTTTTAAATAATATGAATCAGAAGACCATTTACAAGTTTCCATTATTAACGTAAAGCAATCGTTGAAGGAGCGCTTCTTTGGCAGACGATGGATCACAAATACTGCCGCCGCACAGAATGGTATTGAATACCAAAACCTGGCCAAAAACCTATTTTTAAATACTTGATTGCTACAACTTTGTTCGACATATTCAAAAAGGTGGGTAGTTACTGCATCAAACGGCGTAACCCGTATCGGGATATTCTCACCCAGTGCGATACACTGTCTGTCGGAAGTTACCGTTTACTAACAGTGTCGTGTGATTTATCGATGAGCTCAGTTTTTCGCATTTTCAAAACGTTTGGGATTTTGTGCGTTAGCAACTTATTTGTCATTTTTGTAATGGATTATTCTAATCCAGGTATGTACTTTATATTACACTATATTTTTTTAGTGAAATTTCAACCAGTTTTAATCAAAATACCTAACAACTGAGGTGTACTGAAGCGATTGATATTTGTTAAGTTTACCATATTTACTAAGGGTTTTGTTATGTTTCTTAGTATTTCTCAGTTGAAAAAATATTGTATTACATTAAGTATTAAGTACATATGACAAAACAAAAAGAAATAGCCGCCCGAAACCGCCCCCCTTTTTTTAACGATTTTTTTTGTAAGTCACCTGCGATTTAGGCAAAAATACTGACACTACATTTTGTTATTTATTTTGTTATGGGGCCCTCCGGATTAAAGTCTATGAATCGAAATGAGTTGTGTGTCATTATGCAATGCTCAAACAAGGCAACTTTCGATGAAAAACTTAAATTTATGGAACAAGAAATTATAAGTACAATAAATACAATGAAAGTGATCCAGTTATTCTGTCTGAAGCAAATCACAAGGTCTCTATTATTAAACATCAATTCAAGGAAAGGTGGTTAGCTGCCCGAAAAACGCAAGCAAGGTTTAAAGAAACCAATGCAGATTGGCTAAACGGCACATTTTGGTTGCAGGTAATTAAAAAACAAAGACGCATGTCTTTTTTTCATGTCTTTTCTCACCCTTTTGTAAGCAATACTAGACGATAATAACAAATAAAATAACATCACGCCTGTAATCCCAGAAGGGTTAGGCAGAGGTGTACCTAATAGTACACCCACATTTGCTGCACATTTGCACTCACGACTGCTGAGCCGACCTGGGAACAGAACCCAAGATCCCTAGTCCTGGGTTCAATTCCCAGGTTGGTTCAGCAGTCGCGCTTGCAACCACTAGAGTCTTGTGGTGGCAAGTGCGACTGCATGTGTCTGTTCTGCTCTGTGCCTCGTTGGTCGTGACATAATAAGTATACATACAAGTATTTACAAATTTGTATTGTTATAGGTGTCAGTCCTGGTCGCCCTCAAAAGTCTTTCATAAGCTCCACTGAAAGAAGCTATTAAAACTATTAAGTTATTAAAGATGCAATTCTTCCTATAGGCCAACTATCCGAAGAAGCCAGCGGAAGCCCGAAAAAACACATTAGATCATATCGATTAAATTACTCCAGAAAATTTTCTCGGGTGACATGCAATGTAAATGTTATGAATAAGTAGACTTCTTTTAACTTCGGACCCCCTTTTAACTGGAATGAGATGTCAGTTTAATAAGAAAAAAAGCCATACTCATCTGATGTACTAGATTTGTAACTAGAAAGAGACATAACAAATGTGAGTAATTTGGATGTTAGCAGTAGTGAATAATAAATGGTTTTATTTGTTGCTAAGTCATTGTTTTAATAAATTTATCACTTTAATTAATTCAAAATAAACATTGGTAGCTATTAGACACATAAAATATTTTTGAACACGTTTTGAGACCAAATACTGTGCGCCGTAAGGAAAAAGGACGTTTCTATAGAAATGTTAAAATGGAGAAAAAAAAATTTGTACTTTAAAAAATAAAAAATTTGCTGTTCGAAGGAAAATAACATCAACAATAACTTTGCATTGCAAAAGTGTAGATTACAGTTTGATCTATCGAAATATAGATGAAAATATTAATTAAATGTATGTTTTATAATAAATAAATAACATTTTGTTTTTCATTGTAGTAAAAAAAATATAACAAAATACGTTATACTACAATTCATTCGGCATTCTGCTGTGGGGCAAAGCCGCGGACATTCAAAATATTTTTGTTCTTCAAAAACGAGCTGTTCGAGCGATTTACCAACTAGGTGCGAGAGTTTCTCTGAGAGATTTCTTTAAAGATATTGGTATTCTTACGGTGGCATCACAATTCATCTTCGCCAACATCTTATATATTAGGCAAAATATACACCTGTACACTAAAAACAGTGATATTCATAATATTAATACTAGAAGTAGGGATAAACTACGTGCTCCCTTTCACCGGCTTCATAAGGTTCATAATTCTTTTGTTGGTCTTGGTATTACCTTTTATAACAAGCTTCCCTCTACTTTGCTAGATTTGCAGTTTAATGAGTTTAAAGCTAAAGTAAAATCCAACCTTTGTTCAAAGGCATACTATTCTATCAACGACTACTTAAACGATAAGAATAGTTGGTCGCTGTGATCAACTCAAGACAATGTTTATGTTCTTTCAATCCAGAATTAGTCTTCCTACTGAAAGTTTATATGGGTAGTTCATATAATTGTTTTTTTTATTTTTTTTATTTAACTGCTTTTGTTAGTTTATTTTTATTTTCTTTTCATTTCATTTATTGTGTATATGTATCATTTGCATCGTATATGTAAGCGGGCACGCCCTTTATGCCTGGAGGCTTTATTAAGGTTTTAAGTTCTGTTTTCGATTTTGTTTTATTATTTATTTCAGCTTGAGTTTAGTTTTCAATGTTTTGTTGGTATATTGGCGTGTGCTAGCTGACATATGGCGAATAATATATGTTTTGTTTTATAATATTAATAACTTACACAATACTGTATAGAATCAAGTTCTTCTAACTTAACAGACAGCTGTGCTGCTGGGGAGTTTGTTCCGCCACTTCTTCTTCCCAGCTAAAGCACTAGGAAGTGTCGAAGGGCGGGCGTTTTGGGGGGACTGTCTCATGTAACTTTGACGTTCAAAAAGTGCTGACTCTCAGCCTAGTTTGAATAAATGACTTTTGATTTTGATTTTGAATGAAAAGTCGTATCTAACCACATGCGTCCTTTCAACTTAGTAATAAATCAAATCGTCTTTTGTACTTAGTGTTAAGTAACGTGCTCCCAGGTTGTAGCTACCCAAAATAGAAAAGACGTTTCTAGCCATTTGCTGTTAGTATTACCTAGCTATATCTATGTATATTTAGTTAATTACTTTTCAGAACCGCCTGCTTGCTTACCGTATAGCAGATATGTGTTGTTAGAACAATTAATATTAATTTAATAATTTTCTATTGAATAAAACACAATTATTTGAATCAGACTTTCTTTCAGAAATACAAAAGAAATTGAGTTATCATAAACTTTGTCACAATAAGTAATTTGCTTGATAATGACTGAGTATCAAAGTTTGTATTCATCCTAATTAGTTACAAAACAATATTACAGCTGTGGAAACGGTTTACTGTAAAAAAAATAACTATGAAAAACCTTTCTGGCTTTCTCATTATATTTTATTATTTTTATTAAACAAACAATAACTAATTCTATGGAAGGTTGTATTAATTCTAATTTAAAATAATTATCACAGCTTTAACCTGTTAATCAGTACATCCTAACTTGTTACTCAGTAAAAACCAAAACAAATATCACAAACTTCTCTGGATTTGGCAACATAGAATTAAAATTATTTATTTAAAAAAGATCTAAAACTTAACCATAATTTTCGTATTAATTCTAATTAAAAATAATTATCACAGCTTTGGAAGCTGCCTACTATTTAATCAGTACAAACCAAAACAGCTATCACAAACCTCTCTAGTTTTCTCAAAATACACACATCAACACGGTCTAGGGATATTTTTAAAAAAGCGAATTACTATCAATGTGTTAATTATTTATATGACATGTATATATTTAAAAGATACGTTATTTAATATTCTACCATTTTTTAATAATGGTTAAGGTATAGATTAAAATTTCAGGATTTTATGGAAAAAAAATGAAGCATAGACGGAAACCGTATATGAATGAACTTTTAATTTGTGAGTAAAAACTGAAAAAAATAGAAAAATCATTTAATTTGTGTTTATAAACTTGAAGTTAGTAGTCTGAGAAAGCGCCCGTGATGTTCATAACACATCGGCAACGATTCGGCATGCTCAGAACAAGGTTGTCAATGTCTTGCTGCGGAATATTGTCCCATGTCCTTCTGAGGTGCGCAAAAAGTTGATCTTCTGTAGCCAGATTTTCAGGAACTTCCTTCAGAGCTCTTCTTTGCAGCATATCCCACGCATGCTCAATGGGATTTAGATCTGGCGATTGAGCAGGCCAGTCTAAGGCCCTAACATTATGTGTATGTAACCAAGCTGCTACCGTTCTCGCCGTGTGTGCCCGGGCATTGTCGTGCATGAGCAGGAAATCTTGCCCCATTTGTGTTCTGTGGGGCAAGATTACGGGCCCCAGCACCTGTTGGACGTATCGTTCTGCTGTCATATTGCCCCGCACCCAAACGAGATCCGTCCGTCCTCCAAGACGAATTCCTGCCCAAACCATAATTGTTCCTCCTTGGTATGGGTGAACTTCCTGAGGGTTCTGGAGACGGCTCCATCGTCCAGGAACTCGCCAAACACGCGTCCTTCGTGAATCTGGATGGAAGCCGAACCTGGATTCATCCGTGAACAGCACATTGGACCATTGGTCACGGCCCCAGTCCACGTGGTTCCGAACCCATTCTAATCGTCGTCCACGATTGCCTCTCCGTAAAGGTGGGACCCGGAGTGGTCTACGAGAGCGTAGATTGCTTTCATGCAGTCGCCTTCTTACAGTTTGGTCACTCACAAGCACTTGGTGTTCCACTCGCAGCCTTTGGACCAATTGAGTCGCCGTTGCATTTGGTTGTGCTCGCGCAGTAATTTGCAAAAATCGGTCTTGTCTGGGGGTAGTGATGCGACTTGGCCCCCGGTGCCTCTCCGCTACTTCACCTGTGGCACGATAGCGTGTCCACAATCTTGAAATTACATTTTGATGGGTCCCTATGGCCTCAGCAACATTACGCTGAACAGATCCAGCTTCCAGCATTCCCACAGCTCGTAACATCTCCGACCTCGTCAAATGTCGGCGTTGCATGGCTACAATACCTCAATTTTAACTTTATCTTTCGTTTAAAAATGAAAAAAAACTGTAACTAAACGTAATTCGTATTGTTTTCTAAATTTCGCACAAATGAAAATTCCCTCTCCTATACATCAAGACATTTTTATGCCACCGAAACAAAAGAATTTTCAAAAATTTGAATTTGGAATTAGTCTGAGATAAATTACAAACAAATCGGTGTATAAAAGATTCCAATGCGGCCAGTACTTTTCGAGTTATTTAATTGAGTATGAAATATCCCTAGACCGTGTTGATGTGTGTATATATTTTCATTACAAAATAAAAAGAACTATCAAAGTTTGTGTTACTTCATTCTAATTAGGAATAATTTCTCCTACCTTTGGATGCTAACTGTAAGTCTTGTAGCGTATGTCATAGGTGCCTCTATGGAATGTTACTTCACACATATCACTTACATAAGATCGAGGAGAAGAATGCTGTAATTTATATGATGAGGAACAGTCCTCAAACTGGCAAAAATCTTCTACATTCATCACTCTTACGGCAATATTGGTTCTAGTGTTGAGAACTGCTTGGTGAGTCTTCAAAATCATAAATGTGTTTCTTCCTCTTCATGGATTGCTCCACTTGGTGATCAAATTCGTCAGCGGCCATGTACGTATGACCTACCTCTAAATATCTTAATGTTATTGTTTCTAAATTAATCTCGACTGAATTGATAACATAGAGCAAGTAAGAAAATAAAATCCAGTTTTTGTTCTGAGCTGCACAGTTGTCTAACCAGATGATAACGTGTTTTAAATCTCTATTTGCGAGTAAAAAATCTCTAAAACAGCTTGTTATACCATGTACTTTGCGGCCAGCAATTGCTTCGTGCCATATCGTAGCAAACGTTTAAAAAGTACTTCTATTTCTTTTATCACCCAATGGCGCAAAACTTTCATAGAAAACTATTATTCTCGGGCAAATCATTAGAATCTTAAATTCATCAATACGTGGAAGCATTATTACTTTCTGTAAATCAGCTGCAAAATAGACAGTATCTGAATTGATATTGGCGTTATTTTGTTTTTCAACATCACTTTTGTATGACTTCCCGACTTCCTGGGCGCAACTGATGGAACAGTGTTTCCAACCGCGTACCCCGCTTCACACCACACAATTAACAATACTAAGTTTTAAAGGCACTACTGCCACGTGCGTCCAGCAATTTTTGGTAATACTAACATGAAAAGGCACATCTACGCAGAACCGTCTTTTTTTGCTTATGAACATTCAGTAATGACTTTTCATTTTATGATTAAGTATACATTTTGTAAACAAATAAGACTCTTCTACTTAAATACGCCTTTTCTACTTATTATACGTCAGAAATGTCTTTCCTACTTGGTAAATATTATGACTTATGGCAGATGCGTCTTATTTAGTAGTAAGAATTAT
Source organism: Aporophyla nigra (assembly GCA_947507805.1). NCBI lineage: Eukaryota > Metazoa > Arthropoda > Insecta > Lepidoptera > Noctuidae > Aporophyla > Aporophyla nigra. The sequence goes on along the minus strand of OX382316.1, from coordinate 3,885,935 downwards.
TAGGTTTTAGTCAAGTTTAAGCCAATATAAAAATACTGGTAGATGCATCTTTTTTTGCTGATTCCGAATATGTATATAACTCAATTTCGAAAAAAGTCAGATACGTCTTTTTTTCGGAAGTCGGCACAATAGCTCCCCGATGAACTTATGTTTTATCAAAATACTTAATTAGTGCTGTTTCTAAGTAAAGAAGCAAAATATTAGGAGACATAAACATTAAACAAATCACTATCTTAAATTACTCGATATAGTTTATATGTATTATTATATTATGCAACAATTAAATAACAACTGTTATCGGTCTTACGGCTATTAACTAGTCATTGTTTTTGCTTCAACACTTTTAATTATAAACTTTACACTTACATACTATACTAACTTAGACGACCGTCTTCGACCGAGTCGTCGAAGCCACTCCAAATCAGTATTCGCATAGGTACTTGGGAAAACAACTGTGTCGAACGCTTTCTTTAGATCCAGGAACATACTGACGCATTTTTGTTGGTCGTCTAGGTTTTTTGACACAAACTAAGTTAGGTCGATAACTGCGTCTTCAGCAGAAATTCCTTTTTGAATCCAAACTGGTTGGGTGATATGGATCATTATATACCTACAAAATTCGACATATTTTATTTCATCAGATTTTCATACAAAAATTGTCTGCCCGTAAATAGGTCAAGTTCAAGCAGCCCCCGCCGCCCTAACCCCGCTTCCTTCACTAATGTACTATCTATAACTAAAATATGATTAATTTTGAAAAGTCATAGAACAAAAGTCGTTGATTATGATGTTAGTAACATGGTCCTGAGAGGTTGCCGGTGTTTTAAAAATAACCCTGTATATTGGGTGGATAAAAGGACTGTTACTGCAAATTGATATCCGTCACTGTTTATCAATTTTCTTGGAAAATGTTAGACAGCAGCGCCAAAGAAGCAAAATCCTCTTCCACCACAGCAACGCTCCAGCTCACTCCGCCAGATTAACCATCGAATATTTGTCTATTGAATGTGTGGAGTTAGCGAGTCATCCTCCTTACATTTTTGACCTTATGACTTTTATTTATTTCCAATAATAAAAGATAAACTTAGAGGAATTCGTTTTGTGAACCCTTTTTTGTGGTTGGGAAATCATCAAATGACGTCGTCAGAGCGGAGCGAAGGACGTCTCAGACTTTTACTGACTAAAACCCACCCGTGTTCCTTCAGTCGCCTATATGCCAGGGCTACAGTTACTCTATCGGACAAATCTCGCGACCCTGAAAGGCTTCGATGCTAGCGGACCTCTTCAATACTGCTGACATCTCTTTGAGGCGCTCGTGGAACACAACGCGCTGTCAACCCGAGCCTGGTCCTTACCACCCGCAAGCCCGCGCCTACGGTGGCTGGCAGTCCGCTATTGACTCCTGACGCCCGGGGCGACTCCTCCTGGTTTTTTGAACCTTGTAGTTGCCGTGACTGCGTTTGCAAAAGGCGTGGAAGAGATCCCTAAAGAAGAATGGGCCCACTGCTTCAGTCAATGACGTCATCGCTTGCGATAGTACTTAGGAAGTAACGGGAAGCAACTACAAAAAGCAATAAAAATACTCTGCCTAACCCTTCGTGAAAACAACGAGTGGTGGTATTATATAGGTTATAAACGAGGCAAAAGAAAGTATGTAGGTAAGGATTGTAGCAGGTGGCGTTCTGTTGTTTCTGCCAACCCCCATGGAAAAAAGCGTATTAAAGTATATTATATACATATATTATTATATCACACAGTTAAGCTGTAATTAGGGTTCCGTAGTAGCCAAATGGTAAAAAAGAAACTCATACGGTGCAAATTCACCTGTCTGTTTTTCTGTCACTTATTTCTGGGCATACTAATGCTATCGACTTGAGTAGTATAAAGAAGTCAACGAATAGTTATAAAGAAGAGGTATTTGACTAGTTAGCCAAATACCTCTGCTTTATTCGCATAGTTGGTGAATAAGTTGTAAGTGAAAGATAATAATATTTTTTGACAGATGATGAAATCATAATGACAAGGCTTTATTTGCAGATTATAAAATATTTTATTTATTTTCATTAATGCCGTATAATTTTTGAATATTGGGCCCAAATCATTGAACAAAATACTTGTTACTATTTCGGAGCAGAGGGGACTCAGCAGTAATGCAACAAAACCACTGTTCTCAAAACGGTGAAGGAAAACAACGCAAGGAATCCGGCATGTCCTAGAACCGAAATATTGAATACATGTGACATCTACCAACGTGCACTAGGCCCGCGCGGTATATTAAAGCCCCACTCCCTCTCACAGACAGTAGGTCTGAGTCCCAGTAGTGGGAACATTATAGGCTGATAATGATGTACACATTCACATTCAGGCCCGGATTGGCCATACCTGCAAATCGGGCAAATGCCCGATGGGCCGGAGGCCAAGTGGGCCGGTCGGGCTGCTGGCTATACCAATTTTCCATGTTCCCTTTAATATAGTTAAATTTTATAAACAAACATGACTTAAACTAAATCCTAAACCAGTGCAATAAAAGTTCAGTTTCTAATCAAAACTTCTTACTTCTCTCTCTTTCTAATCATAGGGGGTAAATGCTTGTCAACTTCCTTGAGGAGGAGGAGCTTTTCTTAATGAATTCCTTCTTTAAGAAACAGCTCCAAAGGAAATGAACGTGGCGAAGCCCCGACACTATGACAAAGAATGAGATAGACTTCATCATAACGGATAGGAAGCATACATTTGAAGATGTCTCGGTAATTAACAGGTTCTTTACCGGCAGTGATCACAGACTTGTTTGAGGCTCTCTGAATATCAATTTCAAGCTCGAGCGAACTCGTTTGATGAAGTCTAGGCTACGTCCAAATATGCTCTTAATTATGTTAGAACCTGAAACGTTCCAGTTAGACCTGGAGAACCGATTCGCTGCCGCGGAAACCTCAGACGACGTCGAAAAAATGCGGCGTACGGGCAAGAAGTCCAAACTTACGAAAGAGTCTCTGGAGCTTACAACGGAACGACGTGAACAATTAGTGTTGCAAATGACTCGAGTCTTCGAGTCGTAATTTTAAAGACTCGAGTCAATTATGCAAGACTCAGTGTGCTCTCACTCGAGTCTTAAAATGGGCTCGAGTCTTAAAGAGGACTAGAGTCTTAAAAAGGACTCGAATCTTAAAATGAACTTGAGTCTTAAAGAAAAACTCGGAGCATGAAGATGAGACTTGTAGCTCATCATTCGAAAAGACTCGAATAGAAGGTGATAAGTTCAAATTATTGGTTATGTATGATGTAATTATGCGTACAAAAAATCTGACGAGTTATTCATAAACTCGAATTCATTTTAAGACTCGAGTCCTTTTGTAAGACTCGAGTCCTTTTGAAGACTCGTGTGGCTGTTAAATGACTCGGGCTCGACTTGACTCTAGACTCCGAGCCTTTTGAGCACACTGAGTCTTTCATAATTGAGTCGAGTCTTTAAAATTACGACTCGAGGACTCGAGTCCTTTGCAACATTAGTGAATACCCACCTGTCACTTCGTCAGAACATCGGGCGCTCAACAATAAGATTAGGTCATTCGTACGACACGACCTCCGACGCTCTAATACACGCTTCATAGAGGAAGCGATTGAGCAAAATTGGGGGTTGACAGTGTTCATCCAATCAGTTAGGAGGAGTCACCTGACGAAGTTGACTAAATCTAGATGGGGATATCGTGGTTCGAACCCGGAAATCCTTTTGGAAATTGAAATCTTCTACGGCCAGTTGTACGCATCGCAAGCATCTCGTCCTGATCCCATAAATGAGGATTTTGGAGCCACTTTAACCCGCCACTTCACAGAAGACCTGCCAGTAGTCAGCCAAGACGAAATCGAGGCGGCTCTAAAACAGCTTAAAAATTAAAAAAGCCCCTGGTGAGGACGGGAATACGACCGAGCTCCTGAAAGCAGGAGGAAGTCCTGTACTAAAAAAGCTTCGGGAGCTCTTCAACTCTGTCCTGTTCTTTGGGAGAACTTCAGAAGCGTGGCTAAGGAGCATGGTCGTACTTTTCTTTTAAAAGTGGGATAAAACCTTTATTGAACTACAGAACCATTTCGCTACTAAACCACGTATATAAGCTGTTTTCTGTTTTTGAGGTTTTTGTTGTCGTCACGAATCGTCTAACGCGAAGACTCGACGAGATTTAGCCACCGGAGCAGGCCGGGTTTCGAGGAGAATACAACACCATAGACCACATCCGCACAGTGCGGCAGATTATGCAGAAGTCCGAGGAGTATAATCGGCAGCTGTGACTTGCGTTTGTGAACTACTGAAAGAAGTTACAGATGAGATTTCTTGGCCCAATACACGATTAAATAAATTTGTAGACGTTCGATATGGAAGTTCAAACAAAGTTTCCCGAAAAAAAGCTAAGAAAAAATAAGTTAATGCCAGGTGATATCGCACAGGATGGAGTTATCTCTAATGCAGTTAATGCATATAAAGTAAATGTTTATAACATTTTCTTTGACACAGTTACTCAAAGCATGGATCACCATTTTCTCGCAAATGGACAATTGTGAGCTGATTTTCATGTCTGGACCCAAAAAACTTCTCAAACATTCGTAACAATAAATTTAAAGGAGGAGAATTAGATTAATTAAGCAATTACTGAAGTTTACTAAAACCGCTACCGGTGAAAATTTACAAACTTAACTGAAAATTTTGTTATACATATACACTGGGGTAGCATTGAATCTACTGACTTGGAACCATATAAAACATTATTTTTTTTAAATCGTGGATGACGAAAGCGAAGAAAACGATGAAATTGTTTTAGGACACGAAGAAGAAAGATGATGGAAAGTCTCACATACAATGATGTATGTGAGACTTCCCATCAATGCAAAAATTGCGTAGTTTGCTGCTTCAAGAGTTTGTACAGACATAATTTATTTACTAATGCATATAATTTACATGCACTAGCTGATAAGTTTCTGCTTACTTTGTCAATGAGTCAAGTTACACGTGAAAGATCTTTTTCGACCTAAAAAAATACAAATAAAATATTATAAAAAATGCACTATGCCCTCTGAAAAAAAGTCTTTCATAATGGCAGTGGAAAAAGTCATCAAATCTTTAAATGAAATTAGATTCTGACGACATTATAGACACATCAGCCGAAAGCAGCTATTAGCTTGAAAATCATTCATTCAATAAATACCTAAAATTTACGTTGGTACGTTTTCTTTAACGAACGGCAGAGGGCCGGTTGTTTGTGAAATGCCCGGACCGATTTAAAGCCCCAGTCCGGCCCTGTTCACATTCAATGTGGTCCGAATCTACTGTGACCTAAACATGAACAGATAACGTATATAAAAAATAAAATAAAAAACAAACTGTGCTGTGCGGCATCTATACTACTATTATAAAGCTGAAGAGTTTGTTTGTTTGGTTGAACGCTATGATCTCAGGAACTACTGATTGGAATTGAAAACATCTTTTAGGCGATTCGATGCGACGGGGAGAGTCGGGGGCATAAGAAATTTAACGCGGACGAAGTCGCGAACAGAAGCTAGTGTCAAATAAAAGAGCTTGTTGTGGGGATCATAAATATATTTTTGTATAATTTGAAAATAAAAGGTCAGAAACTATTTAAGAAACTATATGAAAACTGACCATTCCTCCAATAACTTCGAAACTATACCGAATCAAAAATTTTGAAAAAGTCTCTGGTCTCAAAATAGCATGTTAAATTTTTCAATATTGTGCGTACAAACTTACATTTGCAGTTGGAATGTATTTGGAACATATTTTTCAACAACAATGTTAAGTTTGTTCTTGGGATCTGGGGGTACGGTAGAACCTTTACCTTACCTGTACGTACCTTATTTCGAAGCGTTTTGTCGTATTTTAATACCCTCATAGCTTCGGCTTGGATAATGCTAGAGAGCTCAAATTCTCAGGATAACCGAAGTTAATAGACTCATATAAAACACACTGTTTTTTTATTTTATTTGTCTAGCTATTATACGGAATTATTAATAATAACCAAAAATACGCCGAATTTGTCACTCACTAACTCACCCACTCATCAAAACCTTTAGGGTACCTTCCGAAGTCCTAGAAAGCTGAAGTTTGTTATGCAGGCTACGATTTGCACTAAACCGATAAGAAAAAATACGGAGTCTGTAACTTTCACAGTCCAACCTTCAGAGAGGTATATATCACGTATATCAGGTCTGTATATAAAATAAAACCTCAAGGGTAATTTTTCCGTGACCCTGGCACATGGGCAACTGAAGGAACACGGGTGGGCTTTACTCAGTAAAATTCTGACACGCCCTCCCGTTCCGCCCAGAGCGGGACAAGTCTTTTGATGATTTCTCATCCAAAAAAAAGGGTAATTTCTGAGGTACCAGAAAGCTAAAATTTGGTATGCAGGCAGTATATGCAAACAAATGAAAAATGTAAGTTTCACTCTCCAACCCTCTTTTTTTTTCTGGATGGGAAATCATCAAATGACTTCTCCCGCTCTGGGCGGAGCGGGAGGGCGTGTCAAGGTGCGGTGCCAGTTTGTATTTCTTACGGATACAAATGGAAGTAGATAAACCTATCATTTACCTACTTCCATTTGTTGTGAACTAGTTTTTTTTTAATATAAACATTAAAGCGAAAACTGTTTTTCGTTGGCTATGCACACACTGCTGGCGAGCAAGAAATATCTTAATATTTTTTACCCGACTATGCCAGAAGTAAGTAGTTTTTGGGGGACTGTCTTTTGTAATTTTGACGTTCGAAAAGTGCTGATCCTCAGCTTAATTTGAATAAATGACTTTTGATTTTGAGTAAGGAATAGGATCGTAATATTTATGTGTAATGTCGGTACAATATCACTGCTTAAACAAAAAAAGCACGCTACATAAAGAAATGAAATCCCACTAATAACATTTCATGAGCGTATATTTTGACCGTAATCGTAAGTTTGTATTCTTAGCCATTATAGAACTCGGGGCTTGGCTCTAGATCTGATAACTTTTTAATACTAAAAGCATTGTGAAAGTTTTGGAAACCTATATTACATTACATGAGTTGGATTTGAAGTTCAAAGCCGCAGATATTAAAGTATCATTGTTTATCAATAACGTAGACAAAGGTACCTCAGTGAACGATATCTCGAATTATATTTTTACTAAAACGCAGGTGTCCGTACAATTGGAAATGGTTATAATGAAACAGGAAAAGGACTACAGCGCATACAAAGTTTATGTTCCGAGACATAAGTTACCTTTCTTCATGGACGATAACCTGTGGCCTGAAGGTGTTAATTTCAGGAAATTTATTAATTTCAGAGGTAAATCTACTGAAACATTACGAGTACCACCTAGCACCAACCATAATGGATCACAGTCTAGTTAAATTCGTAAGCTTCAACTGCAAAATCTATTCATAGATCTATTGACGGCTTGAGATCGCTTTGTCAATCCACTGATATCATTGCACTGCAGGAAACGTGGCTCCTGCCGCACGACGTACCCTACCTAGGCACTATCCACAATTACTTTGCCTTTGCGGGCAAGTCAGCTGTTGATACGTCGGCCGAGATACTACGCGGGCGGCCCTATGGTGGAGTGGCGTTGATATGGAGAAAGAGTTTGTTTACATCGGTGTCTGTCATTGAGAGTAAAAGTGTGCGTCTAAAGCATAAGTTTGTAGTGGAGGACTGCGTATTTATAGTTTTTAGGGTTCCGTTGCCAAATGGCAAAAAACGGAACCCTTATAGATTCGCCATGTCTGTCTGTCTGTCTGTCTGTCTGTCCGAGTATGTCACAGCCACTTTTCTCCGAAACTATAAGAGCTGTGCTATTGAAACTTGGTAAGTGGATGTATTCAGTAAACCGCATTAAGATTTTCACACAAAAATAGAAAAAAAGCAATAATATTTGGGGTTCCCCATACATAAAATTGAAACTCAAAAATTTTTTTTTCATCAAACCCATACTTGTGGGGTATCTATGGATAGGTCTTCAAAAATGATATTGAGGTTTCTAATCTCATTTTTTTTTAAAACAATAATATTTGGGGTTCCCCATACATAGAACTGAAACACAAAAAAAAAATTTAATCAAACCCTTACGTGTGGGGTATCTATGGATAGGTCTTTAAAAATGAAATTGAGGTTTCTAATATCATTTTTTTCTAAACTGAATAGTTTGCGCGAGAGACACTTCCAAAGTGGTAAAATGTGTGTCCCCCCCCCCCGTAACTTCTAAAATAAGGGAATGATAAAACTAAAAAAAATATATGATGTACATTACCATGAAAACTACCAACGAAAATTGGTTTGAACGAGATCTAGTAAGTAGTTTTTTTTTAATACGTCATAAATCGTAAACCACAATTTACCTTTCATTCAGTCAACTCAAATATAAAAATTAAAAAAAAAACATTTAATTTCATAAACGATGATGACGAATGATGATGATGATGACCTGCAGGTTTGTACGGAACCCTCGGTGCGCGAGTCCGACTCGCACTTGGCCGGTTTTTTCTGTTTACATGCCTGCAGACTCAGTGGACAACCTTATTGAGTTTACGGAATGTTTGAGCGAAATAAGTACTATTATTGAGAACGAGAACGTTGAAAGTGTATTTGTGTTGGGAGACTTGGAGGTGAGCGTTTTGGTAGTGAATTGCTTAGTTTTTGTAATGAGCAAAAATGGTTCTGTGCAGATATAGAGAGACTCGGTCTTAATTCTGATACGTATTCATACGTTAGTGACGCTCATGACAACTATCGTAGGTGGCTTGACCATTGTGTGGTCACTGAAGCCGCTTCGCAAACTATTGTTGATGTTAGGGTTGCGTGTGATGTTATCGGGTCAGACCACTTACCTTTAGAGCTTACATGCAACTTGAAAGTGTTGCAGCCAAAACTTGGTAGGAGTAATATCTTTTATAACAAGGTTAAGTGGGGAATTTGAGACGCTAGTCAAATAAAAATGTACCAAGAGTTATGTCATAATAAGATGAGAGGGGTTGACTTTCCTATTGTTTTTCATGAGTGCTGTGATAATATTTGTGATAACTTGGAGCACAGGCCGCATATAGATAAATTATATAATATTGTTATTAGCATTTTAAGTGAGTCAGCGGCGGCGACTTGTTTGTGTCGAACTGTAGTGAAGCGGAGGTATGTCACGGGTTGGAACAAGCATGAGAAAGAGGCCCACGCGGAGGCGCGACTCAGGTTTGAACTTTGGATGGAATATGGCAAACCTGGTGTAGGGCCTATTTACAACCAAATACGCGACTCTCGAAAGGCTTTTAAGGCGAAACTAAAGAGGTGTCAAAACAACCAGCAACAAATTAAAATGGACATTATTGCGTCTCACCACTGGGCGAGGAACTTTGGAAGCTTTTGGAGAGAAACGAAAAGGTTGAATCCTGAGCAGGCGCGGTCCGAGGGGGGGGGGTTCTAGGGGTCATGACCCACCCCAAAGACAGCCATGCTGTCGAAACCTTGAACGATTTGCCTGTCTTACTATCTTAAAATTGTTCTCACTTGAGCCATGGAGACTCCGATGGACATTTGCAAAAAGATTATAACCCGGGTCATCATTCTGATCAGCAGTGCTTGCGACTACTAGACCAAAGAGGATTTACCTTCCTAAAAATATTCTTCAGTGCTCATGGTGACCCCCCCCCCCAAAAGGTTAGGCTGCGACCGCGCCTGATCCTAAGTCTAGTCTCCCCGCAAGTGTTGAAGGTAAAACTGAGTCAGTCGATATAACTAACTTATTTCGGCAGCGTTTCAAAATTGATCCACCTCTAGGGCCAGCAGACAAAATGCCGAACGTAAGCTGTTTTGACCTAAATGTACGTTTTACGGCCAGTGACGTGACTTCCGTAATAAAAAACATGTTAAGAGGTAAGTCGCCTGGTCATAGCAGCTTAAGTATTGAGCACCTGCAGAACGCAGGTGTTCATCTCTCAAGGATTCTTGCCTTACTGTTCAACCTTTGTGTCAGTCATTCCTATCTGCCAGCTAATTCGGTGAGAACAGTTGTGGTGCCCGTTCCTAAAAATAAGACTGGTAATATATCGGATATAACCAATTACAGACCGATTTCCTTAGCAACGGTTATAGCTAAAATTATGGAGAGTTTGCTTGACAGATATCTAGGTAAACATTTAATTAAACATTAATGACCGACAGTTTGGTTTTAGGAATGGGTTATCAACGGAGAATGCGATTATGACTTTAAAGAGCACAGTGCATTATTACACTGGGAGGAGGACACCTGTGTATGCATGCTTCCTGGATTTATCCAGTGCTTTCGACCTAGTCTCATATGACATCCTGTGGGAAAAATTGTCCAACGAAGTTAACCTGCCGCCAGAAATAATTAATATCTTCAAGTTCTGGTACGGTGCCCAATATAACATTGTGAGGTGGGCAGGCGCTTACTCAGATGTATATAGGTTAGAGTGCGGGGTGAGGCAGGGGGGTCTGACCTCGCCTAAGTTATTTAATATTTATATAAATAAACTAATCGAGGAACTCAGCAGCACTGGCATTGGATGCACGATAGATGGTGTATCTTTCAACAACATCAGTTATGCCGACGATATGGTGCTTCTTATTCCGTCGATCAGTGCCCTCAGGAAACTATTGAAGATATATGAGTGCTATGCTGGAGCCCATGGACTAAGGTATAATGCAAAGAAAAGTGAGCTTTTAGTCTTTATGGCACAAAACAAGACCTATGAAGTGGTGCCACCAGTCTCGCTATGTGGTGCAACTCTAAACAGAGTTAAACAGTTTAAATACCTTGGTCACTGGGTTTCAGAGGATGGCACTGATAACTGTGATATAGATAGAGATCGCAGGGCATTGGCCGTAGGATGCAACATTATGGCCCGCAGATTTGCAAAGTGCGACAGTAATGTTAAATTAACACTGTTTAGGGCATACTGCCAGGCTTTTTATGCAGTCTGTGGACCAAATACACCCAAAAAACGTACAATGCCCTGCGTGTGCAATACAACAAGGCTTTTAGGATACTGCTGTCGCTGCCACGTATCTGTAGCGCGTCAGGAATGTTCGCAGCAGCGCGTACAGATGACTTCTTTGCGATCATTCGTAAAAGATCCGCATCATTACTACGTCGGATGCAGGACAGCGACAGCAGTCTTCTGAGCATTGTTGCTAGCAAAACTGAGGGTCATATGATGGGGCACCTGTGCGCAGTGCATGTATTGTTGCCGGGTGGGTCTAGAAGATGGCATAATAGATATGGTGTTCCTTAAGTTGCATTGAAAACAGTGTAACTTGTGGAACACTATACCTACTTACTATATCTACTTTTAAGTGTAATTTATTGTTCCTGATTTGTTTGTACCTTTTTATTAATTAATTATACAAACATAGTTTAAGTAATACTAACAAAATTATGGGTTATGTGCCTGATATAAAGATAAATAAATAAATAAATTACTTTTAATGTTTTTGGTGAGTATCATATTCATCGCACAGAACCACGGCCACGCGAGCTGAACTCGCACTTATCAAGTTTTTTTAATCGTCATTTTAAAGGTTATCAATTCGACTCTTTTTTTATGTATGTTGATTGTTGGGCGATACTTTCAATTGTTTACTGATATGGATGACTCTTTTTTTTTTAGGACAATAACTGAGCTGGTTTGGGGAGGCCTATGTCCAGCAGTGGACGTCTTTCGGCTGTAATGATGATGACGATGGTGTATAATTTTCATTTTATTTGTTAGTAAATTGGCAGGGCTAGCTGACATATGACAATGACTTAATTTTATGTACAGAATATTCAAGTTAATGTATAGCACATGTCAGTACAAGTCTCATAATGTTAATTAATTTGCCTACGTATTATCGTATAGAATCAAGTTTATCTAACTAAACAATTTGTTCTTCCGCTGAAGCTTGTTTTTCTGCAATATCAGTTAAAACAGCGGACTTTCTAAGACGTCTCTTGTTTGTTCCAATCGTTGGCCTTTGAAACAGAACGAAGTGCTCCGGACAGAAATAGCTGTAGGCGGTGTGTGCAACGAGGTGGGAATGATAGTATAATAACGGAGTTACATTTTGCTTTTTCCGCCACATTGATATCAACATGGGACGAACAGCATGATCTAATACATTAACTGCCAGTTTGTGGTGATGTTCGGATATCCGAGTATAAGACCGCATGCTACAAAAGAAGAATATTTGTATTCCATTGTTGGTACAAACAAAGTTTTTTCGAGGGCACAACGTGCCCCCCCAAAAATAAGGAAGTTCTAGCCCCAACCACACCTGTTGAAAAAAAACAAGATATAGATTAGATTACGAAACATGCCTAAATTACGTATAGTGTACCGACACATTTGATAAATGTTTCAATTAAAACAATGAAACTAGGCTAAAATTCGTGAGATAGACCAAAAATACCAAATACGAAAATATTTACTTACGTGAACCAGCGACGCCGCGCGCCGGTGCGGTGCTGTCATTCCGATGTTTCTGGTACCGCTAGCTTGTTTAAATGGCAGCCTTTTTTTTTGTTTGGGAAATCATCAAATTACATCTCCCGCTCTGGGGTGGAGCGGAAGGGCGTGTCAGACTTTTACTGACTAAAACCCAGCCGTGTTCCTTCATGTGCCAGGGCCACGGTATCTCTTTCGAACAAATCTCGCGACCCTGGCAGGAAGATGGCAAGCTTAGTGCACTGTGGCCTTCCGTTTCCAGATGTGTTTATTCAATATTCTTATCTGAAGTTATTTCAGTCGGAACAACCTACCCCAGTAACTTCTAGCCCCATTCTCCCCGACCCGTCTTGCTCACACGTGAACGAATGGCAAAATAGAGCGGGATAGGAGAAACGATTTTTGCAAACCAACCCTTTGCAAATCAATTAACTCGTTATGGCAATTTGAAAAAGAAACGAAATGACAATATAACAATTCTAATCAAATCAGAGCATCCAGTAACATAACATAACATCATACCTTGTTTCCACGAAGGGATGGGTAGCAATCTACTTACAGAACACCCATTTTTCGCCGGTTACGTTTAAGTCCCACGTAATGGGGGGAGCAGTGGTGGCCCAGTGGTAACGGCCGCGACTTACGAGTAGTAGGTCGTGAGTTAAAACCCAAGCAGGAGCATTACTTTGTGTAAATTATTTCATCACCACTGCTCTAGAACGGTGAAGGAAAACATCGTGAGGAAACCGGTATGTCTTAGAACCAAACAATCGAAGACATGTGACATCTACCAACCCGCACTGAGCCCGCGTGGAGGATTACGGCCCACTCCCTCTCACCGAAAGGAGGCCCAGCAGTGGGAACATTATAGGCTGCTTATTAATAGAGGGAAAGCCTATTGCCATTCACCGGGCACAAATGCAGACTCCAGGCTTTCTATTGGAAAAATCCAGATAAAAACCCATTAACAAATTGCCCGACCCGGTAATTGAAACCAGGAGCTTAGGCTTAGCAGTAACTCTGTCCAGTATTTTATTTCCAAACTTTAGTACGCACTTACGCTGTACATCATTGTGGTCTCCATTCCTGATCAAGGGCATCCTGTATGATAGCGATGTAGGTTTGTCCAGATACATAGATCAGCAAGAGAAGGCTTAGAATGAACACAATTTTGTCAAGAGAGTTTAAAACAAATATTAACGTTGTTTCAGTCATATCTTGATAACTTATATTTTTACAAAGAATAAAACAAACTGGCTTCCGGCGTCTGTGTAAAATATAATCAATAAACACAACAAAATTCTCTATTGTGTTTATAATGTTAATGTTTCCTACCTTGCTATAAACACAGGGTTGGGAGATAACTTTGTAAGTAGGTAGTACAAAAATGTATAAAACGTTACTCTAGTTCTTGAATACTAGCTGCTGCCCGCGGCTTCGCTCACGTGGATGTCAGAAATCATCCCACGGATTACCGCTGTTGCCGCCGCCGCTGCTGCTTGTTGCTTGCTGCTTTTTTCCCGGTAGCACATAAGTGCAGCAAAGCAGCAGTTATAAGTTCTAATAAGCATTCTAACAGTGAAAGTCCCTTCAAAATTCTTTCAGGCGTTTCAGAGATTAACAAACAGACAGACTGACAGACAAAAAAAAATGTATTTAATTTAATGAATTATTGAATATGCTTTCAACAACAAATAGACACTTCAATTTTATTTATTTGTATTTATGTTTACATTGTAATAATGTATATAATATGTGCACGGAACAATGCTGCTCCAGTTGGAATTGGACTTGATCAGTTATATTTACACAGTCTTATCTTATTATAATTTTGGTAACAATTGGTGATAGCATAGACTTTCAGTATTTCAGTCATTCAAGTTATCGTTGGGTTTAAAGGTCGAGACAAAATAAGAAAGAAAGATAAATCTCAAGTATATAAACCTATGCACCGCAGGTTGATTGACCAGTGTGCGCCCCATAGTAACACTGAGCAGGCCCCTGCGAGAATCTGGAACTATGAAGCTGTTAGTATTGACGGCGGTACTCGGTGAGTTACCTATTTTCTTGTTTTTAAGGTGAAAGGTCCAGATAACCCATACGTTTTTGAATTTTTTAGCTATTTGTAGGTCAGTGCAAGTTTGTTTGTGGGTCAAAATATTATTCGCGACCGTAACATAATATAAAATCACGCCTTGTTTCCCCGATATTGTTGGGTTAGGCAGAGATGTACCTATAGTACACCCACATTTCGCCTGTTATGTTTAAGTCCCATGTAATAGGGGGCGATAACACCACCCCATTTCTTCCCGTGGGTGTCGTAAAAGGCGACTAAGGGACTTATCAGAGAATGGGCAGCAGCGTTCTCTATGCATTTTACCACCATACTGCGATCGCCAACCCGTCTGCCGTGGCGATTATGGCAAAGCCCCCCATATTGGGGGAGGCCTAAGTCCAGCAGTGGATGTCTTACGGCTGAAATGATGATGATGATGATGATGAATAGGGGGCGAGCCTATTGCCATCAACCGGGCACAAATCCACTCCGAGTTGCTACTGAGAAATTCCAGATGGGAAAATCCAACAACGCTTTGCTCGACTTAGGAATCAAACCTTGGACATCATGCTCAGCAGTAGTGCTTGTTACCACTAGACCAACAAGGCAGTCAAGTCATAAGGAATATGGATTTACATATCATTACTATCCTAAGCACGTTAAGCCGTTTGTCCCGGTTGTCAATTGTTGATTTTTGACAGTCGTTACAGGTCGTCAGAAGCCCTAAAGTCTGACAACCAGTCTTACCAAGGGGTATTGTATTACCCAATAACTAGGTTGAGGAGGTCAGATAGGCAGTCGCCCCATATAAAATATTGGTATTCAGCTGCATCCGGTTAGACTGGAAGCTGACCCCAGTATAGTTGGGAAAGGGCTAGGCAGGCGATGATGATATTAGTGCAACCCTCTGCACCTCATTCAATTCGATTGAATGATGTTTTCATGAAATAGTCACTCGATCGAATTGAATGAACTTGCAAAATACTCAAGAATATGTGAATTACTGGCTACCTTGGAGCTTCCACCTATACTGGGGTCGGCTTTCAGGTTAATCGGATGCAGCTGAGTACCAGTATTTTACATGGAGCGACTGCCTATCTGACTTCCGCAACCCAGTTACTGGGTAAAGGCTCGTACAAACAGGAGCGACGTGTCGCGAAGGCGATTCTGTGATTTATCACGATGCAACACCTTTCACAGTGGCGCGACCAGCAGCACGACAGCTTGTGGTACATTTTGTATGGCGTCGCGGTCGCTAAACTACGCCACACAAAATGGTAACCTTATGTTGTCGCGCTGCTCGACGCGGAGCGACCGTGTCGCGACGCGACAGTTCGCCCCTGCGTGAAGTGTCGCGCGCGCTTACGTAGAAATGGTTCTACGGGTATAAATCACGCCGAATCGCGTGCGACCGTCGCGTTGCGCTAGTCTGCACGAGCCTTTATCCGTAAAACAGTTAATAATTAATAGTAAATATACCGAGTTTAGTCGTTTTTAATCAAAGTTAAAGATGATAAGTTAAATCGACATAACAATAGAGTACCTACCTATGTATAATGATCAATAACTAGGCATGGCATTAAGTCCAGCTTTATTTTAGTGTTTTACCTTATCCATGAATAAATAACGCTAATACGAAATGGTAAGGTATTTTAAGCCCATATTTAAGCACCGTTTTCGTATAACTCTATATTTTATTTTATAATGAGTAATTACAAACATAAATATTGCCAATCTTCTTTCAGCCGCCGTCACATCAAGCCCGCTCACCGAGAGCACATGGCCTTGGCAAGTTGGCAAAGAATACCTCTATAATGTGGACTCTTATACCTGGACCAAGTTCGAACAAAGCAGCAGCAACGGCAATGCCTTTAAAGCCAATTTCATCGTCCGCGTTTTGGAACCAGGGCGTCTGGTGGCTAAGATTGAGAATCCTTTGTATGCGCAAGTTCAAAGTGAACTGTCGCTTTCCAAAGACGCCCTGCCTTCAGGTCTGACCTACAGCCCGGTCCAGGGTATTGACCATCCTTTCGAAATTCTTGTCGATGGAGGTCGTGTTGTCTCCGTGAAGGTCCCAACATCACTTTCTGTGTCTCACGAGAACTTACTGAAAGGTCTTATCAGCGCTTTACAAGTAGATTTATCTTCTTTAAACTACGTCCATAGTTTCCCAAACGTCTATGATAAGGAAGCTTTTCAAGGTATATTTAAGAAGATGGAGACTGACGTCACTGGTGACTGCGAAACTCTCTACTCTGTTTTACCGATCTCTGCTGAATGGCGCCGTGAATTGCCCGTATTTGCTGAAGATCCCATCGAAATCGTTAAGAGCAAGGACTACGGTTCTTGTGTTAAGAATGTTGGCTACAATTTCGGTGTACCAGAAGGCGCTATATGGAAGGGAATTGCTTACGATAACGACAAAAGACAATTCATTAAGCACACTTCTGAATCCCGCATGCTTGTTGGCAAGCAAGGAACCATCTACAAATCGGAAACCTTTAGTTCTGTTTTCGTCAATCCTCTTCTCTTCGGTAAACAGAAGGCTGAAGTCTACAGTTATGTCAGCTTCTATATTTCATCTGTCCAACCGGAAAGTAGCAATGACTGGAAAAAATCTATTGAATATCGCACAACTGAATCGCTATTGTTTACATTCAACGAGACAGCTTACATAAAGGGAGATGAAAATATTGCCAACGCTCAGAAATTGCTTCAAGAAATGACACCTTTACTGCAAGACCCAAGCAACTTACCAAAGGCCGATTTTCTTTCAAAATTCAACATTCTCGTTCGTTACATTGTGTTTATGAACTCTAAGCAGTTGACTCAATTGACCAGCAGCATTGAAGTAGCTAAGTCTTCAAAGAACGTTGCAAAAAATAACATGTGGTTAATCTACCGTGACGCTGTTGCCCAAGCAGGCACAATCACAGCCTTCAAAGAAATCAAGGCCTGGATTTTAGCCAAAAAGATCGAAGGTGACGAGGCAGGTGAAGTAATCAGTTCCATGGCCAGTATTCTTCGTTTCCCTAACAAGGAAATCAGCGACGAATTTTTCGACTTTGTAATGAGCCCCGATGTTCTGGAGCAGAAGGGCCTGAATACGACAGCTCTTTTGGCTGTTACAAAATTCATCTCGCTTGGTGACGAATTGCCTCTCATAGAGGATAAAATAATCCCACGCCTATCTCAAGAACTAAAACAAGCCATCGAAAAAGGCGATAAAAATAAGGCTCAGGTTTATGTAAGAGTTCTTGGGAACTTAGGTGATTCGCATATCCTAAAAGTCTTCGCTCCATATCTAGAGGGTCAAATTCCCGTTTCCAAGTTCCTCCGCATTCAAATGGTAATTTGCCTTAAAACGGCAGTTAACAAGCATCCATACGTTCGTGCGGTTCTATTCAACATTTTAAAGAACACTGCTGAGCCATACGAAGTCAGGGTAGCTGCTGCCCTGAACATTTTCTTGGCTTATCCAACTCATGATATGATGCAAATAATGGCGCACATGACAAACGATGACCCCAGTACGCAAGTTCGAGCTGTACTGGCAACCAGTATTACGTTCGCCGCTGGACTGAAAGATCCACGTTTTGCACTACTGTGAGTATCTTAATATCTTTACTTTGTGAAGAAATAAAAAAAATTGTGACATACTTTAGCCAAAAAAGACTCACACGAAATAATCTTTATTTAATCTAGCACTACCGAATCTCAGTTAGTTTTAAAGAATAGAATTTTACCGATCATTAACAATTACTCTAATGTACACTGTTCAGCTTCCAACGGCAAAGACTATTTCCAAACCCCTAAACAAAAAATTAATGGGAGATTTCGTTTAGGTGCTGTACACGTCTGCTTTTCCGTTACAAATAATACTTCGAAGTATAAGCTACAATACCATTTTTTTCTCAGCTCCAAGACCGCAAAGTCTGTCTTATACTTGGTTTCCAAAGAAAAGTTCGGATACCGCTACTCAACGGACAGTTTGATTGACGAGTATACAAGCGAAGATAACCCCGCCCACTTTAGAGAAGTCTCATACATCGGTAGCAAGAACAGTCTTCTCCCAGTGTACCAAAGAGGAGCTCTCAGGTTCAGAAGCACTGGTTGGACAGAGGAAGATTGGGTAATTTTTCTCTCATTTATATATTAAAATATCGATCATTATGAAATTATGAGAATAATTTTAATAAATAGATTTTCTGCACCGAATCTATACTAATATTATAAAGCTGAAGAGTTTGTTTGTTTGTTTGATTGAACGCGCTAATCTCAGGAACTACTGGTCCGAATTGAAAAATTATTTTTGTGTTGGATAGCCTATTTATCGAGAAAGGCTATAGGCTATATAACATCACGCTAAAACTAAGAGGACTAAGAGGAGCGGAGCAGTAATGAAAAATGATACAAAAACGAGGAATATCGCACGGGTAGGCGATTCGACGCGACGGGAAGGGTCGGGGAAGTAAAAAATTTAACACGGACGAAATCGCGGGCAGAAGCTAGTATGCAATATATCATTTTTTTATTTTTTTATTTCCCTATAATAATAACATGACAGGCCTTCATTGTTAATTTTATGCAATTAGTAATCTTTTTGTACTCTAATAGAGTACAAAAAGATTACTAATTCGTTGCCTGTGTAAATAAAATATGTAGAATATGTCTTGTTTCAGTTCACGTTATCCGTATCCGACATGCATCACCTCGTCTATCACTATCTCTCTTGGGTGTACAATGAGCCATCCAGAAAAACTGATGATGATTTTAAATTCTCAGCCAAAAAGATTGCTGAATTACTAAACATTAAGCCGGAACAGCGCAGTGAACTCGAAGGCTCTTTCTTCCTGAATAACTGGAACCAGCAAACGCTCGTTACTTTTAACGAAGATGACCTTCAGTATTTAATAATGGACTACGCAAAAGAGACGGAAAAATTGCTACGTGGAGACAATTATAAGTACACCAAGGTGTTGACCCAAAAACAGGTCTTTGTCACTTTCCCTCTCGTCTCGGGCATGCCTTTTATGTTTGAGTACAGTGAGCCGACCGTCATTATCCTGCAAAGCCAATCTCAAACCAAAATCAGTCAAGAAATAACGACCGTATATAATGACCTGCAATTTACATATGCGAGAAACTTGGACGGTAGTGCCGGCTTTGTGGATACACTTGGTGACGTTTACGCTAGCACTGGTATCATCAACAAACTCCAATTTTACATTCCTTTCAAACATTACGCGGCGTCGAAAGCTAGTTCACATAAATTACACATCGAATTACCGGAGCAAAATGCTAACTTAATTCACATGAGCGTGTGGCCTTACACTACTCTGCAACAGACTATTTCCTTGGGGACCGTTTCCGAAAACCCATTGACCAAGTTTATCAGGCGCCCGGCTAAAGTTGTGTCTACAAAGTTTAAAATTGGGGAGCTAACTAGGTTTGAATTCCAACTATCCTCTTACTCCACCGACTATAAGGACCCAACCAAGTTATTTGATGCTGATCTTCTGACGAATGTTCGTAACTTACTGTACCAGAAGGACGTTGCGCTAACCGAGTTAAACTTTAAGTATATTGCTAATGAGTCACTAAACAAGGAGAGCACCTTCACTTTATTTACCGGTAAGCAAATAATTACATTAATTTTACCAACATTTATTTTTAATGAGTTTGTATTACTTTTGACACCCTTAAAAACCGGAGTGGATTTCTGAATGGTTACTATTAGGTACATAGTCGACCTCGTAATGAATTTTCTATCCTAAGGTTGAGAAAGTGAATGTTCAATTGTCTATGTAACAGTTAGATATTTTCAAACTTAAATAGCTCGTCTTATTACAGAACGCAATATCAATTTAGTTCTAGCCTAAAGCTCTGAGCCAATATCAACATTTCCAACTTTCTTTTCGATTTGGGTAAGCTGCTTAATACAAAAATAATATCTTGCACTGGTCTAAGTTGTCAGTTTTGTAAAAAGAGCTGCGTTTCGACACAAATTGGGCTCTACATTCAAAAACTGGCTTGGTGGTTTAAACCTAATCTAAATAAAAACCTTGTTTTGTAGTAATGAGGAGCGAGTTTAAATTTACTGAGATTTTTTCTCAAAATCAATAACGAAGTCGTCTATCACCTATGTTTACTGGTGACACAACGCCTTTCGTAGACGTTAGTTTTTTCTTTACTACTAAATAAAACTGAAAGTAAATTCAATATTTAATAGACATGACGTGTGTTGACTTCAGACACAATCTACAAGCTGGAAGAAGAATCAGAAGAAACAATTGAAGAAATGGAACCAGCAGCGATTATAAATGATGTCAGTCCAAATAGCCAAGCTCGCCGCGAGGAGATTGTAAAACGTGTTCAGGCAGGCATCCAATCCCCCAAAGTTGAGCTCGTCGACATCAGCGTCGTTTTAGAAGGAAAACAGAAAGAAGAATACGTATTTACCAGCGCTTTTGCCAACAGTTTCGTCGACCCGAAAGCCCAAGCTGTTTTGTTCTTCAATGGCAAGCAACAATTGAATGCGGTTTTCAAGGTTATCAAACCTATGACAGTGCCTCTGAACTTCGAAAAAGCTATTAGGAATAAAATTAAAGTGTCATATGAAGCCGATTTCAAATTTGGGAACAATGATAATGTCCATTTCCAAGGCTTTGGCGAACGTAGCGAGATGTACACTGAAAAATTGTTAAACGACCCTCTGGGAAAGCAATGTATGGAAGAAACCGGTAAACATAACTTCTACCAAAAGGATTGCCATAAGATGATTATCAAGGCCCATGCCCCTGACCACTTCAAGGGTAAGGTGACTTTTAAAAACAGCAGTGCTGCTGACTTGATAATATCAAAAGACATTTATGAGGCGTTCAAAAATTTGATCACTTGGGAGAAACAAGAAGTCGATTCCAAGACTAGAGACGATGGTACCCTGGAAATTGAAGCACAAGCTTTCTACTACGACAACCGTATCAACTATAAGTACACAACCAAATACGAAGTATTCCGCTTGGACAATGTCGAGGGCTTGTCCTACTACCCTTACGCTATGGCTTTGTATGCGCCCCTTACAAACTGGGAGCGTAGCCGTAATTGGTTCACTGACTACCAAAACCTGCGTAAGTGTTATTAAGATAATATTTAAAACAATTGATTAATAATACTTCGACTAGACATTCAATTAAACTAATTTAACACGTGTTTCTTATAGCTTTCTGCACTGTGGATGATAACAAGATCAGGACCTTCAGCGGCCGCAGCTATGACTACAGCCTCACCAGCTCCTGGCATGTGGTTATGGTCGACGATGCCAAGCACTACGGCAATGACTTGGTTATCCTCATGAGGAGGCCCAGCGATCATCAGGCGGAAGTCTATGTTTCCTACAAGTGAGTATTTCGAATTTCAGTTTTTACTCTTAAAAATATTGACCTACATTGAATTACTTCCTGGTATTCCAGTTACTACAGTTACAGTTTACCACTAACGCAGGGCTAGTAGGGCAAAAAGTAATTATCAGAAATATACAGGATTAAATTAAATTAGCTAAAGAAACTTCGCAGACGTGTTCTAAAACTGATTAAACAATAATAATAAAATAGTTTTTTTGGCGATGTATTCGAAATATCAGTTTAAAAAATCATTATTTACTGTGTTAACTTCTTCACAGGCGTGCGGGTATCGATATCTAAAAACGGCTTAGAGCTCTTACACAAGAGCGGCATGTTGCCAACGGCAAAGGTAATTGCTACCGTCGATACGTGTCGCCGACAGCCGTTGATGCGTCTCGACGGCAGCCGACGACAGCCGACTGCAGCCGGCGGCAGCCGACTGCAGCCGGCGACATGCCATCTTCAAAGATCAGCGTCATCATCGCGTGTCGACGGCTGCAGTTACTTGCCGTTAGCAACATGCCGCTCGTGTGTAAGAGATCTTAACGAAAAAAAAAAAAATCTCAACTCATACTGGAAGTAACAAACCAAACAACGGTCGTTGACCGACAAAAAAAAAACTTCAAATCTTTTTTATCCTAATTTTGTGGTGTTTATTGTCACCGTAACATTATGAACATCCTTAGATTACAATCTGTCTCGAAAGATTATAAACTATCGAAAAATGGAGAACTAAAAGAACCATTTACAATTTAACACATTCTTTTGCGATAGTTTATAATGTGTCCATGGCAAACCGACAAATTGGTACTGGTATCAAACTTGTATGTGACGGATCGCATCTTAAGCTAATACTAATAGCCAAGTAACTGCTTGGAAGTTGCTGCTTCCAACCATCAGCTTGGAAGTAGTGCTCCCCGGCCGCTGCCGCGGCACAACTCGCTTCGCTCGCTTGGCTCGCGCACGTATACTCACGGTTCTAACTTTTTTTTTTATCGGGGTAGAAATTCTCGAACACTTTCACTGGGGGTTACGGGGGCACTTTAACACTCTTCAAGGCAGCCCCTGATTGGAGCCGGCCCGTCTCTGTAGGCCCCATCTGTTCTAGCGGGGGGAGTGAGGTGTTTAAGTAAGAGGGATGCGCGTGGAACATTACGCGCCACCAACTCGGGTCTGTTATGATAGGGAGCGGCGGACGTCCCTGGACCCATTTAGGGGGGCCGGAAGAAGGCATTATCTGCCCTCTGCCGACACCCGGTGCGCCTGCTGCGGACCGGGAAAGCACTCAAACTCTCCCTCCGCTGTCTCCTTCTGCGACATGACATTTTCGCAGAAGGAGATCACCGCGTCCTACGACGCTGCACCGCCGATCATAGAATGGATCACAGATCAAAGATCGGCAGCAAGAGGTCGCTTCCTACTTGCAAAATAAGCGCACGGCGCGGCTCCTCCCAGAGTTCTAACCTAACCTCGAGGTTAGGTTAGAACCTCCGCCTTCTTGTCTCGGTCTGTCCCTATGTGTGCTTAGATCTTCAAAACTCCGCAACGGATTTTGATGCGGTTTTTTTTTAATAGATAGAGTGATTCAAGAGGTAGGTTTATACGTATAATACGCGGGAGAATCCGCTAGCACAAGTTAGTTTAACATAACTGGCTAAATGAGTACATATACTCCTAGGCCTACTCTCTTGGTGTTATACAGGCGTGATAATGTTAGGTGATCTAATAATGAGTGCTTATTGTATTTCTTTTTAGGTCTCGAACGGGCAAAGCCTTTGAGATGGAGCTCACGGCCAAAACTATCGAAGTTACGACTAACACCACGCGATATTCTAATGGTGGCCTCGCCACATACTTTGATAACGTTGAAGGTGCGAAATCGCCTCTCTTGCAGTACTACACCATTGCTCCTGACACGGAACTTTACAGCATCAGCGATGGAGCTATTCGTTTCATCTTTGACACTCACAGGCTAGTTATCTTTACCGATGACCACCGAAGCACCACAATAGGTATCTGTGGACAGAGTACTACTGAGATCAGAGACGACTACTTGACTCCTTATGGTTTGGTTGACCTCCCAGAGCTTTACGGGGCGTCCTTCTCATTGGACGGTGAATTCAGTGACGCTAAGACCGTAGAGCTGAAGAAAGAAGCTAAACTGAAGGCGTACCAGCCTGTCACCAAGTACACCAACATCCTCCCGAAACGCTCTTGAAACAATTGATGTGTACGTGTGTATGATAAGTAATAACTGATATAAATTATATTTATTTTCTCATTTGTTTATTTTACTACATATTAGATATATTTTTATAAAATAAACAATAAAAAGTAATATTTACATAAATAAGGATACTATAATTATAATTTGTGTGTGTACGTTTCTAGCTATGTATTTATCCTAAACGAATATTTAAGTAAGTACGATAAGACTGCAGACTGCTGCTGAGTAAGACTGTGCGTGAAATAACAAAACTCATTAAAAAAAAAAAAAAAAAAACTATGACATGTATCTTGAATAGCTAATTAAATTTCTAAAAATTAAATATTGCTATTTTATTGAAAAACTGAATAGGAATTACATAATCGATTGATAACCATGAAAGAATGTCTACAAGCGTATTTTTTCTTCATTGGCCACTAGACAGTGGCTGCTTACGAAAAAAGCGGAAAGTGCGAGTTTGACTCGCGCACGAACATATCCGTAAAAACGGCAAAAATATCACGTTTATTGTATGACAGTCCCCTTAATTATTATTATTTTTCTGTTTTTTAGTATTTTTTGTTATAGCGGCTAAAGAAATACATCATTAGTGAAAATTTCAACTGTTTAACTATCGCGGTTCATTAGATACAGCATGGTGACAGACGGACGGATGGATGGACGGAGTCTTATAATACGGTCCCGTTTTACCCTTTAGGTACGGAACCTTAAAATACGTTTTAAAAAAAAAAAGTTTATCAATGTTCTAACAGTCAGGTTGAGGAGACTCTCAACCTGATTGTTAAAACATTAATAAACAAATTTTCATGATGTATAAAGTTATAACTTATAAGCCACGTGCCGCGCCCTATGGGATTTCCAATCGGCAAAAATTACCTACATCCATACCAATTTGCCACAAAAAGAGGTCTTTATTAGCGCTCACTTTCGACATAACAAGAATTCCTTAAAACCAAAAGTTTAAAAGTCAAGTTTAAAATTACGAGAGATAACGAGAGTGTACGAGTAAAAATAACAGCAAAACAAAAATTACGAGAGATAACGAGAGTGTACGAGTAAAAATAACAGCAAAACAAAAATTTGCCTTACCTAAACATGAAAAAGAGATACCGATACGTTATGTATTATTTTTGATAATTGAATATTGACAATTTTTATGTAACTATCTTCCATACGAATTAATTATGTAGTCAATCTGTTAATGTTTATAGAGTTACTAGCTGACCCAGCAAACGTTGTTTTGCCGGGTGGAAAGAGTGAAAATTTAGAGTTGTATGTATTTTTCAATGCTCAATCATAATAAAATAAAAGTTTTTTAAAAATTCAAAAAAATAAAATTTAGGGGTGGACTACCCCTAACATTTAGGGAGATGAAAAATAGATGTTGGCCGATTCTCATAGATACCGGATAAGCACAAAAAATTTCATCAAAATCGGTCAAGCCGTTTCGGAGGAGTATGGCAACGAAAACTATGACACGAGAATTTTATATATTAGATTGCGAGTTATAACTCTAAATATATTGATAGAAGGTGGGCCTTTAGTCGTGCACAATCACCAGAGGGGTAATTGCGGAACTTTTTATCGGTAGGAATTATTGGTTTAATATTCATAGTTAAACAACATTCATTGCGTTATTTACGTTGCTGAGCCGACAATTTATTCGAACAAATGATGCAATGGTTTAGAAATAATCTTCAATCCAATTCAGATTGTGATAAAATGTGCGTTTCGCAATTAGGGTGCAGGATTGAAATAAGAGAGTGGTATGGAAGGTACAGGTATGTACTCACGGATCTGCACTTTCGACGGCTTCTCGTGGTATCACTCTAGCCTCACCCACTGTGGACGTCCCTTTGACACACTTATCACTTCACAGAATTGTTATAAGTCTTTGCGTAGGTAGGTTTGTTAAAACGTGGTGGATTATGTTAGCCGGCAGCTTAATTGCACGCCATGTTGCTTCCGAGTTCTCGAGTGTGTTGTTGGTCGACTGAATGTTTCCGGAAGTGAAGAATGAGTGAGCGGAACGAGGAATAATTTGGAAGGAGGAAGTGGTGTGATTGTGCATTTAGTCGATTGAATATTGAATATTTATTTTGATACTTTAACACAATCGATTTAATTTAAATTAATAAGGTACACAAGTCAGTATTGCCAGTGTTAATGACAGTGCTAGCTATTTTTTAATTCTTAATTTGTATTAATATTTGCACTCCATGACAATATGATAAACATGTTAAGCACAACTCCATATACTTATAACAGCTTGCATGTATATTTTATTTTAATTAATTGTATGTACACACGTGTTTGAGCAAATAAAGTTATCTGAATCTGAATTATATTAGAACACTGCAACAATTATTATGTTTCAGGAACTCTCGTCCCTGGACCCAGCGGTTTCGTGAAATTCTGATTTTTTATCGTAAATGTACGTAATTGCAGCCAATTAAGTGAATTAATATAGGTATTTTTCGTTTATCGATTCCGTTATATATTAAGTAGGTAAGTTTTTATTAAATATTTTTACAAAATTCTCACCAACGTATTAAAAATACCGGCCAAATGCGAGTCAGACTCGTTCACCGAGGGTTCCGTACAAACCTGTAGGTATATAAGTAATAGTTTTAAAGTAAAAGGGTATTAGGAACATTGTAATGAGCCGTAAGCAAGTTCTAACTTACATTGAGTTGTGTCACTTGATCTATGAGTACAGGGTTGTTGTTGAGCTATGTTCATTGACTGCAAATGTCAACAGAATCTTGTAATTTACTTTAATTGATATTTGAGATATGGAACCTGCCCCCTGCGCGCTCCGCACCCGCTACCGATCAAGCCACGCCCCGCGCGAATTATAATTATTATTTACTTAGGCACCTATTCCAGATTTATTATTAGAAACTAATGGTTCACGGTTTATGCATAAGGTTTATGTTTATGAATTTTTTTTTTTTTAATTTTTATATTTCAGTTGATTGAATGAAAGGTAAATTGCGGTTTACGATTTATGGCATATTAAAAAAAAAACTACTTAGATCTCGTTCAAACCAATTTTCGGTGGAAGTTTACATGCTAATGTAATTTTTTTTAGTTTTATCATTCTCTTATTTTAGAAGTTACAGGGGGAGGACACATTTTACCACTTTGGAAGTGTCTCTCGCGCAAACTATTCAATTTAGAAAAAAATGATACTAGAAACATCAATATCATTTTTGAAGACTTATCCATATATACCCCACACGTATGGGTAAGATGAATTTTTTTTTTGAGTTTCAGTTCAAGTATGGGGAACCGCCAATTTTTTTTTTCTATTTTTGTGTAAAAATCTTAATGCGGTTACACAGAATACATCTACTTACCAAGTTTCAACAGCATAGCTCTTATAGTTTCGGAAAAAGTGTCTGTGACATACGGACGGACGGATTTAAGAGGAGTCCTGAGTGTAGCGAGGGACTTAAGTTCACCCAAGACTAAGACAGCTTTATCACCGACGAAAATACTCTACTTTTCGTACCATTTGCGAAAAAATTAACACAATAATAATATGAGATAAGCATTTATTAAAAATAATGACAATTAAAAATAAATTAAAATAAACTTAACGTTTATGTATTTGAAGAAAACAAAAACGTGGCAAATTCCTAGACTAATATTTTTTTTGTCGGAAAAGCAAAGGCATCAAGCTCATACGGCCTCGTCGGTTTTCGTAATTTTATTTAATAATCATAACTGCATAATAAATGCGTATTCCTTTTTCAAAAAGATGTATAATGCTTTATATACAAACTCAATGGTGTAAAAACAGATGTAGTTCAGTATACATTTCGGTAAGTATTCCAAATTTAAATCACATTCTCCCCCTAGAGGATGAATGAAATTAAGTACAATTTTCTTTCCCTGCTTTTTACAGATTAAAAATGACTATTGTTATGTTCGCTTTTTGGGGCATAGAATGTCACTTTTTTGAGCAAGTGGTACGAAAAATCATTTATCATTCAACACAAAGACAATTTTATCCCGGTAGTATATTCCCGGTAGATAATTTCTGAAATTCACGCGGGTGGAGCCCCTAGCAAAAACTAGTAAATAAATAAATATGGATTATATTGACAAACGAAGGCCCATAGTAAATTAAAACATGCAGTTGAATATATAACTGCAACTGCTCAGTAGGTAAGTAAATCAGCAATGGTTAAGGTACTGACAATCGGACCTCTGCGCGAACACCTTCAGGATGCCGCTGGGCCTAGCCCGATCCCAACTATATGCAGCGTTTTCGCATAATAGCATTCACACAGTCTACTAGTCCAAACCAGTACAGTGTAGTAATAGTAAGTAATATGTAGTAGTCTTGGGCATTCGCGACTGAGATCGCTCAGTTTAGTTCCCCGCTCCTTAATGAACTACTTCGCTCTTCTAGTTCGTCAGCTCCCAGCTCGAATCAAAGAGAGGCAGATCGTTAGATTGTTCGCTCGTTTTGATTTTGCTCCTACTGCGTACGACAAGATTATGGAGTGTTCTACTTTTACATACAAGTTTTGGAGTCTAAAAACACCAAAAACCTTTGAATGATAATTCATAAAATGATTATGATTGCAAACAATACCAAAGTTTATTGTTGCAATAAATAACTAGTTTAGTGATTACAAAAACGTTTTTAGGGTTCCGTTGCCAAATAGCAAAAAACGGAACCCTTATAGATTCGTCATGTCTCTCTGTATGTCTGTCTGTCTGTCTGTCCGTGTATATCACAGCCACTTTTTCCGAGACTATGAGAGCTATGCTGTTGAAACTTGGTAAGTAGATGTATTCTGTAAAGCGCATTAAGATTTTTACACAAAAATAGAAAAAAAAAGAATAATATTTGGGGTTCCCCATACATAGAACTGAAACTCAAAAAACAAATTTCATCAAACCCATACGTGTGGGGTATTTAGGGATAGGTCTTCAAAAATGATATTGAGGTTTCTAACATCATTTTTTTCTAAACTGAATAGTTTGCGCGAGAGGCACTCCCAAATTGGTAAAATGTGTCCCCCCCCCCGTAACTTCTAAAATAAGGCAATGATAAAACTAAAAAAAAAATACATGATGTACATTACCATGTAAACTTCCACCAAAAATTGGTTTGAACGAGATCTAGTAAGTTTTTTTTTTTTAATACGTCATAAATCGTAAACCACAATTTACCTTTCATTCAGTCAACTCAAATATAAAATTTAAAAAATACCATTTAATTTCATAAACATAAAACTTATGCATAAACCGTGAATACCTACAAGTTTTTACGGAACCCTCGGTGCGCGGGTACGACTCGCACTTGGCCGGTTTTTGTATTTTGTTTCGTGTTCGGTTGACGCCATCCTCACTCATTCGGTCATGAACTGACGAACTAACGAACTATGGATCGGGGAATGAGGGAACTAGTTCGCGTAGTTCATCTATGGGAGCGCTCTTTCGACCTAGTTCGTCCGCGAACTACACAAGACTAATATGTAGTAACAAGTGAATTTTTGAGGGCAGTGTTTTGTTGGTACCGAAAATGCTTATATTACGAATGAATTATAGATGAACTATGCTTTTGTTGTTCAATATTCCATAAACATTAGGCTCCCAATAAAAAAATTGTTTTTATAAAACAAAACCGGCCAAGTGCGAGTCGGACTCGCGCACCGAGGGTGCCTTACAAACCTGCAGGTATTCACGGTTTATGAATAAGGTTTATGTTTATGAAATTAAATGTTTTTTTTTAATATTTGAGTTGACTGAATGAAAGGTAAATTTGGGTTTACGATTGATGACGTATTAAAAAAAAACTACTTAATAGAGCTCGTTCAAACCAATTTTCGCTGGAAGTTTACATGGTATTGTACATCATATATTTTTTTTAGTTTTATCATTCCCTTATTTTAGAAGTTACGGGGGGCGGGGGACACATTTTACCACTTTGGAAGTGTGTCTCGCGCTAACTATTCAGTTTAGAAAAAAATGATATTAGAAACCGCAATATCATTTTTGAAGACCTATCCATAGATACCCCACACGTATAGGTTTGATGAAATTTTTTTTTGAGTTTCAGTTCTATGTATGGGGAACCCCAAATATTATTGTTGTTTTCTATTTTTGTGTGAGAATCTTAATGCGGTTCACAGAATACATCGACTTTCCAAGTTTCAACAGCATAGCTCTTATAGTTTCGGAAAAAAGTGGCTGTGACATACACGGACAGACAGACAAACATGACGAATCTATAAGGGTTCCGTTTTTTGCCATTTGGCAATGGAACCCTAAAAAAGGTCAGAACTTAGAATTCAGATCCGTGATCTGTCTCTTATCATAATTTCAAAAAAAGTAATTATGTGTACGACGATCTTATTAAAAACAATGAATATAAAAATACGATAAGAACATACCTAGACATTTTATCGCCACAATACTTTTTCAAAATTATAGTATTAAAGTAGGGTTGCTACCTACTACTTTTAACACCTTGAGTACCGAACACAGATTGATGGTTAATCTCATATGGCCACAGATTTAGAGCGCGTACAAAATTATTAGTAGCAAGCACGCGATATCGCGTGATCGGCCATAATGCAGAGCCGACGAATCACGCGATATCGCGTGATCGGCACTCAACGTGTTAAAAGTATATATTTATGATATTATGGTACATACTTACGGCCCTTGAAACTTTATTGGTGATATGATAATAGATATCTAAATATATTTTATCAGATAGACTGAATATTTCTAAGCTCTTATACAATAGCGCTTTCCGCCGGAAAATCGAGGTTTATAGGAAATCCTTAAATTATTATATTAATAATAAAATAAAATAAACAAATATCTTAGGACAACCAACACACCGTTATCTGATCCCAAACTAGGCAGAGCCTGTACTATGGTAACCAGACAACTGATAAATATACTTATATATTTCTAAATACATACATATTATAGATAAATTACACCCAGACACAGAACAAATGATTGTGCTCATCACACAAAGATTTGTCTTGGGTGGGAATCGAACCCACGACCTCAGTCTTTGCAGTCAGGGTCACTAACCACTAGACTAACAAGCCAATAAAACATATTAATAGATATACATTACATTAATAACATTAAGCTTGTCCTCGATGGGTTAGGGAGGTGTACCCTATACTGTGTATAATACCTTAAGTCAGTTGGAAAATTATTTTCACATAGCACGTAAACAGTTGGCAAAGTGCGAAAAGAAAATATTTATCTGCCTAAATAACTCCTTTCCTGAGAATCTGAGCGATTCGGAAAGGAATTATTAAGTCAGATAATTATTTTCTATAAGGAAGTGTATTTTCTTAGGAACTAAGTCTCGCTTAACAGGAAGACAATTATTAAATGAAAAGTAATTACATTCCTTAAGAGGACACACTAAAAGTTGCAACACTGACAGGGCATGTCTGCCAGGCAAATTGTGGGTTCAAATATACCATACTAGCTTTTGCCAGCGGCTTCGCCCGCGTGGAGGTCGGAAAATCTCCCGCGGGAACTTACTACCGGGATAAAAAGTACCTTATGTTTTAATGCAGGTTATAAACTATCTGTATTCTAAATTCCAAATGCGTTCAGTAGTTTTTGCGTGAAAGAGGAACAAACATCCACACATCCATACATCCATACATACAAACTACTCTACTATAGAATAGAAATCGCTTCTATACTTCTTGAAATCTTTTCTTCCCGAGCAGGAAGGAGGTCACACCTAGACTCGGATTTCTTCGTAAACAGGGACTTTTCCATACTAATGGAGTTTTATGTCTTAGATTATGATGTATGACAGGTGCGCGCAAAATTATAAACACCAAACAAGTTTTAAAACACATTTGTGTGTATTGCGTTAATATCCAGTGCCATAATTATACTTTGTTGATGGCGTCACACAAAAAGTATTTTACTAGGTATATTGTTAATAATTTTTCAAGGTTATTAAATAGTTAATTATTTATTTTGAATAATTATTTATGTAAAAATTATTTTATTTAATTGAATTATTTTGGATTATATTATAATCTCCATTTAAAACTGAATAATTCTTGATTATTTTATAATTCGGCAGAAACTTATTTTCCGGGTTTTCAAAGGCTCTCCAGTAGTGTTTCTTTCCAGTGTTCGCTCAAATTATCTACTTAAAAACTTACACAATATTGGTGATTTAATCTTTTTCTATCTTATGACATAAACAACAAAGCTCCGCCTAAAATTACTCGCTTTGACGAAAGAGCAACTAACGAATCTTCGGTACTTAAGTCCCTTTTGAAGTAGTCTATTTCAAAAGAGAGATTTCTATCCCAAAATGTAGAAATCGGCGGGAAATTGTACATCAAGCTTGAAAGCCAGTTGCCGAGATAGAGAAGAATCTTCTCTTCACATTTGATTTTGTAATCGCTATGCTAAAACCAGTAGAAATATTTCTACTGTCTACACGGAAACGTCATTTTTGTTTACTCTTCCGTCGACAAAACGTTTCTCTACGATTCTCGTGCTAAGCCTGCAGGGGTTAAGATAAAATTAATAAAAAATAAACTAAAGACCAGCCCTGTGTTTCGCAATCTTTTCAAATTCGATTGTATGTTATCACAATTTTTGAGGTTAGGGGTCGCCTTAAAACAACCTAATACAGAGGACCGGGAAAGAGTATAAAAACCGTCGCACAATAGTTTCGGTTATCAGAAGTGTGCTCAACCGTGCCACGCTGAACACATTCACCGAAAGGACTTGGGATTATGAAATTGGTTGTATTGACGGCGATCATCGGTAAGTAATAATTTTGTTTTACTCTTTTATTTTTTCTCTTTATGTTCTTTAGTACTAATATGATACTGCAGGATGGGTTCCTTCAGTGTCATATTACTACTTGAATCGGGATCACTTTCACTGTTTATTTTCTTATGATGTTCTGTCTTGGAGAATGAGAAATATATACATCGAGGATCACTTTGTTGTTCGTCTGTCTGTCTGCATTTCGATCCAAAATGTTTGCTAACCGCTAAAGGACCATAACAGAATAGGTACTGAGGTCAATAAACACAATTCATTAGTTATTTAATCTTATGTCGCCATTTCAGTTATTTTTTCGTATGTTTGTTAAACAGGGTAGGGACGCGCACATTGTTACTAAATTCAGTAGAATATTCATCGAATTTTTATAACGAAATTAACTGTTCCATACATTTGAACCTGTATTGCAACTGTCTAAAAAAACAGCAGATTTCTTTTGTTATTGTTACACTAGATCTGTCCTCTCATTATCTGTTGAAATCATGGTTACAATTTGTGCATCGATGGCCCTGCCATCCAGTTTAATAATTTAATTATAAAAAAGTAATCAAGATTTAGAAACTTTTGGAATTTGTCTTTAGTATCGAAATTTGCTCATGTTATTGATTACTGAGTCCACATTCAGGCGGACATAACAATTTCACGGCGGGATTTTTCGCGAAAAGGATCTTTAACGCAGCGAGGGTTGAAAATAAACTCTCGGCTCGGAAATATCAACATATCGACGAAATATCGACTCTTGGTTGAGTTGATATTTCAACAAGCTGGAACGCACTGTTAGATTCTCAATGCACGGTTCAATACCGAGACTTAAAAATCCAGTGCGTGATAAAATGAGTATCTTTGTTTTTTTGCAATTAAATAAAATTAGTTCCGACTAAAAGTATTTCGATATCCCACAGCTTCATTTATTTATTTAGGCAAACCAACTAAATACACACAAAGACAGTCACAGTACATATTATCATTTTCAAATGTTATAATAGCATTGCATGCATCTAAATTATAGGTGAGCACAGCATTTTATTAAAATCTCACTAAACAATAATTAATTAATACAAAGATGGATAACAAAGTAACCAAAACTAAGATCAACAACATTTTATAGATTGAATTAAATTAAATAAGGTTGAATTGAATTAAATTAAATAAGATTGAATTGAAATAAATAAATTGAATAAAATAAAAATTAATTAAATAAGATTGAATTAAGTATCAAACTAAAAACACACAAAATAGAATAGAAAGAAAAGAAACAAAACTGAGCAGAAATTACAAAAACTGAGCAAAAATTACATTACTTTACAAATATTATGAGCAAAAATTACAAAAATTGCATATGATTGAGCACAGATCTTTTAAATTTAGCGATGCTGCCTGAAAATATGTCAAAGTCAAAATCGTGAAAAATATCGTTACAGCTTCTGAGAACATAGGAAAGGGGGGCATTACTCCCGTACTTGGTTTTGCGGCCACCAGGAGCAAAAGGTTTATAATTATGAACTCTAGCTGACGACCGGGGCGTACTAATATTTACTAAAGATAGAAGCTGTGGGCAATCCACGCCTCTATTTAATATCTTGAATGTGAAAATTAGAGCTGCATAATCTCGACGCCAGCGCAAAGGTTTCATTTTAAAGTAATTTAGTCTATCTTCATACTTTTTAACTGTATTCCTTATACGTGCTCCATAAGAGAGTCTTTTTTATAAATTTAATTTGAACTCTTTCAATTCGTTGGATGGGAATGTTATGTACTGGGTACCAGATGATGGAGCAGTATTCAATATGACCTACGAACAAATGCCGAAAACAGAATTTTCAGTGCTTTCAAATTACTGAATTGTCTTGTGTTACGGTTTAAAAATGCTACCATTCTTTTGGTTTTATTTATTACGGTTTCGATCTGTGTTTGAAATTTCATCTCAGAGTCGATAATGATGACCAGATCTTTAACTTCAGACACTTTTTTTTTTTTTTTTTTTGGATGGGAAATCATCAAAAGACTTCTCCCGCTCTGGGCGGAGCGGGAGGGAGGGCATTTACTAACATTAACTTGCATGTTGTTCTTCTCACACCACACAGATAGCCTGTCAATATCCTTTTGCAAAAGTGTTTCGTCGTTCTTTGTCATTACAACCCTATAAAATTTTAAGTCGTCAGCATACATTTCAAAGTGAGAGTTTTGAATGGAGTATTTAATGTCATCTACAAATTTTGTAAATAATACTGGGCCCCTGTAGTACACCAGATGTGGGTGTGAAAGTGTGGGATGAGTATCCGTTTACTACTACTCTTGCTTTACGGCCAACCAAGTAAGAATCGAACCATTTTAGTAGCGATCCATGAACACCGAACGTGATTTCGAGCTTTCGTTGCAAAATACCATGGTCAACTTTATCGAAAGCTTTGCTGAAATCGCTATAGATGGCGTCAACTTCTTTACCGTCACTCATATAAGCAAGAGTTCGTTCGACAAAGTTGGTCAAGTTTGTGGCTGTTGATTTGTTTCTAAAGAAGCCATGTTGGTGTTCCGTAATAGAGCTTTTGATATGCCAATTCATGAAAGGACACAAAAGAGATTTTAGAACCTTGGCCAAAGTGGGCAATATACTAATAGGCCTGTAATTGCAGACATCTGTCTTATCCCCCGATTTAGGAATTGGTATTACTATGGCCTCCTTCCAGATCTCCGGAAAAACCCCCTCGGATAATGATCGGTTGTAAACTATACGCAGTGGCTTAGATAAAACATTAGCACACTCCTTAATAAACAGTGAAGGTATACCGTCAGAGCCCGGCCCTTTAGCGACATCTAAGTTCTTAAGTTTTCTCTATATGCTAAGTTCAGATAGTGTGACTTGATGTAAGCTATTACTATTGCTGGATTCATAAATATGTACGGGGTCTGGATTACTACATGAAACAGGGCTATAAACCGATGCAGAGTTCTCTGCAAATAAATTTGCTATGCCCAAGCCATCAGTCGCAGTACTTTCGTTGAGCCGCATGTATCTCGGTATAGTACTTTTGCTATTGCGTTTATTTTTTATGTATTACCAGAAATATTTTGGATTCTTAACCACATTATTTTGTACATTTTGTAAATACTTCTTGTAGAATCCTGTTGATTCCGTATTTGAGTTGGATAATATCACTTCACTGGCTCATCACCACATCAAGCGCTCACATGCAGACTCGCTTCACAATCTCTGTTTCCCGCCATTGCTACTGACTGACAGATGACATTAGTGACAGGAGCTGCATCCGCTTATGGGCATGAAATAGTGATAGATATCTATGGAATAAATACACTACACTTCTAATACAACTCTTTTATTTTTCGGTTAGATCGGTCCTTAAGTAATATATATTCAAATTCATCTCGCTTATTTTTATATTTTTTCATTCTCTCGGCATGTTTCTTTTTTCTTTAACAAACTTATTAAACTGTTATTGTTCATTTGTTTTATCCCCATACAAACGAAGCAAGCTACTAAAAAACTTGTCATAACCGTATATTATATTTTTTTCCAGCCGCCGTTGCGTCGAGTCCGCTCACCGAAAACCCGAAATGGCCCTGGCAAGTAGGAAAAGAATACGTCTATGACGTGAACTCTTATACATGGACCAAATTCGAAAACAGCGACAGCAATGGCAATGCCTTTCAGGCCCAGTTCGTCATCCGCGTCCAGAAACCAGGCCAGCTTCTAGCTAAACTTGAAAACCCCATGTTCGCCCAAATTGCTGGTAAGATGGACATTAACAATGCTCCTTCGGACTTGAAATACCAACCACTTTCAAAAATTGATGATGCTTTTGAGATCATCGTTGATGGAGGCCGCGTTCTCTCCATGAAAGTAGCTGCTTCCTTATCTGCCGCTAACGAGAACTTACTAAAGGGTCTGATCAGTGCTCTACAAGTAGATCTATCTGCTCATGGCCACATTCACAACTTCCCAAACAGCTTCGATAAGGAATCATTCCAAGGTCTCTTCAAGAAGACGGAAGCTGATGTCACCGGTGACTGTGAAACTTTATATTCAGTTTCGCCAGTTTCCACGGAAGTACGTCGTGAGTTACCTGCGTTTGCTGAAGACCCCATCGAAATAACTAAGAGCAAAAATTACGGCTCTTGCAAGAGCCGTGTTGATTTCTCCATGGGAGTGCCAGAGGGCGCTGTATGGAAGGGCATCGCTTACGATAATGAAGAAAAACAGTTCATCAAGCACACTTCTGAATCACGCATTCTTGCTGGTAAACAAGGAACTATCTACAAATCGGAGTCCTTGAGTTCTGTCTTTGTAAACCCTCTTCTGTTCGGAAAACAAAAAGCTGAGGTCTACAGTTACGTCGGGTGCACCCTGACAGAAGTCAAACCAGAAGGTAAAACCGAATGGAAGAAATTAGAGCCTGGTTTACTTCGCGAGATCGATTCGCTTTTCCTCATCGATACCGACACAACATACGCTGAAAACCTCGTCAATGCCCAAAAACTGCTCCAAGAAATCACTCCTTTACTGGAGGACCCTAACTTCCTGCCAAGGTCAGACTTCCTTTCGAAGTTCAACCTTCTTGTTCGTTTCATCATGTTCTTGGAAGAAGAACAACTGACTCTAATGACAAGTAGCGTTGAGGTCGCTAAGGCTTCAAAGAATGAGTCTAAGAATAATATGTGGATAATCTACCGCGATGCAGTTGCCCAAGCAGGCAGCATCGCAGCTTTTGAAGAAATCAGGGCGTGGATTTTGACGAAGAAAATTCAAGGCGAAGAAGCCGCTGAAGTCATCGCGTCTGTGGCCGGCAGTCTTAATTCCCATAGTGAGAAAGTTGCTAAAGAATTTTTTGAACTCGCTTTCAGCCCCGTAGTTGTCGAACAGAAATTCCTGAACACTTCCGCCTTGTTGGCTGCCACCAAATTCCTCCGATCCGTCAAACAGGACTTATTTGTGGTTGAAACAGTAATTCCACGTCTCTCCATGGAACTAAAAAAAGCCATTGACGAAGGCGACAGCAGCAAGGCTCAGGTTTATGTAAGAACCCTTGGCAACTTAGCTCGTCCCGAAATCCTACAGGCCTTTGCTCCTTTCTTAGAAGGAAAGATCGCAGTTACCAACTACCTCCGCACCCAAATCATTATTAGTCTGAAAACTTTGGCTAACCTGAAGAACGAAGATGTCCGTGCTGTACTCTTCAGCATCTTGAGAAACACAGCTGAGCCTTACGAAGTAAGGGTAGCTGCTGCCCTTAACATTTTCTTTGCTTTCCCTACTGCTGAGATGATGCAAGTAATGGCACACATGACGAATAATGATCCCAGCACCCAAGTACGAGGAGTATTGGCAACCAGCATTGGTTTCGCCGCCAACTTGAAGGACCCACGTTTCGCAGAGCTGTAAGTACTTGTTGAACCTAAAATATTCTTAACGGTACTAAATAAATGTTTCAGGTTGACGAATTTTACATTACGCGTATCAAATAAAGTTTCATAAAGTTAAGTTGCTTAAAATCGAAGTTACATTATTTTTTGGGTAGTATTTCAATTGCAAGCTATGAAACTGCGATTAAACTGTTAATATTTTCCTTGTTTTAGCGCTAAGACTGCCCAGTCTGTTTCAAGTTTCGTCACCAAAGAAAAATACGGATACCGCAACTCAGCCGACAGCATAATTGAGGAGTACACAAGCAGCGATGAGCTGGCCCATTTGAGGGAATTGTCGTATATCGGCAGTGAAAACAGTTTCCTCCCTAAGTACCAGAGGCAAGCTTTGAGATTAAGAGGCACTGGAATAACCGAAGAAGACTGGGTAATTACTATTATGGTACTTTTCTCAAACGCAAATGAAGACGAATATAAATATTTCACGTAAACATAACTATTTATGTGAACGTGGAAAAAAAATGATTATTACTAGAACCTAAGCACATACTTAACCAAAATAACTAAGCACATTTTTTATTCACAGTTGACACTATCCGTCTCCGACGTACAGGATCTTTTCGACTACATCTGGAAGTTTTTCGACGGCCGCTCTTTTAAATCGGATGATGACTTCAAATTCTCAGCTAAGAAGATCGTTGAAGAACTCAACATCAAACGTGAATCCCGGAAACCTCTTGAAGGCGCCTACTTCATTGACAATTTGAACCAACAGAGACTTTTCACGTTCAGCGAAAAGGAACTGGAAGCTTTTCTTTCGGAAGCCGCTAAGACTGTTGAACGGATATACTCTGGTCTTGATTATCGATATATGTTCACCAAGGTGGTGATTGACAAACAAGTGATAGTCACTTTCCCTTTGGCAGCCGGTATGCCATTTGTGTTTACATACAGCGAACCTACTGTTTTCATCGTTCAAGTAAAAGCTAACGCCAAACAAATTGCGGACAGGACTGGATCAGTGAGTACTGAAATTAGTTTCACTTATGCGAGAAACTTGGATGGCAGTGTCGGTTTCTTGGATACACATAATGGAAACTACGCTAGTAGTGGTATTATTAACAGACTGCAAATCAACATCCCTGTCAAGGTTATTGCGAAAGTTAAGCCTGGAGACTTCAAGCTCACTTTTGTTTTTCCTGAACAAAACGTTGACCTTATTAACTTGAGCGTGGCGCCCTACACCAGTGCGCAGAAGATTCACTCCCCGCTGACTGTTGCTGATGACCCATCAACTAAACTGGTCATTCGCTCTGCCCCATCTCTGTCAACTAACGTTAACATAGGTGAACTTGCCGGTGTTGGCCTGTATCTAAGGGGAGAGTCATGCTCTTCTGACTTCAAGAAAAATGTATTTGGTGCCGATCTTTTGACAAACATTCGCAACATATTATACCAGAAAGACGTTGCGCTAACCCAAATTAACTTGATATATGATGCCAAGGATACCAAAAACAAGGATGTCTCCATCACAACCTACATTCGTAAGTTTTGATTTGATTTATTTAGTATCAACAAAAGAATCTATTGTAATAAATGACACAAAAAACGCCAACATCAGGTGTAAAAGAGGTACACTTACTTTATATCTTCATCATCAATCATGTTATCAAAGTTAATATATCAAAGATTAAACTGTTCAAGGCAAAATTGGAAATTTTTTAGTAAAAATTGGAAAAAGATAATAAATTTATAAGTGACATGAAACAAACAGCAACAGATCACCAAGTTGGTTTGATTTTAAGTTTATAGAATATAGTTTTCACTCTCTATGTTTTCTTAGTATTTTGTACTTGAAAAGGCGTTCCCTACTTGTTACAATTTTTACATGGTTCAAAGCATTATCGTCTTTCATTTATATCTCTTATATAAAATTCCTTATTACAGAGACGCTGTACAACCAGAAGGAAAGTGGTGAATTGGGCCCAGCTACGATCACCAGTGACGTCACAGCCAACAGTGAGGGTCGCCGTAAAGACTTGGTCAAACGCGTTGCATCAGGCATTGACTCCGCTAAAGTTCGAGTGCTCGACATTAGCACCGTATTCGATGGACAGCAGAAGAAAGAGTTTGTGTTCACCGGTGCGTTTGCCAGCAGCGTAGTAGACAACAAGGTTCAAGCTGCCGTGTTTGTCCAAGGACGTGATCAAATCAACGCCGTGTTCAAGATGATCAAGCCTAAGATTGCTCCACTGAACTTCGAGGAGGCTCTTAAGAACCCAATCAAGGTTTCATACGAAGCCGATTTTAAGTTTGGAAACTCTGATAACATCGTCTACAAAGGCACCGGCGAGCGCAGCGAGAAATACACTGAACAATTGAGAAATGACCCCTTGGGAAAGCAATGTTTGCAAGAAACCAGCCTAAACAACTTCTACCAGAAGGACTGCTACAAAATGATCATCAAAGCGCACGCCCCTGACTTCTTCAAGGGTACGTTTACATACAAAGACCTCAGCCCTGCCTACATCAACGCATCTTACTATATTTATGAGCTATACAAACACTTCACCACTTGGGAAGAACAAGAAGACATTTCAAAGATAGCCAAAGCTGGAACAGTAGAACTTGAGGTTCAAGCGTTCTACTACGACAATCTTATCAACTACGAATTCAACACCGAATATGGCGTGTTCCGTATGAACAACGCAGAGGGACAGTCTCACTACCCCTATACCATGGCTATCTACGCGCCTACTACTAACTGGGAGCGTTCCTACAACTGGTTTACTCGCTACCAATACATGCGTGAGTATAATTTAGTTATTTTGTTGTTCGTATATTGAGGTACGTAAATATCATCACGTTCTACAATACTCCTTGTTTTCTGCCTTCAACAGCTTACTGCGCTGTAGACAGCAGCAAGATCTGGACATTCAGCGGTCGCAGCTACGACTACAGCCTCACCAGCTCCTGGCACGCCGTGATGGTGGATGAGCCCAAAGACTTCGGCAAGTACACTGACCTGGCCATCCTCGCGAGGAGGCCCAGCGACAATCAAGAGGAGGTCTACATTTCCTACAAGTGAGCATTTTTAATTCTCACCATATTCTATGTCACTGAACATTAACAGAATAGTTCTGGTAGATACGGAACAATGGCTTGCCTTTTAGCTATTACCGCTTTCACAGGTAGTCTGTCCATGAATAAAAACGTAAAAAAACATAAACATAAATAAGTACTGAGAGATATAAACAACCGTTCTAATTTATTTATTTTGTGGTGTTTTTTTTAGAAATGACGGTGGTAAATACCTTGAAATTGACATCAAGCCAACAGCTGTTGAGGTCAAGAGTAACGCCGAAAAAACGGTCGAGGGTGAGCACACAATTTACTGGGACGCCTACACGGAAACTGCTCTTCTGGAGTACTACACTCTCGCCGACGGCGTTCAAGTGTTCCTTATCGATGACGAAGCCATTCGTGTAGTGTACGACAGCCAGAGGCTAGTCATCTTCACCGATGGTCACCGCAGCACCACCAGAGGTATCTGTGGTCAGAGTTCTTCTCAGACCAGCGACGACTACAAGACTCCTTATGGTCTAGTCGACCTCCCAGAGCTTTACGGAGCGTCCTTCTCATTGGACGGTGAATTCAGCGACGCAAAGACCGTAGAACTGAAGAAGGAAGCTAAACTAAAGGCGTACCAGCCTGTCACCAAGTACACGAACATCCTCCGCTCTGATGCCGAGTGGAGCAAGGCCGAGAATGAGTCCGTTAAAGGACTGTAAGTTGTGTCACCCATTTGGATTTGTAAAGTGAACTCCCAAAACAACTTTAGCGAGAAAGTCGGACAACAGTCAATTGTATTGAATTTATAATTTATGTGACGTGCCATCTAGAATTAGGTGTATATAAATATTATAATTTATCTATATAAATGAAGAATCCTATTGTATATTATAGTATAACTTATAGATTGTAAAAACTGCATCAGCAATAAAAATGCAACTTTATCATTTTACTTTCTGATTTTAATCTATATATATAAAAATGAATCCCTATTTCCCTTGGTCACGACATCACGCGTGAACGGCTGGACCGATTTCACTTTTTTTGTTGTTGTTGTGTTTGTAATTTTCAGGAGAAGGTTCTTATGAAAGAAAAAAATTAAAAAATTGCGCGGAAAATTAGAAAATTTAAGAACACTTATTTAAGAATACTTAACAAATAGGACAATGTAAACTTTTTTAATGTAACATTATGACATTTGACGTAGAATTGACACAATGCGTGCTCAAATATCATCAAAGAGACAGGACAACGTCTGTCGGGTCAGCTAGTTTTAATATATATAAACTACTTAACTCAGATCATCAAAAGCGTGGAAAAGATATAATGAATCCGCTCGACTAGAGTTTGACGTATGTGATATGACACATTTGCTAATCCTACGGGATGTTGCTAATACCGTCGTCAAATTCAGGAATGTATAAAGTTATCAGCATATATAAATAATACATATTATCATATCATAACATTAAGCTAGTTGTCCTCGATGGGTTTTGCAGAGGTGTGCACTTCCTGTTCCGTGTATAATACCTGTGTCAGTTGGAAAATTATGTCGCATAGAAGAAAAACAGTTGAAAAGGAGCGAAAAGAAAATAATTATCTGAAACTCCTTTCCTGAGCGATTCTAAAAGGAACTGTAGTTTGATAGGGACCAAGTCTCGCTAAAAAGGAAGACAATTATTAAACCAGAACCTAACTATAACGTAACTACTACTTAAACAATAGTTTTCAGTACTAAGGAAAAAAACAGAATTCCTGATTTCAAATAATTGTCACTTTAGAAAATAAATATTATTCTATTATTCTTTGGTCCAAAACACTTAATATTATTCTTTATCTTTTAGGAGTCATGTTAATCCCAGGCACCGTTATCATTATTATTTTTTTTAGATTGGCTATTATGGCGCTCATGGCCTCATTTATTGCCCTGATACAGTGAGGTGGGATCGCAGTAGACCACGTAGGAATTGACGGGACCTGTTGCATATGTTCTGTCAATAAGGAAAGGAGGACGCGCGGGCTAGCAGTTAACAGAATGAATGGACGGAGGCATTTGCCCAGAAGTGGGACAGTGTAGCCTAGGAAAAAAAAAACACTGAATTAATTTTAGGTGTAAAAAGTCACTTTTTGTAACCACAACTGTGACTACTGTGTTAAGTGGTGTTATTGTTGTCTCCATCATCAGACCTGTTTAATGGTACTTACCCATATGGGTGAAAATTCTCATCAATAGGAATGAATTAAGTCCAAACACCGGGTAATTGCTGTAAGTCGTTGAGGAGTTCCCTCGACTGTCTTTCGGCTTCATCATCAGAGCAACTTTAGACCTTCATTAAATAGTAGTGCTTTAAGATAACACAGGTCAACATTTGATCTAGAAATTATCACTGAACCTTAGTATAATTTCTTAGGGTTTTTGGGGTCGCTGATTTCGAATTCAAGGTCGGTTGACCTCCATCACATCAGGTTCAAGGTCACTTCAAGTTCAAAGTAAGCAGATTTTGTTGAAAAATTCCGAAAAATTTCCATGTAAGTTTTTGGAGTGACTGAATTCAAATCAGCTGTTATTTTCACCCGTCAAGGTCATTCAATGGTTATATCAAGGTCAAAGTAAGACTGTTAAATAAACTGGAAAAATTCCTAAATATGTTTTTAGAGTCACTGAATCCAAATCCGCTGTTTGTTTTACCCGTCAAGGTTATGTAACCGATATATTAAGGTCACTTCAAGG
The DNA here is from genome assembly GCA_947507805.1 of Aporophyla nigra. NCBI lineage: Eukaryota > Metazoa > Arthropoda > Insecta > Lepidoptera > Noctuidae > Aporophyla > Aporophyla nigra. The sequence goes on along the minus strand of OX382316.1, from coordinate 3,841,769 downwards.
TCGAAGTTAGAAGATTTTGTTGAAAAAACCCGAAAAAAATTCCATGTAAGTTTTTGGAGTAATTGAACTCAAATCGGCTGTTAGTTTCACCCGTCAAGGTTATTCAACAGTTTTATCAAGGTCAGTTTTAGATCAAACTATAACCTTAATATAACAGTTGGATGACCTTGACAGGTAAAACAAACAGCGGATTTAGATTTAGCAACTCCAAAAACGTATGTAGATTTTTTTTCAATTTTTTTAAAGAAAGTATTCTTACCTTGACCTTGATATGACCTTGAACCTGATGTGATGGAGATCAACCGACCTTGAATTCGAAATCAGTGACCCCAAAAATCCTAAGGAACTATACTAAGGTTCAGTGATAATTTTTAGATCAAACGTTGACCTGTGTAATTAATGAAAAAAATAATAATAAACGCAGTAGTCGCCACTACGATTTTCGAATGCTCCCATCGACTTCTCTGAGATGCCATCATCAGATCGTGGTTTCCTTATCATGGTACCACCCTTGGGATATATACTTTCCAACAAAAAAAAAAAAAAAAAACATCAAAATCGGTTCATAAACGACGAAGTTATACGCGAACATACAAAAAATATGTATATACGGTCGAATTAAGAAACCTCCTCCTTTTTTTGAAGTCGGTCAATAAAAGCAACAAAGCTCTGCCTAAAATTACTCGCCTTGACGAAAAACCGGCCAAGTGCGAGTCGGACTCGCGCACCGAGGGTTCCGTACAAACCTGCAGGCATTCACGGTTTAAGCATAAGGTTTATGTTTATGAAATTAAATGTTTTTTTTTTTAATTTTTATATTTGGGTTGACTGAATGTAAAGTAAATTGTGTTTTACGATTTATGACGTATTAAAAAAAAACTACTTACTAGATCTCGTTCAAACCAATTTTCGGTGGTAGTTTATATAGTAATGTACATCATATATTTTTTTTAGTTTTATCATTCCCTTATTTTAGAAGTTACGGGGGGGGGGGGGGACACATTTTACCACTTTGGAAGTGTCTCTCGCGCAAACTATTCGGTTTAGAAAAAAATGATATTAGAAACCTCAATGTCATTTTTGAAGACCTATCCATAGATGAAATTTACTACATGGAAACTTCCCACACGTATGGGTTTGATGAATTTTTTTTTTTGAGTTTCAGTTCTATGTATGGGGAACCCCAAATATTATTGTTTTTTTTTTTCTATTTTTGTGTGAAAATCTTAATGCGGTTCACAGAATACATCTACTTACTAAGTTTCAACAGCATAGCTCTTATAGTTTCGGAAAAAAGTGGCTGTGACATACTCGGACAGACAGACAGACATGACGAATCTATAAGGGTTCCGTTTTTTGCCATTTGGCAACGGAACCCTAAAAAGCAACTAACGGATCTTAGTCTGAGTCCCTTTTTACGTAGACTATTTCAGAAGAGAGATTTCTATCTCAAAATGTCGAAATCGGGGAGAAATTTTACGTCACGCTTGACGTTGTAGCCAGTTGCTAAGGTAGAGAAGAACCTACTTTTTAACCGACAAAAAAAACGGAGGAGGTTATCAATTCGACGCGTATATTTTTTTTTTTTTATGTATGACCACGCATAACTTATTACATAGTAGTCCGATTGTGATAATTCTTTTTAGATTGGAAAGGGTATACTTCGAGGGTGGTCCCATATAAATTTGGAAAACAAAATCAAACCCTAAGGGGCAGAAAACAGGGGATGATTGATTGTTCACTCACTGATTGTAATGTATAACCACGAATAACTTTATACAGAGTAGTCCGATTTTGATGATTCTTTTTTCATTGGATACCTTTCCAAGTATTATTAGTACATTAAAGCCACAAAAAAATTATAAAATAAAAACTTTTTAACAAAAAATTAAACCGCCGAAAAACTTAAAAGCAAAAAAGTTTTTTTACATTTGATTTTGTAATTGCCATGCTAAAGCCAGTAGAAAAGTTTCTACTGTCTACACGGAAACGTCATTTTTGTCTACTCTTCCGTCGAAAAAGCGTTTCTCTACAGTTGTCGTATCTTAACCCCTGCAGGCTTACTAAAGGGGTTAAGATAAAAGTAACAAAAATGAACAAAAGACCAACCCTGTGTTTCGCAATCTTTTCAAATTCGATCGTATGTTATCACAATTTTTGAGGTTAGGGGTCGCCTTAAAATAACTTAATATAGAGGACCGGGAAAGAGTATAAGAACCGTCGCACAACAGTTTTGGGTATCAGAAGTGTGCTCAACCGTGCCACGCTGAACACATTCACCGAAAGGACTTGGGATTATGAAATTGGTTGTATTGACGGCGATCATCGGTAAGCCATAATTTTTGTTTACTCTTTTATTTTTACTCTTTATGTTCTTTAGTACAAATATGACACTGAAGGATTGGTTCCTTCAGTGTCATATTACTACTTGAATCGGGATCACTTTCACTGTTTCTTTTCTTTTGATGTGCTGTCTTGGAGAATGAGAAATGTATACTTCGAGGATCACTTTGTTGTTCGTCTGTCTGTTTGCATGTCGATCAAAAAATGTTTGCTAACCGCTAAAGGACAATAACAGAATAGGTGCTGAGGTCAATAAATAATTGTTGTGTTAAATCTCTGCCAACTTCAGCGAATAGGTGTTTTTATTGGTTAAGTGTTTATATGCATTTAGGTAGTCGAATAGTTTTGATATTGTTAGTATTTTTTAATTTTGTTTTGGTATTACTTTTTGGTCGTATATTTTATATATATATTTTTTTATATTTATATAATATTATTATGATTGATGTCGATATTGATGATTATTTTTTCTCTTGTTCTTCCTCCTCTGGCAGTTTCCTTAGTGCGAGTGGTACTTCCTCGCAGCTTACCCTCGGCGAACAGAATTCCTCTTTGTTGTCCCACCTCCACAACAATCTCAACATAGCTCACATCAATGCCCAAAGTGTTCCTGGCCATTACTCTGATCTCCTGGCTCCATTAACTGTGCACATATTGATGCTTTGCTTATCTCCGAGTCCTTTCTCAAACCCTCTCTCTCATGTATTCAGTTTGCCCTTCCTGGTTATGTCCTTATTCGTAATGATAGAACTGGGAAGGGTGGGGGTGGTGTTGCCGTTTACTTGCGCACTGATATTCCCTTTAAGATCATCAGCACATCACCATCTTCGTACTCGGGGTCAGCAGAGCATCTATTTGTCGAAATTTCCTTGCATCACGCTAAAATGCTCCTTGGAGTAATTTATAGTCCTAACCTCAGTATCGATTACTTTAACTCGTTTGATACGCTCTTAAATGATTTCTGTCCCTCGTATGATCATCTTGATGGGCGATTTTAATACCTGTTTACTTGAAAACGACAGACGTACTCACAAACTCAAATCTCTTTTATCCTCTTTTAATCTTAGTATTCTGCCTCTTTCTGCTACTCATCATTTCCTTAATTGCACTCCGTCTCTGTTGGATCTGATGATTGTGTCTAACTCAAATAACGTATCAGTCCACGGACAGCTCACTGCATGCTTTTCTTATTTATTTATTTTACACTTTAAGCACATAAACGTACAGAGGCGGACTTAATGCCATAGGCATTTTCTACCAGTCAACCTTTGGGTGATGCAGAGACAAACAGTGGTAGGTGCAATGAAATTGAAGATATTCAAATATAAACGTATGCCTATTTAAATCATAAACATAATACATATACCTAACTATATATAAATATAAAAATACATACATACATAAACATAAATAATCAAATTTACTAAAAACAAATGAGACAAACAATGACGAAACATTACCGTTGTGATGATACTGCCAACTTCTTGCGAATGTGCTCGCGAACTTTAACTTTGAAGGTCAATCGGTTGGTTACCATCCTGATTTCCTGGGGAAGCGCATTCCACAGAGCGATAGACTGGACAAAGAAAGAAGAGTGAATGAAGTCTGTGCGATGAATGGGACACTGAAGAAGACGATTGTGCGATGAGCGTAGATTTTTATTGTGGTTGGCGCAAATGTACTGAAAGTGTGGGGCTAGATAAACAGGGGAAGAGGGAGAATCAAGAAACGAAAACAATGTGGTCAGCGCCCTTTGCTCTCTGCGCTGGCGTATGGGCAACCACTTAAGAAGGCACCGATGCGCAGAAACATGATCATATTTACGCAAATTGAATCGAATGCAGTTATTGAGAAGACGGTCAAGTTTGTTGAGGAGATCTGCATTCAGGTCATAGTAACACACATCACCATAATCGATGATAGGGAAAATTAAGGACTGCACAAGCATTGTCTTCGTGGTCGATGGTAATAAGTTTTTTAATCGGTACAGAGCCCGCAGTGTTCCAGTAACCTTTTGGCTTACCCTAGCGACTTGAGTATGCCAGTTCAGAGAGTTATCGATATGCAAGCCTAGGTCCTTAACGTCAGTGCTGAAAGGAACGATCGTACCGTCGAAGAGAATCGGTGGCAAGATTGTACCAACCATCTTGCTAATACTACGAGGACTGCCAATGATGATCGCCTGACACTTCGTAGGGTTTATAGCTACACCAAATCTATCAGCCCAGGATTTTATGGCTATCAAGTCCCTGTTTAGTTTGCTATTAGCGTCAGGTAATTCATCAACCTTCCCTTGAGAGTATAGCCGCAAGTCATCTGCATACAGATGATACGCACACTGAAGTTCGGAAATAATTAGATTAATAAAAATAGAAAACAGAAGAGGAGAAAGTATACCGCCTTGAGGAACGCCAGTTTTCAAATCACGCCAGCAAGAAGAAGAATCTCCAGCATGAACAGACTGCTGACGTTCCTGAAGGTAAGAGGAGAACCATTCCAGTGCTTCGGGAGAGACCATAACAAATGAAAGAATGGCTAACAGGATGTCATGACTGGCGGTATTAAAGGCATACGAGAAGTCCACTAATACTAGAACAGTAACTTTGGTATCTTCCAATCCTGCCCTTATATCGCCAGTCACTTTAAGGAGGGCGGAAACAGTGCTGTGCCCAGGCCTAAACCCAGATTGAAGCGGACTAATGATAGAATTATGATGAACAAAGTTGGAGAATTGTTTGTGCACACAGGCCTCAAGCACTTTGGATAAGAAGGGAAGGATAGAAATTGGACGGAAGTCAGTGAGAGGAGAGGGGTTAGAAACCTTAGGTAGTGGACGAACATAGGCTTTGCGCCAAAGGGAAGGGAATACTCCGGTGAATAAGAAAAAATTAATAATGTGGGTAATCGAGGGTAGGAGATGATCCAAAATAGTTATGATCATACCACGGGTGATATTGTCACATCCTACCGCTTTGGATTTGATGGAGAGAATGATTTTTCTGATCTCTCCCGGGTCAACTGGAATGAAACTGAAAGGATTAATTTGAGGACGCGTTAGACCTGAGATTAGAGAAAGAGTTTGGTGCTTGGTTAGACGATCCATGGTAGGAACAGTGGAGAAATGCCGGTTGAGATCGTCTAAGTCAATTGAGCTAGGAAGATCTAAATGTCGCGATTTGCCGATACCAAGAGTTCCAAGGAATTTCCAAATATCGGCAGAAGACGAAGAATTGATAGTATCAAAGATGTGGCGGCGTTTAGCGTTGCGTATCATCTGATTACATCTATTCCTTGCAGCCTTGTACAATGTCCAGTTCTCGTCAGTACGATCCCTTTTAAATTTATGGAACGCGCGGTTCCGACGTCGCATTGCCATTTGGATTCCTTTAGACATCCATGGTGCAGGTGGGCGTTTTAACTTTACCTTTTTGACGGGAGCATGGATGTCATAAAGGTTGACTACAACATCGTTGAAGATGGCAACCTTGTCGTCAACTGAAGTGGCTTCCGTCAAAGGCTCCCAATTGACCACAGATGCATCTTCCTTTAGCTTCTCGACATTCATCCGTGCAAAACAACGCCTGTACAGAACTTTGGGCTTAGGTTTAGGAGGTTTCAGGATATAAGAAAGGAAAATCATGTCGTGATGAGAAAAGCCAGGAGCGTCATGTTGACCGTGAGAGGAAACAAGGGAAGGAATCGAGGTAAGGATCAGGTCGAGCCAGGTGTCATCGCCAACAGTGTTATGATGAGTAGGTTTGAGTGGCAACACGTGCAGACTAGCTGACTCGATCAGGTGGAGGAGCTTACGGGACCGAGGGGAGTTTTGGGCAAGGATGTTTGTGTTGAAATCACCCATGATGATATGATGTGCGTACTCCGAACCCAAAGATTCAAGTACTGATTCGAATTCAGTGAAGTAATCGACAGTGGGAGGACAGTAGATAACACCAATAATGGTTTTAGCTCCTTTGACACAGACTTTTGCCACACCACCCCCTCCTTTACCAATTCCATCATTCCGTATAAGAACGAAACCGGTAAGAGGGTAAGTGGTGGACGGGAGATGTGGTTTGAGCCAAGTTTCAGAGATCAAGATGGCGTGAACGTTGCTGTTATTAAATGAGTCATACAGCTCGCTGTAGTGGCTGGGCACACTTTGAGCATTAATATGACACACATTCACCAACCGATTAGACTGATCATTGAAATTTTGTTGCATAAAGTCACCAAGGGTGTAGCTGAAAGAACAAAAACTCTCATCGCTAGAAGAGGCAGTAGATTGATTGGCAGAAAAATAAGACTCATTGTCTGACATAAATAGTTAAATTAAAGAAATATATATATATAAATATTAATATGAAATCAAAAAAATCAAAATCAAAAGTCATTTATTCAAATTAGGCTGAGGATCAGCACTTTTCGAACGTCAAAATTACAAAAGACAGTCCCCCCAAAACGCCCACCCGTCGCGCACTTCCTAGTGCTTTAGCTGGGAAGAAGAAGTGGCCAACAAACTCCCCAGCAGCACAGCTGTCTGTCCAGTTAGAAGAACTTGATTCTATACAATGGTATATAGTAAAACATTAAGAGACACAAATTAAATTAAATGATTTGCTATATGCCAGCTAGCCAACCCAATATACCAACAAATAAAATGAAAACTATACTCAAGCATAAGCAAAAAAAAAAAAAAAATGTATGTAGAAACATGGCTGCAAAAATAAAAAACTGGCATAAAGGGCGTGACAGCTTACATATGCAATGCTGAATGTTCACATAGCTGTTACGACCTGAGTTACAACTCGAGACCACAAATGATAAACTAGGACCATCGACGTAAAATAAATTAAACAGGTAAGTAATATTAATAATAATATCAACATCAAAGTCAGCAAGACGACCAGTCACCACAAGCAGCACCCGTTCACGAGCATAACGCAAAGATCAGCCATTGCCCCCCTCGCCATATTTGAGGGAAGGGGGTAACCCGACCCCCGACGCCACCGCAAGCATTGACATCTAAGGGAGCATGACGAACTTGCTGCCGGTTGCTCAAGCAAGAATTGAATGATTGCTTGTCGAGGTCGCTAGCAAACCACATTATGCAATACTAATAAAATAAAATTGGCATAAACAGGAAAAAAATATGGAAACAATTATATTGAACCTATCACTAGGTACGCTAATACTGGAGAAAGAACATAAACATTGTCTTGAGTTAATCACAGCGACCAACTATTCTTATCATTTAAATAATCGTTGATGGAATAGTACGCCTTTTGACAAAGGTTGGATTTTACTTGAGCTTTAAACGCATTAAAAGGTAATTCTAGTAAAGATGCTATTGCTATGCTATTGCTAAAATCGGAGTAACTAATAAGTGCAACTGCACCACCCGCCAGCCAACACATACAATAAAAGCAATAAAAACATAATATTCAGCACAAATTACATTTAACAAAACCTGTTCACATTTTTAGTTCACTTTAAAAGCAAAAACCGTAGTTCCCAAATATAAAAACTATAAAAGATATTAAAAATAAAAAAAAATAAAAACAATGGCTCACCCAAGACCCAACAACAGATTGAGTAAAGCGCATAGAAAAACGATACGTTAGTAATATTAAGTAGCTATTTCCGAACGACGGCTTGGCACCTCAACGTCAGTTTGACATTACTGTCTATTTTGACAAGATGATACTTATAACAAAATAACGTGAGTTGAGGTTGACCCAAGACCAAAATAAACATTGAAGAGGGTAAAAACCATGTAGTAAAAACCAATTCACTACTCAATATTAAAAACAGAGATTAGCAATCAATCGGGGCACAAAACTAATAAAATTATTAGACGGGACAACTACACAGCAGTAAGTAAATATTATGAATATAAAAATGAAAACAACAAGAAATCAAAGTAAACATTCACCATAATGACGTAATATGTTTTTCAGGCTCCCGGCAGCAACGAAAGTCCTTCATCTTGTTGATGGAGTCGCGCCTGGCGCCTTAGGATACTTGGCCATCAGAGGCTTTAACTCTTCAATAGAAGTAACCTTGTGCCGACTTCCATCAGAGGCCTTAATGCTGATGACGCTGGCTTGAGTCCAGCACGACCGCATACTAAAGTGCTCGCGCGCCCTTCCGAAGACAGATTGCCTCGCTCTAGTCAAAAACTCGTTCACAGAAATTTTGGTACCTTTCAAGCCTGTCTTTGCCTTCCAAACTGAGGCCTTGATGTCCACACTGGCGAACTTAACTAGAATAGGCCTGTGATCTTATCACGACCTTATCTTTTTGTCCTATAGGATTCGCCCTCCCAAGCGTAAGCTATATTTTGCTTCGGAACTACAAGGGTATAGATCTGGAGGCATTAGATAGATAGATAGATAGATAGATAGATACATCATTTATTTGGTGCACACAAAAGACATAACAACATACAAAGCACGATTAAATAATAAGTTAACGTGATTACAATTTTGCTAAGTAAGTAGGTACAAAGTGCCAATATACAACAAGAAAAAAAAAAGAAGACATAAAATAGTGATGATGACACTTAGTCTCACAAATTAAAATATAAATGAAAATAACGTGCGGTGGAATACAAAAGTGCGGTGTGCGTCTCAGAGTGGCACCAAATGGGAGTCCAGCTCAGCATGTGTCTGGCAAATATACCTGACGCTGATATTCTGCTGGATCCTTGTAGTGACCCACGGACGTCGAGCAGATGAAATCAATACACGAATAATTATTATTGGTGTTGTGAAATTTGCGGAGTGATATTATGTAAGTACCCGCAATGTTCATACAAAGTATTCTACAGTTTAGTTTAGCATTTCGAAGCGTTTTTGTACGATGATGATTGTTTACACGATTACTTGATTGTTTAAATATATAAAAATATAGTATAATACGTAAATGAATATTCAAAATATTACTATATTAATGTGAATAAATAATAAATTTTACTAGACTGAAATGTGTTTGCAGTAAATTAAAATAGGTAATTAAAAATAGGTATGTGTATTATAACTACTATCTATCTCACAATAGATCCACAAATTATTCAATAATTGGTATTCCATTTGAATGCAGTTATGTGACAAAGATGCGCTGAGCAAACGGGAAGAGTTGGGAAGATCACGACAGCCAACTTATATTAGGGACGTATTTGAAATCGTCATGGCCAGTTTTATCTGCGAGGCGATAAGAAACATCCGCAGTCTTATTCTGAAGATGCCAAGAGATTTAAGATTCCTTATCAGCGGGGGATTACTGCGCATTACTGCGTGATGCTGGTACCATTGACTGGACGGACGTCTTGGAGGGTTCATGCATCAACGATATGGTTCACATTTTTATCAGCACTTTGCTCAGCTTATACGACCGTCATGCCCCTATCCGTAGAGTCAAAGTCAAATATATTCCGGCTCCTTGGCTTACTCCTACCATTAAAGATGCGATGGCTAGTAGGGACAGAGCAAAAGAAGGTTAAAACGCTGTCCTTCTGAGCGTAACCTGAATGCGTATAAGGTGCTGCGTAATCGCTGCAGGCGTATGTGTAGAGATGCAAAGAGACGCTACTTCCACAATTCTCTCGATAACCGTAACTCTTCTGAAGTCTGGAAATTTCTTAAAACTGTTAGTATTGGCAAATCTTCAGGCGTTTCCATTAATGACATTGACGTGTGTGCTCTTAACAAACATTTCTCCCATCCCCCAGTTACTTTTGATCCACACGTCAAATCAACTACGTTATACAAACTCTCTCTTTTCTTTCTTTGAATTTAGCCTAGTGAGTGAAATTGAGGTCAAAACATATATTTGTGCTATCTCCTCTACTGCAGTTGGCAACGATGAACTTTGCTCTAGAATGATTTCTCCTATCCTCCCCACGATACTTCCCGTCTTGACCCACATTTTTAATTTCTCCTTGCTTTCGTGTACTTTTCCCGAGGCCTGGAAACAAGCTCATATTATCCCTTTACCCAAAATTACTAAGCCTGTCTCATCCACCGATTTCCGTTCCATTTCTATCCTCCCTTATCTCTCTAAAGTTCTGGAGCATATTGTTCATCAACAACTTTTTGCCTTTCTATCTTCGAATGATCTACTCTGTCCTCTTCAATCTGGTTTCCGACCTGGTCATAGCACAGTAACGGCTCTTTTGAAAGTTACTGATGACACCCGCTGGGCTATGGACCACAAATCTCTCACTTTACTTGTTCTTCTCGACTTTAGCAGTGCTATTAACTCTGTGGATTTCGATATCCTCCTAGGGATCCTTAAATCTTTAAATTTCTCCTCTTCCGCTATTGGGTGGTTTGACTCTTATCTTAAGGGCCGCTCGCAGCGGGTTCGTCTCGACGAGTCGTCTTCTGATTGGTGCTCTCTTACAGCGGGTGTGCCCCAGGGTGGCGTTCTCTCTCCCCTTCTCTTTTCTATTTTCATTAACTCTGTAACCAGAATCATCTCCTCCTAGTTCCATCTCTATGCCGACGATCTGCAGCTTTACAATCACTTCTTAAGGGAAGATGCAGAAGCCGCTGTGTCCGCCATGAACAGTGACCTGGTTTTGATTGGGGATAAATATAATGACCACCATAAAATGCTTTGATACCCTTAGTTTTGTAACCAAAAATATCTACTTAACACCAGAAAAATAAAGTCTAAAAATACAATAGTACCAGCTATTTTAGTCACGACTCCACTTTAAATTGTATTCGACCACCAAACTTAGTAAATGATCACCAAATCTTAATAATTGGGTGTACTACGTGAGCTCGACAAATGAATGTACGAATGCACGCTTGTGCGACACACTCGAGCTCACATAGTACACTAGGTTATGTTAGGTTAGAACTGTGACCTCCTACGCACGAGCCGAGCGAGCGAAGCGAGCGGTGCCGCGGCAGCGGCCGGCGAGTGCTAGAAACGACTTGATTCAGTGTGCCGCACAAGCGTGCATTCGAACTATGTCAGTCGCAATACAGTTTTGTCGCTCAAGTGTTATTCGCACATCCATTTGTCGAGCTCACTCTTAATAATTTGGTGTTCATTAACAATTTTTGGGTTAACAATGATTTTTTTGGAGTCAATTTACTTAAATAGGATAGCAAGATGTAAAAACTTTGGTTATAATTTTACATTGAAACGCTGGTTTAATTTTGGTGATCATTTACTACTTTTGGATTAACAATGATTTATTTGGAGTCATTTTGCTTAAATAGGATAGCGAGATGTTAAAACTTTGGTTATAATTTTACATTAAAATGCGGGTTTTAATTTTGGTGATCATTTACTATTTTTGTCTGTTATATGTTACTATATCTGGTGGTAAGTTAAACATAAGCCGTTTTGATTAGCGAGTGGTTGCAATCTTTTGGACTGCAAATCAATCCTAGAACGTCCCAGGCCATGATTATTGGCGGCAGATATATGCGGAATTGGCTCGATGTGGCGTCACTGTCTCCACTCTGTCTGAATGGTTTCCAAATTGAATACGCACAGACTGTTAAAAACCTGGGGGTGACTATGGACTCCTATTTATCGTGATCTGCCCATGTTGCACAAGTCAGTCAGAAAGTGCACTATACGTTTCACTCGCTAAAATGTCTCCAGAGCTTCTTGCCTTTGAACACCAAAATCTCTCTTGCTCAAACTCTCATTCAGTCCATCATAGATTACGCCGATGCCTGTTATTTGGATGCCACCGAGGTGCTTTTAAATAAACTTGAGCGTTTACAAAACATCTGTATCCGTTTTATTTTTAATCTTAAAAAGTATGATCATGCTTCCTAGTTCGCAAGACGCTCAAGTGGCTCCCCATCCGACTTCGCAGGAATTCTCGGATATTGTGTCTGCTATTCAACCTTCTCCATAATCTTAAAACGCCTTCCTACCTGCGGGCCCGTTTTTCCTACGCCCGTTCTTCAGACGCGCTTTGCAGGTCGCATCTAAGAAACCTCCTTAAGTCGCCTCCCCACTCTACTGACTTCTACTCCTACTCCTTCACTGTGCACGCAGTGCGGTTGTGGAATACACTTCCGCCCGACATTAGGGACTGCCAAACTGTAGCAATTTTCAAAAGAAGAGTGAAAGAACACTATTTGTCCACATCGTCATAATTGTGTATGTATTTATTATTTTCATTTTAATGATATTAATTTTACATATTCTGTATGTATGTATGTATATTTGTATGTATGTAAATATATTCTTATATTATTTGTTTAATTTTAATAAGTGAATTGTTTTTGATTATATGTATTTTATTTTCTCTTTTACTCTTACGCACGCTGTCTACATCGCTTTATCTTATCTCCATTGTGGGTATGCTGGAAGAGATTTCTAAAGAAATAAGCATCACCAATTTTTCTGTTATATTCTTCTTGTCTGTTTATATATGTGTGTAAATAAATGGTTAAATAAATAAATAAAAATAAATAGACATACGTCATATACATTATATCAGTTGTTGAGATTTGTTGGCCTAGGTAGGTGTACTCTTTCACAAACTCAACTGGGTCGTCGTTAATAGTGATGGTGCCTTCTAATGCGTTTTTCATGGCTTTACACATAGTTTTGGAAACGTTCATCGTTAATAATAATAATATATTTATTTGCTTAAAACATGGTATATAATGGTGTTAAATAAAAATATGGCAGAATCATGTTCAGCTAGGATATAACATAGCATACAAAATTATAAAGTTAGGTGAAGAAGGCAACAACCATCAACATTTTTTATCAAAAAATTCTTTTAAACTATAAAAACTGCATTCAAGTAAGTATCTATTTATAAAACTTAATTTTGAATGATCTCGTATTTAATGTTTTGAAATGTTGTGGTAGTTTGTTATAAATGTGCACACACATGGCTAGGCAGTTCTTATTATATTTAGCTAATCTAGGTAAATCATGTAACATTAGTTTATGAGGATCTCGTCTGTTCCTAGGATTAACATCATTTGCTGTCTTGAACAATTGTTTATTTTTAATTACAAATACACATATTTCGTAAATATACAGTGATGGTAACGGTAACAAACCAAGTTTCTTAAATATTGGTCGACATGATTCGTCAGGTTTAAGACCACAAATTGACCTTATGCACTTTTTTTGAGCGATAAATGCTGACATCGGCAGCAGCACATGCATGTTGATGTGATGCAGAGATCGGTGCTATTACCCCACATTATAAGGCCGTATCTAGCCTATCCGTACGTCGAATCATTACTACGTATCGTACTAATGATTCGACGTACGCGTGGTATGGCGTTACAGCAGTTTTAATGTTAGTTACATTTTTAACTTGTTTTAGTGCGTATACAAATTTATTAATTTTAGTGCTAACACTGCCTACGTGTTCTTTCCAATTTATGTCTTTATCTATTATTACGCCCAAAAATTTTGTCTTCGTTACTTCTTTTATTTTATTAATATTGAGTTTAATGTCATTTTTATAATTATTTGATTGATTGAATTTAATATACACAGATTTGTCAAAATTTATCTTTAAATGGTTAGTGTCAAGCCAATGCAGTAATTTGTTAATTGTATTATTAATGTCGAGCTCATGGTCTAGAACAGTATTATATTTTTTGTTAGATGCCTCTATGATACAAATATCGTCGGCACATAAAATGCATTTATGGTTAGTTATTTTTGTAATGTTATTTATATAAATGAGGAATAGTATTGGGCCCAGTATGCTACCTTGCGGAACGCCATATTTATTATGTAGTAACTCTGATGAGTAAGATATAATCTCATTATTTTCATTTTTTTACTGATAATGACACGTGGTTTTCTATTACTTAAATAGGACAATAACCACTGCAGTACTGGTCCTCTAATGCCAATAGCTTCTAACTTTTTTAGCAAGTTAGACCTACCTTGCGATTTCGTTATCCAGGTCTATGAGCATGTTTTGTAGATGGTCTTTTGTCGTGGCGAATAATATGCCCAAGTAGCACAGAACTGCATTATAAATTGTCACATAAGGCCCACAGCGGTACTCTGAGCATTTACATAGAGTTATTAGTATTCACCCGGGGTGTAACAGCTGTTTAGAAAAAAACGTGGCCAACTATAATGCTATTTGCTGTACAGTAATTCTATTAAGCACCACAAACACGCCACAAAGTCACTGTTATTCAGCGCTTAGTAGTGCAGTACCCTATCAGCTGTAAGTTTTTCTGAATAATAGCCCACACGTGTACTATACAACCGTTGCATTTTAAGAGAGAACATGTAACCCACTATAATGTCATCAGTTACTTTGTGAACTTATTTAACAAAAATGTAATGCTTTATGCTGCATACAGGTTCACTTTTCCCCTATTAGTCAGATGTTACCATACACTCGAATAACAGCATGCATCGAAGTGTCGGCATGCGCGAATGGAACATTGGACGCGACGGGTTCCGTATGTTATATTTATAAAAAAATAAATAAAATGAAATCAATTTATTTCAGACATAACCCATATTACAAAAATTAAGATAAAAGTAACAATGCTGCAGCAGAAAACAATAAAATGTTATTAACAAACTAAAAATATATGTCACTTAGTTGAAATAAAAGCAAATGTCAAATTTACGTCGGATTTAAATTAAAGTAACAATGAATAATAATTGCACATATTGACAAAACAATACAAAAAAGCCTTTATAAATAGAGATCAGTGTGTTTGGTGACATTAGGCTGAGTAGGTACTCTCTGCTACAAAAATCTTCTTATAACCTACACATTTTCGGGACTAATATGGTTGCCACAAAATTAATATTGGTATGTTTCTGGTACTTTCTTAAAAATGAAGAAGATTTATTAAGAGAAATCCAAGATTTTTTAAAATTATAATACATAAATTATTTTCGAGAGTTTTTAAGATTCCAGATTTTGACAATTATTGTCAGAGGTAGTCAGTTAGGAAATACCAGTACAGCTAGCATCTAAAAAACAACGTAATTTTCTTTATGTTTATTTAATTTTCCCTTTTTAAAGACCCTACCCCCCCCCCCTTCCCCTTTTCCCTTTTTCCTTTTTTTTAACAATTTACGGTGTACCACCCTGGTCCAGGCCTTGAATTTTCATCTTTTTATAATTTCAAGGAGTATAAAAGTATTTCTCGGTGGCCACCATAGAATTTCCTTAGTTTTCCACGATGCAGGAACGACTGTTAGATCGACAACATTGCTCTCTATAGTGTGAACTATTTTGAAAAGCTTGTTCTGTAAAAAACAAGAGAAATATATTTATTATAATAGAATCAGTTCCTTAAAATGACAACACTACCTATACAGTTTTTGAGGAAAAAAAACCACAAGATATAATAAAATATTGAATACCTAAATTTAACGTAACATAATAATTATATACAAAACATCTACAGACACAAACACAGAGGACCCACTTTGACTACCTACCAAAATAGCAGGAATTAAGTCGATCGCAACTTATTTACTTTTATTCGCAACCCTAAATTGAATTGATATTGTTCATCTATCGTAGAATACGAACGACCAACCCAGTTGCGATTTAGCGATAAACTGATGATCTATGTAAACAAATAATGCGACATGACGTCGTCACCGCGCCGCGCGCCGGCGCGGGCGTGTGAACGATAGCGTTGCATGCACCATGTTGCAGATCAAGCGAAATGTTTCATAAAAAATACTTTTCGCGTCGCATAAATACTGTGCGTATGGCATGTCAATTTCAATTTCATATGGAAGTAATTATTTATTATTAGGCCAGAAGAATACATTATTTTTAGATAGGTATCTACTAAGTTATAGGTATTTCGTCGCATATTGAATAAATCAATAACTTATGTATTATACATACCCATAATTAAATTATAATATCAGCTACTTAAATTACAATTTTAATTAAATACTTAACGTCGAATAACAACTAAAAAAAGGAACAAAATGGCTTTAAACGAACCACGGCGGAACCCTAAAAGCTTGGATCCATAAAGGTAGTTATCAAGGTAACTGATGCAAATGTGAACCAATATAACTCTCCTAATTGATCCATGTCTGATTTGTATTCCACAAGTGCCAAACTATTTTACTCTTTGCTGAATTAAAGGCCACATGTGAACACCCGTACAGACCTTAGCATTATATTAACATTAAAACTGTTCACTTGCCATCCACCATATTCACTGCGTTACTGTGTATTATTATAAAATTTTATCTTTAAATTTTTGTTTATTTTATAGGGTATCAATCGTAATTAATTTGGATTACAAATTAATTACACGAAAACAGTATTTTTTTTGTTTTCTTTGTACTAAAACAAACAAATTTATTTTATATTCATTCAATTTTTGTTACTTTTCTTTTAGTATTTAGTGGTATCCCGAAGGCGCGTGAAAATTTTGAACTAAATATGTATGGTATTTGACAGTAAAGTTACCTTCCCAATAAGATTTGAAATATAATAGCAGGAAATCGAAGTTTAACTTACCTTAAATTTTATGTTTATTTTCACAATGGCTCCTGAGATCTTGCACACAACGATACACTTCTTGTTTTACAATTTGACAGTTCATATTAAAGAAAAATAAATAATATTGAGTTATTGCATTCCACAATTTCGCTCAGTGTGTCATTTCAGCTGTTTAAAAGTACACACAATTTACACATTCGTCTTCCTTGCTGTATAGTCACACGTGCCTTGTTAATCAGGCAATATTCAGCTCTTGAGGTGACTGTTACACACATAAATGCTACTATAATGTTATTATAATGCAATTATTTATCAATTGGAACTCTTACTCAGCTATGTGCTGAATAATTTGTGCCCAAATTAGAGTTATATCATCTGAGGATGCGCTGTCTACGCTATTATTCAGCAACTAATGCAATCACTGTGCACTGTTAAAATGCTGTTAACCAGCACTTTTGTGCTACTTGGGTGATGTCGTCAGCGAATCGTAGGTGTGAAAGTTTTTCACCATTTATGTTTAGTCCATACTCGTCCCATGGTGTGCTCTATTAAGTCGAATACCTTATTGTAGTCGATGAAGCAGCAGTAGAATGGCTCCTTGAATTCTTTGTTTTTCTCGAAGATTTGTCTTACAATGTGGATGTGGTCTAGTGTTGAGTAGCCCGCCCTGAAGCCAGCCTGCTCTTTAGGCTGATTTTCGTCCAGAGTTCTAGTCATTCGCCACAGAATTATTTTTGCGAAATCTTTGAAAATATTGGTACATTAGGCTTATTGGCCTATAGTTGTTCATTTCATCCCTTTCGTACTTTCGCCCATGTTCTTTGATGTTGGCTTTTCTTGCTTTGTTATTTGGTATTGATGTTTTGACTTTGAAGGGGCGAATTAGTTTTATAATAATAATAAACATTTAATTTCCAGTTACTGTGACCCATAGACATATACCTTACAAACTAATATATATAAGTGTTATACAAAATGTTTCGTCCCGTGACAACAGACGGACCGACCAACCGACCGTACGACCGTTTGACTTGTTAACTCTGTGCGCCGACGCATCATGACGTGTAACGGAGTGACAACTGTCACTTGTCAGTTTGATTTTGACACTTGTTTTTGGTCCTTGAAAAATGGATGGTCGTTGTATTTTGCCATGAGAACTTTGTTATTATTAATCATGTAGAATCTATAGTTTTGTGGACAATTTTTTGTGATCCAATTGTTTTGTGTGTAAGCAACCCCTTTTGACGATATAGAACGGGTTTATTTTGGAATTTGATTGAAATAGTTTGAGGTGATAATGATTCATTGGAAACCGCATGCTTGAAAATCTCTAGCGTATTGAAGCGGCCTGGAATCCTGGAATACTTACAGCTTCACTACACAGTACAATATACACTCATTTACATACATAAATCCAGGTAGGCATCAGACCGAGTTTTCCTCAACCAGGTGAGTGATTGAATATTTGTATTAATCAGCTCCGCGCTCGGCGGACAGTTTCGACCCACTCTTGCCCAGGGCCCACCATCACGCTTCCACGTACGAATTAAATCCTATGGTCAGGGCCTTGGCCTGGCGTCGAAAACAAAACTTGTGTTAATAATAGTACCTTAAACTATGTTAGTAGCACTTCACTTTGTTAGCTTGTTCGTGAGCTGTCCTGTGGTACTTGTCCGCGGAAGCGACGGAACACCACGTCCTGTGGCCAAAAGTCTTCGTCCAAGACGACGGGCAGATAACAATTCGGGCCGAAAGGTTCTGGAGTGGTGACCGCGTACCGGAAGACGTAGAGTTGGAAGGCCTCCAACAAGGTGGACCGATGACCTTGTGAAGGCCGCAGGAACCCGCTGGATGCGGGAAGCACAAAACCGGTCGAAGTGGTGGAGCTTGGGGGAGGCCTATGTCCAGCAGTGGACGTCTTTCGGCTGAAATGATGATGATGATGATGACATGCACCACAAACGCCTTGAAGTTGACGTTGCGATGTGACTCCAGTAACTGCACCCTCGGCATGTACTTCGTCTTTTGGAGTACGAACTTCACAATATCTTCCGCCTTAGTGATGTAGTGTAGGCGGGAAATGTACACCGGAGTATTCGGTTTAGCAGCGCGTAAGCTGACTTCGGGCTTCGCAGTAGCTTTTCCGCAGCGGTTCTTGTTGGTTCGCGAACGGTGCTTCCTCCTTTGTACCATCACGAAACCCTCATCAGCAGGCTTAGGTTTAGTTGAAGCGCCTAGGGCACTCGCAGTGATGCTAGCGAAATCCTTTTTTGTCGGTTTCGTCAGAGCTGCAGTCACTGGCAGCGGGACGGGGCGAGGGGTTTGGGCGGCGCTGCGAAGAGGAGCCGCGCTGACGGGCGCGGGGCCGCGAGGCACGCGGGCAGGGCGTTCTGCAAGCTCAGCAAACGACGATCGCACTGGCGACGAAACTGCTGACGCGGAATTTGACGACGATACATCGAGGCCGGCTCCGCGACACATGTTTACGTTAGACGCATCGACCGATGACCTAGATACCGCCACACTATTACGCAACTCGCTAAATTCTTTGCGTAAATCGGCGACGGCGTTCTGGGATGCATCTAACTTCGCTAGAACATCTGCGAGGCGGGCCTTCAGAAAGACAATGTCCTTCAGAAGGCTCGTTACATCGACGTGGTCGAAAGTGACCGGAGGAAGCTTGTGTAGCTCCTCCGCCACAAACGTCGGCATGTCATCGGGGTCGATCTCCTTGAACAGCGTGATGATGTCTTGCAGGCTTCTCTTGGTCCCATCACGCCGGCGGGACACCATCTGATCGCGCTTGAACAGCACATTGAACAAATCAGCTTGGCAGCAGCTATGTCCTCCTCACTGAAGTTTGTTGCGCAGATTTGGACAGCGGACACTTCGTCCATCACATCCAGCTTCTGATGCAGGAACGCCAGCAACTCATTCACCACTAGTACACTATTCATGGCGAGTAAATTACGTGCGACAGCTTGCGCCGCGCTAGTCAATACACAAAAAGGTGGAGACAGACTTTGCGAGGCATGCGCCACGAACGGCGCACAACGAATGCCTCCGCTTGAGGCATGCGTATTGAAAAATTATACCAACATATGCTCGGGTCGAGCCATCGCGTGCGAAGCAAATGCTCCGTTTGTCTGTCTTCATGTTTGTTGCGAGGCATGTGCTACGAACAGATGTGCGCGTGCGATGCGCGCGTGTTTGGCGAGCGTGTATCGGCCGGCTCATTGCGAGCAGTGCGTTTAGATGGTTGTGCTCGCCTCGCTGTGATTTTCGCGCGCAATATGGATGAGAAATAAATTTTATGAAAAGTAGTTGCATTATATGAAAGTAACCGATTATAATTATATTATTATTATCAGCCGTTGCTGTCCCACTGCTGGGCGAAGGCCTCCCTACTCTCTTTCCACGTCTCTTTGTCCAGAGCTGCCAAGGACCAGCCTTTGTTAAAAGAGTCCAGCTCATCCCGCCATCTCCGTCTGGGCCTGCCGCGATGTCTCTTGCCATTAAGCAGGACCCATTGGGTCGTAAGTTTGGCCCACTGATCGTCTGACATACGGCAGATGTGTCCAGCCCAATTCCACTTAAGCGTGGCAGCTTTCCGAGTTACATCAGTTATTTTAGTAATGGAACGGATTGTTGTATTCTTAACCCGGTCCACAAGTTTAATACCCAGTATACTCCGTTCCATAGCTCTCTAGCACACCTCGAGAGTGGACCTCTGCTGAATTGTCAAAGACCATGTTTGAGAACCATACATGCATGTCGATGAGTCTTCTCTTGAGGGATAGAGGAAGATCGCCCTTCATTAGATCTTTCATAGCCCAATAGCTCTTCCAGGCATTTTCGGTGCGTCTTGCAACTTCTTTGTTTTGTCTTGCCTGGAATGAAACTATTTGGCCAAGATAGAGATACTCATCGACAATTCTGTTGTAATAATACTGGCTTTATAGCGTACTCTTTTAGTGTATTCAAAATTCTTCATGTTCTATGTAACTAGGTTACCTGACACTTCATAAAATAACAAACCTGATGAAACACGTCTTTTATTTTTAAACACAAAATTACAACAAATCGTTATCAGCACGAGAATAGCTCAAGTATTTGTTTATTCAAGAAAAGTAATGCGTGTTTTCGTAATCATTTGTTGAAGTTATATTTGTGCGAATTTTTTGGATACGAAACAAAATAGTTCTTCGTGTACTCTTCCGAGATGGCGAATCCAAATGGAGACACAAATGAGCAAGGTATGCGTAGTTCTTCAATTCCATCGTTCAGCCTACATAATAGAGAAGGGTATAGTACGTGGAAATTTAAAATGCGTAATTACCTTATGCATGAGGAGTTGTGGGAAGCGATCAGTGGCTACCCAACAGGGATCAACGTTTCCAATGTTACAAAGATAAGGAGCGATCAGAAGGCACTAACAAAAATTTGTCTTACCCTTGAATCATCTGCAATTACGCATGTGCGAAGTGCAACCACGGCAGCTGAAGCATGGAATGCTCCACAAAATGCTTATGAGGACAAAGGTATAGGTCGGCGTTTATATTTAGAACGGAAGTTATACAGATTGAGACTTGAAGACTTTGATAATAATATTGAGTCTTATATCAATGCTGTTATTTCCATTGCCCAAGATTTGGCGGATATAGGCAAAGTAATAGATGATGCGTCCATTGCTGCTATTCTATTGGGTGGTCTAACGTCGAAATATGATCCAATGATTATGGCTCTCGAAAATAGTAATGTTAAGTTACTACCGAACTGGTACAGACCAAATTACTGAACGAAATGTCCAAGGAAAGCTCGATAAAACTGGAGACAGCTATGAAGTCAAAGATTGATGCCTCTTCTGTTGAGTTAAAGGCAAAGCAAATTATGTGTTATGGTTGTGGAGAACCTGGTCACAAGAGACCAAACTGTCCTTTAAAGAAAAAGAAGGTCATGAAAAGGAAGAATCCCACTAATAAGAACTCGACGTCTGTGTCTGCTTTAGGAGCAACAAATAATTATGACATGGACAAATGGTACATTGATTCAGGTGCTACCAAACATATGACTTCAAGACGAGATTGGTTTGTAGACTTAAAGCCTATTGATAACAAGGTAACAGTTGCAAACGGGACTAAGATTGACGCTGAAGGCATCGGTAAAATATCCATAAATACCGAAAACAACGTCAATACAATTAATGATGTGATGTATGTACCTAACTTGCAAACAAATCTTCTATCTGTGAAGACAGCAGTAGAAAAAGGATTTACTGTAATGTTTGATAAGTCTGGTTGTAATTTATTTAATTCAAAAACCTTCTCCTTTACAGGTGATTCAGTTCTACATGGCTCGCCCTGTGGTGGATTGTACACACTTGATTGTGCGGTGAATATTCCCCAATTTAGGGCCTATGATGTGCACTCTGATTGTATCTCTAAGTATCAGGTATGGCATAAGCGTTTAGGTCATTTATGTCGCGTCGGTATGAATCTGCTGAAAAATAGTCATAAGGTTATTGATTATAAGGATGTGGATAAATATCCATGTGTTGCTTGTGTTCAAGCGAAACAAGCTCGAAAACCATTTAAGGCGATTACTTATAAAAGGGCAACTTCAGTATTAGAACTGATCCACTCTGACCTTTGTGGACCAATGTCAGTTAGCTCCTTTCAGGGTAATAATTTTATTTTTTATTTTTATAGATGATTTTTCGAGAACTATATTTGTATATTTTATTTCTTCTAAGACAGGTAAAGGATAGATTTTGTCACTTCCAGTCTATGGCTGAAAGACAAACTGGGGCTCAAATTAAAATAATAAGGACAGATAATGGGAAGGAATTCGTCAATAATGAATTCTCAAGTTATCTTAGATCTTGTGGTATTCAGCATCAAACTACGGTACCATATAGCCCTCAGCAGAATGGTGTTGCTGAGCGCACTAATCGCTCAATTGTAGAAAAGGCACGCTCTCTTATGGCTCAAAGCGATCTTTCTAAGGCTTTTTGGGAAGATGCTGTTCGAACGGCTGTGTACCTGAAGAATAGATGCCCACACCGTGCCTTTTAAATAATAAAACTCCCTATGAGTTGTGGAATGGTTACAAACCAGACCTAAATAATCTCAGAGTTTTTGGGTGTAGAGTTCTTATACATATACCTTCTTGTCACCGTAAGAAATTGGATCTAGCTGATGAAGCTATATTTGTAGGCTATACAGAAGATCCTAATAGTTATCTTTTTAGAAATTCATCTTGTCCTAGAACCTTACAAAAGTCTAGAGACGTTAAATTTTTTGAAGATTGTTTTTCTTCTTTAAATAATAGAAATGTCAACAATACTAAGACTTCTACTGAACCTTTAGTACTTTCTAATAGTCTGCCTATACAGGAAGAAACAAGTACAGTTCAAGAGTCTTTTGAACATTTTCCAGTCGTCACTGTTGAACCAGCACCAGGCCCTACTGTTGAATCAGCTCCAGGCGTATGGCCTGTTGACGCTGAAGACCAGACTGCTGAAACTGATCAGTTTTTTGAAGCAATTGAGGAACCAATAGTTTCTACTAGTCAAACTGATGGACTACGTAGATATCCTTTAAGAGACCGGAAACCTCCTAATTACTTCTCATACCAAGTTTCTAGTCAAGCGTCTGAAGAGCCTAGAATTTATAATGAGGCTATATTGGCTGATGATGTTGACAAGTGGCAGATGGCAATGACGGATGAATATAATTCATTGATGAAGCTGAAGACATGGAAATTGGTTGACAGAGAAAACATAAAAGTTATACCATGTAAATGGGTTTATAAGTTAAAGAAAGATCCAGCAGGAAATGTTGTGAATTACAAAGCAAGATTAGTTGCCAAAGGATTCACCCAGACGCCAGGTGTAGATTATTTTGAGACATTTGCTCCTGTCGTGCGGCACTCCTCCTTGCGTACTCTACTGGCTCTCGCAGCCGAGTTGATTTAAAAATGCGTCACTTGGACGTTGATACTGCATTTTTTAATGGAGATCTGCAAGAGTAGGTCTACATGGAGCAACCTCAAGGTTTTAAAGTAAAGGGTATGGAGAACAAAGTATGTCTTTTACAAAAATCCTTGTATGGGCTTAAACAAGCTCCACGTGCCTGGAATATAAAGTTAGATGAAACTTTATCATCTTTTGGTTTTGTGAAAACTTCATCTGAACCATGTGTGTATATCAAACTTTTTGGAAAAGAGTTGGTTATCCTTGCAGTCTTTGTCGATGACATAATTGTCTTTTACAGTAATGACAAGACGTTTGACATCGTCAAAAATGACTTGCAAAAATATTTTTCGATAAAAGATTTGGGCTATTTAAGCTATTATCTTGGTTTAAGTATAACCAGAAAAAATGATGAAATAAAAGTACATCAGAAAAATTATATAAATAATCTTTTACAAAAGTTTGGAATGGAGAATTGTAAAACATGTACAACTCCACTATCTGGACAACTGGAGGTCAGTACCAGCATTGATAGTGATCATAATTTAGAAGCGTATCCCTATCAAGAATTAATTGGTTGCCACATGTTCCTGAGTGTTAATACTCGTCCAGACATCGCATACGCGACTAGTTACCTGAGTCAGTCAGTACAACAAGACTCACTGGTTAGCCGCGAAGAGAGTCTTACAATATTTAAAAGGCACTTTAAATTACTCGATTTGTTATAGAAAATCAAGTATGCCCCTTGTAGAATTTTGCGATGCCGATTGGGCAAACTGTAATATAGATCGCCGTTCTTATACTGGTTACTGTTTCAAATTAGCAGGCAGTCCGGTTTCATGGGCTTCGCGGAAGCAGCAAACCGTAGCTTTGTCCTCAGCGGAAGCCGAGTATATGGCAATAACAGAAGCTACAAAGGAAGCGATTTATTTAAGGAGGTTTATCACTGAATTAATTTCAGATCCTATGGTAAGGCAAAAGTTATTACCTAATACCATAACTATTTGTACCGATAGTCAGAGTGCACAGTGTTTGGCCTTAAATCCGGTACACCACCATAGGACGAAACATATAGATACCAGATATCACTTTATTAGGGAAAAGATTAGTGATAATTCGGTAAACTTAAAATATACCCAATCAAGTGATATGCCCGCTGACATCTTAACTAAAAGATTGCAGCGTGTCGCACATAGTAGATGTGTACTGAGCTTAGGTTTAGTGTAAATATATTTTTACACGTTTACTTCAGTACTTTTAATGTGTTTCTATGTTAATTAATTTAATTGATGTTGTACCGTTTTAATTAACTATAAATAAATAAATTAGTATACATTTTCATACTGTTTTCTTTTAATTGGTATATTTTGAGTCCATTTTTATGTTATTTATTTGTGAGAATTTTGATTAAGGGGGCGAAATGCTGTAATAATACTGGCTTTATAGCGTACTCTTTTAGTGTATTCAAAATTCTTCTTGTTCTATGTAACTAGGTTACCTGACACTTCATAAAATAACAAACCTGATGAAAACGTCTTTTCTTTTTAAACACAAAATTACAACAAATTCAACCTCTCCACCCACCACGATGATCCTTTGATGCACGCTGTTCGTCATCAACTTGGTCTTTTGACATATTCATTTGAAGCCCGACCTCGAGGCTTGCCATGCTAAGATATTCTAGCATCTGAGTCAGCTCGGAAACTGAAGACGAAAAAAGGACAATATCGTCGGCAAATTGGAGATTGGATAATCTCCCATGACCAACCATAATGCCCCTTTCTGCCCAGCCTGTTGCCAGCTTTCTGAAGACTTCCTCCAGTACGGCCGTGAATAATTTCGGAGACAGCGGGTCTCCTTGTTTAACTTCTTTATTAATCTGGAAAGATGGTCCTGTCTGAGAACTAATTTTAATGGCTGCGGTGCTGTTTCTATAAATATTTTGTAAAAGGTTTATGTACGTGCTGTCTATTTCTTGATTATGTAAGGCGTTAAAAATTGAAGTATGGCTGATGCTATCAAAAGCTTTTTTATAATCTACGAATGCAATATAAAGTGGGAGCTAAACTCTGTGTGTTTCTCGACAACCTGGTTGATGGAGTGGAGGTGGTCAGTGGTAGAGAGGCCGCGACGAAATCCGGCCTGTTCGGGAGGCTGATGTTTGTCGAGGATTCCGGCTATTCTGTTCTCGATAACTTTAATGAAGGCTTTGTACAGGTGCGAAACCAACCTGATAGGACGGTAATTGTTTATGTCTGTTTTGTCACCCTTTTTGTGGAGAAGAATAATCAACGAGTGACAAAATGTGCGTGGCAGAAACCCGGTTTTTAGAATACTGTTAAATAAATTTGTAATATGTGGGAGAAGGACAGGCTCTCCTATGTTTAAGGCTTCAGTGGTTACGCCATCGTCACCTGGGCTCTTACTATATTGCATACTCCGTAGGGCCTTATGAACTTCCCAGCCTGTAAAAGGTGAAATGTTATCGGAGCAAGAGTATGCAGTTACGTCAGGTTGTACAGTCGGTTCTTCACTATACAGTCTCATATAAAATTTGGCACAAATGTTCAAAATTTTGTCTCTGTCATTCTGTCTCACACCTGCACAATCCTTTAAACACACAATAGTAGGTCGTCCTATGCTTGATATTCCTTGTTTGGCTGATTTAAGGGATGTGTTTTGTTCTAAAGCAAGTTTATGAGGCGCGTGTTACGATTTCTTAAATCTTTGCGAATACTGCGTTTGACAAGTCAGTCTACCACTTTGTGTTCTGGTGTGTACATGGCAAGTTGTTGCCTCTCTTCAATTAATTGCTACGTTTGGTAACTGAGTTTACTTTCTTTGTATTTGTTCGTGTTTATTTTATAACTGACTTTTTAAATACTGTTTTTTATATTAGTGTATCGAGTTTGTACGTCCTCTTCATGTGCCTAATAAATTAAAACAATTTTTTAAATTTAAGTTGAATTGCTCCTGGTTTGCAATGAGAGTGGCTTTATTTAATTTTCTTATTGAGTTTTTAACCATTTTGACTCGTTCTATTTTTTGAGTGAACTTTAAAGTTGTGCGTAAAGGTCTGTGGTCGGAACTGAACTTAAAATTATTAAGAACTTCTACGTTAGTAATCAGTTGTTTGTGTGAAGGAAGACAGTAATCTATTTCATTTTTGGTAATTTTATCCGGAGATAGCCACGTCCAGCGACGATGAAGTTTTTGTAGAAATAACTATTTGCTATGCTTAAGTTTTGACCAAACGCGAATTGAATAAGTCTTGAACCGCGTTCATTTCTCACTCCTAGTCCACTACCTAACCTACCTGTCCTAGTCGACTATATTGCTGTTGTCGAGTTCTTGCCTAGCGCCAACTTTGGCGTTAAAGTCTCCCTGAACAATTGTCCACGTGGCTCGGTTATCGTCACACACCTTATTTAGGAGGTCGTAAAATTCTTCAACTTCGTCATCAGAATGGGATGATGTTGGCGCATAAACTTGAACTACTGCTAAGGTTTTTTTGTCGGCTATACGGAATCTAAAGACAGCTATTCTATCTGAGTATGCTTTAAACTCTAATATGTGGTCTTTCCATTTCTTGTAAACTAAAAAACCCACACCGTATCTACTGTTGGTCCCACCGCTGAAATAAAAGATGTTAGCGCTTCTTTCTAAAGTATCTTCACCATCACGTCTCACTTCAGCGAGGCCAAGTATATCCCAGTTAATGTTTTCTAGCGCGTATTCTAATTTGGTTATCCGATCTTCCGTTCTAAGGGTCCTGGTATTTAACGTTAAGATGTAAAACTTATCTGAGTCCGTTAATCGTGCTTTGGTCATCTGACAGAGGAATCCCACCCGGGGATTTTGAGGCCCCTTGGTTCCAGAGAGTGTCTGCCTAATGTCAGTCTCGGCGTCGGCTCTGCTGGAACCGATGCCGGGTACTTGAGGCGCATTTTTTTCGTTGTGTGTCATGAGAGAGTAGGGGTTTAGACAAATTAACCCACCGCGCTTGTCTAGTGCGAGTTGATGGGTGTACAGTGGACCACCTAACTGAGTCCGTGGGCGCCGCCTTTGACGTGCAAGACGTTCATCAGCCGCCGCCCTTAGTTGACATCCTGCACTGATGCCGACTGTTCCACCCTAGCCTATTTGGGATATTTCCCATAGCCCACTGGTGGCGTTCTACATTTAGTTCAATACTAAATGTACGACAGTTTAAAGTCATATCGAGGAATTTATATTATTATGGGATCAAATAAGAGATCATCGAAAAGTTTATTTCCATATTCATAACGCTGGCGGAAGAACTTTTTAACCCACCAACGACGACGACTATTTTCTTAATTATAAAAGCAGCAGCGGATACGCGCACGCGATGCAAAGGTGCCATCTTGACTGCTGCTCTGTCGGTTGGATCAGCCCGAGCATGCGCTGCGCGCTGTTTGGCCCGAGCAAACGCAGTTTCATGTTCTTAGTCGAGGCGTCTGTGGATATCGTACGCGGCGCACACCTCGAACGTGCATGCGCGACTACATCCACAACTAATGTAATGCTCGCACTGAGGCACTTTGATCTTGAAGCATTTGCCGACATACGGTGGCTCGCCCTCGCACGTGCGTAGCACTCGCCTCGCCACCTTGCGAGGCATTCGCTGTGCGCCGTTCGCGGTGCATGCCTCGCAAAGTCTGTATACGCCTAAAGATGCACACACGTCCGCATTGGAACTCGGTACAGGCAAGACGTTAAAATGTTTTGAACTAGATGATGTTTTCAGCCATGCTCTGAGCGTTCTATGATTACTGTTGAAGTTTAAATTGGCGATTTTTAATTCTCGGTTCAATACCGAGAATTAAAAATCCAGTGCGTGACATAATTAGTAAATTTGTTTTTAAGCATAATCTTTTTTTGGTGAATATTGGCTTTGGATGTCGATTGTGGGGGCTCATTTTGCTTGGTCCATGATCGTTTTCGGACTACGTTATCATAAACAATCCATTTTTCATCACCCGTTATGATTCTTTTTAGAAATGGGTCGTTTTGGATACGATTCAGCAAAGAGTCGCATATGTTAATGCGTTTGGTGAGGTGGATTTCCTTTAGTTCATGAAGAACTCAAACATCCAGTTTGTTCAAATAACCAAGCTGTTGTAAGTGCAAGTAATCGGTCTCTCGAGTTGTCATACGCCGGTTCGTTTCGATTAACGTCTTTATTTTGTCGTCATCAGTAGTGGTTGGACGACCAGTATGTGGTGCATCTTGCACAGTAAAATCTCCAGAGCGAAAGCGAGCAAACCAACGCTGACACTGGCGCGTTCAGTAAGGCAGTCCTCACCATAAACTTCACACAATGTCTTCCGAGCTTGCACCGCAATTTTGCCCTTTTGAAAATAAAACTGTAGTAAAACTCAGGTCACTATGTTTGATAACCGTTTTATTATTTCACAACCAATGTTACCCCACAAAATCCCGTTGATGCACGTCCGCACAGTACCGCTGTCAGGTCAGCATTCCCCCGCTCGCCGAGTGTTGCCGACTCATCACATCGATTGTAATCGATTATACCTAGCATTTTATTTGGTTTATTTCAAGTTAGGCATAATTCGTAATTTAAAATGTTTAATTATTTGGCATTAGAAATCACAAGCCTTACACTCGTCCATCCTGACCTCATGTATGTCCCCATACATGAATAGAACAACACATAATTATTAACCTTACACTCGGCGAGAGAAAGCATCCATAACCTTTTACAATTATGAAAAGAACGGAAAAGAGAGAGAAAAAAAAGAAATCAATACTCTTATTTCCAATAAATTAACCGATAGTTCAGTAAACCCATCAAATTCTTCCAGCACCGACACTATCAATAAAGGGATTCTATCTAATACTCGCAAAATTACATCCAATACTTGCTAACCCATCCGATTCTAGCAAGATTGGTCACCGTTAAAACACAGTTCTTGCTAACCCATCCAATTCTAGCAAGAACTGCTCATCTATATTATACAGTGTTACAATAAAAGTCATGCCAACCCATCCAATTCTGGCAAGAATACCATCATAACTAATCCAATACTTGCTAACCCATCCAATTCTAGCAAGATTGGTCACCGTTTAAACGCAGTTCTTGCTAACCCATCCAATTCTAGCAAGAACTGCTCCTTTACATAAAACAGTAAAATTCATGCCAACCCACCCAATTCTGGCAAGAATTTCATCGCAACAAATCCAATACTTGCTAACCCATCCAATTCTAGCAAGATTGGTCACCGTTTAAACACAGTTCTTGCTAACCCATCCATTCTAGCAAGAACTACTAGTTAACATAATACAGTGATTAAGTTCAATTAATTTCAACCCATCGAATTCAGGCAAGAATAGTATGATAACTAAATTAAATTACTTAATTAATTATATTCTTGCTAGCCTATCCACTTCCAGCAAGTAGTATTCACAAATACCAAAATTATTCATAAAACAAGAACTCAATAAATAAAAGCGTCTACTTATTTATAAGTGATAAGTTAGTAAGAAATCAAGCTATAATTAAAGTACAAACGTAAATTATCGCTTGAGTACAACAAACAATTTTAACTATCAAAATCTATTGAATTTGTTTTTAATGCAATGATAAATCATCATTGATCGTCAACCCAGGACAACATTCGATTGGCAACTACTGCCGTACTGCGCATACTTAGTACCTACTCGTGAATCGTGGCATGACTACCACTTAATTACGGTCATTTCCCCGTTCCTAAACAACTCAATATGGTCCTATACATGAATGCGTAGCATAGCTTTGTTCTTTTACCGATGTTATTAAAAGCCACTTTGATAACTAATAAACTCACTTTGTTTTTTTTTCTTTTTGCTGTTTTTAGAAATACTACGACACAAGCGACCTCGCGCTTCGCACTGCTTTTACTACATGGAAATCATTGAGATTTATTTGTTATGTGTCAGTTTAATGTTAATTTTGTCTAAATGAAGGTTTAAGACGGCGGCAAAATCCGTTGCCCAGTATAGACGAACAACGCGGTCATACAGACTTACACGGAAATCAACTTTAATTTATAACAATATAAGAATACGTTTATATTTAGAAGGGTAGGTCCTAATAGAGATTATTTTAGTTTTTAGTAGTTTCACTGTTCGTACCGTTTTTATTTTCTGGATTGAACTTGCAACTGTCAGACTTATGGCCAAATTTTAGACAAGTTTGGCACTTAATTAGGGGTTTGGAGCACTTCATAAAAGGGTGCCCTTGCTCTTTGCAATTATAACAGAATAAACCGGGATTAACTGCTTTTTTATCATGTATATTATTATTGCCTGAAGGTTCAGCAGCCTGTACGAAACTACTCTTATAATTTGTGCAATCTTGAGGTGAAACCGTTTGTGCTAAGTCCCTATTACTCATGAGAAACTGCAGCAGTTGATCAGGATGTGTGCACCGCAACGCCAACGCACTAGTTTTCAGCGTTTTATCGCTCAACCCATGTATAACGCAATCAACAGCACGCTTGCCAACAATATCACACCGATTCAACAAGGCTAATTTTTCATAAAAATACACCTCAATGGGCTCACTATTCTTACTCTTACGTCTCAACATAACCTCCAGAGATTGACCAAAATTCTCTTCACAAGGAAAAGCTGTCAACAGCATTTCCTGCCACTCTGGCCAACTAAACAGAATAGAATTCAGCCCCTCATACCAGGTTTTGGCCAATCCTTGGAGCTTTTGCACCGCGAAATGGACAACAGTTTTGCCATCCCATCCATAAACAGCAGCACACTCATTGACTTTTCGAAGCCAAATGTCAATTCTCTGATTCTTAGATGAGGGGTCAAAGTCGGGTAATATATTGTTTGGATTCAAACTATGACCGTGTGCTGCCGCTGCCGGCT
The DNA here is from genome assembly GCA_947507805.1 of Aporophyla nigra. Classification (NCBI taxonomy): domain Eukaryota; kingdom Metazoa; phylum Arthropoda; class Insecta; order Lepidoptera; family Noctuidae; genus Aporophyla; species Aporophyla nigra. The sequence goes on along the minus strand of OX382316.1, from coordinate 3,810,075 downwards.
GAGATGGCTTAATTGATTTTAAAATATCGACTACATCAATCGCCGAAAAAGCTGGACTTCCTGACCTTCCTAATAAACGAGGAGCAGATACCATGTCATCTTGTTCGTAGTGGCTTCTCCGTTTCATCGTTGAATCCACTCGAGATGGCTGCTGCACTTGCCGCAAAGTCGTGGCACTGTTGGTTTTGACGTCACGACGTGAACGGCCACATGAGCCCGAATCGGATCTGCAACGACTTCGTTCCCGGTCGATTTCCTTTTCCAAGCGCCTGAGTCTGTCACGTTCCCGCTCCAGCTCCCGTTCCTTCTCCCGAAGGCTCCTACTGCGCCGGCTGTGATGAGCTGAGCTGCGACTTCGATAGCGAGTGCGGCCTCGGTGAGCTTCCTGAACCTCGCTACGTAACCGACTCCGACTTCGTTTGCCTCCGTCACTATCACGTCTCGAAGCGGTGCGCTCAGGTGTCTCAAGTCGGCGGCTTGCCGCTTTCCTATCGTGTTCCATTGTCTAGAACTCGAAAACAAAAATACGGTTTGAATGTATTCATCAAAACAAGTCAATTAGAAGAACACGATGTCACTCGAAGCGTCCTAGCGGAAAAATAACAAAGATCCCCTTTGCAAACTAAAATAGTATCATTAAAATAACGCCTCATAAAACTATTTAACTTTGAAATTACCTACATGCAAAATAATAAAACCAACCAGATGCAAAACATTTAAAAAAAACAGAGGCAACATTTGAATAGGCCAACCGTCAGTCTGTTTAATTTTATACAGGTGATCGTTAAGTATCTGATGAAATTAAGTAGGTATCTAATTAAGTTTTATAAATGTGAGCATGTACATACCACTTCTGATTTGTAGTAAAACTCAGGTCACTATGTTTGATAACCGTTTTATTATTTCACAACCAATGTTACCCCACAAAATCCCGTTGATGCACGTCCGCACAGTACCGCTGTCAGGTCAGCATTCCCCCGCTCGCCGAGTGTTGCCGACTCATCACATCGATTGTAATCGATTATACCTAGCATTTTATTTGGTTTATTTCAAGTTAGGCATAATTCGTAATTTAAAATGTTTAATTATTTGGCATTAGAAATCACAAGCCTTACAAAACAATAGAATATGCCGGTAATGCTCTCTTTGATTGTCTATTTTCAACTTAATTTTTAACCAACTTGTTTTTACTAATGACGCTCAGTAAGCTCGCTAAGGATAGTCTAAAGTGTAATCTTTAAAATAGTATATAATAATGTAAGCCACGCAATTACTACTACATGAAATTGCAGTTCAAACCATCTATGAGAAAAAACGACATTAATTATCGAACAACCCAATATTAAATTAGTTCTGACAAAAAAATATTAAGATTTATCACGCTTTCATTTCTTCAACGAAGCATGCTTCTAAATAACTTGTCATAACCGTGTATTATATTTTTTTGCAGCCGCCGTCGCGTCGACTCCGCTCACCGAAAACCCGAAATGGCCCTGGCAAGTAGGAAAAGAATACGTCTATGACGTGAACTCTTATACATGGACCAAATTCGAAAACAGCGACAGCAATGGCAATGCCTTTCAGGCCCAGTTCATCATCCGCGTCCAGAAACAAGGCCGGCTTCTAGCTAGACTTGAAAACCCCATGTTCGCCCAAATTGCTGGTGAGATGGACATTAACAATGCTCCTTCGGACTTGAAATACCAACCAGTTCCAAAAATTAACGATGCTTTTGAGATCATCGTTGATGGAGGCCGCGTTCTCTCCGTGAAAGTAGCTGCTTCCTTATCTGCCGCTAACGAGAACTTACTAAAGGGTCTGATCAGTGCTCTACAAGTAGATCTATCTGCTCATGGCCACGTCCACAACTTCCCAAATAGCTTCGATAAGGAATCATTCCAAGGTCTCTTCAAGAAGACGGAAGTTGATGTCACCGGTGACTGTGAAACGTTATATTCCGTTTCGCCAGTTTCCACGGAAGTGCGTCGTGAGTTACCTGCGTTTGCTGAAGATCCCATCGAAATAACTAAGAGCAAGAATTACGGTTCTTGTAAGAACCGTGTTGGTTTCTCCTTGGGAGTGCCAGAGGGCGCTGTGTGGAAGGGCATCGCTTACGATAACGAAGAAAAACAGTTCATCAAGCACACTTCTGAATCACGCATTCTTGCTGGTAAGCAAGGAACTATCTACACATCGGAGTCCTTGAGTTCTGTCTTTGCAAACCCTCTTCTGTTCGGAAAACAAAAAGCTGAGGTCTACAGTTATGTCGGGTTCACCCTGACAGAAGTCAAACCAGAAGGTAACACCGAATGGAAGAAATTAGAGTCTGGGTTACTTCGTGAGATTGATTCGCTTTTGCTCACCAGTAGTGACCCAACATATGCTGAAAACCTTGTCATTGCCCAAAAACTGCTCCAAGAAATCACTCCTTTACTGGAGGACCCCAACTTCCTGCCAAAGGCAGACTTCCTTTCGAAGTTCAAACTTCTTGTTCGTTTCATCATGCTCTTGGACGCAGATCAACTAACTCTAATGACAAGCAGCGTTGAGGTCGCTAAGGCTTCAAAGAATGAGTCTAAGAATAATATGTGGATAATCTACCGCGATGCAGTCGCCCAAGCAGGCAGCATCGCAGCTTTTGAAGAAATCAAGGCGTGGATTTTGACGAAGAAAGTTCAAGGCGACGAAGCCGCTGAAGTCATCGCTTCTGTAGCAGGCAGTCTAAGCTTCCATAGTGAGAAAGTTGCTAAAGAATTTTTTGAACTCGCTTTCAGCCCCGTAGTTGTCGAACAGAAATTCTTGAACACTTCCGCCTTATTGGCTGCCACCAAATTCCTCCGATCCGTCAAACAGGACTTATTTTTGGTTGAAACAGTAATTCCACGTCTCTCCATAGCAATAAAAAAAGCCATTGACGAAGGTGACAGCAGCAAGGCTCAGGTTTATGTAAGAACCCTTGGCAACTTAGCTCATCCCGAAATCCTACAGGCCTTTGCTCCTTTCTTAGAAGGAAGGATCGCAGTTACCAACTACCTCCGCACCCAAATCATTATTAGTCTGAAAACTTTGGCTAACCTGAAGAACGAAGATGTCCGTGCTGTACTCTTCAGCATCTTGCGAAACACAGCTGAGCCTTATGAAGTAAGGGTAGCTGCTGCCCTTAACATTTTCTTTGCTTTCCCTACTGCTGAGATGATGCAAGTAATGGCACACATGACGAATGATGATCCCAGCACCCAAGTACGAGGAGTACTGGCAACCAGCATTGGTTTCGCCGCCAACTTGAAGGACCCACGTTTCGCAGAGCTGTAAGTACTTCCTTACTTTATATTCTTACGGTACCTGAGAAACTTTTCAAAGTGAACAATTTTACATAATGCTTATGATATGAAGTTGTAGGTAGGGTAGGTTGTGTGTGTGGAGGGTTGAAGAGGTTTGAAGAAAACAAGTCCGATGTATAGGTAAATGAAGATAGAAAAGAAAAGTTTATTATACAGGTTACAAGAGTTTTGACACACAAGAGTTACCTATCAAGAAGGAGTGATCAAATTTATGGGTAGCACAGAGTAACATAGCGAAAGTAAAGCTAGGTCTAGATTTTAAAATTCAAAATAGTAAGGCGGTAGCTACAAGCAGAATACAATATTAAAATATAGGTAGGTCACTACATCACCCCCTTCCAGAGACCGTCAAGGGCGATAACAGACAGGAAATTTAACGCGACGTCCTGATCGCGTCGTCCTGATGACGCTGTTGTCAGTGGAAGGTAAGTTTTGGTTATCCGCGTTGGATGTTTGGTGATGAGTGTGAGTGTTGAGTGGTGACTGTGGTGTGTTACGATGAATGTTAGTGGTCGGTGATGAGCATGGTGTGTTGTCAGGGTCACGCAGTAAGAAAGCCGGCTTAATGCGGTCTATCGATACGGTAACCGGTTTACCATTTACCAATAATTTAAACACCATGTCACCTCTCTGTATGACCTTGTGAGGGCCAGAGTATGAAGGTTTCAGACCACCACCAGCAGTGCAGTCCCTAAGAAATACGTGAGTGGATGAGGATAAATCCCTGTAAATGAAAGTTTTAAATTTGCTATTGTGACTGGCTGCTGGTGACGGTTGCAAATTCCTGACAATACTTCGGAGCCTCGACAAGTAATCCGTTGTGTCAACGGTCTCGTCGGGCTGAGGATAAAGAAATTCACCTGGAAGACGCAGTGGTTAGCCGTAAACAAGTTCGGCAGCAGAAGCCTGAACGTCTTCTTTGTAAGCGCTGCGAACACCTAACAAGACTAGTGGAAGAGATTCCACCCAACTGTCGTTTACATGGCAGGTGATAGCAGCTTTGAGTTGGCGGTGAAATCTTTCCACCAGTCCGTTACAGGCAGGATGGTATGCCGTTGTTCGGCGATGTTTAAAACCAGCAATTGAAGACAGGCATTTGAAAAGTGCTGATTCGAATTGCCTACCTCTATCGGTTACGATATCCGATGGGCATCCGAAACGAGCAATCCAGCCGTACAATAGAGCCTTTGCCACAGTTTCTGCAGTAATATCTGCTAGTGGTATTGCCTCAGGCCATCGAGTAAACCGATCGACTGCGGTGAGACAATAGCGAAAACCTTGACGGAGTGGCAAAGGTCCAACGAGGTCGATGTGAATAAATGCAAACCTGAATTGAGATAGTTTGAAGGTACCTGGTGGAGTGAAGTCTTTGAACGCGTGCAAGCCAGGCATGAACGTACCCATTCGCGGCAGCTTACACCAGGCCAAACGTCAGCATCAAATCTATCGGTCAGCAACTAACCGAGCAGAGGCCTTGCAACCTGGATGACTCAAGGAGTGTAGGCTGTTATAAATTAACCTGCGCAGCTCCTTGGGCACAAATGGTCTTGGAGTGGGGCCACTAACGTCACAATTTAGCTGCTTCTCCGAACCGGGGATCCTTACTTGTTGCAGGCGCAAAGAAGTCTCTCCAGCCAGCAGTTGCTTCAGCTCCAGATCCTCGGGTTGAGCTGCCGCGATCCTTTCAGCAGGCACAGGTTGAGTAATCTCCTCAACGCGCGAAAGGGTTTCTGCCATGACATTGTTCTTACCAGAAATATGCCTGATATCCGTTGTGAACTGGGCTATGAGATCCAGGTAACGGAACTGCTGTGGGGAGCAATTCTCTTTACGAGAATGGAAGGCGTAAGTGAGAGGCTTGTGGTCTGTGTAAATGACAAAGTCACGAGCCTCCAACATGTGCCTGAAGTACTTCACACTCTCGTAAATGGCGAGCAGCTCACGGTCGTAAGGAGAGTATTTAACCTGTGCTGCATTCAACTTGCGTGAAAAGAAGGCTAGAGGCTCCCATGTTTCTGCGTTCCGCTGCTGCAAGACTGCGCCAATAGCTGTGTCGGAAGCATCCGTGACCAACGCCAACTTAGCGCTGCAGTCAGGATGAACCAAAAGTGCTGCTTGCCAAAGGGTATTCTTGCAGTTCTGGAACGCTTCATACTCCTCGGGTGAAAAATGTACTTAACAGAACCTGTAAGGAGAGAATTTAATGGTGCCTGGTATTTAGCTGCACCTGGGATGAACCTACGGTAAAAGTTGAGTATCCCGAGGAATCTTCGCAGCTCTTTCACGGTCTTGGGCGCTGGAAAATTTTGAACAGCCTCAACCTTGGAAGGCAATGGTTTGGTACCCTTGGCTGAGATGTGGTAGCCCAAGAAGTTGACTTCCGCTACACCGAAGATGCACTTAGCGCTGTTGATGACCATACCGTAATCTCTGAGCCTGGTGAAAAGCTGACGCAGATGAACCTCGTGAGTCTTCTGGTCTTTTGAGTATACCAAGAAGTCATCCAAGTATGCATACGTAAAATCCAGACCCCTGAGCATTTCATCCACGAAGCGTTGAAACGTCTGTCCGGCATTTCAAAGTCCGAACGCCATGTATGAAAATTCGAAAAGACCGAATGGCGTCGTGATTGCAGTCTTCGGAATGTCATCTGGATGCACTGGAATTTGATTGTATGCTTTCACAAGGTCAATTTGTGAGAATACGGTACAGCCAGATAGGCTATGTGCAAAATCGTGGATGTGTCGGATTGGGTACTGGTCTGGAATGGTTCGAGCGTTCAGCATTCTGTAATCGCCACAGGGGCGCCAACCGTCGTTTTTCTTAGGCGCTAGGTAGAGAGGCGACGACCACGGTGACTCGGACGAACGACAGGTGCCACATTGCAACATGGCGTCAAACTCGTCTTTGGCGATTTTTAATTTTTCCGGCGCCAACCTGCGTGGTGAACTGGATACTGGTGGCCCTGGTGTGGTACGGATGTGATGTACTGTATTGTGTTTAGGAGTGCGATGTATACCAAGTGAGCGGGTGATGTCAGGAAATTCCTGCAGTATGTGAGTGTATGCGGAATCACCAAGACTTACTTTCACCGAAGAAACATCATCAGAATGACGGACATGCGAAGCCGGGGTGGAAAGCGTAGTGTTATTGTCGATGGGGCGTTGGTTCCTGCAATCAACAACTAAGTTATAAAAAGATAAAAAATCCACGCCTATTATCGCCTTTGTCACATCTTTTTTTTTTTTTGTTCTTTTCAGTACCATGGCAATCTGTCCTAGAACAATAAGCCACTGTGTTGACCAACTTCTGAGTGAGTGTGGTTATGTCTTTATTTAAAATGAGAGTGCTTCTAATGATGTGGCGAAGCACTCATCTCTCTATGCGAATCTGTCGCTAAGGCTGGGGATGTCACATCTCTTAAGCCTCGTGTGCTGCTGTCCTCCCAATCCAGTCAGTGCTAGTGCTAGCTCGTTTGTATGCTGTGAAAGTCTTTTCTGATATCTCAGGCTATGCTGACTTATTTCTTGCTTTACCGTTCGAATATTGAGGTCTAGGTACATGTATTTGTTGCTTATACTTTGGGGTATATTAAACATGTTTCTTAGCGCTTTGCTCTGAAATCTCTAGGATGTCGATGTTGCTCTTGCTTGCTGTGCCCCAAAGTTGAATGCCATATGTCCAGATCGGCTTAATGATAGCTTTATAAACCATCATTTTGCTCTCGTTGCTTAGGTGGGAGTGGTGACCTGTTAGCCAGTATATACTGCGCAGTTTGCTATCGAGTTGCTTACGTTTGGTCCAGATGTGCTTCTGCCAAGTTAATCTCCGATCTAAGTGTAGACCCAAGTATTTAGCATGTTCTGCTTGTGGGATGTCTTTGTTTTACAATTTTACTGGCGGGCAGGTTTCTTTTCGGAGTGTGAAGGTCACGTGAGTGGACTTGCTTTGGTTTGCTTTTATTTTCCACTGTTTTAACCACTTCCCTATTTCATTTAGATGGTTTTGTAGTTGGAAAGAAGCAGTTTCCTGAATTGGAATGTACTGACAAAACTGCAGTGTCATCAGCGTAGGTCGCAGTTGTTATGTCCCTATTAGTTGGAAGGTCCGCAGTGTATATCAGGTAAAGAACCGGTCCCAGTATGCTACCCTGGGGGACACCTGAGCGTATCTCGTGTAGGGCAGAATAGTCGCTGTTATATTTAACTTGGAAGCTTCTTTGGTTAAGGTAGGATATTAGAATGTGGTAGAACGAGTGCGGGAGTGTCTTTTTAAGCTTGTATGCCAGTCCATCGTGCCAGACCTTGTCGAAAGCTTGGTTTATATCCAAAAAGGCAGCAGAGCAGTATAATCGATTTTCTAGGCATCTACTGATGACGTCTACAGTGCGGTGTACTTGTTCTATTGTACCATGTTCTTCTCGGAATCCAAATTGATGGAGGGGGATTATGCTGTTTAGGTATTGTTTCATTCTGTTTAAAAGGATTTTCTCCATTAGTTTACCGATTATTGGTAGGAGGCTTATAGGTTGGTTTAGGCACCATTACGACTTGAGCGATCTTCCATTGCCCTGGGAAGTGTTCGAGCCTAATGCAGGCATTAAAAATTTTAACTAGGTTCATGATTCCTTTGTGTGGTAGATGTTTCAAGAGGGTTGCGTTGACAAGATCGTAACCTGGTACTTTTCTTTCCTTGAGATTTCTTATTTCTCTCAAAATTTCCTTAGGGCTTACACTTTTCAACGGTAGGGACATTTGCAGAGGTGTGTTAAGGTATTCTTTTATTTCTGTTGTGTGCTCCTGATCAGACTCCGAGAAAGGTTGAAAGACTTCACTTAGATGGTCGGCGAAGGTATCGACTTTCTCCTTATCTGATCTTGCCCATCCTCCTTTGTTATCTCTAATAGGTGTTATTTGAGTTTTTGGTTTCTTTAAGGTTTTGGTTGCTTTCCACAGCGAGTAATTCGTATCTACTGTGGGTGACAGAGTTGACAGGTAGTTCTGAAGGTTGTTGTTAGTTAACATTTCTATGAGGTTTTTTAATTCTTCTAAGCATTTATTAAATAAAGTTTTATCTCTCGGGTACCTAGTAGTATATGCCAAGTTTTTCTAAGTCTTCTTTTTTCTTTCATTTTGTCTTTAATGTTCTTGGGGTATATGTTGTGTTTCAGGGGGGTGCCTTTGCTTTCAGGTGTTGCTTTGTTGGCGGCTCTATGAATGATAATGTTTAGTTTCTGGACAGCGTTTTCTAGGTCTTCGACCGTTAAAATCTTTTTATTTAATTTTACTTCAGTAGCGATGACGCTTTGGTATATATCCCAGTTGGTGTTTTTTGTATGATATATTCTCGCTGGGTGGTCAGTTAATGTCACTGTTGTGCTGATGTTGAGGATAACTGGGGTGTGGTCCGAGCTTATGTCAACACATGATTCCATTTTTGTGAATTTCCTGTCAACATTTTTCGTAATAAAAAAGTCTAGTAAATCAGGAATCTTATTTCTGTCAGTTGGCCAGTAAGTCGGTTCACTGTTGGAGAGCCATTCAAGTTTCATTTTCTCAGTAGCAAGCAGGATTTGTCACATCTGCGACAGTATATTGCCAAGTAAAGTCGCGGCGCAACCCTAGATTTAGTGAAATGTTAATAAAACCATAAGTTACGATAGGTGTCCCGTCAGCCGCACATAACTGGTAATTGGTCTTGTTTACACGTCTTGATAGTGCCGATCGGGGTAGACACAGAGGTCGCTACCAGTGTCGACCAAAAACTGTACCTTAGACGTTCGATCGGTGACGAATAAGCGACCAGCACTCGGACAATCATCGGTCGCCATCACTGATTGCCCCGCACTTTTCCCGACGTAGCGACGTGGTAACTTTTGATGGTACCAGCACTGCGGGAACCTTCTGTAGCTGGATTGTGATCTGGTCGAAGCAGAACGATGGCGCGCGCGACTACGGGAGCGTCCTCTGAAGCGAGATAATCGCTCAACCTTGTCTGTCAGCTTCTCCATCTGCCTGGTCAGAGCGGCGCGGGTTGCTCGACGGTGCTGCAATCATGATGGCAGATGTTGATGCCACCTGGGTGCCGACGACGTCGTGGATCCGGTCTGCCAGCTCCGCTAGTTCAGCTAAATCGGTCTTGCTCTGTGATGCTACGATAGCTTGTGTACTAGCGGGTAGGTGGGTTATCCATATGGTTCGCAAGAAGTTCTCTGGTACACCTGGACCAGCCAGGTTGAGAAGGTGGGGGTAAAACTGGGAAGGCTTCCGGTCACCCAGCTCTTCGTGCAGTAGAAGCTGCTTGACCTTCTTCTCACGCGATGCCGAAAGCCTTTTAATAAGTTCACCCTTTAGGTTTTCGTATTTTCCGGTGGGTGGTGGGTGGGTAGTCCAAGTTGGCTGTGATGTAGTAGTATTTGGTCTCGACTAACTTGATGTTGGCCAGCATGAATTGCGACTCCATCTGAGAGAACCATAATCCCGGCTTTTCAGGGTAGAACGGCGGTATCCGCACGCCCACACGAAAACTTTCCGCTGCCATTTTGCTGCCATCTTGGCTTTCGCAAGTTTTGCTCTCAGCCATCCTCGTGCTCTTGACCGGGGTCACCAATGTAGGTAGGGTAGGTTGTGTGTGTGGAGGGTTGAAGGGGTTTGAAGAAAACAAGTCCGATGTATAGGTAAATGAAGATAGAAAAGAAAAGTTTATTATACAGGTTACAAGAGTTTTGACACACAAGAGTTACCTATCAAGAAGGAGTGATCAAATTTATGGATAGCACAGAGTAAACATAGCGAAAGTAAAGCTAGGTCTAGATTTTAAAATGCAAAATAGTAAGGCGGTAGCTACAAGCAGAATACAATATTAAAATATAGGTAGGTCACTACAAAGTGTTTAAAAAGTTAAATTGTTTAAAATAATTGTTACATTAATTTTAAGCTAGTGTTTCAACTGTAAGCTAGGAAACTGCAATTAAACTGTTAACATTTTCTATGTTTTAGCGCTAAGACTGCCCAGTCTGTTTCAAGTTTCGTCACCAAAGAAAAATACGGATACCGCAATTCAGCCGACAGCATAATTGAGGAGTACACAAGCAGCGATGAGCTGGCCCATTTGAGGGAATTGTCGTATATCGGCAGTGAAAACAGTGCCCTTCCCAAGTACCAAAGGCAAGCTTTGAGATTAAGAGGCACTGGAATAACCGAGGAAGACTGGGTAATTTACTTTTATGTAACTTTTCCTAAATACTCATAAAAACACAAATTTTAAAGTTTGATGTTAAACAGGAACAAAATATAGGTACTTATGACTAGAACATAAACTCATGCTTAACTAAAATAACTAACCATGATTATTTTCATTCCCAGTTCACACTATCCGTATCCGACGTACAGGATCTGTTCGACCACATCGGGCATATCTTCGCTGACCACTCTATTAAATCGGATAATGACTTCAAATTCTCAGCTAAGAAGATCATTGAAGAACTCAATATCAAACGTGAACCCCGTAACCCTCTTGAAGGCGCCTTCTTCATTGACAATTTGAACCAACAGAAACTGTTCACGTTCAGCGAAAAGGAACTGGAAGCTTTTCTTTCAGAAGCCATTAAGACTGTTGAACAGATATACGATGGTCTTGATTATCAGTTCACCAAGGTGGTGATTGACAAGCAAGTGATAGTCAGTTTCCCTTTGGCAGCCGGTATGCCATTTGTGTTTGCATACAGTGAACCTATTGTTTTCATCGTTAAACTAAAAGCCGTGGACAAGGCTGGATTAGTGAATACTGATATTAGTTTCACTTATGCGAGAAACTTGGATGGCAGTGTCGGTTTCTTGGATACACTTAATGGAAACTACGCCAGTAGTGGTATTCTTAACAGACTGCAAATCAACATCCCTGCCAAGTTTATTGCGAAAGTTATGCCTGGAGACTTCAAGCTCTCTTTTGTTTTTCCTGAACAAAACATTGACCTTATCAACTTGAGCGTGGCACCCTACACCAGTGCGCAGAAGATTCTCTCCCCGCTGACTGTTGCTGAAGACCCAGCAACTAAACTGGTCATACGCTCTGCCCCAGTTCTGTCAACTAACGTAAATTTAGGTGAATTTGCCGGTGTTGGCCTGTTTCTGAAGGGAGAGTCATGCTCTTCTGACTTCAAGAAAAATGTATTTGGTGCCGATCTTTTGACAAACATTCGCAACATATTATACCAGAAAGACGTTGCGCTCACCCAAATTGACTTGATATATGTAGCCAAGGATACCAAAAACAAGGATGTCTCCATCACAACATACATTAGTAAGTTTTAATTTTATTTATTTAGAATCAACAAAAGAATTTATTGTAATAAATGACACAAAAAACGCCAACATCAGGATAAAGTAGGTACACACACTTTATATCTTCGCGTACTAGAGACCACAACATAAACAATAATTTTGTCAAAGTTAGTTTATCAATGGTTAAAGTGTTCAAGGAGAAATTGGCACAATTTTAGTAAAAAATGGAAAAGTCAATAAATTTGTAAGCGACAAGAAACAAACGAAAACAGAACATCAAGTAAGTTCTATTTTAAGTTTATAAGGCGGTAGTTTTCGCTCTCTGTGTAATCTTCTAGAAAAGCGTTCCCTACTTGTCACAATTTTTACATCGTTCGAAGTATTATCATCTTTCATCTAAATCTCTTAAATAAAATTCCTTATTACAGACACGCTGTACAACCAAAAGGAAAGCGGTGAATTGGGCCCAGCTACGATCACCAGTGACGTCACAGCCAACAGTGAGAGTCGCCGTAAAGACTTGGTCAAACGCGTTGCATCAGGCATCGACTCCGCTAAAGTTCGCGTGCTCGACATTAGCACCGTTTTTGATGGACAGCAGAAGAAAGAGTTTGTGCTCACCGCCGCTATGGCCAGCAGTGTAGTAGACAACAAGGTTCAAGCTGCCGTGTTTGTCCAAGGACGTGATCAAATCAACGCCGTGTTCAAGATGATCAAGCCTAAGATTGCTCCACTGAACTTCGAGGAGGCTCTTAAGAACCCAATCAAGGTTTCATACGAAGCCGATTTCAAGTTTGGAAACTCTGATAACATCATCTACAAAGGCACCGGCGAGCGCAGCGAGAAATACACTGAACAATTGAGAAATGACCCATTGGGAAAGCAATGTTTGGAAGAAACCAGCCTAAACAACTTCTACCAGAAGGACTGCTACAAAATGATCATCAAGGCGCACGCCCCTGACTTCTTCAAGGGTACGTTTACATACAAAGACCTCAGCCCTGCCTACATCAACGCATCTTACTATATTTATGAGCTATACAAACACTTCACCACTTGGGAAGAACAAGTGGACATTTCAAAGATAGCGAAAGATGGAACAGTAGAACTTGAGGTTCAAGCGTTCTACTACGATAATCTTATCAACTACGAATTCAACACCGAATATGGCGTGTTCCGTATGAACAACGCAGAGGGACAGTCTCACTACCCCTATACCATGGCTATCTACGCGCCTATTACTAACTGGGAGCGTTCATACAACTGGTTCACTCGCTACCAATACATGCGTGAGTATAATTTAGTTATTTTGTTGTTCGTATATTGAGGTACGTAAATATCATCACGTTCTACAATACTCCTTGTTTTATGCCTTCAACAGCTTACTGCGCTGTAGACAGCAGCAAGATCTGGACATTCAGCGGTCGCAGCTACGACTACAGCCTCACCAGCTCCTGGCACGCCGTGATGGTGGATGAGCCCAAAGACTTCGGCAAGTACACTGACCTGGCCATCCTCGCGAGGAGGCCCAGCGACAATCAAGAGGAGGTCTACATTTCCTACAAGTGAGCATTTTTAATTCTCACCATGTTCTATTTCACTGAAGATTAACAAAATAGTTCTGGTAGATACGGAACAATGTCTCGCCTTATCAACCATTTGACTGGCCTGTTAGTCTAGTGGTTAGTGACCCTGACTGCCAAGACTGAGGTCGTGGTTTCGATTCCCACCCAGGACAAATCTTTGTGTAATGAGCACAATTATTTGTTCTGTGTCTGGGTGTAATTTATCTATAACTAGCTTTTCCTAGCGGTTTCACCCGAGTATTATGCGTATAAACCTTCCTCTTGAATCATTCTATCTATTAAAAAAAACCACATCAAAATCCGTTGCGCAGTTTTAAAGATCTAAGCATACATAAGGACAGACAGAGGGAAGCGACTTTGTTTTATACTATGTAGTGATACGTATGTATTTAGAAATACATAAGTATGTTTATCAGTTGTCTGGTTGCCATAGTACAGGCTCTGCCTAATTTGGGATCAGATAACGGTGTGTTGGTTGTCATAAGGTATAAAAACTATTTAAAAAAAATGCTTTCACAGGAAGTCTCTCTATGAATAAAACAGTACTGAGGGATAAAACCAATTTTTTTTAGCGATTGTGTAATATTGAGATAACAACTAAAACGACCATAATAATTTATTCATTTTGTATTTTTTTTTTAATTACTAGAAATGATGGTGGTAAATACCTTGAAATTGACATCAAGCCAACAGCTGTAGAGGTCAAGAGTAACGCCGAAAAAACGGTCGAGGGTGAGCACACCATTTACTGGGACGCCTACACGGAAACTGCTCTTCTAGAGTACTACACTCTCGCCGACGGCGTTCAAGTGTTCCTTATCGATAACGAAGCCATTCGTCTAGTGTACGACAGTCAGAGGCTAGTCATCTTTACCGATGGCTACCGCAGCACCACCAGAGGTATCTGTGGTCAGAGCTCTTCCCAGACCAGCGACGACTACAAGACTCCTTATGGTCTGGTCGACCTCCCAGAGCTTTACGGAGCGTCGTTCTCATTAGACGGTGAATTCAGCGACCCCAAGACCGTAGAGCTGAAGAAGGAAGCTAAACTGAAGGCGTACCAGCCTGTCACCAAGTACACCAACATCCTCCGCTCTGATGCCGAGTGGAGCAAAGCCGAGAACGACTACGTTAAAGAACTGTAAATGATGTCACCTATTTAAATTTGTAATCTGAACTACTGAAACAACTTTAGCAAGTAATTTGGACAACAATCAATAGTGTTGTATTTATAATGTACATGTGATGTTCCTTAACGAATTAGGTGTATATGAATATTTTAATTAATTTCAATGAAGAATCCTATTGTATATTATAGTATAACTTATTGATTGCAAAAACTGCATCAGCAATAAAAATGAAATTTTATCATTTTACTTTCTGATTTTTATTTCATTTATGTTAACACAGATTTTTAAAAAAAAAACATGAACAGTAGTAATGGGTCTCATTTGACAGTTCAACAACATTCATAACGTCAGTTTTTCCAACATATGAAGCAACTAGCTTTTGCCCGCGTCTTCGCTTGCGTTAAATTCGGGGTAACATGGTTCCCCCTTTCCGGATTTAGAACACAGAAGAGAACTCGGAACATAATATTAGGTTGGGGAAAAAGTCTTTTCGCATTATACTATGTATGAACTTGTAATAAAATCTCTTTGGCTATACTATTTGTATCTGGCTGGTTTTGGTATCATTGAAAGTTTAAATTTTAAAGAACATAATTCCAAATTCAAATTAGGAAAATGTGTGATTTTCATTTGTTTTTCGTACCGTCAAGATGAGTGAATCTAATGAAGAAATTCGATACATTTTAAAATTTTACTACAAAAAAGGTAAAAATGCAACGCAAGCCGCGAAAAAAATTTGCGATGTTTATGGACCTAGTGTAGTGTCTGTGAGAGTAGCACAAATTTGGTTTAAGCGTTTTCAATCCGGAAATTTTGATGTCAAAGATGCACGTCGCTCTGGTCGCCCTATTACGGATAAAATGGATGCCATTTTTGAAAAAGTGAAGCAAGATCGGCATACCAGTAGTTACGACGTAGCTGAAGAACTGGAAATTAACTACAAAACAGTTTTGGCGCATTTGAAAATAACTGGGTACACAAAAGCTCGACATTTGGGTACCTCACGAGCTCACTGAAAGAAACCTAATGGACCGTGTACTCATTTGTGATTGTTTATTACGACGTAATGAAACCGAACCATTTTTGAAGAAGCTGATAACTGGTGATGAAAAGTGGATCACGTACGACAAGAACGTGCGAAAAAGGTCGTGGTCAAAGGCCGGTCAGGCTTCACAGACTGTGGCGAAACCTGGGTTAACTCGCAACAAAGTGATGCTGTGTGTGTGGTGGGATTGGAAGGGCATTATTCATTATGAGCTGTTACCACCAGGCAGGACCATCGATTCTGAACTCTACTGCGAACAACTGATGAGATTAAAGCAAGAAGTTGAGAGAAAGCGGCCGGAATTAATCAACAGAAGGGGTGTGGTTTTTCATCATGATAACGCTAGACCTCACACATTTTTAGCCACCCAACAAAAATTAAGAGAGTTTGGCTGGGAGGTGTTAATGCATCCGCCGTATAGTCCTGACCTTGCACCTTCAGATTTCCACCTGTTTCGGTCTCTTCAGAATTCTTTAGGCAGTGTCAGGTTAACATCACGAGAGGACTGCCAAAACCACTTGTCGCGGTATTTTGACCAGAAGTCCCAAAATTTCTATAGCAATGGGATCATGTCCCTACCTACAAGATGGCAAAAAGTTATCGAACAAAATGGTACCTACATACTTTAGTTAAATGTAAATAAACTTTATTAAAAAATGTTTTGAATTTTCTTAAAAAATGCGAAGAAACTTTTTCCCATCTATTATTATTTTAATACGCTTCTGTAGACGATATTATATGTCTTTCCATTTGGGGATAGAATGTAAAGATTCTGGACATTGGACACACGCGAACATGCTACAAACAATTGTCCATGGGAAAAGCACGGCTTTTCTAAGTTCACCCCAGCCACCTAAAAAAGAAAAAAAAGTAGCCTATGTCACTCTCCATCTCTTCAACTATCTCCACTTAAAAATCACGTCAATTCGTCGCTCCGTTTTGCCGTGAAAGTTTTAACTAACTAAAAGTTTTAAATTATAACACCAAGCGGGTTGATCCAAGGATAATCTACGCTTGCCGCAGTCAGTTTGTATGTGGCCACGACTACAAACGTAAATTGTCTGTTTATTTAAATTACAATTTTCATTCTTTGATACTTGTATGAAATGACTATAACAAGACGTCATATAGACGTACTGTTTCTTTTACATAAACAACTAATTTTCCTTACCGTATTAGACTACCGCTTTATATATAATACATACATACATAAAATAACGCCTTTTTTCCTATGGGCGTAGACAGAAACTACAGTAGGCCACCTGCTGCAATCCTTACATATTCCTTTTGCCTCGTTTAAGTTCATACACGCACGCCGGTTACCAGTGCTACGCACCTGACCCTTCTGAAGAACATCACCATTATGGTCACTATATTTATGTTCTCCAAGGGCGTTTCCTTCCGACGTGAACAGTCACCTCTGCCTTGTAAATACCTTTTGTTGGCCGCTCTTCATTCATCCTCTCAACATGACCAAACCATCTAAGCATACTGTTTTCAAATTTTGTCACTACAGTTTCTTCTAAACCTTATTCTTTTTCTTTTAAGAGTAAATGCGGGAAATAAAGTAAATGGTGCTCTTCATACAATTGTGACCAAACAGTTGATGTTTGTTAAGGCTTGACTAGCTGTACATAAATGGCGTGCTGGTGCCTACGCTTATGTATGGAAGTGAATGTTGGGTCTGGCAAAAGAACATGAAAGTAGAATAAATGCTGTGGAAATGCGTTCGTTGCGAATGTGTGGTGTAACCGTGAATGACAGGCTGAGGAATGATGTGATACGACAACGATGCGGCTTAAAAGAAGATGTAGTGACTATTTATTTTAAAAGACTCTGACTTTATAATGACAATTTTAATTACTGTTATCTCGACTTTGTATGTCGGTATTGTTGCTTTCAATTTGAAATTCATATCACTTCAGCTTAATAATATGTGTTAATAGACAATAAATGATTATGTGTTTGACGTCAGTACTCAAAATTAACCTCTTGATATTTGAATTAAGTAGACCGGGAAATATAGCCTTGATGGCATACAGGTCTTCCTGGATTTCCTTAAAGCATGACCTATTCTACCTATTCAGATATTCCATCCATTAATCGAATCGGACATATTTATGTGGAATTAGCTTTCGCCAGCGATGCAAACGCAAACGCACACGTGCAAAGACGTGTAGAAAATAAATGCGGAAATTGTCCCACGGGAACCTACTATCGAGATAAAAGTATTCTGTCTTGATCTAGGTTATAAAAATATCTACATTGCCTCCAGGTCAGTTCTGCTATTTTTGCGTGATTGAGTAACAGATATCCAAGATTTCATATTTAAAATATTATTGGGATAGCAGGATGTGAAGTGTCAGGATCGGGATTATTTGTGTTAAAGTACGCCATGAGACAAATCCAGAAGTTTGTCCACCATTTCCAGACAGCTGTGATATTATTTTGCTCGTGGCAGACAGACGGATATGGGTATGCGGTATGTGGTACCTAGAGGCTTATCTATAACAAAATACACGTGTACATTATTTTTTCTTGAATAAAATTTTTATGATTAAACAACTTAAATACAAAATGTCATCCCTATTTTAATTCCCTTAAGGGTTAAAACGGTGAAAATCTGAACCCTTACCGATCCCCACTGAATGTAAATTAGTTCATAACCTTGTACACGGGTGTACTACAGCCGAATCGAATGACAAATAATCGAATATCAATTAATTGACCACTATAAATCGAACGCCTAAATACTAGAACGTTCATAATATCGAAAGGTTACTGAATCGACATTCGACATTCAGTATATCGCACACTCAATACATCGAGTGTTCAAAATATCCAATGTTTGTTTGATGAAACGTTCAACGCACCGCATGATAGTCATATAAATTGTGGAAGTTTGTCGAAGATTTAGGTAGGTATATACATTTGTATTAAAATATTGCAATCGATTATGAATCATCTAAGGTCATCACCACTACTTATTTAACTTGAACAATGGGTGAATTTGTCAAATAATTAAATTAATTATGTATTACTCACTGGCTCTGGATCTACCAGAGGGCCCTCGCTGACAGAGGCCTTCCACACAAGCAGCGAGAGGTTCGGACGCCACGGAAGGAGTGTGTCGCAGACATTCTCGTATAGGGGTGGCGGTCTGTGGCTTTCTACCACATGAGTAGATAAATTATCTACTCATGTGCTTCTACGACACGTAATTAGAGGGGCCTCGTCGTCAGACGCTCAGACGAGAGGGCCGGAGTGAACGGAGAAAATACATCACGGACATCCTAGTTATCAGTTCTTTTATTAATATAACACCAAACACAACACAGTAAGTAAAGAGTAACAGTAAGAGTAAGTTCGTTAAAGATTCCGCAAAGATTCAGCCTAGACTTCGACAAGAATGGAACAAATACAGAGCCTAGACTTAGACAAAGAATCAAACAAATACAGAGCCTAGACTTAGACAAAGAATCAACAAAGACAGAGCCTTGACTGAGACAAAGAATCAACTAAGGTAGAGCCAGCCTTGGACAAAGCATCAACAAACATAGAGTCAGATTTAGTGGTCACCTTTTAGTGTCTGACGAACCTTCTGAAAGTATCTGTATTTGTAAGGTATGTAAATGTGATTTTGCGAAATGTTTTCACTACGCTGTAAATTAAAAAAATATATATATACTTAAGGCCTTACTTAAGGCCCCACTCCGACATGTGCGCGAGGCAAAGGTCCTCACGCACATGTGGGAGTGGCGCGAGGAGGCGAAAAGCCAGGGCGAAAGTTCACTGCCGCGACAAATCGCGGGACGGCGGACAGAGCTCCGGCAGGATCTCATGGCGACATGGCAGGTCCGACTGTCGCAACCCAGCGCTGGGCACGGCACAATTGCGGCGGTAAGTCTCCTCTTTGAGGAGTGGATAGAGAGGCGCCACGGCGTCCTCACCTTCCGCCTGACGCAGGTGCTCACCGGGCATGGGTGCTTCGCTGGGTTCCTGTTCAGGATAAAGCGGGAGGAATCGCCCGGGTGTTTTCTATTGCGAGGATTGTCTGGAGGACACGGTGGAGCATACGGTGGAGGTGTGCCCTGCCTGGGCGGAGCACCACCATGTCCTCGTGGAGGCGATCGGCGGCAGCGAAATCTCGCGTCCGGCCTTGGTGCAAGCCATGGTACGTAGCGAGAGGGCATGGGAAGCCGTCACCTCCTTCTGCGAAGCAGTCATGCTCGCGATGGAGAAGGCGGGGCGCGTGAGGGAGTGGCAATCTCTGCGCCCTCATTTCCCTAGCCGCCGCAGGAGGAGACGCCCTGGGCGTCAGAAGTCAATAGCAGACGCCCGGCCACCGTAGGCGCGAGCTTGCAAAGGGTAGCTTGCCGCCCGGTAAGGACCAGGCTCGGGTCGACGGCGCGTAGTGTTCCACGCGTGCCTCAAAGAGATGTCAGCAGCACTAAAGGGGCCTGCTAGGATCGGTGCCTGCCAGGGTCGCGAGATTGTTCGAAAGAGATACCGTGACCCTGGCACATGGGCAACTGAAGGAACACGAGTGGGTTTTAGTCAGTAAAAGTCTGACACGCCCTCCCGCTCCGTCCAGAGCGGTAGAAGTCATTTGATGATTCCCATCCAAAAAAAAGGGCTTAGCCCTACAATGCATACTGTGACATATCTGTGACAACCAACATAATTACGTCTAGCGTTCGTTTAAAGACTCCTAGCGACATCTTTCGGCTGGTAGATAAGTCTTTGCTTACATTGCAACGGTTTAGTAATAGCTAGTGTCACTAGATTGGTGTTCGTTACTGAATAATATTGTGCTCTGAATACAAATCGAACGGACGACGTGATCTCGGTATTTACGTAAATTGAAAATTATTAAAAAAATAGTTTTATGAATAATTGGAAGTGGAAAAAAATATTTTCACATTGGAAATAGTGTACACTAAATAAATGTAAGTTATTTTATATTAACATTACTGTTTTATGTACTTAAATATAATTTTATTTCAACGTTCCTAATGTGGTACACCATGCATTAGTTTACATGTAACGTTTTGTTCCGTTTGGATTTTATTGCAGATTATGGCAAAAAAGAAATTGTCTGATAAGTTGATCGAGCAATATTTGGATATCCCATCAGAGAGTGAAGACGGTCCAGACTTCTCGTAGGCGGAAAGTGATGATGACATAGCAAGAATAAACTTGCAACAGTTGAACGAAGATGTTAGTGAGTCTGACAATGATATTTCTTCTAGTTATGCACCATCTTCCTCTGCTAATACATGTACTACCTACCCTCGCTATAGACGTAAATGAAGAACTTAGGGATCCTAATCCTCAAGCCAATACTTCTGGGCCAAGCTCATCACGCCAAAGCAGATCTTCTTTCACCTTCTACTTGTGCTGTGCGACGATAGGGGAATGGCTTATGATTTCGAGATATACTCTGGAATGGAAAATAATGCTGAGCCTGACTTGAGTGCAAGTGCAAATATAGTAGTTCGCCTAGCACGAACTATTCCGAGATTCCATGAGTATGAATAATTTTTCGACAACTACTACACTTCATCTGAACTTATTTCTTATCTTTCCAAAGAAGGTATCCAATCACTCGGAACGGTCAACAAAGGCCAACTAGGCAAAGATTTGAAAATCCCATCTCTAAAAGATTTGAAGGGCACTAAAACAGAACGGGACTATTCAGAACAATGGGTAGCTGATGTTGATGGAATAGAAGTTGGCACAGTAATGTGGTTTGATAACAAGCCCATTGTTTTATCTTCATTTTTTATTGGACAACAGCCCATTGACAAGGTTACCCGGTATTGCAAGAAACAAAAAAAAAATACATTGAAGTAGATTATTTTAAAATAGTTAAAGTCTATAATCAGCATATGAGGGGATTCGATTTATTAGATTCCTTTCTTGGGAAGTACAAAATAAAAATTTGTACCAACGTTTATTTTACCATTTTCTTGATATTATCACCATAAATTGCTAGCTTCTGCACAAGAGGGTAGGAGAACAAAAGAATGAACCAACATCAACTAAATTAAAAGATTTTAAACTGGAAATAGCTAAATGTCTATGCCTGTGTGGTCCTTCGTTACAAAGAAAAAGAGGAATACCGTCTTCTGCAGCAGATGATATGATTGAGAAGAAGACATAAGCTAATGCAGCAATCCTTCCCCCTAGAGATGTGAAAATTGATAGATTTGATCACCTCCCTTTATGGACCAAGAACAGACAGCGCTGCAAGTATCCTCAGTGTAAAGGAAAAACATATGTATCGTGCGAAAAGTGTCGCGTTGAGTTGTGCTTTAATAAAGACAACAATTGTTTCTACAAATTTCACCATTAATTAAAGATTGTATTAAATATTTAATCATTTTCATTGTTCCTTATTAAGAGTCAAATTCTGGTCTAATCGCATAAAGTACCACATATGGAACAGAATTAAAAAAAAACGAATTTCTACTAATTTCATGGGTTTTATTTATTTATTTTATTATTTATGTACACACAGTAAAAAAACAGAGTGATAAGACATATTAAACAAATATTTATTATTATTATTTATATTTTTTATTATTATTTTAGCTATCTAGACCCTATATTGTTAGATCACTGGTTAAAATAAGTCAATGGTTGGCTCGAGGTCTGGGTGGAGACGTCAAACCGGATGTACCGGTGGTCGGAATACGTCTCCACCCCCTCCATGACGCGCCAATCAATGACCTGCGGCGACAGAGCGGGGCTGGCCAACGAAATGTCCACCACTGAGTCGCCCGGCATCCGTACACACGTAGGTACAGAACCCCGGTTTAGGACGACCATGCCTGTCTCCAGAGCCCAGTCCTCCACCATCCTGCCCCGCGCGTCCGTATACCGGGAACCCCAAGCCAAATTTTTGGCGTTGAAGTCCCCGAGCACGAGCACGGGGAGGGGACGGAACCCGACGACGACGACTCTCAACTCCGCAAGGGAGTTGTGGAACTCGGCGAGAGTTCGGCTCGGGGAGAAGTATACGCCCACCACTACAATCTCCCCGAACCGTGCTGCTACGCAACCCCTTCCCCTCTTGACACCCTCGAGGGTCGGAGTCCCGGCGGCGGCCGACGAAATGAGGGTCACTGAGCCGCTCAGGTCCTCCACCCAGTCATCCCTGGGTGGGACAAAGTACGGCTCAGCGACCACAGCGATGTTAATCGACCACTGCGCCATGCTCTGGAGTAACAGATACTGAGCGGAGGCGCAGTGGTTGATATTCGCTTGGAGGAGGCGCAATGGAGTACCTATTATTGGCACTCCATTTCAACCCCCTCCTGAGCCCCCTGTGAGGGCCCTGCCGTGGCGGTGCCGGCAACGACAGCAGTGGTTGAGGCGACAGCGGCGACAGCGGTGACGGCGGTGGCGGAGGGCTTGCCCTTGTCTTTGGCCTTGGCGGCTGCAGCGCAGGCCTTACTCCCAGCCCAGTGATCGGCCGGCTTGCCAGCCGCCGCACATGCATAGCAGTGCGGCGTTGCACGAGCCGGCCTTGTGACCGGGCTGACCGCAGCGGAAGCAGTGACCGCTGCGGTCCACCTCTGAGGTGCAACTCACAAACACGTGGTTGCCCATCTGGCATCGGAAGCACCTCAGAGGTCTGGGCTCCAGCAGTTTGACCTGCGCCGAAACCCAACCCACCAGGAGCCTTCGGCCCTCCGCGGTGATTTTTTGAGCCGCCGACACGGGGCAACGCAATGAATGTTTTTTAACTATGAATATTAAACCAATTCCTACCGATAAAAAGTTCCGCAATTACTCCTCTGTTCTTCAATATTATAGTTTGGAAAAGCCAATAATCATATCCGTGGATGCTAGTTCCACAGGGTAAGGTGCGTGCTTAATGCAGAATGGGCTTCCTGTATGTTATGCTTCTAAAGCTTTAACTAGCACAGAACAAAGGTATGCACAGATTGAAAAAGAATTGTATGCTTCCGTCTTTGCCTATGAGCGATTTTATGCATACATTTATGGACGTTCGGATGTTACAATAGAAACGGACCATAAACCTTTAATCAGCATTATTAAAAAACCAATTGTAGATGCTCCGTCCCGCCTACAGAGGATGATGTTGAGACTGCAGCGCTATACATTTACGTTAGTTTATAGACCGGGAAAACACTTGTACATTGCTGACGCGTTATCTCGTGCTTATGAAACGATACCGCATGTGAGCGAAGGGACGTCACAAACCGGTATGGGTTGCGGCAACGATGAGGCATGTGTATTGAGATTGACGGAGAGAGTGAAAAATAAATGCAAATATCTTACGGACGCTCAATTCATAAATATTCAGAAGCAGTTAGAAATGGATGAGGAGATGACGGAATTAAGTAAACATATTTTACAAGGTTGGCCTGAAAATAAGGATAGATTAAAAGATAATTTAAAACCATACTGGAAATTTAAGGAAGATATAACTTTAGCTAACGGGTTGCTCTGAAAATCGGATAAAATTATTATACCTAAAGTAATGAGAAAAGAGTGTTAAAAAAGATTCATATTGGACATATGGAAATCGAAAAATGCAAGTTACGAGCAAGAGAAATAATATTTTGGCCCGGTAGTAACAATGACATCATCATCATCAACACGGCAAAATCTTCGTGCGAGAGAAAGAGGGTTGCAAACATTTTGAAGTTAGGAACGAGAACGACCACTCGACTATAATCAATCATAAAGCGTGACTAAACCTTAAATTGTCAATTACCAAATTCTCGATTGTTGTTTTTTTCTGGTTCTTACCCCTAATGTTCTATTTTTGCTTGTATTACTTCATGTTATGTTCCTTATTTTTAATCATAATTAGTACTAGTGTCTATTTCTCTCAGACAACTTCACTACTCAACACACATAAACACACCACACAATCCATAACACTGTACTACATAAACCACAAGTTCCTGAAATTAACCTATAATTTTTCTTTTAGTAGACAAGTCCTCAATATAGTTGCATATTATGCTAATATTTCTCATGAGTCAGGTATCATTATCTCTACTCAGCACCCGATTATTGTACCACATTTTGTCCAACAAATAAAAAATGGATGACCTAAACATAATTAACTCAGAAATTGAGAAAATTACTGTTTCGGAATGTTTTATCTGCTCCCCGGAGGCCAGTTGTAACTATCTGCGCCAACCGGAATGCACCCTTAAAATCCTACATGTCAATTTATGAAGCATCAACTGTAATTTTGACAAGTTATTGTTATTAATAGGTAGACTAAATTACACACTAGACGTTATCATCCTGTCCGAATGTTGGCTTAGCAAATGCCCAAACTGTCCTTCTCTAACAGGTTTTAATATCTATTCTTCTTCGTCTTCTTCGCCTACGTCAGAAATGATCTTCAGTTCGTTCTTTTGAAACTCCACTACTCAGCGATGCAAATTGCTTGGTAATAAAATTCTCGGACAAAACTGCAGTTATTGCTGTATATCGTTCTCCTTCGTTTAAAGACCTCACTCCATTTTTCAGTAGTCTAGATATATTGTTACAACAGTTGGGTAAATTTAAGACTATTGCACTGGTGGGAGATCTTAACATAAACATTGCCCCCGCTAGCTTGGACCCAAATGCAGACGAATATCTAAATATTGCAGCATCACACGCTATGCTCCCTGCACATGCACTACCCACTAGACTCTCAAATTGCCTCGACCACGTCATACTGAAAACTAGACATACTGCCACCACCTTAGTCCTAGACTGTGAGCTAACAAACCATGCTCCGGTTCTCCTTTTCTGTAATCCGGACATGTTAATAACTGCATCGAAGCGTTTATTTACTAAAATTGACATAATAAAAGTTAAAAATGATATCGAAAAATCAGATCTGTCACATATACTCCAAATAACAAATCCTAACCTTGCTGCTGAAACGCTTGTATCTATCCTATCTTCGTCCATTACTCGGCATACCACCTCCTCAGTTATATCAAGTAGAAAACGCATAATTAAGCCTTGGATTACACCTGGTCTTCGAAGATGCATTCGTCATAGAGACAAGCTCTATAAGACATTCAAGAAACACCCTGATAATGATACCCATAAAATTGTATTTCTTCGTTATCGTAATTATTGTAATAATTCCCAGAAAGCCAAAAAAAACCAAAGGCAACCTGAAAACTTATCAAACAAATATCCCATTTGGACAAGGCTAAATCCGCTTCCTCTGAATTGTTAAAGTATGGCGACGATCCTCTTCATTCTCTCAATTTGATCAACCATTACTACGCTACTGTAAGTAGCAATCTGGCTTCTAAATTTCCATTGTCTCCTCCTTCTAACCGAGTTGACCCTTACTCCTCACCCTTAGAGTCTATGGCTTTGTATGATGTGGACGATGACGAAATTGAAAGCATCATACTAAATCTTAAAGACAAATGTGCTGTTGGATATGACGGTATATCATCCTCAGTCATTAAGGCCACCAAACACACTATCATTCCAATACTTGTTCACATATTTAACTTGTGCCTATGTTTGGGAACATTTCCTGATGTCTTTAAAACTGCCATAGTACATCCCATATTCAAAGGAGGAGATAAGTGCGTTGCTTCTAATTACAGGCCCATATCAGTACTTACGACCCTTTCCAAAATCTTTGAAAAAGTCATCAATGCGAGACTGGTAAAGTTCCTAGCCAAATTTAATATCTTGGCTGACAATCAGTTTGGGTTCAGAGCAGGGAAATCTACCGAGGATGCTACCTTAGAACTTACAAATGAAATAGTCGAACAACTTAATAATAAACAAAAAGCTATTGGCGTCTTCCTTGATTTATCGAAGGCATTCGATACTGTATCTGTCCCTAAACCGATACACAAGCTGGAACAAATTGGCGTACGAGGTAATGCCCTCGAAATCTTTCGCAGCTACCTGACGGGGCGGAAACAAGTTGTCAAAGTCGAGAATTTTATAAGTACTCCGGAAGATATGACATTTGGTGTGCCTCAGGGTAGCGTCCTAGGGCCCACTCTTTTCCTTATATATGTTAACGAGCTGTGCCAGCTATCCCTTCCATTCACAAGAATCATTGCTTACGCGGATGACACAGCCCTCATTACACACGGTAAGGACTGGCCTGACACTCGTGAGAGCGCGGAGACCGCTCTGAGTTTAGTCATGAATTGGTTAACCTCAAATCTACTTACACTAAACATCGCAAAGACAAAGTTCATCCCCTTCACACCTGGAATTCTTACACAACCACCGATGTCATTTCAAATAAAGAGCCATGATTGTTCTCCTACTGTGGCCACTACAACCTGTAACTGTGCCCAGATAGAACGTACCGATAACATCAAATATCTTGGAGTCATAGTGGACAATTGTCTAACGTGGAAAAAACAGGTTGACTCAATGGTGATCCGTGTAAGAAGACTTATATACGTGTTTAAAAAACTCAGGGCCGTTGTCGACTTCCGATGCCTAATGTTGATTTACCTTGCACTCGTTCAGTCAGTCCTTAGCTACTGCATTACATTATGGGGAGGCACCCACAAGACTACTTTTATGCGGTTGGAGAGAGCACAAAGATCAGTGCCAAAAGTACTGGCAAACAAACCTCTGAGATTCCCAACATCTGAACTTTATTCGCTTTGTAACGTCCTTACTGTAAGACAATCATTTACACTTCAAACTATTCTTAAGAAGCACGACCTCACGAAGTTCGTCCCTCAGTACCTTCCAAAGAAATGACGCTCTGAATTTGTCTGCAAGACATTATTCTCCAGATTGGCACTAGTAAGGCGCCACTTCAACTACATTAGCCCTAAACTGTACAATAATATAAATAGAAACATAAAATTTTTTCCACTAACAAGAAATTTACTGAAAAGAAAACTATCAGAAATGCTAAAATCTTTGTCCTACGAAGCTACAGAAAAACTTGTGGTAACATAACACATACATTCCTCTCACAAAAACACATAACCCCCCCTCTCACTCACCCTGACACTCACTACACACACACTCCTCAACAACCACTACACACTGACACATAGTTAGTAAAATTTAAATAACCTTTAACTTTAATTTTATTTTAATTTTTAAGTTATTTCTTTCTTTTAATTATCTGTCTGGAGCAAATGCACCATGTTTTTGACGTGGGCGTTGATAGCTGCGCCACAGTTTTTACTTTTGTAGCTATCTTCGTTTCTTTTTGTAAATTTGTGTCCTCAAACTTGTTCCAAATAAACACATTTTTTTTTTAAAGCCGTAATACGTCCACTGCTGGAATTAGGCCTCCCCCAATTTGGGGGGCTTTGCCATAATCGCCTCGCTTGGCAGGCGGGTTGGCGATCGCAGTATGGTGGTAAAATGCATAGAGAACGCTGCTGCCCATTCTCTAGTAAGTCCCTTAGTCGCCTTTTACGACACCCACAGGAAGAAATGGGGTGGTGTTATTCTTTACATCCGAACAATGACATAGAAAACATTATTTCTAGTTGTAATACTTGTTTAACGCATAGTAAAAATACCTAATCAGATAGAAGAGCTCAACTGCCACGAGGTTCCTGACAGACCATGGGCTAAGGTTGGTGTAGATTTATTCCGATATAAAGGTACGGACTACTTGTTGCTAGTGGATTATTTTAGTAAATATTTTGAGTTCAACTTCTGGGAGTGTAATTAATAATTTAAAAAATATATTTAGCCGTCAAGGAATACCTAATACTGTAATGTCAGACTGTGGTCCACAATTTTCATCATTTGAATTTAGAAAATTTGCACTAGATTGGAATTTTACTCATAAGACGTCATCTCCTTACTACCCGCAGTCGAATGGACAAATAGAACGCACAGTCCAAACAGTAAAAAATGTTATCAAAAAGTCAACAGAAGATAACACGGATTATCATCTAGCATTGTTAGAATGCTTAAATACACCGCTGGGAAGTGAGCTAGCATCACCAGCCGAAATTTTACAAAGTCGAAAATTAAGAAGTATTGTTCCGACACCTATATCATTATTAGCTCCAAAGGTGCATTATAATATAAAAGAGAAATTAATAGATAGGCAAAACAAACAAAAAGAAATTTATGACAAAGGTAGTAAGAACTTAACGCCGTTGCAAGTCAATCAAAATGTAAGATATTACGATAAGATTAAAAACTATTGGGTACCAGGCGTAGTTGAGCGAATTCTAAGAAATAAGTCATACGCAATTCGTTTACATAACGGAAAATTAATCGTACGGCACATAATAGCAGATCCCTCGCACAGACACAGCCCTCCTCGAGATTATGAGTTTGACAATGATAGTGAGAATTCATTGAGTCATAGAAATGAACATTGTGAATCGACAACTAATAATAATTATGTAACTCGTTCTGGCAGGACGGAGCAGGAGTAGATGGGAGTATCCGTGAAATTATCAATACAGACAGAACGATGTAATCTTCATCCGTACTATCAACGGCTACACAATATTGATATTAAGAATAGATTTAAATGTATAATAATAGTGATTAAAATTAACAACTGCAAATTAGTTTTAGAAAAAATATATATCAATCCTTACATTAAATGGTAAAGATAATGAGTAATTTGTTCTTGCTTAACAAATTATTAAATAAATACATGAATACTGAAATACATTAATTAAATAAAATTGCTCAAGTTTAGGATGCAGTAATCACGATGTTACTGTTTACTGTAAGCATTGAGATAACTTACTTGTTAAGCTTAATTTATTATGAGTGATCATTATATGATTATTGATTATGCTTGATAAACTGTAATGGTCATATACATAATTGTGTATATCATATTTGTTAATAGTTAATAATTTTTTTAAATTGAATAGTAATGGAATTATTATATTTTTTTTCGTACTTATACATATTATTTTTTGTTGAGGAAGGAAGATGTGATGATATTCTGATGTGGGTACTTCAATAATATTGGTGGTGGTACAAAAACTTTTAAATGTCAATTAAATATTTTTTAAACTAGATGAGGTCGGCGTTTCCTGACTACTCTGAGAAGAAAGGCCGAAACAAACTAAGAGGTGACAGTCTCTTTTAAATTCCAGACATAATCTTGGTTACAACATGTGAAGACTATGTAGTTTGGTGACTGAAATGGTCATTTGATGAATGAACCACACAGATTAAGTGGACCTGTCCAGCCAGTGCAAGCATTTGTCACTAATCGTATTACCAACTGTTAAGATATAAGTAATAAAAACAGACAAAACTAAGCCCTGCTTTCATAATGTTTTCAAATTTGATTGTGCGTTATCATACATTTTGAGGTTAGGGGTCATCTTAAACCAATCTAAAACGTAAAACAGAGGACCGGGAATGAGTATAAAAACCGTGACACAGCAATTTCGGATATCAGAAGTGTGCTCAACCGTGCCACGCTGAACACAATCACCGAAAGGACCTGGAATTATGAAATTGGTTGTATTGACGGTGATCATCGGTAAGTCATTTCAGATAGGTATATTTTTTACTCTCTTATTAATTTTTTTCTTTTTGTTCTAATATGGCACTAAAGGAACGAACGGGGATCACTTTAACTGTTTCAATTATTTTCGATTGATCTATTAAAAAAAAACGAATGGAGGCCCATTCGTTTTTTTTTAATACATCAATCATCGTTTTCATTTTTTTAATCATCAAGCACTTGACTTCGTGAGTGTTCAGAGGAGAAAAAGAACTGTACACTTGGAGTATCGCTTTGCAGTTCGTCTGTCTGTCTGTCTGTTTATTGGTCAAAATGTTGGCCAACCGCTAAAGAACTAATATTAAAGAATAGGTACTGAGTAACACCGTTAAATAGTTATTTAACCTTGAAATCACCATTTCACAGTCTTTTTATTGCAGGTTTGTTAAACAACTATGATTTTAACAGAAAGTTCGTCGATTATTTCAAACAAATTTAGCTGTTCCATACATTTTGATTGGTATTGCAATTATCTAAAAAAAGACCTTACATTTTGATTCGCATGGGTTGATCGTTCAGATTAAGCTAAGCTTGCCACGGTTGTTCCGTGGATGGGTAACCATCTTTACTTACCAAGCCCCTTCCGTGCCTCAGAAAACACGTTAAGCTGTTGGTCCCGGCTGTCTTTGGTAGATCATAGACAGTCATTACGGGTCGACAGAAGTCCAAAAGTCTGACAACTAGTCTTACCAAGGGGCATTGTATTACCCTGATACTGGGTTGTGGAGGCCAGATAAGCAGTCACTGTGTAAAATACTGGTACTTAACTGTATCCTGTTAGACTGGAAGCCGACCCCAACTTAGACGGGAAAAGGCTAGGCAGATGGTGATGATGATGAACAGAACATATTGATAACCTACGTTATACACCGTGACATTTTAGTCGTCTTACCAAGGTTGTCCACTCAATGTATCCGACATAATATACCTCTAGGCGTGGTTAAAAATTGTTACCATTAATTAAGATAATAGGTAGGTAAACATAAATAATGGATTAGAATTATGAAACATCCTGTTAATAATGTTTACGTGTCATACGATAGATAAAGTTCCAGACAGATAAAGCGCACGAGTCGACTAGATCATTCCATCTCCATTTTCCATGAGATAAAATATCAAAATTCAAACTACGTCATGCGTCATCACACTGAATAATATTTTTATTTTTTAGTTCATCATTTCAGCCGTAAGACGTCCACTGCTGGACTAAGGCCTCCCCAAATTTGAGAGGCTTTGCCATAATCGCCACGCTTGGCATTGGTTGGCAATCGCAGTATGGTGGTAAAATGCATAGAGACCGCTGCTGCCCATTCTCTAGTAAGTCCCTTAATCGCCTTTTACGACACCCACGGGAAGAAATGTGGTGGTGTTATTCCTTACGTCCGGCACCACACGGTTTCTTTTTCGGTTTTTTAGTTACTCCAATGTTATTTTTTTTTTCTTATGGATGTGTAGTAGTCATTGGTTACATGTCGTCGGCTGCCGTTGTAAGACGATTTAAATGTTACGGTGTATTTCTACGCTCGATCTGGAATCATGCGTATAACTGATGGTTACAGTTTGCGCGTCGATGTTCCTGGCACCTTGTATACTTAATTATGAACAAGATTAGTCAAGACCTTTCGTAATTAATCTTTCATATCGAAGTCACTCATAATATTTATTCTTTATTCATTAAAGAAAATTGTTCTTTTCATTGCTATTATATTTATTTAAGATCTCCAATAAAAGGTATACACAGAATATGACACATACCTAAACCAAGGGCAACATCAGGTATTCAGTAGGTGTACTCCATCACTTATAGGAGACCATAGCTTGCACAAAACAGTTTACAACTAAGCTAACAAAGGTAATATATTAATTGTATGGAAATTTGGAATCATTAAAGGGCATTAAAAAAAAGAGAAGAAAATGGAACATTTAGAGACACTTAAATGAACAAATTAGTTCTAACGAGAAAAATATCTAAATATCCCATGCCTTCATTTCTTTAAAATCTTCATACAAACGAAGCAAGCTAACAAAAAGGTTGTAATAACTTTGAGTTTTACGATTTCCAGCCACCGTCACGTCGAGTCTGCTCACCGAAAACCCGAAATGGCCTTAAAAGGTTGTAATAACTTTGTGTTTTACGATTTCCAGCCGCCGTCGCGTCGAGTCCGCTCACCGAAAACCCGAAATGGCCCTGGCAAGTAGGAAAAGAATACGTCTATGACGTGAACTCTTATACATGGACCAAATTCGAAAACAGCGACAGCAATGGCAATGCCTTTCAGGCCCAGTTCGTCATCCGCGTTCAGAAACCAGGCCAGCTTCTAGCTAGACTTGAAAACCCCACGTTCG
The DNA here is from genome assembly GCA_947507805.1 of Aporophyla nigra. Taxonomy (NCBI): domain Eukaryota; kingdom Metazoa; phylum Arthropoda; class Insecta; order Lepidoptera; family Noctuidae; genus Aporophyla; species Aporophyla nigra. The sequence goes on along the minus strand of OX382316.1, from coordinate 3,777,836 downwards.
CCCAAAATGTTGGTGAGATGAACATTAACAATGCTCCTTCGGACTTGAAATACCAACCAGTTCCAAAAATTGACGATGTTTTTGAGATCATCGTAGATGGAGGCCGCGTTCTCTCCGTGAAAGTAGCTGCTTCCTTATCTTCCGCTAACGAGAACTTACTAAAGGGTCTGATCAGTGCTCTACAAGTAGATCTATCTGCTCATGGCCACGTCCACAATTTCCCAAACAGCTTCGATAAGGAATCATTCCAAGGTCTCTTCAAGAAGACGGAAGCTGATGTCACTGGTGACTGTGAAACTTTATATTCCGTTTCGCCAGTTTCCACGGAAGTGCGTCATGAGTTACCTGCGTTTGCTGAAGACCCCATCGAAATAACTAAGAGCAAGAATTACGGCTCTTGCAAGAGCCGTGTTGGTTTCTCATTGGGAGTGCCAGAGGGCGCTGTGTGGAAGGGCATCGCTTACGATAACGAAGAAAAACAGTTCATCAGGCACACTTCTGAATCACGCATTCTTGCTGGTAAGCAAGGAACTATCTACACATCACAGTCCTTGAGTTCTGTCTTTGTAAACCCACTTCTGTTCGGAAAACTAAAAGCTGAGGTCTACAGTTACGTCGGGTTCACCTTGACAGAGGTCAAACCAGAAGGTAACACCGAATGGAAGAGATTAGAGTCTGGTTTACTTCGTGAGATCGATTCGCTTTTGTTCACCAATAGCGACGCAACATTCTTCCAAGTAAATGCTGAAAACCTTGTCAATGCCCAAAAACTGCTCCAAGAAATCACTCCTTTACTGGAGGACCCCAACAACCTGTATAAAAGAGACTTCCTTTCGAAGTTCAACCTTCTTGTTCGCTTCATCATGCTCATGGACGCAGATCAACTGACTGTAATGACAAGCAGCGTTGAGGTCGCTAAAGCTTCAAAGAATGAGTCTAAGAATAAGATGTGGATAATCTACCGCGATGCAGTTGCCCAAGCAGGCAGCATTGCAGCTTTTGAAGAAATCAAGGCGTGGATTTTGACAAAGAAAGTTCAAGGCGAAGAAGCCGCTGAAGTCATCAGTTCTGTAGCAGGCAGTCTAAGCTTCCATAATAAGAAAGTAACTAATGAATTTTTCGAACTCGCTTTCAGCCCCGTAGTTACGGAACAGAATTTCCTGAATACCTCCGCCTTATTGGCTGCCACCAAATTCATCCGATCCGGCAAACAGGACTTATTTGTGGTTGAAACAGTAATTCCACGTCTCTCCCAAGAACTGAAAAAAGCCGTTGAAGAAGGCGACAGCAGCAAGGCTCAGGTTTATGTAAGAACCCTTGGCAACTTAGCTCGTCCCGAAATCCTACAGGCCTTTGCTCCTTTCTTAGAAGGAAGGATCGCAGTTACCAACTACCTCCGCACCCAAATCATTATTAGTCTGAAAACTTTGGCTAACCTGAAGAACGAAGATGTCCGTGCTGTACTCTTCAGCATCTTGAGGAACACCGCTGAGCCTTACGAAGTAAGGGTAGCTGCTGCCCTTAACATTTTCTTTGCTTTCCCTACTGCTGAGATGATGCAAATAATGGCACACATGACGAATGATGATCCCAGCACCCAAGTACGAGGAGTACTGGCAACCAGCATTGGTTTCGCCGCCAATTTGAAAGATCCACGTTTTGCAGAGCTGTAAGTTAAAATTGTTCACTTTGAAAAATTTTACATAACGCTTATCATATGAAGTTTAAAAAACATACTTAAAATAATAGTTTCATTAATTTTATTAATTTTAGGGTAATGTTTCACCTGTAAGCTAGGAAACTGGAATTAAACTGTTAACATTTTCTGTGTTTTAGCGCTAAGACTGCGCAGTCGGTATCAAGTTTCGTCACTAAAGAAAAATACGGATACCGCAACTCAGCCGACAGCATAATTGAGGAGTACACAAGCAACGATGAGCTGGCTCATTTGAGGGAATTGTCGTATATCGGCAGTCAAAACAGTGCCCTTCCCAAGTACCAAAGGCAAGGTTTGAGATTAAGAGGCACTGGAATAACCGAGGAAGACTGGGTAATTACTTTTATGTAACTTTTCCAAATTACTCATATAACACATATTTTAAAGTTTTATGTTAAACAGGAACAAAATATACTTGTGACTAGAACATAAACTCATGCTTAACTAAAATAACTAACCATGATTATTTTCATTCCCAGTTCACACTATCCGTATCCGACGTACAGGATCTGTTCGACCACATCGGGCATATCTTCGCCGACCACTCAGTTAAATCGGATAATGACTTCAAATTCTCAGCTAAAAAGATCATTGAAGAACTCCACATCAAACGTGAACCCCGCAACCCTCTTGAAGGCGCCTTTTTCATTGACAATTTTAACCAACAGAAACTTTTCACGTTCAGCGAAAAGGAACTGGACGCTTTTCTTTCGGAAGCCGTTAAGACTGTTGAACAGTTATACTCTGGTCTTGATTATCAGTTCACCAAGGTGGTGATTGACAAACAAGTGATAGTCACGTTCCCTTTGGCAGCCGGTATGCCATTTGTGTTTGCATACACCGAACCTATTGTTTTCATCGTTCAAGTAAAAGCTAACTCAAAAGTCAGTGTGGACAAGGCTGGATTAGTGAATACTGATATTAGTTTCACTTATGCGAGAAACTTGGATGGCAGTGTCGGTTTCTTGGATACACTTACTGGAAACTACGCTAGCAGTGGTATTATTAACAATCTGCAAATCAACATCCCTGCCAAGTTTATTGCGAAAGTTAAGCCTGGAGACTTCAAGCTCTCTTTTGTTTTTCCTGAACAAGATGCTAACCTTATTCACTTGGCCGTGGCACCCTACACCACTGTGCAGAAGATTCACTCCCCGCTGCCCGTTTCGGAAGACCCAGCAACTAAACTAGTTAAACGCTCTGCCCTAGTTCTGGCAACTGAAGTTAATTTAGGTGAACTTGCCGGTGTTGGCCTATATCTGAAAGGAGTGTCATACTCTTCGGACTTCAAGAAAAATTTATTTGGTGCTGATCTTTTGACAAACATTCGCAACATATTATACCAGAAAGACGTTGCGCTCACCCAAATTGACTTGAAATATGTAGCCAAGGATACCAAAAACAAGGATGTTACCATCACAACCTACATCAGTAAGTTTTGATTGTATTTATTTAGAATCAACAAAATAATTTGAATGACCTGTTGGTCTAGTGGTTAGCGACCCTGACTGCTATGCCGGAGGTCGTGGGTTCGATTCCCACCCAGGACAAATGTTTGTGTGATGAGCACGATCATTTGTTCTGTGTCTGGGTGTAATTTATCTATAATATGTATGTATTTAGAAATATATAAGTATGTTTATCAGTTGTCTAGTACCCATAACACAAGCTCTGCTTAGCTTGGGACTAGATGGCGTTGTGTGATAGTTGTGGAATATTATTGTGGAATATTATTATTATAATTTATTATAATAAATAACACAAAAACGCTAAAATCAGGTATAAAGTAGGAACACATACTTTAGATCTTCGCGTACTGGCGACCACATTATGCACAATAATGTTATCAAAGTTAATTTTTCAATAGAGTTAAAGTGTTCAAGGAGAAATCGGAACAAATTTAGTAAAAATTTGAAAAAGTTGATACATTTGTAAACAACATGAAACAAAAGAAAATAGAACAACAAGTTAGTTGAATTTCAATTTTATGGAAGACAGATTTCACTCTGCGTGTCATCTTGGTAATTTGAAGTAGAAAAAGCGTTTCCTGTTTGTCACAATTATTACATCGTTCAAGCATTATCATCTTACATTTATATCTCTTATATAAAATTTCTTATTACAGACACGCTGTACAACCAGAAGGAAAGCGGTGAATTGGGCCCAGCTACGATCACCAGTGACGTCACAGCAAACAGTGAGGGTCGCCGTAAAGACTTGGTCAAACGCGTTGCATCAGGCATTGACTCCGCTAAAGTTCGAGTGCTCGACATTAGCACCGTATTTGATGGACAGCAGAAGAAAGAGTTTGTGCTCACCGCCGCTATGGCCAGCAGTGTAGTAGACAACAAGGTTCAAGCTGCCGTGTTTGTCCAAGGACGTGATCAAATCAACGCCGTGTTCAAGATGATCAAGCCTAAGATTGCTCCACTGAACTTCGAGGAGGCTCTTAAGAACCCAATCAAGGTTTCATACGAAGCCGATTTCAAGTTTGGAAACTCTGATAACATCGTCTACAAAGGCACCGGCGAGCGCAGCGAGAAATACACTGAACAATTGAGAAATGACCCATTGGGAAAGCAATGTTTGCAAGAAACCAGCCTAAACAACTTCTACCAGAAGGACTGCTACAAAATGATCATCAAGGCGCACGCCCCTGACTTCTTCAAGGGTACGTTTACATACAAAGACCTCAGCCCTGCCTACATCAACGCATCTTACTATATTTATGAGCTATACAAACACTTCACTACTTGGGAAGAACAAGAGGACATTTCAAAGATAGCTAAAGATGGAACAGTAGAACTTGAGGTTCAAGCGTTCTACTACGACAATCTTATCAACTACGAATTCAACACCGAATATGGCGTGTTCCGTATGAACAACGCAGAGGGACAGTCTCACTACCCCTATACCATGGCTATCTACGCGCCTATTACTAACTGGGAGCGTTCCTACAACTGGTTCACTCGCTACCAATACATGCGTGAGTATAATTAAGTTATTTCGTGGTTCGTATATTGAGGTACGTAAAATCGTCACGTTCTACAATACTCCTTGTTTTATGCCTTCAACAGCTTACTGCGCTGTAGACAGCAGCAAGATCTGGACATTCAGCGGTCGCAGCTACGACTACAGCCTCACCAGCTCCTGGCACGCCGTGATGGTGGATGAGCCCAAAGACTTCGGCAAGTACACTGACCTGGCCATCCTCGCGAGGAGGCCCAGCGACAAACAAGAGGAGGTCTACATTTCCTACAAGTGAGTATTTTTAATTTTTACCATGTTCTATTTCACTGAACATTAACAGAATAGTTCCAGTAGAAGATACGGAACAATGCTTTTATGCTATTACCGCTTTCACAGGAAGTCTTTCCATGAATAAAACAGAAGGGATGAAACCAATAAATTATAAGTGATTCTGCAAGTATTTAGATTCTGCAGGTAACAACTAAAACGCCCGTTCTAATTTAATTATGTTATGTTTTGTTTTAGAAATGACGGTGGTAAATACCTTGAAATTGACATCAAGCCCACAGCTGTTGAGGTCAAGAGTAACGCCGAAAAAACGGTCGAGGGTGAGCACACCATTTACTGGGACGCCTACACAGAAACTGCTCTTCTGGAGTACTACACCCTCGCCGACGGCGTTCAAGTGTTTCTTATCGATAACGAAGCCATTCGTGTAGTGTACGACAGCCAGAGGCTAGTCATCTTCACCGATGGCCACCGCAGCACCACAAGAGGTATCTGTGGTCAGAGCTCTTCCCAGACCAGCGACGACTTCAAGACTCCTTATGGTCTGGTGGACCTCCCAGAGCTGTACGGAGCGTCTTTCTCATTGGACGGTGAATTCAGCGACCCTAAGACCGTAGAGCTGAAGAAGGAAGCTAAACTGAATGCATACCAGCCTGTCACCAAGTACACCAACATCCTCTACTCTGATGCCGAGTGGAGCAAGGCCGAGAACGAGTCTGTTACAGGACTGTAAGTTATGTCATGTATTTAAAGTAAAGTAAACTCCCGAAACAACTTTCGCAATAAATTCGGACAACAATCAAGTATTGCATTTAAAATGTATGTGATGTGCCATATAGAATTAGGTGTAAATAAATATTGTAATTTATTTATATAAATGAAGAATTCAAATTGTATACTATTAGTATATCTTATTGATTGTAAAGACTGCATCAGCAATAAAAATGCTACTTTATGATGTTACTTTCTGATTTTTATTTTATTACCTACTAGCTGATCCGAACTTCGTACCTCTTCAGAATCTTAACTTATTAGGTTCCACCAACACAAAGCAAACCGCACCAAGTTATGAACACCTGGTACTTCGAAGTCAAAAACCGTTTTCTAACTAACACTCCTATGTTTGTTAAGGTCCTACCAAGTTATGACCACCTGGAACTTTGAAGGTATAAAGCGTTTCGTAGCTGAGACATATCCATGTTAGGTGAGCTCTTACCACGTTATGACCACTTGGTACTTTGAAGGCATAGAGCGTTTCGTAGCTGACGACACATAGGCATGATAGGTGAGCTTCTACCAAGTTATGACAATCTGTTACTTCTAAGGCATAAACCGTTTTCTAGCTAACACTCCTATGTTTGTTAAGGTCCTACCAAGTTATGACCACCTGATACTTTGAAGGCGTAATAAGAAGGCGCATAAAGCGTTTCGTAGCTAAGACATATCCATGTTAGGTGAGCTCTTACCAAGTTATGGTAACCTGGTACTTCGAAGGCATAAACGGTTTCTAGCTAATACTCCTGTGTTAGGTAGGTTCCTACTAAGTTATGACCACCTGGTACTTCGAAGGCATTAAGCGTTTTCTTACTGAAACATATCCCCCAAATCAGGTAAGCTCCTACCAAGTGATGATGACCATCTGGTACTTCAAACACTTAAAGCAATAAAAATTTGAAACCATGAAAATCGGTCCAGCAGTTCTCGAGTGTTGGAACAAAATAAACTAACTCATATCTTCAAAAACGTAGAAAAGATTTATCTAATCTGCTCGACTAGTTTTTGACATATGACACAAATGCTGATCCTACGGGATGTTGCGAATTCCAGCATGAAATTCAGGATTATATCAACTTTCAGTATTCAAAATTATTTAGATAAATATGATTCCGCACCTATTGTTAACCTCCGACGGAAAGTTAGTTTAATCAAGAAAAATCGTGTAGCTTTTTTAAGATTATCAGCTCTTTTCTAGTTGATGAAAGGATTTTCTAGTTGATGAAAGGAAAGTCGCTAGGTGGCGCTGTACGTGTTAACTAGCTTAACTTAACTCGCAGTGTAATTTAATTTCCTAAAAACATAAATGTGCTCAAAGTTCAGTGTATTGTGCCTGAGTAGTTAGAACAAGATATAAAGTTTACTGTCAATTGAAGTCATTAAGCTATAGTTCCTAATATCAGTGTTATTACGAGAAGAAAATATCTTCTGTTTACATTGGTTGCAAACGTTACATCAGTGTTAAAGTGTCGGATTCTGTGGACGAGGTCTGTGCCAACACGATTTGCAATATAAATCTTTAACTTTGGTACGTTTTTCAAATACAGTGACTTTATTATTAATATTTGTTGATGACAGCGGTTTGCTTTCAAATTCTGCCTATCATTCTATATGCACAAAGTTTAAATCAACGCCATCTATTCAGCCTACTGTGAAACTGCAACGGACTGTGTTACCTGGCACTCTTGAGTGACTGGTTGATTGATTGGTCTTCATCAAACTATCTCGTCATAGGATAGGTGGCGCCACGTGTATCTTGTTACAATATATCAAGACTGTGCTCGTCACTGCCGCGCCGTGAATCGAGCGAGCGTTCGATCAACAAGTTATCTGGTACTCGCGTCAGGTGGCGCCACTTTTATCTTTGAAACCATTACCTAGTCAGTCTGCTCAACAATAATATTATTATATTATAATATATATAATAATATATAATATAATAATATTCAAGATGAATTGTAACGGATGCAACAATGTGCTGGCACCGGATGCTGCTTACCTGATATGTAATTTGTGCGCGGGTTGTTATCATCATGAGTGCCTAAACTTTTCTCTCAAACAATTTATGGCATTAACGCAGGAGTTCAAGACTAGCTGGAAATGTCCCCCATGCTGTAACATTACCCGTCGCACCCGTCCTAATTTGGACACACCCGTTCGTTCCAGCACGCAGGTTCCGGCGGCATATGAGGACAATTCAATGAATATGTCGTGCGATAACATAGAACAACGACCACCCTCGCCTCGCACTCCACCTTGTGCGTACACGTCACTTTCCACAAGAGTTGACAATAACCCGACATCGGTGCTTTTAGACAACCAAATCCAGTCATTTACCCTAGAATTGAATAAAACATTACAAGGGTGGCGATCTGACGTCGATCATACTATGGCACTGTTTAAAGAAGACATAAAAAATACGTTGCAGGATTGGCGAGATGAGATGGATGCTAGCATGCTCAGTTATCACGAAAGTGTTAAAAACAGTTTGGCCGACATGAAGCAGGAGTTGGGCTCTGTCTGTGCTGCCCAAGCTGGCCTCACAAAGGATGTGCAAGAAATAAATGATGAGATGACCTGTCTCAAACATTCGCTCCAGTTCCACGCAAGTGAACAGATTGACCTTAAAAGACGAGTAGAAGACATTGCACGGCTGCAGGCAGAACAATCAGCCACTTCTACAACCTATCTGCAATCAAAAATCGAAGCACTTGAACAGCAAGCGAGGCAATGCAACTTGGAGATCTGTAACGTACCAGACAAGCGTGGTGAAAACCTTTTGCAAATGTTGGGGGCAATTGGAGACGGTATTGGCTTTCCCATACCTCAAAAAGACATCATAGCCATCCACAGAGTACCACACGCCCACCAACAAACAAACAGGCCAAAGAACATTATTGTAAAATTCTCCACACGGATATTACGCGATAATGTTCATAGTGCATTCCGGAAGGCTGGTTCGCTTAAAACGGATCAAATAGGTGTAACTGGGACTCCAACAAATATCTACATTAACGAACACCTAACTTTAACAAACAAAATTTTATTTCGTAAATATAAAGAAGCGGCAAAACTTCACCAATTTAAATACGTCTGGATTAAAAATTGCACTATTCTTGTCCGTAAGAAAGACGGCGAAACTGCCTTTGCCATTAAATCAGAAGCAGATATCGCTAAAATCAATAGTGATTTTAAAAGTAGTTGTGACAGTGTTGTTAACGAGACCAATATTCAGTGACCGTTGCGTCGGTAATTATTCACCAGATATTTGTAATCACTATCGGATTGTGTTGACTGTCCTTAATCGTTTCTTGAATTCATTATCATTACTGTGCATGTTTTATTATGTTCGTAAATTGTCTACCGTTTTTAACTATTTTATAACTTATAATTTTTTTATCTCATCCCTGATAAATCCAAACTATTTGTTTATAATATTCAAAATTAAGACTACTTTTGTTATGCAATATGTTGTTATAAAGTGTTGTGATCTATACTGCCTCCTGTTTCAACCATTGTTACTTCCTATTACTATAATTTTTGAAATTTTATTCACGAGATCTTACACATACTTGCAGCATGAACACACTCATATCATTAATACACATTTATATTACAATATTAACAATGTCAAATAAAAATGTCACCATTTATTACCAAAATTGTAGGGGTATTCGCACAAAATTACAACAATTACTCACGAATATCCTCATGAATACATACGATATAATTATCTTAACTGAAACCTGGCTAACACCTGAAATTCATGACAGTGAGTTTATAGATCGGCGTTATAGTGTGTACCGTTGTGATCGTGATCGCACTGCAACTAAAAAACTAGATGGCGGAGGTGTACTGATTGCTGTTTTGCTGTACTATAAAACGTTCTGAATTAAGTCTCTCACTCGGGAAATTGTATAGTGATCCTTTACACACTTTCAAAAGATTTACTGCGCTCAAGATTTGAACTTGCGGTCTACGTCACGTAAGTCACTATGTTCGCACTCTCGGCTATATTGCTTAAAAAAAAAAAAAAAAAAAAAAAAAAATCCTTTACACACTCACATTGAACACATTATGATTGAGTTGCCTAGCACTGTCAACAATAAGAGACACATTGTGAGTGCTGCCTACATACCACCTAAAACTTCTACTTTTGTATATGACAAGCACTTTGAATTACTACAAGAAGTATTGGGCCACTCAAGTGTTGACAGTTTCTTTGTCATAGGAGACTATAATCTCCCTGAAGCTAATTGGCTAGCACCAACAAATATCTCGATTGCTACATCATATTCTGGAGGACCGTCAGCCTGCGCTTTAAATATTATGATCTCACTTCTGGGTGCTTCCCAATTTAACAATATAGTAAACGACAAAGGCAAAATTCTTGACCTAGTAATTTCCAATAACCACTGCACTGTTTCGCACATCTCCACTGCATTGCTTCCGATTGACACCTACCATCCAGTCCTGATATGTGAGACCTGTTTAAACGTTAAAATCACCCCAATGACTAAAACTCCTCTGCACAAATATTGTTTTCATAAGGCCAACTATGATAATATTAATCAAAACATTCAGCAATTGAACTGGGTTGAACTGCTATGCCCTGTGTTATCTGAAGAGGCTCTTAATATATTCTACTCAGAGATGGATAATATTATTAAACAAGACACTCCACTGGCCCGACCTAGATCTGTAAGCTATCCCATATGGTTTTCTCGTACCCTCATAACTATTTCAAAAAAGAAGGAAAAGGCGTGGATAAAGTGGAAGAAATATAAAAACATTTCTGACTACGAATCATTTTCTAACTATAGAAAACAGTTTAAGGATATGTGTCTTAAGTGTTTCAGTTCATACATCAGTTCTGCAGAGGACAATCTTGGCAAAAACATGAAACACTTCTGGACCTATGTCTCTAATCGTAAAGATAAACCTGGAATCCCATCTAAGCTTCAATACAAAAATGCTGAAACAAACGATCCAGAAATAGCCTGTAATATGTTTTCTGACTATTTTTATTCGGTATATGAACCGACATCTCCTTCTTTGTCTCAATGGAAGCCCTCGCAGGAGACCAACGCGCTACACGATGTTTCTATTTGCGATCTCTCTTTTAGTGAAGAGAATATATTGAAAGAGCTTAAATCCCTAGATCCAGCGAAAGGCCCTGGTCCAGACGGACTTTCGCCTTACTTCCTTAGAAATACTGCAACTTCCATCTGCAAGCCTCTATTTATTATTTATAATAAATGTATATCTGAGGGAGTTGTACCTAAACCGTGGAAGCATGCGTATATTATACCTATTCACAAAAGTGGATCCAAACGCAGTGTGGAACATTATCGTCCTATTTCTATCCTGTCTGCCTTGTCCAAGCTCTTTGAACGGTTAGTCCATAACGAAATTTATCCTGTACTCCACAACATCATAATTCAACAACAGCACGGTTTCGTTAAACGGCGATCGACAAATACTAATTTATTATTATTCTCTAGCTTTTTGTTCGATTGTGTTGACAACCGGGTACAGGTTGACGCAGTGTACACGGACTTCTGTAAAGCTTTTGACAAGGTTGACCATGAAATACTACTAAAAAAAATAGCATTCAACGGAATTCGTGGCAATCTTCTGAGATGGTTCATTTCTTATATAACCAATCGCAGTCAGAGGGTTGTAATCAATGGTCATCAATCGAACATCGCACAGGTGACGTCTGGTGTGCCACAAGGCTCTATACTTGGTCCCCTTTTGTTCATTCTTTATATAAATGACATCAGCCAGTGCTTCCGTAACACCAAGTTTTTACTATATGCGGATGACCTCAAGGTATATAGAGCCATACGACAAACAAATGATTGCCTTCTACTGCAACAAGATTTGGACCGACTATCCCGTTACTGCAAGGATAATAAGCTGCAACTGAGTTTACCCAAATGCAACTTTTTAAATTTTACAAAAAATAAAAATAAAATACAATATACATACACGTTGTGCAATGCCCCCCTACTTAAAGTGGACTTTATTCGTGATCTCGGTGTTACTCTAGATTCTAAGCTTTGCTTAGACCTACATATAGGAAATATTGTTAACAAGGCGTATCAACTATACGGATTTGTTATGCGATCTACAGTCGATTTTAAAAAGCCTTCTTCCTATCTCTGCTTGTATAAATCTCTCGTACGCTCGCAACTGGAGTATGCCGTGTCCGTCTGGAGTCCAATGGTCCCGTTTAGCGTTGTATTAGTACCTTAAAAATATCTTAGTTTAATTTTAAATAATTATTATTTAATGAGGAATGCACGTGTAAAACTTATATCAAGCCAGCAGGACCCTATTTTGTTTTGAGGCTTTTAGTCTAGAAAGTCATATTTCTTATAAGCATTTTAATAGTACTTTTCAAATAACCTTACGTTTAATTCAAAAAGTTTGTCATTTAGCTGAAAATTTGAATTCAAACTTTTAGTACATTTTCAGCGAACGAAAACTGTCTCTCTATTAAAATTAATTTGTTTTATGTGGGTACTTGTCTCTATACTATACAAACTGGATAATACGGAAAATTGATGATTTTGGTTAATTTATTATTTACTAGCTTCTGCCCGCAACTTCGTCCGCGTTAAATTTCTTGTTCTCCCGACCCTTCCCGTCGTGCGTCGCGTCGAATTGCCTACCCGTGCTATTTTCCCCGTTTATGCAACATTTTTCATTACTGCTCCGCTTCTTTTGATTGTAGCGTAATGTTATATAGCCTATAGCATTCCTCGGTAGATAGGCTTCTCAACACAAAAATATTTTTTCAATTTGGACTAGCCATTCACGCGTGATGGCGTGACCAAGGGAAATAGGGATTCATTTTTATATATATAGATTAAATACTTACCAAATTTATTATTTTATTACATACTTACCAAATATATTAAATAACATAGGTATACATTACATCCACACACACACATACACATACTTTACTTGGTAACACATTCACATCCTTCAACACCATTAGTTTCCTCAAAACTCACCCATCCCAAAACTAACATAAGATTCACTCTACCCACTTTTAAATTTATCGTTTTTGTTTTTCTTAATGATACTAGTGATTGATTGTTTTGAAATTATCATAATTAAGTACTGTATTATGCTAGGTTCTTATATTCTAATAACCGGCTATCACTGAAAGTTACAATGTTACTTATTACAGTTTTAACTCACCGAATGCCGTAATTAGAGACACAATAGAAAGACAATTGCTTAGGTCGAACTGTGTAACGTAAGACATTCAAAAGGTTAGCGAATGAAGAGCGGAGTCCGTTCGTTCGTTAAAAAAGTACCAAAAGTTTGAATTCAAATTTTCAGCTAAATTACAAACTTTTTGAATTAAACGTAAGGTTATTTGAAAAGTACTATTAAAATGTTTATAAGAAATATGACTTTCTAGACTAAAAGCCTCAAAACAAAATAGGGTCCTGCTGGCTTGATAAAAGTTTTGCACGTGCATTCCTCATTAAATAATAATAATTTTAAAATTAAACTAAGGTATTTTTAAGGTACTAATACAACGCTAAACGGGACCATATACGATTTGTCTACAGACCTTCAAACAGCGGAGGGTCATGCTGGAATATAATTGAAGATTACGCTATACTTAATAATTAAGGTACTCATTTTTTACTTATACAATTCGAAAGGTACTAAATACTACGCACGTTAACATTTAACTTTTAATTGGATTAAACGGAGGGTCCTGCTGGGTATACAGACACCGTTTAGGCCATTCCTACTAATAATCTCTCTGCATCTATATATTGTGGGGAAGGACGAAGGCTACTTTTTCCTCTAAAATAGTCCTAATGGGCGTGATATAGTAGATGGAAGTTTGTAAGGCTAACATTTCATCAGCAGCCATATAATGTTCCCACTACTGGGACACAGGCCTCCTCTCGGTGAGAGGACCATATTCCACCACGCGGACCCAGTGCGGGTTGGTAGATGTCACATGTCTTCGATTGTTTGGTTCTAAGACATGCCGGTTTCCTCACGATATTTTCCTTCACTGTTTTGAGAGCAGTGGTGATGAAATAATTTACACAAAGTAAAGTGCCTGCTTGGGTTCGGAATCACGACCCACAATTCGTAAGTCGCGGCCGTTAACACTAGGCCACCACTGCTCTCAACAAACATTGTGGCAAACATTTATCGGCAAATATATATTCGAATTTCCGTGGCCCTGCCACAGGCAACTGAAGGAACACGGGTGACTTTTAGTCCGTAAAAGGCAGACACGCCCTCCGCTCCTCCCAGAGCGGGAGAAGTCATTTGATAATTCCCAAACCTGAAAGAAAAAGAAGCTCATTCCTTCCCGTGGGTGTCGTAAAAAGCGACTAAGAGACTTACTTGAGAATGGGCAGCAGCGTTCTCTATGCATTTTACCACTATACTGCGATTGCCAACTCGCCGGCCAAGCGTGGCGATTATAGCAAACCCCTCAAATTGGGGGAGATCTATGTCCAGCAGTGGACATCTTACGGCTGAAATGATGATACATTCTGGGCTTCGTACGTTGGCCTTCATTGACCGTCCCCCGACGCGACGGTGCTTTGATCAAAATATTACCTAAAACTTCTTATTAAACTTGAAGAGCCAATCCATATAAATATAGTTTAAAGTATTTTAAATTTAACTTTTGTTTCCTGGTTTTCAAGCTTAATAATATGAGTCGATCGCAGCATATCTGCAGATAAGCTATGATTGACTCATGCCTCGTTTAAATCAGCACAGCTATCCCACAGTCAATCTAATTACTAATTCATCCTCTTTTCTGTCCATCACCCACGCCATATACAGGGTTATTTGTAAAACACCGGCAACCTCTCAGGTCTATGTTACTAACATCATAATCAACAACTTTTGTTCTGTGACTTTTAAAAATTCATCATATTTTAGTTCATCAGATTTTCAAACAAAAATAAAAATATTTACATTAAACGCTCTAAATGTTACGGAGTCTATGCGAAGCAAAAGAAAGCGATAGTATATTAGCAAGGGGAGCGGGGTTAGGGCGGCGGGGGCGCTAGAACTTGACCTATTTACAGGCAGCCGATTTTTGTATGAAAATCTGATGCACTAAAATATGATGAATTTTTAAAAGTCATAGAACAAAAGTTGTTGATTATGATGTTAGTAACATAGACCTGAGAGGTTGCCGGTGTTTTACAAATAACCCTGTATATCTAACCTATTCATTGCGACCTTTCGAATGAGCCCAATCACTATACGTTTGCTGTATGATGGTGAAATATTTGTGGATCCTATAAATTCCTAGTGATGCTGCAACGTCAAGTTGACTCCATTTTCGACTCGATCGGACCTGAGGAAGACGCTCAAATCTTTATTTTTATTTTATTTTATTTTATTCAAAAGGAACAACAAACAGCTACAATATAAAACATAGATGTAAGGTAAACACAAAACTAGACAATATTGTAGCCCACAACGCTGTTCACAGATTAACTAAAATACATAACAGTGAAAATAATAATAATCGCTAGGGTTACAAATACATTTTTTTTTTTTTACTACTTAAACTAACTATAAATTAACTACCATGTAAAATGATTTGCTTATGGATATAATAATTAGGAAAGTTCCTTAAGTATAAGACTTTTGAACGTATTGGGAGTACATGCAAAAATGTCTATATGTTCAAAAGTCTTATTGTAGGAATCGACCATTCTGCGAACAGGCGAACGCAAGCCAGAGTTGGTCTTGCAGGTGCCCACAGAAAATAATCTACCAGCTCGTACCTTTCTCTTGTGGACTGTCCTAGGAACCACATAACATAACATATTAGACAATTCAATACAGTCAAATTTATTGCCAACAATATTGTATAAATTCATGGCTTCTAAGTACTTACGCCTATTTTCAAGTGTTGTGAGCTTATACTTTGCACGCAGATCTTGGTATGGCAAATAATATCCATAGCATCTATAATGCATGGCACGCAAGAATTTGTATTGAACACGCTCAATCATTTCAGTGTACTTTTTGTAGTATCCCAAGTAGCACAAAAGTGCTGGTTAACAGCATTTTAACAGTGCACAGTGAATGCATTAGTTACTGAATAATAGCGTAGACAGCGCATCCTCAGATGATATAACTCTAATTTGGGCACAAATTATTCAGCACATAGCTGAGTAAGAGTTCCAATTGATAAATAATTGCATTATAATAACATTATAGTAGCATTTATGTGTGTAACAGTCACCTCAAGAGCTGAATATTGCCTGATTAACAAGGCACGTGTGACTTACTATACAGCAAGGAAGACGAATGTGTACATTGTGTGTACTTTTAAACAGCTGAAATGACACACTGAGCGAAATTGTGGAATGCAATAACTCAATATTATTTATTTTTCTTTAATATGAACTGTCAAATTGTAAAACATGAAGTGTATCGTTGTGTGCGAGATCTCAGGAGCCATTGTGAAAATAAACATAAAATTTAAGGTAAGTTAAACTTCGATTTCCTGCTATTATATTTCAAATCTTATTGGGAAGGTAACTTTACTGTTAAATTCCATACATATTTAGTTCAAAATTTTCACGCGCCTTCGGAATACCTCTAAATACTAAAAGAAAAGTAACAAAAATTGAATGAATATAAAATAAATTTGTTTGTTTTAGTACAAAGAAAACAAAAAAAAAACTGTTTTCGTGTAATTAATTTGTAATCCAAATTAATTACGATAAAATAAAATAAACAAAAAATTAAAGATAAAATTTTATAATAATACACAGTAACGCAGTGAATATGGCGGATGGCAAGTGAACAGTTTTAATGTTAATATAATGCTAAGGTCTGTACGGGTGTTCACATGTGGCCTTTAATTCAGCAAAGAGTAAAATAGTTTGGCACTTGTGGAATACAAATCAGACATGGATCGATTAGGAGAGTTATATTATAACTCATCTCTGGCTTGCCTTTATTGGCCGGCTGGAGTGAACACTGAAGAGGTTCAGAACTCCCACCTCATTCTTGCCTTTATTGGCCGGCTTGAGTGGAGATTCGCAAGAGCAAACGTGCTCGGGGAAAGGAAGTATTCCAGTAAGTGCTCGTAGGGATCTTGACCATCTTCCGGGCTCTGGGATTGTTCTGAAAGCCGTGGAATACCACTCCACTTCTCAAGCACCTCAGGAAGTGTTGCCCCCTTGTCGCTGCGTCACTATGTGCCAGTGACGGTTTCCGGGGGCCCATTATTGAGTGTGCAAGTCACCCCCTGCCATTTAATCCGTGTAAATTCAAAACATTGATGCGGCAGGGGCCATAGGCTTTCCATAGTTCTTGGTAACCAGTCCATATTAGCCAGCCAAATAAATAGTCCAGCATCTTGGTTTCCACATCCTGCAATAGTCCAACACCGGCCGGGGGTTGTCCTTGGGTGCACTTGCACAGTGCATACGGGGATAATCGTCGGTTAGTGCCTCACGTCATCTAAATTTTCTAAGGGGCCTCTGCGAGTTGGCTTCGGCCCCTTGTACGCCTTCCAAAAGACCGGGATCCTAGGATCCCGAGATATATTAACAGATAATAATAATAATAATATTTAAAAATGTAATTAATATGTATTTAAATGAAATAAAGGAAATAATAATAAATTTTATTCAAAGTAAAAGTTGGTAAATAACAGTATAAATCTTAGAATAAAATAAAGGTAATACAAATGAATGATGCCTGTACTAGGATAAACCTGTATCACAGGCGGCATGTGTGCTTACAATTAATATAAGTTCAACTGATGTCTTAACAATATTTAACTTAAGTTTTATAAAAAGTGATATAGTTTGCTAATTTACTATGTTATAATTTACTTAAACACTAATAACTAAGGTTGAAAACATGTAGATAATTTCTATAATATTTAGGTGCGGGCAAAATGTAGTTGTTAGCACTTAGTTTACGAATATGATTGTATTATTATCTAGGTTGAAAATAAAATCGCTACAATCGATATGTGAAGCGCGCGGCTAAATGTGCTTAGACAGCGGCAAATCGATGTAAGTAGGACAGCGCAGTGGTCAGGTATTTCTTTGAGTCAGCAACAAGCGATACGGAAGTTAGCCTTGAGTTTGACTGACTAGGTGCCCTCATAATCGATGGAATTAACATATCTATATTCTGCTATTTTTCTAGCAGGGCAGTTTGCGTCCCCCGTTTTGTGGTTATTGGGCTTTTTAAAGCGAGAGCAAGTCGCGCATTTCGGGATGTCATCTTTCTTCGTGCATTCAGTTATCGAATGGCCAGGGTCAGCACAGTGACCACACGTAATGACAATCTCTCGACAAGTTTTTGCTGCATGGCCATATTGTTGGCATTTATAACATCTTGTTACTAATGTGAAGTCCCTGACAGGACAGGACGTCCAATTTATAAAAAGTCTTGATTGAGGGATTATGGCTTTACGTATATCAGCTGAAACTTCGACAACGTAGTTACAGGTCATAGCATCTCGTTTCCCCGATTTGTGGCTTAATTTTATGCAGGTCAAAAAGGATTCCAAGGACATCGCTGGTAACTTGTCGGACACGTTTTGTTCGAAAATGCACTTGAACACCTCATTTTCAGCCAAGGAAGTCGGCACTCCTACAACCACGATCCGAGGTTTGCGTTTGCTGGGTTCGTCGGCAGTAAGTCCAGATGTAGAGAGCTGGACTGCGTGCTTCAGTTTATCAGCGTCATGTTTTGTCTCGGTACTGACAATTATGCCTCCATTTTTAGTTTTCCGGACACCACGAACGTGCAGCTTCATTTGCTCGGGTTGTATGATTTTTTGTACAAGTTGTTTCGTCTCGTCACTTGATTTAAATTTATCATTGGGATAAATGGCAACAGAGCTCAGATTATTGGGTCGAACAAAGTCATTTGATCCCTTTTTTACCATATCGGCAAATGAAGCATTTCCTGTACAACCAGAGTCCTTTATTGTCTGCTTAAGCTCCGAAATATGTTCCATAAGGTCGCGCTTTGCATCAGTTACCTTGATAACTACCTTTATGGATCCAAGCTTTTAGGGTTCCGCCGTGGTTCGTTTAAAGCCATTTTGTTCCTTTTTTTAGTTGTTATTCGACGATAAGTATTTAATTAAAATTGTAATTTAAGTAGCTGATATTATAATTTAATTATGGGTATGTATAATACATAAGTTATTGATTTATTCAATATGCGACGAAATACCTATAACTTAGTAGATACCTATCTAAAAATAATGTATTCTTCTGGCCTAATAATAATTAATTACTTCCATATGAAATTGAAATTGACATGCCATACGCACAGTATTTATGCGACGCGAAAAGTATTTTTTATGAAACATTTCACTTGATCTGCAACATGGTGCATGCAACGCTATCGTTCACACGCCCGCGCCGGCGCGCGGCGCGGTGACGACGTCATGTCGCGTTATTTGTTTACATAGATCATCAGTTTATCGCTAAATCGCAACTGGGTTGGTCGTTCGTATTCTACGATAGATGAACAATATCATTTCAATTTAGGGTTGCGAATAAAAGTAAATAAGTTGCGATCGACTTAATTCCTGCTATTTTGGTAGGTAGTAAAGTGGGTCCTCTGTGTTTGTGTCTGTAGATGTTTTGTATATAATTATTATGTTACGTTAAGTTTAGGTATTCAATATGTTATTATATCTTGTGGTTTTTTTTCCTCAAAAACTGTATAGGTAGTGTTGTCATTTTAAGGAACTGATACTTCTATTATAATAAATATATTTCTCTTGTTTTTTACAGAACAAGCTTTTCAAAATAGTTCAGACTACAGAGAGCGATGTTGTCGATCTAACAGTCGTTCCTGCATCGTGGAAAACTAAGGAAATTCTATGGTGGCCACCGAGAAGTACTTTTATACTCCTTGAAATTATAAAAAGATGAAAATTCAAGGCCTGGACCAGGGTGGTACACCGTAAATTTTTCTTTAAAAAGGGAAAATTAAATAAACATAAAGAAAATTACGTTGTTTTTTTAGATGCTAGCTGTACTGGTATTTCCTAACTGACTACCTCTGACAATAATTGTCGAAATCTGGAATCTTAAAAACTCTCGAAATTAATTTATGTATTATAATATAAAAAATCTTGGATTTCTCTTAATAAATCTTCTTCATTTTTAAGAAAGTACCAGAAACATACCAATATTAATTTTGTGGCAACCATATTAGTCCCAAAAATGTGTAGGTTATAAGAAGATTTTTGTAGCAGAGAGTACCTACTCAGCCTAATGTCACCAAACACACTGATCTCTATTTATAAAGGCTTTTTTGTATTGTTTTGTCAATATGTGCAATTATTATTTATTGTTACTTTAATTTAAATCCGACGTAAATTTGACATTTGCTTTTATTTCAACTAAGTGACATATATTTTTAGTTTGTTAATAACATTTTATTGTTTTCTGCTGCAGCATTGTTACTTTTATCTAAATTTTTGTAATATGGGTTATGTCTCAAATAAATTGATTTCATTTTATTTATTTTTTTATAAATATAACATACGGAACCCGTCGCGTACAATGTTCCATTCGCGCATGCCGACACTTCGATGCATGCTGTTATTCGAGTGTATGGTAACAACTGACTAATAGGGGAAAAGTGAACCTGTATGCAGTATAAAGCATTACATTTTTGTTAAATAAGTTCACAAAGTAACTGATTACATTATAGTGGGTTACATGTTCTCTCTTAAAATGCAACGGTTGTATAGTACACGTGTGGGCTATTATTCAGAAAACTTACAGCTGATAGGGTACTGCACTACTAAGCGCTGAATAACAGTGACTTTGTGGCGTGTTTGTGGTGCTTAATAGAATTACTGTACAGCAAATAGCATTATAGTTGGCCACGTTTTTTTCTAAACAGCTGTTACACCCCGGGTGAATACTAATAACTCTATGTAAATGCTCAGAGTACCGCTGTGGGCCTTATGTGACAATTTATAATGCAGTTCTGTGCTACTTGGGTATACTCGTACAGTCAGTAGGGGAGTGATATGAAGATTTGAATGACGTTACTGCGACGTTTAAAGTTATAAATAATACTTTTCATTGCTCTTGCTTCCAAAATCCAATACAAAGACAAAGCTTTATCGGGATCGCAAGTTCGATCCCCAGACAAATTCAGATTGGAATGTGCTATTCACAACTGAGAATTTCGATACCAATTTAAGACTTTCGTACTAATGTACCATTCAAACAGTTTTTCTAATCAGCGTATTCGCGATAACGTCATTGGATAAAGCGGTTTTCGATTCAATGTGTTTTCGAAGTGGTGGTGGCGCGAGGCGTACCATTCGTAAAGTTTTTCGGAATAGCGTGCGTCGCAATGACGTCATTCGAATCTTCATAGCATTCCCGTCAGTACACATCGCACCCCTTTTTTTTTTTTTTTTGGATGGGAAATCATCAAATGACTTCTCCCGCTCTGGGCGGAGTGGGAGGGCGTGTCAGACTTTTACTGACTAAAACCCACCCGTGTTCCTTCAGTTGCCCATGTGCCAGAGTCACGGTATCTCTTTCGAACAATCTCGTGACCCTGGCAGGCATCGGTCCTAGCAGACCCCTACAACATCGCACCCCTAGATCTAAAGGGAACTAACTCAAAATTCTTAATTTTCCAGTTATGCACACATTCGAGTCTGTCATTTCAATACCTATCGACCAATAAACCAGATTCAAAACTATTTCCAATATTTGGAGTCGAATGTAGGAAATAGTTTTGAATCTGGTTTATTGGTCGATAGGTATTGAAATGACGGACTCGAAGGTGTGCATAACTGTAAAATTAAGAATTTTGAGTTAGTTCCCTTTAGATCTAGGGGTGCGACATGTCTTTGTACATGAGGGACTCACGGCTAAATTATGACAGCCAAGCGGGTTGATCCAAGGATAATCTACGCTTGCCGCAGTCAGTTTGTATGTGGCCACGACTACAAACGTAAATTGTCTGTTTATCTAAATTACAATTTTCATTCTTTGATACTTGTATGAAATGACTATAACAGGACGTCATAATAGACGTACTGTTTCATTTACATAAACAACTTATTTTCCTTACCGCATTAGACTACCGCTTTATATACGTACATACATAAAATAACGCCTTTTTCCTATGGGGGTAGACAGAAACTACAGATGGCCAGCTGCTGCGATCCTTACATACTCCTTTTGCCTCGTTTAAGTTCATACACGCACGCCGGTTACCAGTGCTACGCACCTGACCCTTCTGAAGAACATCACCATTATGGTCACTATATGTTCTGTAAGGGCGTTTCCTTCCGGCGTGACCAGTCACCTCTGCCTTGTAAATACTTTTTGTTGGCCGCCCTTCATTCATCCTCTCAACATGACCAAACCATCTAACCTTACTCTTTTCAAATTTTGTCACTACAGTTTCTTTCAAACCTTATTCTTTTTCTTATAAGAGTAAATGCGGGAAATAAAGTAAATAGTGCTCCACATACAATTGTGACCAAACAGTTCACTTGACTAGCTGTTCACAATGGCGTGCTGGTGCCTACGCTTATGTATGGAAGTGAATGTTGACTGTGGCAAAAGAAGCATGAAAATAGAATGAATGCTGTGGAAATGCGTTCGTTGCAAAGCATGTGTGGTGTGACCGTGAATGATAGGCTGAGGAATGATGTGATACGACAACGATGCGGTTTAAAAGAAGATGTAGTGACTACGGTTTTTTTAATAAGTTATTTACTTTAAAAGACTCTGACTTTATAATGACAATTTTAATTACTATTATCTCGACTTTGTGTGTAGGTATTTTTGGTTTCAATTTGTAATTCGTATCACTTCAGCTTAATAATATATTATGTGTTAATAGATAATATTATGTGCTTGACGTAAGTACTCAAAATTAACCTCTTGATATTTGAAGTAAGTAGACCGGGAAATATAGCCTTGATGGCATACAGGTCTTCCTGGATGTCCCTAAAGCATGAACTATTCTACCTATTCAGATTCAGATACTCCATCCATTAATCGAATCGGACATATTTATGTGGAACTAGCTTTTGCCAGCGGCTTTGCACGTGTAGAAAATAAATGCGGAATTTGTCCCACGGGAACCGACTATCGAGATAAAAAGTATTCTGTCTTAATCTAGGTTTTAAAAATATCTACATTGCCTCCAGGTCAGTTCTGCTGTTTTTACGTGATTGAGTAACAGATATCTAACATTTCATATTTAAAATATTATTGGGATAGCAGGATGTGAAGTGACAGGATCGGGATTATTTGTGTTAAAGTACGCCATGAGACAAATCCAGAAGTTTGTCCACCATTTCCAGACAGCTGTGATATTATTTTGCTCGTGGCAGACAGATGGATATGGGTATGCGGTATGTGGTAGAGGCTTATCTATAACAAAATACACGTGTACATTATTTTCTCTTGAATAAATTTTTTATGATTAAACAACTTAAGGCGCGGACTGACTACGATTTTAAATGCTACAACTACATGCTACAGCTCCAACAAATAAGGTTGAAAATTGAATAAATATTTGGATTGACGATGTGACTAAGCTGCGAATTGGCATTTATTTTACGGTTTTATTTAGATTATTCGGACTACACACATTAAATTAAATAATTGTCTGGTTAAAGTTTTAAAGTAATGTTTATTCTATTGAACTCTTTAAAAAAAAAATGTTGTTATCGCTGAAAATACAGAGATGTTCGACGTCAAAGTTTTTTTTGTGAAACAATTTTTATTGGAAATATCAAACAATTTTTCACTATTCTATTCGGTTAGACTTTTTCTTTAAACCTTTCTCTGTCCACTGTATTTTTTGTGTCGTAAATTTTCATTGCGTTACGTCATACTCGATTGTCAAAGACACCAGTGTTTTGTGAATATTGAGGTAACACCGCGCCTTAAATACAAAATGTCATCCCTATTTTAATTCCCTTAAGGGTTAAAGACGGTGAAAATCTGAACCCTTACCGATCCCCACTGAACGTAAATGAGTTCGTAACCTTGTACACAAGTGTACTACGCCGAATCGAATGTCAAATAATCGAATATCAATTCATCGACCACTATAAATCGAACGTCTAAATACTCGAAAGTTGTCTAAATAATGTCGAAAGGTTACTAAATCGAACATTCAGTATATCGCACACTCAAAACATCGAGAGTTCACCCCCCCCCCCCCCCCCCCCCCGTTGGTCTCATGGTCGCAAGTGTTACTGGGTCTATCCATTAGGAATTTCTTAGTAGCAGCCCGGAGTTTGGAAGTTGGCGGTGTGATACCCCCGTGCCTCGGAAAGTACGTTAAGCCGTTGGTCCTACGCCTGATCTCTCTCCGGTCGTGTCGGATTGCCGTCCCATCGGACTATGAGAGTGAGGGAAGAGTGAGTGCTCCTGTGTCTGCGCATACACTTGAGCACTATAATATCTCCCGCGCCGATGGCTAGTCTCCGTTGAGATTGGCCGCCGTGGCCGAAATTCGGTCTGGAGGACTATATACATCGAGAGTTCAAAATATCGAATGTTTGTTTGATGGAGCGTTCAACGCATCGCATATTCATTGTATCGGAAATATCAATATACTGAATACTTTTTATATAAAGTACTAGAAAAACACAAAATTTACTAATAAATCACATTTTACTTTTTAATTATTATTTATCTTTTACTAGCTGTTTTTACCACAGCTTTGCCCGCGTGTTGTTGCGGAAATTATCACACAAGAATCTCATGGCAACACGATGGGCACGGCTGTCGCAACCCACTGCTAGGCACGCCACAGTTGCGAAAGTAAGTTCCCTCTTTGAGGAGTGACTGGAGAGGAGCCACGGAGTCCTGACCTTCCGCCTTACGCTGGTCCTCACTGGACATGGCTGCTTTAAAATGTATCTTTACAAGATAATAATAAAAAGTAATATGTGCTTTATTAGTAAATTTTGTGTTTTTCTAGTACTTTATATAAAAAGTATTCATTATATTGATATGTATTTGGATACAATGAACATGCGATGCGATGAACGCTCGATCAAACAAACATTCGATATTTTGAACACTCGATGTATTAGCGTGCAATATACTGAATATTCAATTTAGTAACCTTTCGATATTATGAACGTTCGAGTATTTAGACGTTCGATTTATAGTGGTCGATTAATTGATATTCGATTATTTGGCATTCGATTCGGCTTAGTACACCCCTTGTACACACGGCTACATATCAAGCTATACATTTCCAGTTTAAGTTGACTTCGCATTGTATAGGCTTTTCGTATAATAAAAAGTCAGCTTATACCTAGAATAGTATAGTTAGACTTGTTGCCTGCAAAGGTTTGTGTAGATTGTAGCGGCGGCGCGCGGTTGGTGGTGGTGCCTGACGCATAGGGTGCAGTAGCGCTCGGCCAAGGTATGCGTTGCTGGTGATGAGCTGGTGTTGGAACCGAGGTTGGCTTGATGGACTTATCCCGTTTAAATTGTCAGTCGATGTTTGAGCTTGATTGAATTGACTAAATCGCTTATGTTTTCTTAAAATAAAAGAGAATTTAATTTCCTATCTTTAATGGGTTCAAAGAATTATCAACCAGTGGAATGATAACCAAGCAACATATCAATTCCGTGTCGTGGATATCAGCCAGGAGTTGACCCACAGCGTTCAGAGTATGGATGACATCTGGAATATCTGACGTTTTCTTTAAAGACATGTCATAGTCTAAACCTAAAGCTGATAGGGCTATGCCGAGTTGATACTCCTTGGCGAGCAGCCGCTCGTCCCTTAATTTATAGGTCTATTACTAATTCTTATGTGTGACAGTGGCATTGGGTTTATTTTAAATAAATGTCAAGAAATCAAATGAATATATACCGAACATTTTAAAATGGAAGAACGGCTACCAAGAACTCTAAAGACTGTCACATGAATTAATATTGATCTAATAGAGGCCTATTTTTAAGCCCCTATTCATGATAGTCATATAAATTGTGGAAGTTTTTCGAAGATTTAGGTATGTCATCTAAGGTCATCATCTAAGGTAGTCACTACTACTTATTTAACTTGAACAATGGATGAATTTGTCAAATAATTAATGATGTTTTACTCACTGGCTCTGGGTCTACCAGAGGGCCCTCGCCGACAGGGGCCTTCCACTCAAGCAAGAGGTTCGGACACAGCGGAAGGAGTGCGTCAGAGTAGTTCTCGTATAGGAGTGGCGGTCTATGGCCTTCTACGACACGTAATTAGAGGGGCCTCGTCTTCAGATGCTCAGACGAGAGGGCCGGAGTGAACGGCGAAAATAGATCACGCACATCCTAGTTATCAGTTCTTTTATTAATATAACACCTAACACAACACAGTAAGTAAAGAGTAACAGTAAGAGTAAGTTCGTTAAAGATTGCACAAAGATTCAGCTTAGACTTGGACAAGGATAGAACAAAGATAGAGACTAGACTTCGACAAAGACTAAACAAAGGCAGAGCTTAGACTTAGACAAAGCATCAACAAAGATAGAGTCAGATTTGGTGGTCACCTTTTGTAGTGCCTGACCAACCTTCTAAAACTATCTGTATTCGTAAGGTAAATGTGATTTTGCGAAATGTTTTCACTACGCTTTAAATTAAATATATATACACTAGCTTTTGCCCGCGGCTTCGCCCGCGTGGAGGTATTCCATGAAGCACACCCAAACGAAGCACACCCAGACGAAGCACACCTAAAGTATTCCACTAAGCACACCCGTAGGTGGGCTTCATATAAAAATTAAAAATAATTAATTTTACTATTCCACGAAGCACACCTACGAATATCACTCGCATAGTGCGGGGACTAAGAAATAAAAATGTCGATAGAAGAAAATATTTATTATTTAAAATACTAACTTAAATTTCTATCAACTTTCAGTTTCATTATAATAATGTGACACAATATTTGTAATTTTTGTAATCTTACTATTTAAGGTTAAAATTTCGATTATGGGCCATCGATTTATGGAACGGGGAGTAGGGGCGAAGGGAGGGGGGGTGTTGGGCTACACCCTATACCATCCCCACTATGCAGAACCCCATGGTTATGGAGATATCCATGGTTAAAGTTTTTAGGTTAGAATATTTTTCGGCGTCGAATTGAGGGTGGCAGGAGGATGGGAGGTGGGGTGCGCATAGTTTTTTTTATAGTAAAGTCGACGGAGCCCCGCTTGGCGGGGCTTCTACTTCTGTGTTGTTTAAAAAAAATAACCACGAAGATGAGATGGTGGGGTCTTTGTTCACTCGCTTCGCTCGCTCACTAGACCCCGCCATCCTCTTCTAACCTAACCTGTCCGAGTCGAGGTGCCCCGAGTCCAGAGCTCGCTTCGCTCGAAAAAAAAAGACGCTATAAAACAAAACAGCGTCTCTTCACGTTCCGTTCCACAGTGTAAAAAACAAAAATTCGTTACTTTTTGTGTAAAAAGTCAATGTAATTGCATAATACAGCACGTTTATTGTGCACATTAATAACACACCAAATTTGTTATGTGACTACGTGAAAATAAAATTATATTTTATAAAAAAATATGACATAAAGTTGAATAAAATACACCTCTACCGTCAACGGAACGTGAAATGTCAACATTGACGTCTTACAGAACAATTTAGCCACCCTAAAAATTTGCAAATGGCGTGCTATTTAACAATTTGTATGGAAAAATGAAAACTTTAAACATTTTTATCTCATAAACTGTGAACATCTGTAACTTGTAACATTGTAAAAAGCTTTCTATTTATGAGTACTGTCTACACAAAAAATATGAACTTCAAAATCAATGGCCCATAATGGAAATTCTATCCTCTATTATTTTCTTATTTTGTGCTCTTAATAAAATCACAGATTGTTTCATAATTATGCAATAAAAACTTGGACAAATATCAAAAACATTGTAAATATAGTTTTCCATAGAGATCTATGTTGAAGTTTTCTTATAGCTACCTGTTTAGTGAATAATAAAAATACTCTATTTTAACATAAAAATCACAGATTGTTTCATAATTACAACAAAAACTTG